>OZ007496.1:74775253-76250561 GCA_963931805.1 Microdon myrmicae
GCACCACGACACCTTCAAAGAGGCGGAGGTGATTACCTTAGTGACTCCTCTAGCCAAGGTAGGGACAAGCGTACACCAAATCCATGGGTAGCACGCATGACTTGCAGCTTCTGCAATAGAAAAGGGCATGTATACGATGAATGCCTTCGACGCCGGAACACACCAAAGTGTACAAAGTGTGATCGATATGGGCACGATGCCCAGGATTGTCGGACACTTAATACACAAAGGAAGGCGGAGAATCCTGAACCTACACAAATAAGGTCACAGAACCAAAGGAAGTCACCGGTGAATACCTCAAACCAGCAGGACAGACCATCCACATCGAAACAAGCAACTACATCGAATCGTAGAGTGTACAGCATTCGATGTTGTTGTGAGTTTTGTGGCCGAAATGGTCACACAGGGGACGAGTGTCGTATCAAGGCAAAGTGGATAAAACCACAAAAGCCAACAAAGACACCCAATGTGGTTAAGTCTGTACGTAGGGACCACACCCCAAGGACCTGCACGGTCAATACAGAATGGCACACAGTCCAAAAAGGAAAAAAGTCAAAGGACAGCAAACAGCCATGCGACAAAGGCGGTAAGCAGACTCGAGCCAAGAGTAGTATTAGTACGAGCAGTACTGAATACTCAGAGGCTCGAAAAATAAAACAACGCCAACACCGATTACAACGCCATCGACCCGAATCGAACCGTAGACAGTCGAATTCAACCGCTACGGACGCGTCAGAGACGCCAAAAAAGGGACATAGGCGACAGAAGAACGGGGAATGGTGCACATTTTGTAAGCGACACAACCACATGGCGACAGTGTGTCGACTAAAAGCAAAATGGGAGAAGTCGGAAAACTCCCAGAGGTCGGGCAGGAATTCCCCAACCCGACCGAATTAAAGCCGCCAAATAAAGAAAACTGTCCTCAACCACCAACAAAAGTTCCAATAGTCCAGCTCCCATTAGACATAGGATGTAGAAACACTACATGTCTAATAGTGGACACAGGTGCGGAGATGAGCCTTCTTAAACTGAAAACACTCCAGAATGGAACAACACTGGATACAAAAAAGGCCACTACTCTCCAAACGCTTTTTGGAAAGGGAAAGTCTAGGGGTTTTTGTAAGGGAATATTCAAACTACCCCAACCAATCTCCTGTAACTTTCAGGTAATGGACTCCCTACCGGGATTGTCAGAAGATGGGTTATTAGGAAACGACTTCCTAGCTAGGAATTGCAAAGTCAACGGACCCGGGAATTGTTTGGAATTCTCCCAAACCAATGTAAATCCGGTAAGTTTTTCCGTTGAATTTACAAAAGGTAGGAAGCGGACGCCAAGACATAAGGCAACCAGTCGGGAATCCGAGCCAAGGGGATCCATAGAGATCCAGACCGCGGTCGGAAATACACCGGATACCCTACCCAAACAGGGAAAAGGGGGCGATATTTTGTCAGGCTCCAAGCATTCCAACACCACATTAATAGCTGACAAATCAAAGAAAGCTAAAAAAGAAGCAACAGTGGTGAAACAATCACTGCCAAACGCTTCGGAGGTAGAAATTTTTCTGGACAAACCGGCAATAATACCGGCACGTTCACGAAAAATGCTGAGACTTCCCATAAAAATTCGGGAAGAGGTAATGATAGTACCTAAACAAATGCAATCAGGGATTTTCATATCCAACTGTATTGTAGGGAAAGCGAAGAGTGCCCATGTAGAGGTACTCAATATCGCAAACTACCTCCAAACCATAGACCGAATCATGGTGGAGTTACATCCAATGAAGGACTTTTCCACCTTTCCGCTGGAAAATGAGGACAACCGTTCTACGGAATACAATGCGGATAAAAAACTTTCGGAGGGAGACAACCTCCAGTATATCCGACATTTATTCTCACAGGAGGAATTACCAAAAGATCCAAGGTTGACACAATTACACGAGGAACTCCACTTAGGTAAAAACCTAAGTCCTCAAGAATGTCAATCCATAGTGGAAATATGTGAGGAGTTTAACGATATTTTCCACCTTAAAGGTGATCTCCTAACATATACCAGTGCAATAACGCATGAGATACCGGTGATACAGGATCAAGCACCGATAAATCAAAGAATGTACCGTCTGCCTGAGTGCAAGAAAGAGGTGATCAACGAGCAAGTACGGGAGATGCTGGAGAATGATATCATTCAACCAAGCAAAAGTCCGTGGAACTCACCACTCTTGGTAGTTCCTAAGAAAGCGGGCCCCGATGGAAAAACCCGATGGAGAGTTGTGGTCGATTTCAGAAAACTGAACGATAAAACCATCGGTGATGCGTACCCTCTCCCTCGAATAGAGGACATTTTAGACCAGCTCGGTCACTCACGCTATTTTTCCACGCTCGATTTAGCCAGCGGCTACCACCAAGTCTTAGTAGATCCGAAGGATCAAAATAAGACAGCGTTCAGCACAAATTACGGGCACTATGAGTTCAAACGTATGCCATTTGGTCTGAAGGGAGCACCAGCTACGTTTCAGAGACTCATGAACCATGTCCTAACCGGGTTGCAAGGAATCGAATGCTTTGTGTATCTGGATGACGTGGTCATATATGGAAAAAACCTAGAACACCATAATGACAAACTCCGGAAAGTATTCGATCAAATTAGATACCACAACCTCAAATTGCAACCAGAGAAATGCAAGTTCCTCCAGAAGGAAGTAGTATATCTGGGACATGTTTGTTCCGAAAAGGGGGCAATGCCAAATCCAGACACGACAGCTAGTGTCAGGGATTTCCCCATTCCCAAAACGGTAAAGCACGTCCAATCGTTTCTAGGGTTGGCGAATTACTATCGAAAATTTGTTCAAAATTTTTCGAAGATAGTACGCCCCTTAACAAATTTGTTAAGGAAGGACGTCAAATTCACCTGGTCAGACAAATGCCAACAAGCATTTGATAACATAAAAGAGTTATTGGTCTCGCCGCCACTGTTAATCTATCCAGATTTTACCAAACCCTTTAATCTGACCACGGATGCGAGCAACGAAGCACTGGGCGCCGTACTGTCGCAAGGCGAAATCGGTAAGGACCAGCCAGTCGCATATGCCAGTCGAACCTTGAATAAGGCGGAAAAGAACTACTCTACGATTGAGAAAGAGTTATTAGCCATTGTTTGGGCGACTAAGAATTTCCGTTGTTATTTACAAGGGAGAAAATTTAATATATACACGGACCACAAACCGTTAAAGGGAGTATTCAACGTGAAAGACCCCACGTCACGTTTACTAAGATTCAATCGCAAACTACTGGAGTACGACTACCAAATCGAATATAAACCCGGTAAATACAACACTAATGCGGATACCTTGAGTCGTATCCCGCAAATTTGTGATGAGACTCCCACACTACCAAGGTGCAATGTACTAACACGCGCCCAAGCTAAAAAGTTAAGAGCAAGCGAAGGAACTCAGGATAGTCCAAATGACGATAAGTCCTCTCTTAACGAGGATCCCATTCCGGCCTGCACGGAAAAAGGAATGGAGATAACCAATCCTGAAGACATTCAGTTCCTACTCCGGGAATACCATGATCCTCCTTTGGGCGGACACCAAGGAGTGAGTAAAACGTACCACAAAATACGTAGAAATTTTTGGTGGAAGAACATGATGCGCGACATTAAACAATACATCAAAGTATGTAAAACATGTCAAACCATGAAATCTTCACCGAACATACGTATGCCCATGGTAATAACCGACATTGCAAAGAGGCCTTTCGACAAAGTATACTTAGATATAGTAGGTCCTCTTGATCGCACTCCAACCGGCAATCAATATATACTTACATTCCAAGACAACTTGTCGAAGTATATAGATTGCTACGCTCTCGCAGATGCGGAGGCAGAAACGGTGGCCACAGTCTTTTTCGACCAAATAATTGCTCGGTATGGTGTTCCGAAGCAATTGGTCACCGATCAGGGAAGCAATTTCCTAAGCAGTTTGTTTAAAAGCGTGTGCAAACTACTCCGTATTAAAAAACTACAAACCTCAGCGTACCACCCACAATCAAATGGAGCCTTAGAAAGAGCACATCGTCCACTCGTAGATTACCTGCGAAGCATTGTGGATGGGAATTCCCAATCATGGGACCAATACCTGAGGACGGCAACATTCGTATACAACACCAATGTACACGAAGGTACTAAGCTTACGCCAATGGACTGTCTATTTGGATTCACCCCGGAGGTACCGACAAGCATAAAGCAACCTCCGGAACCGGTATACAACCATGACAGTTACCATAAGCTATTGAAGTACAAACTTCAACATACGTACGAAATAGCAAGGCGTAACCTATTAACTTCCAAGAAGAAGTCGAAAGAGTACTACGACCGTAAGATACGCCCATTCACGTTCCATGTGGGCGACAAAGTTTTAATACGTAATGCTCAAAAACAAGGAAAATTCGCTCCCATATGGAGGGGTCCCTATAAGGTAGTACAAGTAAATAGTCCGGTAAATATCCTCGTTAAGGTAGGGAGAAGAAATGTGGTGGTGCACAATAATAGGCTAAAACCCTACTACGCATAGAGGAAGCCAAAAGCAGAAGAAACCACGACAAACAAGGGAAGAAAATACACCACCGACGGTGTAAAGATAAATGCTACAGTTTAATACTTAAGTAGCCAAGCTTCATTCCTCTTCTAAGAATGAAGCTATCACTATTTAAGGGGGGAAGGTATTGTTACGGACCAAAATTGAGTCCAGGCCCCCCCCCAGAATCCACTAATCCCCTTTGATTCCCCTCCTTACCTGTAAAAGGAAATAACGCGCTAAGTAGCTAATTTGCATAAACTACTTTATGCAAATTCTACTTGGCGGAGAAAAAAAAATAATAATAAAATAAAGATAATACATTGAAAATAAATTCGGATATATGACAATTCGACGTTAATTTTCGAACACAACGAGTCGGAATAAATAATCAAACCAATAAAATCCTCGTTGTGTATAAAATAGAAAGTGACATATTTGATTTGAAAAATTCTACTAGTACAACTAACATTGGTTTAAGTGTATCGTACTAAAACACTATTCTTCGAGGACATATCATACCGCTACGGACAAGCTGATCAGGGGAGCAACGACGCCCAACGCCCCCTGCAACGAGCCAGCGGACCTCAGCGCAACACAACAACACTGCGACCGCTCAATGGTCGCACGAAAACAAACTCCAAAGTAAGTCCCATTCAATATTACTTAAAAATATATTATTAAATAATATAAATTGTTAAACACACGTAACAAATTACTTTATGCAAATTAGCTACTTGGCGCGTTATTTCCTTTTACAGGTAAGGAGGGGAATCAAAGGGGATTAGTGGATTCTGGGGGGGGGCCTGGACTCAATTTTGGTCCGTAACAGGTCGTACGCCTCTTCTTTCTCTTCCGCTCTATGACAATGTTTACAATCTGGCTTACATGGTCTTCTTGATAGAGCATCAGCGTTATTATGCACCTTCCCTTGACGGTGGGAAATTTGGAAATCGTACGTTTGAAGTCGTTCGATCCATCGAGCTATTTGTCCTTCCGGATTCTTAAAATTTAGCAACCATTTCAGGGCCGCATGATCCGTTCGAAGGTGGAATCGACGTCCGTAGAGGTATTTATGGAAATTCTTAACGGCTTCTACGACAGCCAGCAGTTCCTTTCTTGTTGCGCAGTAATTTCTCTCTGGCTTAGATAGAACTCGACTATAACATGCGACAATTCTCTCTTTACCATCGACTTCCTGTGACAACACTGCTCCGATTCTTGTGTTACTTCCATCAGTATCCAATATAAATGGGCAACCCGTTCTTGGGAATGCCAGTGTTGGAGTCTTACATAACTCGGCCTTCAATGTGTTGAATGCTGCCTCACACTTTTCTGTCCAATTGAATTTCTTGTCTTTACCCGTTAGTTCGTGTAGGGTTTTAGCTACATTGGCGAAACCTTTAACAAACCGTCGGTAATATGTGGCTAATCCCATAAAGCTTCTTAACTGTTGCTTATCTTCTGGAGTAGGCCACTCTTGGACAGCTGCTATCTTATCAGGATCCGTTTGAACTCCTGCAGATGAAACGATGTGTCCCAGGAATTTTACTCTCCTTTGGAAGAGTTCGCATTTCTTCGAATTGAGCTTTAAGTTGGCCTGTCTTAGTCGTTCGAAGACGGAGCGCAGATTGTTGATGTGTTCTGGTAAATTACTTCCAACAACGATGATATCGTCCAAGTACACAAAACACGTCTTCCATGTAAGTCCTCGTAGAACACTCTCCATTAATCGTTCAAACGTTGGTGGAGCATTACACAATCCAAAAGGCATCACGTTGAATTGTAAAGTCCGTTTCCGGTAGTAAACGCTGTCTTCTCCTTGTCCTCCTCCTCCACTTCCACTTGCCAGTAACCGCTTTTTAGGTCCAATGTTGAGAACCACTGAGCTCCAGAAAGGGTATCTAGTGTGTCGTCGATTCGAGGAAGTGGGTAACTGTCTTTCTTCGTAACGTCGTTTAACCGGCGGTAGTCGATACAAAATCTAGTTGTCCCATCCTTCTTCTTGACGAGCAATACCGGCGAAGCCCATGGGCTCGATGATTTCTCGATGACTCCTTGCTCTTCCATCTCTCGAATCATGTTGCCTACTTCTGATTGTTTCGCCAACGGTAGTCGACGAGGTGGCTGTCTTATACGTCTTGACTCACCCGTGTCAATGCGATGTTTAACTATACCGGTGCGTCCGAATTTATCATGTCCCGTCACAAAAATATCAGAAAAATCGTTCAGGAGTGATTTAACGCTTGCCTTTTCTCTGTCTGTTAATCCGATTTTCCGGGACATCAACCTATTAACCACAGCCGGTGCACCAGAGGGCTGTTGAATTGAATGGTCCTCTTCCCTTGTCGGAATTGAGCTTATCATTGACACGGGTGCACATTCTGCGATTACCTCTCCCTTTCTTATTGCGATCGGCTCTTTGGAGGCATTTAGTACTCTGACGGGTACGATGTGCTTCTTCGCATCGATAAGGGCTTTCCCAACAAGGATGTTCCCCTTGCGCTGATTTTGTGCAGCTTCGGTGATGTAAAACCGATTGTCACCGGGATCTCTCTCGAGACTGGTCCAAATTACCGAGTCTGAACGAGCTGGGATCTCATCCTCCTCACGCACATAACATTTCAGCCTTCGCAATTGTTCGTCCTGCAGTGTAATAGCAAACTCCAAGTTACCAATACGCAGTGTTCTTTGCCCGATATCTAGAACAACTTGGTGCTCCTTCATGAAATCCATTCCAAGAATGCATTCGTCCGTAATATCGGCAACCAAAAATTTATGGGAGATGGAAATATTGCCCAGCACTATTATTCTCTCGACTTCTCCGTAGACTGTAGAACATTCTCCTGTGGCAGTCCTCAAAGCGTATCTTCTATTTTTATTAAGGGCAATTTGGCCCACGACATCCGGCCGAATTATGGATCTCGTTGCTCCAGTGTCGATTGTTACTGTTGTTGTCCTTCCATTAACAATCGTAGTTATAACCAAACTTTGGTTATCCCGTTGGAGTTGTGATACAGTTACGATGCTGGGGCTGCAAATTCCACCAGGCGACTTTCGCCCTGTAAAGTCTGCCCTTACAAGTTTCCCGAGCTATTGACCTCAGGTTGGTCCGTTGATAGTCTCCTCTTATGATTAGCGCATGAATAACAATTCTCACTTGATGTTTCATTCATTCGTCGACGTTTCCTACAGTCAACAGAGATGTGGCCGACTTCGCCGCATGTCCAACACTTCATGTCAGTTCTCGGGGTTCTCCGTTGTACATGCCCGATTCTTTGGCAGGAACATTCTTGGACGGACGTTTCTCGAACTCTATATGTACTCCTGGTAGCCAGTTTAGCAGATTCATATGCCAATGCGAACGCCAGTATTTCATTAGTCGTCTTCTTTCCTGCCAAACGAACGGCCTGTTGCAAGTCCCGATCTTGGAGTGCGTTTATAAATGCATCCATTGCTACCTCGTTCAGAAATTCTTTAGTCATATTTGTATAAGCCAAGTTTGCCAATCGCTCAATGTCTGCCTGCAACTGTTGAAGATTTTCTCCCGGTTTCTGCGTTCTGCTCCGCAGTTGCATGCGGTAGACCTGCTGCATGTGGTTGTCTCCATACCTAGCTTCAAGGCCATCTCTTACCGCTTGGAAATCTGTTTGCTTCTCTGCTGGTATGGTTTGTAGCAATTCTGCAGCCGCCCCGCGGAGTGACAAGATTAGTGATGTTGACTTTTGCTCATCCGACCACTTATTATAATTGGCCGCGGCGTCAAACTGACGTATAAATACGGAGAAGGGTCCCGTTCCATCGAAGGTTGGCGGTTGCATCCTTGTATCTTTGTAGTCATGTTGATTGCCTGGCGATGTCTTATTTCTCTCAACACAATCAAGTCTCTTTTCTATTCGTATTATTTCATCGGTGACTTTCTTGAATTCAGTTTCGTTTTTTAGATCTAGATTTTCTACTTCGTTTCGAATTTCCTCCTTAAAGTGTTGAAAATTACATTTCATCCATTGTGTTTGGGCATCCAACTTTGCATTGGCATCTGCAGCTTGCGCGTCCAATTTTTTATTTACGGCGTCGAATTTTGAGTTTTGGGCGTCGAATTTTGCATTAACATCTGCAGCTTGCGCGTCAAATTTTGAATTTTGGACATCCAACTTTGCCTTAACATCTGCAGCTTGTGCGTCGAATTTTGTCATCATCGTCCGGAACATCTCCGAAATGTCTAACAGTGGCGAACTCTTCTCCGTTACATTGCAAACATCTTGACTCGCTGTTTCTTCTCCATCCGGACAGTCTGGACCAATCGTAAAAACATATGTGTCGACATCAATACCCTCTTCCTCCATAGCTGCTTGCAGACGTTGTCGAAGAATTTGCTTCTGTCCTCTGCTATCCAGATTCCGGTCCTCAAGTTCCTTCTTCAACTCAGGAACGCGAAGATCCTCCAAATGTCGATCTGACATCGCCACAACACACTTTCACACACTTATTCACTTAAACAATAATTAATCCCACTTCTGACACCAATTGTAGCGAGCTTAGGGTTCGCTGGATTAATTATTTTAAAATAAATAAGAGCCGTTAAATCGATTTTGAATTACTGTAACACTTTATTAGTCCGTTAAAAACAACCGTTACTTTTTTACCGTACACTTAACGTTTTCTTTATTATCGCTTCCGTAATTATCGCGTAATTTACTTCTTACTTCTCACTCGAGACGTATCGCTTGCCTCACTGTCTTACTTATCTCTAACTTAACTTCCGCTCTGCGTGCGACGTATTTATACCGTTTTTCCTCATTCTGATTTGGTGTATCGTTTCCGTCCGTTCCGTAGTCTTGAATGTTCTATTCCAGTTTTCCAGTACTTCCTAAAATAATCTAGTACTTTGTTTCGGACTTTCTCGAAGATTCCAGTACTGATTGTCATATGCGTCACAATATTATGTGCACTCTTGATTAATTATATATACAAGGTGGCGCAAATTTAATCACCCTATCGGAAGATGTTAGAATTTTTGCAAATGGCGTCCTATGTCAATCACATTTGACATTTTTGAACTAGACATCATATTTGACATTTGTGAACTATGTAAAATGTAATTCAAAAACAAAATTGATTGATTAATTTTGCGCCACCTTGTATATATTGTGACGCATATGACAATCAGTACTAGAAAGTCCAAAACAAAGTACTAGAATATTCTAGAAAGTACTGGAAAACTGGAGACTATGAACCGCAGAAAATTCGAGGCTATGGAATGCACGGAAACGAAACGCCGAATCAGAATAAGGAAACAGTATAAATACGTCGCATGCAAATCAGGAAGATAAGTAAGAAGTAAGCAGTAAACAGTGAAGTAACCAGTCACCTAACGGTTGTTATTAACAGACTAATAAAGTGTTTGCAAAGAGAATCGATTTAACGGCTCTTATTTATTAAAATAATTACTCCAACGAACCCTGAGCTCGCTCAATATAATCAACGAAGAGTGGACACAACACTGCAAACATAGATATATAATAATAATTTATAAGCGCCAATCAAGTAAATTATTTCTCAATAAATCAATAAAGTATTACAACTATGTTCTCAATTTACGTATTGGTAACTTTGAAACATGCGATTAGTAGGAACAAAACAAGGTAAACAACGGCAACAAAACAAATTGTCTAAACAACTCATTCGTCATAACGAGTTTGACAGTTTCAGAATTTGTTGCAAAAGTCATTTAAGTTGCCATTGGTACAGTACGAAACAGAAAGAGTAGCAATGTCTGGTCATCTATTACATTTGCTTGTTCAATGAATATATATTGGAAAACAGTCCCATGTCATCTATTGTTACACTTGGAGTTAAACTAAGTGGTTTCGTTTAATTTGCAAATCATTGGAACAATAATATGGCAGTGGAAGCATTTAACATTGATAAAGTCCTTAAATCATTTCAAGCGAGTCTAAGGGATGACGATGATGTACTCTTAGACGAGTACCTCGAAGGATACACGGAGATTAACAGGTAACTGTACACTTATGGATTTTAACATGAACGTCATGACTTCGTTTTGCAGATTCTTTACTCTTATGGGGACTGTCTTTGGTTTCGTCAGCAGTGATCTATGTTCGAAGATAGATATCCTGCTAGAATTTCGACAAAAGGAAAGCTGTGATCAATTTTCATCCTTTAAAACTATGCTGGAATATGAGAAGTCAACAGGACTATTAGACAAGAAAAATTATGTATCTGGCAGTCGCACGCTCCTTCGACTACATAGAGGCCTCGGTAATATTTTATGGCTTGTTTATCAACGTGTTCAACACGGGAATCTTATCAGATCGCAATTTGATTTATCATTCTGTACACAGAGTTCGTACATGAGTTCCTTCTTCGACTTGGTGAACTAGAAGATTGCGATAAGGCTGCAAATTGTTGTAAATTAGCCTATAACGATACGTTGGCTAAGTACCATCCGTGGCTGATACGACGTGGAGCTGTTGTTGCTATGTATACGATGCCAACTAAAAGTGACCTCTTCAAGCGAGTGGGTTTGACCGCCTCATATGCTAATGAACTCTTGCCAGAGATGCTAAACGCGACCAAAGTGGTACACGCACGAACGGAGAACCTTTATACAAAGTTTGATCTACACGAATTGCCTTAAATTAAATCCGGGAACTCATGCCGACCCAGTATGCATTCCATAATTGGTATATAATAGAAAAGAAAAAAAACCAATGTGATTCACTGCTTGATGCTACCATTTGCTTAGTTTTTAGAACAATTTTATTCCAATTGGTTTAGTACTATTGTAATTGAAGACGGTTTTATTGTTCTGTGTCGTTTATATATTTGTTTGGGCGAGTAGTATAAAGTTTTATTAAATATTATTGTATATTTTTGTAGTATTTGAATTAATGAATAGGTTCATAAACATCATCGCAATGGCTTTTGCCAGAAATGCTAAATTCTATTAAATAGGACGGAATAGAAGGTAGTTGCGAATCTATTATATAATCGGGCTGCAGCTGAAACAAAGAAACAAATCCAATGTGATTTGGTTGGCTTGAAGCTAGTATTTACTTCGTATTTATCAACTTTTAATTTACGGTGTTTTGAAACTATTATAACATGCGGTTGTTTTTTCCTCTCTATTTATCAGTTTTTTTTTTGTGAATAATATAATTTATTTTCTTAAATACAATTGTACATTTGTAGTAACGGAACTAATAAATAGGTTCAAGAACATCATTACAAGAACAACGAATTCCAATTGGACATGAAATCATTCTCCCTGGGTATTTTTCACAGTATTCCACATTGCTAAGAGGCCGTTCCTGCCCATCGTTATCCATTTACCATGCTGAAACATATTTTAAGGAGAAGGTGTTAAAAATTTAAAGAAAAAGTATGTTTGTTTGTAGACTACGGTCAGAGGAACGGGGAGGGGATAGGTTTTCTAACTCCTAAATTAACTCGATAACAATTAAGTAGAACAAGTTGAAACGAAGCTTAGCTTAATCCTATATTTTGTTCCCACGTTTTGCAATTGTACTCCATTCCTTTCAACAGTCTTTTTTAAATGCAAGTCTCCACGTCAACTATTCAAGATAAACACCTATACCTCTGTACGAATAAAACGAGAATATTATTCATGTACTCGGTAGTTAGCTGTTTTTACTTCGTTTATACGTGGGTGAATCAAATATAAACGGTAATTTCTTTTTATACAATTATTGAGTAATGTTACACACTAACTATACTATCAACAATTTTCAATATAGTCTCCTGGGTGATATACACACTTTTGCCACCGATTTGGAAGCTTAATATCCCTTGTTCGTAGAAAGATTTAGGACTAATTAGCTAATTGGGCACGTGCTCCTCGACTTCTTCATTACTTTCGATTCTTTTCCCCCAAGTTATTTCTTCAAGGGTGCGAAGATAAAATACTTTCAGGGAGACAAGTCTGGGCTATAAGGAGGGTGTTCGAGGATTCCCAGCAATTCTTCCAATGTATCCCTTGTCAAGGACGCGGTATGAGGCCTGGCGTGTCATGAGAAAGTATGAGATCTCGAATGGGTATACCTCGCCTTCGATATGCGGCTTTTTTCCACTTCTGATTAGAATTCTTAGTTAAGCGGCTAAGCTCTTGAATGGCACGGATGTTGTCATCTGTACGACTTGTCTTTGCGCTTCGACCAAAACTTTCGTTTCCGATACGTTCTCGCCAAAAAATCAATTCTCTGGCCCACGTATGCACACGATTCCGAGACAGTGTATCATTACCAAACTGTGCCTCCCACCGAGAAAAAATTTCCGAGAGTTTAACGCCTTCATTTATTAAAAATTTTATAATAATCCGTTGCGCAACAGACGCTCGCTCATGGCTGTACTAACTACAAAGTCTAACGCGACTGCTACCCAAGCCAGTTCCCTTACTTTTCATAAACGAAACAATAGCCACGCCCAAGATTATCTAGCTCACAACTTGTTGCTAAGAAAAAAAGTAAATCACCGTTTATATTTGATTCGCCCACTAACTGTGTATTATAGTTAGTTGACACAAAATTCGTTACTTTCTTTATAACAATCATATTTAACAATTTTTTATACTATATTGAATTAAAAACTCTACAAACATCTCTATTCAATCTATTTATCCCAAAATTATCCAATCGACCAATGCTTACTTCTAATCCCGACCGCACTTATCGTGCTCTCCGCGTCAAACTTATACTAACCCCATTCCAACTAATCATGAAGATACTGACCCGCCTAATAAACTTAAATCTGATCACGAGCCCGTCTCCCATAAAAAGGGGCCTTCTATCAAACATTCTCCTAATAGAGTTTCTTTTAAACCAAACCTCTCCCTTCGCAATGCCTCAAAATCCTTATGCCATTCTTCCCGGACTCGGTTCATCACACCCTCGTCCTTAAAACAGCAGAAAAGTAACCCAATTTGATGAGATTGTGGCGTTTATAGCAGATACACACACAATACACAAGCAAATAGTGAAGAACGCCGAAGAAAAATCGCATAAGGAAAAGCATCAGCCGTGTACCAAGCAATAGCATAGCAATTATCTGTTAGACCCGTTACCAGATTCCTTTCTATTAACCCATGACATCATTCGCTTTTCAACACCCGCCTTTCATCTCCCAGCTCTACCCAATCATCTATCGGCCTAAATACCCCCCCCCCCCCCCCCCCCCCCCCACTTCTCACTATGCACCCATTTTCTCACTCCCCAGCCGTTTCGACTCCTCCAAATCGACCGATTTCTGTTACGCTCTGTCCAAACTTCGAGACAGAAAGACATAAAATATCCGTCTCTTTCTGGCGTATCTCCATGACAAATCAGATTCTGTCTGTTACCTAGGCAAAACCAAAACTAGTGCCAAGCTCTCTATTCAAAAGGAAGGCTTACCCACCGACGTTCCCGGTCAACAAAAACTCGTAAAATTCCACGAAATCTTCAATTTATACCCTAATAAATTGTCGAGCGCCCTTACAGCGTTCGGTCACTACGCGTTCACTCCAAAAGATTATTGGATCTTGAACGTAGTAAGGCTGACCTTACCAAGGTTGTTCGTTCCCGAATTCCTACCTCCATAAAATTGAGATCACCTTTGCCAACTCCATGTTTGCAAGAAGGCGGACGAGACAGGTTACGACGCTTGGAACAAAGAATAAAAAACCGTATCACCTTCGTACACTTGCATGTAGAATTCTTCAATAAATGGAAGGAGTTGAGGAATATAATCCGCAAAAGCAAATATGATGCATTCTGCACCCTAAAGGACGAATTAAATAACAACCCATGGGTCAGCACCTACAGGATAATTGTGAAAAGACTACACTACAACAGTAGTCAAATGCAAATGAGCGAAAGCGATATGGCCACAACCGTTGCTGATATCTTCCCGCGGTGTATTGGTTCCGGGAAGGTAGAACTCGTTCTGTTGTGTACGACATCTCTCTCAACACAATAGCCAGTGCACAATGGACAGGAGGAATCAAAAAATATTGCGCCGTAGTGACACTAGACGTTCAAAATGCATTTAACTCGGCGAGCTTGAATCAGATATTAGACGCGTTGGCCGATCTAAACATTTCACCATTTTTGGTAGAAACTTTGACGTGGTGCGGGGGCTTAAACTACAATGAATCACTCAGGCTATGCTGACGGAAGCATATGCTTCCAGTAGGGTCACTCATGTCAGACAGGCTAGCGGGGAGTAACACACTAAGATCTAGCACCCCTTATCCAGGCGTCACTGTGCTCATGGGTGGTTTGCATCCAGGGGTATATCGGCTGTGTTATAACGGCGCCTCTCTGACACCGGGTCGCATCAGAACAGTAAGCAGACCTTACCATATCAAAGTGGGGCTCCGATGTGGCGGACTACTTGAAACCCCAACACTGGTGGAAACAAAAAATGAATAACCAATACACACGAAAAACCTAGTAGGCGTAGGTGTGATGAGACGACACTACCATAAGGGAACAAATCATCAAGAATACACAGACTTGGCAAAAAGAAGACGTGGGGAAAAACGGAAAAAGCGAGATATACGCGTCGGCACGTGGAATGTTCGAACGTTGTATAAACCAAGCGCGATATAGACGGCCGTAGAAAATGCGAAACAATATAATATGGACATCGTCGCGCTTCAGGATGTCCGACTCCCACATCAAGTAATGTAAACCAACAGGTTTACACTGGTGTGTGGAGGTATCGACACACATAACCTTGGAACCGGCTTCATCATAAGCAAGAAGATTACGCCCCATGTAAAATATGTGAAATTTATTAATGACCGAATGTCGGTGCTAAAAATACAGGGCCCATGGTACAATTATGTATTTATAAACGTACACGCCCCAACAGAATCTACCGACGTAGAAACGAAGGACACGTTCTACGAGACCCTAGAGGAAGTATTTGTTGGGATCTCATCATTCAATGTTAAAATCATCCTCGGGGACCTCAACGCGAAGTTCAGAAAGGAAGACATCTTCCAACCAACTATAGGTAAAGAAAGCCTCCACGACGTTTCAAATGATAATGGAATTCGAATTATCACGTTCGCAGCGTCAAAAGATCTAGTAGTGAAAAGTACGATTTTCAAGCACAAGTAAATCCACAAAGCCACATGGATATTACCCGACGGCGTAACGCGTAACCCAATAGACCATTTTCTCATAGACAAAAGACACCGCTCGAATATTCTTGACGCAAGATCATATAGAGGAGCAGATTGCGACTCCGATCATTTTCTAGTGATGGGCAAAATCAGGAGTCGGCTCGCAGCAAATCCACATGGGCAGTCACGGGAGATGAGCAAAAAGTTCGACATTGATAAACTGAAAGACCTCCGCAAAAGAGTTGAATATCAAGAGGAACTAATGAATAGATTTAGCATCCTACAGAATGGGAGCACTGAGGAAGAGGAAGCCAATAGTGTGGACACTAAATGGGCATCGTCAGAGACACAATCAAACAAACAGCCCAAAGGGTATTAGGATTTAAGAAAACAATTAAGTCCACACCTTGGTTTGACCATAAGTCCCGGGTGAAGATCGAACAAGGTAAACGCCTCAGAGTGATCCACTTAGAAAGATATGATGAAGTCAACGCAGAAAGATACGCGACAATTTTCCGTTTTCAAAAAAGGCGACATCTGATTGCGAAAATTACAGAGGAATATCATTGCTCCCAACCATATACAAAATACTAACAAATGTCATGCACTTGCATCACACCGTACGCAGAAGAAATACTGGGAGACTACCAGTGCAGATTCCGTAGGAACCGGTCAACAAGCGACCAAATGTCCACAGTAAGACAACTGCTGAAAAAGAAGTGGGAATACGGAGAGAGGGTTCACCAACTGTTAACTGACTTTAAGAAGGCCTACGACTCAGTCGCAAGGCAAAGACTCTACCATATTGTAATTGAGCTGGGAATGCCGAAAAAATATGCCGCCCTCATTCAAATTTGCATGCACGAAAACAAAGGGCGTGTTAGAATAGAAAACCACCTCTCAGAACCATTTGAAATCAGGGACGGACTAAAATAGGGTGATGGCCCCTGACCATGGCTTTTTTACCTTGTGCTCGAGTATGTCATCAGAAAGATACAGGACGACAACATGGCCAGATCATACCTGAACGGGGTCACACGAGTGCTCGCATATTTTTTTTTTTTATTTTTTTATTTATTTTTTATTAGACTTCTCTCGGGAGAGGCGAACCTATAGCGTCGAGTGGGCGCCCCGAGATGCCATCAAATAACTGTTGCAGTTCTTTTTGAACAGTTGCAAGTTGTAACGCTCCGGGAACACTCGCGTGGGAAGGGGGTTCCACAGCTTCCCCGCTCTGTAACGGAACGAGTTCTGATACAGGGATGTTCGCGCTGTCGGGAGATGAACCACAAATGGGTGCGATCCGTCGGATTGTCTTGTGGAGCGCATATAGACCGAATTGCGTGGAACAATGCCAAGAATCTCCGAAGAACAGCACCCGTGATAATATCTGTAAAACAGACAGAGGTCGGCCACGCGCCTTCGATGTGATAGCGACTGTAGTCCCGACGTCAGCGCCGAGTCCCCGATCAGGCGGATCACTCGTCTTTGTACGCTTTCAAGTAGGTCGAGGTTATGTTTAGGAGCCGAGCTCCAAACATGAGAGCAATATTCGAGCGCGGGTCTGTTGGGGCACGGTGAGCATGGTAAATATTATACCTGGATCATTTTGAAGTCCATATTTCCTTTCGTTGACCACACTGTGAAGACCGAGAAGAGGATGCAGACAATGCTACGACTATTTTGGTGTGCTGCCGATTCGACCGATGGAAAAATAACCTCCCTAGTCCAAGGCATCTCATATATCATATGCCGCCATCGGAAGAACGTTAGACCAAAAACAGCGCTCTAGCAGCCCTTAGTGTAGAATAAACTATGCGAGTTCGAAAAAGTAACATGAAATGTTGTACAAAATACTAGAAAATCATTCCAAAGATACGTAGGCTCGCCAGATCTTGAGATTGATCCTTTTTAGAGAGTGGTAGAAGATACAAAGGTTGTATTATGTAGACGAAGTAATGTTATCTCGCTATGGTTCTGCGGAGAGAGTGGTAGGAGACGTAAGTGTTGTATTGCATAGACGGAGTAATGTTACCTCGCTTTGATTCTGCAGAGAGTGATAGAATATATAAGCGTATAGATGAAATGTTGTTATCTACAGCTATATGGGTTTTGAGATGCTTGTACAGAAAATGCGAATCGAACTAACGCTTTGACGGCTAGAATCATAGCAATGACAGAAACGAAGCTTCAATACAACAGACCAATGCCATGTACGAGATGGTATATTATTTTCGACTACTTTTTACTGATGTGGATTCCGTAGGAACCTGCCAATGAGCGGTCAAATGTTCACAATAAGGCAACTGCTGGAAAATAAGTGGGAATACGGAGGGACGGTTCACCAACTGTTCATTGACTTCAAAAAAGCCTACGACTTAGTCGCAAGGCAAAGACTCTACATCACAGTAGGTCAATCGTTGGAAAAGAAGTGGGAATACAGAGAGACAGTACACAAACATTTCATTGATTTAAAAAAAGCCTACTACACAGTCACAAGGCAAATATTCTACAATATTATATTTGAGTTGCCAATCCTGAAGAAATATGCCGCACTCATTCAAATCTGCTTGAACGAAAATAAGGAAAAAGTTAGAGTAGAAAAGCACCTCTTAGATCCATTTGAAATCCGGGACGGACAAAAACGGGGGGATGCCCTTTTAACCTTATGCTTGAGTATGTGATTAGAAAAGTACAAGACGAGAACATGAACAGAGTCACAGAAGTGTTCGCATTTGGGAATGACATCGCTGTTTTGGGCGATAATCTAGAAAGTGTAAGTAAAAACAGTGAAATCAGCATGCAAGCGGCAGAGGAGGTGGACCTAGAAATAAATGAAGACAAAACAAAATATATGGTTATGGGGAGGGTAGGTGGACCTCAGAGAATGCACATAAATGTCAAGGAAAAGATATTTGAAGACGTTAAAAGGTTTAAATATCTGGGAACCATACTGACGGCCAGTAACGAAACGTCAAAAGAAATTAACAAAAGATAGCATTCCGACAACGCTAGTGGATAGCAGTCAGCAATCTATTGAAATCGAAACTGCTGTCACGTAATATAAAGCTCCATAGTTATAGAACAATAATCATGCCGATTGTGCTGTATGGATGCCAAACGTTGTCACTCACAAAACGGGAAGAAAACAGATTCCGCGTATTTGAGAATAAAGTTTTAAGGAGTATCATCACGACAATGGAGGTATCTCCACAACCACGAATTGGAAGAGCTGGCACCAAACCCACAATAGCGAGAATAATGAGGTCGCGAAGATTAAGATGGTTTGCGCATATAGCGAGAATGGGCAATGACAGGACAGTACGTAGAATTTTTGAGGAGTGTCCAAGCTGCGACGGAGAGATTTATAGAACCATAATCATGTCGATTCCTCCATACGGATGCGAGACATAGGCGCTTATAAAACGGGAAGAAAACAGATTTTGCGTATTTGAGAATAAAGTTATAAGGAGTTGTTGCAAAACGCAACATGATACAGATTCTGCGTATTCGAGAATAAAGTTATAAGGAGTTGTTGCAAAACGCAACATGATACAGATTCTGCGTATTCGAGAATAAAGTTATAAGGAGTTGTTGCAAAACGCAACATGATACCCCCAAAACATAAAATGAATGACGCCACGAATTCAATTTTACGTAAATTTCTATCATGGAAGTCCCTATCATCATCACCATCATCATCATCATCAGCACTACAACCGGGATCCGGTCTTGACCTTATTTAGCAAGTTTCGAGGCTTGTTAAATTTCCCATAATAATTTATTTTTACGGGCAAGGTTATTAAGGAACTCCCTATGCAAAAGGCAATATGACACGCTTTCGACCAATCTCATAGAAGTCGGCAAAATACTTTTAAAGCCGAATGAGGCGGAGGCCAAAAGAACGTGTGAGGCAAAATGAAGAAATTACGATCCACACGTTCACATGGTTTCCACTAACAGCAGCCAATCGAAAATTCGGCTGGAATTGACATCAACAACAGAGATATGTGGTGAAGCGGTACTTGAAGGAATTGCACGTCAGTGGCCGAGAAGAAATCAAGGCCATCGGGCATCTGATGTTTGTACAAGGTAGAAGGTACCAAACAGTATATTGGGAGTAAGTCCGTCGACATATTCGTTAAGTCGGGATTTTTATCTTTTTTGAAGTAAAAAATAAAAGATTCACAGGCAGTCAATCAACAGAAAACTTCTTCGTCGGTTTTTTTCAATTAAATATAAAGTGAGTCATTGCGTTAAAATAAAAGCTGCAAATAAAAATAGTCATCATCATCATCGTCACTACAACCGGAACCGGTCTTGGCCTTATTTAGCAAGTCCTGTGGCTTGTTAAATTATCCATAATGATTTGTTTTTTCCGGGCAAGGTCATTAGTCTTGAACCAGAGGCTCCCTGACGGGGAATCGAACCCCGGTCTCCCGCGTGACAATAAAAATAGTAGCATATATAAAATAACACAAAATAGAAGTGAGTGTTTTTCTTTCCTTTGTAATTCCCGATCTGGTATATTAAAATACATGCGATCCGCCACATAAAATATTCTTTTGCTGGTTTCCGAAGCGAAACAGGAGTATTTTCGGTCGTAAACATGATGAAGAGGCAGGATAATGGAGGAGCTCTACCCCAAACCTACAATAGTGAGAATAATTAGGTCACGAAGATTAATATGGGCCCGGCATGTAGCTACAATGGGCAAAGACAGGACCGTACGTGGAATTCTTGACGGAGGACCAACGGGAAAGAAGCCAATGGGAAGGCAGCCACGGATATGGTAGGACTTTGTACGGCGCGACCTTGAGGAGATCGGATCAGATGGACAAGCGTGGAAGGAGAGCGCACAGGACAGAGAACGAAGTCACAGCCGAGTCCGTGAGGTCATGACCTTCCGGGCTTTTATAAGTCAATAAGTAGTAAGAGTACTTTACTTGTATGGAATGGCTGTGTCAATTGCTATGGATTTTGATATCTTTTCCGTTTATGGTGTTCTTTGCTATGGTTTGATTATTCTTGTGTATGCCTTGGAAACACCCCACAGATTGGTGAGTTGTGGAGGTCAGAGGTTCTGACACCTGGTATCTTTAGAACGCTTCTTTTAGCGTAACTATAGGGTTTTCCAATAGGGACTTGACAACTTGTTTTCGGTAGTAAATTTTTATAATTTGTAGACGTTGTTCGTTCGTGTACTTAACAAAATGTTGAGTTTACTGAATAAATTGACAGTGACAGTTCGATGATTAGTGAAAGGGTCCGTTCACAAATTAAATTCAAAGTTGTCAAGTCCCTATTGGAAAACCCGATACAAAAAGTCATATTGTCATTAGTTCGCTTTTTCATTTACTATCATTAGTCCTATTTTATATATCTATCTTATGATGTATTTCTTTCTTTCTTATGCTGTGTTCCTTTCTTTCTGGCTTGCCCATCTTAACTGTTTCCCCCTTTTTATTATCCTTCTACGTTTTATATATTTGATATGTGTTTTCCTAACCATTCTAAATTTTACTATGCCTTCCGCCTATATTGTGACATGTCTTTCTTCCTCTTCTTCCTATCTACAGTTGGGTTGGGTTATTCTAAAAGATGACTAAAGGCCGAACGCCAATCGCTCCAAAAATTGATCACATGATGAACAGACAAATCGTTCTTCGAACTAGAAGCGCTGTGCCACGTCACGTGCCATCTCATTGCAATCTACGAGCATTGAAGACCAATGCGGATCGGCACCTATTTTCTCAATTCGTTCCCTTTTCTTCCGTCCACAGTGTGTATTGACTTTTAAGATTATCAACATTTTGAACGTGTCTATTCGGAAAAAGGGCGGCTTGTAAACGCACAGAACAAACGCATTTTGGCAGACTCCTTTCTTCCTATTCCTTTGTCTTTCTATTTGATTATCCTTTTCCCTCTTTATTCCCGACTTTGTGCCTTTCAATATGTAAGAGAAATAATAACCGCCTTAGACGTTAAGATCGAAACGAGTTAAAAGCAAATGGTATAATGTTTGATGAACTACAGATTTTACATACCCTTCCGCTGTATACACAATCCTTCAGCTTATCATTACAGTGGTTGAACATACCAAGAGGTTTAAGTTCATTCCCATTCTGCATAACTGTACGAATTATCTGCCTGGGAATTTATTGAAGTCGGTTAGAATACAGCAAAGTAGGTCCATGACAATATAGTTACCCAGAAACGCCCTCTGAAATAATCAGCAGCATATACCTACCGCTGTCCATATACCAGCTGTCCATCAAATTAGTTTCATCAACATTTCTTCTTCGTGCCGAAAATGAGACTCTGAATCTATCGAAATCTTGCACTAGAGAAGCCGTATCTGAGTCAAATACTCTGAAAGAATTTGTGTTTGTGATGCAAGAGATAAAGTGACCGTTCCTGAAAATAGCAAAATGGGAACGCCCCGAAAAATACATTAATTCTAAGTTCATACCAATCCAATTTCTTTATGCCAGCGGGGTTCGCGATGGTTTGTAGTAAGGCTTGCTTTCCATCAGTTTTGCTAGTATCAGTAATGTCTAATAAGCCATCCTCCGTGCCTGAGCACAACAAGTGTGGTTCAGTTTTATGGAACTTGACGGCAGTGATGTCTTTACAGTTGTCTATAGAAAAGACTGATACCTGGGCAAGTTTTCGAATATCAAAAAGCGAAAGGTACGCTTTTCGGTTTATCTCCTCTGTGCCTGCGCAAAACAATTGACGCGATGCATTCGCATCGAAACATGTAAACGGTTTTGAGTCGCGATCACTATAGTCTGTTTGAAGTAAAAAAGTAATTAATGTATCTCCCGTCATTGGATAAAACATTCAACTGGCCTCGTACTGATGCGACTATAACGCCTAGCCGTACATCAAGGACAAATATTTGTCCACTTGTGCTTGCGGCTAGCAAAAGATGATCGTCATTCAAAAATTGGAGGTCGAAAAGGAATCCTGCGGTATCTACAGAAATGTTAAATTCTTCATTTCTCGGTAGTTCGAAGCCGGTTATATCATATATGCAAACAGTTCTATCGGCGAATGCCACAGCAATAAGGGTAAAGGACCTTTTAAGGAATAGAAAGCAGGAAGTCGAGATAGAAGGATCGAAATGAATTTAAATTATTTACTTGTTGGCACACATTTTGAGCACATGCAGCTTTCTTGTCGGCGGCACTCTTTGGAACCCGTAGATTTTATATCGCATTGCAAATAGTTCGGCGAGAGCAGACGATGGACACATATTTTCCTCCGCTGACTTTTTGGCTAAATAATGCGAAGTTCTGAATTGCATGCCCATCTCATTTCCCAGGTGACCTGTTTGCGTAAAAACATTTCTGTGAGTTATTCGAATTTATTGAAAAGCACCAATTACCTCGAGCCATTTTGCACCAATTGAAATACAACAGTAAATTTAACTGCCATTTTAACGGAGTTAATACGAATTAAGTTCTAATAACTCCAAGCGGTAAAGTTTAGCAATATTGGAATTTTAGTAGCACCATTGGACACAACCTTTAGTAATATATTGGCCACTGCAAGTCCAGCGTAGACAAAAACATTGTATTTATTTATTACAATTAGTTCACAATTAAAAATATAAACTTACCATTAGTAGCAACTAATATTTATTTATTTATTTATTTATTATCAACTAGTATTGTAAAAGTACATATCAATAACTTAACATAATGAGCCTAGCAGCGGGGACTATTGGATCTGTGATTTTAATTTGCAATTTAATCTTAATGCTATTTCCCCCGCTTGGTAGAAACCTTGACGTGGTGCGGGGGCTTAAACTACAATGAATCACTCAGGCTATGCTGACGGAAGCCATGTCAGACAGGCTAGCGAGGAGTAACACACAAAGATCTACCACCCCCAATCCAGGGTGTTACGTGTTCTGCTGTTGTGGGGGTTGTTCCTCAGGAAGCGCGTTTTCTTGTCCTGAAAAGGACGTTTGATCTCTTTATCGATTGCTCCTGGAACAACACACTTCAGCAAGGGGTCGTTGCCGTGCTTCATCTGACCCAAAGGGAAGAGCAACGTCCTGATTGTTCGTAGGACGTAACCTAGGGGATAGCGTACTTATACTCTGCAACCTTAGTACCGGTTCCTGTACCAATTTCTTTGGAGTCGTCCTGGTACGAGGGTTGCCTCTTATGTTTCGGGATTTGGCAACCCTAGTGTTGCAAACCGGCAATTGACAGCTCTGTCGTAAAGTTGGACATTTTTGAGGTTATAAGCACTCAGAAAGTTTTGACATACGAGCGCTATTTGTGTTGTTTACAGTAACTTAAAAGATTCATCTCGGCCCAAAGATGGAATTAAATCGTCAACATTTTCGTGCGATTATTTTTTACAACTTTCGGCGGGGATTAACTCAGCAACAGTGCATGGATGAACTTAATTCAATTTTTGGCGATGAAGCTCCATCAAGGACCAGTGTTTATCGATGGTATGGTGAATTCAATCGTGGTCGTAGTTCACTCCAAGATGAATTTCGTGAAGGCCGTCCAAAATCAGTTGTTGTTCCGAAAACCATTGATGCTGTGCGCGAACTGATATTGGAAGATCGTCATGTGACCTATCGTGAGATTGAGACAACCTTAGGCGTTAGTGGGACCAGCATACATTCAATATTGCATAAACATTTGACTGTCAAAAAAATTTGTTCGCGTTGGATCCCACACAATTTGTCAATCGCCCAAAAAAAGGCTCGTGTCAATTGGTCGAAAGAAATGCTCAAAAAATACGGTCGCGGTGCTTCGAAACACGTCTATGACATCGTGACAGGTGATGAATCGTGGATTTACGCGTATGAGCCCGAAAGTAAACAGCAGTCGACTGTCTGTGTGTTTCAAGATGAGCCAAATCCAACAAAAGTTGTTCGCGTACGAAGCACTTCCAAGCAAATGGTCGCCTGTTTTTTCGGAAAAACTGGACATGTCGCAACCGTACCACTAGAACAACGCAGAACAGTCAATTCTGAGTGGTACACAACCATTTGTTTGCCAGTTGTCTTCCAAGAAATCAGGAAAACCAACCGCCGATGACGGATCACTCTTCACCACGACAATGCGACCTCTCACACATCGGCTGCGACAACTGCATTTTTGAGCACCCAAAACATCGTTTTGATGGGTCATCCGGGATATAGTCCTGACTTGGCACCGAATGACTTCTTTTTATTCCCGTACGTAAAAAACAAACTGAGAGGTCAACGTTTTTCGACACCTGAAAAGCGGTTGCTGTATTCAGAATGCATGTGTTGGAGAGACCTCAATCAGAGTGGCAAAAGTGCTTCGACAATTGGTTCAAACGCATGCAAAAGTGTATAGATCTTCATGGGGAATATTTTAAAAAACAATAAAGCGATTTTCGATGATCAATATTTGTTTTTGTTCTCTAATCCCGAAATATAAAAGGCTACCCTCGTATACAAAAAAGAATCATCCAACGTTGGGTGACAGCACAAAATTTCCAAAGTATTAAAAGAAGTTTTTTATTTTGGATTAAGTTTTATTGTTGATTTAAGATGTAATACTTGAATTGGAAAATAACTGCTCTGTGGCAAGAGTATCTAGATACTGCGGCCTCGAGATAAAAAAATTGTGGCGAGAAGGCCGAATTTAGCGAGACAGGACATATGTGTCCTTCATCTTGTCTCTGACTTCTGGTCATCTTGCGATAACCAGAATCACCCACATCCGTGAGGATGTTGGGCTCGGTCTCGCGATCTCTGAAAAGAAAAGAGAAAGGGGGGGGGGGGGGGGGGTATCCAAGGATAGTGTGGACAGTGTTAGTCCGAGTGTTCTCTAACTACTTTTATAGAGGGATGGTGGGAAAGAAATCGTACAAGACCGGTAGGTCTTGGGTGCGGTAGTGAACGCAGATCACGTCTTTGGCGTCTGATAATCTGCGCTTTGGTCGGTGTATATGTTTGTGTTTGTGCCGTCTTGTACTGTGCGTTCGTGTGTGTGGTTTGTTAATAGTAGACCCTATGGGATGGGTCCAGGAATCCTCTATTATAGAGGGGAATGTTGTTGGGAAGGGTGCTTTCTTCAGTTTTGTACTGAAGAAGAAATTGTGGGGGTTTGATCCGAAGAGATCGAGAGAGAGAAGGATCAAGAACGCAAGAGTCCCGTACAAGTAGGTTCTCGCTGTTCTGAATGTTTTCGAGGTACTTATATGCAAATTGAAGCAAGTACTCGTCGATATGGGTAATGGAGGCGCCTTCGTATAGGTGAGAGTTGGGGTAATGACGACCGTCTGGCCTTCTAGAATGATTGGTGCATCTTCTGAGGAGTTTCATTTCGAAAACCAGAAGTCTTTCCATTTGAGCCGAAGATATGCAGGACCATATGGGAAAGGCGTACGATATTCCAGATCGGATTAGCTGCTTATAGCAGAGAAGCTTAACTTTGGTGTCAACTTTGTTCCTCCACTTCAAGATGTTGTGCAGTTCCTTAGACCGACCGAGGCCCCTTTGGAGAATGTGGGTCACATGTTTGATGAAATTCAGTTTTGGGGTATAAGTGACCCCAAGATATTTCATCTTGTCCTGTGGTCTAGTCGTAGTACCTCCTATTTGTATTTGGATATTCTGTGAATATCGAGAAGTAGGTTGGGAGTGTTTACTACTCAGAATTATGGCTACTGCTTTGGATGGGTTATGTCGAATTTTCCATCGACTGTAGTACTGATACAGTTCGTCTAGATGACGGTTGAGACGGTTTGTTGCGAGTTTTGGGTTTTTAGATGACGTGGACACTAGGACGTCATCCGCATAGCATATTTGGTTTACTCTCCCGTCCACGGGGCGGGGAATATCGGAGGTGTAAATATTGAATAAGATGGGGCCTAGAATGGAGCCCTGTGGTACGCCTGCAGCGGCGTGAAAACTTCGGGAAAGCTTTCCATTCATTCTAACTTGGAAGGTTCTGTTTCGAACGAACTGGTAGATGATGCTACATAGCGTTCTACTAAGGCCAGTATTCAGTAGTTTAAAAGCGAGACCTTCGATCCAAGTCGTATCAAAAGCTTTTTCAATGTCTAGGCTTACCGCAACGGTGGGTTCCTTATTAAAGAGCCGCACGCAGACGTGGTTTTGAAATAAATTGAGAGCCACAGTGGTGCTGTGCGCTCTTCCAAATCCGAATTGGAAATCAGGTATTAGGTGCCTGGCACTGACAAAGTTATTTAGCTTCTGGTATATGAA
Source organism: Microdon myrmicae (assembly GCA_963931805.1). NCBI lineage: Eukaryota > Metazoa > Arthropoda > Insecta > Diptera > Syrphidae > Microdon > Microdon myrmicae. Next base: position 74,802,216 of record OZ007496.1, read on the forward strand.
TTTTTCATATATTTTGCTGATGCAAGTGAGAAGCGAGATAGGGCGAAAGCTTGAGGGGTGATACGTTGGTTTCCCAACTTTTCCTATTGGACAAATAATAGCGTGCCTCCAAGCTTGGGGACAGTACCCCATGTTGTAAGCATGGTTGAACAGAATGGAGAGCTTTATAAAGAATAAGGCAGAAAGCCTTCGCAACGAGTGGTATGACATGTTGTCGATACCAGGTGACTTCTTAGGGTGTCGAGATTTAACCAGACTCTGTAGGGTATTTGGTGTGATGAAACCGTGACCATTATCACGTGTGTCATCGAAGTATGCACTGTTAGTTGGGTTAAAGACAACAATTGGCTCGTTGAAGTCGTCCAACTTACTGTGGACCTCTGAACTAACGATTGCATTAGTTTCCGGGTCGCCATCTTGGAGAGTGAGTTTGTGATTGTTTTCGAAGGTCTCTCAGATGATATTTGCTTTATTGGTGTCGTTAATGACAACAACACAATTGTGCATAATTGGCCCAGTGATGCGGGAATTGCCACATATCTTTTTAACATTTTTATAAACGTTCTTGTCCATCTGAATACCCTTCAGCTTGTCTTCCAATTGTCGGGTACGATTGTTTTGGATTCTCTGTTTTATCAGTGTACCAATATTGTGAATAATGGATCGCAATAATGGCTCCCTTTGCGTAAAGCGGTGACGATATCTCATTCTGCAGAGCTTTTTACGCTCCCGGATGAGACGAAGAGTGATGTCGTCATGGGGAATCTGATAGGTCTTTTCAAGTCTATACTTCGGGACATGAGTCTCCGAAGTTTCAACTAGAATCTCGTGAAGTCGTTTTGCAACGTTGTTTTTCTTAACCGTCGTTAGGTTCCTGTCAGTGGGAAGAGAGAAATGGTGGAGTTTATCGTTCAATGTAATATTGAAGTTGTCCCAATTTGTCCGCCCATAACCAAGTATGTATCTGATATGAGCCCGGTATGCTCGATAGCCGCGAATGAATGTGGTCACAGCGTTGTGGTCAGATACACCCGCTGAAACTTGAGGAGGAGTGATTTGTGGAAGTAAGTCTTTGGACACAATAAATATGTCCAGAATTGAGTTACCTCGAGTACCAACCGTAGGTGCGACTATTTCGAAGTTGAGGGCATACATGTTTGCGGTGTACCATTGGTACAGTTTTGTGCCATTTGGGCAAGAGACAGAGTTGTTCCAGTGGGGATGTCTGGAGTTAAAATCGCCGCCTATGATGAAGGGTGTATGCCCTGAGGTCCTTATTAGTTTGCCGATATCTTCGGGATTAATGGGGCCATTATCGGTTTTATGCGAGTGGTATACGAAGTATATATTCACTCTACCATTACTAGCCAGATGCAGTTCAACTCCAGACACCTCTATGGATTCTAGGTATGGGAGGTCAATAGCTTCATGGCAAAGTCCGCTATTAACCAGTATACAAGTTCCACCTCCGTTGATGGTGGGACGGCCAGTGAGTTTTCGATCTCTTCGAATCATGGAGAAGTTTGGGAATACGGGACGGTGACATGGATGCAACCTCGTTTCGGTTACAAGTACCACGTCCGCCCGGTTATCCTTTATGAAGTCAGAGACTATCATACGCTTGGAATGCGAAACAAGGGAGTTGACATTTAAGAGGATAACTTTAATTTTGGAATCCATTGTGGAGTCTTACATATGCAATGAAAAGGAGTGCCTCCCTCTCTGCCTCGGTTGATAATTTCTCATATCGGGGTCGGATATCCTCAATTAAGCGGGAGAAACTAAGTAGTTTCTCGAGCATTGAAGATTGCCCCCTCGGAGGCTTTTGCACCGCCGCTTGAATTTGAGGCGTCGTGTTGGCCTTTACCGGGGCTCGCTTAGGGACTTGAATATGTTTTTGAGGGGGAGGAGTTGAAAGAGTTTTTATATTCCTTGCCTGCTGACCCCTAAGCATGTCGGCAAATGTGAATCCATTTTGGATGAGGTTTTGTGTGGCCTGTTTTCCGAAGTCTGACTTGGCTGTTTGCTTAGCTCGAGTCTCCTTGGATCTTTGTTTAATTTCCTTATATTTAGGACAATTTCTATAACTAGCCGGATGCCCTTTGTTGTCGCAGTTGCAGCAAGTTGGCAGTGTTATTTCATCCTGCACATTTGTTGCGGGATCGTATTTCGCTAGCGGTAGTTCGCACTTGCCAATATCGTGGGATTTTCCGCAACGAACGCAACGGCGACTCATGTTGCAGTTTCGGGAGACATGCCCGAAACGTTGGCAACGTCTGCATTGAGGTATATCTCTGTTATGAAATACCTCGAAGATAACTTGCTGATGCAAAGTTGGAAGCGACTTTGTCCGTATTATGGAATCTATGTCGGTTCCTGGGGCAAGGAGAAGCTGCCATATGTTCAGCTTGGTGTATCTTTGCGGTCTGATGTTCACAAACCGCAGTGGGGGAGAGAATTTTTTGACGTCAATGAATTTGAGGTTAGGAAATGTTGCCTCAAGAGCAGTTACGATGTTTTAAGAGGATTGTCCTCGACTTTTCGTCGGCCGGAGTGAAGGTGTAATAATTCACCTCCTTGGCCTTGAGGTTGTCGTTAACCGTGCGATAGGTTTCCCTATCGTAGGCTATGATTTTATTTAGGGATGGGCTTTAGCTATTCCTTTATAAAGGGAAACACTTCGAAAATTGTATCCCAAAGATACACATTTTCGTCCAACAATCTCGATTTTTTTGGTATTTCGAGCGAGATGTTGTATTTACACAAGATAAGAAATCAATTTCTTGAATTCTTACGAAACTATTGCGCAGATGTGGGAATGTATCTGCTTTTGGTTTTTTGTTTGCTTAACTCAATGGAATTTTTCAGATAGAGATAACGATCTCTGAATTTTGAATTTTCATGATGCCGTGGAGCAAATGTAGAACAATAAACGAATATTAGATTCGTTTATTGTGAATTTTAATTTTAATTCGGATTTTGGATTAAATTTTGCCGTGGGGGCAAATGTTATGCGATAAACGAATGTTTGATTCGTTTATTGCGAATTTGGGATCATGTTTGGGTTTTTGTGGGTTTTGATGGGTTTTTTGGTTTTAGCTTAAGATAGCTAGGATTTGGATGTAGGAATGGGGGAAAAAGGTAGTAGGGCTTTTTTGGAGCACTACAATTGGATGGTTTGCAGCCAGGGGTATACCGGCTGTATTATAACGGCGCCCCTCTTGCATCGGGTCGAATCACAGCAATAAGCAGACCTTACCATATCAAAGAGGGGCTCTGATGTGGCGGACTGTTTGAAACCCCAAGACCCGTGGGATCAAAAATGAAGAATCAATATACAAAAAACAATCCCACGAAAACCCCTTTGGGAGTAGCTGTGATGAGCCGACACTACCATAAGGGAACAAATCATCAAGAAAACACCGACTCGGCAAAAAAAAAAAAAAGCCGAAAAAGCGGGATATACGCGTCGGCACGTGGAATGTTCGAACGTTATATAAACCAGGCGCGATTCAGACGGTCGTAGAAAATGCGAACCAATATAAAATGGACATCGTCGCGCTTCAGGAAGTCCGACTCCCACATCAAGTTATCTAAACTAACGGGTTAACACTGGTGTGTGCAGGTATCAACGCACATAACATCAGAACCGGCTTCATCATAAGCAAGAAGATGTAAAAATTGTGAAATAGTTCATTAATAATGCCCCATGTAAGAGATGTGAAATTTATTAATGACCGAATGTTGGTACTAAAAATACAGGGGCCATGGTACAATTATATACTTATAAACGTACATGCCCCAACAGAATCTACGGACGAAGAAACGAAGGACACGTTGTACGAGACCCTAGAGGAAGTATTTGATGGGATCTCATCATTCGATGTCAAAATCCTCCTCGGGCACCTCAATGCGAAAATTGGAAAGGAAGACATCTTCCAACCGACTATAGGTAAAGAAGGCCTTCACGACGTTTCAAATGATAATGGAGTTCGAATTATCACGTTCGCAGCTTCAAAAGATCTGGTAGTGAAAAGCACGATTTTCAAGCACAAGCAAATCCATAAAGACACATGGATATCACCCGACGGCGTAACGCGTAACCAACTAGACCACTTTCTCATAGACAAAAGACACCACTCAAATATCCTTGACGTAAGATCATATAGAGGAGTAGATTGCGAGTCCGATCATCTCCTAGTAATGGGGGAAATTACGAGTCGCCTCGCGGCAAACTCACACGGGCAGTCGCGGGAGACGTTGATAAACTAATAGACCTACACAAAAGGGCTGAATATCAAGACGAACTAACGAATAGATATAGAATCCTAAAGCATGGGAGCAGTGAGGAAGAGGAAACCAATAATCTGGGCACTAAATGGGCATCGATCAGAGACACAATCAAACAAACAGCCTAAAAGGTATTAGGACGCTAAGAAAACAATTAAGTCCCAGCCTTGGTTTGACGATGAGTGCGGGGCAAAGATCGAAGAACGTAAACGCCTCAGAGTGATCCACTTACATAGATATGATGAAGTTAACGCAGAAGGATACGCGACAATTCGGAAAGAGACAACGAGACTTTTCAAACGCAAAAAACGCGAATGGGAGAAGACTCGGATCGAAAAAATCCTAGAAAATGCCAGAGCAAAGAATATCAGAGGTATGTATGCCGGCATAAATTCAATTAGAAATGGCTACTGAGGGAGAGCCAAAATAATCCGAGACACAAACGGCTGTCTGGTGACAGAAATAAAAAATATCGTGACAATATGGAAGCAGTACTTTGAAAACATGCTCAATGTGCGCACCCATCAACTACAAATAAACGCACCAGACGTACATACAGCCGAGCCTCGGATCCCAGAGTCATCTTTCAACGAAGTTGTAGACACAATAAACCGATTGAAAAACAACAAGGCTCCCGGAGTCGACTGCATACCGACAGAGCTTGTGAAGCATGGAGGAGAGGCAATCGCTCGAAAGATCCACCAACTGATTAAAACAATATGGGATAAGGAATTCATTCCGGAAGAATGGAAAACCTCCTCATTTAAAAAAAAAGGTGACAGATCTGACTGCAAAAATTACAGAGGAATATCATTGCTCCCAACCACATACAACATATTACCAAATGTCATACTAGCGAGAATCACACCGTACGCTAAAGAAATACTGGGAGACTACCAGTGCGGATTCCGTAGGAACCGGTCAACAAGCGACCAAATGTTCATAGTAAGACAACTGCTGGAAAAGAAGTGGGAATACGGAGAGAGCGTTCACCAACTGTTCATTGACTTCAAGAAAGCCTACGATTCAGTCGCAAGGCAAAGAAAAAAAATCGACTGCTTACCGGCAGATCTTGTGAACCATGGAGAAGAGCCAACCGCTCGAAAGATCCACAAACTCATCAAAACAATATGGGATAAGGAAGTCACTCCGGAAGAATGGAAAACCTCAATAGTCTTCCCCATTAGTCGTCTCAGTGGCAAGGCGAAGACTCTACCATATTGTAGTTGAGCTGGGAATCTCGAAAAAATATGCCGCCCTCATTCAAATCTGCATGCACGTAAACAAAGGGGGAGTTAGAATAGAAAACCACCTCTCAGAATCATTTGAAATCCGGGACGGACTCAAACAGGGGGATGGCCTATCACCGTGTCTTTTTAACCTTGTGCTTGAGTATGTCATCAGAAAGGTACAAGACGACAACATGGCCGGATCATCCCTGAACGGGGTCACACAAGTGCTCGCATATGCGGATGACATCGCCGTTTGGGGCGATAATTTACAAACAGTAAGTAAAAACAGTGACATCATCATGCAAGCGGCAGAAGAGGTGGGCCTAGAAATAAATGAAGACAAAACAAAATACATGATTATGGCGAGAGCAGGTGGACCTCAGAGAATACACATAAACATCAGGGGCTAGATATTTGAAAATGTCAAAGAATTGAAATACCTGGGAACAATACTGAGCCCGTAACGAAATGTCGAAGGAAATTAAAAAAAGACTACACTCCGGCAACGCTAGTTGAATGCAGTCAGTAAACTGCTGAAATCCAAACTGCTATCACGTAATATAAAGCTCCGTGTCTATAGAACCATAATCATGCCGATTGTTCTATACTGATGCGAAACATGGGCTCTCACAAAACGGGAAGAAAACTAATTCCACGTATTCGAGAATAAAGTTTTAATGGGTATCTTTGGCGGCAAATATGACGAGGAGGTAGGACAATCGAGGAAACTCCACAATCACGAATTGGAAGAGCTATACCGCAAACCTACAATAGTGAGAGTAATCAGGTCGCGAAGATTAAGATGTACCGGACATGTGGCACGAAGGGGTAACGATAGGACCGCGCGTAGAATTCTTGACGGTAGACCAACGGGAAAGAGACCGGTATTAACACACCAGACGTACATACATCCGAGTCGAGCAATAAATCTATTGAAAAACAACAAGGGACCCGGAGTCGACTGCATACCGGCAGAGCTTATGAGGCATGGAGGAGAGGCAACCGCGTTCTGGGATGATCCGGCCATGTTGTCGTCTTGTACCTTTCTGATGACATACTCGAGGACAAGGGTAAAAAGACATGGTGATAGGCCATCTCCCTGTTTTAGTCCGTCCCGTATTTCAAATGGTTCTGAGAGGTGGTTTTCTATTCTAATTCGCCCTTTATTTTCGTTCATGCAGATTTGAATGAGGGCGGCATATTTTTTTCGGGATTCTCAGCTCAACTACAATATGGTAGAGTCTTTGCCTTGCGACTGAGACGACTAATGGGGAAGACTATTGAGGTTTTCCATTCTTCCGGAGTGACTTCCTTATCCCATATTGTTTTGATGAGTTTGTGGATCTTTCGAGCGGTTGGCTCTTCTCCATGGTTCACAAGCTCTGCTGGTATGCAGTTGTTGTTTTTCAATCGATTTATTGCGTCTACAACTTCGTTTTAAGAGGGCTCTGGCAACTGAGGCTTGGCTGTATGTACGTCTGGCGCGTTTATTTGTGGTTGATGGGTGCGAACATTGAGCAGGTTTTCAAAGTACGATATTTTTTGTTTTTGTGACCAGACAGCCGTTTGCGTCCCGAATTATTTTTGGCTCTCCCTCAGTAGCCATTTCTAATTGAGGTTATGCCGGCATGCATACCTCTGACATTCTTTACTCTGGCATTTTCTAGGATGTTTCGATCCGAGTCTTCCCCCATTCGCGTTTCTTGCGTTTGAAAAGTTTCATTGTATCTTTCCGAATTGTCGCGTATCTTTCTGCGTTGACTTCATCATATCTATGTAAGTGGATCACTCTGAGACATTTACGTTGTTCGATCTTTGCCCTGCACTCAGCGCCAAACCAAGGCTGGGACTTAATTGTTTTCTTAAGTCTTAATACCTTTTGGGTTGTTCGTTTGATTGCGTCTCTGATCGATGCCCATTTCGTGACCACACTATTCGCTACCTCTTCCTCACTACTCATTTTCTCTAAGGCGCTAACTCTATTCGTTAGTTCGTCTTGATATTCAGTCCTTTTGTGCAGGTCTTTTAGTTTATAAATGGCGAACTTTTGCTAGCCTGCCCATGTGAGTCTGCTGTGAGGCGACTCCTGATTTTGTCCATCACTAGAAAACGATCGGAATCGCAATCTGTTCCTCTATATGATCTTACGTCAAGGATGTTCGGGTGGTGTATTTTGTCTATGGAGAAGTAGTCTATTTGGTTACGCGTTACGCCGTCGGGTGATATCCATGTGGCTTTATGGGTTTGCTTGTGCTTGAAAATCGTGCTTTTCACTACCAGATCTTTTGATGCTGCGAACGTAATAATTCGAATTCCATTATCATTTGAAACGTCGTGTAGGCTTTCTTTATCTATAGTTGGCTGGAAGATGTCTTCCTTTCCGAATATTGCGTTGCGGTCCCCGAGAAGAATTTTAACATCGAATGATGAGTTTCCCATCAAATACTTCCTCTAGGGTCTCGTAGAACGTGTCCTTCGTTTCTTCGTCCGTAGATTCTGTTGGGGCGTGTACGTTTATAAATACATAATTGTACCATGGGCCCTGTATTTTTAGTACCGACATCCGGTCATTACTAAATTTCACATATTTTACATGGGGCGTAATCTTCTTGCTTATGGTGAAGCCAGTCCCGAGGTTATGTGTATCGGTACCTCCACACGCCAGTGTAAACCCGTTGGTTTCGATTACTTGATGTGGGAGTCGGACTTCCATTTTATATTGTTTCGCGTTTTCTACGACCGTCTGTATCGCGCCTGACTTATATAACGTTCGAACATTCCATGTCCCGACGCGTATATCCCGCTTTTTCCGTTTTTCCCTACGTCTTCTTTTTGCCAAGTCGGTGTTTTCTTGATGATTTGTTCCCTTATGGTAGTGTCGGCTCATCACACCTACGCCTACCGGGTTTTTCGTGGGGTTGGTTTTTGTATGGGCTCCTCGATAGTATAGTGGTTAGTATCCCCACCTGTCACGCGGGAGACCGGGGTTCGATTCGCCGTCGGGGAGCCTCTGGCGCAAGACTAATGACCTTGCCCGGAAAAACAAATTATCATGGAAAATTTAACAAGCCTCAGGACTTGCTAAATAAGGCCAAGAACGGTTCCCGGTTGTAGTGCCGATGATGATGGTTTTTGTATATTGATTCTTCATTTTTGATCCCACGAGTCTTGGGGTTTCAAATAGTCCGCCATATCAGAGCCCCTCTTTGATATGGTAAGGTCTGTTTACTGCTCTGATTTGACCCGGTGTCAGAGAGGCGTCGTTATAATACAGCCGGTATATGTCTGGCTGCAAACCATCTAATAGCCACGGTGACGCATAACACCCTGGATTAGAGGTGGTAGCTCTTTGTGAGTTACTTCTCGCTAGTCTGTCTGACATGGGTGTCCTCACTGGAAGCATATGCTTCCGTCAGCATAGACTGAGTGATTCATCGTAATTTAAGCCGCCAAACCACGTCAACGTTTCTACCAACCGAAAAATATGTCCTCTGTTTATTCTCCTGAAACTCTTCAGTGTACGCAATTTATCAGTGACAAATTTGATACTCTTTTCCGAACTTTAAAATTAGACTTGGAAAACAATCAATTTCTTATGGCGAGAAACAGCCAGGCTCTAGAGACAACATGAAGGACATACATGTTCTTGTTTCATTTAAGACGGCCTTCCCCCCACCCCTGTTTTTATCGTCTTCACATTTGATGGATCTGATGGCAAATGTCAAAATAATCTATGGGTGTCTCCCGGAGACTTTTTTTTATCTACAAGCCGAGCAAAGATTTTTTTTCTTTTATTAAACTTGGTAAGTTAACTTGTAATAGTTTGCCGTTGCCGCCCGGAGAAAATAATTTTATATTAACGAAAGGTTTCAGCAAGTTCTTCTGCCCCTCCCTATAATATGATTTCAATAAGAAGCACAATGTTTGGGTTAACTTTATTTCGAATACAAGAGGCAACGCTTTGTTTGACTGGTGGTAAAAAAATGCTATTGAATAAAAACTAGAATTGTTCGCTACAAGTACGCGGTCTTATCCAAGAGGAAACTCTGTCTTATCGATTTATTTTTGGTCGACGATCGAAAACAAATATTAGATACAGATACAATTACGCGAAATTGTCTTAGCACACCCAAGTACGATAGCGATTATTACGTTCTCGGCGCCGTGATTCATGTTCGAAAGGATCACTCACTATTTGAGCAGTGCGACTAGCTACCTTCTTTAAATTTGATGAAATTGATCATTATTTTTTGATAACGAACAACATTTGTTGTAGCACGATGCGTTTACCGTGCAGATTCGATCAGCGAAACAAATTAAGACAATGTTTATTTTATATAACTTCCTTTTATTGGATAGCTTGCTTTAAAACGAATATAAAGATATCTTGAAATACCAGAATCGTTTTCAAAGTTAATTACGAACACAAATAACATTAATTGAGTATAACCGAATCGAAACAAAAAACTAATCGATAACGAACGACAGACGATTTTACAACGAACTCGACGGTATTCTTGCGAGCGAACGACGAAGTGACCGAGTTGAAGAGATCTTCACCGACAAGAATCCTTAATGGCCGCCATCTTGATCCTTTGATGAGCGGAAGTAGGCGGGGCTATGCCTTCCAGAACGATAGCTGGACGAAACTGGACGAATGTTGTGGCGTACTATTGACAGTTAAGGTGTCAATACAATGTTGATGATATTGTCCGGTCGAATTTTGTCGGCAGTCAATGTTGTCTACGCTAATTTGTGAAGCGAGATGCGACAACATTGTTACTAATACAATAAATTATTCTATCCTAAAAGTAGTTCACACGGAGGACCATATAAACCGATACAGAAAGGCATCGATTGACATTCTGTATAGACAAAACAGCATTCTTCTCTCCAAGCTGAAACTACTTTATATACAGTTCAGCAATTGAAATAGCGAGAAAATAACAACAATTAAGTCACTAATCAAAAATACTCAAAAACCGATCTGTGACAATTACAGATCAGTAATCAATGAAGACTGGAACAACAAAAATCATTCCATTAAAACTGGTGGACCGAATATGTTTCCATAAATAAAGTATTTAGAAGGAAGATTATAATTATATTCCATGCCTGCAAGTCCATCGGATTCTCGAGAATTGTCAAACACTGCTGAATGTAGGACTTACCATCGAACATACCAACCCGGCCGAAGAGTTAATATTAGTCGAGGGTCCGCAAAAGAAAAGGAACTCAGTTGGTGCCTGTTTCAAGACACTGTACAAAGTGAGCGAATCCATTAATTCCAACCTCGTCTTCTAAAATAGGGCTCTCCAAACTTATATTTGACTACGTAACGAACTTAGCAATTGGCGTCTCGGAAACTGAAGGTTCACCCCTATGGTATAGTGAAAATAATAGAATGGATTCTCCTCTTAGAAATCTAAATACGAGAACATTTGTGCACAAGGCAGAACATACTAAAGAATTCATACTATCAAATCAATTGGAAAACTGCAGTAGTTCACCCACCCCGTCCACAAAAAGGGGATAGGACAGAAGCAATCCAACCAATCCTCGTTCGATTAACTTGCTTCCAAACTTCAGCAAGATATTCGGAAAAATTATAAATAAAGCATTGATAAGTTGGTGTGATGAAAATGGAAACATTCCGAACAACCAATTAGGGTTTAGAACGCAAGACGACGCGGTTCATACCATGGTGATACAAGGTAAAGCTAGAATGCACAGGGGCCCTTTTGATTGACTTTGAAAAGGCTTTCGTTACCGTATAATTAGATGGGCTTGTGTATAAGTTATCAAATTTAGGTATGCCCGAATATTTCTTATATATATTGTAGCGAGCTTAGGGTTCGCTGGATTAATTATTTTGAATAAATAAGAGCCGTTAAATTGATTTTTGAATTAATATAACACTTTATTAGTCCGTTAATCACAAGCGTTACTTTTACCGTACACAACGATTTCTTGACTTATTGCTTCCGTACTTATCGCGTATTTTCCTTCTTACTTCTCACTCGAGACTTTCGCTTGCTTCACTGTCTTACTTATAACTCATCTACCGATCTGCGTGCGACGTATTTATACCGTTTTTCCTCATTCTGATTTGGTCTATCGTTTCCGTCCGTTCCATAATCTTGAATGTTCTATTCCAGTTTTCCAGTACTTCCTAAAATAATCTAGTACTTTGTTTCGGACTTTCTCGAAGATTCCAGTACTGATTGTCATATGCGTCACTCTACCCTCCGCCTAGATTAGTTCGTCCCGAACTAAGTTCACTGATCTCATGGGTTAACAAAAGTCGCCAGTCGGTCACGATGTACCACTTTCATCTTGGCGTTCGGTCTTCGCTGAATCCTATAGACAACGTCGTTAATTCTTGTGAGAATCTTATACGGTCCTTCCCAATGTTGCTGCAACTTCGGAGACCTTCCTTTTTCCCGATGAGGGTTATAAAGCCGCACGTTATCGCCTGCATTAAATCCAGATGCGTTGGCTCGAACGTCGTACCTTGTTTTTATCCTGTCACTGGATACCTTGATTTGCTTTCGAACCAAATGAAGAATATCATCGAGGCGATTTCTCCATTCGGCTACGTAGTCTTCGGTCTTATCTATGGCGTCTGGAGGTATTCCGAATCGCAGATCGGCTGGCAATCGTATCTCTCGTCCAAATATAATTCTTACTGGAGAATGGCCCGTCGTATCGTGATTAGCCGATCTATAGCTCATGAGAAAGGTTTGTACATATTTGTCCCAATCTCGTTGGTGATCACTAACGACCTTCGATAAATGCTCTTTCATTGTTCGGTTGAACCTTTCGACCATTCCGTCTGACTGCGGATGTAAGGGTGTGGTCCTGGTTTTCCTTACGCCCAGTGCCGCACAGATGCCTTGAAATTTCGCGATTCGAAATTTCGGCCCTGATCGGAATAAAGCTCACAGGGGACTCCATATCTGCTGATCCAATTATTGATAAGCTGCTCAATGACGGTTGTTGCTTCTTGGTTTGGAATTGGAAGGACTTCTACCCACTTGCTGAAGTAATCCATGATAACCAACATGTATTTGTTGTTGTCGTTTGTTTTTGGGAATGGTCCTGAGATATCAACCGCAATTCGCTCGAAAGGGGCACCCACGTTGTACTGTTTCATAGCGCTCCTTGGTTTTGCCGTTGGTCCTTTGGTCGCAGTGCAAGTTGTGCACTTCCTACACAAAGACTCGACGTCGTCTCTCATGTGAAGCCAGTAGAATCGAGATAGTAATTTTGAAAGTGTCTTATTAACTCCCAGATGTCCACCGGAGGCCCCGTCGTGCATTTCTGTTAGTACATCCTTCACTTTTGATGGTGGGACTAGAATCTGCATTCGATGGGATTTTCCGTCCGCGGCTTCTCATTTACGCTTAAGAATTCCATCTTCCACCAGCAAGGAATTCCATTGTGCCCAATATGCCTTAAATGTTGCATTCTTGTCGGAAATATTGTTCCAAGTTGGTCGCTCGTTCTTTTCTTTGTGTTCTAGGATTAGCGACATATCTTCATCCTGAAGTTGAGCTGCGCGTATAGCATCACTCGTCCACCCATCTAGTACTTCTACTTCTACATTTCGCAGGTCGTACGCCTCTTCTTTCTCTTCCGCTCTATGACAATGTTTACAATCTGGCTTACATGGTCTTCTTGATAGAGCATCAGCGTTATTATGCACCTTCTCTTGACGGTGGGAAATTTGGAAATCGTACGTTTGAAGTCGTTCGATCCATCGAGCTATTTGTCCTTCCGGATTCTTAAAATTTTACAACCATTTCAGGGCCGCATGATCCGTCCGAAGGTGGAATCGACGTCCGTAGAGGTATTTATGGAAATTCTTAACGGCTTCTACGACAGCCAGCAGTTCCTTTCTTGTGGCGCAGTAGTTTCTCTCTGGCTTAGATAGGACTCGACTATAATATGCGACAACTCTCTCTTTACCATCGACTTCCTGTGACAACACTGCTCCGATTCCTGTGTTACTTCCATCAGTATTCAATATAAATGGGCGATCCGCTCTTGGGAATGCCAGTGTTGGAGTCTTACATAACTCGGCCTTCAATGTGTTGAATGCTGCCTCACACTTTTCTGTCCAATTGAATTTCTTGTCTTTACCCGTTAGTTCGTGTAGGGTTTTAGCTACATTGGCGAAACCTTTAACAAACCGTCGGTAATATGTGGCTAATCCCATAAAGCTTCTTAACTGTTGCTTATCTTCTGGAGTAGGCCACTTTTGGACAGTTGTTATCTTATCAGGATCCGTTTGAACTCCTGCAGATGAAACGATGTGTCCCAGGAATTTTACTCTCCTTTGGAAGAGTTCGCATTTCTTCGAATTGAGCTTTAAGTTGGCCTATCTTAGTCGTTCGAAGACGGAGCGCAGATTATTGATGTGTTCTGGTAAATTCCTTCCAACAACGATGATATCGTCCAAGTACACAAGACACGTCTTACATGTAAGTCCTCGTAGAACACTCTCCATTAATCGTTCAAACGTTGCTGGAGCATTACACAATCCAAAAGGCATCGCGTTGAATTGTAAAGTCCGTTTCCGGTAGTAAACGCTGTCTTCTCCTTGTCCTCCTCCTTCACTTCCACTTGCCAGTAACCGCTTTTTAGGTCCAACGTTGAAAACCACTGAGCTCCAGAAAGGGTATCTAGTGTGTCGTCGATTCGAGGAAGCGGGTAACTGTCTTTCTTCGTAACGTCGTTTAACCGGCGGTAGTCGACACAAAATCTAGTTGTCCCATCCTTCTTCTTGACGAGCAATACCGGCGAAGCCCATGGGCTCGATGATTTCTCGATGACTCCTTGCTCTTCCATTTCTCGAATCATGTTGCCTACTTCTGATTGTTTGGCCAACGGTAGTTGACGAGGTGGCTGTCTTATAGGTCTTGACTCACCCGTGTCAATGCGATGTTTAACTATACCGGTGCGTCCGAATTTATCATTTCCTGTCACAGAAATATCAGAAAAATCGTTCAGGAGTGATTTAACGCTTGCCTTTTTTCCATCTGTTGATCCGATTTTCTGGGGCATCAGCCTATTAACCGAAGGGGATGCGCCAGAGGGCTTTTGAATTGAATGGTCCTCTCCTCTTGTCTGAATTGAACTTATCATTGATACCGGTGCACATTCTGCGATTACTTCTTCTTTTCTTATTGTGAACGGCTCCTCGGACGCATTTAGTACTCTGACAGGTACGATGTGCTTCTTCACGTCGATAAGGGCTTTACCAACGAGGATGTTCCCTTTACGCTGATTTTGTGCAGCTTCGGTGATATAAAATCAATTGTCACCGGGATCACTCTCGAGACTGGTCCAAATAACCGAGTCTGAACGAGCTGGGATCTCATCCTCCTCACGCACATAACATTTCAGTCTTCGCAATTGTTCGTCCTGCAGTGTAATAGCAACATCCAAGTTACCAATTCGCAGTGTTCTTTGCCCGATATCTAGAACAACTTGATGCTCCTTCATGAAATCCATTCCAAGAATGCATTCGTCCGTAATATCGGCAACCAAAAATTGGTGTGATATGGAAATATTGCCCAGTACTATTATGCTCTCGACTTCTCCGTAGACTGTAGAACATTCTCCTGTAGCAGTCCTCAAAGCGTATCTTCTATTTTTGTTAAGGGCAATTTTGCCCACGACATCCGGCCGAATTATGTATCTCGTTGCTCCAGTGTCAATTGTCACTGTTGTTCTCCTTGCATTAACGATCGTAGTTATAACCAAACTTTGGTTATCCCGTTGGAGTTATGATACAGTTACGATGCTGGGGCTGTACATTCCACCAGGCGTAAAGTCCCGTAAAGTCTGCCCTTACAAGTTTCCCGAGCTCTTGGCCTCAGGTTGGTCCGTTGATAGTCTCCTCTTATGATTAGCGCATGAACAACAATTCTCACTTAATGTTTCATTCATTCGTCGACGTTTCCTACAGTCAACAGCGATGTGGCCGACTTCGCCGCATGTCCAACACTTCATATCAGGCCTCAGGGTTCTCCGTTGTACATGCCCGATTCTTTGGCAGGAACATTCCTCGACGGACATTTCTCGGACTCTATATGTACTCCTGGTAGCCAGTTTAGCAGATTCATAAGCCAATGCGAGCGCCAGTATTTCATTAGTCGTCTTCTTTCCCGCCAAACGAACGGCCTGTTGCAAATCCCGATCTTGGAGTGCGTTTATAAATGCATCTATGGGTAGTCTTTAGGATGGCATCAGCAAGGATGCGGGTTCTATAAAAATGCCCACTGGTGTTACACTTGAAATTGTTCACAAAAAAAAGGTAGTGAAAATAAAACACACGGATTTGTCCAGTTGATAAAATGCTCTCTTTTATTTACCTGTCTTTACTTTTTTTTACAATAGTTAAAATTTTTGCCTTCCGTTTTATTAGACACTATATTCATTTAAACTTAACCTCACTCGCTGCAGGTACTTAATTCGGTCGATCAGCGTAAGCAGAGCCTTGTGTGTGAAGGGATGCCGAAACAAATATTTCGGATTTTATATTTAAAATCTACGTTTTGACGCAACCGAACTGGTATGTAGTGCACTCGATATACGTTTCACGGACTTAATTACTCGCGCGTTTCAATTGATCACCGTTCTTATTGACTACTCGAACGCGCGATACTACGTGGGATAATTTGCGACTTGACTTCCAGCGCGTGTGTGCTCCTACGAGGATTGTATCTGACTGCCTATTGGATGTCTCTCTACAGACATCCAACAAACACGAACCTAAGGGATTCGCCGCCGAAGGCCAGCCAATGGAGAAAGTCAAAAAGAAAAAAAGAGAAACAGGAAAACTCATGTGGCAGGTCAAATCTGCTGCTACATGTTTGGGAAAGATAAACTGCCGCCAGTTGCAAGGGATAGATTCTTGATTGACGTGAGTCAATAAAACCCTTGCCGAAACCAGGAATCTATTTTGGGACAATGAATCCAGCATTGGGTATGGCCGTTGCTAGATCATTTAAAATAAACATATTTCGGTCATGTATGATTCGATGCATGTTGTCTTAGGGATATGTTAATCCCGTTGAAGGTACTGTCAGGCGAAAGTATCCGCTTGAGTGTTTACTATGTGTAAACTAAAATTGGTGGTCATGACCGATGCTGGTGATCGTTCCAAGAAACGGCAACGGATCATAAAATCGGTCATGCTGAGATCCAAGCAAATATGCGCGCCTGAAAGGCCAATGTTTAATTTGATCTTCTCTACTTTAGGAAAGATAGATCATAGAACATGCCGTCGAAAATTTGGCTTGCAGATGTGCAAGCAACCCGAAATGACTTTTAGGACAGTGGATGGGTACAAAGTTAACACACGGAAAGATTAGCGTGTGTTGGTGGATATGTGCCATCCATTGTTCGGTCGCGGAAGCTCGGTTGCTGAATTGATGTCATGGCAAGATGATAATCTTGCCATGAATTATGCTTTCAGGAATGACCGTGGGGAAGAGGTTTGGAAAAGCCCCCAAAAAAGGTAAACTGCCTAATATGTATTACGTCGGTTATCCGTAGGGATAACCGAAATGGTTCCAGCTAATTGGGTGGCGGTTAATGCCCTAGCAAGATTGTACAATCTTGCCGAAACTTCAACTTTAAGGTAAGTTGTATTGCTGGTAATGGTGGGGATCAAGCGATGCGTGGCTCTTCGGGCCCTGAAAAGCCCCACACATCCATTGCTACCTCGTTGAGAAATTCCTTAGTCAGATTTGAATAAGACAATTTTGCCAATCGCTCAATGTCTGCCTGCAACTGTTGAAGATTTTCTCCAGGTTTCTGCGTTCTGCTCCTCAGTTGCATGCGGTAGACCTGCTGCATGTGGTTGTCTCCATACTTAGCTTCAAGGCCGTCTCTTACCGCTTGGAAATCTGTTTGCTTCTCTGCTGGTATGGTTTGTAGCAATTCTGCAGCCGCCCCGCGGAGTGACAAGATTAGTGATGTTGACTTTTGCTCATCCGACCACTTATTATAATTGGCCCCGGCGTCAAACTGACGTATAAATACGGAGAAGGGTCCCGTTCCATCGAATGTAGGCGGTTGCATCCTTGTATCTTTGTAGTCGTGTTGATTGCTAGGCGATGTCTTATTTCTCTCAACACACTCAAGTCTCTTTCCGATTCGCATTATTTCTTCGGCGACTTTTAGATCCAGATTTTCTACTTCGTTTCGAATTTCTGACTGGATTTCTTCCTTAAAGTGTTGAAAATTACATTTCATCCACTTCGTTTGAGCATCCAATTTTGCATTCAGATCTGCAGCTTGTGCGTCGAATTTTGAATTTTGGGCATCCAACTTTTCATTAACATCTGCAGCTTGCGCGTCCAATTTTGAATTTTGGACGTCGAATTTTGAATTAACATCTGCAGCTTGCGCGTCCAATTTTATCATCATCATCCTGACCATCTCCGAAATGTCCAACTGTGGCGGACTCTTTTCCATCACATTGGCACCATCTTGACTCGCTGTATCTTCTCCATCCGGACAGTCTGGCTCAATAGTAAAAACATATGTGTCGACATAAATATCCTCTTCCTCCATTGCTGCTTGCAGACGCTGCCGAAGAATTTGCTTCTGTCCTCTGCTATCCAGATTCCGGTCCTGAAGTTCCTTCTTCAACTTCTTCCGTTAATCACATCCGTTACTTTTACCGTACACAACGATTTCTTGACTTATTGCTTCCGTACTTATCGCGTATTTTCCTTCTTACTTCTCACTCGAGACTTTCGCTTGCGTCACTGTCTTACTTATAACTCATCTACCGATCTGCGTGCGACGTATTTATACCGTTTTTCCTCATTCTGATTTGGTGTATCGTTTCCGCCCGTTCCATAATCTTGAATGTTCTATTCCAGTTTTCCAGTACTTCCTAAAATAATCTAGTACTTTGTTTCGGACTTTCTCGAAGATTCCAGTACTGATTGTCATATGCGTCACAATATAATTTACGATATTGTAATAGGTAAACAGTTCGTTACGCTGTTCTATAAATTAACATGTATTTATTTCAGAGTAGATGAAATGTCAATACTGAGGACATGTTCGTGTGTAGCAGGAGATTATTGAGCACCTGAAGATTTATGTAGCTGTCGCAGTTTGGGTTTGAGCACCTGAAGAGACGTGTACCTGTAACAGTTTGAATTTAACACCTGAAGATATGTGCAGCTAGAAATGTTTTGAGTCAGCTACCCGAAGATATGTGCAGCTGAATGAGTGGGAAATTAGCTCCTGAAGAGATGTGCAGCTATAGTAGGTTGAAATTGAGCACCTGAAGATATATGCAGCTGCACCAGTAAGAATTTGATCACCTGAAGATATATGTAGCAGAGAGAGTGTGATACGCCCACCTGGAAATATATGCAGCTATACTAGTCAGGTTTTGCCGACCTGAAGATATGTGCAGCTGCCGCTGTTATATTTGAGCATCTGAGGTTATGTGCAGCTGTATTAGTTTGGATTTATCGTCCTGAAGATATGTGCAGCTATAGCAGTTTGGATTTGAGCAATTATAGATATATCTGGCGTTTCTAGCGTATACGCACACGATTAATAGTGCAGACAACACCTCCGAAAATATAACTCGAAAAATCAAAACAGATCTGTTAACTCTATATAGATACCATAGTAGTAATTGCGCATTTCCACATCAGTTGAGTGTACTTAAGTTTAGGCAGTGGCCTGATGCGTTGAGCTCCTTTTCTACCTCTTACTGATTCTAACCGTGAAGTGTTTCCATTTAATAAGTAATGTTTTATTTTAATATTTATATTCAACACAACACATTAGAATACAACACAATACAATACAACACGAAATAAATATTTCGCCCGAATGTGTGCCTCCACAACACGACACAACACAAACCATCCGACTGAGCAATTAAATCCGATACAACTCACAACACATCTTGACTGAAGATAACCCCACAGAATATCATCATCATCATCAGCACTACAACCGGGATCCGGTCTTGGTCTTATTTAGCAAGTCTCTCCACCGGTCCCGATTTCAAGCGGATGTCATCCAGTTTGGGCGTCCTGGTCTAGGCCATCCCTCCATTGCAGACAAAATCTGCCGCACTTTCTCTTTCCATACATCCTGCCGCAAAGGACTTTCCGGGGTCTCCTGAGCTTGATTTTTCTTATAACATTAGCTTCAAGGTAGATCGCATATGACTTATGGTTGTAGTGTCTCCGAAATCGTCCTGTGTGGGACGAAGTCGTGGCACCGACATGGGCGCAGAGTTCTACTCCGTCCCCACGATAAAGTTCGCTGATGAAACACTGCACGTCGCCGAGGGAAGATTGAAAACCGGAACAAACGATCACCACAAGAGAAATAAAAAACTGGTTGACATTTTATTGTTTTTATTGGTTGTTTTATTTGTTTGTTTAACATTTGTTAGAAGTACTAGTTGACAAGGACACAACCAATCAGAGCACGAGAACTGGTATTTCTTCGGGACAATTACGAAGGTAGAGATTTTTTTCTTATATTGATTGGGCACACGTTTAATTAACACAGGTTTAATTGAATTAGAGTTTGCTCAATTACACTTCGTATATAATAATTAAAGAATGGACACCCGACTTGTTGATGCGCACCGCGGATGACTGGCATTAACATCTAAGACAGTAGGTAACAGAAGGGCAGACGACCCGACCGGCGCCTATGATGAAAGAACTCCGACCCGTATTCAATCCACAGTTAAGGGTGAGATATGTAGGTGAAAAAGAACATTTTCTCTTTAGGGTGTGGCCACCAAGGAAATTTCATCTTTCCTTACTGACAGGACCAATTGAAAGGCGATCTCTGGCACGCAGTGGTGTGCGTGTGTGATCGTATAATCTTGGTTTGCTCATGCATCGAGCCCATGAGAAACAAAGCAGAAAGAAGGTAAGGACAAAGGGATCGTGAAGATCATTGTTTATGCTGTGCATTGCGGCTAAATAAATAGACGGCGATGCATTGAGGAAATGGTGCTAAAACGAAAGATGGGACAAGGGCATCATAAAAGTCTTGGAAGAGTGTTGCGCATGCGTAAATAAACGCGTAGCCATTAGAAAAAGGTGCTAATGGATTGGGATACTTTATACAATGAAAATTGTAAATCGTATCTTGGGTCGGTGGAAGAAACGAATCCCTTGTCTGCATTTGTATATGCAGGGTAATTCTTTTGTGGCAAGCGCGAAATTGGTGGTTGTTTGTTTGTTAAACAAGGGATCGTGGTCGGGTATATTCCAGCTGAACAAACAAACTGCCCGACACTGCTTTGGTCGTTGGACAAGGGTATCGCCAGCCAATGTGTATGTAAGAGAACATTGTTGTACACATGTGAGGCTGGGAATAGCCGACTCAAGGTTGATATTCCCTGATTATATGGTTACATTATATGTGAACCGAATTGTTTCTTTTCAGGAGTAATATTTGACCTTTAAGGAATATGACGATTGGTTGATAAAGAATTCTTTTAGGAAATTTTGCTGATGCGTTGAAGCAAATGCCCTTGTGGGAGAAATTCTTTTTACAGGAGTTTTAAGGTTATGCATTAGATAACCTTAATGCGTCAAGCTTTTACAGGTGCTAATGCAATCGCATTAGCGGGAAACAATGGGATTTGAGGGACTTCAGCACAGGAAGCTTGGGGGTAATAGCGCAAGTAGGCAGTGACGTTTGGCGGAACCGTCACAGTCCTCCCCCACATATGGGGCCAACCTTCTTTTCGAACGCGGCAAGAGTTCAGAGTGCCATTTATTGAGCACCCAGGTCTCGGACCCATACATGGGTACTGGTAAGACCATGGTCTTGGATAGTAGTAGCTTGGGTGTTCTGGATAAATTTCGGGATTTAAAGAGCCTTGATAGACCATAGTACGCTTTGTTGGATTTGATCAGCCGTTCGCGTATTTCTTCTTTCATATTGTTATCAGCTGATACTTTTGACTCAAGGTAGTTAAAGGATTGCACTACTTTAAATTCGTGCTCCGCTATCCTGATAGTTTGACCAATATTGCGTCTTCTCTTCGCAGAAGTTGCCACCATGTACTTAGTTTTACCTCATCATGGGTGGCGAAAACTTTTACAGCCGAATCGAATCTACCGATGATGTCAATGTCATCTGCGTAGGCCAGTATCTGGCTGGACTTGTTGACAATAGTACGTCTAGTTGTAACGTCAGAGTCACGGATTGCTTTCTCCAACGCCAGGTTGAAGAGGAGGCAGGCCAGACCATCCCCTTATCGGACTCCATTAAAGATGTTTATTGGTTTGGACAGCAATCCCGCTATTTTTACTTGACTAGTTACGTTGATCATGGTCAACCTACAAAGTCGTATCAATTTGTTTGGAATGCCGAACTCTCTCATGGCATTATATAGTTCTACCCTGTCTATGCTATCGTAGGCAGCCTGAAAGTCTATAAATAGATGATAAAATGGGATCTTAAATTTCAGACATTTTTGCATCACCTGCCTAAGGGTGAATATCTGATCAATCCCTGATTTGCCTGGGATGAGGCCACACTGATATTGACCAATGATGACTTTAGTGTATGTGGGTATCCGATCTTGTAGGATAGAGGAGAGTATCTTATAGGCGGTACTCAGCAATGTTACACCTCTATAGTTGCTGCACAGTGTAATATCTCCCCTTTTATGTATGAGGAAAATTATTCCACGACGCCAATCTTCCGCCATCTCCTCTTGCTCTCACACGTGCACCACGATCTCATGAATTGCGTGATGTAACGTTGTCCCTCCTTGTTTGATCAGCTCAGCTGGTATGCCATCAGCTCCGGGGGCTTTATTTGATTTGAGCTGTCTTATTGCTCTTACTGTTTCCTCAATGTTTGGTGCGGTAGCATTTGGTCTTGTTCTTGCATTCTTCTGTGAGGTGACCATTTAGCAATTCATTGAAGTGCACTTCCCATCGCTCCAGAATGCCTTCAGGATCGATGATAAGATTACCCTCTTTATCCTTGCAGTAAGTGCAACGTGGCGTGTACCGCGTCATACTGCGGATTATTTGGTAGAACTTCCGCGCCTGGTGCAGACCGCGCTCTCTACTTTTCTCTATTTCACAGATAAGGTCTTTTCCCCAGGCACTTTTCTTTTGTCTCGAAGTCTTTTTTCAGATCTTCTGAACTCTTTGTATTTCTCCTCGCGTACCCGCGTCCTATCAGACTGCGGCATTCTTACGTTCAGTCCCTAGTTTGCAGTCATAATCAAACCAGTCGCTTCGATCTCTACGACTACTGCTTAAGATAGAGTTGGCAGTACTAATGACAGTATTCTTAATGCGTGTCCATTTCTCTTCTTCGCCCGGCATTCTGGCCCCAGGACTTACACCCCCTCCATCAAGCTCTTTGAGGGCGAGTCCCAGCACATGACCAAAGGTGTTGCTAGTGTTCTCAACGCGTTAGGCAGCCGCCTTAATGCGAACCGGACCAATGGATGCGACACGTCTTCGTAAGGAAATCCGCGCTCAGAAAGCTATACCAACAAGATAGTGATCCGAGTCGACGTTGGCGCCTCGGTACGTTCGTCTTGTCATCAGGCTTGAGGAGCGGCGGCGGTCTATCAAAACGTGGTCAATTTGGTTGCGAGTGGCTCCATCAGGTGATACCCAGGTGGCTTTGTGGATATCTTTACACGAAAACCTGGTACTCGCAACGACCGAGTTATTTGATTCTACCAGTTCGATGACTTGTAGTCCATTGTCATTCGTTTTCTGAAAAACGGCTCCCGACCTATTTTCGCATTCAAACCACCAAAAACGATTTTCACATCGTATCTTGGGCAGGCATTGAGGGCCCGTTCGACGTTCTCGTAGAATTCTTCTTTTTCGTCGTCAGGGGACTCCTCTGTAGGTCCGTGAACGTTTATGAGGCTTAAGTTCTTAAACTTGCCTCGCACACGAAGAGTGCATAGCTTTTCGTTTATTGCATTAAGGCCGATGATGGCAGGCTTCAGTTTTTGACTGACTAGAAAGCCTACCCCGAGCACATGGTGTTTTACATAACAGCTAATAAATGCCATACTCGTTTCTTTGAATAACACCACTCCCTGTCCATCTTGTTTCATTATTTCTTGTAATGCAGTTATATTCGGACAGGGCATCGGCTAGCTGCTGTGCAGCTCGAGCTCTGTATAGTGAGCGGACATTCCATAAGAAAAGTCTCAAATCGATTAGCCATTTTCGTTTCCGTGGTCGTCGTCGTGTATCCGTTCCATATCCGAGGCTTGTTAAATTGTCCATAATAATTCGTTTTTCCGGACAAGGTTATTAGCCTTACGCCAACCTTTCTCAGGATGTCGCTGCTTCCATCGGTTCTTTACTTAGCGGGTTCCAAAGTAGCTATCCAGGAGTGTCACGTAGAGACTGCATGTCAACTTGGATTGAACAGGGGCAAGGACCGTTCTGGCCTTCGCCGGGTTGAAAGCAACTAGTGACTTTGGCCTGTATGTTCAATGTATGAACATGTTTGGAATATGGGTATCTTCTGAAATTAAAAATATGTGTCTGGTCATATTGCTGAAGTAGTGAGTGTTCGTTTGGAAAGTGAAATATGGCACCTAGTCTGTAATCATCACTATCGTATTCGATTGTACGAAGACAATTTCTAGTAGTTGGGTCCGTATCTAGTAATTGTATTCGCTTGTCTAGCAAAAGTAAATCCAAGTAGGAATTTCCTATTGAATAAGACGGCGAACTTGTAGCGTACAATACTAGTTTATGTTTTCTGATGCTGCTCTTTCTGGCTCCACTTTCTTCTTAATTCAAAAACTTCCCCCATTTGCTTTTCAAGTTTTTGTATTTTTATGTCAATTTCGGCAATGAATTTATCGAGGAGCTCGGCCTGATCGCTGGTCTTTGAATTAGTTTCCAGATCCCGCGTACTGTCTTGGCTGTCACTATTGTCGCTCATAGCCTTTATGTTACTGATTTTTGGGGATTTGCGACATTTAGTTTGCGGATTCGGTTGTGGAATCTTCCTTCTCTTTAGCACCTTTTTGAAATTAGTTTGTTCTTCGTCCCTTGTTTTCGGGATTCAATATTTGTTATTTATTTATTAAATACGTGCAGTCGGACATTCTCTAATACAATCACATCGTTTTTTTTTTCGTTTGTGATTAACGTTAATACAACGTCCGCACTTTACTGTCACACACACACACACACACACACACACACACACACATCCATGGGGTAGGACGTACAAGATGGTAATGAGTAAGCTGACGGGTTCCAGGTCCCCCCAGATATCATGTCCAAAAATGCCGAGGTCAATAGTAAACCAACTATTCTCACAGTGCTCATCCCCACATTACGACTTAATAAGCGAGACAGTGGTGGAGGACATCCCGAGAGTCACGACAGACGAGCTACAGTCAGCATGCAGGAGGATACAGGACGGCAAAGCGCCGGGTCCTGACGGAATTCCAAACAAGGCGGTGAAAGCGGCAGCTGAAAGTCGACCGGACATGTTTATAACCACCATGCAAACGTGTCTAGAGGAAGGTGTCTTTCCAGAAACTTGGAAACTGCAACACTTGGTGCTCCTACCAACAAGTAAAAAACCGCCCGGAGAGCCCTCATCATATCGCCCTATATGCCTTCTAGACACTATGGGAAAGATATTGGAAAGAGTGATATAAGAAAGCCTGTCACGCGGGAGACCGGGGTTCGATTCCCCGTCGGGGAGTCTCTGGCGCAAGACTAATGACCTTGCCGGAAAAAACAAATCATTATGGAAAATTTAGCAACCCTCAGGACTTGCTAAATAAGGCCAAGATCGGTTCCGCTTGTAGTGCCAATGATGATGATGATTATGATATACGAAAGACTGCTAACCGTAGCAGAAGAAAAAGCAGCCCTATCGAACCAACAATACGGGTTTAGAAAATCGCGCCCCACCGTCGACGCCATAAAGAGAGTGGTGGGCATAGCGACGGAAGCAATAAGTGGAGAGAGATGGCGCTGGGGTACAAAGGAATACTGTGCAGTTGTAACGCTGGACATAAAGAATGCCTTTAACTCGGGAAAATGGCCATTCATAATAGAGCCCCACACTACCTCCAGTGAATAATTTCCAGCTACCTCACTAACAGGAAGCTGAGGTATGCAACAGACGATGGTGTAAAATACTACAACGTCTCAGCAGGAGTCCCACAAGGATCAGTTCTGGGACCCCTCTTATGGAACATCATGTACGATGGCGTTTTCCGATTGGTGTTGCCACAACAGGTCCAGATGATATGTTTGCGGACGACATTGCCCTTGTGACAGTGGCAAAACATATTCACGAGATAGAGGCAGCTACTAACGAGGCAGTGGTGAAAGTCAAAGAATGGCTGGTATGCGCTGGTCTCGAGCTAGCAGACCACAAAATAGAGGCGGTTTTAATAACCAGCCGAAAAAAGGTGGAATACATGACTATAAGGGTCGAAGATCAAATTATTAGATCGAAAGACGCAATAAAATATCTCGGAGTTATGATCGACAACAGGCTAAAATTCAAAGAGCATGTCAAGTATTCTAGCAAAAAAGCGTCAATGCTGCAAGCAGCACTTGCTCGAATACTACCAAACATCGGAGGACCTGGGTATCCACGAAGAATCTTGATGTCTAGAGTAGTGACCTCGGTCCTACTATACGCCGCCCCTGTTTGGGCCAGTATACTGACGACGAAGGAAGCGAGGAGAAAGCTGGCGTAAATCTATAGACTCTGTGCCTTAAGAACCATCAGCGGTTTCCGAACCATCTCGGACGAAGCTGCTTTTGTTGTAGCCGAAATGGTCTCAATCGATATCCTTGCGGACAAGATGTTAAGAATCTACAACAGGAGAACGTCAAGGCAACTGGAATCAACAGCAGTCAAGGAGATCAAGGAGGAAGAGAAAGCAACCTAATTAACTATATGGCAAACTCGGTGGGACAACATTAATCCCATCTATCGCCACCTGGATGAAGAGAGTCCACGGTGCCTGCAACTACCATGGTACCTAGTTCCTGACCGGCCTGGTGGATATCGCCCGCAAGATCTCATAGAGCAGATGCTATGCTTCGAGGATAACTGGATGGAGATAAGCGCATATGTGACCAAAGTGCAACTCGAACTTAGAAGAAACAAGAAAGTAAGGCAAGCACAAATAGCCGACGTGGGGAGAGCAGCTTAAAAAAAAATCTAAAGCTAACCAGCCCCGCAAAGTAATACCTAACGGCAGTCCCGCGGTGAGAGTGGTTGATGGGAGCGAGGGTGTGGTTTAGTACGCAGGCGTGCGACTTGGAACCGTCGTTCCAGTTACACGAATCGTGCATGCTAGTAGCACGGGCTGCTAGTATCTATGAAGATTCCACATCCGATGGCGTCTCAAAAAAAAAAAAAACACACACACACACAAACATCATCATCATCATCGGCACTACAACCGGAAACTGGTCTTGACCTTATTTAGCAAGTCGTGAGCCTTGTTAAATTTTCCATAATGATTTGTTTTTTCCGGGCAAGGTCATTAGCCTTGCGCCTGAGGCTCCCCGATGGGGAATCGAACCCCGGTCTCCAGCGTGACAGGCGGGTATACTAACTACTATACTATCGAGGAGCCACATGTGGCGAAATTCTGCAAATCCGAAGAAGGTGGTACAAAAAAATATTGCACGGTGATGACGTTAGACATTAAAAATGCGTTTAACTCGGTGAAATGGAATCGGATTCTAGAAGCGGTGCGCGATCTATAACTCTCACCCTACTTGGTGCGTATATTAGCAAACTATCTATCGGATAGAAGATTTCTCTATGATACAGATTAGGGGCCACAGGAATGTAAAATAACAGCGGGTGTACCTCAGGGATATGTATTAGGTCCGATGTTATGGAATATCATGTATGATGGTGTGCTCAGGGTCAATGTACCAGAAGGGGTTAGAATCATTGGGTACGCAGATGATTTGGCAATAGTGGCCGTAGCTAAACATCTAGATGACCTGGAGAATATTTGTTCCCAAACAATCCAGAGCATTAAATTCTGGCTAGATATAGCCGGACTGAAACTAGCTGGACATAAGACGGATGCAGTTTTAATAAGCAGCCGCAAGAAAAGTGAATACCTTGATTTGGAAATAGAAGGACAAATAATCAGATCCAGTCCCTATATTAAATATCTTGTTGTTATACTCGACAGCAGGTTGATCTTCAAGGAACACCTTAGGAAAACGAGTGAAAAAGTGGCAAGAGTATGCAAAGTTTTAGCGAGACTGTTACCCAATGTTGGAAGACCCCGGCCCGACATAAGGAAACCCATAACCAGGCCAACACCTTCATTATAATGTATGCAGCTCACATATGGGCAGGAGCCGTACAGTATAAGTCGTACATGAGGGGATTGAACTCAGCGCATAGGCTGCCATCACTAAGAGTATGCTGTGCATTCCGAACGGTATCCGAAGATCCCATAAATGTTTTGGGCGGGAGGACACCACTTGACATTACAACTAACGAAAACGGTGCATTGCATGAGGTCTCCCAAGGGAATCGTCGGAGAATGCGGAGCTCTCAAGCCTATGAGAATGGCAACGAAGGTGGGATTCTTCCACCAATGGAAGATGGACCCACACCATGATACCTGATGTAGAAACATGGGTGAAAAGGAAACATGGCGAGCTGAATCACCACCTCACTGAGATAATATCAGGACATGGATGCTTTCGGCAAAACAGGCATGGTCCGTAACAAATGGTATTCTATGTGACATGATGCAGCAGTTGCGACGCGACGAGCGGAGTAACAGGTAAACTCCGTCCTGCCCCGCGATGGAATATCTAAAAGAAAGGTCCGCGGGGATCGAGGGGGATATGAGCCTGGCGGGTAGTGGTTTTAGTCGGTAAAAACGCGGCATGCCTCTGGGTCGGTCCAGAGGTATCTTTTGAAGATTTCCACCTTCCTACCGAAACCGAAAAAAGCCCACGCGATACAATGCTTCTTTTAATATTTTTTGTTGTTGACGAGCGACGATGAATGTAGTTCCTTCAAGGACTTTTCGGGTACTGTCATCGTATATAAAGATAAGCAGGAATGCTTAATGACATTATCAATATCATTAGTGGCTGGTATAAATACGAGAGGGCCTATGTAGCTTCTTTGGGGCACTCCACGGGCAGCCTGAAAAGAGTTGGATATCACAGAACTAAGACGAACGGTATAAAATCTATCCTTAAGATAGGAAGGAATCCTTTTCAGCAGTTCCAGTTCGAAGCTGAGGGCAGATAATTTGAAAAAAAACAAGGGTTGTGGCAGATTTTTTCA
Source organism: Microdon myrmicae (assembly GCA_963931805.1). Lineage (NCBI taxonomy): Eukaryota > Metazoa > Arthropoda > Insecta > Diptera > Syrphidae > Microdon > Microdon myrmicae. The sequence continues at coordinate 74,831,090 of OZ007496.1, forward strand.
AATGCTTTACTGAGATCGGTTGAAACCATGTCGACCTCCTTGTCGTGGTCTAGTGCTGAGAGTGTAAAAGAAGTGAACTCAACAAGATTGGTTGTAGTTGATCGGCCACTGGGAAAACCATATTGATTTAGTGAAGTAATAGATTTGTAATGAAAACTTGAGGATTTGTGTAGAATTCTTTCGAGAATTTTGGGTAAGTAAGAACATTTGTCAACGGGGCAGTAGTTCGCGACATCGTTTTTTTTAATACGCCTTGAGGGAGTGGAAGCTTAAAGATCTTCGAGGGGGAGCAGAGAGAATGACTGAACATTTCTTGAGGAGAATTGCCGGGATACCATTAGAGCCCGTTGTGAACTCGTCTTTGACTTGGAGTAATTTAGATTGAATTAAGGACGGATCCATGGACTGGGAGGAAAGGTGCCAAAGGAAAAAGTTAGGTAAGTAGTCAAAGATTGACGGGTCTAGAACAAAGGAGTCATTAGTGAATGACTGTTTGAAGTTGCAAAGAGATTAGCAATATTAAAAACATTAGATGAGCTTTGAGAGTTAAAGGTAAGTGATGTGGGGTAATCATCAGTTTAAGTTTATGATTAACGGACTGAAAAAAGGATTTGGGGGTTATTTTTAGATTGGTCTGAGTTTCGTTAAGATAGTTGCGATAAAGGGTGTTGTAAAGTTCCGTGAATTGGAAGTAACAGCCAAGAGAGTTGGAGTAGTTGGGAAAAGTTCGATTCCGATAGTAGGTAACACATAACTTATGGTATTCCTTTTGTTACGCACGGAACAAAACTTGTGATTGTACCATGGAGGGGAAGGGGTTGATGTTCTTTGTCTACAGTAGGAAATGAACTGGGAAATATAATAAAGAATTCCAGTATAAAAGATAGTGATGGCTCAACGAAATACTGCCCAGGTAGTCGTTGATGGGGCGCAAGTTCTTTATAAAAATCATAAGCGTAGTGGTTGCTAGAGGGTACAGACAATGGCGAGTCTTTTGGAAAGAATACCAAGAGGATAGTAGGGTGGTATTAATCAATATATGTTTGGCGGATTTTAAAGTGTCGATTAGCTGATGGCTAAGATGTTCCGCCGTTCACAAAAATGAAAAACGGAGCAAATACTGTCACAAATGAAACACTGAGCAATCGTTTTTAGCTTTTGTTTTTATTCTTTATTCAGGTAAAGCAATTAACTCTGGTTTACAAATAATTGATAATCGTTAAAAAAAACACCACATTCGAAGTCTTGTCTTCACGGTCACCGTTACACAAGTATCTCGTTTTTCTTTTACGGTTCATTCACTAATTCTTGTTTTGTTTTTACAACTACTATAAATAACCGAAAACGAATATTTTTCGAATTTGAATCTCACACATCACGTTTTTCTAATTACATTTCATTTTTAGTTTGCAGTTACTACTGACACACGCGCGACGTTGTGTCGTTGCCTCTTCCTGTCCAACTTCCCCGTTGAGATTGTCAATGTAGACAGAATTAAAAATTTCTTTTTGGGGATGATTCCACTCAGCCGTTAGTTCTCTTTTTTGGTGATTCTTCCTTAATCGAGAATCTCTCTTAATCGAAAATCTCTCCCCTAGCGGAGAACACACCCTCTATCTGTGTCCTGCGATTTCCTGTTTGGTCGCAGGCCAGATGTGCGGTCACACCCACGCACACAGACGCGGAGGTTACTGCCTGTGTGGCTGGAGATCCTCCTGGGGTCGCCAGCATTTTCACACCTTCTGTCGAATCTCTTTTGTATATATTCGGATGTGTGGTTTATTCTTCTTGGCAATCTTGGGATCGTGGTAATTATCGTCGGTTGTGATAATCGTATTTGCTTTTCCCTATGGGAGCAGCGTTTTAGTTTATTGCTGTTTCTCCGCAATGGCCTTTGTTTAGGCGAAGTGCATTGCGTTAGGGTAAACGGTTTAGCCGATAGATTGTTTTACGGCAATTTGCTTATCGCCGGGGATTTAATGTTTGTCGACATCTGACGCAGCAGTGCCAGCCACTTGTGTTTATCCAGATAATGGATTGGTACACAATTTCTATACTGGGTCGTGTCCTTCGATCGCCGTGCAGGCGTGGGGAAATTGTTCGGGATTTGCGGCCCACCTATCTGTGGATACGTGGGGTTGTTGACACCAGTATGGATGTCACCCTTGGTCAGGTGAAAAGGTGGACTTTGGTGGCGTGTGTTTGTGGGCATGTGAAGTTTAGTCATAGGTGAGTATGTTCCTTGGTGGAACGAAGGTATCTCAGCATATGGTGATGTGGGGGTACGTAGACGGTGCGCCTGCATGGATGCTGGGTTCTGCCACGTCCCCATAAATTGTTCACTAAATGCACCACCGAGAAGACGGTATGGCGGAGCGGACACAGTACAAGAATTAAATACATTGATATTGTTATTTGTTACTGACTTTATTGTTTGTGAATTTAGTTTGAACGACGTTATTTATTTTATCTTGCTGCGATACAATTGACGATAAAATACACTGTTGAATTTGTTGTAATGAATGTTCTATTTTAAGTAAAATTGTTTATAATTACTTTATAACTCATTTGCGTTCAATACAATTGACAATAAAATATATACTGTTGAATTTGTTGTAATGGGTGTTCTTTAATTTCATGTGTTCTATTTTAAGTAAAATTGTTTTTAAGTGCTTTAAAACTCTCCACTAACTTTCACTTTGACTATTATTCGCGACCTTCCTCGACACGGCTTCGTGGTGTCTACGCTTCTCCGCCGCGCGACGGAGAGGGGGAGATCGGGCGACCAGCGTGGTCGGCGGATGTAATACGGCTCAGCGATAAACGGCTCGTGTAGAGCCGACTCGCCAACGGGGTCTGTTTGTGGTGTGGTGGTAGATATCCTCTCCACTAAGGATATCGTTTTTACCTACCACCAGAGAAACGTAAAGTCTCTCTTGGTGGAATAGAAAACCAGATCTCGTAATGAAGATCATGGTGGTATGTGTGTGATCGTTCAGATCTGTGTTGTTTACTCATGCGCAAAGGCAATGGAAAAACAAAGCAGCCAGGCGGCAAGGACAAAGGAATCGGGGCGATCATGGTTTATAATGTGCATCGCGGCTAAATAAATAGACGACGCTGCATTGAAGAGATGTGCTAAAAGCAAATATGGGACGAGGGCATCATAAAAGTCTTAGTTGAGTGATGCCCTTGTGTAAATAGGCGAATAGCCATTGGGAAAAGTTGCTATTGGGTTAGTGGACGAAACGAATCCCCTGCTTGCATTTGTATATGCAGGGAAACTCGTTTGTGGGAAACGGATTCTATATTTGCATTGTTTATGCTTTGAATTCAATCCGGCGGCTATGCGCGAAGTCGATGATTGTTTGGAGATTCAATCAAAGGAGCATTTCTGGGTAAAGTGCTTGCAGCTGTATCGATAGTTGCAAGTCATTGCAAGGCAGATTATATGGTTATACAATGACGGTTTGTATATACCACCTGTGTCAATTGTACACGGCATCTAGGCGACGAGAGTGTCGATCTCTAGTGTGAAAATCTACTCTAATTGGAAATTTAGTTCTGTGTCGATAATACAGAGATGCATTGATATATGTATGAATGCCCATGTAGGAAATATTCCTTGTAGGCATTTCCAGGTAATGCATTGAAAACATTAACTATCCTTGGGAAGGAAATGTTTTTGCTGCCGGGAGATTGCGGTGCAGGTGTGGGAAGGTTGGAATTTGCCTGACAACCGAAGGTACCGAATAGGTTTTTGTTTATGCACCAGTATAATGGAAAGAATTCTTGTAGGGAATTCGTATGCGAAGAGATGCATGAAAGGTAAGGATTCTTTACAAGGACTTTAAGAAAATAGATTTGATCTTTTTGATACGTGAAGCATTTAGAGAGCTAATGCGATTGAATTAGCGAACTTAAGTGAGTTGGGTAGCAGTTATTTATTATGATTGATTTTTAGCCTACCGTCATATTTCTTTAAATGTTAATTGCAGCGCGTAACGCATTCGACACGCGTTCTCACTTAAACTACGCTCTTCGTTTTGTCACTCACATACGCCGATGCATAGCATTTTATTGGCCTCCGCCCTTGACGGTGATTACAGTGTGACGTTTGTGTATGTATACACTTTCGGATGTCACTCTACGAAGTCAGCGAATATCCAAAAAATTCCTCTTTCCATCGACGTAAAACACTAGCTTTTATACTCTCGAAAATATGTCACCCTAGAAATCAGCAAGTTTATCGCATTATATATCACAAAATCGATAGAATTTGGCATCCGACTGAAAAACATTCTTTTAAATTCAATTTCAATTTTGAGAAGTTGCACGGGGCCAAATCAGGTAAACACGGCAGCTGATTCACGCATTTGATTGCGAGCAAAAAATTGGAAAACAATAAGTGATTTTTGGTGGTGCGTGAAAGTATGTAGCACAGATTTTGTACAGAGCTTTATTTTTTTCAAGTCCTTCTGAGCAGTAGTTTCTCTGCTGATGTTTAGAGTCTTCCATCATTTTCTGTTATGCATTGCGTTGACTTGCAATAAAATCACGGGCATTTTGGATTATCATTTCAGGTGTCCTTCCTCAAGTTATCACCTTTCATCCCGTCTTTGCCTTTCAAAAAGGTTTATGCTCCAGAGAAACCTTTGCTCTAGCCAAGTAATCGTTAACGTACAATTGCTTTATCAACTATATTGTTTCTGAAGCATAAAATTTAATAATCATGCTTTGTTATTATTTCGATGTAGACAAAAGGGATACTTTGGGAGAAATGTCATCATGTTTCTACTGTATTTGTCAATCAAATAAAGCGTTTATCTTACCGAAAAGTGGTATATCACAGCTTTCAAACGCTGGTCTAAACAAATAAGATCGCACAACTAGTTACTCGGGCATGGTGTAAGTCTTGGAACTCAAGTCCTTAGTTTTAAATCTCCTCTCCACGGTATCCTCTCAAAAGATGATTCCGTTCGAACTGGGGCGAACGAAACACTACTTTAGTCAATTCAAGCGCTGACACGGCTGGATTAACCCCCTGTGTTCAGGTTCTCCTTGATCGGAAATAACGCTTTGAAAAGGTATCTTAATGTGAAATTAATTAATTGTGAGTTTAAGGGAAGTGACGATTTGTTGTTATCTACCTATAAGAGTTATCAGACGGTTGCCATTAACATTTACGGTTAAAATTACAATTACCGACAACAATGTAAGCATTCTCACCTAAGGAGTTTGTTTTTAAACAATTATTTCATAATTTAACTCCCGTATCTCTTAATAAGGATTGGGGTCATAGGGCGTTTACAGTTGATGCGATGTTCACAGCCACATCGAGTGCAGAACGGAAACGATGGGAATTGCAGCATCCGGACACGAATCCAATTTGTATTTTAAATGAATGCGATTAAGAATGCAGTAAAATTCCAATTCATTCGACGGGTATGAATCTGTATAATGAATATAAGAAGAAATACTAGCACAGCAAACAAGAGTGTATCTGGGGGGATGGAGCGATGTGTAGCGGTCAATCGCTGATTAAATTAAAAAGGAAGTGTCGCTCCCCCTCATTGCTGGGTCACACACAAAACCTCCATTGCATCACTGATGGAGCACACAGGTACACAAATGAGTACAACTGACGAGAAGGTGAACCGACCGTCCAAAGAGATGTGGAGCTTAAACGAAATTATTGTCACATCACTCACGGGGGCGAACGTTATATGCTCACGTAACACAACACCCGGTCGTCGATAAACATTCTTCACCTTCGGCCTGTGCAGCTTGTCCTGTTCAGTCTTTTGATAGCGATTTAAACAAGAATTTCCAATAAAAAGGATACGTTCGCATTCTGCCTGGTGGCTGGATATTTATTTCGTGTGCCAACAAAGGAATCAAATACCCGCCACATGCCATCATCATCACGTGTAGAGCATATTCTTGCCATCGGTAGATACAAATCTTACCGGGCACAGCAATCAAACAAAGAATCGTACGGCAGGGATGAAGAATATACTCGTACCTTTTTTATAGTTGTTGTTTGTTACCAATCAAAAGATCAAATCCATATGGTGGTTATTAGCAAGGTGGCAGGTAGTTAAGCGACTACACATCTGCCTGCAAGATGTTTCTATAGGTTGAATTGATGGACGCCATCGTGCTGTGTTAGGTTTGGACTGATAGAAAGTCCGCATCCACTTTCACGGCATCATTGTACAGTTCCCGATACAGAATCTTTGTGAGGGACGGCGGTGATGAAATTACGCAGGTTGCGGTGGTTGGTACTCATAATTTGGCACCGCAGACACCTGGAGGTTTCCGAACCGGTACGTAACAGTCAAGCTGCCGTTTGCATCTATATTTCCAATTAATTGTGCGTGGTTTCATTTGAGACAGGAAAGAGACGTTGAAATTCGAGCTGTGGGTTGGTGACTCAAAATGTTGTGTGAGAGAAATAACAATTTGATTGGGGAACGGCATATGCCTTGTTTCCTTTATTTGTACCATTTGCCCCATGCTAAGGGAAAATGGAAGAAGGTCCCCATGGAAGAAAATTAATTTGGTTATCGCCTGAAGACGCACGTGAAAGCAAAATTAGGGGGAACTCTTATAAGCGCCGGTTGAAATAATAAACATGGGATTTAACACGGCAAGTATTTCTACCACGGACCCAAATTTATATACCAAGTAATTGAATTTTGAGTATCTGCGTAATATTTTGTCTAACATAACTATCTTAAGAATATGTACATATTTGTTTTATACACTTTGTAGGCTATTTAATAATGCTTTTGTGTTGTCGTTTTTTATCTCTTTCATTAAAATGTCCATAATTTCGTTAAAAACATAATCGTTGCAATTTAAGGTATGTTAATTCCGGGAGACCGAAGTGCTGTTGGAATTTTTGATTTCAGATTACCCGAGTGCGTTAATATCCATAACAATCACTGTTTTTACATACTTCGTGACGTGTATGATAATATATAAAAAGATATTTTCATTGGCGACTGTTAAAGGGTTCTTTAAAAAAACCGGAAAAAATCAGTTTGTTTAACTTTTGAACCTGAAAGACATACTAGTGCATAGTGTCGGCGATAAAAAGGCATACGATTGCGAAAGGAGACATCGATGCAATTCGTGTTTTATGCATACAGATTATTATTATTATTATTTATTACAATGCAAGTAAATTACATGGTAACTTAAAACTAATAGCACTAGCGACTAAGGCTTTCGGCTAGAATACAAATATTAAATATTGTTTACACTAGATTTTGTAGCTTAACTAAGGTTAGTAGTTTGTAGAGCTTATCGATATTAGGTGATGATGGTTGGGATATGATGTTGAGGATGTCGTCGTTGTAATGTAACGTAATAGCTTTCGTCACTATAGAGAACATTTCCCCTGACATGAACGAGAGGGAATTTGAGATTTTTGGTTCAATAAAACCACCAAAAATATGGAGAACGAAAAAAACTGAATTTGAACAAAAAAATTTAAAATAAGCACGGAGGCGGTTCGGTAGTGGTCTGGGGATGTATGGCGTCATCTGGAGGTGGAAACCTCGTCTTTAGTGACAGTGCAATGAGAAAAGAAGATTTTCTTAATATTTTAAGAGACAATTTGCCAAGTAGTGTTGCGAAACTAGGTTTAAGTGATTCATGGGTCTTCCAACAAGACAACAACCCCAAGCACACATCGAAAATAGTCAAGGAATGGTGACTTTACCGTACACCTAAGCAACTGGATCACCCTCCGCAATCCCCAGACTTAAACCCCATCGAGCATTTGTGGGAGTATCTGGATAAGCAGATCCGAAAGAGAAACATTTCAGAGAGAGAGTCACTAAAGTCAATTCTAGTTGAAGAGTGGCAAAAAATCCAAACCGAACAAGCAACTTTCGATGGAAATGAACTCAATAACACTTTTAATCAATTAGTTATGAGTTGTAAAGAAAACAAAATAAATTTAACGGTTGTTTTTCCGATAAGCGGAAAGTTGCACAGTATGTGTGGGAAGTTGTACACTTTTTTTTTGACGCTTAAAAACTGAACTATTTTTTTATATTTTTTTATTGTATTTTTACTTTATTATTTTCTGTTAAGTTTTATATGGCAATTCATTGAAAATAAACTACCTTAAAAAATAACATAAGTATTTTACTAAAAGATCGAACCCCCTTGCTTTAACAGGGTTGCAAAGATGCAGTTCATAGGTGCACACTTTTTTTTGACGCCCACTGTATATATATATATATATATATATATATATATATATATATATATATATATATATATATATATATATATATATATATATATATATATATATATATATATATATATATATATATATATATATATATATATATATATATATATATATATATATATATATATATATATATATATATATATATATATATATATATATATATATATATATATATATATATATATATATATATATATATATATATATATATATATATATATATATATATATATATATATATATATATATATATATATATATATATATATATATATATATATATATATATATATATATATATATATATATATATATATGTATATATATATATATATATGTATATATATATATATATGCTCCTCAATAGTATACTGGTTAGTATACCCGCCTGTCACGCGGGAGACCGGGGTTCGATACCCGCCGGGGAGCTATATATATATATATATATATATATATATATATATATATATATATATATATATATATATATATATATATATATATATATATATATATATATATATATATATATATGTATATATATATATATATGCTCCTCAATAGTATACTGGTTAGTATACCCGCCTGTCACGCGGGAGACCGGGGTTCGATACCCGCCGGGGAGCCTCTGGCGCAAGACTAATGACCTTGCTCGGAAAAAAACAAATCGTTATGGAAAATTTAACAAGTCTCAGGACTTGCTAAATAAGGCCAAGACCGGTTCCAGGTTGTAGTGCCGATGATGATGATGATGATGATGATGATGATGATGATATATATATATATATATATATATATATATATATATATATATATATATATATATATATATATATATATAAATATATATTATATATACGAGGGTAGCCTCTTATGTTTCGGGATTTGGCAACCCTAGTGTTGCAATCCGGCAATTGACAGCTCTGTCGTAAAGTTGGACATTTTTGAGGTTATACGCACTCAGAACGTTTTGACATACGAGCGCTATTTGTGTTGTTTACAATAATTTAAAAGATTCATCTCGGCCCAAAAATGGAATTAAATCGGCCACATTTTCGTGCGATTATTTGTTACCACTTTCGGCGTGGATTAACTCAGCAACAGTGCATGGCTGAACATAATTCAATTTTTGGCGATGAAGCTCCATCAAGGACCAGTGTTTATCGATGGTATGGTGAATTCAATCGTGGTCGTAGTTCACTCCAAGATGAATTTCGTGAAGGTCGTCCAAAATCAGTTGTTGTTCCGAAAACCATTGATGCTGTGGGCGAACTGATATTGGAAGATCGTCATGTGACCTATCGTGAGATTGAGACAACCTTAGGCGTTAGTGGGACCAGCATACATTCAATATTGCATAAACATTTGACTGTCAAAAAAATTTGTTCGCGTTGGATCCCACACAATTTGTCAATCGCCCAAAAAAAGGCTCGTGTCAATTGGTCGAAAGAAATGCTCAAAAAATACGGTGGCGGTGCTTCGAAACACGTCTATGACATCGTGACAGGTGATGAATCGTGGATTTACGCGTATGAGCCCGAAAGTAAACAGCAGTCGACTGTCTGGGTGTTTCAAGATGAGCCAAATCCAACAAAAGTTGTTCGCGCACCAAGCACTTCCAAGCAAATGGTCGCCTGTTTTTTCGGAAAAACTGGACATGTCGCAACCGTACCACTAGAACAACGCAGAACAGTCAATTCTGAGTGGTACACAACCATTTGTTTACCAGTTGTCTTCCAAGAAATCAGGAAAACTAACCGCCGAAGACGGATCACTCTTCACCACGACAATGCGAGCTCTCACACATCGGCTGCGACAACTGCATTTTTGAGCACCCAAAACATCGATTTGATGGGCCATCCGCCGTATAGTCCTGACTTGGCACCGAATGACTTCTTTTTATTCCCGTACGTAAAAAACAAACCGAGAGGTCAACGTTTTTCGACACCCGAAGAAGCGGTTGCTGCATTCAGAATGCATGTGTTGGAGATACCTCAATCAGAGTGGCAAAAGTGCTTCGACAATTGGCTCAAACGCATGCAAAAGTGTATAGATCTTCATGGGGAATATTTTGAAAAACAATAAAGTGATTTTCGATGATCAATATTTGTTTTTGTTCTCTAATCCCGAAATATAAAAGGCAACCATCGTATATATATATTATATATATATATATTACTTTTTTGCTTAGTGTCAAGTTGCGAGCGACATAATCTTGTGCGTCGCTGTTGTTTGGTTTATGAAGAGTAGCGGAACCGGATTGGGTAGCGGTCGCGCTCGACTTTGCAGCCAGTACCACCACGAGTGAGTAAGAGGTATATAAATCTGTTCCGCAGCGGATTAATATAACATTTTTAACAAAAGAAGGCGTTAAACCCTCGGAATTTTTTTTTTGTATTGAACTTACAGTTCGGCGATGATACACTGTCTTAGAACGTGTGTATACGTGGGCCAGAGAATTTAAAAGTGGGCGAAAATGTACCGAAAACGAAAGTCATGATCGACGCTCAAGGATAAGTCCTACAGATGACAACATCCGTGTCGTTCGAGAACTTATTGAAAGTGATCGCCGCGTAACCGTTAGAAAAGTCTCATCAGAAGTGGGTATAAGATATGGAATTGTTCAATCCATTATCACTGATGATCTTATTTTCAAACAAATTACTGCTCAATGGGTTCCGAGGTTATTGACCGTAAATCAAAAACAGGTCAGGTCAAAGATCAGTTGAAGTTTTCTGGATCGATTTCGACAAGAAGGGGAGGATTTTTTGAAGCACGAAGGATGAAGGCTGTCCAATGAAGACCAAAACTCATCTCAGGTGGAAAATTTCTTGCAACGTTTTTTTTTTTCACTCAAAGGGAATTTTAATGATTGATTTTCTTTGATTCGAGATGTCATCGTTCTTCATGAGAACGCCAGGCCCCATACAGCGTCCTTGACAAGGGATATTGAAAGAAATAGACAGAAATCCTCGAACACAATTATTGTGGAAAGTTTAACAAGCCCCAGGAGCTGCTAAATAAGGCTAGGACCGGATTCCGGTTGTGGTGCCGATTATGACGATGATGATAATAATCTACCATTTATATTTCATTACCCCACGTATATATATATATATATATATATATATATATATATATATATAACACCTGAAAAAGACGTGGCGTTCCAGATACACACACAATAAACAAGCAAAATAGTGAAGAACACCGAACGAAAATCTAATAAGAAAATGTATCAGAGCCCTATACCATAGCGATAACATAACAATTCCACATCAGTTGAGTGTACTTGAGTTTAGAAATCGAATTCGTACAAGCGGCAGTGGCCAGATGTGTTGAGCATTGGTTATATTTTTAGTGATTCTAACTGCCATAGCGCCAGTTCGAATCACACGTTCTTCACTATCGTGACAATACGCTATATAGGTATCAACATTATTTATTTATTTGGTATGTGTGCCGGGTGCGCCAAATAGTGAGGTTATCTACCTGACTGGTTGAGGGCCGTCCGCTCTCTTTTTATTCCGGGTCCCAGTGGAGACGAAGTTAGGAGTTTGTGTTTGTAGTTCTTTATTTAATTAAAAAGTTCTTATACTATGTTGAATGAAGTGATGCCGGACGAGGAATGTCGTCCGTCGAGATCCGATTTGATGATGATCTGATCCGGATCGAAGGACCAGAAAATAGTACGGGAATGTTTGGAGTTCTCCACTGCTCCCGTGTAGAGAGGAACCCGATGAAGCTGACAGCAAAACGGAAGCACAAGAAAACCAAAACTGAATTCGAGGTGGATCTTTAAGTCTTTATTGTTAAAGTCGGATGCGACTTGGTTAACAATTTATTCACAACGCACAACAATTCAATTTCTCTACATGAGGTTGAGTAAGTTTACTTCATAATTTATGTTGGATCTGCAGCAATGACCCGGAAGGTGTGCGCGTGATAATAGCTGGTAGCAGACTGATTCATTGGGCATAACTGCCAATTCAAAAAGGGACGCTATGACCTCATCGATGTTGACAATCGGCCAGCTGGTGCCAGCTGCTGCGCAACTGGTATACACTGCGAATGTACTAGATTTCTCCAGTACATTCCAGCACATTCAATTGCCAATCCGCAACAACTATGCTGTACTTAAAATTGTTATCTTATTTTATAATTTTAAGTAACAGGCCTGCTGTACCATTGCAAAGGCTGCAACCTGTTAGTTTTGGTTTAGGTCTGCTCGTTTGCCTCTAACAGAACACCTTTTACATTCCCAAAATCAAACCTGATTTCACATTCCTTCCCATGATCGAAGCGTTCACATTGAGACAGTTACCTGATGCCAGCCCTGTCGCAGGCCATGCCAACGGCGATGGGAAAAGCAACGTTGCAGTATTGTCGCCATTCACCCCGAGATGGCAACCTTACACCTACTCTGGTTGCAGCTTTACCCCAAGACTATGGCGAAATTTCGGGGAACGGATACCGGCATCAACAGATTCATGGTGATGTGAGCAGAAGGCATGCGTTAGGATGGAACGTGGGAGTTGCAGAATTGCAATATTAGTTGTTACTTGACGGAATGCGGGAATTGCAGAATTAAAATTTTAGTTATGGGAATGGAAAATTTATTTGTAGTCATTGCATATGCTATTGCTGATGGGAAGCTGCCTTTAACAAAAGGTAGGCGTGTGATAGGGTTTCATGGCTACACTTAAAGAACTCTATCGGTTGTAACAGAGAATTAATTTTGATCTTCCCCGAAAGAATTCCTTTGGTTGAACGTTTTTAAAACTTTAATGTATGATATCTGTCGCGTCGTGCTTACTAACATGTCGCAGATAGCTTAAAATATTAATGTCGTTGTAATTAGTAATTGTGTTGTTATAAGTTAATTGTTATAATTAGTTATTATAAATTTGTTATTCATTTGTTATAATTTGTAATGAACTGTATGTTTGGCAGCACTTTTTATCTTTGTTATTGCCATTTTTGTTATTAAGTTTTAGTTGTCATGGTTTTATGGTCATTTTTGCATTATGCAAATCAGTTAGTTTTTCGTTTGTGGTTTGAATTTTCGTTTCTCGTTTCATTAGTAAACAGTTTTTCGTTTTCGTTCCTATAGTAATAATTATATTATTTCGTTCGTGCCAACATTGTGTTGTGAATACAGAGTTCCATAATAGGAACCATTTCGTTTTATTATATGTCGTCGTCGTTCGCTCCCGGTAAACGAACCGGAATTATACAATGTCTTTTGGTTGAAAGTTCAATATATGCATGCAGCTATTTCCTTCCTCCCACTAAAATGAGAATTATTCTTGGAAGAGGAATAATTCTCGAAAATGAAATAGTTTCTGGATGGCTGGGCTTTGGTACTGGGGTCTGTTTTACATGATTTGGCTCTGGGATTTGTTTTACAGTTTGCTTTTTGTTTATATTTTTACATTTTGAAATGGCATTTTCATTATTTGTATAATTATTTTTTTTTCTTACATTTAAATTATTGTACTGTGTTGGGAATATGTATGCCTTTATAATGCATAGTATGTAGTATCGTGTGGCACGCATGAGCACAGATAGATATGTAAGTGTATGTGTGAGTAAGTTCATGCGAGAGCTACAGCGAGGAGCGTCACGTCGAAACGAGCGCGGTTGTAAGACTCCGAAGAGTAAAGACACGCGCTGTGAGCACCTAAATTAGTATGTATTATTATAGGCAATAAAAGCCTTCATTTATTTAATATAAAGTAAAGTCTATTTATTTATATACCTCCCACCTTAAAAATCTGGTTTTGAAAGTAGTGCTTATCTTTTTGTTTGAACATTTTTATAACAGGAAATTTGTCTTGTTTTCTTTTTTGTTAGTATTGTTTTGGTTCTTTGTTTTCTTATTATTAAATGCTTTTTTTTTAAATTATTTAATTTGCATAGGATTTTGGTTATTATTTATTTTAACAATAGTGACTACAACATTTTGTAAACATTTTTTCTTTGTTTACATTGTTGTGGTTGTTTAATTTAATTTTTTTTTATATAATAGTAGAATGTACAAAGTATAGGTACTTTAGAGGTTTAGGTTTGGCAAAGTATTTGTTTGTACAGGTTTACAATTTTTGTTATTATATACGTATCTTTATTTTGAATATTGATATTTGTATTTCGTGTTTTATTGTAGTCATAAGGGTTTTGTTAGATTGGCATTGAATTTGTGACTGCTGACAGGGTCCTATATTGTGTCCCTGTTGGCCATAGGAGTCGCAAATCTGCTCTATGTGCAGAATCCTTTTACCGGTTAGAGCGGTTTTATGTATTTGCAGTGGTGTGTCTGATAGGAAGGCTCCATCGCCCGATTTTTCCATTTCATAAGAATCCTCTGTTGGGATTCGTTTATCCGAATTCAGTTTTTCAAACTCCCAGAATTCTATTCGACACATATAATAAATCTTGTCGGTTCTTCTTGGTTTATGACCGCACTAATTGGACATCGTTTTATGTTATATCCACTTTCCCTCTATTCTTTGCATTGTTATATATTTCACTTCAACAATCTCTACCTAGATTCGATATACAAGGACGGTACATCTTGGTTTCGATGGCCAGTTTCTCAACTAACATCCGATGTTATGGACGTCAATGAAATTGAAACTTACTTTGATTTAAATAAACACTGATATCGCATATAAATAAACAGCCAATCTCAAGGTTGACGTCCGATGGCGAGGACACCACTAATTAATATTCGTACTAATAAATAATAACCCATACAAGACAACTAGTTTATGGATTGGCGTTCGAAGTGGTAGACGCCAACAATTTTTAAGTCTTTTAGTCAATCCGGACTCCGGTTGCCAGTCTTTCCTCGGGACAAAAGAATTACAGTTCTGACTAGAGCACGGCCTAAGCAATCAAGCCTTCCTTTCAGAATTAAGTAAGAGACCTGGTGGCCAAGGCAACTTGCACGTTCATAGTGAATTCGAACCCAACAACTTGAACTTCATTTGGATGAAAATTGTTTTCCATCAAATTCCTTTGTCACCTTACTGCTCCAACGAAAAAAAAATCGATTTGCGACACTCTTCAAACACCTTTCACATATCTCCGGCAGGATACAATTCAATCATCCAGGGTCTGAAATTATTATCGTTGGCAATTTTAATGCACACTCCAAGTACATCCAACAGAGCAAACGATGCTATGTGGCTATCTGAAAAATTAACTATTGACCACAATTTGATTCAACTGAGTAACTAGAAAAATTCAGTTTTCTTATGTGAAACAGTCACAAACATCTATTCGGTAAGGGCGAGTGCACAAATGGCAAATTCAGACCTTTGTCTGATAAGTGTTGATCAATTACTTACCCCCAAACGACTAACCAACGTAAGCAGCCTCGTCAAGGGTGAAAGCACTGAGACAAACTAAAGGTTTGCTTTAGAAACTCCGATATTAACGCTAGCGCAGAGTCACGCCTATTATTTTTCCGGATGTGGAACTTCGCAGTCCATTTTGTCTCAAATCAAATTCCTTCAACTTACCTTGGTTTGATAAAAAAGTGAACATACCAAAGGAGCCAAAGAATTTTTAATTCTATGCAAATGGAGATAAACAGAACAATTTTTTTAGAACCAAGGACGTATGTAATACAACGATTGAGACCGCAAAGAAGATTCACACCGACAAAGTAACCCACAGATTACTCGAGTACTGGATTGGTTCAAGTCACTTCTGATCAATGACAAACGCTTCACTTTCTTTTCTATTCATCCGCCAGCAAGGCACTACCCACCAATTCGAAGAAAAAAGTCAGAATTTTCACGATAGCGGTGTTAGGGCATCGAAAAGCCTTAATTCAACACTATATTATTGTTTTTTAAAACGCCCCTGTGAATGCGGTAGTACAACCTTGAACACCAGATGTAAATTTTCGCCCATTCTCTGTAGGCATGTAAGAAAGCTGGAATACCAGCTATAGACCATGGAAACGGTGATCCAGAACTATCGCATTTTTTAGAACACATTTATTCGCATATTTTATCCACAGAAAATCTTTCCTTCCTATTGGAAAAGAACTCAACCAACCTTAAAAAAGCCTAAAATGTTTCCAAAAAATAGACCGCTTGCTCTACTGCCTATGTTATCATCCTAGATTATAGATAAGGTAACCAAAGCTTAGTTGAATAAATATTTGGAATACAACTAACTTCTTAATGATCATCAATACGGATTCTAAAACAGGCAACCCATGAGAAACTTTTTGATCCTTGTGTCTATCAACTAGAGTTCTAAAATTGGAAAACATGGTGAGTCAAGAGCAATCGTATTAAGTCTCTCCAACGCGTTTGTCCCCATATGGCACGCACTTTATTAAAGATTCTAATGGACTGCACCAACAACTATGCGAGGGTGTGGCGTTTCTAACAGATACACACACAATACACAAGCAAATAGTGAAGAACAGCGCACGAAAATCGAATAAGAAAATGCATCAGAGCCGTATACCATAGTGATAACATAACAATTCCACATCAGTTGAATGTACTCGAGTTTAAAAATCGAATTTGTACACACGGCCAGTAGCCTGATGTGTTACGCATTGGTTCAATTTTTTGTGATTCTAACTGTCATAGCATCAGTTCGAATCACACGTTCTTCACTATCATCGCAAACGCAACAAGTGGATAAACATTTTTCTCGATAATCGATCAATACGGGTTGCCGTAGCCGGCAGTACTTTGGATCTCTTACCTCCCAATTCTCGAGTATTTTAAGGTTCTATCTTGGTGCCAACTTCATCTCTGCTTCATATCAATTGTTTGCTAGCTTCAAGGAGTAACAAATTTTCAGTTTTTCCGAAAATAATCAGTAGACTTGTTCATTTTCGAACGATCGCCCAATCAACTAATCAACGTCGCGGCAACTAAGATGCAACCAGGTCGAACGCCTATATTGAAATCTGGACTAAATCCTATTCGTATGTCCTGTCTGATTTGTGTGTAACTGCCTGAGTTAATTTCAAACTTAGTATGTGTGGCGACTTCATCCCTTCTTCTTGGAAGCTGAAAAGGAACAATCATCAACATTCTCCACCTTTGTATGTTATTATATTTCTCTCAGAAAAGCGAACCCATAACTCACAGTGAAACGAAGCGTGGTGAGCACAACGGTCCACGTCGTCGAAGAAGGCAAGGCCTCTGAAAGAAAATAAAACAGGATGCCAATCATGTTATGAAGAGTACTGCCCAAAATTTAAGAAGACCAATCTTGTGATATCGCTAACAGATACACATACCACTACCGTCACAAACGCTACAGTCCTAGGCACTGCTTCTCCGTTGTCGGACCAGCAATGCGTCAACTTGTGAGTTGTCATCAGATATCACACCAACTGTCACTCCGACGAGCTTTCATCAACGATGTCATATTGAGTAATCAGACCTCGACAACATGCTCCGCTTAGATGACGAACGAGAGAGCAAGTTGTTACCTCAGTGTACACCATCAGCAACGCTAAGACGTAATGAGGATTGTATCAGTCTGGCTTTATTGGATCAAAAAGATCGACCCAAATATTCCCTAACACACTGAATGTACCCAGTCAGTTTGCCGCTCTGCCTTCCACGTTTTCTTTTCAACTGGTCACAGCAGATGGCGTTGGCCAAAGCGTAAAACAAGTATTGGAGCGCCAAACTATATGCCATCGGGGGTGCTTGCAACTCGTGGAAAAACGACTGCTTGAGGCCACGACCGGTTATCGGTTTTACGGTCAGTACACACGAATTCATCCTATAAAGCTGCAAAAATGTATTCTCCTGCTTGAGTTAAATCGAACTACCACAAAAATCCAAATACGCTTCAAATAACATACAACTTACATAAATGCAAAACCAACTAACCATTAATTAAAACGTTCCGCGTTAATGACTAACCCACCACTAATTTCCGCGGCCCTCTACAGTCACTTTTCCCCAACCACAATATAATGTAACCGTCAGCATCTGTTACAGAAACTGTAGACATCACCATCCTACAGTGTACATATCTCATATCGCAACCGATGACTATCACTTTAATTTTCAATTCTAGCCAAAGTTCTTCGTCGTAATCAAACCAAAACCTGTCAATTTTCACTTCCTGCAGGCGTTAGACCAAACCATTCATCCTCTGACTCTTGGAAATTGAGTCATGCGATTCAACTACGAGCGGCCACAATGCCAAGTAAAAAGCACTATAAAAGAAATTTTCCAATCAAAATGATTGCTAGTCTACACATCGTGACTAGATCCAATCCTTTGTCATGCACCTAACTTGGTTGATGTAACCAGAAGAACGGAAAGTTCAGGGAAGGACGGTATAATGCAACTGGGGATATGATACCACAGTTGCTATATAGCCCGTCATCAGTTTACTACTTACTTCCGGAGGGAATTCGAAATCTAATTTCGTCCTGCTGAACACATTGCCACTACGAATTTCTAGAGTGCTATAGTCATCCTCACACTGGTGGCCTTATTCATCAGCAGGCGTACGAGGTTGGCTCGCCTGACTAGCCTTGCAACATATTCGTCAGAAACAGTATCTTCTTCTGCACCTTACTCAATTCCATTAGTTCGCCACGGAAGCGATTTATCGACGCATAGAATATCCGAATGAGCTGCAAATTAAAGCTTTCAAAAAACTCCCTAACCCATTTCATTAGATCAATTGATGTGTGCAACGAATGTTTTGTAACACGATACAGAGGATTTTAAAGTGTTTTTTAAATATTGTGCAACTAGAAACCGACTCTGTGGCTAGTGCTCTTTGTTCAAAGCAATTAGGTAATTTCTAGACAGATTATTTAAATATAATAATAGGAACTGATTGTTTAGTAAATCCAATCGTCGAATCGTACAGTCATCAATGAAGATATTTTTGCATCATTTATATTTATTTTAAGACTTGTAAGTTTAATTGCATATTTATAAAAAGAAGTTGTATCGTTAAAAAAAACGCTCCCAACAAACTTATATTTTAAAGACCGCAAACAACAAATGTTGAGAAAAGGAGGATCAGGAGTTTTTTATCCAAAAAGAGAAATGAGAAAACAAGTGCCTTAGCATGTTAGAGGAGACTATATTATACTGTGGACATTTTGAACGACGCCACTTTCATAGTTTCATATCATGTGTTCGAACTGGAAGAAGAATAAACGGAAATAACAACAACGTAAAGTGATTTTTTTTTCTTTCCTCTGATGGGATCTAATTTGCTATGTGTGGAGGAGAAGAACTTGACGGAAGTAAAATATATGTTTGCTCTGGAAGGTTAACTCAATTCCTTTGAGGCGGACATGACAGTATTTGACACAAGTTCATGCCATGACAAATTCCTACTGACTGTGATAGCGAGTAAAGCGACGCTTTCCTTAGACTTGATAAACAGATCTTTCATCATAAGCACTGAGGATCCATTTTTTTTTACATTTGTTGTTTTTTTTAGTTGTAGGTTGAGCCTTCTTCATGTTGAAGTAAATAAGACACACTCTTTCGTTTCCCGATTGCAGGATCTTATTCTTGACTCAGCAAGTCATCAATTGATGAGCATGACCTCAGTTTGTGCAATGTTTATGCGCTTACCAGCTGATCGTTCAAGAACAAATAAATCAGTTTAGTTTAGTTTAGTGGGGCTACCACCCCATTTATTGGCTTAACTCAAGCAACATAATTACCTACATCTAGTGTATACATAAGTTACAAACTAGAGAGCTTAACAGCTATCTTAACTAGGCTTAACTTAACCTCTCAAAATCTCAGTGCGCTATCATCGGCAAAACCGATAGAACCCTGAGACACACCGGAATTAATGAGGAAGAGATTATGTACAATAGCCCCAATCAATCGATTTGTTATGCCTAGCATATTGAATTTCCACCTGAATAAGATATACCAATAGAGATTATCTAACCGAGTAAATGTCGATGCTGTAAAAACCAGTGCTACATCTTGTCGTTGAAGACGACTTCCATTGTAAATACATACATTGATGAACGCCACTTGTATCGTACAATCGAAGGAACTATCAATCGCCGCCATTCTAATTAATTCGACTTTTAGTATGGTGTTTGTTATGAAATGCAAGAAATTCTTCACTTCGTCCAACGTGACACCAATTTTATTGTGTAGGTCAATGTACATCGACATCCCCCTTCTATCATCTACCTCTTCTTCCGATCTCACTATGCTCTGATATCTCAAAATTCCCTTTTGTTCAGATGTGACCACAAAAATAAATCAAATAAAATAGAAATTAATAGAGGGTGCAACAGGGCTATGCAAACTTTTTGGCGACCCAGCCGTAAGTCGATCAATTCCGTCATTAGAATATAGGCGCATCGTATCATGCCTATCTCTTTTCTATAGGTATTACCACGGTCGTTGCCCTAACTGAACTTGCTGAATGTGTTTCGCCCCGTCATTCATCTGCCGGTGATGCCTGTCAATCTGTGAATGTGAAAGTCAACTTCAGGTCCACAAATAAACACAGGGAGACATTGTTTTGCCGAACCACACAAATGTGGAATGTTCTACCTAATCGTGTGTTTCCTCCTCGTTGTGATGTCCAAGCATTCGAGCTCAATATACATCGATACCTTATAGCGTTTGCGATGATAGTGTAGAACGTGTGATTCGAACTGACGCTATGACAGTTAGAATCACAAAAAATTGAACCAATGCTTAACACACCAGGCTACTGGCCGCGTGCACGAATTCGATTTCTAAACTCAAGTACACTCAACTGATGTGGAATTGTTATACTATCGCTATGGTATACGGCTCTGATGCATTTCTTATTCGATTTTCGTTCGGTGTTCTTCACTATTAGAAACGCTAAACTACTCCCTCCTCAGTAACTTGGTTACGATCAATTTCCTGTGCGAACGACGGAGCGAGCCAGAGAACGCCGGAGCAGGCGAGCGTGCCGGTGCTCTATGCGGAAGTCGTGATCGTTGTCGTGAAGTTATGTTTACTATGGGAAAGTGTGTGCTGTGTGTACACAGATCACGTCGGGGTTGTTGCGTTAAGGAAGGATAGTGAAGAAGGTGAATTGAACACACGATGTAACGGTTGAGAAGCGAAGCAATGAAGTATCAGACCACTGGCCGCGTGTACGAAATTCGATTTCTAAACTCAAGTACACTCAACTGATGTGGAATTGTTATGTTATCGCCATGGTATACGGCTCTGATGCATTTTCTTATTCGATTTTCGTTCGGTGTTCTTCACTATTTGCTTGTGTATTGTGTGTGCATCTGTTAGAAACGCCACAACCTCCTTCCCTTATCCACCGCCTCTCCGCCCACTTGCACTGTGCACTGGCATTTAAGGGTACTTTAAAATCCCCGTTTGTGCGCGCATTAGTATAAAAAAACACTGCTTTATTTTCAAATTCCATATACTCGGCCATGTAGTGCTCCAGGAAGCCCTACGATTAATATCCCCCTTTACATAGATATCCCATCATCCTAATTTCATTCAATTAACTCACATGAATCTAAACGATTCCAAATCCAATATCGGGCAACCATAGCAGCTGCTTAAAATAACAAACATCCCAATAAATCTAAACAATTTCCGAATCGCTATCGAGCAGCCAGCAGCTGCTCAAAATAACAAACTCCCATGCAGCCCAAGCCAAAGGCAGCTGATTGAATACCATCAGCAAAATTAATATCGACCAACCGTGGCATATGCCTGAATATGATTGGCCCAATCAACTTTCATGTGTTTCAGGGTTCAAGTATAAAAAGTAAAACGAACATGTTTTCAGGGCTTCTTCTTTTTGTCAGTCGGTCGTGATCATTCGATCTTGGTCATCATTTTTGTTATTCCAATCACCCTCAGTAGCTTTTTACCATTCAATCCTCTGTTCGATCACATATCAGTAGACCGATGATAACTGAAAGTTAATTAATAAAATAAATAGTAGTGAATTATAATCCCAATTATTAGTATTTATTTATTGGCCTGTAGGAACCCGGAAGTTCATGGCGTCACCGACTCGACTCCGCCATCGTTCCCTGTCCTGTGCACTCTCCTTCCACGCCCGACCATCTGATCCGATCTCCCCAAGGTCAAACCTAACACTGGGCTCCCATCTCCGTCGCGGCCGTCCTACCGGTCTCTTTCCCGTTGGTCTACCGTCAAGAATTCTAGGCACGGTCCTATCGTTGCCCATTCGCGCCACGTGTCCCGGCCATCTCAATCTTCGCGACTTAATTACTCTCACTATTGTAGGTTTGCGGTATAGCTCCTCCAATTCGTGGTTATGGAGTTTCCTCTTGCCTCCTCGTCATATTTATCACCAAAGATACCCCTCAAAACTTTATTCTCGAATATGCGGAATTTGTTTTCTTCCCGTTGTGTGAGAGCCCATGAGTCGCATCCGCATAGAACAATTGGCATGATTATGGTTCTATAGACACGGAGGTTTATGTTACGTGATAGCAGTTTGGATTTCGGCAGTTTACTGACTGCATGCCAACTAGCGTTGTCGTTGTGTAGTCTTTTGTTAATTTCCTCCGACATTTCGTTACTGGCCGTCAGTATTGTTCCCAGTTATTTAAATTCCTTGACATTTTCAAATATCTTTCCCCTGATGTTTATATGTATTCTCTGAGTTCCACCTGCTCTCGCCGTAGTCATGTATTTTGTTTTCTCTTCATTTATTTCTAGGTCCACCTCTTCTGCCGCTTGTATGATGATTTCACAGTTTTTACTTACAGTTTCTAGATTATCGCCCAGAACGGCGATATCATCCGCATATGCGAGCACTTGTGTCACCCCGTGAAGGGATGATCCGGTTATGTTCTCGTCTCGTACTTTTCTGATGACATTCTCGAGCACAAGGTTAAAAAGACACGGTGATAGACCATCTCCCTATTTTAGTTCGTCCCGGATTTCAAATGGTTTTGAGAGGTAGTTTTCATTCTAACTCGTCCTTTGTTTTCGTTCATGCAGATTTGAATGAGGGCGGCATATTTTTTCGGGATTCCCAGCTCAACTACAATATGGTAGAGTGTTTGCCTTGCGACTGAGTCGTAGGCTTTTTTGAAGTCAACGAACAGTTGGTGAACCGTCTCTCCATATTCCCACTTCTTTTCCAGCAGTTGCCTTATTGTGAACATTTGGTCGCTTGTTGACCGGTTCCTACGGAATCTGTATTGGTAGTTTCCCAGTATTCCTTCTGCGTACGGTGTGATTCTCGCCAGAATGACATTTGCTAATATTTTGTATGTGGTTGGGAGCAATGATATTCCTCTGTAGTTTTCGCAGTCAGATCTGTCACCTTTTTTGAAAACGGGGACGACTATTGCGGTTTTCCATTCTTCCGGAGTGACTTTATGGTGTTTTTTTTGGCCAATTATGGGGTTTAACCGTGTTGTTTTAATGCTGGGATGCTTACACGGGCACAGGTTCGCATTAATTCTGAACGCTCCTACTGCCCCAAATCAGTGTTGTGGATACGGAGTATTATTTTCACCAAACAGTCAATGAAACACCCGCTTCAGTTTTCTTACTTTATTTTCCATTTAATCCTGTTTAGGGTTGTTTAACACTTATTATATTATCTTGACTTAATGTCGTACAATTCATAAAAAAGAAAAAAACAAGAACGTTACTTAACTAGATGTTGCTTACACATATTATGTACATTTAACTTAATTCAATTTAATGTTGTTACTATTCACAAAGACTAGTACGTTCCAATTCATAAAAGCTGGTGTTACAATTCATAAAAAATTGTTATATAGTCATTTAACGCGTATTACACACATTTGATTTAATTCAACTTAATGGTTACTATTTACAAAAACTAGTACGTTCCAATTCATAAAAGCTGGTGTTACAATTCATAAAAATTTGTTATATAGTCATTTAACGCGTATTATACACATTTGATTTAATTCAATTTAATTCAAGCGCGGGTATCATGAAATTCAACTCGACTCTCTGATGGCTCAAACAAGACTCCTGAAAATTTCCCCCAGTGGATGTGCACTATCCACTAAGGGATGTGGTGCCCCCCCCCCCCCCCCCCCCCCCCGGTGACGCATGATATAAATGGTAGGGAAAACAGATCGCTCTGTTGGCGATGTGCGCGGAAAAGGACGGAAAACGAAGACCGTACACCAGAAGGTTACACTGTACTATGTACCATGACCAATGGGCAATGGACCCGTCTACGCCGCGATGATGCCGACAGGGGCAAAAGATGCGCGGTACGGTCCACTGTGGTGACGATGGGTTTATGGGCCGACGAGTGGTGTTCTTATTATTTAGTCGGGTGCCATTTGGCTCTCCGACATTGGTCTTCCCAAAGTGTCAGGAGGTGGGGGTAGAGGTCCGCTGGCATTGGTACTCCAAGGTGCCAGGGTGGCGTGTGAGGGTAGGGCCGCCAGCGATATGTTTAAAACGGTTTGGCTGACTTTGCGCCCCGCGATAGTGCTCGAGAGCGGCTTCGCGTGAGGGGACCGTCATATGGGTTCGGTATACCCGCCGAAGTCGCTGACGGTTGCCCCGTTGCGGCCGCAGTGTGTGCAGCGGCCCCAGGACAACTTTTTTCTCCGTAAAGCAGGGCTTTAATCGTCCCACGCTGATTGTAGCTGCTCTTCCCCTAATATCTAACTCGTACACCCGCTCGCTGATTCGTTTTAGAACCTTGAACGGGCCCTCGTAAGGAGGTTCGAGTGGTTTCTTCACTTTGTCCACCCTAACGAAAACATGCGTGCAACTGTGCAACGCCGGGTGCACGAAAACTCTTTTTGCACCGTGTCTGGCTACCGGCTTCGGCCTGATCCTGCGCATTAAGTCACGCAGATAGCCCACGCTCTTCAATGGATCCGCCGGTGCTTCGCCATCCACGAACAATTCGCCGGGCAACACGAGGCTGGTGCCGTATGTCAGTTCGGCAGCGAACGCGCCCAAATCCTCCTTAATACATGTCCTCAAACCTAGGAGGACAGTGGGGAGGGCGTCGAACCACTGCGTGTCGTTGTGACACATTAGGGAGGCTTTCAATGACCTGTGCCAACGCTCTATCATTCCGTTGGATGAGGGGTGGTATGCGGTCGTACGATCCCTCCGACAACCCAGCATCTCCGTAAGCTGTCTGAAGATCGTAGCCTCGAACTGTGGGCCTCGATCTGATGTTAGTGTTGCCGGTACGCCGAAGCGTGTAACCCATGTCGAATAAAACACTCTGGCGACGCTCTCGGCAGTACCCACTCGTAGCGGCGTCGCTTCGGGCCATCGGGTGAAGCGATCGATCATCGTTAGTACGTAGGAAAAACCTCTTGAGGGCGTCAGCGGGCCCACTATATCTATATGGACGTGTGCGAAACGCGCCTCGGGGAGCCTGAACTGTGCCGGCTCCAATACATTGTGTCGTCCGACTTTACAACGCTGGCATTTGAGGCACGCACGCGCCCAACCCATGAGGTCCTTATTCATGTGGGCCCATACGAACTTGCGTCGTATGGCCGTGGCGGTTGCACGACCACTGGGGTGAGCTGGACCGTGGAAGGTCTCGTAAGCTCCTCTCCGTAGCTTGGTGGGAATATATGGTCTGACCGTTCCGGTGGAGACGTCGCACCAAATCGTGTCCGCCGAATGCCCCAACGGCAATTTTCGCAATTGAAGTGCTGTGTCGGCCTTTAAAAGAGCCCCAAGCTGGCCGTCCTGCTTCTGGGGCTGGACTAGGTCAGCGTCCGCTATGGCAGCGCGTAGCTGAATTGTGTCCACCCGAGACAATGCGCCCGCGATAATATTCTGGTCGCCTGAGACGTGCTTAATCTCGGTGGCGTACAGACCTATCAGGTCGAGCTGCCGTTCCTGACGTGGAGATGCATTTCCGGACTTCTTCCGGAAGGCGTAACTCAATGGGTTGCGGTCCGTTCTAATTACCACCGGACGGCTCTCCACCATGTGGCGAAAATACTTAACGGCGCTGTAAATAGCGAGCAATTTACGATCGTAAGCGCTGTATTTCCGCTCGGTCGTACTAAGTTTCCTAGAGAAAAAACCAAGCGGTTCCCAGCTCCCGTTGCACACGTCGCATTGGATGGCCAACGGTGCGCCCTCTGCGGGGTAGCGAAGTAGAGTAGCGTTCGCGAGTTGTGCCTTGGATTGACGGAATGCGTTATCTGCAGCTTCCGTCCAGGCGATTGGGCGCTTGTCATTCTTTTTTGCCCCCTTTAAATACTCATTTAGCGTGGCTTGGACTTGCGCTGCGTTTCGCAAGGTGGGTCTGTAAAAGTTCAGCATACCCAGGAAACGGCGTAACTCTCGGACGTTAGAGGGACGGGGAAATTGGGTAACTCTGTCTGGAAGCGGACGGATACCCTGGCCGTTAATGTGATAACCCAAGTTCGTCACTTGCTCCTTGGCGAATTGACATTTGTCGGGGTTTATCACGAGTCCGAAACGACGGAAGCGTTCAATCACCTGTCTCAGGTGTTGGTGGTGCTCCGTACGATTTCGGGAAGCTATGAGGATATCGTCTATATATGCATAGCAACAATCCAAACCGCGCAGTGTTGAATCTATATACCTCTGGAATGTCTGTGCGGCATTCCTGAGGGCGAAAGTCATTACCTTGAACTCGTAGAGCGATGTCTTCGTGTGCCACTGGAATTTGGTGGTAGGCCCTGGTAAGATCCAGGGTCGTGAAAACAGTGCATCCACGCAGTTTGTACGAGAAATCGTACAGGTGTGCTATGGGGTATCTGTCAGGGATCGTGACCGCGTTCAGCAGTCGGTAGTCTCCACATGGGCGCCACTCCCCGTTGCGTTTCTTAACCAGGTGCAGCGGGCTAGCCCACGGGCTGACTGAAGGTTGGCAAATTCCCCTTTCGAGCATGTAGTTAAATTCCTCTCGTGCCGCTCGTAATTTGTCTGGTGCTAGGCGGCGTGGGCGTTGACTGACTGGCTGGCCGCGTATCTCGATATGATAGTAGACCCCTGATTCGATGTGTTTCTGATTGGAAAGGGGGACTGTTGAGTCTTTAAATTCTTCCAGTAGAGCTGGAATTGAATCTAGGGTCGCATCAATCTTTGTTGACATCCGTGGGACCTCCCTAGGCGGATGATTGAAGGTATGATAAGCCACAAGCTTGTTGTTTGCGGTTGTTGGGGCGCGGAGGGTGTTCACCGCTGGATGCATCCTCGAACGTTGGTGACTCTGCGCGCGGCTGCTGTTGCTCAAGCTGTCCGTTTTTGCCCTTGTCGCCTGGGCCATTTTTTGGTGTCTGTGAGCGGTGTCCGGAACCGAATGAACATCGGACGCGCGACGAAGGATCCTCACCTGTTTGAGAGGGCGGGCTGACAGAATCGTCTCCGCCTAAGACGTCACGCGGTGAAGGTCGAGAGGTCGCGCGCGGCAATAAACCGCTAGAGTCGAGCCCAAAGGTGCCGGTGGTGTCGGCGTGCGAGTCCCGAGTGGAGACGGAAACGAGTCGCGAATGTCACCGTAAAAAGGTGTATGCTGGTCTATACCCAGAAGGGGTTTCCCGCTGTTTGCTATCGTTAATAAAATGTTATTTTAAAATATATGTTAATTGTGGTGTGTATGATACGCGCTTATTTCAGTACGGAAGTTTAACTGGATTGTTTTTAATTTGTCTCTTAAATCTGTCTTCCTTTGACTAAGCAAAACATTATTGTAGGTAAATTCTATTTTTGTTTGTTTGTTGAGCTGGTGGATATTTCGAGCGGTTGCCTCTCCTCCATGTTTCATAAAGTCCGCCGGTATGCAGTCGACTCCGGGAGCTTTGTTATTTTTCAATCGATTTATTGCGTCTACAACTTCGTTGAAAGATGGCTCTGGGATCTGAAGCTCGGCTGTATGTACGCCTGGTGCGTTTATTTTTGGTTGATGGGTGCGTACATTGAGCAGGTTTTCAATGTCCTGCTTCCATCTCGTCACGACATTGTTTGTTTCTGTGACCAGACAGTCGTTTGCGTCTCGAATTATTTTGGCTCTCCCTTGGTAGCCATTTCTAATTGAATTTATGCCAGCGTATGGCACGTATTCCTTATATCTCCCATCGATCCGTAGAAAGAATATTGTTCGAATAATAACGTCAGAAAAACGTTGCTCGAAACCCCAGGCTTGTCGTATAGCCACTCGTCTCTCAAAATGGGGCATCGCTGATTTGATTATAAACGTTATTATCGGTTTTACTGGCGAAGTACCTTCTTCCACACATTTATGTTCACATTTATTGAGGAATGTGTAATTGTAAACATTTATGGGGCGCACGTCCACTTTCTGATTGTATCGAATCCGATGAGCATATTGGACGACATCTTCTTCAAGTGGATAGATAAATAAACGATTGACGTCTAATTCAAATAAGTGAGTTAAGACGCCAAAGTAATCAATAAGAAAGATAACAGATAGTACTGCCAGCAAGCGTTTTAATTTATTGAAAATATTCACTAGTGAGAACATTCCGATGCCGTCACACAACACATAACTCAGATAATATTTCTAATAATTATTAAACGTCACTTTCAACCATACAACGTACAAATTGAACCGACTTATTTAACATAACATTGAGTGTCCGCGGACGAGCGTGTGCATTAGCATGCACACGCGGCGGTGGTTAGCGACACAACCTCACTAGCTCAATCACGTTAATCGACTGCTTTCAAAAGGGAAGAAATTGGATACAACCAAAAGAGAACATACTTCTGCTCTTTCGTTGCCACGTTCTTCGATGTGTGGTAGGTTACGTCGGTAAACTGATGATCGAAGAGAGCGGGACAATAAGAGAACAGAAACACGCTGTACGATTATCTTGGGGTGGATTTAGTTGTATGTGCATGAATCAATGTAGTTCTGAGCGGAACCCGTTGACCTGATTCGGTAGTATGGTGAGTTCAGTGTACATTGATCCATACGAAGACAGAACTGAGAAAGAGAGGGGAATTGAGCTGATGATATTCACCTGCAAAAAGAGAACATCGATCCCCAGCGAATGAAGTGTCTGGAGAAAAGCCGAAGTAACGCTAGGGAAATATTATCACGTGATTCAATCGAATGTTTTGATAAATTTCCCAAGCGGATCTGCAATGATGCGACAACTTCGTCCGGCTGGATTTGGTTGTCGCTAATCGACATGGACACGAGTTGCCGTATGGCAAAAAAGGTAAGCTAAACTCATTTATGCATTGTCTGCGTCGTACAAGGAGTTTAGCTATGTGTCCTTGGTGGAAAGATGCTTTGCAGGTGAACAGGTAAGTAGGGGTAAATGGGGTTGATTTGACGCGCTGTAAGGCGGTCGAAATTAGGTAGGAATTGTGGTTGGAATTGTGGGTTATTTCTCATATAGAATAGAGAAACCCCCACAGTGTCTCTGGTCGATGCCCATTTTGTACCCACACTATTAGCTTCCTCTTCCTCAATGCTCCCATTCTCTAGAATGTTAACTCTATTCGGCAGTTCGTCTTGATATTCAGCCCTTTTGCGCAGTTTATCAATGTCGAACCTTTTGCTCGTCTCCCGTGATTGCTCATGTGGGTTTGCTCCGAGCCGACTCCTGATTTGCCCATCACTAGAAGATGATCGGAGTCGCAGTCTGCTCCTCTATATGATCTTACATCAAGGATATTCGAGTGGTGTCTTTTGTCTACCAGGAAGTGGTCTGTGGGGCTTTTCAGGGCCCGAAGAGCCATGCATCGCTCGATCCCCACCATTCCCAGCGATGCGACTTACCTTGAAGTCGAATCTTCAGCAAGGTTACGCAACCTTGCTACGGCATTAACCGCCAACCAATTCGCTGGAATTAATTCGGTTATCCCCAAGGATAACCGACATAAATATATATTAGGCAGCTTACCTTTTTTGGGTGCTTTTCCAAACCTCTTCCCCACGGTCATTCCTAAAAGCATAATTCACGGCAAGATTATCATCTTGCCATGACATCAACCCATCAACCGAGCTTCCGCGACCGAACAATGGATGGCACATATCCACCAACACACGCTGATCTTTCCGTGTGTTATTTTTGTACCCATTCATTGACCTAGCATTATTTCGGGTTGCTTGCACAGCTGCAAGCCAGATTTCCAACGGCATGTCTACGATCTATCTTTCCTTAAGTAAAGAAGATCAAATCAAACATTGGCCTTTCAGGCGCGCATATTTTGCTCGGATCTAAGCATGACCGATTTTATGATCCGTTGCCGTTTCTTGGAACTATCACCAGCATCGGTCATGCCCACCAATTTTAGTTTACACAAAGTAAACATTCAAGCGGATACTTTCGCCTGACAGTGCCTTTCAACGGGATTAACACATCCCTAACATAACATGCATCGAATCACCAGACCGAAATTTGTTTATGCTAGATGATCTAACACCGGCCATGCCCAATGTTCGATACATTTTTCCAAGATAGATTTCTGCCTTCGGCAAGGGTTTTATTGACTCACGTCAATCAAGAATCTATCCCTTGCGGATGGCGGCAGTTTATCTTGCCCAAACATGTAGCAGTGGATTCGATCTGCTACATGAGTTTTTCTCTTTTCCTTTTCGTTTGAACCTTCGCCATTGGCGGCGAATCCTTTAGTTTTTTTTTGGTTTTCTTCGGATGTCTGTAAAGAGACATTCCACTTGGAGTCAGATTTCAACCCTCAAATTATTCACACGCAAAGTCAGGCGTTCGTGTAATTTATTTTTTACTTACCGAGCCGAATTATTACCAGAGAGGTGTGTGCTCACAAGTATGCGGAGTACGTGTCGCGAGTTAAGTTTCCGCCAGTTTTAAGCAATTTCGGGAAACGGCTTTCGAAATTTGTATCCGTCCTTTGTATTGACCATAAAAGAACAAGTCGTAGTGAAGCATGCGCAACGTGTAGTACTTTAAAATCATTAATTACTATTAAGGCGGTGGAGCAAACAGTGCGTGTATTTTAAAATCATAATAAATCAGTGAAACATTAACATCAAATTACTGACTTGAGTTTTATTTTGCTTTTCGTGTGTTCGGTCTCGTTTGTGAACAATTTTTTGGAGAACTATAAGTGGGTGTTGGCTGAATCCGCACCCGTGCTTGGTGCCTAGCTAAACACTACCACATTGGTGACTCTAACTGAATGGACACACAACCTTTCCCCAAGTGCAAAAAGGAACAATGAACAATTTTAAACCTCATAAGTGTGATTAGTGCGTGTTATTTTTCCTGGATATCCTTGGTGAACCGCTGGTGAATTCGATCAACCGCGACCTTTGATCAAAATTGACATTGATCTCAATTTAAAAAAAACTATTAGAAGAGAGTGACCTGAAAAGTAAACACACAGAACAACTGCGCAGCAAATTGTGAAAGTGCAAAAATTAAAACAATTAAAGGGCAAGTAGAGCCCCACCCCATCAGTTCGCAGCGCTAACTAGCAACCAGTGAAAGTGACGAGTGCTAACATCACCGGAAGCAGCCGAGGACTACCGGAACAGGAACAACACCATCTCCGGACCAGCATCAACAACACCAAACAACAACATAACCAGGTATTTTTCAAAAAAAAATGTTTATTTTTATTTTTTTTATTTTTTGTTCTCTGGTGTAAGCTCCTTCTGAGCGAAATTTAAAGTCTCTTCATTTTCCTTCAAATACTTAAATATTTGTACATACAATTAATTCTTAAATATTTTTCTGTGGCACGTAACATACATATTGTTAAAAAAGAAGGAAACATAATGAAATAATAATACGCTAATATAAATAATATACGTATGGAATCATAGAATTAATTATTAAGGTTGTGTTTTAAGCAGAAATTAATTAACGGTTTAAAGTGCAAATATTCACACACAGCTCTCATTTGTCAAAACGATCTTCTATTGTAAACGTAGACAGCTGGTTCGAGGCAACTATTCTACCAGTGTAAGAAAAGAGTATAACTGGCTTATCTAGTTAAAAGTTGTTAATTCCAATACAAATTCCGAAACATTTTCGTCAATAATCAAAATTCGTAACGTATTTATGAAAGAAATGATATTTATATGGATGCACATATGTCCGGAAATATGTGCATTTGTATGAGTGCGTTTCTTTTTCTTTTTTTTTTGTAGTATATTAACGACTATCTATTTCTTCTCAAATCATAAGAACTAAAATTATTCCCAAATATATCTTGAAATATACGAAGATGTTTCAGAAAGACAACTGTCATTATCATCAGAAATTAATAAACGTAAATATATATATACTGTTATAGTAGGAATTCAAATAACAAAACCTCCCACAATATTTGAAACTATTAATAAAAATTTTAAGAAGTATTGCACTAAAAAAAAAAACGATATATATAACACATATCATATTTTGTCATACGTAAATAACCTGATACTTATGATACTTAAAACGTACGATATAAACGATAGATTAGTGAGTTATTAAAAAGACAGCACAATTTACCTATTGGAATTCTTTAAGTTTAATGATATTTTTTTTTTATTGCCGTAAATACGTCATGGTATGTTTCCATTAATTACTTAATTATTACAACTAATTCGATAATATTGTAAACCCCTTCAGGGTATTAAGTAGCGCACAACCTTTCCGCACGCACACGACTCCTTACAACTCGCTCAACTCTTTTTCAAGTACACCGAACCCATTTTCGATTCTTTTCGCCTTTTTTTTTTCTCAACCCTTACACCAACTTCGACTCCCCGTGGCTCCATTTGACTCCGCCCAACTCCTCGCGTCCTCTTGCGATCAATTTCTACGTCCTACGTAGCTATTTAGACCCGATTTAACTCTTTCCTCCCAATTCTATCTCACGCATTACACGATGGCCCGTACTTGGAACGCCCCACCCCAAGAGGATCAAGAACAACTCGAGTCCCTCGAGTTTTACGACGCCTCCAGCGCCGACTTCCCTGATACACAAGTCACTACCGACCACGAAGCGACAGCACAACCCGCTCCCCTGGCATTTCACGATGCCCCCAGTGTCGTTAACCGACCCAACCCTGCCAACATTAATCTCCCCTCTTTTGACGAGGAGGACCCTGAACTCTGGTTTGCTGAGACTCACCTCGACGCTCTGGACGAGCCCGGAAGTTCGCGGCAACAACGCTTGGCGGCCGAAACGAACCTTTCGGGGATGAGACCGTCCCTTTTCCTGACCCATTTACGCTCTATAGCGGGGACCAGGTTCTCGCACGACCTAATACGGCCTCACTTTTTATGATGTCTCCCGCACCATGCTCGTTCGGCACTCGTAGCCCAACCCAATCAGAGCTTGGGCTATTTAGCTAAAATTGCGGACGCAATTATGGAAAGCTCAGACCAGCAGTCTGAGCCTCCAGCGTATCAAGTAGCGGCGGTTTCTCAACACGTCGCTCAGCCTACACGGCATCCTTTTCCGCCACTAACAGCCCCAACGACGGCTCCGGTGCGTCAACCTTCTCCGTCACCACATCCCAGAAGGCCTGCCTCAACCAATGTCACACAGCGGACCCAAGAGGACAGGCCCAACGAATTCCGCCCGAGAAGTTTTCCTGCTCAGGTCACCATTTCTGACCTTCGTGCCATACAGACCTCAGTCCTCCGCGAACTAAATCAAATTCGCGCGGAGGCGGGAAGCAACCAACGAGGCGCTCAGAATCGGGCCGTATCTAATCGTCCCTTGGATCGGCAACAACCTTCCCAAAATGCCCCTCAGTGGGCCAACTTTCGCCGAGCACTACCTCGGCCTTCACAAAACGGCAACATTCAGAGGCAAAATACTCCCAACAACGCCGCCTCTCTCCCTTTGTGCACCAATCACCAACGATACGGTGATCGCACATTTAATTGCAAGGCGCCCTGTGGTTGGACGCAACCAGCCACCAATCAGGGACGACCTTTAGAAATAATTTTGCCGACCGATACCCACGCGCAACCGGCCGGCACCCCTGCTATAAGTCGCCTAACCATCCGGGATTCAAAACTGAATATCGCTTTTACTGTCGATACCGGCGCCGATATTTCAGTCCTCCCGCGATCGTTTGCTCCGCGTAACCGCGTGCCAGCCGCACTTAAATTGTCAGCTGCAAATAATACGCCGATACTTACGTACGGACGTAAAAAGCTGATACTCCAATTGGGTCTTTGTCGTCCGATCACTTGGCGTTTCGTCATTGCGGACGTAAATGAACCCCTGATAGGTTCCGACCTATTATGTGCACATAATCTGTTGGTCGATTCGACCCATAACAGACTTGTGGCTCCAACCGCACCCCCCTTGCCCATGACGGCATCTCCAGCGGCAACTTCAGGGGCCACAGAGTGCATAGACCCATTTCAGGTTATGGTACAAGAATTTGTTAGTACGACAATTCCTCTACCTAACCAACGCCGACATAAAGCCACGGTGTTTCATCATATAGAAACACGTGGTCCCCCGGTGAGCCAGCGTCCACGTCGACTGGCTCCGGAAAAATTACGTGCGGCGCGCGCGGAGTTCGAGCATATGATCGAACTGAGGTATCTGCCAACCGTCGGACAGTCCCTGGGCAAGCCCACTCCACTTAGTGAAGAAACGTTCTGGTGAGTGGCGCCCATGTGGCGATTACAGGCTGTTGAACGCAGCAACTGTCCCGGACAGATACCCAATTGCACACCTCTACGATTTTTCGTACAAGTTACGAGGGTGCAATGTCTTCACTACCCTGGATCTCACCAGGGCATACCATCAAATTCCGGTGGCACAAGAAGACATCCCCAAGACCGCAGTCATTACACCTTTCGGACTCTTCGAGTTCAAAGTGATGACTTTCGGCCTCAGGAATGCCGCACAGACATTCCAACGTTATATCGACACGGCTTTACGTGGTCTTAATTGCTGCCATGCTTATCTTGATGACATTCTCATCGCCTCCAAAGACCACGCCGAACATAAACGCCACTTACGTCAGGTCCTAGAGCGCCTCCGTGAATTCGGTCTTGTCATCAACCCAGATAAGTGTCAATACGCCAAGGAGCAAATCACCTATCTGGGTTATGTCGTTGACAACCAGGGCATTCGCCCACTACCAGACCGTGTGGAGGCCCTCATGAAGTATCCCCGACCTACTAACGTGAGTGAGCTTCGTCGATTTTTGGGCATGCTTAACTTTTACCGCCCAACACTGAAGAACGCTGCCCAAGTTCAAGCTCCCCTAAATGAGTTTTTAAAAGGAGCCAAGCGCAACGATAAGCGCCCCATTAATTGGACAGAAGACTCTGATAGAGCATTCCAACTGTCCAAAGAACAATTGGCAAATGCCACCTTACTCCGATACCCTCTCGAGGGAGCGGCACTTTCTATCCAATGCGACGCATCGGATACCGCAATCGGAGCCGTCCTTGAACAGGACATTGAAGACCGACCGGAACCACTTGGTTTCTTTTCAAGGAAACTGAGTCCCACTGAGCGACGTTACAGCGCCTACGACCGTGAATTGCTCGCGATCTACAGCGCTGTTAAGTACTTCCGTCATATGATAGAAGGACGTTCGCTCTCTATTTTAACAGACCACAAGCCATTGGTCTATGCGTTCCGGAAGAAGTCGGGAAATGCCTCCCCCCGACAAGAGCGTCAATTAGACCTCATTGGGCAATATTCTACGGAGATCAGGCATATCTCCGGTAAACAGAATGTCACGGCGGACGCCCTTTCTCGAATCGATACGATTCACTTGCGTTCCGCCTTGAATAACGCTGATCTTGCCCTAGCTCAAGAGGAGGACGAACAGCTCAAGTCCCTCCTAACTGCCGATACGGCACTAGAGCTTAAGAAAATTACCCCTCGCGACCCTTTGGGCGAAATCTGGTGTGATGTCTCCACTGGAACCGCTAGACCTTACATTCCCGAGAAACTTCGAAAGGGCGTGTTCCAGGTTTACCACAACCCTGCCCACCCCAGTGGCCGAGCAACAGCCGCTGCTGTCCGTCGCAAATTCATTTGGGCCCGGATGAACAAAGATCTCACCGGTTGGGCCCGTGCTTGTCTCCAGTGCCAACGCTGCAAGGTAGCGCGACATAATGTACTGGAGCCAGCGCAATTCAAGCTTCCCACGGCACGCTTCGCCCATGTCCACATAGACATAGTGGGACCGCTTACTCCATCAAGAGGATTTTCTTATATCCTCACTATGATGGATCGCTGCACGCGATGGCCAGAGGCGACATCTCTCCGGGCAGTTACTGCCGAATCAGTCGCCAAGGCCTTTTACTCAACTTGGGTCACACGTTTCGGTGTACCAACCACCATAACTTCGGACCGAGGTCCACAATTTGAGGCGACGATTTTCAGGCAGCTAACAAATCTTCTCGGCTGCCAAAGGAGTCGTACCACCGCCTACCACCCGCAATCAAATGGGATGATAGAGCGCTGGCACAGATCTCTTAAAGCCTCACTCATGTGTCATAATGACACACAATGGTTTGACGCCCTTCCAACCGTCCTCCTCGGCCTGAGGACAAGTATTAAGGAGGACCTGGGTGCTTCGGCAGCAGAGCTTACCTACGGTACCAACCTCCTTCTTCCAGGAGAACTTTTCCTGAATGGCGAAACACCGCGTGACCAACTTCGTGAATTGGGACATCTCCGTGACCTGCTACGTAAGATTAGGGCAACCCCTGTAACCAGGCACGGCTCCAAAAAACTTTTCGTCCACCCTGAACTGCACAGCTGCACGCACGTCTTTGTCAGGGTGGATAAGGTCAAAAAACCCCTCGACCCACCTTATGATGGCCCATTCAAAGTCTTCCGCCGCGTCCAGTGACCGCGTCTTCGTGATCGATATTAGAGGCAAGCGATCCACGGTCAGCGTCGAAAGGCTTAAGCCCTGTTTTCTGGAAGCTTCCGCTCCGGAATCACCTCCATCTACTGACACCACTCCTACTCCACCAGCACAACCTCCCCGTACTCGCGCTCATGCGCGCGCCCATACCCAACTAACCTCCTCCTAATCTGCCTTACCTGTTTCGTGACTACGTCACTGGGGGGGGAGTGAAGTGGGGCTTTTCAGGGCCCGAAGAGCCATGCATCGCTCGATCCCCACCATTCCCAGCGATGCGACTTACCTTGAAGTCGAATCTTCAGCAAGGTTACGCAACCTTGCTACGGCATTAACCGCCAACCAATTCGCTGGAATTAATTCGGTTATCCCCAAGGATAACCGACATAAATATATATTAGGCAGCTTACCTTTTTTGGGTGCTTTTCCAAACCTCTTCCCCACGGTCATTCCTAAAAGCATAATTCACGGCAAGATTATCATCTTGCCATGACATCAACCCATCAACCGAGCTTCCGCGACCGAACAATGGATGGCACATATCCACCAACACACGCTGATCTTTCCGTGTGTTATTTTTGTACCCATTCATTGACCTAGCATTATTTCGGGTTGCTTGCACAGCTGCAAGCCAGATTTCCAACGGCATGTCTACGATCTATCTTTCCTTAAGTAAAGAAGATCAAATCAAACATTGGCCTTTCAGGCGCGCATATTTTGCTCGGATCTAAGCATGACCGATTTTATGATCCGTTGCCGTTTCTTGGAACTATCACCAGCATCGGTCATGCCCACCAATTTTAGTTTACACAAAGTAAACATTCAAGCGGATACTTTCGCCTGACAGTGCCTTTCAACGGGATTAACACATCCCTAACATAACATGCATCGAATCACCAGACCGAAATTTGTTTATGCTAGATGATCTAACACCGGCCATGCCCAATGTTCGATACATTTTTCCAAGATAGATTTCTGCCTTCGGCAAGGGTTTTATTGACTCACGTCAATCAAGAATCTATCCCTTGCGGATGGCGGCAGTTTATCTTGCCCAAACATGTAGCAGTGGATTCGATCTGCTACATGAGTTTTTCTCTTTTCCTTTTCGTTTGAACCTTCGCCATTGGCGGCGAATCCTTTAGTTTTTTTTTGGTTTTCTTCGGATGTCTGTAAAGAGACATTCCACTTGGAGTCAGATTTCAACCCTCAAATTATTCACACGCAAAGTCAGGCGTTCGTGTAATTTATTTTTTACTTACCGAGCCGAATTATTACCAGAGAGGTGTGTGCTCACAAGTATGCGGAGTACGTGTCGCGAGTTAAGTTTCCGCCAGTTTTAAGCAATTTCGGGAAACGGCTTTCGAAATTTGTATCCGTCCTTTGTATTGACCATAAAAGAACAAGTCGTAGTGAAGCATGCGCAACGTGTAGTACTTTAAAATCATTAATTACTATTAAGGCGGTGGAGCAAACAGTGCGTGTATTTTAAAATCATAATAAATCAGTGAAACATTAACATCAAATTACTGACTTGAGTTTTATTTTGCTTTTCGTGTGTTCGGTCTCGTTTGTGAACAATTTTTTGGAGAACTATAAGTGGGTGTTGGCTGAATCCGCACCCGTGCTTGGTGCTTAGCTAAACACTACCACAGGTCTATTTGGTTACGCGTTTCGCCGCCGGGTGATATCCAATGTGGCTTTATGAATCTGCTTGTGCCTGAGCATCGTGGTTTTCACTACTAGATCTTTTGACACAGCGAACGTGATAATTCAAATTCCATTATCATTTGAAACGTCGTGTAGGCTTTCTTTACCTATAGTTGGTTGGAAGATGTCTTCCTTTCCAATTTTCGCATTGAGGTCGCCGAGGAGGATTTTAACATCGAATGATGAGATCCCATCAAATACTTCCTCTAGGGTCTCGTAAAACGTGTCTTTCGTTTCTTCATCGGTAGATTCTGTTGGGGCGTGTACGTTTATAAATACATAATTGCACCATAGTCCCTGTATTTTTAGCACCGACACTTGGTCATTGATAAATTTCTCATATTTTACATGGGGCGTAATGTTCTTGCTTATGATGAAGCCGGTTCCGAGATTATGTGTATTGGTACCTCCACACACCAGTGTAAACCCGTTGGTTTCGATTACTTGATGTGGGAGTCGCACTTCCTGAAGCGCGACGATGTCCATTTTATATTGTTTCGTATTTTGTACGACCGTCTGTATCACGCCTGGGGTATATAACATTCAAACATTCCACGTTCTGACGCGCATATCCCGCTTTTTCCGTTTTTCCCTACGAGTCGGTGTTTTCTGGATGATTTGTTCCCTTATGGCGGAGCATCCACAGAATCTCCACAGATCCCACATTTTAACTCTCCTCAACATTCCATCTCCAAGTGTTCATTTATTCCTGGTTCTGCCTAGTTATACCGTTAGCACCGCTCTATATTCCTTTAGCTTTTCCACCCGCAATTTGTTGCCCCTCTCGATCCATATTCCATGTCTTTATACCTCCCTCAGCTATGAGCACTGAGCTTGCCTCAGAGCCCACCGAATGTCGTTACGCACTTTCCAAACTTAGAGATAGAAAGACAAGTGACAACATCCGTATCTTTCTAGTGTATCTTCATGACAAATCGGATTATATCTGCTTTGAAGGTAAAACTAAAACTAACGTCATGGTCGCTATTCAACAAGAGGGCTTACCCACCGACGTCCCCATGCCCCTAAATCTGTTCATAAAATTCCACGAAAACTTCAATTTACCTTCTCAAAAGTTGTCGAATTGCCCTTCCGCGCCTGGTCACTATGTTCATTCTAAAAGAATTTCAAATCTCCAATGGAGCAAAAGGGACCATGATACGTTATTTCTTTCCTAAAATTCCAGTAATCCATCGCAATGCTCCGCTTACCTTCTGCTATCTGAATTTAACAAGCCTTCATTCAAAAACTCACTCCGTTCTACTACTAAATGATTTAATCTTCAGCATTAATAATCTGGAATTATTTCCTCCCACCTTTAATATCTACCGAGAAGACGACCTTGATCGACCGATTGATGATTCTCCCTGCCGTGGTGTGCACATAACCATTAATAACACTCGACACTTATTGCTATATCCACTTCATCTATACTTGATTATGCATCAGTCAAAATTATATGACCACACAACGAAGCGTACTAGCTTGCTCTCAACGCAATTGACCACATAAATCAACTGACGGATAACCAGAATGAGATTCTCGTTTTTGGCGATTTTAACTTGGCGCAGTTTAAAAGAACATTATCTGACGATCAATCTTTCTACATTTCTTAATCCGTTTCTACAAAGGAATGCCTATTCATTGACCGCGTAGTGCACCAAGAAGCCCTACCATTTCTCTCCCACAAACACATTTACCCACCTACAAAAACCCCATCGAACATTCCATTCATATCCCCAAATTAACATTGAATTCAATGCCAAGCAAATTGAACCAAACGTTCAATTGTCGAAGATTGAATTCAATTCCAAAAATCCGAACATCACAATGCACATTTTTCACATAAATTGTATGTACAACCAAACACGTGTCTAAACAAAAACATGTCTATTTGATCCACCGACACACAATTCAGGCAATCTATACATCATAATACATATCTCCATATCCCAGATGTTTTGTGACTCGCTAATAGACACAGATTCCCAGATCCTAATTTCACACCGATTTCCCACCGATCTTGTGTTACCCATCTGAAGTGCACGCACAATTTTGTTTGCATTAGCCAGATAGTTAAAACACAAACAAAACCCCAAAAAGGATCGGTGATAATTGGCGATGCGTCCGGACTTCGAAAAAGATAAAGATAACAAAAGATACAGACAGAGTCTGAATCAAGAATCGGGAGTCGAGCAAAGGAGTCAGTGAGTAGCGCGCGTGAGGAGAAGACCTCCTCAAAAACAATTAGGAGTAATCCGAAAATAAATGAGTTTTAAAAAGAATCGGATGTGTTGTTGTAGTGACTGCTCAGCAGGAAGTTGTGAGTTCTTTTAGAAACGTCAGTATAATCATGCGGCAATACCTTCGGTGTCAAGGACATCAAGGACAACAACGGTAGCCCACTCTTTCCGGGGAACCGGAAGCAGGGTGGTGCACTCAAAAAAATATTATACGATCACATTTTTAAACCTGCGAAAACTGCGGGGAAATGCATGGGATACCTTAAGAGATGCAAAAAATACTTCACTCCATCCAACCTGGTCACTATTTACAAGGTGTATATTCGTCCCAAGTCTACTCGATAGTATAGTGGTTAGTATACCCGCCTGTCAAGCGGATGACCGGGGTTCGATTCCCCGTCGGGGATAGCTTCTGGCGCAAGACTATGACCTTGCCCGAAAAAAACAAATCATTATGGAAAATTTAACAAGGCTCAGACTTGTTAAACAAGGCCAAGACCGGATCCCGGTTGTAGTGCCGATGATGATGATGATGATGATGATGATGATGATGATGATATTCATCCCAAAATGGAGTTCAACTATCATATTTGGTCCGGCGCATCCAAAACTGCACCACATGTGCTCGTTAAGATGAAAAACGAGCAGTGAAACTTATTGGGGACCCATCTGTGAGTCGATCAATTCCGTCGTTAGAACATAGGCGGAACGTATCGTGTCTATCTCTCTTCTATAGGTATTATCACGGTCGTTGCTCAACCGAACTTGCTGGATGTGTTCCGGCTTCTCAGACATTTTCCCGTGATACCCTTCAATCTGAGAATGCGCATCAGTTCACATTGAAAGTAAATTTCGGGCGCACAAATAAACATAGAGAGTCATTCCTTAGCCGAACCACACGAATGTGAAATACTCTACCTGATCATGTGTTTCCTCGTCGTTATAATGTCCAGGCATTTAAGATCGATGTACATCGATAACTCCTTTCCTTATCCATTTTCTCTCCATCCGCTTGCACTGTGCTCTGACATTTAAGGGTTCTCCAAAATCCCCTTTGTGCGCGCGTTTGTGAAAAAAAAAAATAGTCTCCTTGTAACTCTACACACTTCTCCCAGCGATGCTCCCATCTCTCAAACCCGTACAAATAGTACTCGGCGTTTTTCTCTTGCAAAATAACTGTTCACGAAGGTGATTGCCTCCTCATTTGACGGAAATCTCTGTCCTCCGAGCGCAATTTTAAGATTAGGGAACAAAAAGAAGTCGCTTGGGGCTAGAGATCTGATGAGTAAGACGGATGGTCAAGCAGTTCAAACCGTAATTCGTGGATTTTCGCTATGGGAACCGCTGAGTTGTGAGACGGCGCGTTGTTTTGGTGAAACAGGATTTTCTTTTTCTGCTAATGTGGCCGTTTTACCGCAATTTCTGCCTTCAGTTGGTAAAGCAATGATGCGTAGTATGCTTCTGTAATGGTTTTTCCTTTTTGAAGATAATCGATTAAGATAACTCCACGACTATCCCGAAAACAACGCCATCACTGTCCCAGCCGAAAAAAGAGGATTTGCTTTTTTTTTGGAACCGATCCCCCCCTTTGCAGTACACTGTTTTGACTGTATTTTCATTTCGGGCGTATAATTATGTATCCAAGTTTCAACGACAGTAATTAAGAGGGCACCAAAACTCGGATTTGTTGCGCCTAAACTGCGCCAACAGAGTGTTGGAAATGTTCATTCGAACACGTTTTTGGTCTAACGTGAGCAAACGCGGCACCAAACGCGGGGGCAGCTTTCTCATGCCTAAATCTTAATTTAATATGTGACAAAGACGTTCTTTGGAAATTTTCATAGCCTCAGCTATCTCTCTCACTTTAATTCGGCGGTCGTCTAGAACCATTTGGTGAACTTTAGGGATGTTATCGTCAGTTGTTGCAGTTTTTGGACATTCTGAACGTTTATCGTCTCCCAAGCTCTCACGGCCACGTTTAAATTCAGCTGCCCAAAATTTCAGTATGGTAAATTATGGTACAGAGTCCCCATACATCGAGTCCAAAGCATCTTTGATTTGCATAGGCGTATTGCCTTTCAAAAACAAACATTTAATGACAGTGTGGGGTGATAAGAAGTATTTTGCGCCAGACACGGGTCGGCGGCTCACTTCCTTCCCACTAACAACTGCGGCACCGAGGTGAAGTCAAAACACAGAGACACCAACTGGTACCGATAGAAATTAATTTTATTTTCTTTCTTTTAATAGTTCTTTGGATATTGTTCACAATTGATTTTGAAATTACACTTTCAAGATGTTCCTTATTTATAATACAATGGTTCCACATGCACCAATGAATTGATAAAATTTAACTGTTTTCTTGGAGATAATTAAACCGACTTTTCATGTCATATGTAAAACTTTACGCGTAAGATTTAAAATTACGTCCAATTCCTGAGCAGACCAAAACGATGTGACTGTACGCTCCTGTGGTTGATTATCGACTTCTGGTTAAACCCACACGAAATAAAATATTCCAGAGCGGCGGCGTGACCGACCGCGATTGTGACTGTGTAACGACTGATCCCAATTAGGGATGAACATTTGGATTTTGCATTCGCACGGCTATTAGCCAATCATCATCGCGCTCTTTCATGAATCTATTCAGTTGCATGTCTCAGTGAGGTGAATAATGAATGAATGATGCCGACAGTCGCTGGGCATGCGAAGGAAGAAAAGAACAAAAGGGAGAGCGCAATAACATCGGGGTTCGCTTAGCTTGTGCGCTTGTATCAATGCAGCCTCTGAGGATGACCGACTGTCCTAGTGCGATGGCTGTGGTGATCCCAGAGTGCATTGAACTGTAGTGAGACAGAATTGTGGAGGAGAGGAAAATGTAGCTGGTGCTATTCACCTGTGAAAAGAGATCATTGATCCCCAGTGAATGTAGTGTCTGGGGAAAGTGAGTAGGACGCCGACTTGGCCAGGGAAATCTGATCATGGGAAGTAAATTAAATACTTTAATAATTTCCCCAGCGATTGCATGATTATGCAACCGCGTCGTTTGATCAGACTATGCCGCTGCTAACTGACATGATGCGATTTCTGGTGGAAAGATAGCTAAACTCAATTATGCATTATCTGCATAGGATAATGAGTTTAGCTATGCGCCCTTTTGGGAAACATGTTTTGCAGGTGAATTACCGAACGGTGGGATAGGGGTTGATGACGCGCTGAAAGCGGCCGAAATAAGGCGGATATTGTGGTTGAAATTGTGGGTTGGTTCTGTGGGGGTATGAGTGGTATGCCTAACAGGGGCACGCGGTTCACTATTATCCCCAACGATCTATAGAGGCGCCGATAGCCGGTAGCAGGAAATCAATCATCAAGACAAATAAAACAGTGATGGTTGATGGTGACAATTATTTTTTTATTGCAAGTCTTTCCGGTTATTTTTATGAATACACTAAATTGTTATAGATCTTAATCATTTAAAACACAAATGTCGTAATTTTACGAATTACAAAATAAAGAAAATGTAATCAATTTACAAACTGTGGCGAGTACTTAGACACCTATTCCAATGGCTTTATTGATATTCTTATAGTTCTCGGCTGTTTTTAACACTAAAGAGTTTGGTTTATTGTCCAGTAACACAGGAACTGGTTTGATCCTTATCTAAGGTATATTTACGACACTGGTGAACACGCGCGAATCGTACCGGAAAAATGTCTCGAATTTTA
Organism: Microdon myrmicae; assembly: GCA_963931805.1. NCBI lineage: Eukaryota > Metazoa > Arthropoda > Insecta > Diptera > Syrphidae > Microdon > Microdon myrmicae. The sequence continues at coordinate 74,875,852 of OZ007496.1, forward strand.
TATGGTCGATTATATTTCGGATTTATTTTTTTGTGTCCGCCTTATACTAAAATGGTTATTACGGAAACATTCAACTCTAACACAGCACAATGAAAACTGTCACGCTCCGTTTTACACTCTCGACTCCGGTCTGCACGCTGCGGTTGTGGAAGATTGATACTGACTCTGGAGACGTGTACTACGTTTGAGGATTGATTAGCGACTGACTCGACTCAGGAGTGAAATTCGTATATCATTCCACACACAGGACAACCAAAGGAGACCACGCCTCTGCTCTCTCAACCTCACGCCCGTCGAAGTGTGGGTAACTTTTGTTAATAGGGTAATTGACGGACATGGAGAATGAGAGAAGTGAAACATGATGTGCTGTGATCTCGGGGTAGCTTTGGTTGTGTGTGTTGGTATCAAATGCAGCTACTGACATGACCTACTGACCCAGTGGTACGGCTATGGTGTAGTCAGAGCGCATTGAACCGTGGAAAGCCAGAACTGCGAAGGAGAGGAGAACCTAGCTGATGTTATTCACCAGCAAAAAGAGATCATTGATCCCAAGCGAATGGGTGGTCTGAGAAAAGTCAGTAGGACGCCGCGTCGGCTGGGGATATAATACCATGGGTAAAACTCTGTGGAATGTTGGTTAATACCCAAGCCAATGGATGATGATGCAACCGCGTCGCTTGGTTTGACTTGGTTGTTGCTAACCAATACGAATGGAATTTCCGGTGGAAATCCCATGGTTAGAGCAATAGTGTTGCCGTATGGCGAAGATAGTAGCTAAACTCAATTATGCACTATCTGCATAGGATAATGAGTTTAGCTATGCGTCCTTAGGAAAATTATGTACGAGGGTTGCCTTTTATATTTCGGGATTAGAGAACAAAAACTAATATTGATCATCGAAAATCACTTTATTGTTTTTCAAAATATTCTCCATGAAGATCTATACACTTTTGCATACGTTTGAACCAATTGTCGAAGCACTTTTGCCACTCTGATTTAGGTAACTCCAACACATGCATTCTGAATGCAGCAACCGCTTCTCCAGGTGTCGAAAAACGTTGACCTCTCAGTTTGTTTTTTACGTACGGGAATAAAAAGAAGTCATTCGGTGCCAAGTCAGGACTATACGGCGGATGACCCATCAAATCGATGTTTTGGGTGCTCAAAAATGCAGTTGTCGCAGCCGATGTGTGAGAGTTCGCATTGTCGTGGTGAAGAGTGATCCGCCTTCGGCGGTTGGTTTTCCTGATTTCTTGGAAGACAACTGGCAAACAAATGGTTGTGTACCACTCAGAATTGACTGTTCTGCGTTGTTCTAGTGGTACGGTTGCGACATGTCCAGTTTTTCCGAAAAACAGGCGACCATTTGCTTGGAAGTGCTTCGTGCGCGAACAACTTTTGTTGGATTTGGCTCATCTTGAAACACGCAGACAGTCGACTGCTGTTTACTTTCGGGCTCATACGCGTAAATCCACGATTCATCACCTGTCACGATGTCATAGACGTGTTTCGAAGCACCGCGACTGTATTTTTTGAGCATTTCTTTCGACCAATTGACACGAGCCTTTTTTTGGGCGATTGACAAAATGTGTGGGATCCAACCCGAACAAATTTTTTGACAGTCAAATGTTTATGCAATATTGAATGTACGCTGGTCCCACTAACGCCTAAGGTTGTCTCAATCTCACGATAGGTCACATGACGATCTTCCAATATCAGTTCGCGCACAGCATCAATGGTTTTCGGAACAACAACTGATTTTGGACGACCTTCACGAAATTCATCTTGGAGTGACCTATGACCACGATTGAATTCACCATACCATCGATAAACACTGGTCCTTGATGGAGCTTCATCGCCAAAAATTGAATTAAGTTCATCCATGCACTGTTGCTGAGTTAATCCACGCCGAAAGTTGTAAAAAATAATCGCACGAAAATGTTGACGATTTAATTCCATTTTTGGGCCGAGATGAATCTTTTAAGTTATTGTAAACAACACAAATAGCGCTCGTATGTCAAAACGTTCTGAGTGCGTATAACCTCAAAAATGTCCAACTTTACGACAGAGCTGTCAATTGCCGGATTGCAACACTAGGGTTGCCAAATCCCGAAACATAAGAGGCAACCCTCGTATTTCAGGTGAATACCATATAAGGGAAATGGGTATGTATGACGCGCTGAAAGCGGTCGAAATAAGGTGGAAAGTGTAGTTGAAATTGTGGGTTGATTCTCATATAGAATTGAGAAACCCCACAGTTCTCCATGTAGTATAGAGAACCCCCACAACAGCTAGATACTCAAATTTGTCCATATTCACAAAAACACTACATCGGACCACTCAAACGACTGTCAAATAAAATCTACGAGTCCAGAATGGCTGAAATGTTGGTGACTAACTGTCAAAAGATGCACAACTATATTCACTAGCTTTTATTGACGAGTGGTGCTATCTTCGCGTTGAGGTCGGAAAGTTTTCAGTCCACCCTCCTTAACTTAAAACTAAACTAAAGTATTTTCTGTAGATAAAATATCCTTCAACCTGTTTAAAGTCATGAAAAGACTTCTTGCCGCAGACAATTCAACCCGGGCTGCCATAAGAAAACTTGCAGAGGACTGCCTGATAAATCCTTGTAGAGTTCTCAACTTAAGATTGAACTTAAAAGGTCTTTTGCAAATAATTTATTCGAATATTTTTACTTGGCGTCATTATTTATACAAACATTTCCGAAGGTCCGTTTGGCTAATATTTTGGACACCTGTTCGAAATGAATGCGACGCACAAATGCCATGCAACATGCGGGCACCTTCAACCGCATTCACGTCATACGTAACCAGATATCCTTATTTTTATACGAAATTTTCCGGTATATATTATAATAGGGGCACGATGAACATAAATTCAGGTTAACAGTCGTGCCGCTTATCAGGACTCTATCCGAAATCATATTTATCCTCTTTAATCCATCCCTTAAGTGGGGACTGAGAAACCATCATAAGAGACGCACGTTTCCAGTTCATTGATTTGGAAAATTGCGTGTCTCGCTGTTTTCGAGAACCAGCTTCATGTGTAAATTTGAAATACATCGAGCTCGGTGAGAATATCTTTACGGGGTGTGGAGTCCTTTCCTTTTATCATGCGAGAGCCCGTAATTGAAACTCTAAGTAGGATAATCGCTTGACTAATACGTAGAGTGTTGTGTAAATTAGAAAGTTAATGATGCGTTGGGTGGTCGACTGAATTCGTTAATTTGAGAATATTTACGATTAGCTTAAGTGCACATTTGGTGTCAAATAGCAACCCTTGTGGGGCTTCATGTCTCAGGTTGACAACGTCTACTTAGCAGAGTCAGTTGGTCAAAAGTGTGCCCGGTATGCAACATTTTGCGGACACCATATGCCAAATATTTATTGGTGCGGTAGGGTTTCCTCAATAGCATTTAGAAGACCATTGTTGAATGAGTGTGGGAACAAGTTGTTTAATGAATTCTAGGTTAACCGAGCCGAGAAGATAAAGAGACTCGTGGCATTGGAATGGCTTTAGAGTACTCAAGTGCTAAGTAATTGCGTTTTGGGAGTTTTCGGTGCGGTGCAGAGAAGTTAGTGGTTTTCGTACCTCCGTGCAGCCGGGCATGGCATTCATTCTGACTAAGGAGTTGTCTAAGGTTCACATAAACTGTATTTGCTCAGCATATGTCAAGTATTTCGAACGAGCATTGAAGTTAGTTCATAGCAAGGGAAAGTGGAAGTTTCGCAAATATGAATACGCTGGAGTAAAACGATGAAAAGGACATATGATGGATCGTACGGTCATAACATCAGATGATGCCCTTATTTTGTGTTTTCCGGTTGATATGTGTACATGTAAGGTTTATCCATATGTCATTGGTTAAATTATTTTGGGTGATGTTCTTTGGAAATAGGAAATGGTTTATATCGTCTGTTTTTGGTTGTGTGTGGAGAAAGGATGCTTTCGGACATTTGAATACATTCTTTCACTACCGGCAGTAATTAGGAACGGAAAGGAGGTAACGATGTCCATTGGTTTGTATTCTTAGAGATTGTAATGAAGAGTAAAAATATAAGCAGACAGAACTGGTCGTTCCATTAATTTGTAATGTGAACCGATGTGATACATCAGTGATTGACGGGTATTATGGAAAAATATTTGGAGAGGTAGAATGTATTTTCTAAATTCAGCAGTGAACATACAAACAGTTAGACGGGATACGTTCTCATACATATTAAAGGATTACATTCTTAGATAGTGTTCCCTAATTATAATGAGCCATAAATCAAGGGAAAACAAAAATTGAGAAAATCAACGACCTTATACTTGAAATCCAACGATGTATAAATATGTATACATTTTATGTATGTATATACCATTAAACTATAGTATACATCAAATTCACAGCCAAGTTCTCAGCTATAATGTTTGCAAGTGTTTTTCTAATATAATGATGCGTTAAGTGTTTGTGGGCTGGATGATGCCGGTTGGCATTCCTTAAATGCTTCAGTTTGTCTTTATTGAAGTTCTCGAACGTAAATGCGTATCCACCAGGAGGGATATCATCAATAGATGAGGCTGAACAATTCCCGAATTTGTTACCGCTACTGTCCTTAGAATTATTCATAATAATACTAGAGTTACGATTATGACTGTCATTCAAATGTAGCTTTTCACGATATAAATCCTGCAACAATTTCGATAATACGAGGGTTGCCTCTTATGTTTCGGGATTTGGCAACCCTAGTGTTGCAATCCGGCAATTGACAGCTCTGTCGTAAAGTTGGACATTTTTGAGGTTATACGCACTCAGAACGTTTTGACATACGAGCGCTATTTGTGTTGTTTACAATAACTTAAAAGATTCATCTCGGCCCAAAAATGGAATTAAATCGTCAACATTTTCGTGCGATTATTTTTTACAACTTTCGGCGTGGATTAACTCAGCAACAGTGCATGGATGAACTTAATTCAATTTTTGGCGATGAAGCTCCATCAAGGACCAGTGTTTATCGATGGTATGGTGAATTCAATCGTGGTCGTAGTTCTGTAGCGATTCTAACAGATACACACAATTCACAAGCAAAAATAGTGACGAACACCGAACGAAAAAAAAATCGAATAAGAAAAATACATCAGAACCGTATACCAAGCGATAAAATAAAAATAATTCATACCAGTGGAATATAGTCGAGTTTGGAAATCAAATTCGAAACACGGTCAGTAGTCTGATGCTTCACTGCTTCGCTTTTCAATCGTTTCATCGTGTGTTCAATTCATCTTCTTCACTGTCCTTGCTTAACGCTATAATTGGTGACCCCGACGTGATCTGAACACGCAGCATCCACTTCCCATAGTAAAGCAGCACTTCACACACGGTCACGACTTCCGCATAGAGCCCAGCCTCCGACGTTTCTCGCTTCTCTCTCGTTCGTCCGTCGTCCGCATACGAATCTGATCGTAACGAAGTTACTGCGGCGGGAGTGTGTAGCGATTCTAACAGATACACACAATTCACAAGCAAAAATAGTGACGAACACCGAACGAAAAAAAAATCGAATAAGAAAAATACATCAGAACCGTATACCAAGCGATAAAATAAAAATAATTCATACAAGTGGAATATAGTCGAGTTTGGAAATCAAATTCTAAACACGGTTAGTAGCCTGGTGTGTAACGCTTAGGTCAAATTTTTTTCGTGATTCGAGCTGTCATAGCGTCAGTTCGAATCACACGATCTTCTTCACTATTATTTCAAACGCTATAGTTCACTCCAAGATGAATTTCGTGAAGGTCGTCCAAAATCAGTTGTTGTTCCGAAAACCATTGATGCTGTGCGCGAACTGATATTGGAAGATCGTCATGTGACCTATCGTGAGATTGAGACAACCTTAGGCGTTAGTGGGACCAGCATACATTCAATATTGCATAAACATTTGACTGCCAAAAAATTTGTTCGCGTTGGATCCCACACATTTTGTCAATCGCCCAAAAAAAGGCTCGTGTCAATTGGTCGAAAGAAATGCTCAAAAAATACGGTCGCGGTGCTTCGAAACACGTCTATGACATCGTGACAGGTGATGAATCGTGGATTTACGCATATGAGCCCGAAAGTAAACAGCAGTCGACTGTCTGCGTGTTTCAAGATGAGCCAAATCCAACAAAAGTTGTTCGCGCACGAAGAACTTCCAAGCAAATGGTCGCCTGTTTTTTCGGAAAAACTGGACATGTCGCAACCGTATCACTAGAACAACGCAGAACAGTCAATTCTGAGTGGTACACAACCATTTGTTTGCCAGTTGTCTTCCAAGAAATCAGGAAAACCAACCGCCGAAGACGGATCACCCTTCACCACGACAATGCGAGCTGACTTGGCACCGAATGACTTCTTTTTATTCCCGTACGTAAAAAACAAACTGAGAGGTCAACGTTTTTCGACACCTGGAGAAGCGGTTGCTGCATTCAGAATGCATGTGTTGGAGATACCTCAATCAGAGTGGCAAAAGTGCTTCGACAATTGATTCAAACGTATGCAAAAGTGTATAGATCTGGGGAATATTTTGAAAAAGAATAAAGTGATTTTCGATGATCAATATTAGTTTTTGTTCACTAATCCCGAAATATAAAAGGCAACCCTCGTATTTGTGGAATTAATGTCTGATATTGAAATATTGCTAATGAGTAATGTGAAATCGTCACTATTGGTGGTAATATTGAAAGTACCACCGGAATCATCAAAGTTTTGTGCAGAAGCTATTGCACCTGTTTGGTCGTCGTATGGCGGCGTTGTTTTTAATGTGTTTTCTGATTTAATGTGTTGCGGATTCGCACTGAATGCAACCAGCGAATCCGCAATTGAATGCAACCATCCCAAATATAATCAACAAAAGCCAGGAAACAGTTGTCATGACAACGCATAAACAACTAAATTGCTAGCTGTCAACCAACTTGATTCAATTTTACTTCTTCTTCGTTAACTTCTCTTGACGGTCGGATGTCCAATAAACCCAATCCTCGTACATCATTTGTAAATCGATCAAAATCTAGTTCATCCGTTAAATAAAGTAATATTAATTTCTAATAGTATAATCATATCGATTTATTTGCCACGAAGGAGGATTATTTCATTACTGGGATTGCTGCACAACCACATTTAGGTATTCTTTTCCTCTTTTAACCATTTGCATTTATCAGTGTTTCAGAACAACAATTAACATCGCGGCACGACAGGAGACACCACTTTTGAACATTAGAGAAATCTTCCCCATCAAGATTACCATCACGAATGATGCCCCCGGAACACACAGTCCCTACGGACAACAAAGTCGTGACGACAGACACCGAAAAGCCAGCCAAGACAGGTGCTGCCGAACGCAAGACAGCCAAAGGAGGAACGGTCGAGAAGAAAACCGATTCAAAACCTACAACTAACGCAGCAAAGCACATCAAAAAGGTTACAGAAGGAGTGAAAGAAGTGAGAACTGCAGCAGCATCCCTCGCCGCTAACGCGACACTACAAAAGAAGGCTGATTTAAGCAAGGAGGCACCTGTAGCTGCCAGTGCACCAACACCAGTGAAGAAAGATGCCAAGAAATCCGATGCACCCAGCCAAGGAAAAGAGCCTGCTGCAGAGAAACCCACCGAGGCCCAGTCCGCGCTCGACCCAGTCTCCCCAATTACAACAAACTTCGCCGATCAAGGCAATAAAAGACTACCGAGCCTGCTCGAGGCCCAGTTTGCCCTCGACTCAGTCTTCCCAACTACTGTGGACCACGCCGATCAACTGCTGCCAGAAGTCACCGCTAAACAAGCGGTTAAGGAATCACACACACTCCCCATTAGTAACCAGCAGGCCGCCGAACGGAAAGAGGCCTGCCCAGGTAATGAACCGCATACCAGTCCAGTGAGTATGCACCAGCAGGCCGCCTGCCCAAAGCTCAACTCGGCCCATGTCCCTATGCTCGGTCCAATGCCGACCCGCCAACAGAACTTGCAACTCCGACCCAGAGGAACTGGTTCCCTTCAAAACGATTCAAGAACAAGTAGTGGCCACGGCATATATAGGATCCGTGTCAGATCTTACGTCAATGCATTCCAAGAATACGCCATCAACTGTCCCAGCAACAGTAGCCACGCCCAATGTCGGCAGTGACCGTGACCAAACACAGAGTCTGTTTAATAGTCAGTCGCATCAGCAACATCCATTGCAACAGCAACAACTACAGAAGCATCAGCGGCAATATTCAGCAGTAACTGGCCTAGGAGCAGGCCAAACGCATTTGTCCCTCACCAACCTATCGGTGATGTCGATCGACCCAACCAATTGTAATTCGCTGTACTACTCGGATGGTAATCTTCCATCAATCGTTGGCCTCTCAGCAACTGTCAGTGGTATAGGCAAGCTAACAGAGACATCGGATGGCCAAACTCCGGCCAACGACCGGAATCTTCAAAGACGACCGCTACCACATGCAGCCTCCCCAATAGGGATAGGAGAGCGCAATACCCCGCTTGGCGGGCGGCGCCCCCTATCATTCAGGAATCACCCAGAACGCCTCTCAGTAATCCAGAAGAGGTGGTACTTCACTAAGCCCAGCAGGCACTGGGTCCGCACCTGCCATTTCGCCAGGACCCGCGGACGGTGCCATGGAAGAAGCCGCACCAGACTCAGCGTTGTGGCCTCATATGCCAAAGGCCGCCTCCCATCGGTAAGTCTCGATGCAGTACTTTCGACCACCAGCCATTACGTGGTTATTGATCGTGGATTGCGAACTTACAACTCCAACCCAGATCATATGGTCAGTTCTGCGACCAAGGGTACGAAACACCGACGACGGAACTCTCGTCGTCACCAATCCCTCATCATTCACCAATTCAGGGCTACTATTCCGCGTATTTGTTCTGCAACAGAGTACACCTCTTCGAATCTATTGAGTTTGGTAAGATGGGTTTCGGGTTTTATGTATTTCCTTGCACTACGGGTCCTACTTGTTTTTGAATCGGTAGAATAGCACTGCTGACGAATCAAACATTGGATCGTGTGCAATTTTAACTACATCTAGTCCCTGATATCAAAAACTATTTCATAATTCATTATTGCGTTTTTTGCGTTGGTGGTAAAGAACGTGGCTCCTCGATAGTATAGTGGTTAGTATACCCGCCTGTCACGCAGGAGACCGGGGTTCGATTCCCCGTCGGGGAGCCCCTGGCGCAAGACTAATGACCTTGCCCGGAAAAAACAAATCATTATGGAAAATGGGGGGTTACGTGCGGCTTCCGCCATACCCATCGTTTGTTTTGTTTTAAATATAATATAATAGTAGATGGTAAGGTGGTGAAAAAACACACGATCCACATGTTGAATGTACGAACATACTTTTGTTCGATTGTGGATCGTGTGGAAGCTGGATTGCTTTTCGGAGTGGATAGAGATTGAGAGCGAGAAAGGTTTTAGTGTGCTTAGCTGAGCTAAGAGCAACAGTTTTGGGTTCCGTTTTTCAATGTGAAGGAAATAGGAGATGATGAGTGACGGTTGCGGTAAACACTCTTACAGTTTTTCTTCAAATTATCCTGTTTGCCAGATGTTGCTGGGGAAGGACGATCGTACTGGCTCTTAGGAAATGCTTAACTCGAAAATTGGGAAACAGTGACCATTTTCCGTATTTATACATACATCTATATATTTATATATGTAACTCAATCAACGAAGCCGAAGATCTGTAGATCAATTTGCCAACTCAGTTTTACACCGGACCATAGAGAAGATTCATGTCGGAAACGAATGTGGAGACATCCCCAGAGGAGTGTTTTTGATTCGTGGAGAGAAAGTAGTGCTTCTAGGCGAAACTGACCGAGAAAAGGAGTCCAAGCTGCCGCTAAAAGAAATCTCTGTAGACGACATACTGGATGCCCAACGCAGGGAGCAGGGATAACGACAGGTAACCAATTTTATATATCAACATTTCTGTGGCGGAATACGTCACAAGAGAGAGTGAACCTAAGTCAGGAGTATGAATTCAGATCGCCTCCACGAAGGAGGTAGCTTTAATTTTTGATCGCGCGAAGAGAATAATTCAGTTTTCTTTTTTATGTTAACCTTTTTTGTTGTTGTTTTTAATTACTGTCTAAGACGAGTTTTAGTTGAAATGTTGGTTAAATAAATACGTCTACGAAAGACACTTATGTTAAAGGAGAAGTCCCCGGAATTTACGGGTAAGTGCGATGTGTGACAAAAGAATTTAAGGTGTTCCGGAGGCTAAAGCGAAAGGTATACCGTGGTCGCCCCACTGTCAGATTGGGTGACCACTAACGGAACGTAACGGACCGTTACGCTGCGCCCATTTGTCCTGCATGTACACCCCAGAATCCATTTTACGTGTTTCACTCAGCCACACAACTGCAGTTGGACGAATCCTGACTATTTTGGCGTTGCATTGATTCCCCCAACACCTGGTGCAGCCCTTTTTCCGTCTACATCAACCGGTTCATCTGGCAATTTGGCAAACTCATCATACCAAACGCATCTACAACATTTGTCTCTTCAGTTTGTGGCGATTATTATATGAAGCTATCCCATTTCTATTGCATGGGGCAGCGCTGTCGGTGTAACAACAGACTTATGGTAGCCATTAATATTACAGTGTCATTGCATTCTGTAACTACTGGCTATCAGTAACCAATATCAACCAACCCGTTACTACTCGACACGTCACAAACTGGGCGCGGACGGGGTGTACGTCCCAAACTGGCGCTGCAGACAGGATGCAGTAGCCCCCTATATAAGGATTCAATTAAGACGTCATATTCCTTCATGTGACAACGATATTTCAAAAACAAAAAAAAAACCGACATTTTTCCTGTTTTATTCAATTTTTTATCTGTGGTTGTGAATTGCGTGGCAAGAAAATTTCCTGTTTAATTTCTGTTGCGGATTCGCCTTTAACCATCCACAATTAAATTGAGTGGAAATACTTCAACATCTGGTATACATACCCCACCTGGCCATCCACCCGAACTTAAAACCAAAGCTGCCAGTGACATCAAGCAGCTTCAAAAGCCAGCTTCCAGAGTATCGAGTACAAATAACGGATGCAAAACGCATCAAGAGCGCCATGCCCTGCTTGGCGGACTTCTCTCCCCCGAAACCAAGACGCAACCACCTCGTAGTCTAGGGAATGAGTACAAACAGGCGCCATGCATGTTCTGTGAAGAGCAACATCACATCTACGTGTGCGAGGGTTTTCGATCCCTGAAACCTGTTCAGCGGAAGCATGCCGCCCATACAAAGAAACTGTGCCTCAATTGTCTGGGTCGACATCGCATACGTGACTGCCTGTCGACACGAGTGTGTCGGCGATGCAAACGAAGGCATCATACGTTGCTGCACATGCCAACAGGAACACCACCCACCACAACATCTCGCTTAAAAGTGACCAGTCATGTCATCAGCCACAATTTGGACGGGCCTCGTGGGTTGCGACGTTAGAGCCTCGATCCGGGGGAACCAGTAGACCATAGGACTGATGAGTCCAGATCCCATCAGAGGACAAAGAGATATTCTCAACCCAAAATACAAAGGTCACGGCTCTCGGTTCACACTGGTTCACCTCCGGTCCAGAAGTCCCGATTTATTTGTCCATGTTGCAACTCGTTTCACTACTTAGGTTCATGTGGAGGATTTGAGGCGCTCAATGTGGATCAGCGAAAGGCCCAGGTTACCCAACAAAAGCTTTGCTTCAACTGCTTGGGAGGACATTTGATGCGTGACTGTCCTTCCACCAAACAATGCCGACAGTGTCAACGACAACACCACACACTCTTACATGCCAACTCAGTGACATCACGGTCATCGCCAGAGGTGGGAACCAGTTCTAACACCAATGAGATCCAGACTCATGGAATGTCATCGCACATTCTTACCGCCCCACCGCCTAGACCAATTTTATTGGCTACAGCACGTGTTGTTAGTGGGTCGAGCGCACAGTGTCGAGTGAATGCCGGGACCCCGGATCAAAAACCTGATGCCCTAGCTCCGGATGACCATCCCCTGGAGTCGAATGATTTGCCAATGATCGGCGAAGGCGGGCGGAATGTTGCGGATTCGCCTTTAACCATCCGCAGTTAAATTAAGTGTGGCACCACCTGAACTGAATCAGATATGTGGCATCACCGAAGCAATGTCAGCAATCAGCTGACATTTATGAATTCTGTCACTTGACCACCTTTTGTTTATGTTTGTATTCTCTTTTTGGTAGCTGCTCTTGCTGACAACGTGGAAATTAATTATTATCCTCGTCAATCAATTGAATCTTGTAATAAAAGTAAAATTTAGACCCATTAAACAAACCCGATTTATTTGTGGATTTCTGGAGGATAATTATTTCTGGTCTTCCTGGATCCAAACGTTCTGGAGGTATTCGTTTCCATTTTCATATAATTAGCCATTCGTTTTCAGCCATCGGAACCACCGCCGATTCAATCCAAGGGAGTGAATCAGTATTGCCGACGCCATTGCATTGGCCCATCATTCTTGACACTGAGTTGGTGACCAGTTCCGTGAGAATTATAGAACGACTAATTCCAGCGGAGAGAACGTTGTTTCGCAACAGAAACCATCAACACATATTGCACGTCAGGAGACACCATCGTGTTCCTGACGGCGGGTATTCAACGCTTGTTGTATACAATTTCCTGATTTTAAACTATCATTCTCGACCTATGGGCCAAGGAACAGGGACCTCTTCTAGGAGTGAACTCAAACAGCCTTCGCAGATCGTAACAAAAAAAAAACAGTCGGAATGAAAAACCAATTTTCTATGTATCGCAAAATGTAAAAAGTACAAAAAGGTTTAAAGGAAACATTCATGGTATTATCTAAAAAAGAAGCTTTTTAAGAAAATAAAATTTGGCGTTTTTCGGTCTTCTACTTTGTACTCGTATTAGTTCCTTAAGATGTAATTTATATACGGTCATTAACGGTATTTGTAAGATTAATTGCAAAACATTATTTAATCCCAGTTATCAAAAATGATTAATTTTCAACAATTAAGAAGGATACGTTTAAACACCTTAATCATAGTGGAAGTTGTGCATTTTTAATTGCAATAGAAGCCTTGAGTGATGTCATCATGTCCTAGATTGGTTGCGAAATAGTTGTCAGCTTCTTGTCAACTTACATTCCGCCAATCATTTTCTTTTACTATCAACACACCTTTGAATTGAGCATTTTTGCAGCAATAGCCAAATTATAGCCATATATACTATTTGATGTATCACAGCATCTGTTTTTAGGGATTACGAGAGAGATCCCCATTACCTTTTGACCACAGTCTTTATATGCGAGTCAAATAATTGAATAATTCGCGGTCAGTTAAACGCGAGGTGTATACGATAATTGATTACCACATTTCATCGAACTAATTAGTTTGACTTTATTTGCTAATTACACCACGGCATAATTATTGCATTAGTCATGGAATTGCATATCATGAACGTTGAAAGTTCAATCGATTTCCTTTAAAATTATAATTATTATGTAATTGAGTTTCGTTTGAAATTAATGTTAAATTAAGCGATGACACTTAACACATCGATTGGTATTGGTGTTGGTCTGGAGTTAAATTAACTTTAAAGTGAGATTTGAAGAACTTTAAATGAAAGGTAAGCCCAGGTTGTATATTTAACTGTTTTTGACTGATATTGGCATTTGAATCCAAAAAATAAAACACCACAGATAAGATCCAGAGAAAGGAAAAATGCCTCTAAAAATAATAGTTATGGGACTTCGATGTGAACCGCAGCGTTTTAGTAATTTTCACGTTTATTATGATACAACTATAACTACGAGACTTGTCCTCACTCCTTTTTCACAAGAAAACACGTTAATTGGCAACAATCATTCAATTTTTCAATTCAATTCAATTTTTATTTGGTAGATAATTACATTTATGGTATATTTTACAACTAGTACTTAAGAGATTTAGGATAGCAATTCCTTTACAACTATAATCTTAAATCTATATAACGACAATTTTAATGAATAACAAATAATAAATTAAGGGAAAACTACTGTTTTGTAGTAGTGTTCGTAGTTGTCCGCTGTCCCCTTCAGAAAATGTTGAGTGGTAAGCCTTGTATGACGTTACCCTTGACGAGAGGAATCCAATGAAAGGCAGGATTGATTTAATTTAATGTATATTCTAAGTTGTGTTAACAATGACAATGATTAACTTCTTGTCCGTTTCACTCGTGATGACGATGCTTGCTCCGATGCCGTTGAAGGTTGATTGCAGACTCTATGCCCGCGATGGAAGTTGATGGCAGACTCTGTGCCCACGATAGAAGTTGATGGCAGACTCTATGCCCACTATGGAAGTTGATGGCAGACTCTGTGCCCACGTTAGAAGTTGATGGCAGACTATGCCCACGATGGAAGTTGATGGCAGACTCTGTGCCCACGTTAGAAGTTGATTGCCGACTGACGAAATGGCATAACTGCCAATTCAAAAAGTGACGCCATGACATCATCGTGGTGACAATGATGGCCAGTTGGTGCCAGCTGCTGCGCAACTGGTATACATGCGAATGTACTAGATTTCTCCAGTACATTCCAGCACATTTAATTGCCAATCCGCAACATTCCGCCCGCCTTCGCCAATCATTGGCGAATCATTTCGTTCCAGGGGACGGTGGCCAAGGGCCGGGAGTGTGCGGTCTGCTGGTGGCGGTTGGTCTTGGTCGGCTGTCCACTTTCACGTTGATGATCGGTTGAGAGGGGGCCGCCCGCCCTGAGGAGCGCTGGAGGCTTGAGGGTCTGGGATGGCCCGTATGAGCGATGGCGACAGGAACCTCTTTCCCATCGCTGATGTCCGTTGCCTCTTGTGGTCGCGGGACCGGCCAGTTGATCCGGGTTGGAGTTGTAAGGTCGCAACCCACGATCAATGACCACGTGATGACTGGTGATGGGTCTAGCTATGTCGAGACCGGTGGTGGTGCCATGTACTGCGCACGTTGGCGCCCGTCTGGAGTGAGTGGCCGGCAGGTTGCGACCGTTGGGGGTGTGTGCTGTAACGTGGAGTCGGGTGCGGTGTCTACCCTGGCACGGTCCGCGTGTCCTTTCGTAGTGGCAGTCACGGGCCAAGTGCCTCCCGGGGTCGTCGGAATGCAGCCTCTGTGGATGCACAGAGGGGCGTGCTTTCTTGCTGGAGTTCGAGAGACCGCTGGTTGCTGGGTAGCGCCGCCCGCCAAGCGGGGCATTGCGCGCTCCTGGTCCTGTTGTGGTGGCTACAGGTGGTAGCGGTTGGCCTGGGTAGCTTTGGAGCTGGGCAGGAGCTTGACCACGTGGTGTCCTGGGTGTGGTGGGATGCCTTGAAGTGTTCGAGTGGGTAGGCTCCTGGTTCCTCGATTGCCCCTTGCCCCTGCAATGGTTCAGAGGGCGGGGGTATGTCTTGTAGTTGGGTCGCGCAAGTGATCGGTGGCTGGTAGTTGAATGGGCTTCGTATGTGGCCACTGCGGCCGATGCCGGCGAGGCGTCCTTTGTGTTCTCTGATGGAAGCCGCGGCCTTCAGTCGGAAGGTCGACCAGTTCCTCTGGGTCGGAGTTGTAAATTCGCAACCCACGAGGAATGGCCATATGATGGCTGGTGACAGGCCTTGTTACCTTTGCGCTGGATGATGTGGTGGGTGCTGAGCCTGTTAGCACCCATCCCAGTTCAGTGGCCTGCGCGACGAGGCCGGAACGTTGGTCCTTCCTTAGGCCTTCGAGGATGATGTTGGGGTATATGTCTGCCCCAAGGATGATGTCCGCCTTCTCGGCGGAGGCGATGTTCGGATCTGCAAGTGCGGATCCGCCACGAACGAGAGATCCCCTGTCGTTGATTGTGGTGGTGGTGTATACACTGAGAGCCCTGACAGGATGAAGGGCCTTAGTGTCCATTGGCTCGAGCCGTGGAGGCGAGGAGTGATGCTGATGGCGACCTGAGTCCTGCTGGCAAGGCCACGAGTGCCCCCAACACCGTAGGTGGGGATGGATGAAGCTTGGCGCCGGAGGTTTAATCTTCGGGCGAGTGATGCTGAAATGAGGGTGCCGCTGGAGCAGGGGTCCAGCAGAGCACGGACTTCAATCTTCTGGTTGTTCTCCGATGCCACGATGGCTCTGGCTGTTGGCAGCAACGCGGAATGCTGTGAAAGGGTGCTGATTGTATGTGCGCAGACCCCTTCCTGACGGTCGATCCGGGGGGCGGATCCTTTGGCTCGTTGCGGCGGTGATGTTGTCCCGTCGATGGCGGTAGACCGAACATGTAGCAGGGTGTGATGTCTCCGCTGGCATCGACGGCACGTCTTGCTGGAGTGGCAGTCGCGCAGGCGGTGGCGACCCAAGCAGTTGGTGCACAGGTTTCTTTTGTGTGCGAAGGACTTTCGACGGCCAGGTGTGAGTGATCGGAAGCCCTCGCAAGCGTAAATGGTGTGTGAGGCCCTGCAGAATGTGCAAGCACCCTGTTGCTTTACGGGTGTCGGCGGTGTTTTGTGCATCAGGACACTGGGCTGGTTAGTCATCGGGCCGACTACTGTTGCTGGAACAGTCGAATTCGTGGAAGGCATTGGCGTTGGATCTGACACGGATCCTATGTACGACGTGCCCACTGCTTGCTCTGGAGTCCGTGTGATGGTAGCCAGTTCCTCTGGGTCGGAGTTGTAAGTTCGCAATCCACGAGGAACGGCTATGTCATGGTGTGCCCCACAATGCGTGCGCGGCATCGTCTTCTGTGGGGGCTTCGGCACTGGGTCGATCATCGGGACCTTGGGTAGGTTGGGCTTTGGGCAGGCGGCACTCTGGTCGGCGCCCTGCTCACTCTCATCCACTGTTCTGGGGTGCAGTTCCGTTTCTGATGGCTTGATGTCGGCCGTTGGCAGCTGCACTGGGGGCAGCTCGCTAGGGTGAAGGCGGTTGGTGCTGTTGACCATGGTTGGGGAGGCTGACTTGAGCGCGTACTGAGCCTCGAGGAGCTTCGTCTGTTCCTCCAGGTATGTTTCTTCGGTTTCGCCGAAACAATCCTCCGCGAAGTATGCGTGTTGTAGATGGTCCGGTGTCACTGTGACGAAGATGTCGTGGTGCCGTTTGGAGAAGGCTTCCCATTCGGCGCGGAGTGCATGTTTGGTTACCTCGATTGCTGTCGGACTTGGTTGTCCCTTTTCCTGTATGTTGAGGAAAGTGCCAGAGATGGTGGCCTGTGCCGCGAACTGAGCGGCGATGATATCCTCAATCGTGGTCGGTTGTTGTATTGGAGCAGCTGTCAAAGACCCGTTGGTTTGAACTATCGTTGTAGAAAGTTCGTCATCCTGCTTTCGTTTTGCATCAACAGCGGTTTCCATTGAATTTTTCTCCAACAAATCACCTAGCGTTTGATTTGCAATGATCATCTGGCGGCCGCTGTCCTCCGATCCACGACTTAAGGAATCCTTGGAACTGTCATCTTCTTTTGTGCATGTCCTTATATTTGTACTCGACTCGGGTTGGTGATGAACAGATGTATGATCTCTGCCGACCGAGGAATGTCGTCGGTCGAGATCTTTGGTGTTCCGCCGATTGAGGAATGTCATCGCGGAACCGTTGTCAAAGTTGTCGCCGTCGCCGCCGCCACCACTGCTGTGGTGATTGTCGGCTCCGTTGCGCATAGTGTAGCGAGAAAACGTATGATCTCTTCCGAGCGAGGAATGTCGTCGGTCGAGATCTTTGTTGTTCCGCCGACAGAGGAATGTCGTCGGGGAACCGTTGTCTCTACGGGGGGAATTTTCCGGGTGCATCATCCGTGATGGCAATCCGGGTGGAGGGCCGAGCGGCATATTAACTCCTAATTACCGAGGCAAGCCGCCAAGGCAGGGACGAACCGTGGTTGGGCCGGACGGCATTCGCATGTCAGGTCCCGACGGAGTTTCCGGGCGCCGTAGAGGTGGCCGGAACATCATTGGCGGCGAACGACTTGCTGGCGGGGAGATGGCCGGTGCACCAGTCCGAGGAGCATCGTTACCAGGTTTCGACGTCGAATCACTTTCCCCGTCACCAGCTTCACTCGATGTATCACTTTCTTCCTGCTTGTCACTCTCACTGTGGTTAGGCTTAGGGTCCTGTTCCTTTCCTCGTTTCCTTTGAGCACTCTCCGTTCCCTTCGGGGATTCACCAGCATTTTGTCCGGATATTGCCAGCCTTCGCTGTTGCACCGGGCGCAGCTTCGATAGATCGGCTTCTACCTTTGCCTGTGGTTTCCTTTCACATATTTTTGTTGCCAAGTCCTTTTGGCTCAATCCTTTCCCTTGACGTTCCTGTTGAATGATCTTGCCGACTTCTAAAGGTATTTTTTCATGTTTAATTTCTTTAGTTTCCCTGTCCAATTTAGCAGTGTTGTTAGTGTTGATGTGATGCTTTTTAGTACCGACACCAAGTTTCTGTTGAGTATCCGCTTGAACGTCCTGACGACGTGCCTGATTAATAGCACTTTTCATTTTGAGGGCAGGTGATTTCGGAGCCCGTTTACGTAGAACCGTAACTGTGTCCCAGCCAGACATCTTGTGTTTGTTTCACAGACGATTGGATTGAAATTAAATTGATGCTTCGGCAAATGCTGCTGCTTGCTTGATTATGAATAACGTTTAGTAACGTTCAGATCCTTGATTTGTGTCGAGGTAGCTGGCAGTTGTCGATGTGCCGCGAACTGGGCGGCGATGATGAAAATCCAATTAGCCACTGGATCCGTTTCGAAGGACCAGAAATGTTTTGTAGTAGTGTTCGTAGTTGTCCGCTGTCCCCTTCAGAAAATGTTGAGTGGTAAGCCTTGTATGACGTTACCCTTGACGAGAGGAATCCAATGAAAGGCAGGATTGATTTAATTTAATGTATATTCTAAGTTGTGTTAACAATGACAATGATTAACTTCTTGTCCGTTTCACTCGTGATGACGATGCTTGCTCCGATGCCGTTGAAGGTTGATTGCAGACTCTATGCCCACGATGGAAGTTGATGGCAGACTCTGTGCCCACGATAGAAGTTGATGGCAGACTCTATGCCCACGATGGAAGTTGATGGCAGACTCTGTGCCCACGTTAGAAGTTGATTGCCGACTGACGAAATGGCATAACTGCCAATTCAAAAAGTGACGCCATGACATCATCGTGGTGACAATGATGGCCAGTTGGTGCCAGCTGCTGCGCAACTGGTATACATGCGAATGTACTAGATTTCTCCAGTACATTCCAGCACATTTAATTGCCAATCCGCAACACTACAATAAAAAACCCTTATTTGAATCTTAAGACTAATATTGCATGAGCTTCCGGTTATTTTATATAGTAATGACCTCGATATAATTTTCATAGACAGAGTACATATGTAGCGATTTAGGATAACGCAAGACGGGAAACGAGAACATTGTCAGAAAAAGAAAAATTGGCGAAGAAGTTTCGATTGATTTTGTCAATAAGGAACTCTACCGGTTTAACGTTGGCGTTTTCATGTAGTTCATGTGTCGAATAATGCCATGGCAAATTCAGCAACATTTTCAATATTTTATTTTGACACCTTTGCAATTTTATTTTGTGTGTGCGAGCACAATTACACCATACAGGGGCCCCGTACAGGAGTATAGCTTGAAAAATGGTTTTAAATATTATAATTTTATTTTCGATGCTAAGCTTTGATTTTCTACACACTAATGGATACATAACTCTTACGACTTTGTTTATTTTGTCAATTGTGGTAGTGATGTGTTTTTGAAAGATAAGTTTTTTATCTAGAATAATACCTAGATATCTACAGTCTTCGGACCAATCAATATCAACTGCACACATACTGAGTTTAGTGCCATTTGGTAGGTAACAGTGTTTCCTACATCTCGAAAACCAGACAGCTTGTGTTTTATTACCATCTATTTTTATTTTCCATTTCCTGTAATATACTGCTGCCTTGTCAAGAGCTGCTTGCAAAGAGTTGTAGACATTAGTGAATAAGGCACCCGAAGAGAAAATGGCCGTATCATCGGCAAACATAGCTACCTGAATGTTTTCACCTAGACATGGTAAATCTGCGACAAACAATGTGAATAATATGGGACCAAGGACCGAGCCTTGGGGTACACCATAGTGGATTTGGTGAGTAGAGGATATGTCGGTTCCTATACTCACAACATATTTTCTCGAACGAAGAAAGCTCTGGATAATTTTGATAAGCGGCGTTGGCAGCTTAAGCTTCAGTAGCTTATAAATCAAGGCATCGTGCCATACCGTATCAAAGGCTTTTTCGATGTCCAGAAGAATCAGTCCCGTTGACTCCTTGTCGATGAATTTACCAGCTATGTGGTTTTTAATGCGCAAGACTTGGTGGATTGTGCTGTGACCACTGAACCGAACTGAAAGTTTGGTAAAATGTTATTGTCTTCCACAAAACGATCCATCCTTTCCTTAATGATTTTTTCTAAGAGCTTACTTACACAGCTAAGTAGACTAATAGGCCTGTAGCTTTCGGGGCTGTTCTTCGGTTTGCCGGGTTTCGGGATAGGTATTACTTTTGCTGTATTCCAACAGTCCGGAAAATAACAATTCTTAAGACAAGCGTTGAAAATGAACGTTAAATAGTTACTTGCAGCAGGTGGAAGTGCTTTAATTAATTTGTTGTTAATATTATCGAAACCCGCAGCCTTTTTAGATTTCGATTTTTTTATCAATTCTTTAACTTTGCTGATATTAGTTGCGTAAGTAATTTCAGCTGGTGTTTGAGAAAGTACATGGATAGTGTTAGCAACTTCAGCTTCAGTATACGCGTCGCTTAGATGCATAGATATGGAGTGGTTCTTACTAAACGTGTTAGCAAGTTTTTTTTTTTTTTTTACATTTCTGTATTTATTGACCATAAATAATTTTTACAATAAGCAATACAGATAACTTATGATACCTTAGCTATAATTGTTTACATATACTTACTAGTACATTTTTCAAACAATATGATAAAAGTTATATATTGGTTATGGATTAAGATTTTAGTGGGTAGAGCTTCCTGGAAAAGGTCAGAAAACCAGGATATAGTTATTTACTTAACCTATGCTAAATTGCTTAACTTAACTTAACTTATCTTAACTTAGTCTAGTTACCTAATTATTATTGAAATAAGTTAGTGTGGTGTGGAAGGGAGTAGCATAGTGATCAATGGGTTAGTGAGGATATTGTCAGTCAGGGATGTGGGTTGGGGAACTAATTTCCGTTTGTTCGTTGAAACGCAAAATATTGGAGAAGGGTTGAATATTACTATATTTAAATTGGTGAGGTGAAAGCTCTGTATTGTGGTATACAATCTCATTAGAGTTATTAACCAATCTGCCAGAGGTGAAGAACGTTCTGATGTGGAGACCGTTCGGGTAGGCAGTTCGGTTATCTGACGGAGTCGATGTGAGCGCATTTATTATCGGGTTGGGATTATTGGGAAGATTTTCGATAAATTTGATGGACAGTTCGAGGAAGCGTCGATCTATACGTTCAATATTAGCGGCATAGTAGAGCGAACTACTGTTGTAATATTTGTGGGAGTTGGGATGTCTGTTGAGGCCAGTGATCAGTCTGAAGCATTTCCTTTCGAAGATGCGTAGCTTCTCCATTTGGGCGGGTGTGATATGGTACCATATCGGGCATGCATATGTGAGAGTGGGTCTGATTATCTGTTTGTAGATAAGTGATTTAACTTTGGGAGAGAGACCATTCGGCTTGTAGATCACTTTTCTGCAGAGATTAAGTTGAATTACGGCTTTGCGAATCGAGTTTTTGGTGTGGGCGGAGAAGGACAGATTGTTGGTGAAGGTTATTCCCAGGTACTTTAAGGTTTTGGAGGGTTTAATTATATTGTTATTTAACTTGATTCTGATTTTGTTATGGCAGCGTATGGTGTTGTTAGTACAATTCGCATTTCTGCCTTTAAACACTATGAGTTGAGTTTTGGCTGGGTTGAGTCGGATTTTCCACTTAGTAAAATATGCAGAGAGATTCGGGAGATAGCTGTTAATACAGTTTCTTGCCTCTTTGACAAACTTGTTGCTTGAATAAATTAAAGTGTCATCGGCATAATTCAGCATTACTGTATTAGGTGACAGTGGCTGCGGGGTGTCTGAAGTATAAAGGAGGTATAATAACGGTCCGAGAATGGAACCTTGAGGAACACCCGCGGTTATACTGTATGGTGTCGAAAGAGTTGAATTTATTTTCACCATGAACTTTCTATCAGAAAGGTAGGAAGCGAGAAGTTTTATGGTGTGGGTGTTTAATCCGAACATTGAATGTAGCTTATAGAGCAGTCCTGCAATCCAAACGCAATCGAATGCTTTTGCTATGTCGAGAGAGACGCATACTGTAGGGGATTGGTTTTGGAGATACGTAGTGTCGTAACCACATCTAATTTCAGGGACATGTTTCTTGGTGCCAATATATATGCTTGTCGATCGGGTGACCGATCGATGTGAGCATAGGCAAAAAGAAGAAAAAGCAGAAATATCTCCTGTGGCATATGACAGACTCGTTCGGGGATTTTTCGTCGACATGATTTGGGCAATGTTGGTTGCTTGACGTTGTAACCAAATTACTTTTCCTAATGGAAACACGTACGCTGCTGACGGGGTCTGCGTCAGCGAGAATTATAGTTTTAAGTGTTTCAGGTGATAGTTCGCGCAACGGTAGAAAGGTAAGTCAAATGCTTTCCAGTTTTGGGTGCTCTACGAAACGATTTTTTACTGAGTAATGGGAAAGGTAAGTAGTGGCTCCTCGATAGTATAGTGGTTAGTATACCCGCCTGTCACCCGGGAGACCGGGGTTCGATTCCCCGTCGGGGAGCCTCTGGCGCAAGACTAATGACCTTGCCCAGAAAAAATAAGTCATTATGGAAAATTTAACAAGCCTTAGAACTTGCTAAATAAGGCCAAGACCGGTCCCCGGTTGTAGTGCCGATGATGATGATGAATGGGAAAGGTAAGTCAAATGCTTTCTAGTTTGGGTGCTCTACGAAACGGTTTTTTACTGAGTAATGGGAAAGGTAAGTAGTGGCGTTTGATATAACCGCCACAGATCCACCAGCTCATCCAAACAATATAGAAAGTCACTCCGGAAGAACGGAAAACCTCGAAAGTCGTCTTCATTTACAAAAAAGGTGACAGATCTGACTGCGAAAACTACATGGGAATATCATTGCTCCCCAAATGTCATATTGGCGAGAATCACACGGTACGCAGAAGAAATATTGGGCGACTATCAATGAGGATTCCGTAGGAACCGGTCAACAAGCGACCAAACGTTCACAATAAGGCAACTGCTGGAAAAGAAGTGGGAATACGGAGAGACGGTTCACCAACTGTTCGTCGACTTCGAAAAAGCCTACGACTCAGTCGCAAGGCAAAAGCCTCTACCATATTGTAGTTGAGCTGGGAATCCCGAAAAAATATGCCGCCCTCATTCAAATTTGTATGAACGAAAACAAAAGGGCGAGTTAGAATAGAAAACCTCATCTCAGAAACATTTGAAATCCGGTACGGACTAAAACAGGGAGGTGGCCTATCACCGTTTCTTTTAAACCTTGTGCTCGAGTATGTCATCAGAAAGGTACAAGACGACAACATGGCCGGATCATCCTTGAACGGGGTCACACAAGCGCTCGCATATGCGGATGACATCGCCGTTTTGGGAGATAATCCAGTAACTGTAAGTAAAAACTGTGAAATCATCATGCAAGCGGCAGAAGAGGTGGGCCTACAAATAAATGAAGACAAAACAAAATACATGATTACGGTGAGAGCAGGCGGACCTCAGGGAACACATATAAACGTTAGAGGCAAGATATTTGAAAAAGTTAAAGAATTTAAATATCTGGGAACAATACTAACGGCCAGTAACGAAATGTCGACGGAAATTAACGAAAGACTGCATTCCGGCAACACTAGTTGGCACGCAGTCAGTAAACTGCTGAAATCGAAACTGCTATCACGTAATATAGAGCTCCGTGTTTATAGAACCGTAATCATGCTAATTGCTCTATATGGGTGCGAAACATGGGCTCGCACAAAACGGGAAGAAAACAAATTCCGCGTATTTGAGAATACAGCTTTAAGGAGTATCTTTGGTGGTAAATATGATGAAGAGGTAGGGTAATGGAGGAAACTCCATAACCACGAATTGGAAGAGCTTTATCGCAAACCTACAATAGTGAAGATTGCGATAGACCGGACATATGCTGAGAATGGGCAACGATAGGACCGTGCGTAGGATTCTTGACGGTAGACCAACGGGAAAGGGACCGGTAGGACGTCCGCGACGGCGATGGGATGGCAATGTTATGTTTGACTTTGAGGCGATCGGATCAGATGGTCAAGCGTGGAAGCAGAGTACACAGGACAGGAAACGATGGCGGAGTCGAGTCGCTGAGGTCGTGAACTGCCGGGTTCCTACAGACCAATAAGTAATAATAATAAAAAACTCACTGACTCATCTCAACTTGTCGATTCCGACGAGCGATCCTGACTACTATCAGTATCTTTTCTTACCTTCTTCGTTCGAAGTCCGGACATATCGCCACTTATCACTGATTCTTTTTGGTGTTTGTTTGTGTTTTCCATTTGGCTAATGCATACAGGAGTTTTCATCCACTTCAGATGGGTAACCAAAAATCCGTGGGAATTGGATGAGAATTTAGAATCTCGGAGTCTCGGTCTATTTGCAAATCATAAAAATCTGGCATATAGAGATATGCGTTGTGATGTTTAAATTGCCTGCATTTTCTATCGGCGAATCGAATGGACATGGGTTTGTTTAGACATATGTTTATTTTAGATTTTGGATTTTAGGAAGTGGTAATTGCACATACCATACATGTGCCGATACGCGTTGGGATGTTTGAATCTTAAGGAATTGAATTCAATGTTCGAGAATTGAACGCTTGGTTCAATTTGCTTGATATTGAATTCAACGTTGATTTGGGGGATATGAATGGATGATATTGGATGGGAATTTTATAAGTGGGTAATGTGTATGTTGTAGGGCTTCCTAGAGCACTACACACATATGGTTTTAGGTTTTATTTTATTTTATGCAGTGTTTCTTTTATATTTCGCTTAGTTTCTGGGATTATGTTTTACGTTTATTATTTGTTTTGTTTTGTTTGTGTGTTTTTGAGTTTCTTTGTTTTGACTGTCTTGTCTTTTTTTTTATTTTGGTCGACTAAATTATATACTTGTGTTTTGATTAAGCAATTCCCACCATACGCTTTTTTCATAAGTTCAAACATTTCGGTATCTTTTGTGATAATTTTAATATAAAACAAAATTTAATATTGAGTCTTTAATTTTTGACCGATGCACATATGGGCTGTATTTCAGTTTCCATGGATCGAAAATGTTACTGTTTTTCCTTTCCACGATTTAACTGAAAATGCATCCGCACTCGGTCACTGTGTATCGAACTGCGCAGCGGCAAACGATCAGGCGCTAGCTATGCATACCTCTTTTGCAATGAACAAAGTAGCGCCGAAATGTTCAGTGAAGAGGATACGTACACAATGGGCAGATTAACGGGGTAATAGGCGAGTTTTTTAATTTGTCTAAAAAAATATTTGGTATGGATGTATCTACACTAATAGGTCAGGGGGAACATCATGGAGATATCATGATAAATAGTGGAACTTTAAGAGATTCGTCATCGCATAACCGGAGTCGCTGTCGAGGCTCTGCCCACGCTCGACTGGTGACGGCATTTTGTAACATCAGGGGCATCGGTTTCACCAATACGAATGTAAAAACAATGAAATCGAATATCCTTGCCCTAACTGAGACCCAGGTCGATTCGTCAACTGATTCGACATACCTTCGTTGCTCAGGATACGACTTACATTCGAGATTTCGTTTTAAGGGCGGAGTCTGCGTCTTCGCGCGGTTCAATCTGGCTTGCCAGAGGATGGAGGCGTTGGAACTCAATAATATGGACATCATATGGCTGAGGGTCGTGCTGAGGAATTCCGTTAAATTTCTTTGTTGTCTTTACCGCTCCCCGAATGACTATCGACGGGCGACATTTTTCGAACATCTTTCACATACCGTCGACTGGATACAGATCAACCGCCCACCTTTAGAAATTGTTGTCCTTGGCGATTTTAATGTGCACAATTCCGACTGGTTGCTACATTCTAACAGAACCGACGAGGCTGGGAGGCTGGGAGGCTGGCGGAGATGTTTGCTGTAAGCCACAACTTGACTCTACTCGTGGCAGAGCCAACGCGGGTGCCGGATGCTCGAGGCGATTATGCGAACCTCCTGAATCTGTTTTTGACATCCGAACCGAGTATTTATACCGTAGAGGTTTGTGTGGCACATAACTCAGATCACTGCTTGGTATCTGTCGCGCAAGCACTTGCATATCAAGCGAATAACCGACCTAGCCAGCTTCGCCATGTGTGGAAGTATGGGGCTGCTAACTGGGACGATTTTCGAGATTTCTTCGCATCCTTTCCATGGTCGGGGGTGTGCTTCGGAAGCTCCGATGTTAACGCTTGCGCGGGATCGGTATCAGAGATTCATCTTCTGGGGATGGAGATGTATATTCCACATCGTCTGATAAACCTTGGTTTGAAAAAAAAATGCGAGCTGATTACAGTGGCAAAAAATAGAGCTTTTAAGCAATGGCACTCCCATTCCACTGATGTTAACAGAACGAATTTTGTTAGAATCAGAAACGCGTGCAACCAGGCGATTGATACCGCGAAGAAGGCTCACAACGACAGGGTGATCAATGAGCTCCTTCGGCGCCCAATTGGTTCGCGCTCCTTCTGGTTAATGGCAATAGCTGTCCGCGGTAACTTCGCATCCTCCTCTCTCCCCCCGTTGGTGATAGACAGCGGGACGTTAGTCACGAATTCAAAGGATAAAGCTAATGTGTTCGCGAATTTATTTTCCGCGAATTCAAACCTCGATCCCGGCCTTTTGGAGCCACCTGCGATCTTGTCGGTACGGTCTTCGATGCGGGATGTGAGATTTCGTCCGCGCACTATTCAACGCATTCTACGTGAATTGGATTGTAGGAAGGCAACCGGCCCGGACGGAATACCAGCAATAGTCCTTAAGAACTGTGCTCCAGAACTATCGCCGGTTGTTGGCAGACTTTTCCGCTTATCTTATGCAATGGAAAATCGCTCGAGTTCAGCCAATCCCAAAGACGGAAAAAAAGTGTCTCCCACAAAATTACCGTCCGATAGCATTACTGTCTATTTTATCTAAGGTAATGAAAAAAGTCATCAATACAGAGTTGGTTAAGTATTTGGAGTGCAACGGACTTCTGAATGATCGTCAATACGGATTCCGTGGCAAACGGTCCACGGGAGACCTTTTGACAGTTATAACCGATATATGGACATCTGCGATTGAACGGCATGGTGAGTCAAGGGCGGTCGCATGGGATATCTCCAATGCTTTTGACCGCGTCTGGCACGGGGCATTGCTGAGCAAACTTCGTTTATATGGACTATCCCAACAGCTTCGCGACTGGACGAAGAGCTTCCTCGAGAATCGATCGATCCGGGTTGTTGTGGACGGCGAGTGTTCGGATCTGTATCCTATTAATTCGGGGTTGCCCCAAGGTTCTATTTTGGCTCAAACCTTGTTCTTGCTTCACATAAATGATTTGTTGCAGACAACGGATAACAAAGTGTTCAGTTTTGCGCTTGTTTCCTCCTTTTCGAGTGTTCGGCCGATTAGTGCATCTGCGTCGCATCAGCTGAGATGTAGACAGATTGACTCTCTGAATCAGGATCTAGATAGGGTACCGCAGTGGGGAAGGGCTTCAATGCAGCGAAGACACAATATAGAACATTCACAAAGAAAAGTAGATCATCGGTTCCACAGCTGATGATGAATGGCCAGGCCCCCGAGGCCGGGGAAAGTTTGAAATTGCTCGGCGTCACGGTCTGTGGGAATGTATCATGGCATAAACACGTGTCGAACATCGCCAGATCAGCCTCAGAAAAACTGAGCTATCTTCTTAGAGCCAAGAAATATTTTAGTCCGGCCCAACTTTTTCTCCTGTATAAATCCCAAATTAGACCCGCGCTCGAATATTGCTCTCATGTTTGGAGCTCGTCTCCTAAACATACCCTCGACCTACTTGAGAGCATACAGAGACGAGCGATCCGCCTGATTGGGGACACGGCACTGACGTCGAGACTACAGTCGCTATCACGTCGAAGGCGCGTAGCCGACCTCTGTCTGTTTTACAGATATTATCACGGGTACTGTTCTTCGGAGATTCTTGGTATTGTTCCACGCAATTCGGCTTATATGCGCTGCACAAGACAATCCGACGAATCGCACCCGCGCGAACGTCCCTGCATCAGAACTCGTTCCTTTACAGAGCAGGGAAGCTGTGGAACTCCCTTCCCACGCGAGTGTTCCCGGAGCGCTACAACCTGCAACTGTTCAAAAAGAATTGCAACAGTTATTTGATGGCATCTCGGGGCGCCCACTCGTCGCTATAGGTTCGCCTCTCCCGAGAGAAGTCTAATAAAAGAAAAAAAAATTATAAAAAAAAGATAATAGCATATATGGCAGGCATCCAGCAGGGAAGTCTGATAACTCCCATATCCAAACTGCAGGCTAGTTTTAAAATGCCAGCATTTCTAACGGCATACGTTTCGTCTTTTGTGAATCACGCAGAATAAAGCGCTCGCCTTGACACAGGAAACACAACTGAAAGGCCGGCACGAAGTTATTCTGAATGAATAGCACATGCTCAGAAATGACATCAATCAAGAGTAGCATTAGCAATATTCAGGAAACTGAGGTTTCAAACAGTTCAAACAAATTTGTAAATCCCTAAGATTTTCATTAAAGTGAGAGCGAGAGGTCGCGCCTCTTCTGCGACTATGTTTGAAGGGTCGCTATACTATATATATCGACTAACACAGGGGTGTCTATAAACTTTATACAAAGGGTTTTGTTGTACTCTTCCCTTTGACACAATTATTTGCTCAACTTTATGTATTATTTTAAAATATATTTCAGTTGAAAGATATTACTCTGTTATATGTCATCATCATCATCATCATCGGCACTGTGGGGGGTTTCTCTATTCTACATGAGAAACAACCCACAATTCCAACGAACATTTCCTACCTAATTTCGACCGCCTTTCAGCGCGTCAAATCAACCCCATTCCCCCCTACTTACCTGTTCACCTGCAAAGCATGTTTCCACCAAGGACACATAGCTAAACTCATTGTACCACGCAGACAATGCATAAATGAGTTTAGCTTACCTTTTTTGCCATACGGCAACTCGTGTCCATGTAGATTAGCGACAACCAGATCCAGCCGGACAAGGTTGTCGTATCATTGCAGATCCGCTTGGGAAATTTATCAGCACATTCGATTGAATCACGTGATAATATTTCCCTAGCGTTACTTCGGTTTTTCTCCAGACACTTCATTCGCTGGGGATCAATGTTCTCTTTTTGCAGGTGAATATCATCAGCTCAATTCCCCTCTCTTTCTCAGTTCTGTCTTCGTATGGATCAATGTACACTGAACTCACCATACTACCGAATCAGGTCAACGGGTTCCGCTCAGAACTACATTGATTCATGCACATGCAACCAAATCCACCCCAAGGTAATCGTACAGCATGTTTCTGTTCTCTTATTGTCCCGCTCTCTTCGATCATCAGATTACCGATGTAACCTACCACACATCGAAGGACGTGGCAATGAGAGAGCAGAAGTATGTTATCTTTTGGTTGTATCCAATTTCTTCCCTTTTCAAGTCAGTCGATTAAGAAGATTCACAGGAGGAGGTCGTTACGCTAACCATCGCCGCGTGTGCATACTTATGCACACGCTCGTCCGCGAAGATTCCCTAATATAACTAAATGAACAGTCGGAAATCGGAGACCCTCTAACGAAACAGAAGAAGTGTAAAGTTATAGTGATTTAAATTGTATTTATATTGCGATAAAAATGTGTCTTTAGCTGTTGTTCGTGTAACAGGCCGACGCACCTCGAGTGCCCAAGAACGTTCTACTTATCAAAATGTTAATTAAAAACTCAGCCGCGATGGCACAACAAAATCAAATAAAACAAAAACATTTTTACAATCAATCAACCTCAGTGTGTTTGCTATTGTTCCTGTCTTCCTGGGTGGACTATCCTCATCGGAGCAAGATCGTTGGGAATATAAGAAATCCGTGTCGTATCAGGCACATCAACTTATAACCCCACAGTGGTGAACCCGAAAAAACAGCACGCAACCTTCAACAAAAACGTTCAGATAAAAACAAAAACTTTAACGGAGCGCAGTGACAAAACATTAAACAAAATTCAACTAAAGTAAAAAGTTAAACAATCGTTCAACAAAAATAATTAACAAAAAATCAACAAAACTTCATTCAAAATTAAACAAAATCAGTTATAAAAAAAGACAATCAAGAAATTTAAACAAAATTAAGCAATAACATTTCAAAAACAAAACTAAATTTCAAAAACAATAAAAATCATAGTGAACAAATTTCAACAAAAATCAGGATAAATCAAAATCAACTAAAACAATTTCAAAAAAAATTAAAGTGGAAAATAATTGTAAAAAAAGACATTAAAAGAGAAAAAACGAGAATATACAAAGTGGCGTGGCAGAATCAAGCAACAGATACATCGTCGTGACTCATAAAAGTGAAAATTTTCAAAGATGAGGATTAAGCGAGAAGTATCACCCCATCAGGGACAGCATCTGCATCTTCATCATCTGCGCCATCACCAATATCAACGACACAGGCGAGTAAATTTTTAGGGAATAGCCCTGATCGAGACCCAGATTGAAAAAAATTATAAATAAATGAAAAACAAAAAACACCAATGCAAATAATGTAGTACAGTAGTTTAAACATTTTTTTCCCTAGATTTAGCTTTAAGTTTTTACTTTAATGTGTTTTTGTATGTGAATACGGAGTATCTTTAATTATCATTCCTCTGCTTATATCAAATTTGTCGTAGTAAGGAATTAGAATTATAGCATAGAATTAAGCAGAATGTGTAAACCTAAGTAACAATGCATGACGAAAGATCATGAAACTCTTGTGCATAATTTTAAAGCCAAAAGCAGTGCTTGTTTATTATTATTATCATTATTATTATTTTTAATTCATTGAATCTTCTTTTTACAATTTAAGAATAAGTATCTCTACTATTCGATTTAAGTACGTAATGAATTTCTTGTAAAACATTTGATTTATGGAAATTTCGTATTTAAGAAGTTTCGATCAGAAACAGCAAATCCTAAGAATAGGCTTTAAAATCTATGAAACTGAAATTATAACTGATAGAAAAATTGAGATACTACTGCTATTCTAGAAGCAGATATAAAACTTAATGCATAAAAACCTTAACATAAGAAATCTTACTACAGCAATGATGTGTATATACATACATATAAAACTGTTTCTAGTTTTAAACGATATATAAATTATTTTCATATCAAAACCAACATAAGCAAAAAAAAAAATTTCCAACAATGAAAGAAACAAACAAATATACATATACGTTGGGAAATCTATGTGAAATCTATAAGTTTAAGGTTTCTATATACACATAAACAATAACGAATACCATATATACAAATAAACGTTCTCTTTACACTAGATGTACAATACAA
Source organism: Microdon myrmicae (assembly GCA_963931805.1). Lineage (NCBI taxonomy): Eukaryota > Metazoa > Arthropoda > Insecta > Diptera > Syrphidae > Microdon > Microdon myrmicae. The sequence goes on from OZ007496.1 coordinate 74,907,553, forward strand.
CATAAATTGTTCACTAACAACGTCAATGAAGACGGTTTTTTTTACTTTTTAACACATTTAGTTTTAATTGAATCTGTGAACATTACTTAATTTTATTTCATAATCAAAGAAAATATTTTTTTGCATTATTATTATTATATTTAAGAAAAAGTGTAATTAATAAATAAGATATTGTATGTAATTAAGCATATAATCCCTAGAAAATAACTGACTGTAAATAATCATATTATAAACCATTGTAAGCCCCTTCCGGGCACACACCCACGCACAACACCGCATTAACACACCTCCTCGACATCGGCTCAATCTCACTCCATTAACCCGACACCCTTCTCCTCCGCCCAACTTCACGGAACACTCCTCGGACTCCGCCCTCTCTTTCAAACCGGCTTCTCTCTCAACCTCGGCACAACGACGCCCATCAACCGACTCCACGTAACCCAGCTCGCCGTCCCTCAACCCTACGCAACCCTGTCGACATCGTTCGACACCGACCAAACCATTCGACATAGTTCGACCTACTGGCCCGTAGTGGCATACTGGCACACGACGCCCCCATTCAATCCTTTCGGCTTCACGCCCTTTCACAACTTCGGCTCCTCACTGAACCATAGCTACTACGTGTAGCAAACAACCAGTAGGATACCCGACTCCCCAGGCCAGCTCCTTGCTATCCACCCGCTACTCCGAGTAGCAAACAATAGTCAGGACGCCCGCCTCTACCACCATTACTCCCACGCAAGAATTCTTCTTTCTAGGGACTCCCGCGGATGCGATGAACCCTGGCTCGAACCTCTTCCATCCCAATAGGCCCCGACCTATTCGGACGACAAACCTGTTGGTCCAAATGACCCATAACAGGTCAGTGGACCACGCCGCATACCCCTTGCCCATGTGGCATCAACGCGGTAACAACGTGTCCACTCCTTGTATCGACCCAGGCCCACCGAGCAAAGAACTCGTCACTCAGGACAGTTACAATACCTCACCACCGCGCCTTCCGAAGCGAGAAGACCTACCTTATCGTTCAAGCGTCTAGCCATCCTTTCAATCCATCACCAACCTCACTTTCTTTCGACACCCATCAAACTACTCCTTCCGCCCTACCATTATTTCGTGACTACGTCACTGGCGGGGGAGTACTGTGGGGGGTTTCTCTATTCTACATGAGAAACAACCCACAATTCCAACGAACATTTCCTACCTAATTTCGACCCCCTTTCAGCGCGTCAAATCAACCCCATTCCCCCCTACTTACCTGTTCACCTGCAAAGCATGTTTCCACCAAGGACACATAGCTAAACTCATTGTACCACGCAGACAATGCATAAATGAGTTTAGCTTACCTTTTTTGCCATACGGCAACTCGTGTACATGTAGATTAGCGACAACCAAATCCAGCCGGACAAGGTTGTCGTATCATTGCAGATCCGCTTGGGAAATTTATCAGCACATTCGATTGAATCACGTGATAATATTTCCCTAGCGTGACTTCGGTTTTTCTCCAGACACTTCATTCGCTGGGGATCAATGTTCTCTTTTTGCAGGTGAATATCATCAGCTCAATTCCCCTCTCTTTCTCAGTTCTGTCTTCGTATGGATCAATGTACACTGAACTCACCATACTACCGAATCAGGTCAACGGGTTCCGCTCAGAACTACATTGATTCATGCACATGCAACCAAATCCACCTCAAGGTAATCGTACAGCATGTTTCTGTTCTCTTATTGTCCCGCTCTCTTCGATCATCAGATTACCGATGTAACCTACCACACATCGAAGGACGTGGCAATGAGAGAGCAGAAGTATGTTATCTTTTGGTTGTATCCAATTTCTTCCCTTTTCAAGTCAGTCGATTAAGAAGATTCACAGGAGGAGGTCGTTACGCTAACCATCGCCGCGTGTGCATACTTATGCACACGCTCGTCCGCGAAGATTCCCTAATATAACTAAATGAACAGTCGGAAATCGGAGACCCTCTAACGAAACAGAAGAAGTGTAAAGTTATAGTGATTTAAATTGTATTTATATTGCGATAAAAATGTGTCTTTAGCTGTTGTTCGTGTAACAGGCCGACGCACCTCGAGTGCCCAAGAACGTTCTACTTATCAAAATGTTAATTAAAAACTCAGCCGCGATGGCACAACAAAATCAAATAAAACAAAAACATTTTTACAATCAATCAACCTCAGTGTGTTTGCTATTGTTCCTGTCTTCCTGGGTGGACTATCCTCATCGGAGCAAGATCGTTGGGAATATAAGAAATCCGTGTCGTATCAGGCACATCAACTTATAACCCCACAGCACTACAACCGGGATCCGGTCTTGGCCTTATTTAACAAATCTCTCCAATGGTTCCGATTTCGAGCCGATGTCATCCAGTTTGGCACTCCCAGGCTCTGGACGTCCTGGTCTACGCCATCCCTCCATCGCAGACAAGGTCTGCCGCACTGTCTCCTTCCATACATCCTGCCACAAAGGACTTTCCAGGCAGGCTCCTCTTCGCTCATTCGAGCTAGGTGTCCCGTCCTCCGGAGTCTACCGAGCTTGATTTTTCTTACAATATTAGCTTCAAGGTAGATTGCGTACAACTCGTGGTTGTAGCGTCTCCGGAATCGTCCTCCCTCACATAAGGAGCCAACAATTCTCCTTAAGACCTTTCTCTCGAACGCGGCCAAGAGTTCAGAGTGCCTTTTATTAAGTACCCAGGTCTCGGATCCATACATGAGTACTGGTAAGACCATGGTCTTGTACAGTAGTAGCTTGGATGTTCTGGATAAATTTCGGGATTTAAAGAGCCTTGATAGACCATAGTAGGCTTTGTTGGATTTAATCAGCCGTTCGCGTATTTCTTCTTCCATATTGTTATCGGCTGATACTATTGACCCAAGGTAGCTAAAGGATTGCACCACTTCAAATTCGTGCTCCACTACCCTGATAGTTTGACCAACGTTAGGTTTTCTCTTCGCAGAAGTTGCCACCATGTACTTAGTTTTTCCTTCATTAATGTGCAGTCCCAGGTTTTGTGCCGCTTGCTCGATCTGGGTGAAGAATTCCTGTACCGCTGATTCGGTTCTACCGATGATGTCGATGTCATCTGCGTAGGCAAGTATCTGGCTGGACTTGGTGACAATAGTCCCTCTTGTTGTAACGCCAGAGTCACGGATTGCTTTCTCTAACGCCAGGTTGAAGAGGAGGCAGGCCAGACCGTCCCCTTGTCCGAGTCCATTATAAATGTTTATTGGTTTGGAGAGCAATCCCGGTATTTTTACTTGACTAGTTGCACCGGTCATGGTCAACCTACAAAGTCGTATCAATTTGTTTGGAATGCCGAACTCTCTCATGGCATTATATAGTTCTACCCTGGCTATGCCGTCGTAGGCGGCCTTAAAGTCTATAGATAGATGATATAATGGAATCTTAAATTCCTGAAATTTTTCCATCGCTTTGCTAAGGGTGAATATCTGATCAATTGCTGGTTTGCCTGGGATGAGGCCACACTGATATTGACCAATGATGGCTTTAGCGTATGGGGCTATCCGGTCTTGTAGGATAGTGGAGAGTATATTACAGGCGGTCACGATCTCATGAATTGCGTGATGTAACGTTGTCCCCCCTTGTTTGATCAGCTCAGCTGGTATGCCATGAGCTCCAGGGGCTTTATTTGATTTTAGCTGTCTAATGGCTTTTAATGTTTCCTCAATGTTTGGTGGCGGCAGCATTTGGTCTTGGTCTTGCATTGGTGGAGTCCCCAATTCTTCTGTGAACTGACCATTTAGCAATTCATTGAAGTGCACTTCCCATCGCTCCAGAATGCCTTCAGGGTCGGTGATCAGATTACCCTCTTTATCCTTGCAGTAAGTGCAGCGTGGTGTGTACCGTGTCATACTGCGGATTATTTGGTAGAACTTCCGCGCCTGGTGCAGGCCGCTCTCTCTCTACTTTTCTCTATTTCACAGATAAGGTCTTTTCCCCAAGCACTTTTCTTTTGTCTGTGAAGTCCTTTTTCAGATCTTCTGAGCTCTTTGTAGTTATCCTCGCGTACCTGCGTCCTGTGAGACTGCTGTATTGCGCGGTATGCAGCATTCTTACGTTCAGTCGCTAGTTTGCACTCATCATCAAACCAGTCGTTCCGATCTCTACTACTACTGCCTAAGATGGTGTTGGCAGTACTAATGACAGTATTCTTAAGGCGTGTCCATTTCTTTTCTACGCCCGGCATTCTGGCCCCAGGACCTACTCTCCCTCCGTCGAGCTCTTCGAGGGCGAGTCTTAACGCATGACCAAAGGTGTTGCTGGTATTCTCATTGCGTAAGGCAGCCGTGTTGATTCGAACCTGATCCGCGGATGCAATACGTCTCCGTAAGGCAATCCGCGCTCGGAAAACTATACCAACAAGATAGTGATCCGAGTCGACGTTGACACCTCGGTACGTTCGTACCGTCATCAGGCTCGAGGAGTTACGCCGATCTATCAACACGTGGTCAATTTGGTTGCGAGTGGCTCCATCAGGTGATAGCCAGGTCGCTTTGTGGATATCTTTACGTGGAAACCTGGTACTCGCAACGACCAAGTTTTTCGATGGTCCATCTGTGTATTCCTCATTTAGCTATATGACCAATTTAATTTTTTGTGAAAGCAAGCTTGTAATAAGTTATGAACATTTTTCATTCTCGCAAGGTTTACAAACGTGATATTCCTATTTAGCTCACAGGAAACCATCCACATGCTGATGTTTGAATAACCAAAAATCCTTTATAAGTTATGTTAAACGTGCACAATTGTGGTTGAATTTTCAGAACATTCATTTGTGGTACTGTCTTCGTATCAATGAGAAAAATGTTGATTAAGACTGATGATGATTTGTTCTGTTACTATCAACCCCAATATCCTGCCTTTGTTACCATTTTAATTACCGCCCCATCATATTGTGGTAGCTGGTACAAATAAAACAGCCTCCGTAGAGTCTATTCTGTTATATGATTCACGTGTTTGATGGGATTCACATTATTAAAAGGCAACGTATAGGTTCCTTTGTAAGCCTATCTACATGACATGTTGACTATTCTCTATGAATCAACAACAAATAATAACCTTTATACACAATACTGCTGCTCACCCCATTCTCTATGATGAATATTGATTTGAATCCTCCTGCCGATCAGGGTATTCTGTTTCTATAAGCTTTGCCAAAATAGGAACCTATGTAGTATGTTGGCAAATTAATTTGCTTTGTGAAACAACTAGTGTATTACACGATGGTTTATAGACATAACAGGTCAATTGAAAAGTCCCCGGCCTTCCATAGTAAAACACATTTTTTTGGCAAAATTCGTTTTTTTTATTCAACATAATTCCCTTCGAGGGTGATACATGGATTATAGCGACCCTCCAACTTGTCGATACCTTTTTTGTAGTACGATTTGTCCTTTGCTTTAAAATAGGCCTCAGTTTCGGCGATCACCTCTTCATTCGACGAAAATTTCCTCCCAGCGAGCATTCTTTTGAGATCTGAGAACAGGAAATAGTCGCTGGGGGCCAAATCTGGAGAATACGGTGGATGCGGAAGCGATTCGAAGCCCAATTCATAGATTTTTGCCATCGTTTTCACTGACTTGCGACACGGTGCATTGTCTTGGTGAAGCAGCACTTTCTTTTTCTTCAAATGCGGTCGTTTTTCAGCGATTTCGTCCTTCAAACGGCCCAATAACGCTGTGTAATAGTCGCTGTTGATGGTCCTTCCTTTTTCAAGATAGTCAACGAAAATTATTCCGCGCGCATCCCAAAATACAGACGTCATAACCTTGCCAGCCGACTGTTGCGTTTTTCCACGCTTTTGGGCGGGTTCATCGTGTGCAGTCCACTCGGATGACTGTCGATTGGACTTCGGAGTGAAATGATGGAGCCATGTTTCATCCATTGTCACATATCGACGCAAAAACTCGGGTTTATTATGCTTGATCATCTCCAAACACTGCTCCGAATCATCAACTCGTGGTTGTTTTTGGTCAAAAGTTCGCTCGCGCGGCACCCACTTTGCACAGAGCTTTCTCATACCCAAATATTCGTGAATGATATGATGTACACGTTCAGTTGATATCTTTAGAGTGCCTGCTATTTCATTCAATTTCAATTTACGGTCATTCAAAATCATTTTGTGGATATTTCTAATGTTTTCGTCGGTAACAACTTCTTTTGGGCGTCCACTGCGTTCACCGTCTTCGGTGCTCATTTCACCCCGTCTAAACTTAGCATACCAATCCTTGATGGTTGATTTTCCTGGGGCGGCGTCTGGAAACTCGTCATCAAGCCAAGTTTTTGCTTCAACTGTATTTTTTCCCTTCAAAAAGCAATATTTTATCAACACGCGAAATTCCTTTTTATCCATTTTTTCCACAATAACAGAAGTTGCTTCACTCAAAATACCATAATTCACAAACTAATGATCCGACATCTGTCAAGTTTATACACGCGTCTTTTGAAGGTTAGGGCTAACTAAAAATCATATGGATTTAATTCTAGTGCCGCCATCTATGTGCCAGGTCGGGGACTTTTCAATTGATCTGTTATTAGTGAGCAGCTGCAATGTACTTTACTTGCCAGTCGATTGAATTTAATCATCATGTCTGCCTGTCTCAATTACATTATATTTCAGGTTTAATTATATACTATTTTTTCATATATACATTATATAACACGATATTTAAAATACAGTGTTTTTTATGACCCAAGTAGTTTTTTTTTTTAATAACTTTCGAAGGGAATACAATTTTTAATTTGCACGAGCATATTACTGATCGAATAAGTCTTTAGCAATATAACTAAAATATGATATGATTGGTCGCTTCTGGCCGTGGCTCAAGAGCAAGTTCTTTAAAGTTTCTTTTTAATAAAAATTTCGCAGGTTTCTGGTGTTGTTTCAGAGCTTTTGTTTCGAATGTTAACTTTCAGTACCAAGATTGTGGTTGATTTGTTGTTATACATCTTTTTCGAGTACCCGCATTAAATCAGGGGTCGTGGGAAGTAGTCGATATCCCCATTTTTTGACAAAATTCGGCCAGGAAAATGTTTTCGCAGACCGAATTGTATGTGATATTGTACTGCCTTGTAGTGTTTTTTGCGAAATTCCCTGATATCCCGCAGCTATACCTAATCTAATCAAAGCAAAGGGCCCGCTGTTTCAATGCAAAGCCGCAACCCTTTGCTTGATTGATTAGTTCAGTACATCCTGATCGTGTTACGGGGAGCTTGCCCCAACTTAAAGTAATAAAAGTCTAACTTAAAGTAATAAAAGCCTAGCTCAAAATAATGAAATTCTAACTTAAAGTAATAAAAAGCGACTTTCTGTCAATACCTAAATCTGGAATCCAGCGGAACCACTCCCAGGAGACTGGAACAAAGAGAACACCAGCGGAGACATGGAGAAGGAGAACATGAACGGGTAAATATATTAAATTCATAACCTCGGAGGAGTATCCCCCGAGAGATAACTAAATATTTTATGTTAATACCAAAATTATTTGGTGTTATATTGACGACCGTGACAAGGCCTACTACAAGGGGACTACAACTCAAACCCAACAGAATCTATATGAAATCAAATCATATCATATTTACAAATCAAAACGGTACAAACATTAATAAAAACTAATATAAAATAAAAACAAAACAAAAAAAAAAAAAACACCAAAAGTCTCAAGACCGTAAGACCTGGTGAATTCCACAAAAAGACACCGGAGGCAAACTTTGATCAGAGGCAAAGACCAGGTCAACATTTTCAACTGTAAGGGGCGAAGCCTACCTGGCTCTCTAGGTCAAAACTGCTCTACAGACTGTTGAGCGATCCAAAGAGCCACAATTAAGTCACTAATTAAACATCTTCAAAAACTGATCCGTGACAACTCTAGATCAGTAATTAAAGACGATTAGAACAAGAGAATTCAAGCCATTAAAGCTAGTGGACCGAATATGTTCCTTCAAATAAGTAAAGTCTTTAGAAGGAAATAATATAATAACATCCCATGTCTGCGAGTTCCGCGGACTGCTGAGAATTGTCAAACTCTGCTGAAAGCAGGACTTACCCCGGAACACATCAACTCTAACGAAGAGTTCACAATAGTCGAGGATCCGCAAAAAAAGGCGGACTCAATTGGTGCTTGTTTCGAAGCAGTGTATAGATTGAACGAATCGGCTCATTCTAACCTTGACCTGGAAAATAGGGCTCTCCAAAAACACATTTGGCTACCCAATGAACTTATCAATTGGCGTCTCTTAAGTCGAAGTTTCACTATCTTTAGTGAAAATAATAGAGCGGATTCCCCGCTTAGAGATCTAAACACTAGCATATTTGTACACAAGGATGAACTGGCGGACATTCTTAGATCCATTGAGAACAAAACATCGTCTGGAATAGATAGTATTCCAAACATTGTTCTAAAGCATTTACCTCTGGAAGTACTTAAGGTTTACACTATTTTGTTCAATGACGCTCTAAACAATGCATATTATCCAATCCAATGGAAATCTGCAGTAATCCATCCCATCCCCAAAAAGGGCAAGGACAGGAGCAATCCAGCCAATCTTTTGCTCGATTAGTTTGCAAGGTATTCGAGAAAATTACAAATAAAGCATTGACTAACTGGAATGAGGAAAATTATATTATTATTCTGAACAACCAATTTGGTTTCCGTTCGCAACATGACACAGTTCATGCTGCAATAAAACTTGTTTCCGACCTACAGTGGGAAAGGCGAAGCGACAATGCACGGGGGCCTGTTTAGTTGACTTTGAAAAGGCTTTCGACACCGTATTGTTGGAAGGGCTCGTATATAAGTTATGAAATCTAGGTATGCCCGAATATTTATTATACATTATCTACGATATGATAATGGGTAAACAATTTGTAGTGAAATGTGGAGATATAATCTCTAACAAGACTTTCCACATCAAGAACGGTCTACAACAGGAGCAGTGAATTCTCCCATTTACACTAGTGGTCTAGTGGGTTATCTCAACCATGCAATTGCGTACGCCGACGACATTGTGGTGTATAGATCTGGAGAAAAGATTGATGTCATCAACAGACTTCTGCAAGAGGATTTGAACAAAATCAAACGTTTTCGCGACGACTGAAAATTAAAAATAAATTTCCAAAAAACAGAAACTATCCTTTTCAGAACGCCGCTGTCCAGTGCATCAAGGGATACAAAACTGAATTGGAAAACATTTTATATTGCAGGAAGTAATAAGCTTCCTCTACAAGTAAAAACTGTAGTCAGATACCTTGGCAGTGTTTGCGTGCCTGCCTCGGAGTGTATAGAACCCCCAGAGTCGCAGTATAAGAAATACTATCCCAATAAAGTCCTGTATGACAATTCAAGACTAAACAGAATAGACAACTTCATTTTCAAGATTACTCGTGGTCACACAACTAGGGAAATGTGCAGTGAAAATGATCTCATTTCGGGACCGTTCTATCCCAATGATATGTATGTGGAGAGTACTCTTTAGAATGGGTTCATTCCCTCAGAAGCGTTCCCTTTCTTGGATAAAAAAGGACTTATCCAAGACAAGCATAGAGCCAATATTATTTCCCACACTTTGCGTGGCGCCAGGGATAAACGAATTCTCCACGATAACGATATTTCTAATTTTCCAGATCGCCTGCGTTTTAGTATGGTGATCGATGAAAGAGATAAATCAATAAAAGATCGATCCCATCCCAACTGGTGGTGGATCAGTGATGAAGAAAGAACTACACGCCCCCAAACATAGTATGCCTCTCAGGCGCATCGCTTTCCTTCCCCCTATCCCCAATTCCCAATTATTTTTATTTATTTTTTATTTTCGTTTTTAATTTAATTTTAATTTTAATTTTTTATTTTTTTTATTTTTATTTGTATTCCTTGTTTATTTGTCCGTTTTGTTTCATTTTTTTTATTTTTTGGTTGTCAACCGTGCCGATTCAATTTGAGCTAAGTCGATAGTAACAAAAGCTGCATTGGCCGAACGCCGAAGACTCGGCAAAGCACAACGTTTAGCTGAACTTAACCGCCAAGAAGAGGAAGCTGAAACGGAGCGTAAATTTGAGAAGGAAGCTCTTCGTCTTGCTGAAGAACAGCGCAAAGTTGACGAGGGATGTTTGCGTCAAGCCGTTGAGGAAGCAAACAGGCACAAAGAAGAAGAAAGGCTTAACATCGAAGAAGCTGAGAAGAAAGCAAAAGAAGAAGGCGAACAGTAGGTGAAAACACAGACTAATGAATAAATGACGATTGAGGAACTCATCGCCGCTCAGTTCGCGGCACAGCACACCATCTCTCGCACCTTCCTCAACCTGCAGGACAAGGGACAGCCAACCCTGAACGGGATAGAAACCATCAAACGTGACCACCGCCCCGAATGGGAAGCCATTCTCAGGCGGCACAACAAAATCATCTACACGGCGGCCCCTGAGTATCAAAAACACGAGTACTTCGCGGAGGATTTTATCGGCGAGTCCGAGGAAGTATACCTCGAGGAACAGACAAAGCTACTCGAGGCTGAGTACGCGCTCGGATCAGCTTCCCCAATAAAGGCGAACAACGACAATCGCCTCCACCCCAGCGAGCTGCCCCCAGTGCAGCTGCCAACGGTCGCCACCAAGCCAGCGGAACAGGAACCGCACCCCAGACCAGTGAGTCCCGACCAAGAAACAGACCAGAATGCCGCCGGCCCAATGATCAACCAGACCCGTGTCCCGATACACAGACTACCGCCGGAATCCCCAAGGCAACAGGCTCCATGCACATTCTGCGGGGCCTCATGCCTTATCTACGCTTGCAAGGGCTTCCGATGACCCACACCTGGCCGTCGGAAGTCCTTCGCACAGAATAGAAACCCGTGCCTCAACTGTTTGGGTCGCCACCGCCTGCGCGACTGCCTCTCCAGCAAAGCGTGCCGGCAATGCCAGCAGAGACATCACACCCTGCTGTGTGTCCGGACAACCGCCATCAACGGGACAACCTCACCCCCGCCAGGAGTAAGTGCAGGACCCGCCCCGCGCATCGACTGCCACGAAAGGGCCCGCCCACACACAGTCAGAACCCCCCCAGAGCAACCGCGCTGTTCGCAACTGCTCGAGTCACCGTGACGTCGGAGCGGTAACGGAGGATTGAAGTCCGTACTCTAGTGGACCCCTGCTCCAGTGCCACATTTATGTCAAAGTCACTCGCCCAATTTGTGTCACCAGACCTGTTACCAGCAACCACGTGATCATTGATCGTGGGTTGCGAATTTATAACTCCAACCCCGGGAAATTGGTCGAGCATGCGACTGCAGATCGCAACTCCTCTGAGCATCACAAAGTGAGGTCTCGTCGGCATCGACCCCGGGGGCCACACACGAGCCCCATGCAACCACCCACCACCGACCACCGACCACCTGCGTGACCCAACTACCAGACATGCCCCTCCCCCGCTGAACCATTGCAAGGGTAGGGGGCATTCGAAGAGCCAGCAGCCTGTCCCCCCAAAGGCTTCAAGGCACCACACCACACCCCGGGCACCACGTGGTCAAGCTCCTGCCCAAGATCACCACCGCCGCCGAGGCCGACCGCTACTACATGTACCCACCACAACAGGACCAGGGGAGCGCAATGCCCCGCTCGGCGGGCGGCGCTCCCTAGCAACTAGCGGCCGCTCGAACCCCAACCAGAAAGCACGCCTCTCAGTGCATAAACAGAGGCTGCACTCCAACGACCCCGCGAGGCACTTGGCTCGCGACTGCCATTCTGCCAGGACACAGGGACAGTCCCAGGGACGACCCCGCACTCGACTCCACGCTACAGCCTCACACACCAACGGCCGCATCCCACCGGCCACTTACTTCGGACGGGCGCCAACGTGCGCAGTACCTTTCACCACCACTGGTCCCGATGTAGCGAGACCCATCACCAGCCATCACGTGGTCACTGATCGTGGGTTGCGACCTTACAACTCCAACCCAGATCAATTGGCCGGTTCCGCGACCACAAAAGGCAACGGACATCAGCTATGGAAAGGAGATTCCTGTCGCGATCTACCCTTCAGCACTCCCCAGGGCGGGCGGCCCCGTCCCAACTGACCACCCACGTGAAAGTGGACAGCAACATCCGACCACCAGAGACTCAACGACCAATACCAACCACCACCAGCAGACCGCACACTCCCGGCCCCTAGCCACCGCCCCCTGGAACAAAATGGTTCGCCAATGATTGGCGAATGCGGGCGCAGTATACCAGTTGCGCGGCAGCTGTCACGGACCAGCTGGCGTGTTGTCACCGACGATGAGGTCAGCAGCGTCTCTTTTGAATTGGCAATTGTTCGGAGTCGTTACTCAACACAGTCTGCAACCAACCTTCATCGCGCTCACACTGTCAGGGCAAACATCACAGGTACCAGCTCACCACAATAAAACGAAATGTATACGAAGTAAATAATAAGAGAAGTAAAAGTAAATCTCAAGGAATAAAGATTCCAGACTTTGGTTTTGTTCATCCTCTCCCCTTTTTTTTTTAGAGACAGGCGATGATGGTGTTGGGGTTGGTGTTGGTGTGCAGTCTACTTTGCAGCTTAGTATTGGCTGCAGCGTTTCGCGCTTTGGAGCCTAAATGAGTTTGAGGTGGTGACTATAGGTGACATCTTGTAGTTCTAAGTCGAATTTTGATTCCGTATCAGGTGTTTCCGAACCTGTACTGGACAGGTTTGGGGATGAGATGGCTTTTAATGGCAATCATTGCTATTTGACGACAGCGTTCTCAGCCTCGAGTGTCTCGCCGTCCTTTTTTAATTTCTTTATAAGAACCATCATGCTCCGTGTAGCGATCCTAAATCGCTACTCCTATCCAATTCCCCAATACCATCAAATATCCTATCCATAATCCCATAACACAAATCCCAAATTTCATATTGAATCAATGAGCGATAAATTAAACCAAAAGTCAATTGTCGCACATTGATTCAATTCCACATAACACATCCAAATTCCATATTGAGTCACATGTACAACGAATTTAACCAAAAGTTAATTCATCATACATTGACTCAATTCCTAAAAACCTTGACATCATGAAATGCTAAATTCAAAACGCATTTCATGATTCCCCTTCCCAGAATCTATCCAACAAAATCCTCAAACAATTCCCAGAACAATATTCCAATCAAAGCACGCCGTCTTGTGTGTGCTTCTTGGAATTTTGACATTAAAATAGTTGACAAAAGTCAAGTACAAAAACTATAAAAGGGCAGTGCTTTTCAATTTCGGGATCAGCTCCCCCTCAAAAACATACTCAAGTTCCTAAGCGAGCCCCGGTAAAGGCCAACACGACGCCTCAAATTCAAGCGGTGGTGCAAAAGCCTCCGAGGGGGCAATCTTCAATGTTCGAGAAACTACTTAGTTTCTCCCGCTTAATTGAGGACATCCGACCCCGATATGAGAAACTATCAACCGAGGCAGAGAGGGAGGCACTCCTTTTCACTGCATATGCAAGACATACCCTCCACAATGGATTCCAAAATTAAAGTTATCCTCTTAAATGTCAACTCCCTTGTTTCGCATTCCAAGCGTATGATAGTCTCTGACTTCATAAAGGAAAGCCGGGCGGACGTGGTACTTGTAACCGAAACTAGGTTGCATCCATGTCACCGTCCCGTATTCCCAAACTTCTCCATGATACGAAGAGATCGAACCCTCACTGGCGGTCCCACCATCAACGGAGGTGGAACTTGTATACTGGTTAAAAGCGGACTTCGCCATGAAGCTATTGACCCCCCACACCTAGAGTCCATAGAGGTATCTGGAGTTGAACTGCATCTGGCTAGTAATGGTAGAGTGAATATATACTCCGTATAACACTCGCATAAAACCAATAATGGCCCCATTAATCCCGAAGATGTCGGCAAACTAATAAGGACCTCGGGGCATACACCCTTCATCATAGGCGGCGATTTTAACTCCAGACATCCCCACTGGAACAACTCTGTCTCTTGCCCAAATGGCACAAAACTGTACCAATGGTACACCGCAAACATGTATGCCCTCAACTGCGAAATAGTCGAACCTACGGTTGGTACTCGAGGTAACTCAATTCTGGACATATTTATTGTGTCCAAAGACTTACTTCCACAAATCACTCCTCCTCAAGTTTCAGCGGGTGTATCTGACCACATTCATTCGCGGCTATCGAGCATCCCGGGCTCATATCAGATACATACCCGATTATGGGCGGACAAATTGGGACAACTTCAATATTACATTGAACGATAAACTCCACCACTTCTCTCTTCCCACTGACAGGAACCTAACGACGGTTGAGATAAACAACGTTGCAAAACGACTTCACGAGATTCTAGTTGAAACCTCGGAGACTCATGTCCCGAAGTATAAACTTGAAAAGACCTATCAGATTCCCCAGGACGACCTCACTCTTCGTCTCATCCGGGAGCGTAAAAAGCTCTGCAGAATGAGATTTCGTCACCGCTTTACGCAAAGGGAGCCATTATTGCGATCCATTATTCACAATATTGGTACACTGATAAAACAGAGAATCCAAAACAATCGTACCCGACAATTGGAAGACAAGCTGAAGGGTATTCAGATGGACCAGAACGTTTATAAAAATGTTAAAAAGATATGTGGCACTTCCCGCATCACTGGGCGAATTATGCACAATGGTGTTGTTGTCAATAACGACACCAATAAAGCAAATATCATCGGAGAGACCTTCGAAAACAATCACAAACTCACTCTCCAAGATGGCGACCCGGAAACTAATGCGATCGTTAGTTCAGAGGTCCACAGTAAGTTGGGCGACTTCAACGAGCCAATTGTTGTCTTTAACCCAACTAACAGTGCATACTTCGATGACACACGTGATAATGGTCACGGTTTCATCACACCAAATACCCTACAGAGTCTGGTTAAATCTCGACACCCTAAGAAGTCACCTGGTATCGACAACATGTCATACCACTCGTTGCGAAGGCTTTCTGCCTTATTCTTTATAAAGCTCTCCATTCTGTTCAACCATGCTTACAACATGGGGTACTTTCCCCAAGCTTGGAGGCACGATATTATTTGTCCAATAGCAAAAGTTGGGAAACCAACGTATCACCCCTCAAGCTTTCGCCCTATCTCGCTTCTCACTTGCATCAGCAAAATATATGAAAAATTCATATACCAGAAGCTAAATAACTTTGTCAGTGCCAGGCACCTAATACCTGATTTCCAATTCGGATTTCGAATAGCGCACAGCACCACTATGGCTCTCAATTTATTTCAAAACCACGTCTGCGTGCGGCTCTTTAATAAGGAACCCACCGTTGCGGTAAGCCTAGACATTGAAAAAGCTTTTGATACGACTTGGATCGAAGGTCTCGCTTTTAAACTACTGAATACTGGTCTCAGTAGAACGCTATGTAGCATCATCTACCAGTTCGTTCGCAACAGAACCTTCCAAGTTAGAATGAATGGAAAGCTTTCCCGAACTTTTCACGCCGCTGCAGGCGTACCACAGGGCTCCATTCTAGGCCCCATCTTATTCAATATTTACACCTCCGATATTCCCCGCCCTGCGGACGGGAGAGTAAACCAAATATGCTATGCGGATGACGTCCTGGTGTACACGTCAACCAAAGGCCCTAACCTCGCAACAAATCGACTCAACCGTCACTTGGACGAACTGTATCAGTATTACAGTCGATGGAAAATACGACTTAATCCATCCAAAGCAGTAGCCATAATTCTGAGTAGTAAACACTCCCAACCTACTTCTCGATATTCACAGAATATTCGAATAAAATGGGAGATACTACGATTAGACCACAGGACAAGATGAAATATCTCGGGGTCACTTATACCCCAAAAATGAATTTCATCAAACATGTGACCCACATTCTCCAAAGGGGCCTCGGTCGGTCTAATCAACTGCACAACATCTTGAAGTGGAACAACAAAGTTGACACCAAAGTTAAGCTTCTCTGCTATAAGCAGCTAATCCGATCTGGAATATCGTACGCCTTTCCCATATGGTCCTGCATATCTTCGGCTCAAATGGAAAGACTTCGGGTTTTCGAAAGGAAACTCCTCAGAAGATGCACCAATCATTCTAGAAGGCCTGACGGTTGTCATTACCCCAACTCTCACCTATACGAAGGCGCCTCCATTACCCCTATCGACGAGTACTTGCTTCAATTAGCATATAAGTACCTCGAAAACATTCAGAACAGCGAGAACCTACTTGTACGGGACTCTTACGTTCTTGACCCTTCTCTCTCTCGATCTCTTCGGATCAAACCCCCACAATTTCTTCTTCAGTACAAAACTGAAGAAAGCACCCTTCCCAACAACATTCCCCTCTATAATAGAGGATTCCTGGACCCATCCCATAGGGTCTACAATTAACAAACCAAACACACGAACGCACAGTACAAGACGGCACAAACACAAACATACACACCGACCAAAGAGCAGATTATCAGACGCCAAAGACGTGATCTGCGTTTACTACCGCACCCAAGACCCACCGGTCTTGTAAGATTTCTTTCCCACCATCCCTCTATAAAAGTAGTTAGAGAACACTTGGACTAACACTGTCTACACTATCCTTGGATACCCCCCTTTTTTCTTCTCTTTTCAGATGCCGCGAGACCGAGCCCAATATCCTCACGGATGTGGGTGATTCTGGTTATCGCAAGATGACCAGAAGTCAGAGACAAGATGAAGGACACATATCTCCTGTCTCGCCAAATTCGGCCTTCTCGCCACAATTTTTTTTTTTTTTTTATTTCGGGATCAGTAGAAGTACAGAGGCCGAACCACTGGCCATTCAATGTGAGTATAATTTCGAATCGCTGATTAAACACATCATCCTTGTACCTTCATAAAATACGAGTAGAATAAAATACAATCCCCTGAAATTGTTTCCACTCCGTTTTTCACTTTTTCACTTATCTCAATCGACACTCGGGGCTCTTCTCCCGCCGTTTTGGCAAAGCACGGCCCGGAGTATTACACCCGTTATGATGATGAAATGCATTTGAAGAAACGCATTTCATGTATTGGGATCTTGGAAAATTTGTGTTTATTCATGATAAATGAACAACTGGTTCTGGGGATGTCGATTATTACTAATCGAATTATAGATTGAGAATATATATATGGGGAGGGAACTGTTAGAGTTTTGCAGAGCATTATAGTACCACTTTCGGTCTATGAGAGGTGTATGAACGAATATGTTTGGTGTTATTATAGTCGCATTGCAAACAATACGGGTTCCTCTGAAAGTGACAAAATAAATTTTGATGACTAAACTTAAATTTCATATATATTTTAATTTTTTTAACTGAAAATCCATCTGTGTTTTTAAAATGCTTGTGGGTAGCTTTTATACAGACGGTAGGTTTATTAACTCAGGCAGGGGAACACTTCAAGGTTTGAGAAACACTGTTTCGTTTACATTTCCGTAACTAGTGAATCATTTTTAAAAATTCTTTTTGGGCACAGTTTGTAAGGCTAAGACGATTACTTTTAAATATTTGAATGTTTTAAAACTGTTATTTCCAAGTCATGAAGGCGTATTAGGATATTGTATTGTAAATCAGCGGTTTTTTCTTTTCTTTGGTGTTTTTATGCAATTTTTAAATAAAAAATACCACCGAATACCGTCGCGTTTTGCAAAAATCAGTGGATACATTTGAATTTCAAATGTCTCGAAAACTAGAGCTCATCTACAGAAATGGTCAGTACTATAATCTTTACCGTACTCGAATTACGTTTTCCCCGGGATGGCCTGCTTGACGAGAAAACATTCGAGAACAGTGATTACTCATATTAGATGATTTGTTGACTTCTACAATTTGTACAATATGCTAACAAGTGGACCCAGAAATGGTTCGGGATTTTTCCAACCATTTCCGGACTATATCTTAATAGAATGACATTTCATTGGAATCCAATTTATTATTCACTAATTGTGTCGTATGTAAAATCAACTACATAACTCAAAATCCTCACCAATTCAGCTATTGAAACTTTAATATAGAAAAAAAGTGCCAGAAGTTAAAATATATATAAAAAGGGATACGTTTTTAATTGGAAACCCATTGTGCCACAAAACTATTTACGGAAAAACCGCACAGTAAGGTCGGAAATCCTTTTTAGGGAAGTCTACCTCAAAGAGTACTTAAGTTATATGTTTCGCCTGCTTGCATTTTATTCCGGGGGATTATATGAGAAAAACCTTTCCGACAATTTTCATACTCACTCAAACCTTGTCGCAAGAATTCAACTACTGTCAGACCCTTCACTTCCATTTATAGTGGTAGGTGGGGTTCAGTAATGTCATAAGCCGGAATTCAGGTATTTTTGAGTATTTATATACATTACAAATATTTCAAAATTCATGACGCGTAGATATTAAATGTTTTTCGCAAATGTTTTCGGTTAAGATTCAAATACCAAGCTGGTATTGTGCGGACAATATACAACTCCCAATGGCAATTAAACCCGACTTACCGGCAATTCCCAGGGAGGAACACACTAGATTTCTCAAATTGAAAAGCATTAAAAAGCCACTTACAACAAGAACTCTCGACAACGTCGAAAATATTTCCACTGGATTACCCATTTCTATGGAGACGACTTAGGTCGGGGCATAATCATTGCGTAGGGTATTATTTATAGAAATAAAACTCATCTTGCCGAAGGCCAAGATAAAGTAGGCAAAATTGAAAAGGTTTTGTTACTATGGACCTTGTTCATTGTTTGTAGTGGCGGAGATTATATTTTGCTGTTAAATTTACGTAGAATATTGTGTACATGTTACGAGCTGTCAACGGTCAATAACTTTAGGTACGTGCCAAATGAAATTTGTTTTGGGGGAGAATACCACCCTTACGTGTGTTTTATCATATCCTCAAAATGACCACCCTATAAATGAAAATAAGAATTAAGCTGAATTCACACAATCGATTGTGATAACTTTATTGCCTCATAGGCGGCTTCACTTCAGTAAGAAAAAAACGATATTGTTTTGATACCCTTCTTATTTTTATTGGACAAGGAAGAGGGCTGGGCAAAGTACTATACAAAAATGGAGCAAAAAAGTAATTAGGTGACTAATAAGAATGATTTCGATTAATGTTGATGGCTATAGTTAGACTTACTATGAATAATAACACATTATGTGAGTACTCGTATATTACTCACATGATGTGTTATTATTAATTTAATAGAGGACTTCAAAAACTGGTAGCGTGTCGTATTGTTTATTTAGCGTAATACAAATGTTGACCTATTACAAGAATTAAAAAATATTATTACGGGTCATACGTTTAGCTTACGATTATTATTAGTATAGAAAGTAAGAATAAGAAGTGGCTGTGTGGACGTTCATTACCAGTTCAGTGTCGGCTGATATGAATTCGAATGAAGGATTCTTATTGAAGTTATAAGAAATAACTTGGAGATTTGGTGAATTGATTCATCTTGTGAATTATGACCTTTGTTGACTAGTGTAGTCATGGATTGGCAGGACGAACGTCTTATATACGGAATTAATTTCGATTTTGGCCTTTTACCACTGCAGGACATTATTCAGATCTCGATTCAGAGAGTCAATGTGGCTACATCTCAGCTGGAGCGACGTTGATGCACCCATCGGTCAATCACTCGAAAAGGGGAAAACAAGCGTACTATCATCCGCAAAACTGAACACCCTGTTATACGTTGTCTCCCACAAACATTTATGTGAAGCAAAAACAGGGTTGGATCCAAAATAGAGCCCTCAGGCACGACCGAATTAACAAGATACAGATCCGAACACTCGCCGTCCACAACAACCCGGATCGATCGATTTTCGAGGAAGCTCTTCGCCCAGTCGCAAAGCTGCTGGGAAAATCCATATGAACAAAGTTTGCTCAGCAATGTGCCGTGTCAGACGCGGTCAAAAGCCTTGGAGATATGCTATGCGACCGCCCTTCACTCACCACGCGTTTGAAATAATAGTGAAGAAGAACGTGTGATTCGAACTAACGCTATGAGAGTTTGAATCACCCAAAAAATTGAACCTAAGCGTTACCCATCAGGCTACTGGCCGATTTTAGAATTTGATTTTTAAACTCGACTATACTCCACTGATGTGAATTGTTATGTTATCGCTAAGGTATACGGCTCTGATGTATTTTTCTTATTCGATTTTTCGTTCGGTGCTCTTCACTATTTTGCTTGTGAATTGTGTGTGTATCTGTTAGAGTCGCCACATGTCCACATATCGGTTATGAGTGTCAAAAGCTCTCCCGTGGACCGCCTGCCACGGAATCCGTATTGACGATCCGTTGCACTCCAAATACTTAATAAACTCGCCAATGTTGACCTTTTCCATTACCTTAGATAACATAGACAGTAATGCTATCGGCCAGTAAGTTTGTGGGAGACACCTTTTTCCCCTCTTTGGGATTTGCTGAACTCGAGCGATTTCCCAGCAGGCAGGAAAGGTCTTTCGTTCATAAGATATGCGAAATAGTCTGCCAAGAACTGGCGATAGTTCTGGAGCACAGTTCTTAAGGAGTATTGCTGGTATTCCGTCCGGGCCGGTTGCCTTCCTACAGTCCAGTCCACGCAGAATGCGTTGAATAGTACGAGGGCGGAACATTACATCCCACATCGAACACCGCACCGGCACAATCACAGGCGGCTCCAAAAGACCGGCAACGAGGTTTGAATTCGCGGAAAATAAATTTGCCAACACATTAGCTTTATCTTTTGAATTTGTGACCAACGTGCCACTGCCCGTGAATAACGGGGAAAAAGAAGAGGAAGTGAAGTTACTGCTGACAGCCCTTGTCATTGACCAGAATGGACGCGAACCAGTTGGGCACTCAGGGAGTTTATTGGTCACTCCGTCGTTGTAAGCCTTCTTCACGGTATCAATCGCCTGGTTGCACGCGTTTCTGATTCTAACAAAATGCAAAACGAAAGAATTAAGGAACTCGGTGGAAAACATGAACCCGAAACCCGTATATCCTCCATACATGGAAGACAAAACGCCACGGTTGACTGGATAAAGTTGCCCTCACGATCGCAACAATTAGTGGAAATCCCCCTAAAGGGAAAACTCGGTCAACAAGTGAAAATAAAAAAGCCTAAATTATGCCAGGAATATATGTGGGTAATAGTTTGGCAACACCACGGGACAACAGAATAAGGCTACTTCTAATGAACACATTGGACACCGATCAAAAGATAACGACCTACGACATATAAGTCGGATGGGAGGATCTGGACGACTGCAATGTGTTGCAGGCGGGCGAAACCAATGATCTCCTAAAGAATAGGCTTGGACGGTTAGAATCACTTCTGAAGCTGCGTCTTTGTAACCAGGAAGAAAGGAAATCTATCCTGAACATCTGCCGCACTTATAATAACCTTTTTCTCCTCGAGGGCGACTACCTCGCATATACTGATGCCATAGAGCATCAAATCATTGCTGAGGAAGGTAAGCCATCTCTCTATATAAAACCCTATCGCCTCCCAGATAGGTCCTAGCAGGAAATACACAAACAGGTGAATGAGATGCTTCAGGACGGAGTGGTAAACCCAAGTTTCAGTCCTTGGAATTTCCCCCTCTTACTAGTGCCCAAACAAGCAGGTCCTGATGGGTCCAAACGGTGGAGAGTGGTCGTTGACTTTAGAGCTCTCAATAAACTGACAGTCGGAAATGCGTACATCATCATCATCGGCACTACAGCCGGGAGCCGGTCTTGGCCTTATTTAGCAAGTCCTGAGGCTTGTTAAATTTTCCATAATGATTTGTTTTTTCCGGCCAAGGTCATTAGCCTTGCGCCAGAAGCTCCCCGAAGGGGAATCGAACGCCGGTCTCCCGCCTGGCAGTCGGGTATACTAAGCAGTATACTGTTGAGGAGCCTAGCCTGTAATTAATACAATCTTAAAAACATAAGAATTACCCATATAAGACAAGCAATTAGCCTATTTGTAATTATAAAATGGCATTTTCAAAAAACCGTAACTTTATAAAACACATAAAAAGATACATTTTTCAATTTACTAATGTTGCGGATTCGCAACAAAATGCAGCGGCAAGAATCTAGTCCGTTCATCGTCTAGTACACTCCCCAACCAACATACTCACCACGCCTGTCAGCCGCCAGCTGACAATGCATCACCTGCTTAGGGACGCCATCCGACTGTCATCCATTTAAACTGTGACCAACGGCTTTTGGTCTGTCCCTGCCAGGTCTCCATCACGAACGCATCGAATTTAGTCTGATTATAGTAAAGTGTTAGTTAAACTAAGTGTATAAAACTAAGTATATACAGGTACAGTTTTCACAATAAAGAGAGTGCTACCGAGTTTGTTTGCGCGTTCGCGAATTCGCAACGGAAGTTCAAGGACTGTGACCAGAAGTTCTGCCGCATCATCTCCAACGCCATCTCCCTGGTCGCCTCGTTTCCGTAGCATCATTCGTGGCCGTTCGCTCGCCACCATTTACTGGTCCTTCGAGCCGGATCCAGCAACGTGTGGATCCCTCATCGCCGGCGCGACACAACACATCTGTGTAGAGTAACATTAGCGACCACCAAGATCCATCGCCGTCCAGTTCGCGGCACAACTCACCGCTGAGAACAACACAAAATGGAATACAATGCCGTGCAACCATCACCTCTGAACGAAAAGGTGATACCGGATAAACAAAAAAAAAATTGAAGGGAACATTTCATCGTGCCATGAGACTGTATCACACAAATGATCCCGACCACTGGGTGGAGTTGAAACGCAAGGAAGTTGAATACAAAAGGAAGCGGTTAAAGAAACAGCAGTATTACGAAAGTGTAACACATGCGCAGTGTCCAGATTGGTGAAACTCCTTTACATACTCAAACAAACACTGGAACCGTGGCCCCATCTGCCGGACCACCGAACCGATTACCACCGCCGCCTACAACATTGTCGTTGTCTCCATTCCATCTTCCCGGAACACTGCGAAAGTCGAATGATTCTCAACAATAGGCTGAAAAGAAATCAACAAAAGCAAAGAAAGTGGAGACGCTCGGCGTGCCATCAGGCCCACTGCCTAATATAGTCGATATGTCGGATCTGGACACTATTGCAGAAGATGACGAACCGCTACAACCAGCTAAAAAAGCGAGTCGCCTATCAGATCACTCTAAAGCAAAGAAAGAAGACGATCTGCCGAAGCCAAACCCACTGCAGCAACGCATCCTAGCGATATCCGGGCGAAATATAGATGAATTCCTGAATGAAATAGAAAGTGTTCATAAGAAAAGGGAAAAGGAACGATACTTTGAGCCTAATAACAGCGAATGTGACAACAAAGAAGAAAGCGATGCATCGAATGAGAGCAGTGACGAGGAAAGTGATACGAGTCATTCGAAATCCGATGATGATGCTTCTCGGACTGGTGCACATGTAACCATCCCCCCGCCACCATCAGCGCCTAAATCGAATGTGCCAATAATCACGGACGCGAACACTGACGAAGTCGTAACCTCGACAAATGGTGGGAATCAACCACGGGTATATAACAATGCAGTCAGCGCAGCTCAGGCGTCGCGCCCTCGGCCGCGCCGTCAACAAAGACTCTGGGCACCGGCACCCAACAAGCAACCTACCAGTGAGCAAGTGACCATGGTCACTTCGCGCCTCCCTCAACCTGCAGGACAAGGGACAACTAACGAACACCAACACAGAAACCACAAGACCTCCGCACCGAACGGGAAGGAAACATGGCGCCCCCCGAGTATCAACAGCACCAGTACTTTGCGGAAGATTTCATCGCCGAGGCCGAGGAAGTGTACCTCGACGAACTGACGAGCCTACTCGAGGCCCAGTCCGCGCTCGCATCAGCTTCTCCAACAATGGCGAACAACGCCAATCGCCTCCACCACGGCGAGCTGCCCCCAGTGCACCTGCGAGCGGCCCCCAGTGCACCAAGACCACGGGAAAGGAACAGCACCCCAGGCCAGTGAGTCCCGACCAAGCAACCGACCAGAATGCCGCCGGCCCAATGATCAACCAGACCCGTGCCCCGATGTACGGACCACCACCGGAACACCTAAGGCAACACCTGGCCATCGGAAGTCCTTCGCACATAAAAGAAACCTGTGCCACAATTGCTTGGGTCGCCACCGGCTACGCGACTGCCACTCCAGCAAAGCGTGCCGGAAATGCCAGCAGAGACATCACACCCTGCTGTGTGTCCGGACAACCGCCATCAACGGGACAACCTCACCATCGCCAGTAGTGAGCGTAGGACCCGCCCCCGGATCGAACACCATGAAATGGCCTGCGCACACACAGTCAGCACCCCCCCAACAGCAATCTGCGCAGCCCGCAGCCTCTCGAGTCATCGTGACGTCGGAACGGCAACGGGGGATTGAAGTCTGTGGCCTGCTAGACCCGTGCTCCAGCGCCACATTCATCTCGGAGTCGCTTGTCCAAAGGTTACACCTCCCACGCCAGCACCATTCGTCTCCACATATGGCGTCGGGGGCACTCGCAGCCTTACCACAAGGGCGCAAGCCGCAATCACTATCGTTCCTCGCCGCAATAGCTTGCAACAGTGGACACTGAGACCTCCCATCCTGTCCCGCCTCTCAAGGTGTGTGCCATCACCACAACCAACGACGAGAGACCTCTCGTTCGTGGCGGAACTGGAACTTGCCGATCCGAACATCGCCTCCGCTGCCAAGGTGGACATCATCATTGGGGCAGACATGTACCCCACCCTCATACTCGAAGGTCTAAGGAAGGAGCAACGTTCCGACCTCGTCGCGCAGGCCACTGAATTGGGGTGAGTGCCGTCGCCATCTACCCTACGGGCCATCCCAGACCTCCAAGCCTTCAGCGCTCCTCAGGGCGGTCGGCCCCCTCCCAACCGGGCCTCCGTCCCCTGTAAGAAAATGGTTCGCCAATGATTGGCGAAGGCGGGCGGAATGTTGCGGGTTCGCAACTAAATGCAGCGCGGAGAATCTAGTACGTTCATCGTCTAGTACGCTCCCCGACCACCATATTCACCAACCGCCAGCTGACAATGCGTCATCACCTAGTGACGCCTTCGAGCTGTCACCTAGATTTGAATGTGACTAACGCCTTTTAGTCAGTCGACCATCAATTTCTAGCGCGCGCACGTCGTCAATCAACAATGGGATGCATAGTGATCTCGGGATAGGAGAATGGGAAGGGAGTCTGACGAGTGAGGATCACACTTTACAATAATAAACGATAGATACTTGAACAACTTTTGAGTTTTGACTGTGTCAACACTGGCGTCAACAGACAAGAACTGGTGAGTAGAATAGTGACTAAACCCACTTTTCAGCTTTGCCGTTTCCCGAGCATCATCTCCCCCACGGAAGCCAGCGGAAACCGCTGAGGTTGCCCGGCGCAGGGAAGGCATTTCCACAGCGATCGGTCGCTACTCTTCCCAGTGAACAACCGTGTGTGGCTGTACTTATGACTATTTGTATGAGAAAGAAAAATTAGGAAAACTTTGTGTCGAATTTTTTTTTTGACTTCCTTCAATTTTAATTTTTTTAAATTTTATTTAAAAGAACAACTTCAATCTTATACTACGCTAATTCTAGAGAAGCTAAGTCTGTGTAAAAAAGTCTTTGCCAAGCAGTTTGTTGGTGACTTTGTCATTGTGAATATTCTACGTGGTATCAGTTACCCCATTGCACGTGTTTCTGATTCTGACAAAATTCAATCTGTAGGCCTTTGTGGGATTGGGGCGCCATTGTTTAAAAGCTTAATATTTTCCCGCTATACCCCGCTCGCATTTTTGTAAATCCAAGGCTTAGCAGATGAACTTTGTTTAATGGAATGCGGAAGGCAAAGCTTCATCCTTAAACGGCTGAATGGCGGAGTTGGTAGCGAGGTTGTGTCTTGCCTTTGATTGTCCAAACGTAAGTTTAACTGACAACTGTTGCAATTGTGCAGTTCGGCACAATTACTGAGAGGCAGGTTGGGTTCCACAGCCCAGCCGCCTGCTGATGGACCGGTTGTTGTGACGTCACTTGGGAGGGTATTAATTGTTGTTCTTCAAGAACGAGATCTCTTTATGAAACCTTCCCAACTTCGCTCTTGCGGTCGCCGCCGTGCTTTTTCAGACCTGAGGGAACAGTAGCGACCGATCGTTCGAGATACGTTGTGTAACTAATAGCGTCCGTGAGCCGAGTCACCCAGCGGCTTCCGTAGTGCAGGTGGTGCTTGTGCGCAGTAAAACTAAAAATATGTTTAATGGGTTTGTACCCCGACGCTACTATTATTGCGGATTTTGCACTCAAAACTCAAAGAAACTGATCCAAGTATCCACTGAACTCTTTGTATACGTTTTATTAAATTCTTGAGAGACTGTCTCGTGAGATCACGATGCCCTTTTTAAACCAAAACAAATCGGGATTTTGTATTTCGAAATGATCGAATTGAACACAAGACCACGATTTAGATACTTTGTGTGTGGTGCGTAGTGTTTGTTTTCAAGATAAGAGTTCGGTTTGGTGAATTCTCCGAAAATTTAGGATATGTAGTGCATATGAGGGTATACACTGGGATTAGGATTTTGTTTACGTGTGGTAATTGAACATCTGGTTCTTGATCTTATCTGATGATTATGGAGAATGTGGATGTGAGGGAGATAATCGAGTATTCGATTCGGTTATCAGGTATTTTGCTTCATCAAGAGGATAGATTTTTGAATTTATGTTCAGCGTTGACTTCAAAAAAGCCTACGACTCAGTCGCAAGGCAAAGACTCTACCAGATTGTAGTTGAGCTGGGAATCCCGAAAAAATATGCCGCCCTCGTTCAAATTTGGATGAACGAAAATAAAGGGCGAGTTAGAATAGAAAACCACCTCTCAGAACGATTTGAAATCCGGGACGGACTAAAACAGGGGGATGGCCTCTCACCGTGTCGTTTTACGGGTGACATCCCCGTTTTGGGCGATAACCTGTAAGTAAAAACTGTGAATTCATAATGCAAGCGGCAGGAGAGGTGGCCTATAAATAAATGAAGACAATACAAAATATATTATTACGGCGCGAACAGGTGGGGTAAAAAAGTTAAAGAATTTAAATATCTGGGAACGATACTGACGGTCAGTAACGAAATGTCAAAGGAAATTAACAAAATACTACATCCGGCAATGCTAGTTGGCAGGTAGTCAGTAAACTGCTGAAATCCAAACTGCTATCACGTAATATAAACCTCCGTGTCTATAGAACCATAATCATGCCGATTGTTCTATACGGATGCGAAACATGGGCCCTCACAAAACGGGAAGAAAACAAGTTTCGCCTATTCGAGAATAAAGTTTAAAGGGATATCTTTGGTGGTAAATATGTCGAGGAGGCAGGACAATGGAAGAAACTCCACAACCACGAATTGGAAGAGCTATATCGCAAACCTACAACAGTGAGTGTAATCAAGCTGTGAAGATTAAGATGGGCCGGACATGTGGCGCGAATGGGCAATGATACGACCGTGCGTAGAATTCTTGAGGGTAGACCAACGGGAAAGAGACCGCCAGGACGGCCGCGCCGGAGATTGGAGGACAATGTTAGCCTTGACTTTGAGGAGATCGGATCGGCAGGTCAAGCGTGGAAGGAGAGTGCACAGGACAGGGAACGATGGTAGGGTTGAGTCGGTGAGGTCGTGAACTTCCGGGTTACTACAGGCCAATAAATAGTCTAGTAGTAGTTATGAGGAATTTGTTGCAAGGGTGATAAACGAATATTTGATTCGTTTATCGCGAATTTTGTTGGATCGGATTAGTGGGTTTATGGGTATAAGTTTAAGGTGAAGGGGTGAGGGGGAAGGAGATAGTAGGGCTTTTCAGAGCACTACACGGTCAAGAAAAAATAGAATCTCAGGACGATGACTCAGTTTTAGAGGTTTGCCTTTCCTGGAAGAAGTTAAGTAAAAAGAGGAGTTGCCTTCGCGACTATGCACCATTAGTGCCATCTTGTGAAATTTTTGCTGCATAGGTTCCAACTTTAGTGACGATAGTACGAACGATCCCGCGTGATGCGCACAATAAAGTATACGTCTAACCTTTTGCCTCTATGGCCTTTGCGACAACATTTGCACTAGGAAAACGAAGATCTTTGAGCTCTTTTTGGCTTGGAGATAAAAAAAGCCATTGGGAGCTAAATCTGAACTGAAAGACGGATGCTGTACAATGGGTACGTTTTTTTTTTTCTTTTCTGGTTAGGAAAACTTGCGCCACAAGCGATGGCGCATTGTCATGAGACAATTTCCAAGAGACCATCTACATTTATACATCTAATTGATATCTAATTAATAGTATAAATAATTATAGACCAGTCAATATCCAAAAATTCAAACTAATATCTCCAATTAAATCAAATGCACGATATGTTCATTTGTCACTCATTGATTCAACTCCCCAAAATCCAAAACTAAACTAAATGCGTGATAGCGATTACAAAATTCCACAAGATGATGATGCGTATCTTAAATGTATTAGGTGACCATCCTTTCCCAGAACTCGTTTAATAGAATCACACGACAGACCTTTACTGCCCTTCCGGGAATTTTTAAGTACTTTTTCTGAACAAATCTCGACAAGATTTTACATAAATGGCCGATGCATCCTGGTTTCGAAGGTCATCACACACACACACACACACCGACCAAAGCACAGATTATCAGACGCCAAAGACGTGATCTACGTTTACTACCGCATTCAAGACCCACCGGTCTTGTACGAGTTCTTTCTCACCACCCCCCATTCAAGTAGTTAGAGAACAATTGAAATAACCCTGTCCTGACTATCCTTAGATACCTCCTCCCCCTTTCTTTTCAGATATCTTGAGATCGAGCCCGACATCCTCACGGATGTGGGCGATTCTGGTTATCCCAAGATGACCAGAAGCCAGAGACAAGATGAGGGAGGGACACATTTGTCCTTGTGTCCCTGAAGTCGCCCGCTCGCCTTCCCATTTTTGTTGTTGTTCGGTTTCAAAGGTCAGTCTCTAGATTGGCGTTATTAAGGATTCCAGTCAACTAAAATTTTAAACCATGTATAATAGTATATGTTTCGGATTCATAATTATATGCTCGGGGAGAATCTAGTACCTCGTCTAGTACTCTCCCCGACAAACATATTCACCACAAATCGATGACAGTGGATGAACAACCGCCATCGCTAACTGTCATGGGATACTGTTTTGGTGCATGATCGACGGATCAACGATTTACTGTCAAGCTGTAACAAAAGAATTGGATTTAATTTCTGAACTGAGGAATTGAGTTTTGCCTTCGCGCGCCACCATGTGGCTTTTGTATATTCGAAAAACTTACACATAGACTTGTTAGTCAATCGTAATTCTCAATTATCGTGGCATATTTTTTAGTACCTTTTAATGCAAGTTTAGTTATTTTAATAACTTGCGGTCTTGCTTGCTGGAAACAGGAGTAGAAACATACAAAAAAAAACAGTTCTTCGAATAATAAGATTGGCGTAATTTGCATTTGTCTGTCCTTTTAATTGGTGCCAATTAGAATTAAATTCTTACCTTACGAATTTTATTCAATTGCCGGTAAATTACGTTAGTGCGGTTCGAATGCTGTAGACGAGCTGCTAAACCGAACTCACATGTGCAAAGTTCATTGACTGCGAGGAGATGTTTCTTCGGCTACCTACAGCTTAATAGCAGTTGCATCATCACATTGGCGGCCTCATCACGGACTCAAGTGTAATACATATTACAAACAAGGAGGCACAACTTTGCCAGGGCCAGGCGCAGATAATCACGCGCATAACAACACATACCGTGCGTTTTCAGGATTTCTACAAAACAGGTATTACTGTGCCTTCCATCTTAAAACCCATTTGGTTTCAGGCATCGTGCTCATCTTAGACGATTCCCCGACGACATTCCTCGTCCGGAGGAACTCAAAAGGATCTTGACCGTCGACATTCCTCGTTCAGTGTCGAGATACATTCAACATATAGTACAATAAAAAGGTCAGCAGTCCGATTGTAGTCCAAAGTGGTGGATGAATTCAATTAAAATTAATAGAACGCAAACGTTTTTAAACAAAATTGAAAGTAAAAAAAGTTTAGACCAAATTTAATGTACAGTCTTTGAGTTAAAGCTTGAACACCGATCGCCACTCTTCCCTCTACACTGAGGAAACACGATGGTTGACCATAACACGAGATCCCGAAATTTTTTTAAAAACACTTATTCTTATATCTTATACGATGGTGGTGAATCTCTGCGTGAGAAGTCTTTCTTAAAATGTCGTTTAATTTTCTTATTTCAGTTTCGCCAATCCTAAGACTAACTATCCACAGCGGCAGTTACTTTCAAAGGGCAAGGACTTTTTCATGGTTCCGAACTAGCCTCGTTCTGTAGATTACGTAAAGTAATAAAAACAAAAAAAAAAAGTTGTTCTCGGTGAATATAAAACTTTAATGGTATTTTCTAATTTCCGAGTGGTAGCCGGGGTCCCAACGCCCTGTGCGCCCGGTGAAATACCACCCCATCAAGCTATAGGCTCCGTGAAATGGTTGGGAGAAATTCCTGGCCATATTTCGGGGCTTGGCTGATGAACCGGTTCGAAGAAAGGTTGGTTAGGTGGTAGTCGGTCCCAAGGTGAGATACCACCCCGTCACGCTGTACATTCCGCGATATCGCCGAGAGAAATCTTCGACGGTGTTTCGGATGTGTGGCTGACGGCCCGGACTGACACGGAGATAAGTCATGATGGTACCTTCTGATATATATATATACATATTCGGATCTCCGTGGGGGACTATGTCAGGGGGAACATCATGCAGATATCATGATAAATAATGGAACTTTGAGAGGTTCGTCATCGCATAACCGGGCTCGCTCTCGAGGCTCGACCCACGCTCGACTAGTGACGGCATTTTGTCACATCAGGGGCATTGGTTTCACCAATACTAATGTAAACGCCGTCCACCAATATTTGCAAATAACGAAACCTGATATCCATGCCCTAACTGAGACCCAGGTCGATTCGTCAACTGATTCGACATATCTTCATTGCTCAGGATACGACTTACATTCGAGATTCCGTTTTAAGGGCGGAGTCTGCGTCTTCGCGCGGTCCAATCTGGCTTGCCAGAGGATGGAGGCGTTGGAACCCAATAATATGGACATCATATGGTTGAGGGTCGTGCTGAGGAATTCCGTTAAATTTCTTTGTTGTCTTTACCGCTCCCCGAATGACGATCGACCGGCGACATTTTTCGAACATCTTTCATATACCGTCGACTGGATACAGATCAACCACCCAGCTTCTGAAATTGTTGTCCTTGGTGATTTTAATATGCACAATTCCGACTGGTTGTTACATTCTAACAGAACCGACGAGGCTGGGAGGCTGGCGGAGATGTTTGCTGTAAGCCACAACTTGACTCAACTCGCGGGGGAGTCAACGCGGGTGCCGGATGCCCGAGGCGATTATGCGAACACCCTGGATCTGTTTTTGACATCCGAACCGAGTATTTATACTGTAGAGGTTTCTGCGCCACTGGGAAACTCAGATCCCTGCTTGGTATCTGTCGCGCAAGCACTTGCATACCAAGCGAACAACCGGCCTAGGCAGCTTCGCCGTGTATGGAAGTATGGGGCCGCAAACTGGGACGTTTTGCGAGATTTCTTCCTATCCTTTCCATGGTCCGAGGTGTGCTTCGGAAACTCCGATGTTAACGCATGCGCGGAGTCGGTATCGGAGATTATTCTTCTGGGGATGCAGATCTACATTCCGCATTCCATCAAACGAAGTTCGTCTGATAAACCTTGGTTTGATAAAAAATGCGAGCTGATTACAGCGGCAAAAAATAGAACTTATAAACAATGGCGCTCCAATCCCACCGATGTTAACAGAACGAATTTTGTTAAAATCAGAAACGCGTGCAACCAGGCGATTGATACCGTGAAGAAGGCTCACAACGATAGGGTGATCAATAAGATCCTTCGGTGCCCAACTGGTTCGCGCTCCTTCTGGTCAATGGCAAAAGCTGTCAGCGGGACGTTAGTCACGAATTCAAAGGATAAAGCTAATGTGTTCGCAAATTTATTTTCGGCGAATTCAAACCTCGATCCTGGCCTTTTGGAGCCACCTGTGATCTCGCCGGTACAGTCTTCCGTGCGGGATGTGGGATTTCGTCCGCGCTCTATTCAACGCATTCTACGTGAACTGGATTGTAGGTAGTCAACCAGCCCGGACGGAATACCAGCAATAGTCCTTAAGAATTGTGCTCCAGAACTATCGCCGGTTCTTGGCAGACTCTTCCGCTTATCTTATGCACGGAGGACCTTTCCTGCCTGCTGGAAAATCGCTCGAGTTCAGCCAATCCCAAAGACGGGAAAAAAGTGTCTCCCACAAAATTACCGCCCGATAGCATTACTGTCTATTTAATCTAAGGTAATGGAAAAAGTCATCAATACAGAGTTGGTTAAGTATTTAGAGTGCAAGGGACTTCTGAATGATCGTCAATACGGATTCCGTGGCAGGCGGTCCACGGGAGACCTTTTGACAATTATAACCGATATATGGACATCTGCGATTGAATGGCATGGTGAGTCAAGGGCGGTCGCATGGGATATCTCCAAGGCTTTTGACCGCGTCTGGCACGGGGCATTGCTGAGCAAACCTCGTTCATATGGACTTTCCCAACAGCTTTGCGACTGAACGAGGAGCTTCCTCGAGAAATGTGTTCGGATCTTTATCCTATTAATTCGGGGTTGCCCCAAGTTTCTATTTTGGCTCCAACCTTGTTCACATAAATGATTTGTTGACAACGGATAACAAAGTGTTCAGTTTTGCGGATGGTAGTACGCTTGTTTCCTCCTTTTCGAGTGATCGTCCGATTGGTGCATCAACCTCACACCGGCTGAGATGTAAACAAATTGACTTACTGAATCGGGATCTGGATAACGTCCTGCAGTGGGGAAAGGCCAATCTTGTCGACTTCAATGCAGCGAAGACCCAGTATACAACATTCACAAACTGGATCATCGGCTCCACAGCTGATGATGAATGGCCGGCCCCTCGAGGCCGGGGAAAGTTTGAAATTGCTCGGCGTCACGGTCTGTGGCAATGTATCATGGCATAAACACATATCGGGTATCGCCAGATCAGCCTCAGGAAAACTGAGTTATCTTTTTAGAGCCAAGAAACATTTTACTCCGGCCCAACTTCTTCTCCTATATAAATCCCAAATTAGACCCGCGCTCGAATATTGCTCTCATGTTTGGAGCTCGGCTCCTAAACATACCCTCGACCTACTTCAGAGCATACAGAGACGAGCGATCCGCCTGATCGGGGACTCGGCGCTGACGTCGGGACTACAGTCACTATCACATCGAAGGCGCGTAGCCGACCTCTGTCTGTTTTACAGATATTATCACGGGTGCTGTTCTTCGGAGATTCTTGGTATTGTTCCACGCAATTCGGTTTATATGCGCTCCACAAGACAATCCGACGGATCGCACTCGTTTGTGGTACATCTCCCGACGGCGCGAACATCGCTGCATCATAACTCGTTCCGTTACAGAGCAGGGAAGCTGTAGAACTCCCTTCCTACGAGAGTGTTACCGGAGCGTTACAACCTGCAACTGTTCAAAAAGAACTGCAACATTTATTTGATGGTATCTCGGGGCGCCCACTCGGCGCTCTAGGTTCTCCTCTCCCGAGAGAAGTCTAATGAAAAAAGTAGCTGAGAAAAAACTTAAAAAATGGCGATTTTTTGTTTTTTAATTCCTAATATTCGTACAACTTGTATCTGCTTTACTGTTGTTTAGTTGTAACTATCGAATTTGCATGGCTGCTTAAAAATAATTTTTGCAGTAACGCATTATCTTCATAATCTGGGTGTGGGTGTTTTCTTTAAACATAGCCCAAGGTATCACTGATTCGAATCAAAAAGTTTAAAACTGGTCCCACACAGTTTTTATGCGAAAAAGGGGACTTATTTAATTTCCATCATTCATCGTTACGAGTAAAAACTTCCATTGTACAAGCTGCGCCAAATTAATTTATCAAAACTTGACGGCTAATGACCAAAAACAACTGTCTCACAATAATGATGTAAGACTTGTCCCATTAATCACTGCAAGGAAGTTAGTTTACCCGCAAACCAGGTCCCTGTACGTTCAGCGCACTGACTACAAATCATACCAGATATGCAAGTATTCGTCGTTAAGTTGCTCACACCCATATTGCTTGAGTACACAAGGAACTAGACGAGGCATTTTACTGCAGGAACCAAGAGTCTGGTATACCATGCACAGGCAATCCCCCATCATCCACACAGTGTGTGTTAATTTCCACACGACATAAGCTCGAAATTAAGCCAGCAACGGCAGAGTAGCACACGAAGAACACCTCGCAACCGTGCAATATAAACAAAAAGGAAATACCTCATCGTAAACTAGGGAAGGCATTACCAAAGCCAACACTTAAAACCGCAATGGCTTCTTAACAAACTACCGAACGGCAACAACATATACTTAGCGGTAAGATGAGTAAAAGAAGTTCGTTCCAATAATAACCCGCCACGCGACATGTGTTAAGTTAACCCACCTAACCGCACGCAGTATACTCTTGCCAGTTCCACTGAAGCGTTCCCAATGGCTCTCACCCCGAGTTAAAGTAACCCCTATCTACAACAGAACAACTCGTCCATGTTAGTCTTCTATCAACCGTCTGTCACCAATTTGCACAACCAGTTTTAGATCCGGCCCTAGTCAGCATGCAACTCTCCGCATCCACATGCATCTGCCGCTTGTACTTGGAATACCACTGCAATGGACTTTTATGTCAACAGGCGATCGAAGGCAGATACGCTCCTTTAGAATGCATTTAATACTGGTAAAATAACAATCACGTTGGGCCGTAATCAAATCTTTCGCTCGAACGGTCAGCCACTATGCCAACCTGGGTAAGCTGGCTCATACCATCAGGGGTACGTCGTATGGGTACACACATTTAACCATGAAAAACGACTTCTTCTCCCCTCGGGCACCGCCATCGCTTCATCTTGGTTACACTCAATTCAATTGATGTTGTCCTCGTCATCGTTGGTTGGCTACAAGCACCTGCCGTCCGGATGCTCTTAGCCGGGGCAAAACTTCACGGTGATATAGCTTACTATAAGCATGATTTAAATTCGCCTATTCCTACCGGCTGCTTCTGTTGTTCCGGCTGGTTGTAGTACACCCGTCGCCGACTTACCCTCCGGGGACTCAGTGTTCCATAAAATAATTATAGGGCACACTGCAGCAGAAAGCCTTTGAGGTAAATCCGAATTTGTTAGTTAAATTTTGTTAATAAAACAAACACGAAAAAAGAGAAGACATAAAAACGTAATTAAATTTGTGAAGATTAGCGCTTCACTCCACTAGTGCATACGAAGTTCATCAACTAGGTACTCGTCTGTTATGCAATAACATTACGCGAATGTCCTGCTCTGTTTCACGGACCGTGGTTAAAAAGTGGACTGAACAGAGAAAGCTTTACTGAATGGACTGCAAATTGTCCAGTAAAAACGTGACTGCCATTCGTTTCCATCAATTTAAATAGCCAGAGGTCGCCTTTTATTCGTTGTTGCATGATTGGGACTTGCGAATTTATTTCCCTTTTATTGGTAATGATATTAAAAACAACGACAACAACAACAAAGTGCAGGCATTCGATCAACGCAACTGCGTCCAGCGACAGATGAAACCGTAGATTAAATGTTTGTTTAGTTGTTCGTATTGAAGAGAGTCACGCATTTCGTGGGGGTCATTTCTGACTCTTCAGGAAGCTAATTTAACCACGTAAGATTAACAAACACGGATGAATTCGCAGTATTCACGGCCATCACAAACAATAAATTATTGTTTGTTCAATCAAGTTGTCCACGGCGGCATTGTGTGCAAACAAAATACCTACCACGTGCGACTTGGTATGTTTTTGGTGTATGGCGTTGACATAAGGATGGATGTTAATGAATAAGTTGTCACGTAACTGACATACGAAGTGGATGTCCATTTGTCTAAAAGTAACTCAGGCCGGTTTATTTACTAAGGTTTTTTCTGTTTGTACGTTGTGATCTTTTCTGATGTCTGCAGCTTCAAGAATGAGCTTCTGAAGGTACATTTTTCTATTTGTTTGTTTCATAACGCATTTCTTTCAAAAGACAGAAAGATATTTTGATATTCTTAGATTGGGACACATAAACTACTTCACACCAATTTACGGGCACTCCAAAATATATTAAATGACATATTTGTGTTCTGCTGTTGTGGGTTTCTGTTTCAGCAAGCGCGTCTCCTCGTCCTTGAGAAAGGATGGGTGATCTCTTTAATGGACCGCTCCTGAAACAACGCACTTCAGCAAGGGGTCGATGCCGTGCTTCCTCATATACGTGAGGGAAGAACAACGTCCTTAGTTTGGTCCTGCCGTTTTTTCGGCTTTCATAGTCCTCGTCTCCGCTGGGGTTGCTTGAAATGGGGATTGGTCAAATGAAAACTAGGTTTTACTTACTAGAAGTTTTTTATTTATTTCGGATTCTTCTCTGCCGTCTGGCACAATGAATATTAGGGTACTGTCTTGGTGTACCTCCTTCCGGGACAATTATTAAGGTTTAACTGCGGTCCGGAGATCATTTTTTTTTTTTTTTTCAAAACTGTACTTATTAACTATAATTAGAATTCGTGCATTTAAGTAATACAGTGACTTAAAATTAATTTTGTAACAATTGCTTACATGTAATTATTATAATAATATATACATTTTCCAAACAATATTTTATGAGATATAAGATAGATGCGTGTTTATAAATTTAGTGGTATTATCTTCCTGGAAAAGGTCAGAAAACCAGGAATTTGTTTTTTCAACTTTACTTAATCTAAACTTAATCCTAATTATATAAATAACTTAACCTAATTTAGCCTGATTACAGTATGATTTTCATGAAGCCATAAACAAAGTTTTATAATTAATGGGATATATGTTATGAATTAAAGGATGTGGAATGAGGATAGTTATGGGTAGAGGTAGAGTATTTCTCTCTGGTTGTTCGTTGGAAAAGCGTAGGATGTTGGAAAATGGTTGGACGTTACAGTATTTGAACTGGTTAACTTCGGTGTTGTGGTATATGATCTCATTTGAATCATTTACCAGTCTGCCTGAGGCGAAGATAGCTCTGGTGTGGAGACAGTTGGGATAGTTAGTTCTGATATCTAGAGGGTTCTCTAAGAGCGAGATTATTATGGGATTGGGATTATTTTGTAGGTTTTCGATAAATTTGATAGACAGTTCGAGGAATCGTCTATCGAGGCGCTCGATACCAACGGTATTGTAGAGTTCGACGTTACTATAGTACTTATAGGAGTTAGGACGACGATGTAACCCAGAGACATACCTAAAGCATTTTCCTTCGAATACTCGTAATTTCTCCATTTGGGAGGGAGTGATATGGTACCACAATGGGCACGCGTACGTGAGTGTGGGCCTGATAATTTGTTTGTAAATGAGCAGTTTGGCTTTGTGAGAGAGACTTTTAGGTTTCCACATTAGTCTTCTACAGAGATTAAGCTGAATTGTGGCTTTTTGAAGGGAATTTTTCATGTGGGAGGAAAAAGACCAGTTATTAGAAAAAGTGATTCCCAGATATTTTAGGGTTTTGGAGGGTTTAATCAGAGTGTTGTTCAGTTGAATCTTAATTTTGTTGTGGCAGCGTCTAGTGTTGTTTGTACAGTGCTCGTTTTTGCCCTTGAACACTATGAGCTGCGTTTTATTTGGATTAAGGTGGATTTTCCACTTATTAAAGTATGTTGATAGGTTAGGGAGGAAGTTGTTAATGCGGTTTCTTTAGCCTTAACAAATTTGCTGCTAGAGTAAATTAATGTATCATCAGCATAATTCAGCATCACAACATTAGGAGATACAGGTTGAGGAATATCCGCGGTATATAACAGATATAAAATTGGCCCTAAAATAGAGCCTTGGGGAACACCCGCGGTTTAGTGTGGGTTCCTGAGATAGAAGAATTTATTCTCACAACGAATTTTCTGGCAGAAAGATATGAGGCTAAGAGCTTTGTTGTGTGGGAGTTTAGATTAAATATGGAGTGCAGTTTGTACAGAAGCCCTGAGATCCAGACGCAATCAAACGCCTTAGAAATATCGAGAGATATACACACAGTAGGGCTTTGGTTTTGGAGACCAGTTGTAACATCGTGTGTGAGTTTTAGTAGAGCATGACATGTGGATTGTCGCTTACGAAATCCGAACTGACAGTTAGGGATGAGGGCATTCTCATTGGCAAATGAGAGGAGAATTTGGTAGATCTTGCGTTCCAGTATCTTACTTAGTGTACTTAATAGGGATATTGGACGATAATTGCAAGGGCTATTACTACTACCGGGCTTCTTAATAGGAATTACTACCGCAGTTTTCCAGTTCTCTGGAAAGTGCGATGCATTAATTATATGATTAAGAAGAATGAGGATGGGAAGTAGATTCGGTGGGCGTAGCCTTTTAAATAGAAGACGTGGGATTCCATCTAATCCAGTTGACTTTTTGTTATTTCCTGATCTTACGATCTCGGATAATTCGTCTGCAGTTAGAAAATTTGTAGTGTCTAAGGGGTGTGAAGCTATGTTTGTGTTGTTGAATTCACCGATGAAAGGAGTAAAAGGTGGGAATAATCTGTTTGAGATGTATTCGTTTACTGTGTTCTCGAAGCCAGGAGTTGAGAGAGAATTATTTTGCTCATGGATCTTTGCAAAGTGTTCTGCGAGGCAATTTGCTATGTCCGAATCGGACTGGGCAATATTATTGCTGATCGGGTTAATGAGATGGTCAGTTCGGGGTTTATATTTACGACCAGTTAATTGATTGATGTTTTTGAAAAGATCCCGATTTGGTTTGATATTTTTAAGTGTGGAGATGTAGTTTTCATCTGCGAATTTTTTCAACTGCTTATTTATCAGAGTGGATAGGAGTTGGATTTGGCTTTTAATAAAGGGGCAGTATCTTGTATGAAGTTTACGGCGAAGCTGCTTTTTAAGGCGCAATAATTTGGTTAGGATGCTGGGCAAAGGTTTTCCTAAATAGTTATGAGGAATGGTTGTCAGGGTGTTTTTGCTGAGAGCCTCCTTAAGAATTTGCTCTATTCTTAAAGATGCTTGATCGATTTCAGCAGGGAGTAAGTTAGATGCTTCAGGGATATACAAGTCAGAGAAACTTATCGCTATGTCCCTATTGACTTTTCTCCAATTTGTTTTGGTGAAGTTTGCGACAGAGTTTGACGAGTATAGTGGATCGAGAGAGGGGATTTGGATCGTGGTGTGAACGGAACCATGATCAGAAGGAAATATAAAGGAGACTGTAGGTGGACCCGCTGAATAAACATCGTCGGACTTGAGGAAGAAGTCGATTGTTGACCTGGCTGAGCTAGAGACTCGAGTTGGCTGTAATGGGGAGTGGTCCGGAGATCACTTTACTATTCCCTTATAAAGGAAAACAAATCGAGATGTTGTATCCCGAAAATACACATTTTCGTACAACAATCTCGATTTTTGGGTATCCTGAGTGTTTACTTAAGATAAGAAATCAATTTCTTGAATTCTTACGAAACTATTGCGCAGATGTGGATATGTATCTGCTTTTGGTTTTGTATTTGTTTTTCTTAGTGGAATTTTTTTAGAGAGAGATGATGATCTCTGAATTTTTGGATTTCGATGATGCCGTGGGGCAAATGTGAAACGTAAACGAATATTAGATTCGCTTATTGTGAATTTTAATTTTAATTTAGGTTTTTGGTTATAATTATGCCGTGGGGGCAAATGTTAGGCTATAAACGAATGTTTGATTCGTTTATTGCGAATTTTGGTTTATGTTTGGGTATTTATGGGTTTCGATTGGATTTTGGGTTTTTGGGTATTATTGCTGGGATTTGGATGTAGGAATAGGGGAAAAAGGTGGTAGAGCTTTTTGGAGCACTACATCCTCCCCTCCTTGAAAAAAACAAAATTGATCTTTATGAGATTAATTTTCTGGAAAATGGTGTGGTTGGGAATAAAGGATGATAGTATCGTGATTCCGTTACATAGGCCTGTTATTTTCTAACATAGTAGCTTTAGGTATACGAGGGTTGCCTCTTATGTTTCGGGATTTGGCAACCCTAGCGTTGCAATCCGGCAGTTGACAGCTCTGTCGTAAAGTTGGACATTTTTGAGGTTATACGCACTCAGAACGTTTTGACATACGAGCGCTATTTGTGTTGTTTACAGTAACTTTAAAGATTCATTTCGGCCCAAAAATGGAATTAAATCGTCAACATTTTCGTGCGATTATTTTTTACAACTTTCGGCGTGGATTAACTCAGCAAGAGTGCATGGATGAACTTAATTCAATTTTTGGCGATGAAGCTCCATCAAGGACCAGTGTTTATGGATGGTATGGTGAATTCAATCGTGGTCGTAGTTCACTCCAAGATGAATTTCGTGAAGGTCGTCCAAAATCAGTTGTTGTTCCGAAAACCATTGATGCTGTGCGCGAACTGATATTGGAAGATCGTCATGTGACCTATCGTGAGATTGAGACAACCTTAGGCGTTAGTGGGACCCGCATACATTCAATATTGCATGAACATTTGACCGTCAAAAAAATTTGTTCGCGTTGGATCCCACACAATTTGTCAATCGCCCAAAAAAAGGCTCGTGTCAATTGGTCGAAAGAAATGCTCAAAAAATACGGTCGCGGTGCTTCGAAACACGTCTATGGCATCGTGACCGGTGATGAATCGTGGATTTACGCGTATGAGCCCGAAAGTAAACAGCAGTCGACTGTCTGGGTGTTTCAAGATGAGCCAAATCCAACAAAAGATGTTCGCGCACGATGCACTTCCAAGCAAATGGTCGCCTGTTTTTTCGGAAAAACTGGCCATGTCGCAACCGTACCACTAGAACAACGCAGAACAGTCAATTCTGAGTGGTACACAACCATTTGTTTGCCAGTTGTCTTCTAAGAAATCAGGAAAACCAACCGCCGAAGACGGATCACTCTTCACGACGACAATGCGAGCTCTCACACATCGGCTGCGACAACTGCATTTTTGAGTACCCAAAACATCGATTTGATGGGTCATCCGCCGTATAGTCCTGACTTGGCACCGAATGACTTCTTTTTATTCCCGTACGTAAAAAACAAACTGAGAGGTCAACGTTTTTCTACACCTGAAGAAGCGGTTGCTGCATTCAGAATGCATGTGTTGGAGATACCTCAATCAGAGTGGCAAAAGTGCTTCGACAATTGGTTCAAACTCATGCAAAAGTGTATAGATCTTCATGGGGAATATTTTGAAAAACAATAAAGTGATTTTCGATGATCAATATTTGTTTTTGTTCTCTAATCCCGAAATATAAAAGGCAACCCTCGTACAATATTTATTTTTCTTAGCTTACGGTAGAAATTTTTTAGTTTTGATATTTAAAGTAATCAATGATTATGTTGTAATTACATATATTAAAAGTGTTATTTACAGCGTTTTTGTTATTTTTTTTTTTGTGTATCTATAAAGTACTATTATTATTTGTAGAAAGATATATAGATAAGTGTTCAGTAAAGTTTTTACGGCTTATCTTTACAATTTGTGTATTACATAGAATTTGTGTATTATATAGGAATTTTCATTATTTACATATAAATTTTCATTATTTACATATATTATTTCTGTTTTTTTTTTGAGGACTTTTCATTGTCCTTATTTATTATATAATTTTTTCATGTATTTGAACGTACAATTAAATTCTACAACTTTTTTTCGTTTTTGTTTTGAGGCATACGAACATTTTCTTACTTTCTTCATATATATATAATAAAAAACACATTCTTTTATAACTTAAGTTTATTTATTATTACAAACATTTTTTTTTGTTTATTTATTTAAGTTAGTGGTGGTGGATTTAAACATTGTCTGATATTTATAAATTTATTTTATTAAGTGAGTTAATGTTTGTCTTCATATGTATTTTTTTTGTTATGTTTGTTTATTTTGGTTATTTAAAATGTTTGTACAATATTTACAAAATTATCTTATATCCAATTATTTGAAAAGAAAATTTTGCTAGCAAATTTTTTATACATTATCGTAGTATTTTGGTACAGTGTTACTTTATGATTTTTCTAAGGTGTTACTATACGTATATACATTTATTTTCATTCAACTGTTATTTTATTTTTTCTTTGGAGTTTTTCATTCGTGATTGCCTAATCCACAAATGGTTTTATATTATTGTTGTGGACTATTCGGGTTCCTTTTCCTATTCTCAGGATTGAATTTTCTTCGGATAGGACCTTTACAATTTCGTAGGGGCCTTTCCACAGGGAGGTTAGTTTGTTAGGTCTTGAGTGGTTCTTTAATAGAACCTTGTCGCCAACATTAAATTTCTTACGGCCTACTTTTTGGTCGTAGTATGCCTTAGATTTTTGTTTTTTCTCTATCAGGATTCCCTTTGCTGTACGATAACCATGTTGTAGTCGCATTTTTAATTCATTTGCGTAATGGTCGTAGTTATAAGAGCTTTCGGGGTTTTGTCTGAGAGAACTGGGTATTTGGGAAATCATATAGTAATTCATGCGGCGTGTAGCCTGTATTACTGTGAGGTGTAGTATTATACACAAACATTGCGTAAGGTATCCAGGTGTCCCAGGTGAGAGGATCCTGGTTTACATAGTGGCGGAGGTATTCCACCAGAGTTCTATGGCTCCGTTCTAGTGCTCCGTTTGTTTGTGGATGGTAGCGTGCTGTGTTTAGTTTTCTCATTTTAAGTAAGGAACAAATGTCCTTAAAAAGTGCGCTGTGAAAATTTGCACCTCGGTCAGTTAATAGGGAAGATGGTATGCCGTGCTGGCAGACGATATTTTCAACGAAAATCCTGGCCACTTCCTTGGTTTCGGCGCTGGCCAGTGCGTAAGCTCCTGAAAACTTAGTCAAATCGTCTTGAAACGTTAGTAGGTATTTATTTCCATTATAGCTGACTGGTAATGGTCCTAGTATATCTAAAGCAACTCTTTCGAAAGGTTTGGAGCTTGTTGTGGTTATCTTCATAGGAATTCTAGGATTTTTTCTACTTTTGTTTATCTGGCAGGAGGCACATTTTCTAATATACGCCGCAACGTCAGCGGACATTGTGCGCCAGTAATATTTTTCTTTCAATCTATTGATTGTTCGGGTAGCTCCTTGGTGTTCTCCGAAAGGTGAGTTATGGTATTTCACGAGTATCTTTTGTATTTCGTTAGGATCTGTTAGAAGCTTCGTTTTATTGGAGAAAACGTACATTGTCACGTTGAGGTGAGCAAAAGTTTCTTTTAGCAGGTTATTAAGTGCTACTTTTGATTCGTTTTCTATCAAGGGCACTAAAATTCCAGTGGAATTGAAATTCCGGTCTTCGCAAATCTTCTTCAGATCAATTAGGGAATTCTTAGCGGAAGGTTTCGGAAGGGCAATGGAAATGTGATGGCGCATAACCCATCTTGCTCGTGAAACGTAATTTCACCTACTTCTGGCTTGGTGAAGTTTAGGATTCTTCCTGCCAGGTTTTCTTCCTCAGTAGAATCTATCAATGGGAGGATTATAATGGGTAGTATAAGTTTCTTCTTGGTATAGATAGACCCTGTTTGTTCTTGCCATACAAGATTGGTAGAATCTTTGTATGATTGTGCAGCCACATCTTCTTCGAGTTTGGATTTACTTCGTGTGGTGACGAGGATGTTATTTTTAATGGGATCGACTGGAGTAGTCATTGTTATACGGCTGAGAGCATCAGCATTTGCATTTTGCTTTCCTTTTCTATGGACGATAGTATACTCATACTCTTCGAGTAGAATTCTCCATCGCATAAGTCTGGATGTAGGATCCTTTCGTCCTATAAGCCACTGTAGAGAGCTATGGTCAGTTACTATTGTGAACTTTCGTCCGTAGACATATGGTCGGAACTGGGCTAATGCAAAAGCAATAGGTTTATCTTGGCCTATTGTGCCTTGAGATAGCACTGCTCCTAACGCAACATTGCTAGCGTCCGTGGTTATTATGAATTCCCGGTTAAAGTCTGGATAAGCCAGTATTGGTGGGGTAATAACCTTTTTCTTCAGGGTGGTGAATGCTTCGTCACAGAAGGCATCCCAATGAAATGGAATATTCTTTCGCAGTAATTTGCTTAGGGGTTTTGCCAGTTCGGCGAAATTAGGGATACATTTTTTGTAGTGGCCTACAAAACCGAGAAAAGATTTTACGTCTTTTTGTTTCTTGGGCGTTGGAAAAGTTTTCACCGCTTTCGTTTTTTCTGGATCTGGTTTTATACCTTCCTTTGAAATAACATGCCCTAAGTAGGTGAGTTCTCTTCTTATTAAATGACACTTTTCTGGTTGGATTTTCAGATTGTGTCTTTGTAATCGCTCGAAATTTCTGGTGAGTCGGGAATTGTGATCGTTCAGATCGTATCCATAAATTACAATATCATCTACATAGACGAAACATTCTATTCCTTGGAGACCCATGAGTACATTGTTCATAAGCCTCTGGAATGTGGCAGGGGCGTTTTTAAGTCCGAAGGGCATTCGATTATTTTCGTAATGTCCGAAAGGGGTGCTGAACGCTGTTTTTGCCTTGTCTCTATTGTTCATGCGTATTTGGTGAAAACCATTTGCTAAGTCTAAAGTGCTAAAATATTTAGCTTTTCCCAGCTGGTCCAAAATATCTGTAATATTGGGCAATGGATATGCATCTCCGATTGTTATTTTATTTAAGGCTCTTAAGTCGACAACCACTTTCCACCGTTTTGTCCCATCAGGTCCTGCCTTCTTGGGTACTAGTAAGAGAGGGGAATTCCAAGGACTGAAGCTTTGTTGTACTACTTCGTC
The DNA here is from genome assembly GCA_963931805.1 of Microdon myrmicae. Classification (NCBI taxonomy): domain Eukaryota; kingdom Metazoa; phylum Arthropoda; class Insecta; order Diptera; family Syrphidae; genus Microdon; species Microdon myrmicae. The sequence continues at coordinate 74,952,526 of OZ007496.1, forward strand.
CTGAAGCATTTCATTCACCTGTTTGTGAATTTCTTGCTTGGAGCTATCTGGTAGGCGATACGGTTTTATATAGAGAGGTGGCTTACCTTCTTCCGTGATGATCTGATGCTCTATGGAGTCAGTAAAAGTGAGGTAGTCGCCCTCGAGAAGAAATAGGTTATTATAAGTGCGACAGATATTCAGGATAGATTTCTTTTCCTCCTGGTTACAATGACGCAACTCTAGGAGTGATTCTAGCCGTTCAAGCCTATTTTTTAGAAGGTTCTTAGTTTCATCCGCCTGTAACACATTGTAGTCATCCAGATCTTCCCATCCGACTTCTATGTCGTTGGTGTTTACTTCTTGATCGGTGTCTAATGTGTTCATTAGTAGTACCTTTATTTTGTTGTCCTGTGGTGTTGTTACCCAGATATATCCCTGGCATGATCTCGGATTTTTTGATTATCAGTTCTTGACTGAGTTTTCCTTTAAATGGAATCTTCCTTATTTGTTGAGATCGTGAATGCAATTTTATGTAGTCGACCGTGGTGTTTTGTTTTATCTTTACTGAGGATATTGAAGTTTCAGATTCATGTTCTCCTGAACTTAGTTTTTCAGCAGTTTCCTTAACTTTTTCGTTACCACAAACTTTGTTTAAATGGGAAGAGCAAGATTCAAGGGTGGTTGGTTACGTTGTGTTTGTCAGAGAATCAGATCCGGCCCGTAGACAAACGGATTCGGATGTTGACTCACGAACGGTGTTATCCAATTTTTAAAGAATGCCTGTGGAAGACACATCGTAAGGTGTGGCATTCTGAATATTTTCCTTGACCTCGTTTTTATGTCCTAAAAACTGCTCGAGTTCTACCGTGGTTCTCTTCTTCATGAATTGAATTGATGAATTTAAGGAATCCCTTTTCAAAGTTAATGTGGCACTGGTGCTTCGTAAGGAAATCGCTTCCCAGTATGCCATCGTGTTGGAATTCTACATTTTTGCCTATCACAAAAGGGTTATGCTTAAAAGGTATGGGTTGCTTGTCAGTTCTGAATTCGAACTCCCCCAATACCTTTCCGCATGTGCTGACCGTTTTTCCAGCAATGGTGGATATAGTCACTGGGTCTGAATTATCTACAGATTGTTCAATATATTGGTTATTTAATTTGATAAGACTGATGTCCGCCCCTGTATCGATGAGGAAAGTGGAGTATTGTTTATCCGAGGGGTTAAATTTTACACGTATTACTGGCTCCTTAAATTCAGGGCAGAAAAATATGCGCATTTGAAAATTTACATCGGGATGGGGTGTATATCGGCGATTGTCTGGACTCGAGAAGGATTGCCGTTGCTCGCTGCCCGAGTGAGTTCGTTTCCCTGTTGTGAATTGGATACCCTGTTAATATTTTGGTTTTGTCGGGTGTTTTGATTTTCAATCCGAGGCAAGTTTGTCATTGTCCTATTTTGAGATTGATTGGATTGGTTTCTAAAGAGATTTCGATTCGTTGAAGGTTGGTCCTGGTTTCGCATATGAGCTAACCTTGTTCTGCACTCTGCCTGAGTGTGATTATACTTTCGACAGTATGTGCATTGGAGACGTTCAGCCTCTGTCTTAATGCGTTGGGGGACGAAATTAGGAAAATTAGTGTTGCGATAGCAAGTCGCAGAAGTGTGTCCCCTTTTGTTGCATGTTTGGCAAATAATTGGTTGGTTATTCCTCCTAAAATTGTTGGTGGAGGCTGCTATTGCGTGGTCGCTGTTCAATCTTTGAGATTTTTCCAAAGCGTAACTGATAGCTGCCTTCAAATTTTGGGCGCTGTGAGACTTTACCAAGATTCTGAGGCTGGAATTTCGTATCCCATCCTCAAACATATTCAACGCGAGTCTCTGATTTCCGGCCAGAAGATAAGTTCTGACTGCAGGCTCAGGTGAACTAGCGTATGTGGCGCTGTCTAATTCATGCAGGTGGTGTGTGAGTCTATTTGAAAATTCTTTCACACCCTCCTTGCTATCCTGTTTTGTTGCCACTAAATTATTTTGAGCCACAGACCTAGAGATGAGAACTTTAAATTCTCCCTCTAATTCTGAAACAAGATCTTTCCAAGTTGGCATAGTTTTATGTCTGATGCCGTCACGCGCCGGTCCCGGTAATCTGGTCTTTACTACCCTTAGAATAAAGGGTTTCTGATTGTCATCTTGTGCCTGTGAGAACAGAATGTCTCCACAAGAGACGAAACCCTCAAGCTCGTTTGGGTCGCCGTTGAATACCGGTACGAATCCCAGTACGTCGCTCAATCCTATAGCAAAGTTCATTCTGGAATTTTGTTCGCGTATTTCCGTGCGTAAGGTTTCCGACATTTCGTCCTAGCGATTGTGTATGAGCTCGGGCTCAGGTCTCTATGAACGCGTACCCGGGTTCTTTTTGGCGCTAACGACGTATTTGTGAAACAGACCTTCCCAAATAATGGTAAAAAGGGGTATAGAACAAAGAGACGTAATTTTCATCGTTCCTAACAAGGAGAAAACACAAGACGAAAAAGCTTCTGAAAACTCAATTAAATTTTATCCTATAAGAAGATGTTTGTTCTGTTTAAAGTGAGAGAATCAAGCCTTTTGCCCTATGGAAAAAGTGTCTAAACCTAGAATGGATTTTCGAAGAGACGCAGATGATTCAAAGGAAAAGTTTCAACCCAAAGACAATTTTCCTAAAAGACGCTATGGACAAGGACCAAGAATTTAAATTTTGTTCGTTATTGTTCAGCTTATCACATAAGGAATGTAAGAAAAATCTTCCCCAAAAAGTTGAAATAATTTTAAGAAATGTATGTATATATGTATGTGTGTCTATTATTATCAAAAAAAATAAAAAAAATAAAAATCAAATTTTGTAATTTATTTTTGGGGTTTTTATTTTGTCCCCTTTTTGAGGAGTAAAATATAGGTAAGTCAAATAAGTTAAGTTTTGGGGTTTTTATTTGTCCCCGTTTGTATGTATTTCAGGCTGTTTAAAATGTAATTTCCTTAAAATGGCAAAATGTTTCGAAAATATTTGGTGAAAACAATTTTTAGTTCACTTTTAGGGGTTTTCTTTTCCCCGTAATATATATATATATATATATATATATATATATATATATATATATATATATATATATATATATATATATATGCGTTTTAATTTTTGTCCACTTTAATTTTCACAAGTTCATTTAAGTTTTAAATAGTTAATTAAATAGAACAAAAAAGTCATACCTTATGCTGATGCTGGAGCACGTTGATGATGATCCTGATGTTCCTGGTGACGTGGATCTTTCTGCTGGCATCGTAAATATTCTCCCGCTGTTGATGCGGTTCGGCACCGATCGTCCTCCGGCTTCTGGATGCAGCTGTTCTTATTTTTATTTTTCACTCTTGCCGGTGTTTAGCCCCAGGCACGCTGTTGTTATCAAAAATTTTTGGTTTGTTATTAGTTATTCACTTACTCTCGGTGTCTAGCCCCTGGGAACGCATTTAAAAGTTCTAAATTTAAGTTACTTTCCGGTGTTATAGCCCCGGAATACGCTTTAAAAAAAATGTTGCTTTCACTTTTTGTTGTTTTTTTTTTTTTTTTTTTTTGTAGATTTATCTGGCCAGTCTTCGGTGTCCTCCTGTCAATTCCAAACGCCTGGAGTACGTATGAGCAACGTGAAGAGCAACGTCCTTAGTTTGGTCCTGCCGTTTTTTCGGCTTTCATAGTCCTCGTCTCCGCTGGGGTTGCTTGAAATGGGGATTGGTCAAAATGAAAACTAGGTTTTACTTACTAGAAGTTTTTTATTTATTTCGGATTCTTCTCTGGCGTCTAGCACAATGAATATTAGGATACTGCTTTTGGTGTGCCTTCCTTCATCCGGGACAATTATTAACGTTTAACTGCGGCCCGGAGATCTTTTTTTTCTTTCAAAACTGTATTTATTAACCATAATTAGAATTTGTACATTTAAGTAATGTAATACAGTGACTTAAAATTAATTTCGTAATAATTGCTTACTGGAGGTTCTTCTGGTATGTTAGTAGTTTCACATTTAAAAGGATCTACAACGCAATTCACAGTATGTACATCAAGATCTGGAAAGTAGTCAGAGAACCGCTCTCTGAGTTTGGTAAGATGTTTTATAACTGTATCCTTGATGTCATCAAAAGTAATATTTTTACAGTCTTCCAAAAACAAAGCTAACTTTGAAAAAGAAGCTATCTTGTTCTGTTCTGCTTTATATCTCCAATATTGAAGCTTTAATCCAAACGCTGATATTATTTCTCTGGCTGAAATGATATCAATATTTTTTCCTTGCAATTATTTATATTCTCAAAAATATCAGCTAAATATGCGAGATGTGCAACCCACGGGGGGTTTTTTAACTTATCTGCGAGAATATTCTTTCGATCAAACATAAAAGTTTCAAGTTCACTTTTGAGAGCCCACACTCGATTTAGAACATTTCCGCGAGAGAGCCACCTTACCGTCTTGACATAATTCACGAAATAGCCGCGTGTTTAGTGCATGTCCTTTGATAATATTAACAATCTTGATGACATCATGCATGACGGCTTCCAGTGTAGGTTCTAAATGTTTCACAAGAAGTGCCTGGCGGTGGATCATACAGTGAATAACTTCAATATTTGGATTATTTTTTTCACCAAAGCCGAAAAACCATTAATATCGCCTAACATAGCTGGAGCTCCATCAACAGACACAGCAATACAGTTTTCCCACTTTAAACTAATGCTTTCAGTATTAAAGTATTCATTTACCTTATTATACACATCAATTCCACGAGATCTCAACTCGAGAGGAGACCAAAACAACAATTCCTCTTCAATTGCATGTGTACCTTTGTAGCGAACATATACCATTAGCTGTGAATTGCTACTAACATCTGTAGTCTCATCAAGCTGAATAGCAAAATATTTAGCCTGTTTTAGTCAGGAAATAACCTGTTCCTTTACATTTTCTGCCAAGATAGAAATCCTTTCTCTTACAATTTTTGCGGACAAGGGCACTGAATTCAGTTTATTCGCCTCTTTCTGACCACATATGATCTCTGTCATTTTCACAGCTGCTGGTTTAATCAAATCTTCACCAATAGTATATGGTTTCTTGTTTCGGGCAATCAACCAGGCTACTGCAAAGCTAGCCTTTGATGCTGAACGCTGATCAAAAGTACCTAACAGTTGCTGTCCAATCTTTGTCTTTTAACAGACATTTCTAAATTTACAAAGTATTCTCGTGGTTTGGAAGACAGATGTGGATGCAAATTATACAAATGTTTCTTCAATTGACTTTTTTTGAAAGATTCAGAAGTCAGTATTTTCAAACATACAACACACCGTGGTTTCATCGTACCTTTGTCTTCGATTTGTGTTAAACCATAATTAAGGAATTCTTCCTGGTATGTTCTTTTCCTATTTTCTGCCATTTGAAGGGTGACAGAACACAGTGGTAAAAAAATTTACATTAAATTAAATTTTCAAATCGCGCTTACCTTGATAGTGGAAATTGATGATGAAATGATGTGTCTCGTAAGTAAATTGCACGCAATCAAACGATGCGTCAGAAGCCCGTGCATAACTGACCGTTGAGTGCTAAGTTTAAACATTACAACATATGCAGCGCCCCTAGTGGTCGATGCAAGAAACAACGTAACGCAAGCACGCACACACACGCACAACGCGCGTCTCTTGCTTAACACGCACACACCAAACGAAAAACTCGACTTCAACCGGAATTAGCGGCCCGGCCCGTATATCGCCCTGAATTGTTTAAGTTTGTTAACATACTACACTGTTTATGAAATAGCAATAGACAAATTAGAAAAATTTCCCTATTACCCAAACAAATTTCATTTTTACCACATTTGGGGTAATTTACCCCGGTGCCCCGACCGCTGCCCTAGAGGAAGTATTTGATGGGATCTCATCATTCGATGTTAAAATCCTCCTCGGTGACCTCAATGCGAAAATTGGAAAGGAGGATATCTTCCAACCAACTATAGGTAAAGAAAGCCTACACGACGTTTCAAATGATAATGGAATTCGAATTATCACGTTCGCAGCGTCAAAAGATCTGGTAGTGAAAAAGACGATGTTCAAGAACATGGAAATTCATAAAGCCACATGGATATCACCCGACGGCGTAACGCGTAACCAAATAGACCACTTCCTCATAGACAAAAGACGCCACTCGAATATCCTTGATGTAAGATCATATAGAGGAGCAGATTGCGACTCCCATCATCTTCTTGTCATGGGCGAAATCAGGAGTCACGGGAGACGAGCAAAAAGTTCGACACTGATAAACTGAAAGACCTGTGCAAAAGGGCTGAGTATCAAGACGAACTAACGAATAGATTTAACATTCTAGAGAATGGGAGCTGTGAGGAGGAGGAAACCAATAGTGTGGACACTAAATGGACATCGATCAGAGACACAATCAAACTAACAGCCCAAGAGGGATTAGGATTTAAGAAAACAATTAAGTCCAAACCTTGGTTTGACGATGAGTGCAGGGCGAAGAATGAAGAACGTAAACGCCTCAGAGCGATCCACTTAGAAATATATGATGAAGTCAACGCAGAAAGATATGCAACGATTCCGAAAGAGATAACAAGGGTTTTCAAACACAAAAAAACGCGAATGGGAGAAGACTCGGATCGAAAAAATCCTAGAAAATTCTAGGGCAAAGAACATCAGAGGTATGTATGCCGGCATAAATTCAATTAGAAATGACTACCGAGGGAGAGTGAAAATAATTCGAGACGCAAACGGCTGTCTGGTGACAGAAACAAACAATGTCGTGGCAAGATGGAAGCAGTTTAGGGCTGGTGATCACCGCCTTTTTATTTCACGTACAGAAAACATTAATATTTAATTTAACACTCAGACGTTCACTGAATACACGATTACGCACAAAAAAGGGGACCAGGTAAGATGAGCGACAATTTTTAACTCTCGACTACACTCGACTGTTATTAACGCTCGGGGGTGTGAGCACCCCCGTGTGCGTTCTACCGGAATGAATAAAGTGACCCGCACTGATCGGTGGTCGGTATAAGACTCCCCGATGAATTCCATCCTAGGTTAGGGTTAAGGAAAGGGAAGAGAGAGAAAAACTTTTTTCTTAAGGGTGTGGCCGCCACAGAGATGCACTCTTTCAGTACCTAGAACAAAGAAAGGCATAAAGTGCATTCCTAGGATACGATTTCGGTAAAGCAAATAAAACCGAAATCGTCGGATGCTAATGGGATCTTTGTTGGAACATGTGCGGCTAAACAAAGAGACGACGATGCGATGTGGAGATGTGCTAATTGGTTGCTGGACGAAACAAATCCCTTGCTTTCATTTGTATAGGCAGAGAAATCCGTTTGTGGGAAACGGATTCTATATTTGCATTGTTTATGCTTTGAATTCAATTGATGGCAAGAAACGCGGAATTTTATGGCTGGGAGAAAAAGGTCGCCGGCCAATGTGTACGTAAAGAAATTGATCGTGCACATGGTGAAGTTGGAAAATAGACGGCGCAATATTTATGATCACTGGTGAAGGTTACAAAGTATGTAATTCAAATCATTTGTTTACAGGAATTCGTCTAGGGGAATTTGTCTGGCAACGTAGATGCAGAAATTGGTTTGGAATTCCTGATAAGCGAATAAAGAAATCTTACAGCGGATTGGTATGCAAAGAGAATGCATGAAAGGTAAGTTTTCTTTACAGGGACTTAAAGATCATAAATTTGATCTCCTTAATGCGTGAAGCATTTTCAGGTTCGCATTGGCGAAAATGTATGTGTTTTGGGATGAGGTAATGGGGGTTTTTAGGTAAGTGTACCGTGGGATTTGGTGGCACGGCCACAAGATGGTCTATCACTGTGTCTTTTTAATCTTGTGCTCGAGTATGTCATCAGAAAGGTACAAGACGACAGCATGGGCGGATAATCCCTGAACGGTGTCACACAAGTGCTCGCATATGCGGTCGACATCGCCCTTGTGGGCGATAACCTAGAAACTGTATGTAAAAACTGTGAAATCATCATGCAAGGGGCAGAAGAGGTGGGCCTAGAAATAAATGAAGACAAAACAAAATACATGATTACGGAGAGAGCAGGTGGACCTCAGGGAACACATATAAACATCAGAGGTAAGATCTTTCAAAAAGTTAAAGAATTTAAATATCTGGGAACGATACTGACGGCCAGTAACGAAATGTCGAAGGAAATTAACAAAAGACTACATTTCGGCAACGCTAGTTGGCACGCAGTCAGTAAACTGCTGAAATCCAGACTACTATCACGTAACATAAAGCTCCGTGTCTATAGAACCATAATCACGCCGATTGTTCTATATGGATTCGAAACATGGGCTCTCACAAAACGGGAAGAAAACAAATTCCGCGTATTCGAGAATAAAGTTTTGATGGTATCTTTGGAGGTAAATATGACGAGGAGGAAACTCCATAACGAGGAATTGGAACAGCTATGTCGCAAACCTACAATAGTGAGAGTAATCAAGTCGCTAAGATTAAGATGGGCCGGACACGTAGGGCGAATGGGCAACGAAAGGACCGCCCGTAGAATTCTTGACGGTAGACCAACGGGAAAGAGAACGACAGGACGGCCGCGACGGAGATAGGAGGTCAATATTAGGTTTGACCTTGAGGAGGTCGGATCGAATGGTCACGCGTGGAAGGAGAGTGCCCAGGACAGGGAACGATTGCGAAGCCGAGTCGGTGAGGTCATGAACTGAGATCAGCGGAATTTTGGATCTATACTGTATAAGCCCTTTCATGTCCAAATCAAGGAACCCCTCTGGTGGAAGAAAGCCCTTGCGACGCACGCTCTCATAGTACAGAGTGTTTGGATAATAAGCCCCGAAAATCAGGTCATTAGACGACCTAATTACTCTCGCAATATGTCCTTTGATTAATTTAATCATCAAATTATCCACCCTATTTATGTACGCTTCATTATATAAAGTCTCATTTGAATAATACTTTTTATAGTCCGATTCTGGTGTCCGATATAATCTGAGACAACTTCTGAGACACTTCCTTTCGAACACCCGAATCTTTTCATCAAATTTGGACCTATAATATCGTAGTTTTTATGTCCTATCTTGTGTCTCTGGTTTAACTTTGTTTCCCCCGCCAGAAGTACATCAGGTTGTTCCTCTTGTAAAAGGTTGAAAAAATTGGCTCTTCTCTCAGTTCTTATTAGTGAATTTACATTCACGACAAGAGCTTTTATTAATGTTGTGGTTAGAGGGTTTATATCGACTTGTTATTTAGACTGGTCAAATGCGAGTAGATCTCGTTTATTTGACTTTGCAGCTATGTCATTTGTCTCTGCAGATTGAGCAGGATTGTGAACACGTCTGCTTGCGATGTTGTTTCAGTCCGCGTGGGAGTATTTGTGGTTACCTGTGATGTAGCCTGATTTGGTGTTCTCCCACCCGACGCAACTTGTGCGTACGACCGCTGCGATGTTACGGGCGTTGTTGTTGTACGAGCTGGCTTTGTGTTTTTTTGCCGAGTCACACTTCTTGCCATTATTTCTCGGAATTTAGGACAACCTCGATAATTGGCGGGATGTCTCTCATTCCGATACACTGCGCACTTTAGAAGGGATTTGTCTTCTACCCTTTCTTTTCCCAGAGGGCATTCTTCTGCCTTATGGTCCTTTCCGCATTTTACGCAACGGCGCTGAATTTCACACTTAGCCGCCGCGTGACCAAACCCTTGGCAGCGTACACATTGCAGGATGTCTTTGCCTTTTTTTAATTTGTCCCATGTGACCATTTGATGATCCAAGACTGTAATTTTTTTTAGACCACCAATTCTACTGCTGGGTGTTAATTGAACCAAAAAGAAGGGTAGCTTGCGGTTGTTTCTTCTTGCCTTGGTTGTGGTAAACGGTTTTACGCGGTAAACTCGATATCTTCGTGCTTCAGGTTTTGATGCATTTCGAGCAGAGCCTCCGTTTCCATTTCAGGGTCGACACCCTTCAATAGAACCGTTAGGCTCTTCATTCCGGCGTGAACGAGTAAAATTCCACGGTGGCTCTTTTTAAGACCTCTTTAATTTTGTCGGGGCCTGCCACCGAATATGTTTGAATGGCATGCCTATTACCTGTCAGTCTTTTAACTGCAAAATTGTTTCCTATAGCTAGCTTACAAAGACTTACCAATTCCTCACTTTCCTCCTCCATCTGCTGTTCTCTCTTCTGCGTTGTTAATTTCGCGGTTTTACTTCGCGTCACAATGGGATTTTTTGGAACTGCTTTTCGTTTTTGTGTTTTCGCGTTTTTATCTTCCTCCGCGTTCATTTTGGTTCTTCCCGGTTTGTTTTCATTAAAAAAAAAACAAAGGCGACCTGCTATATGAACCACGACGCAACTCAATTTCTACCGTAGGCTGAGTAGAACTCGCCTAGCGTCGGCTAAGAGTCAGTAAGCTTACACTCGCGCCAAACGATGATTTAAGAATTCCTTTCTTAACGAGCAATATATTATTTGTTTTAATTTTCGCTTTTGCGACCGAAGTGTGTTATTTTTTTATTGTTTTTGTTTTTATTGCCTCGAACACCTTTTGCGCCTCACTGAACTGTTTTTGTATGCACTTCTTTTTGATTTCATTTAATGTACTGAGAGATAATGATTTGTCACGTTTAACTTTCGTTTTTGTTGTTTTATTGATTTAATGTACTCTATGTTTATTGTAATTTGTGTTTATATTTATCTTTTAAACTCAGTACAAACATTCACTGAATACATAATTGTGCACGATACTGTCTCTTGATTTATTAATAACTTTTATTTAATGTGTTCTATTTGTTAAGAATGGGTTGTACGTTTGACGGCATTTCATTTAATGGATTTATCAACTTGATATTGAAATTACATCCATCCAGTGGGATGATATGCACGCGAGTGTGTTTATTTTGAAAATTGTGGTAGTGATGTGGTTTTGGAAGATACGTTTTTTATCTAGAACAATACCTAGATATCTACAGTCTTCGGACCAATCACTATCAACTGCATACATACTGAGTTTAGTGCCATTTGGTAGGTAGCAGGGTTTCCTACATCTCGAAAATCAGACAGCTAGTGTTTTATTACCATTTATTTTTATTTTCCATTTCCTGTAATATACTGCTAGTTTGTCAAGAGCTGCATGTAAAGAGTTGTAGACGTTAGTGAATAAGGCACCCGAGGAGAAAATAGCCGTATCATCGGCAAACATAACCACCTGAATGTTTTCACCTAGACTAGGTAAATATGAGACAAACAATATGAATAATATAGGACCAAGGACCGAGCCTTGGGGTACACCATAGTGGATTTGGTAAGTGGAGGATTTGTCTGTTCCTATACTCACAACAAATTTTCTCGAACGAAGTAAGCTCTGGATAATTTTGATAAGTGGTATTGGCAGCTTAATTCATCATCAAGAATGTCCGATCTTCACTCAGTCGAAAACAAATAGTTCTCGAGTGAATATCTGTGCCAGAACGTTAAATTATATTTTTTTATAAACTAAAGTGATACGCATGGCTTGACGTATGAGAATTGTGGGGTTCGTTACAAGTACAGTTATATTTTTTTTCTAGGAATGCTATCGGTAGTTCAAATTTGAACTCTCTTCCTTTATAAATTTAAAATGGGGCATAATGCGTCATGGGCAATGAAAACATTAATAACGAACTTGAGGATGTAGCGGTAAACGAACGCACTATACGACGCTGGTTTGGAAAGTTCCGTTCGGGAGATTTCAGCCTCGAACATGAACCACGTGGGAATCCGGAAACGTTAGTTGACGGCAACGTTTTAAGAGCAACGGCAGAGGCGGTCTCAACGAAGTCGGCGTGGGAGATTGCACAAAGCGTGGGGGTATCCCCAATGACAATAAGTCGACACCTTTCTCTCATAGGAAAGGTACAGGAACTCGATGAGTGAGTACCCCATGAACTGACCGAGTCCCGAAAACAACGGCGCCTGGGAATCTACGCATCGCTTAGATTAAGAAACCAAACTGAACCGTTTTTGCACCGGATAGTCACGTGTGATGAAAGGTGTATTCCGTATGATAACCGTACAAGACCTGGGCAGTGGTTGGATGCAGGTGAAAAGCCAAAACTCTCCGATCTTCACCGAAAAAGGGTTATGGTGACAATTTGGTGGACATCGAAAGGACCAATCCACTTTTCATTTCTTCAACCACGAGAAACGATAAACGCTATCAAATATTGTGAGGAAATCGACATATTGTATGGCTAATTGGCTGAAAGGCAACCTGGGTTGGTCAATAAGCATGGCCCGACCCTTTTCCATGACAATGCTAGACACCATACCTCACAAGTAACGGTACAAAAACGGTTGTAGTTGGGATTTGAAATTCTTCCGCATCCACTGTACTCTCCTGACATTTCCCCAACGGACTACCATCTTTTCCGCAATCTGGATTCATTTTGCCGGCAGAAGGTCTTCCGGAACCGAGCAGAGATCATAAAAGCCTTTGAATTTTTTCATTGCCTCAAAAAGCCAGTACTTCTACGAAAAAGGAATATTTGACCTTGTATCGCATTGGAAGAATGTCATAGATGCCAACGGATCTTATTTTGATTGAATAAATGTTTACGGAAAAATAATATTTGGTCTTAAATTGTTTTTTTACTATAAAATCGGACACTTCACGTGGTACAACCCAATAGATTTCGAAATGTGTGTGGAAAACCCCTAGAACAAACAAATAAACGAATTAAGCATTTGACCCCCAAGAAAGCGGAAATGCCTAGGCAGAGATATTGCGGATTTACGTGCCCAATTACACAATACCCTCATGTGTACAATAACAGGCCTATGCGACACATTACCTTGACAAATAGTGACACTATTCCATATGCGGGTCGCACGTGAACTAAAACAACCAACTAACTGATGAATAAATGTGAACAGTGCTCACCTATATCCTAAAACAAAGGGCACATGTGAATTCAATAAAGCCATTCTCATAGATAAACGTCGCCCATTTATTTGCAGCAGCTGCGCTCTATGAGAATACAGCGCTGGGTACCTTGGGACAATAATTTCGGTTTTATTTCTATATTCGTCCCACACATGGCTTTTTAAACATCCTGCAAAAATCCATGTTTTAATGGATTTTTACTCTTAAGCTTACTTGGCATATTAAAATGTATTCCATAAGGGATTTTGTTGATTTATAGTTGGCTCGTTTCGTATAGATCCAACGCCGTGGCGACCAGGACCTAATGGACATAAGTAAGCTCTAAAAACCAATATTAATCATAAGAGTGGAAAAGTGAAGCAAGGAGCATAAATCAAATTGTTCTCCCCCTCTTGGTATCTCGCACATTTTTTCGCTCTACTACAGTTGTCACGTCGTATGTTTCGTGGATCTGGTGTCTGGTATCGTTTACGGCCTATTTCTTGATTTGATTAACCGCAGATAAGTGCTATGCTGGAATTATCAAAATGTTCATTATTCATGTAACTTTCTGCGATGGTGAGCATCTGAAAGCCAACGATGAATGATAAATACGTTTAGATGCTTGGTCGGAATAGATGTAAATACAGACGACTTCATTCGTTTCGCGGTGCCTGGATATGGTTAGCAGAATCTATGTTAACTTAATTTCGAGATGGATGATCTTGTAATAATATGTCCTTATTTTTCGCCGACTAGATATGGCTGGATTAAAGGCTCACCTACATATTAAGCCTGAAGGAAATTTTAGTTTTCGTGTACAACTTTCCAGACGAATGCAAGGAACAAGTTTAAAGTGCTTTCCTTCATTTAAGGGGATGATGTACAACTAACTTGATAAAAAATTTTCCTTTTTTCTTGAGACCTGAAAGTTCAGTAATGGATTTTGAAAATTCCAAGTTAATGTTTCAATAAATGACGAAATTATAGTTGGAAGAAAGAACTTTCGCTGAGAGTGCAGCACTCCACCCTCTGCGCTGTAAGAGAACGTTGCATACTGTTATATAATTGCATTCGGTTTTTGGATGTGGTTGTATCCAGGTACAACATATATTTTAAACTCTGGTTATATTCTGATCGAAATTTGACGATCCTTGACAATGACTGTATAACAGTGCGTTACAGGGAGAGTTTTCGCCTGTGAATAAAGTATTCGAAGGAAGATAAATAAGAGGAATGGTTCCCAGGATCTTATTATCGTATGAAACAGAAAGCACGACCGAAAGTAAATCGACATGAGTACGAACAACATCCAAAACTGAATGCCAGTACCATTCGTAAAATTAAAGGATGAATATGAGACAACAGTGTCAGCTGAACTAAATATCAGTGAGCGATATTTCAATTTTGTTACAGTGTTTTCTACCTTATCGGAACGGCTAAAATGCAAAAAAATGTGATATAGCGACCACATACAAAACTACAATGAGATATGTATTCAGATAATTTGGAAGATATCACGGTAGATCTGTGGCGGTTCCGCCAAACCTCACGGCCCGCTTACCTGAAAAACCCCCATATCTACATCTTAATCGGCATAAGTTTTCGCTAATGCAATCGCATTAGCACCTTAAGTGCTTTTCGCATCTAGGTTATCAAATTTATAATCTAAAAACCCCTAGAAGAGAATTCTTACCTTTCATGCATCGCTTGGCATACAAATTCCCTATAAGAATTCCTTCCTAACTTTTCATAAATTCCCTGAAAGATAATTCATCGGTTCGCATATAATACAACCGCATAATCAGGGAATCTTACCTTTGAGTTGGCTTATCCTAGCCTCAACATGTGTACAATAAAAATTACCTACATGCACATTGGCTGGCGACCACTTTAACCAACGATAAACAGTCCAACGCAGCTGCATGAAATTAGCACCATAGACGTTGAAACTAGTTCCCTGTAAATAAGATAGAATCAATTAGCACCATGTGTATGGGCATTGCGGCTATTGTTACAGCTGCAATGCATAGCTTAGACAATGATCTACCCGATCTCTTTGCGTTCCCATATTTCTGGATCCGTTTCTCATGACTAGCGGCATTGAACAAACAGAAACCCCAATTATCACTCAATGAGATTCGGCTTGTTTACTTAGCCGAACTCACATCTCATTGATGCACATCATTCCTTTTCTTGTTTTCAGATTCGTTCCCATGGCCTTGTGTATGAAAAAACCAATGTGGTCTTCACTCACATATACACATACATTACCAAGTCCTTCTTCCTTGTTTTCAACACGAGAGAAACACTTTCTCTCTCGGGAAAACTCACCCCATGAGCGAGTCAAATTACATCCGCCGACCGCCACGGTCGTTGCCGCCCCCGCTCTCCGTCGCGCGGCGGAGAAGCGTAGGTCGTGTCGAAAAGGAAGTGTTTCATTCTGTTTAAAATTCATAAAAAAATCAATTCAATACTGATAATAAGTTTAAGTGAAGTATAAAAACACTAACATATTTGATAATGGCTGTGAACAAAGTGGTTTTTATTAAGAGAATTATCCCTCACAATTTATTTAGAGAATAAAACGGAGTAAACTAAATCAGTGTGCTTTCCTTTACTCCGGGTTGTGGACAAACGTGGCGGCGTTTCGTCCTTTTGGTTCGGCGTTTTACTTGGTGGAACATTAGAACGGGGATAGGAGTGAACCGAGTGTCCGCGTTTGGCACAATACTCCTAATCCGCACAGATCAATTAGTCCTTAGAAACGCCTACGATGGCGATCGTAGCATCGCTAATGGTATGTTTTTAGTAAGCATCATTCCTCACTAGGTTTCTGTCAATTTTCAATTTGTATCATGTTTCAAGTTTGCATGATAAATTGGGTATGAAAAAAATATCTACGAGATGGGTGCCACACTTGCTCTCAGCTGAGAACTTTTGGAGCGCATGCGTCGCCATCCAGATGAGTTTCTGCGCAGATATCAACTGTAGCTCTTTGTCACATATGATACCAGGTCGCGAATCGAGTGAACACGGGAAAAGTTTTGGTAGGGACGTGGACGGGAAAGTTTGCGCTTCCATGAAAACTTCGTAATAAATTGGCATTTGCCAACGTTAAGCAAGCAATTCTTCTCGCACCAAACCGAAAAGCTATCGAGGCCTCTTGAAGAGGGCAAAACAATAAAGGGGAAAACAGATTGTTTTAAAAACTTTAGTATAGTGGGGGTACAGAGCGATACAACAACGAACCACATTTAGCAAGTTCAGTTGAGCAACGATCGTAGTAATACCTATAGAAAAGAGATAGGCATGATACGTTGCGCCTATGTTCTAATGACGGAATTAACCGACTTACGGCTGAGTTCCCAATAAGCTTCACCGCTTGTTTTTGCATCCCATCGAGCACATATAGCACAATTTTGGATGCGTCTGACCAAATATGGGAATTGAACCATTCATTTTGGGACGAATATACGCCTGTCACCCGGGAGACCGGGGTTCGATTCCCCGTCGGGGAGCCTCTGGCGCAAGACTAATGACCTTGCCCAGAAAAAATAAATCATTATGGAAAATTTAACAAGCCTCAGGACTTGCTAAATAAGGCCAAGACCGGCTCCCGGTTGTAGTGCCGATGACGATGACGATACGCCTTGTAAATAGTGGCCAGGTTGGATGAAGTAAATTATCTTTTGTATCTCTTAAGGAACCGCATACATTTGGCTGCACTTCTCTCAGATTCAAATATGTGGTCGCTCCGATTAAGAGTCGAATAAATTCGAGAGCCGAGGATTGATAGTTTCTTCGCTTCGTCGATGCAAGTGCCGTTCATCAACAGTATATTTACTTTGGGGCTCGCTTCTGACGACAAGAGGCAGCACTGAATTTTTAATTCCACCCGGTTAGATAATCTCTATTGATATATCTTGTTGAGGCCGAAATTCAAGATATAAAGGCCAACCTGCTGATTGGTAATGACATTCGAAGAGCTTGGTCGGAAATTTTCGTATGAGTGTCAGAAAACGAGTGAATTGGGTGTAGGGTAATTGACAAGAGATTTTTCATAAAGATAAGGAAGAGAGTGTGAAGAATACAGAACCCTGGGGAACACCTGCATTAATTTGATGAGAGACAGATTTGAAATTTGAATTGAACGGCCAGTAAGATAGTCTCTTATCCATCGGGTCGGTGAATTGTCCAATCCATAGGAATGTAATTTGGGCAAAAAGGCTGGATGCTTTCGCCGAGGTAGTGGGTGGATTGGCTCCACTTTTTGGTAAGGTCTCTTGTGGACCTGTTGGTACGAAAGCCATATTGGAGGTATTGAGTAGGTCATTTGACTGCAAATGTTTCGAAAGTTGATAAGTGATTCCATTATCTTCGAGAGAATAGAATTTGGGAAACGGCCAGTCGAATAATACAAATGGAAGACTTTTCGAAGTGGTTTAGTGAGCGAAGAGGGACATTTCTTCAAGAGAGTTGGGGCATCTTGACCAGCGGATTTGTTTGCGTTTAGTTCCTTGAGTAAGCAGGCAACTGTGTGCCTCCGGTAGTGAATGTGGCTCATGGTGTTCTGCTTATGCTCAAGTTGAGGCGGAATTGATGGGGTATCAGGCAGCGTTGAGTTCGCTGCAAAATGTACAGCAAGTAGACTTGTGGGGTACGAAGCCGTGGTGCCGGCGTACGGCACGAGGTTCCACTTCGTCCCACGAATGGTTCGCTGGTCGGTGCACTGCTGAGAGATCGAAACACTGGTCGCACGAGTGAAAAGTATAAAAGAAAACACCCAGGACCTGCAGCTTGGAAATAAAATACACTGAGTACTGCCTGTTTATGAAGAGGTTACTTTATTGTTCTTAATCGGTGTAAAACTATTTGTATTAATTTTAAAACATATAATGAACGTTCACTAAATTAAATTAAGTCTTTGTCGCATTTTACAATTCAATGTAGAGTTATGCTAAGTTAAGTTTAAAACGTTCTCGACGGATATACAAGATTTCGATTATACTTCCGGAACACGTACGCAACACAAAGAGGGCACTCCTTCGGTGGTTGAGAATAGACTCTGGGACTGATGCATCCCCGCAGCGCCACGGGGAGCAGGAGAAAAACCGACCAGCGTGGCTGGATGTTAAAATACGACTAGATCGAGGGTTGGCATCTGACTCTTGATTCACCCTCGATTCGGTGGTGGTGGATATCCTCTTCGCTAAAGATATGTTTTTACTTACCACAACAGAGGCGTAAAGTCTCTCTCTGTGGAACAGAAAACCAGATCTCGTAATAAAGCTCATGGTGGTACACATATATGTGTGTACATTGGTTCATTCATGGGACAAAGCCATGAGAACGAAACTGAAAAAAAGAAAGGGCATAATGTGCATCCGTGAGATGTGAGTTCGGCTAAGCAAACAAGCCGAATCTCATTGGATGCTAATTGGGTTTGTGTTTGCTTATGTGAGAAGGTCAATGGTAAACGGATCCAGGAATATGTAGGACAAAGGGAATTTATGATCTGAGAGTCAAACTGAGTAAACAAGTAGCAACTCATTAGATAGTAGATGCATTTGGAATACTTGAATGGTTTGAATTGTTTACCGTATCGCCAGAATGCCTACTGAAGGACAGCGTTCTTTTGTTTGTACATGGTACATGGTAGGGAATTAGTTTCAGCGTCTATTGCGCTAATTATATACAGCTGCGTTGGACTGTTTCATCATCATCATCGGCACTACAACCGGGAACCGGTCTTGGCCTTATTTAGCAAGTCCTGAGGCTTCTTAAGTTTTCCATAATGATTTATTTTTTCTGGGCAAGGTCATTAGTCTTGCGCCAGGGGCTCCCCGACGGGGAAACGAACCCCGGTCTCCCGGGTGACAGGCGGCTATACTAACCACTATACTATCGAGGAGCCCGTTGGACTGTTTATCGTTGGGTAAAAGGGTCGACAGCCAATGTGTATGTAGGTAAATTTATTGTACACATGTTGAGGCTGGGAATAGCCAACTAAAGCTTAAGATTCCCTGATTATGCGGTAGCATGATATGTGAACCGATGAATTTTCTTTCAGGGAATTTATGATAAGTTTGGAGAGAATTCTTATAGGGAATTTTTAATTCGAATTAATGAATGAAGGTAAGAATCCTTTTCCAGAAGCTTTTAGCTAAATACATTTGGTCTTTGTTGCATGAAGCATTTACAGGTGCTTAATCCGATTGCATTAGCAGAAAGTTATGATGGTTGGGTTGTAGTCATGGGGGTTCTTCGGGTAAGTGTACAGTGGGGTTTGGCGGAACCGCAACAGACTCGCCTTTTCCATTCCACTGATGACTGGCCTGTCACCGACTATAAGGGATGGAATGAAGAAGTTTCTACTATCTGTTTTTTTTTTATCCCGACATGGCGCCCCGAGGTTCCATTACATAACCGTTGCAGTTTTTCCTGAACAGTTCCAAGTTGTAACGCTCCGGAAAAACTTGCGTAGGTACTTCCACTTGAGGAGGTTATTCCACAGCTTTCACGCTCGGTAACGGAACGAGTTTTTTTTTTGTTTTATATCCACATTTATATACCAATTCAATTACATATTTTACTTAAGACTAAATGTTGACTTCTATTTTACAATTTTATCAATTTTATCATTCTTACATTAACTTACTGCCTCTTTGCAAGCACTCTAAATTATACATTATCATTTTTCTTATGCGTTTCGGCGTACAATAACTAATGTTTTTATAACATGTCACATTAATTGATACGTTTTCTTTTTAGGATTTACTCTATTTTTTTATAACATTTATTATTTATAATTTTTATTTTCTAATTAAAAAAAAAAAAAATACAGAAAAACAAAACAAAACGTACAAACATAAACACGGAATACAAGATAAAAAAAATTAAAATCAATTTAAAAACAAAAATAAAAAAAAATAATAATTGGGAATTGGGGATAGAGTGAAGGAAAGCGGTGCACCTGAGAGGCATACTATGTTCGGGGACGTATAGTCCTTTCTTCATCACTGCTCCACCACCAGTTGGGATGGGATTGACCTTGTATTAACTGACCTCTTTCACCGATCGCCACACTGAAACGCAGGCGATCTGGAATATTAGAGATATCGTTATCATGGAGAATTCGTTTATCCTTGGCACCACGGAAAGTGTGGTAAATAATATTGACTCTATGCTTGTCTTGGATAAGTCCTTTTTTACCCAAGAAAGGGAACGCTTCTAGCGGAATGAACCCATTCTGGAGAGTACTCTCCATATACATATCATTGGGATAGAATGCTCCCGATGCGAGACCATTTTCGATGAACATTGCCCTAGTTGTGTGACCACAGATAATCTTGATAATGAAATTATCTATTCTGTTTAGTTATGATTTGCCATACAGGACTTTATTGGAATAGTATTTCTTGTATTGCGGCTCTGGAGTTCGGTACATTCCGAGGGAGGAACGCAAACACTGCCTCTCGAACACCCGGAACTTCTTCATGTAGAATGGGGATATGTTATACCATACCGGGCAGCCATACACTAATACTAGTCGGATGAATGCTGAGTATGAAATTATTTTCACCTTGGGATCAAGCAGACTACTACAGAAGAGTCTTCGTGTCATTGCATATACTTTTTTAGTAGCTGTAAGGGGTGCTGCTGTATGCCTATCAAAGTAGAGATACTGATCCAGCCAGATACCAAGGTATCTGACTACAGTTTTTATTTGTAGTGGAAGATTATTACTTCCCACCGTGGAAAATGTTTTCCAGTTCCGTTTTGTATCCCTTGATGCACTGGACAGGGACGTTCTGTAACGGATAGTTTCTGTTGTTTGGAAATTTATTTTTAATTTCCAGTCGTCGCAAAAACGTTTGATTTTGTTGAAATCAATTTGCAGAAGTCTGTTAAAGACATCAATCTTTTCTCCAAATCTATACACCACAATGTCGCCGATATACGCAATTGCATGGTTGAGAGAACTCACTAGATCACTAGTGTAATTGTTAAATAAAATGGGAGAATTCACTGCTCCCTGTTGTAGACCGTTTTTGATGTGGAAAGTCTTGTTAGCGTTATATCTCCACATTTCACTACAAATTGTTTACCCATTATCATATCGTAGATAATGTATAATAAATATTCGAGCATACCTAGATTAGATAACTTATATACGAGCCCGTTTAACTATACGGTGTCGAAAGCCCTTTCAAAGCCAACCAAACAGGCCCCTGTGCATTGTCGCTTCGCCTTGTTCCACTGTATGTCGGAAACAAGTTTTGTCGCAGCATGAACTGTGTGATGTTGCGATCGAAAACCAAACTGGTTGTTCGGAAAAATACCATTTTCCTCACACCAGTTAGTCAATGCTTTATTTATAATTTTCTCGAATACCTTGCTGATGTTCGGAAGCGAACTAATCGAGCGAAGATTGGCAGGATTGCTCCTGTCCTTGCCCTTTTTGGGGATGGGATGGACTGCTGCAGATTTCCATTGGATTGGATAATATGCATTGTTTAGAGCGTTATTAAACAAAATAGAGGAAACCTTCACTACTTCCAGAGGTAAACGCCTTAGAAGAATGTTTGGAATACTATCTATTCCAGAAGATTTTTTGCTCTTAATGTATCTAAGAATGTCCGTCAGTTCATCCTTGTGTACAAATTTCCTAGTGTTTAGGTTTCTAAGCGGGAAATCCGCTCTATCATTTTCACTAAAGATAGTGACACTTCGACTTAAGAGACGCCAATTGTTAAATTCATTGCGTAGCGAAATGTGTTTTTGGAGAGCCCTATTTTGCAAGTCAAGGTTAGAATGAGCCGATTCGTTCAATCTATACACTGCTTCGAAACAAGCACCAATTGAGTTCGCTTTTTTTGCGGATCCTCGACTATTATGAACTTGTGGGGGTTCTTTAAAGCTACGCTAAGAACCACCCACAAATTCCAACCCCAACTCTCTTTGTCAACCTGCAGTTACCTGCAAGCATTTCCTTCCCAAGGACATTTAATGCACCTCACCCAAAACTTCCTGTAAAGAATTCGCTAACATTCATGCATTTAACGCACTATCAAAATTCTCTGAAAAGAATTCTGTACACACAAGCATCATCCTAAATTAGGAAAACTTATCGGCGCCCCTGTCAGCCAGCCACACACGTGCGCAGCACATTTTCCTGGTTTATACACAGTCTCGGCAGTCTTTTGACCAATCGACAAAAGCAGTTTGCGCATCTAGTGTCTAACCGCCAAGAATCGATTTCTCCGGCATATAAACATGCACATAGTGAATCCGACCCTTACCGCCAGCAAGATATAGTGCACGGCCACCATTGTTTACCTAAATTCCTTTTAGCACCCAGTTTTCCTAATTGCATGCAGATTATTTTTACAGCTGCATCCATGTCTTCAATTATGCCCTTTGTTCCTTCCTCCTTTCTCAGTTTCGTTTTCCCATGACATCGTTGCATGAGTACACAATGGATCAATTAGCAGACTAGCTAAGATCGACCCAGAGAGATCCTCTCCAATCCACGACCACAAAGAGAAATTTCACGTTTCTCTCAAGGAAAGAAAACTCACCCTTAGCTCAGAGGGACTCACCACGAGTCTCTCGGGGTTATTCCTTGCGCACACACCAGAGTCAATATTAAACCACAAAAGATATCGGTCGCGTTTGAGATTGCGCACGGTATTGCGTACACCCCATTTCGTTTAACGGGTTTATGGAGTATGTTACGTGGTGTGTCACATAGGGTACCACAGGGGCACAGGTTAACCACGTTTGCCCACTAGTTCCATCCAATATCTGACTCCACAAGAAATAATACGTCTTCCGAACCGAACTTTATTTATCCAAATAAATGTCATTAGTTTTATTTACAATTATGGCTTAACATCAGGAATAATCACAAAATATACATGAAGTTCTTAATTCTCAATTTAAGGTAAAACATAGGAAATAATTCATTATTAGGAACACTGTAGGTATTCGTTTTAAAGGATACGGCGCACCACGACTGCATTAGCTACACCTATTCAATTTCACTCAACGACTTATTGCGACGTATTACCCGATCCCTTCGGACGGCCCAAGAGGGATGTAAATTAACGTGAGGGCGCGACTTGCACTCACGGAATCCAAACCGAGATTAACCTCGGCCATCGAAACGACAGAACACCAAAATTCCATCCATTGCTTCGATGGCCATATATGGTGCGACTTAGCTTTGTTAAGCACACGAAAAAGGGTGAAATACACACACATGATAATCGCTTCCGCAAATTAACGTGTGTATCCCCTAGCATGCAGACATGGGACATGAATATACATTATTGCAAGTTCGTACAAGGGTTGAAATGTGTACACGATCACGACTGCGTAAAGCATTATTGCTGATCGTGCACATTTCGCTGGCATATCCTCGCAGTCGAATTCTGATGGTAAATTTCCATTTGCGATCTCGACTGCCGGGGCGTCAGCCGGATGCCTCATGTCTTGGTCTGTCGCATGACCGATCGATATGGGCATGCTATGCAGAGGAAAGATACACATTCCTGCAGGTGTACGGCTGGCGTGCAAACGAATATCGTGCAGATATTGCACGAGCAATAGTGGTTGCCAAGAGGCACACCAAATTGCGCTTCAATGCAGAGGCATGCGACCCAAGACATGTACTGTGTATTTGGTTGGGTTCATGTTGGTCGCGTGATGATGCGACCAAACTGCTTTTTAGATATCCAGCATTGTTGCGGTGGCATTTTATGACCGCAGTCATTGCTGTTTTACAGGGTTTTTCCTATGGGGTAAGTACATGCTTTTCATGAGATAGGGAACGCGAGGGAGGATACCTGGTGGTAATGAATGGATACGAAGTGGCGTTCGCGGGAACCGCCACAGGTTCCTTCACCCAAGTCGAAATTCAACCCTCAAATGGGTCGGTCGCAACTGCGGTTTATCAGAGTGCGCACCAGTCGGGACTAGTAAATGTTAAAATCAAATCAAATCCTGCGTTGATCGATACTGTGTTTGTGACTGAATCTTTTGGTTTACGTGAAACACCTTAAGCAGGGACAGAACAATCAATCAGTGTAACTGTGGGTATTTATCAGTATGGTGTGTCGGCAAGGACAGGAATCCACTGATATTCCACCGATATTGCTTTCGAATGAATAAAAGTCAAATCTCCATTCAACGTTCATATAAGTTTTATTACACTACACTGAATTTTTTGTCAAATTTTTATTCAATTTGTGCACATATGTCTGAATTTTGTTAAATTACTTTAAAACTGGTCACAAGAAAATATCATATCAATAAAAGAAGATAGCTGAAACAACTTATTTTTTTCCGTTTCTTACTATTTCTTCACTGTTTCCATCCATCACATTAATTCAATGAAATGCTAATTGGGAAATTTAACATACGAACTTTTCCTAGGAATACCGAATTTTGTAACTAAAATTAACTTTCCACTCGCGAATTTATCGACGCGCTTCTTTACTCTCAGCTGACCAGATTAAGACTTCCTGGTGACGTCCCTCTGCTCGGTAGCTATCATCTGACTGGCTTCCATTCGCCGCCATCAGAATGACATCGCAAAGAAAAACCATAAAAGGGGAGGAGCTACACGATCAACTCGAGGCAGTCAATCGTGATTGAACCGGGAAATATGGCATACATTTCGCATGTATGTGTATGCGTCGCATACGATCGTCCGGTGAACGAGGATGGATGCGACCGTCGTAATTGCATCTCCTGGTAATGGGTATGCAAACAATGCATGGGCCTGCGGCTGTGTACACAATTGATTGTGTAATGCTTGTCGGCAACCGAATCTTCTGGTGTAAAAACAAAACAAACCGTAGATCTGGTCACCCTAGGAGAGGCCATAAATCAACATTTGGTTGATGGACAAGCCATTTCCCACGTCCGCCGACGATTGGCGGCCGTTAATAGGGAATTGGTATACCATAAACAATCCGGCAGATGTGAATGCGATGTTTAGGTATCGCAAACGAATATAGGGTGCAGCCATTGCCAGTTGTTAAAAGTAAACACTTGATGGCCACATCCAATTCGTCGCTTGTTTGCGGTCCCTGATCGGTGGAAACCGATAATAGAAAACCAGCTATTGCTGGTAATGCGGGGAATGTTTGCTTTGCGCCGGCCGAAACCTTGTCGACGGTGGCAAACTGATGAGACCTGGTAGCCGCACGCTTAGGGGCGACATGGACAAACAAAACACGAGTAAATTTGGAACTCCGTGTTGATTTTGTTTCCATGGCATAAGGTAATGGGGACGTGATGCACTGGGTGCAATGAATGCCCGAGGGTGAAATTTTCGATGCCACGGCTAGGTGATAATCCTTGCCGTGGACTTAATGTTTTCAGGAATGGATCGTGGGGAAAGGGGTTTGGAAAAACCCCCCAAAGAAAGGTAAGCTGCCTAAAAGGTATTTATGTCAGTTATCCTTTGGGATAACTGAATTAATTCCAGCAATTTGGTTGGCGGTTAAGGCCGTAGCAAGGTTGTATTATCTTGCTGAAGATTCGACTTCCAGGTAAGTCGCAATGCTGGGAATGGTGGGGATCGAGCGATGCGTGGCTCCTCGGGCCCTGAAAAGCCCCACATAACCAACTTAAATCCTGTGTTCATCCATACTGTGTTGGTGACAGAATCTTTTAGTATGTGAAATACCATAAGCAAAAATCAGAATAATAAGGAGTTATGTAAATTTAAATCCGAAGTCTATTAACACTAAGTTCCTTTTGTACAAATCTTAGATAAATAAAACTGAACAATAAAAACTAATATCAACAAAACCAGTGCGTTTTATTTTTTTCCTTTTTCTTTGTGAACGGGTTGCGCCGTTACTCGGAGTTATAGACAGTGAACGAATTGGGGGAATACAGTGAACCCGTACCCGTGCTGGCACACCGACTTATTACTCCCACAAACTCTTCGTTAGAGTTGATGTGTTCCAGGGTAAGTCCTCCGTTCAGCAGAGTTTGGCAATTCTAGGGAGTTCGCGGAACTCGCAGACATGGAATGTCATTATAATCTTTCGTTCGAAATTCTTTATTTATTTGAGGGAACATATTCGGCCCAATAGCTTTGATGGCTTGAATTCTGTTGTCCCACTCTTCATTAATAACTGATCTATAGTTGTCACGGATCAGTTTTCGAAGATTTTTAATTAGTGACTTAATTGTTTTTATTTCCTGGCTGTTTGGAGCGCTGAACTGTGTGTAGAGCAGTTTTAACTTAGAGAGCAGAATACTCTTTTGCCTATACAGCTCGTCGATCGTTGCGTTTCTGTATCGGTTTGTATGGCTCTCGGAGTGAGAACTCTTGGGATAGAAAAATTCATTGTGTTAGTAACAATGTTGTTCATCGTCGAAATATAATGATCAATTTGGACATTATGAAGATTTCTGTCAGTTGGTGGATTTATGCCATTGGAGCGTAATTCTTTTTTTATTATTCGATCAAAGCGCGACCAGTGTGCTTTTCCGAAATTAAAAGAATGTATCTGTTTGCACTGCTCAACTAGTGAGTGTTCGTTTGGGACATGTATTACAGCACCAAGTCAGTAATGATCCGACTCGATTGTACGAAGAAAATTTCGAGTAGTTAGATCTGTATCTAATAATTGTATTCGCTCGTCCACCAACAGTAAATCTGTGGTATTATTTTTATGTTGGCATCGGCAAGGATGCAGGTTGCATAAAAACACCACTGACGTCGAAGACGAAACACTAATCGCGCAAGAAACGATGGCGGAAACGGAAACACATACTAAGTCCTTTTATTAAGGTGTCCAAAAATTCGGTTGCGTGTCACTGAAACTGTTCTCCTGGTGGAAAGAAAATTAAATCTCCGTAGTTGTATGGAGATGATTTTTATTAATATCGTAGAATATCCTTATACACACTGATTATTATTATTAAAGTTACATGAATTTTAACACGCGCCAACACACTGCCACTAGTTCCAAGTTCGCACACGTTACAATCGTACTGCTGAACTAAACACAATTTTTGACTCCGTAACTACATTTTTGAAATTATACAACTTTACTCTTGTATTAGTCCGGCAATATACGTTTTGAATTTGTGGTGAAGTCTATTGTAGTTTATTGATGGTCAATAAATTAAATGACACTTTACCAATTACGCACTCGGTGACACCTGGTACTGCAAAAAGAAAAAAAAACACGCACACGAAACGAAATGACTGGCGAATCTCCATGCACGCTCTTCGAAGGATCAAATCTGACTGATTTGACTCCGTAAAATTGGCCCAGCCTCCGGCGATTGTGATGGGTTTCCACCGCACACCATCGCAGGAGAAACATCCCTTCCGACATGCAGTGACCAATGAGAGCCGATCAGCATCCCATTGGAAAGTCCACGCACAATATCTTTTCTTTGGGAACGAATGTCTTCCCATTGGAAGAAAGGACAAACGAATGCGCATCGAAACGAATAGATGGGAGATGTGCAGCTGGGTACACATAAACATTGGTAGCCCTAACATCTCTATCCTAACAATAGAGGGTATATTGAATAACGAAATGTAATCCAATGCTTAAGCGCTAAAATGCGGCTTGTTTGAACAAGCCAATAAAAATACATTAGGATTATCTAAGAAGTGGTGATCCGTGATAATTGGATGCAGCTGCATGGGCATCGATTTGCATGATATGCTCGTGGGATCGGTGATTGCTTGAGAAAAACAAACACAGAAGAATTTCCATGAGCATGATTGCAATGAATTGCGTTAAGGGACTGCGGAAGATTTCCCAATGGTTGGCAATGGACATGGTGCCTATCAGAGGAAACAAAAAGGTTTAAAGGTTACAACGGTGTGGATGATGCTGTGGCAAGATGATGATCTTGCCATGGAATGTTTTGCAGGAAGCTTAATGCTGCCTAATTGAAGGTAAGTACGAGTACCATGGGGTAAGATAAAAAGAAGAAGGTTTAAGAGGGTTAAGCGACTTCTTCAACGAGAGCTGATAGAAGATACATCCACGACAGTGTTAAAAAATTTATTTATAACCAAATAAATAAATAAAAAAAAAAAAAACTTAAAAACTTAAAAATTTATATTTAAAAAAAAAAATAGTTGGAAAAAAAAATTTTTTTTAGTGAACAGGAAACATCTTTAGGTTCGATTATTATTATTAATTAATATGTTATTAATTTAACCCATATTTACTAAATTTATTTTACTATTTGTTTTAATTTAGAAGGATTTTTTTTAGGTCTACTTGTTTCCCTTCTTGGTTTTTGTTTGTTCCTCTTCTCTTTTCCTTGCGTCCCACGCGTTTTTTGTTTCTTTTTGTGCTCGATGTTGGCAAAATCGAAATAGATGGACACCTGCTCTTCCCGTGATGTGGGCCATCAGCCCGATCAGGGCATGATGGCTCTCATAAGGAGATTAAGGGACGACCTCGACGCTCTTACGGCAGAGAACGCTGTCTTGAGAGATAAATTGTCGCGACTGGAAGCCGCACCACCCGCATCCCCGCCCAGTGCCAGTTCGGAGGCTTCTGATTCGGAATCGGAGCTCGAGCCCGAGTTAGAAAGTCTCACTGAGAGTTCCGACGAATCAATGGACGACGGTGACTCGCGCACCCCCACCCCAAACTCGTCTAGAGCCCCTAAGCGGAAAACACCGCTTCCAATAATAAACTGCGAAGGAGGACCCTCCAATAAGCGTGTGGCCACCGGCTGCCCGCCAACGCCGCACCCCAAACTGTTGTCGAACCCCGCGATAACTCCAACTCATGTGAGGGTCGTACCTCCACAGGAACCTTGCCCACCACGGCCAACTCCATTAATTAACCCAAAACCAAAGGCTGCTTGTGTTCCCAACACTGTTCAGCCAGAGGTCGGGGAACGCCCACCTGTTTCTATGAAGAAACAGCAACCCGGGGTCTTTGCACGAGACCTCAATTTAAAAAATTTCGTCGGTGACATGAACCGGCTAGGGATTTCTAACTTCAAGGAAAAGACCTTAAGTCCATCCCTAAATAAAATCATAGCCTACGATAGGGAAACCTATCGCGCGGTTAACGACAACCTCAAGGCCAAGGAGGTGAATTATTACACCTTCACTCCGGCCGACGAAAAGTCGAGGACAATCCTTTTAAAACGAGTCGCTGCCTCTTGGGAAAAGGACGACATCGTAACTGCTCTTGACGCAACATTTCCGAACGTCAAATTCATTGACGAAAAAAAATTCTCTCTCCCACAGCGGTTTGTGAACATCAGACCGCAAAGATACACCAAGCTGAACATATGGCAGCTTCTCCTTGCCCCAGGAACCGACATAGATTCCATAATACGGACAAAGTCGCTTCCAACTTTGCATCAGCAAGTTGTCTTCGAGGTATTTCATAACAGAGAAATGGCTCAATACAGACGTTGCCAACGTTTCGGGCATGTCTCCCGAAACTGCAACATGAGTCGCCGTTGCGTTCGTTGCGGAAAATCCCACGATATTGGCAAGTGCGAACTACCGCTAGCGAAATACGATCCCGCAACAAATGTGAAGGATGAAATAACACTGCCAACTTGCTGCAACTGCGGCAACGAAGGGCATCCGGCTA
Source organism: Microdon myrmicae (assembly GCA_963931805.1). Classification (NCBI taxonomy): domain Eukaryota; kingdom Metazoa; phylum Arthropoda; class Insecta; order Diptera; family Syrphidae; genus Microdon; species Microdon myrmicae. The sequence goes on from OZ007496.1 coordinate 74,982,093, forward strand.
GTTATAGAAATTGTCCTAAATATAAGGAAATTAAACAAAGATCCAAGGAGACTAGAGCTAAGCAAACAGCCAATTCAGACTTCGGAAAACAGGCCACACAAAACCTCATCCAAAATGGATTCACATTTGCCGACATGCTTAGGGATCAGCAGGCAAGGAATATAAAAACTCTTTCAACTCCTCCCCCTCAAAAACGTATTCAAGTCCCTAAGCGAGCCCCGATAAAGGCCAACACGACGCCTCAAATTCAAGCGGTGGTGCAAAAGCCTCCGAGGGGGCAATCTTCAATGCTTGAGAAACTACTTAGTTTCTCCCGCTTAATTGAGGTTATCCGACCGCGATATGAGAAACTATCAACCGAGGCAGAGAGGGAGGCCCTCCTTTTCACTGCATATGCAAGACATACCCTCCACAATGGATTCCAAAATTAAAGTTATCCTCTTAAATATCAACTCCCTTGTTTCGCATTCCAAGCGTATGATAGTCTCTGACTTCATAAAGGAAAACCGGGCGGACGTAGTACTTGTAACCGAAACTAGGTTGCATCCATGACACCGTCCCGTATTCCCAAACTTCTCCATGATTCGAAGAGATCGAACCCTCACTGGAGGTCCCACCATCAACGGAGGTGGAACTTGTATACTGGTTAATAGCGGACTTTGCCATGAAGCTATTGACCTCCCACACCTAGAGTCCATAGAGGTATCTGGAGTTGAACTGCATCTGGCTAGTAATGGTAGAGTGAATATATACTCCGTATACCACTCGCATAAAACCAATAATGGCCCCATTAATCCCGAAGATGCCGGCGAACTAATGGGACAACTTCAATATTACATTGAACGATAAACTCCACCATTTCTCTCTTCCCACTGACAGGAACCTAACGACGGTTGAGATAAAGAACGTTGCAAAACGACTTCACGAGATTCTAGTTGAAACTTCGGAGACTCATGTCCCGAAATATAAACTTGAAAAGACCTATCAGATTCCCCATGACGACATCACTCTTCGTCTCATCCGGGAGCGTAAAAAGCTCTGCAGAATGAGATATCGTCACCGCTTTACGCAAAGGGAGCCATTATTGCGATCCGTTATTCACAATATTGGTACACTGATAAAACAGAGAATCCAAAACAATCGTACCCGACAATTGGAAGACAAGCTGAAGGGTATTCAGATGGACCAGAACGTTTATAAAAATGTTAAAAAGATATGTGGCACTTCCCGCATCACTGGGCCAATTATGCACAATGGTGTTGTTGTCAATAACGACACCAATAAAGCAAATATCATCTGAGAGACCTTCGAAAACAATCACAAACTCACTCTCCAAGATGGCGACCCGGAAACTAATGCAATCGTTAGTTCAGAGGTCCACAGTAAGTTGGACGACTTCAACGAGCCAATTGTTGTCTTTAACCCAACTAACAGTGCATACTTCGATGACACACGTGATAATGGTCACGGTTTCATCACACCAAATACCCTACAGAGTCTGGTTAAATCTCGACACCCTAAGAAGTCACCTGGTATCGACAACATGTCATACCACTCGTTGCGAAGGCTTTCTGTTTTATTCTTTATAAAGCTCTCCATTCTGTTCAACCATGCTTACAACATGAGGTACTTTCCCCAAGCTTGGAGGCACGCTATTATTTGTCCAATAGCAAAAGTTGGGAAACCAACGTATCACCCCTCAAGCTTTCGCCCTATCTCGCTTCTCACTTGCATCAGCAAAATATATGAAAAATGCATATACGAGAAGCTAAATAACTTTGTCAGTGCCAGGCACCTAATACCTGATTTCCAATTCGGATTTCGAATACATACACCGGTCTTGTATGATTTCTTTCCCACCATCCCTCTATAAAAGTAGTTAGAGAACACTTGGACTAACACTGTCCACACTATCCTTGCATACCCCCCTTTTTTTCTTCTCTTTTCAGATGCCGCGAGACCGAGCCCAACATCCTTACGGATGTGGGTGATTCTGGTTATCGCAAGATGACCAGAAGTCAGAGACAAGATGAAGGACACATATGTCCTGTCTCGCTAAATTCGGCCTTCTCGCCACAATTTTTTTTTTTTTTTTTTTTTTTTTTTTTTTTAAGGCTTAAGCGATGGGTGCTTCTTCGGCGCCTTGAAGAAACCCCACAAATCCAAGAAGGAATTTCCTCTTGGATATGACGGCGTACTTGTAGCGTACAAATCTAGTTTATGTTCGATAGCGTTTGTTTGCCACCAGTCGAACAACGCATTGCCTCTTGTGTTTGTAATAAGGTTACCCCAAGTACTGTGCTTGGAATTGAGATATCCCGCCATTAGGAAATAATTATTTTCCGAGTCTAACTTGAGACTTCGAAAAAGGGTATCAGGTTCTTTGATAAACTGTATACACTGTGGAGTTCCGGGATCATAAGCAGAGATCACATATAGATTTCTTTGACTTTTCAAAGGAATATCTATAATGCAGGCTTCTAGCACCTGGAACTTGTTACCATCTCTACTGTAAATGACTTTGTGTTATAGACCATTTTAAACGAAGACAGCGACCACGCCCCCTGAGTGGAATTTGGACCATCTCGTCTAATTACTTTATAATTTGGGTAGCCCAATTTTTGCCTTTGATTTAGCTTAGTTTCGCTAGCCAAAAGCACATCTAGGCGTTCAGCTTCCAGCAGATTGCTGAGATTATCCCTTCTTTCCATGCGGATTAGTGAATTAACAGTCACAGCAATAATTTTTAGAGTTAATTCAGTCGCAGTGAACGGTTCGTCTGGAAACAGGATCGAATAGATAATGTCTGTTCGAGCCATTTGTTCCGTCAGTTTTTCTTTCGATCATTTCGATTTTTTTATCAAACGCAGCAAACTGTCTTTGTATGGACAGTAATATAGCTGTTATATTAGTTTTTGCCTCTGGAGCAGGCGTTTTAATGATATTGCGTGGTTGTTCTAAGATTGGGACATTTTTTACTCCACCTGCCATTTGGGCGTATGACACACTTGGGGCCACGAAGTTGTTGTAAGGGTGAGTTTTCATCCGTTTCTCTTCTTCAACTTGCTTCTTTCTGGCTTCCAACTGTGATTTTCGTTGTTGGTACTTAGGGCAACCTCTAAAGTTAGCAGGATGCCCCGAGTTGTTACAGAGGACACAGGATAGATATTTCTATCCGGGAGCTGTTCTTTGCCCAATGGACATTCTCCAATGATATGCTTATTTAAGCATTTGACGTATCTGAAATGCATATTGCAATTCGCTGCCACATGGCCGAAGCGTTTACGGCACATACACTGCAATGCGCGGTCGCACTTCTTTATTCTCTCCCAACTTATTGTTTGGTGATTAATGTATTTAATATATCTAAGTCCATCAATTTTACTATTGGAACTTAGCGACACAATGAAGAAAGGCAACTTACTGTTGCGATTTCTAGAATTTGCTGTAGAAAATGGTTTCACACCTGTAAATTTCAAGTTATCGTTTTCGAAGCTTTTTAGTTCTTCGAGCACCTTTTCGGGAGTAAAAATAAGATCAACCCCTTTGGGGAGCATAGAGACAGTTTTCCCCGGTTTAGGAGTGTACGTGTAGTACTCGCTTTTCGATTTCCCCAATGCTGACTTAATTTTGCTATAGCCTTGTAAATCATCGCATGTTAAACTTATCTTAAAATTATTTATACGTTTTGTTTTAAAAGTTTTGCATGTCAATTCACCTAATTTTATGAGATCCTTTGTCTCCATGTAACTGATGTAGATAGGAGGTACTTTCTTCTTTTTTTTACTGGCACCTGCTGAGATGGTTCCTGTTGTTGTTGATGTGATTCCTGCTGTTGAGTTTCCTTATCTTGTCGTGTTTTCTTTGTCTTCGTGGGTTGGTGTTGTCTTTGTTCTTGCTGTTGTTGTTGTACCATTTTCGTTTTCCGCACATTCTGGCTCAAATTGTTTTTTAGTTTAAGAACTTCCTCCATTTGTTTATCCAGTTGTTGTTTTTCAAGACTAATCTCATGGATGAGTCTGTTGAGGATCTCGGCTCTGATTGCCGGCGTCTGTATTTGTTTCGTTGACAGCTAGTTCTTGAAATTGGTTTCCAGCCCCTGAGTATTGGGCACCATGGGCGCTGTCTTCGTCGTCACTGTTGGCGCTCAACCTGTCTGTATCCTTGTTTTTATTGATTTTAAGGCGTTTAGCCTTTAGACATAGGTTTGTATTTTGCCTTCTCCGAAGCACCATTTTGCATCCATTTGATTTACGTCCATATTATGGACCACGTGTTCTCACTTTATTTTTATTGTTTTTTTTTATTGCGCGAGTGACAGGTAGAAAATCACGTTTAAGAGTTTATTTATTATAGTGTGCACATAGTCAAACAGGAACACTCCGTATGTCGCGTATGGCATTAATGTTTTTTAATTATGCTGGGTGCGGAGAAGTCCCAAGTGAACCCGTTTATGATGTGCAACGCGGTTTAATTTAAAAATAATAGTTTAATAATAGTTTTACATCATCATCATCATCGGCACTACAACCGGGATCCGGTCTTGGCCTTATTTAGCAAGTCCTGAGGCTTGTTAAATTTTCCATACTGATTTATTTTGTCTGGGCAAGGTCATTAGTCTTGCGCCAGGGGCTCCCCGACGGGGAATCGAACCCCGGTCTCCCGGGTGACAGGCAGTTTTACATACACCTCACTTTTTAGGCCGTTTCGTTGAACGGTTCATCAACTGTCGTTTGTCGACACGTCTACACCGGATGGTGGTCTATTTGGTACTCGAAGGGAACGAGTTCTGATGCAGGGATATTCGCGCCGTCGGGAGATGAACCGGCAATTGGTGCATATAAATCGAACTGCGTAGAACAATACCACGAATCTCCAAAGAATAGCATCAGTGACAATAATTGTAAGACAGACTGAGGTCAGGTGTGTGCCTTCAATTTGAAGTTCGGACGTCACCGCCGTGTCTCTGATCAGGCAAATCGCTCGTCTCTGTATGCTCTCAGGTAGGCGGAGGGCATATTTAAGATCAGAGCTCCAAACATAAAAGGAATATTCGAACACGGGTCTAACTTGGGATTTATACAGGAGAAGAAGTTGGACCGGGGTAAAATATGCTCTATGGTGAAAAGATAACTCAGTTTTCTTGAGGGGGACCTGGCGATGTTCGACACGTTTTTATGCCACGATACGTTTACACAGATCGTGACGCCTAGCTATTTAAAGCTTTCCACAGATACGAGGGCCTGGCCATTCATCGTCACCTGTGGAATCCATGATCCACTTTTCTTTGTGAATGTTGAATATTGTGACTTCGTTGCATTGAAGTCACTGAGATTGGCCTTTCCCCACTGCATGACCTTATCCAGATCCCGATTCAGAGAGTCGATCTGGCTACTTCTCAGCTGGTGCGACCTTGATGCACTAATCGGCCGATCACTCGAAGAATAAGAAACAAACGTCCTATCATCCGCAAAACTGAACACTTTGTTATCTGTCGAACAAATCATTTATCTGAAGCAAAAACAAGGTTGGAGCCAAAATAGAAACTTGAGGCATCCCGAAATTAACAGGGTACAGATCCGAACACTCACGAAACCTTGGATCGATCGATTTTCGAGGAAGCTCTTCATCTAGTCGCAAAGCTGCTGGGAAAGTCTGTATGAACGAAGTGTGCCCAGCAACGCTCTGTGCCAGACGCCGTCAAAGGCCTTGGAGATATCCATTGCGACCGCCCTTGACTCACCATGCGGCTCAATCTTAGATGTCCATATATTGGTTATTAGAGTCAAAAGGTCTGCCGTGGACCTCCAAATACGCGTCGGTACGGTGGATGGCGAGCGACCCCACCGCTCGGAAGATTGAATTGCGACTCCTGGGTGTGCACTCCGAGCACACCCTACACGGGATAATGAACGGCTCGACCGCTCCGTCCAGTGGTTGGGATAGGACTCCAACGATATCCTCTCCAATAAGGATATCGTTTTTTTTACCTACCACCAGGGAAACGTAAAGTCTCTCTTGGTGGTATAGGAAACCAGATCTTGTAATAAAGGTCATGGTGGTATGTGTGGGATCGTTGAGATCAATGCTATTCACACGTGCAGTGGAACAACGAAACAGGCAGGCGGCAAGGACAAAAGAAAAGGCGACCAAATGGTTCGCTCTTTAATGAGGGTCATGTTTATGCAACGTCGCTATGACGGACGTTGGAAAAAAGGTGTTAATGGGATACGATACTTTATACCATGGAAATTGTATATCGTATCTTGGGTTAATTGCCGATACGCATCCCTTGCTTGCATTTAGGTATGCCAAGCAATTAGTGGTGGCGACGAAAGAAATGCATCATTGTTTGTCTATTGAATCGCTAGTGTTGCAGCTGTAAAAACAAGCTGACGACATAGTATTTTAACTCAGACAAAGGGTATCGAATGTTTGCTATTTATGGTTTAAGGATCAATTTTAGGAATTTCAGATAATGCTTGAAAGCATTACATGTCCTTGGAAAAGGAAATGTTTTCTGGGGCAAATGCAAATGCATTGGCGGGAAACAATGGGAGTTATGGAATTCCTAAAAAGGTCAAGAAGAATTCTTACAGAAAATTGTATGCAAAGGGATGCAATGAAAAGGTAAGTTTTCTTTATAGGGATTTCAGGGTTATAATAATTGGGTCTGTTTGATGCGTGAAGCATCTAAGATGCTAATGCGAATTGCATTAGCGAAAGCTGGTGCAGACCCGGGTTGTGGTTATGGGGGTTTTTTTCAGGAAGGCGAGCCGTGGGATCTGGCGGAACCGCCACAGTACTCCCCTCCCAGTGACGTAGTCACGAAAAAAAAGGTAGTGGCGAAGGAATGCTCGATGGTGGGTGCTGTGATGATAGGGGGCTTGCTTCGGAATGCGCTGTGGTAATGTTAAGGGACTGTCGTGGTGACCAGTTCCTGGTTATTGTTTGGGCCTTTATCGATAATAAGGTGGACACAGATGTTACCGATTGATGCCATCAAGGGCAAGGGTGTGCGGCGTGGTCCATAGGCCTGTTATGGGTCTCATGGACCAACAGGCTTATCGCCCGAATAGGTCGGAACCCATCGGAAATCCGCTCACATCCGCAGCGACGAAATAGCGTGTGCGAGATGGAGGGGAACTTATCCCAGGGTAATTCCCATCCGCAGTGACGGGTTGCCGTGTGCGGAATGGAAAGGTACCAAATCCAGAACCGGTGTCTTTTCTCCATACGTTTGTATGGCGACTTGTTTGCCACTGGGACTGGTAGAGGAGGGCGGGCCCTCAATTGCACGTTTTACCTATCGAGGGAGGACCGGTACATTGGTGCCAATGTAGCGGTAGCTGCGACCTCGATCGAATGGAAACTTGCTGTGAGGTGCCGGCCGTCGCGCTTGTTGAAAAGAAAATAGGGGACTTTGCTTAGGGGGCTTCTGGTGGGTGGTTGATTGTGTCCAACCCCAGGGCGCCCTATGGTTATTAGATGTGCGCTCCGAAGTATTATGCACCTGATAAGTGTAGGGCGGCGTAGAGGGGCGTGTATTGCCTTTGGTTGCCGCGGTAGGTGAGCCATGGTGGCTAAAGATTAGGGTATCTGCATGGGGTGGTCAGGTATATTGTTTCAGTCCGGTGGTATCGATTTGATTTGTCGACCGGTGTTGCTGAGACATTTGGGAGACGTTAAAAGATCTAAGGATGAAGGTCCTAGAGTTTAAATAAAGAGGCAAAGCCAGGTGTCCTGCCGGGTGCTGCTACGCGTAGTAGCTGTGTTAACGAGGGGAGCTGGCTTGCTGAAATTGGGTAGAAAGGTCGAGCATTGTTGAACAGTGTCGCGTGATAACTGGGACAGAAAAGGTTGTTAGAGGTCAAGCAGAGTCGAGAAGGGTTGCATGGGGTTGCGTGAAGGCTATGGTTGGTGAGCGTGAGCTCCAACCTTCAGAAAAGAGACAGAAAGGGTGAGGGTGTTTCACGCGAGACAAAACCGGGCGTCCTATAGATTATATGCTGCGCGTAGTAGCTGTTGTCACATAAGGGGCTGGTTTGCAGAAAATGGGATATAGACGAGGGTATGCGGACAGGGTGGCATAGGGGCGCGCAAAGTCGCATAAAGATTGCGCTTGGCGGGCATATGCGCCAATATGTTGAGAAGGCGTCGAGATTGAATAAACCCGAGCGAAGTCGAAAAGGGTGAAAAGAAGTCGGGTGTGAGGTGGCGTGAAGCCGAAGGACGTTGAAAATTAGTCGAATGTGTTTGATGACGTCGAATAGGAGGAGTGGAGTGAAACCAAAAGGTTGAAAATGATGCCAATGGGGTTGGTGGGGTGAAAAATGTCGAAACAGTTATATGGAGTCTAAGGCGAAGTCGGGGGTGTGTGACGGCATTATGCGCCAATATCTTGGGAAGAGGTGGATAGATTGGATGTAGTCGAAATGGAGTCCAAAAAGGTTGAGTAGTCGGGTGAAGTCGCCTGGAGTCGAGTAGCGTTGAGAAAAAAAAATGTCGAGCGAGTTGAAAGGAGTCGTGTGCGTACTGGAAAGGGTTGTATATTGCGCTGTACCCAGAAGGGGTTTACAATAATTATTATAATTTTTTTTTTTTTTTTTTTTTTTTTTTTTTTTTTTTTTTTTTTTTTTTTTTTTTTTTTGGTTATAGGGGTACATTGTTTATTTTTGTTTTATTTCATTGTTAATGCTTGGTTTAGTTGTCCCAGAATTGATTGTATGTATGTAATTTATGTTTTGATACTATTATTTATATTTACTATCTTAACATATTTTTGAATTTGATTTTGTGATTTACTATTTTGATTACGTTTGTTTGCACCTTTTTTGTTTATTTGACAATTTAAGAAAATAGCAATTCCCTTTTGCAATAAGTGCTACATTTGACAGGGATTAAGAGCAAGTACGTTACAATTGGAGTAATTATTAGAGTAAAATGGTACCCATTTCGGGTATGATACATTTAGGACGGTTATTAAAAATATGCTTGAAGTTGTTTCTTCTTAAAATCGTTAGTTTAATTGACCTCTTAATAATAAAAACTGCTTTAATTAAATTTCTGGGTTACTGAAGAGAAACCCGTAAATATACCCTTATTTATTATTTTAATTATATAGTTTTTTAATTTATTATTGTATGAATATCGGCTACAGCTGTGTCGACAATTACGCTGGCCAGCGAGTGTTTATCGATTATAATTGCTGACGAGCCGAGCCGATATGGGGTATAGTGGTTATTTTATTTATTAAATTGTTTTTTTTTCGTTTTGTTGGATTTAATTAACTCCATTAAGTTTGTACCTACGTTGAAATAGATTTATTGTATTCTGTTTGTTTGTGCTAATGCTATGGCAAGTAATTTGTTTATTTGCAATTGCTGAGGTTTAAAAATTACTTGCTGTATTAACTAGGTATCTTGAATTCTCGTGATTGCAGAGAAACACGTATATACTTTATTAATTAAATGACTTCTTCTTAAGGCGTTAGAAGGTTTGGGAGGTCTAAAACAAGAAGTCTTCGAAAATGTCACAAAAGATGACGAACGTTTCTCGTCGTTTATAGATTAATACATAAAAGAAAAAAAAAGAAAAAAAGAAACGCACCTACACAAATGCACATATTTCCGGACATATATGCATCTGTATAACTATCGATTTCTTTTATAAATGCATTATATTACCTTTAATTAATTGTATCTATATATGTTTATGTATTAATAGGAAAAACTAAGAGATTTTAAGGCGGTGCAATCTAATGACAATTAAAGTCAACACTTAACTTTCTAGGAATATATGGTATAACTTTCTGTTTTTGTCGTTAATTCCATTATACAATTTTCTTACACGGGTAGAATTACTGCCACACAATTAATTTTGTTATTTGTCTAATATGAAATTTGTTTGTTTGGGTAAAAGTTTTTATTTATTTATATTAAACGTAATATAGAGACAAGATAATATTGTCCTTGCGAGTGTATGTCTTTTCAATCTGTATACAAAATAATGGGTCAATCAGTGTTGATAAAATGTATATATGAAAATGCTGTCTTTTTAATATTAGGATTATGATTGTTTTAACTACATTAAAGAACAAAAGGCAAGAAAATAATATATAAATTTAAAAATAGAAGCAACAAAAATATATATATAATTGGGGTATCTACAGAGCTTTCACTTCTATTCCTTTAATCGTATAGCTATTTTTAACATTTGGTATTCTGTTCGCTCGTTTTGTTTTTGATTAAGTTTTAGTATAAACAAAAAAAATAATATCGTGATTTGTGTTAACTGAACAAGGACTGTATTTGGTGGGGTCACATGGAACTCTGTTACTTTTCATTCATAATATATCTGAGAAAACTAAATATGTTGCAAATATTTTGTTTAGAATTTGCTTGAGTGTATATATTTATATAAAGGAGAGGAGAAGCAATTGAAACAATATGTAAAAGCAAAAAAAAAAAAATTAGGGAAAACAATGGGATATTTTTTACGCATTTGTCATAAATAAAATTTATGAGAATATTCAAAATAGCACATACAGTAATGAAACAACTTAATAACAACACAAATAATTATTTATCGATACTAATTTAAAAGGAATAAACAACAAATATTAATTCAAAATTAATTTTCAAATGTTCTCTTTTAAAACTCTGTTCGTCATTTTCGACAAACGGTGGTGGCTCTAACAAGGACATTCTAGCCACGACATTGACATCATCAAGATCATCCTTTCCACAACGTTGCTCTTGCAGTTCGATCTCTTTGGAACCATGCTGTCGTTGAAATGTTGTAAGGCACATACCTAATCCGTAGGCTAAGAATTTGAATCCAGACGTGGAACAGAGTACTACAATAGTAGTGGTTTTATTGCCTGATGCGTAGAACGATGATGATGGTTCGTTAGATATACCACGATGTGTAACTGAATGTTGTCAATTGCAACCGAACCGCAGTTGTAATCCCGTATTTGTGAATACACGAAAAAAAAAAACAAACAAAAGGGAGGGAGGATACTTAGCTTGCGTCCTTGGCTGTTCAGGTAACTGGTGTTGTTGCTCCGGTGATGTTGGTTGGCGTTTGCCCAGGTACAGTTGTGGTGTTGAGTAGAGTTGGGGCACTTGTCCTTTCATTGCTCTTAATTAATTCGTTGCACCCAAAAGTCACTGGCATTGTTTAATGTTTTTTAGCGATTGCCGCCACAATCGCTCACTAAGTGGTGGATAACTTAGTCAAACGCGGATGGTCGAAGGTTGTGGTGTTCAACCTGAGGTCACCAATGTGGGGGGGAAGTATGTTGTTTTTTTAAGTTTTTGCACTCTTGCACCGTTTAAATAAAAAAAGAAAAAAAAAAAAAAAAAAAAAAAAAACCGATTACCGCCATGAAGTCACTGTCCATTGGTCAGAAGGCGCGATTGCTCCGACTCGGAGTCACCAATGTGGGGAGGAAGTAGGTTGTGCGGGCGTACTGCACTGGTTCACTTCCTCTCCCATCATCACTGCCACTAAGATTCATAGTACTCGACAGAAACAGCAAAACTCCGTCACAACCGATCACGCAAAGTCAGGAAACACCAACACAAGAAGTAAACCAGACACTCACAGGAACAGTCAAGTGAAAATAATGAAAACACTGTACACGGATAAAAATTAAAACACATTGACTAATCATCTATATTGGTTTTATTAAGGTTATTGTTCATGTTCAGCGGTATTTTGAACTTATTAATAATTGTCAATTGACCGAACACGTAATTACGCGACTTTACTGCACTGTACAAAATGTATTGGGAAACGTCTCGTTTATAAAAGGCACAACACTATGACTACGACTCCGGGAAAACCCACCGTACCGCGTCGGTACGGTGGATGGCGAGCGACCCCACCGCTCGGAAGATTGAATTGCGACTCCTGGGTGTGCACTCCGAGCACACCCTACACGGGATAATGAACGGCTCGACCGCTCCGTCCAGTGGTTGGGATAGGACTCCAACGATATCCTCTCCAATAAGGATATCGTTTTTTTTACCTACCACCAGGGAAACGTAAAGTCTCTCTTGGTGGTATAGGAAACCAGATCTTGTAATAAAGGTCATGGTGGTATGTGTGGGATCGTTGAGATCAATGCTATTCACACGTGCAGTGGAACAACGAAACAGGCAGACGGCAAGGACAAAAGAAAAGGCGACCAAATGGTTCGCTCTTTAATGAGGGTCATGTTTATGCAACGTCGCTATGACGGACGTTGGAAAAAAGGTGTTAATGGGATACGATACTTTATACCATGGAAATGGTATATCGTATCTTGGGTTAATTGCCGATACGCATCCCTTGCTTGCATTTAGGTATGCCAAGCAATTAGTGGTGGCGACGAAAGAAATGCATCATTGTTTGTCTATTGAATCGCTAGTGTTGCAGCTGTAAAAACAAGCTGACGACATAGTATTTTAACTCAGACAAAGGGTATCGAATGTTTGCTATTTATGGTTTAAGGATCAATTTTAGGAATTTCAGATAATGCTTGAAAGCATTACATGTCCTTGGAAAAGGAAATGTTTTCTGGGGCAAATGCAAATGCATTGGCGGGAAACAATGGGAGTTATGGAATTCCTAAAAAGGTCAAGAAGAATTCTTACAGAAAATTGTATGCAAAGGGATGCAATGAAAAGGTAAGTTTTCTTTATAGGGATTTTAGGGTTATAATAATTGGGTCTGTTTGATGCGTGAAGCATCTAAGATGCTAATGCGAATTGCATTAGCGAAAGCTGGTGCAGACCCGGATTGTGGTTATGGGGGTTTTTTTCAGGAAGGCGAGCCGTGGGATCTGGCGGAACCGCCACAAGCCCTTGGCTTGACCAGAAGGGACGCGAACCACTTGGTCACTCTGTCGTTGTAGGCTTTCTGCGCGGTATCAATCGCCCGGCTACACGCGTTTCCAATTCTAACAAAATTCTATTGGCCTCCATGGAATTAGAGGGGTATTGTTTAAAAGCTCTATCTTTTATCGCTGGAATCTGCTCGCATTTTTTATCAAATCAGGGTTTATCAGTTGAATTTAGTTTGATGGAATGCGGAATATAAACCATCATCCGCAACAGAATTATCTCCGTGACCGACTCCACACAAGCGTTAATTTCGGAGTCTCCAGGATGCCTCATAACTCTTTACATGGCGAAGCTGCTTATGTCGGTTATTCGTTTGAAATGCAAGAGTTTCCCAGTGGTGCAGCAACTTCCACGATGTAAATGCTCGGTTCGGATGACAAAAACAGATCCGGGGTGTTTGCATAATTTACTCGGGCATCCGGCACTAGCGTAGGTTCCTGCACGAGCTGAGTCAAATTGCAGCTAATACCGACCATCTACGCTACACGCCCAGCGACGTCGATTCTGTTAAAATTTACCAATTATCCGGAGTTCTGTACATTAAAATCGCCAATGACGACAATTTCAGAAATCGGGTTGTTGATCTGTATCCAGTCGACGGTACGTGAAATATGTTCCAAAAATGTCGCTGGTCAATCGTCGTTCGGGGAGCGGTAAAGACAGCACAGACATTTTACAGAATTTCCCAGCACGACACTCAACCAAATGACATCTAAGTTACTGGGTTCTAACGCCAGATCGGACCACGTGAAGATGCAGACTCCACTCTTAAAACGAAATCTCGAATGTAAGTCGCAACCTGAGCAACGATAATATATCAAGTCAGTTGACGAATCGACCTGGGTATCAGTTAGGGCAAGGATATCAGGTTTCGCTGTTTGCAAATATTGGTGGAGGGTGTTTACACTCGTATTGGTGTAACCGATGCCCCTGATGTTACAAAATGCTGTTATCAGTCGAACGTCAACAGAGCCTGGAGAACTAACCTGGTTACGCGAAGACGAGTTTCTTAAAGTTCGGTTATTTGTCAAAATACTTGCATGATGTTCCCCCTGACCTAGTCTCCCTCCGGAGATCCGAATGGGAAACTGGTTTAACTCCGGAATTCTTTATCTCAGAAAGTACCATCATGACTTATCAACGCGTCACTCCAAGCCATCAGTCATACATCCGAAACATAGATAGAAAATTTCTCCCGACGATATCGGAGAATGTCTAGCGTGAGGGTGTGATATCTCGCCTTGGATCGACTTACCACATAAACCAACCTTTTCCCGAACTTCCATTGTAGTGTAACAACATACCCACGAAATGACCATGAACAATCATATCAAATAAATCAGTTGCCCTTGTCACAATTAGCAAGTTTCAAGTAACCAGCATTCGTTGCCGACAATCAAGATCAATTCTTTTCACTGAGTATAAGAAACGAATTGCTCCAGTTACGATTTGAAAGAATCATATGACACACGCTTGCGAACCTGCCGCTAGCAGGTGATTCACAATTAATTGGGTCAACTCATGTCATTGTTCTTACACTATGCGCTAAGCTGGTGATAGGAAATAGAATATCACAATAAGCAGAATTATATTGAGTGAATTATGAATTAAGACTGAAATAGTTTGTTAAACAAAAATTGTATGAGTGGATTAAGAAATTTGGAAATAATTGAGTGATTGATTGGGAGTATAAATAGCCCAGCACTTTTGATAATAAATTAATCAAAAACCTATTGTGGAATTTGATTCAACACTGCGGTGACTTCGCCATAATCTTTCAGCGGGCTGCGCTTTATACAGCACCAGGAGGAAGTAGGTTTTAGACAGATCCTTCCAACAATCAAATTAGTACATGGCGAGTCTGCCAAAATATTACATGGCGACAAAAATATTACACCATCAACGAAGCTCCGAAAGATGGCTAGGGATTTCTCCCGACCATTTCACGGAGCGTATAGCTTGATGGGGTGGTATTTCACCGGGCGACAGGGCGTTGGGACCCCACCTACCACTCGGCCTTTAGTTGCCTCTTACGACAAGCCGACCTAGCTGTGAGTGTATTCTAACGCCCTATTCACAAGGCTATTAGTCTAATTGTATAGATACTCGGTTACTTGTAAAGCATATACTCTATAGCACTAATTAAGATAAAAGGCACTTCACAGTAATTATCTAGATTTGTCTAAGTTGATTTAATATACCAGGATATGGCTTCGCACTCGTCCTCTATAGTAACATGATAGACTGGCAATTTTGTGCTGAAAAAATATTTGCTTCCATACAAGGAACACGACAATTCCATCTACAAAACTTTTGAATCGCAGCACATGTAGCTTCCGGCAATATTTGTTTTAATTCTCTTTTTCCGTGTTCCATATCCTTTCACCCGTTTTTTTGCGCGGTGAATCCCGTCCAAGTGAGTACTACAGGTAACCAAAAAACCGTTTTCCTGTTCCGAATTGAGAATATGCACAAATGTAGAGTTTCAAAATACTACCTTTAAATGTGATATTCACATGAGTGGGCAGCTCACGGAATAGTTTTTTGTATCCTACCGCAGTTTAACAGCATGATGATGGTATTGGGATACAATTTGTTAGGACGTTCGTGTGGGTACGCAACTATACTCTTGAGTGCAGATCTAAATATTTGTTAAAGATAAATAGACTCGTTGTATCTCGCACAAAAGCTAGCTTTAAAAATACAAATAATGCATCAAATTAAAGTGAGCATAGTGTTGATATGCGGCTTGGTTTGGGTTTTTAGAAAACCATCACAGGATATACCGGGCACGTATTGCGGTTGAACGAGTGTTAAATTGAAATAAAATTTAGTAGTACTGTATAAATTGGGCTGCATAATTTATGGTTCAGAAAATTTATAAAGTCGGAACAATTTTAGATTCCAATTAATTTTTTATTATATCACATTATCAGGACGTCATGTATGAAGTATAATGCGAGTATTATAGACAAAAGACCTGTTACATGATCTAAACGTAAAATCTAATCAAGTTATTTGAAGACTCTGCTGCTACTTGCTGATTTTTCATATCTTTAACTGGAGAAAGATGGTCAGTTAACAGGCGAACAGGAGGAACAACAGTATTGAGTATCAAAATATATTGGACTCTTAGAATGACCGTCCACACTTTCTAATGAGATCAACGGAAAATTACCAGCTCTGGCTACAAAATACAATACTGTGCATGTAAGAGGTTTTACAAAAGGGACAATTTACATTTTAATGCGGACATATACCTAAACTTTTCCAGGATATATGTTAGTCTTGTCAAAATGTTAGTCAAGATTTAAAATTTTATCAACAAACGAACAATGTTTGGAAATTGTTAAAAATTAAATTATAAGTCGATGGTTATTATGGGTTAGTTGAACGGACGATTGGCTGTGAGCGGGCACGCAAAACTGACACTCTCGATGGTCCAGTGGACTGTATAGCCTGGTTGGTTAAGGACAGCTGAAACTAGACAAATCTGTAAAACTTTCCCTCTAGACCCTAACGCCGATTCGAGCAGTTGTCGACGTGTACCTTTCTTGTTCGAGTACTTAGTTTGATGATCTCCTTTCGTCTATTTTTTGTAGCCGACTCAAGTTTTGCAGCGGCTTTCCGTTCTGCAGACGGTATACGGCACTAGTAAGCAAATCAAGTTTTCTTCGGCACTATTTAAATATTCTTCGCCTATGGGTATAAAATTTCTCCTTCCTTTTTTTTCCCAGGTGAGGGTGTAAGAAGCCTTTCCTTCGTTTCACGTTTCTGAGATTTGCACTTCTTGTGCTTTCCCGCGATAATCGTCGACTTGATTCCGCCTTTGGCTCTTCACTTTCGGAGTGTATGCCAACTGGAGTATACGTGCCGTAGCTCTTTGTATACTCGACCAATTGGGGAATCGCTCTGGATTTGGTATTAACGGCTCTACCAACTTTTTTACAGCCAGTACTTGAGAGTTCCGCTCCTCCTCGGTGGTCGTATTTGTACTTTTGTTAAAGCACCGGTTTGTCCATTTATCTTCGTCTTCATACAAAATGCTAGGACCTCTGAAACATTTCGCTGCAGTATCGAACCAGTTGTGCGTCCCTTATGTAGCAATATCCGCTGGGTTAGCGCTTGTTTGCTCCCATCGCCAGTCTTGTGGCGCTGTGAGTTCTTCGATTTCCACCATTCGGTGAGCCCCAAAGGTCTTGAACTTTCGTATATCCGATTTTAATCACTGTAGAACTGTACTGGAGCCACATCAATACCATTTTTTAATATCTTGAGTCTGTGTTCGTTCTCGACTGTAGTTACCACCCTGATTCCCAATAAGGCTGCCTGCAACTGCAGTGGATGCATCGATGCCGATTTCGTTGGCCTTACTAGAGCCTTACCAGCATTCAAGGTCACGCTTACTCTTCCATCAAGGTAATGCTTACCCTTCGATCGAGTTCTCCAATAAACTACAGCTGCGTAAGTTCCTTCTTTGAAATCGCCAAACGTATGTAGTTGACCGTCTTCTCAATTGGGGAGTAGTCGTCGGATCCCCAATTTCTTGTGAAGAGACTGTAGCGATTCTAACAGATACACACACAATACACAAGCAAATAGTGAAGCACACCGAACGAAAATCGAATAAGAAAATGCATCAGAGGCGTATACCATAGCGATAACATAACAAATCTACATCAGTCGAATGTACTTGAGTTTAGAAATCAAATTCGTACACACGGCGGTGGCCTGCTGGGTTGCGCTTTGGTTCAATTTTTGGTGATTCTAACTGTCATAGCGTCAGTTCGAATCACACGTCCTTTACTATCATCCCAAACGCTATAAGACATTTCCCCCACATACCTGGCCCAGGGACCCCTCTCTTTTTCCTTAATCTTTTTGTCCTATCCATGTACGCTACATGCCCTGTATTATTTTCTTCCTTGGTTGAGCAGCTGTGGTGCGAGTCCTAGTGGGTTGAAAGTGGATATTACCGCGCTAGTGGCTTCCCTCTTGATAGGGATCCATTTCCCACTGAGAACTTGAAACACTACGTTGAAAGCCAGTGTGTCTTTGATCGTCAACCGTTCAAGTCCGAGGGTATTTTTCTCCTTAGTCCATTACAGAATATCTGTTTGGGGTTGTTTGCTGAATTCGTTACAGTGCTTCTGGTTTATTGCTGCTCCGTTTCTTTAGGTTAAATTCGGCCTTCGCGTAGATCCTTTGCACTGCCCTTACAACGTCCATGGCTTCTGTTATCGTTGCACAGCTTTGCGAATAGTTTTCCCAGTTTTCGCACACCGATGGGGCGCTGATCGATGTTTCCCTTCGGATTCCTGAGCGTTGTTGTTCATCACGTAAATCGTCGTCGATGGTGATGACGTGTCCCCAAATGTCACAAAAGCCGGCCTTTTCGATTAACTCTGCGCCAAAGAAACCTCAATCTGTTCCGAGTTGCCGCGCCCATCTGAACTTGGAGAAACATCCCTTTTATATCAGTGACGATACTGGTGTCTTTTTTAATCCGCCGCCTCTCTGAAGAGCTTGGTGTCTCTCTGAATCTAACCAGTACCCCGAAATGTGATTGGAGGAGGTCCGGCCCGGGGCGTCATTCAGCGTTTTCCATTAAATAGGTCAAGCATTATTCGTGGCTTTATTTTAACAGGGTGTATTACGCCGAATTGAGAGAGGGAGAAGCCTCTCCATGTGGTCGTTTCTGGAGCTGCTTTCTCTGCGTAACCGTTGTCTAGTAGGTTCTTTATCTGTTCTTCGCATTTTCTTTTTAGGTTTTCGTCCTTGTCTAATTTCCTTTCGATGTTTGGGCGTCTATAAGCGTCGTTGTAAGTGTTGGGCAAGACTTCACCTTCGTTTCTACACAGTAGCCCCGATTCAAACCTTCGGCTTGGTAGTCGTCTGGTGTCCTTTTCTAGCACTTCCGACGCTTTTCTGTGGAGGTCGTTTGTCGAGCGGCGCGGCTGCACACCAATGGCTTCGATTTCGATGTGACGTCTTTCAAGCGCTCGTGTTTCATTTACTTTCAACCTGTTGTTGTTGACGAACTTTGCTGGTGCGCTATTCCTGGTCATCCTACAAGCCCCAACCTAATCTCGTGAGGGAGGCGACAGGTTCAAGCTCCGTTCGTTTCTTGAATCTCCACGTTAATATAAGTCCTCAGTTGTCCAGTCCTATTAGTATTTTAGGCTTTTCCTCGATGTAGCTTGGTAGTCTTTGATGGTACGGCAATGTTCGCATTTCCTGATGGTCTTTTTACTTTCTGTTTGGAAAGCTTGAAGTCGTCAATTGTTAGTACTTCTATTGACCATTTATCCCTCTTGTGAATCCCTAAAATTTGGGTTGATCCTTTTACTTCGTAAAGGTCGGGTGATGCCATTTTTAGGTATACATTACCACCGCTGATGGTGGGCACGGAAGTGGCCACTTTCCCTCTTGGTTCCTTTGGATTGTCGCTTGCCGGAATCGCTGTTCGATTGGAGTGTGCTGCGGTATGATCTTCCCTATTTCTACTGCAATAGCTTTGGTTGAGGTTCGTCTGAGTGGAGGATGGTGTGGTGGTTCCGTGCACACTTTTCCCATGTGAGTATCTTGCAGTTTGATCCCCGGCGTTGATGGCGAAGGAATTTAAAGAAGAGATTTATTTTGTTCGTATTTTCTCATTTTACAATGGTGCTGGCTCTCTTGAACTTGGGACATTCAAGTCGCCA
The DNA here is from genome assembly GCA_963931805.1 of Microdon myrmicae. Lineage (NCBI taxonomy): Eukaryota > Metazoa > Arthropoda > Insecta > Diptera > Syrphidae > Microdon > Microdon myrmicae. The sequence continues at coordinate 75,001,690 of OZ007496.1, forward strand.
CATATGTCAGCTTCTAATTCCAAAAAGTCGCTGAGAAGTGTGAGTTTTGGTCGTTCTTTATTTCCGCGACTGTGGTGGTACATAAACCATTTGCGCTTCATAGCTGACGGCATCTTTCTAACTATTTCCTCCATGCTTTTCGCTGATCTTAGGTACTGCACTTTCTCTACTGCTTTAATGGTGGCGACTGCGTTCCTCACATGGCTGAAGAACGTGCATATCTCACTTGAGTGGTTGACATTTGAGTTTCTTTAATTCCACTGGGGCCAAGGCTCCTGGATTTCCAAATCGTGCTCCCAACGCCTCCTCGGCGACGATTAGGAGACTTCCGGGGTCCTTTGTAGATCTATATGGAGTGCTCTGCACAAGCCCGCCACGTACTTCGCGTGGGTGAAATCGGACGATGTGTCATCGTACGTCCTTCGGAATGCCAGCCGTTATTCACAGGCACCGTTGAAGTGTGGCAGCTAAATCCCATGCCCTGAGATAGCTCCTGGATGTCATTATTTCTTGTGTAGTCGCGATTCCGGCATCGCCTTCTCTTTCTCGACCAGTTTCGGTTGGTTGAGCCATAATTCGGCCTGGCTCTCTTGATTCGTTGATACCTAACCGGTGCTCCGAGGTCTCTGCTCTTTGGTCATGGGGGTTAGCTTTTCCTGTCGGATCGTCCGGTTGATTGTCAGCACCGGGTACAAGGTTCGACAAGTGTTCCATCTGGTCTCATGACATCAATACTCAGTGGTTTCAGTTTGGTGGGGGCACCTCTTCTTCTGCGGAAGCGGCTGGTACGAAGCGGATTACACCAGAACAGTTAGTCGCTGCTCCTCTTTAGTTTGCACGATACGATGGTGGGCATGCTTGTTGCTATTAAGTTCCGGCTCAAAGGACTAGAAGTTGTCATCGCTCTCAGCGGGTCCGCAAATTTCAAACTTCCAATGGTGCAGTGGACTGTAATTTGATAAGTCTGGAAAACCTTCCCTTCGGATGTTAAGACCGCTTCGACCGCGTACCACCGACCCGTGCCGTGGTATCTATACTATTTCTTTCCCTCGCGAGGCGATCCTTACCACTGGTGGGGCGAAGTGCCCAGAGTACCTGTGAAAGCAAAACCCTGTTGAACGGCCCTTACCACTGGTGGGGGGAAGCGTTCTGTGGTACCTGGAAAAACAAAGAGCGAACTAAGAAAACAACTTCCCTCTAAAAACGGCCCAAGGGGATCTTTCTATGATATGAGTTTTATTTCTAGTTATAATTTACTTAATTTGATTAAGATAGCTTAACGATTCTTGAGGTCCGGAAACAGAACTCAAGCACTTCAAAAAAAAAAAAAGAAGAAAAGTGTGGCGGAGGCCAATTTAAACGTGATGAGGACAAATTTGCCCCTCATTTTGCAGGATATCTGAAAAATAAAAATGTGGGGCAAGTATCTAAGGATACTATACTAACTCTACAGAGTTAGTTCAAAGCTCTCTAATTACTTGCATGGACGCACTCAAGTGCTTCACGTTTTCTTCCGCTTTTTATACTCATTGGTATCAATGCTGTGTGTGCTAGCTGCTGTGTACGAAGCCTATTCCCAAAAACCAAATGACTCGTTGTTCACTGTTGTGTCGTTCTGTGAATTGGCTCGTTGCTGTCTGGCGTCTTCCGTCGAATCGAACGTGCTGCTTCTTGTTGCATCTTTTTGAATTTGATGCGCTGTGACGATGTGGCGTCGTAAATATATGATGCATTGCCAAAAGTGCTAGTAACTTTCGGAGCCCTTACTCTTTATTTTGGGCTTAATAATAAAACCGAACAGGCAGCGTGTGCTATAGTTTGCAAATTTGAGTTCAAATATTCACTGTTGGGTATTTCTATACCAGTGAGACAACGCATTGATCGAAGTGCCGAAAATATCGTAGTCGTAAGTGCTTCAGTTCAAAGTGAGCCAAATCACTCGATTCCACGCCATTCGGAGGAATTGGGTGTCTCTCAATCTTCTTATAATAACATCAAATGTAACATGTGGACTGTATCTGAAATAAATTTCAACCCTATATCTCAGTTATTCAGGGTTTTATTAAATACAAAATTGTTATGTCCTGAAAAACTCGATATATCGGAAACCAGTTTAGAGAGATAAAATATTACCATAGCAGGGTGAGCTCGTTTATTCTGAATAATCTTACTATTCTCACCCCAGTTCATCAATAACTTATATATTCGTTTTTCGACCACTTTGCTAATACTCGGAAGTAAACTTAGAACCGTGATTAGTTGGAATGCTTGTCCCCCACCGCATTGGAAGAAAATCAAGCTATTTTTGAAGTGTATGATAACAAGTGATCAAAAATTGATAAAATGCGATAATGTTGCACGAACCGTTTTGGGTGAAAAAAGTTGAATTTCCACAACCGGCGGTAATGCCGGGATTGACTACATGGAAGATGGTTATATGTTTTGTACTATTACAATAGTATCACCTATTATACGATACGAGTGTATACAAGCATCTATTCATGACAACAAATCTTTGATGACCCAGCAAATGTTGAATAATTTGGTCTCAGAAAGTTTGACACATATGTAGTAGCTCTACGAACCTTGTAGTTGAATCGAACTCTGAAAAGCCCTACCATCTCTTTTCCCCACACATACAAATTCATTATCCCGATCTACCAAAATTCTTGAATCAAATATTCGTTTATCATCCATACACCCAATATCCAATAATCCCCAAACTAAACACAAACACATGGTAAGTTGAACCAGATGTTCAATTTCCATACACATATCTCAGTTTAAATTTCCAAGAATTCGCCTAACCGAATTCTTATCACAAATTCCTAATACTTGACTTCAGCCGAGGTATCCGACTGTTAGTTTCCCACACTGTATCGACGGAAGACCCGACCGCTTTGCTGGTTGAAATACGACTCAATCGAGGGTTGGAATATGGCTCTTGTTTCACCCTCGATTCGGTGGTGGTGAATATCCTCTCGGCTAAGGATATGTTTTACTTAGCACAAGAGAACCGTAAAGTTTCTCTTTGTGGAATAGAAAACCAGATCTCCTAATGAAGATCATGGTGGTATGTATGTATGGGTGATCGTACAGATCACAGTGTTTATCGATGCATTTCAGCAAAGGATAAACGAAACCTGAAACGAGGGAAAAAGAACAAAGGGAGAAGCGACCTAAGGCATCGGTCTGTAATGAGGGTCAGCTAAATAAATAAGCTGCAACTCATTAGGTGTGAATGCATTTGGGATACATCACACATTTTGTATATCGTATCGTTGGTCGTTGTAAGAAACGGATTCTTTATTTGCATTTGTTTATTCCATTGAATTCAAATCCGGCAGCTAAATGCGGAGTTGGTGATTGTTTGGAGATTCAAACAAAGGAGCATTTCTGGGAGAAGTGCTTGCAGCTGAATCAATAGTTGGAAGTCATTATGAAGAAATTTAGATGGATACACAATGACGGTTATGTATAACATCTGTATCGATTGCAAATGGCATCTGTGGCAACTCAAGGGTCGAATTCCGGTGTGAATATTTGCACCAATATAGAATTCGGTTCTTGGTTGCTGATGCCGAGATGCATTGATGCATGTGGGAATGCCCTTATGGGAGAAATTCTTTGCAGATATTTTAAATGTGGATTAAAGATTTCTTTCAGGGAATTTGAATAACGCATTAAATGCGTGGATGCTGTGAGAATTCTTTTTTGGGATGTTTAGATAATGCGTTGAATGCATTAAATGTCCTTGAGAAAGGAAATGTTTCAGGTATGCTGGTGATTGAGATGCAAATATGGGTTACAATATGGGGGGGCTCTTCAGGTGAGCTTAAAGAACCACCACAGAACTATTTAACGGAATTTAATAATAATAATGATAAAAGCAGTATAAAAGTAGATACTTTAAAAGCGCGTTTTCCTGAGCCTTGACAGCTCCAACACGGGAAATTGGTGAGTAGAGTCGGGGTACAAACCCACAAAACATTCTTTTCAGTTTTGCTGTTAACACCTGCAACACGGAAGCCGCTGGGTTGATCGACGCAAGGACGCTATTCTCCAAACAACGTCCCACGAACGATCGGTTGCTACTCTTCCCGGTTAACTCCGGAAGCACGGTGATGACCGCAACGGGCGAACTTGGTGGAGCCATAAAGAGATCTTGTTCATAAAGAACAAAAAATACGTATCGCTACTACAACCTAAAATAAATTGTTAAGGTAAATCACTTTCTATCTATTTATTAGCCTGTAGGAACCCGGCAATACATGACCTTGCCGACTTGACCCCAGCATTGTCCCCTGTTCTGTGCACTCTTCTTCCACGTTTGACCAGCCGATACGACCTCCTCAAGGCCAATCCTAACATTGCACTCCCATTTCCGTCGCGCTCGTAATACCGCTCTCTTTCCCGTTGGTCTACCGTCAAAAATTCTATGCACGGTCCTATTGTTGCCCATTCGCGCCACATGTCCGGGCCATCTTAATCTTCGCGACCTGATTACTCTCACTATTGTGGGTTTGCGGTATAGCTCTTCCAACTCCTGCTTGTGGAGTTTCCTCCATTGTCCTATAGCGTTTGAAATAATACTGAAGAAGAACGTGTGATTCGAACTGACGCTATGACAGTTTCAATCAACAAAAATTTTACCTAAGCGTAACCCATCAGGCTACTGACCGTGTTTAGAATTTGATTTCTAAACTCGACTATACTCCACTGATGTGAATTATTTTTGTTATCGCTATGGTATACGGTTCTGATGTATTTTCTTGTTCGATTTTTCGTTCGGTGTTCTTCACTATTTTAGCTTGTGAATTGTGTGTATCTGTTAGAGTCGCCACAGTCCTGTCTCCTCGTCATATTTACCTCCAAAGATACCCCTTAAAACTTTATTCTCGAATACGCGGAATTAGTTTTCTTCCCGGTTTGTGAGAGCCTGTAGCAACTCTAACAGATACACACAATTCACAAGCAAAAATAGTGAAGAACACCGAACGAAAAATCGAATAAGAAAAATACATCAGAACCGTATACCAAGCGATAAATTAAAATAATTCACACCAGTGGAATATAGTCGAGTTTGGAAATCAAATTCTAAACACGGTTAGTAGTTTGGTGTGTAACGCTTAGGTAAAATTTTTTTCGTGATTCGAGCTGTCATAGCGTCAGTTCGAATCGCACGATCTTCTTCACTATTATTTGAAACGCTATAATTGGTGACTACGACGTGATCTGTACACACACGCAGCATACACTTCCCATAGTAAAGCAGAACTTCACACACGGTCACGACTTCCGCATAGAGCACAGCCTCCGATGTTTCTTCGTTTCTCTCGTCCGTCGTCCGCATACGAATCTGATCGTAACGAAGTTACTGCGCCGGGAGTGGTGTAGCGATTCTAACAGATACACACACAATTCACAAGCAAAAATAGTGAAGAACACCGAACGAAAAATCGAATAAGAAAAATACATCAGAACCGTACACCAAGCGATATATAAAAATAATTCACACCAGTGGAATATAGTCGGGTTTGGAAATCAAATTCTAAACACGGTTAGTAGTTTGGTGTGTAACGCTTAGGTAAAATGTTTTTCGTGATTCGAGCTGTCATAGCGTCAGTTCGAATCGCACGATCTTCTTCACTATTATTTGAAACGCTATAAGCCCATCTCTCGCATCCGTATAGAACAATCGGCATGATTATGGTTCTATAGACACGGAGCTTTATATTCCCTGATAGCAGTTTGGATTTCAGCAGTTTACTGACTGGATGCCAACTAGCGTTGCCGGAGTGTAGTCTTTTGGTAATTTCCTCGTCAGTATCGTTCCCAGATATTTAAGTTCTTTAACTTTCAAATATATTGCCTCTGACGTCTATATGTGTTCCCTGAGTTCCAGCTGCTCTCGCCTTAATCATGTATTTAGTTTTGTCTTCATTTATTTCTAGGCCCACCTCTTCTGCCGCTTGCATGATGATTTCATTGTTTTTATTTGGAGTTTCTAGATTATCGCCCAAAACGGCGATGTCAGCGGCATATGCGAGCACTTTTGTGACCCCGTTCAGGGATGATCCGGCCATGTTGTCGTCTTATACCTTTCTGATGACATACTCGAGCACAAGGTTAAAAAGACATGGTGGGAGGCCTTCCCCCTGTTTTAGTCCGTTGCGGATTTCAAATGTTTCTGAGAGGTGGTTTTCTATTCTAACTCGCCCTTTGTTTTCGTTCATGCAAATTTGAATGAGCGCGGCATATTTTTCCGGGATTCCCAGCTCAATTAAAATATGGTAAAGTCCTTGCCTTGCGACTCGGTCGTAGGCTTTTTTGAAGTCAACGAACAGTTGGTGAACCGTTTCTCCGTATTCCCACTTCTTTTCCAGTAGTTGCCTTATTGTGATAATTTGGTCGCTCGTTGACCGGTTCCTACGGAATTTGTGTGATTCTCGCAAGTATGACATTTGTTAGTACTATGTATGTGGTTGGGAGCAATGATATTCCTCTGTAGTTTTCGTAGTCAGATCTGTCGCCCTTTTTGAAGATGGGGACGATTATTGAGGTCTTCCATTCTTCCGAAGTGACTTCCTTATCGCATATTGTTTGAATCAGTTGGTGGATCTATCGAGCGCTTACCTCGCCTTAATGGTACCTAAGCTCTGCTGGTATGTAGTCGGCTCCAGGAGCCTTGTTGTTTTTCAATGGATTTATTGCGTCTACAATTTCGTTGAAAGAGGGCTCTGGGATCTGAGGCTCGGCTGTATGTAAGTTTGGTGCATTTATTTGTGTTTGATGGGTGCGCACATTGAGCAGATTTTCAAAGTACTCCTTCCATCTTGTCACGATATTGTTTGTTTCTGTGGCCAGACAACCGTTTGTGTCTCGAAGTAGTTTGGCTCTCCCTCGGTAGCCAATTCTAATTGAATTTATCCCGGCATACATACTTCTGATGCTCCTTGTTCTGGCATTTTCTAGGATAAGGTAAATAACAAATAGTTAAAAATTACTTCCCTGGGCTAATTTCGAACTAGCTCTCGAATTAATGAGCGAATTAGCACAAACAATGGTCGGCTGAGATCGGAGATTGGTTGTCCCGCTGTAACATCAGAGTTGTAATCTCCGATATTAGCATTTAATATCTGATTATCGTGATTTGATTTGATTTGACATTTATTTATCGTAGGTTGTTATTTATAACTTTACCAGGCTTCCTCCAGTTTTTTGGCACGGCTTCTCCTGTTGGGCAGGATTCTCTGAGTTGGGGTTCCGGGATTAAAAGGAAACACTTTACTTCACTTGATTTTGAAACTTTGTTTATTAAATAGTCGGGAATGTCGATCCCTTTAACTTATGTCTTTTACTACTAACTCTTACTATTAACTTTTAGTATTAACTTTTATTGTTAACTTTTTACTATTAACTTTTACTATTAACTTTTACTAGCAAGAAGGTCCGCTGTTCTTATGCATCGGGCCGCAGTCATCTTGCTGGGATATTACACTGCACTGCAAAGAAACTCATTTGCACACCCCTTTTTATACCAAATTATTGGTGAGTTAATGCAGATGATGCATTTTCCTCACCTAGAACGTGTAACCTATTCGGAGGTTATTCGCCGGTCGTAAGCCATTCGCAATTTTCAAAAATCATTTAATTTGCTCTGCTAAAAATGCAGAGACCAAGAATTGAGCAATTACTTAATTGGTTTCATATGAAAAACCAATTATAGGGCATTGCCCGTGTGTGCCAATCGTATCATACGATTAATTGCGCCTCACTGCTGTGTTCGCTACTTCGTCGAACTCAGCACTTTACCGACGCTCGATTATTTCGTAGTCGGTGGCCTTTGACAACGCCGCTTGTGATCATATATCGTGTATCGCACTTGTTTCCCGGCAAAAAAAAAATGTATTTGCAATATGAAACCGTGTAGGTCCGCGGACAGGTGCTCGCTTGATTTTTGAAATACGAAGCAGAATGCAGTGGCCTTGGGGAGTGGGTCAAGTGTTTGATACATGATAATTGTTTTGGCTTTGGAAGGTGGGCATGAATGGGTAATTATCGCAACGTATGCGATATGAATTAATTGCCCGTGGAGAAGGCTTTGCTTCCGAATGAGTGCGAATTTTAATTGTATGCATTGTATGCAAAATACTTTGAGGATTGATCATATGCGAATTTCAATTGCTTGTGGGAAAGGCGAGTATTGCATTGTATGCAGACTATTTCGAGGATTGTTTCAGAGCACTGGATGCAAATATGATGGAATAGTAATTGTTTGAAAGGGGGTGTAAAGCGAGGTGTAACACCGAATAGAATCTGTCAACTTTGGACACTCACGATATGGCGTAAATTTATGTCGTTATCAATCGCGAGAGGTTTTCATATTGGATTCTTAATCAAGTTAAATCGCATTACAAAAAATTAAAATGAATAAAATTAAATGACCTAAGTGTTTTTTATAATGTTACTGGCAGGCAAACCCTGCCAAACAAACATCATATAGTCCCGTATTTGGACCATGGGATTATCATTTGTTCCGGCTTTTACATCGCACTCTTGACCACCCTTTTTTTAGGTTTTTTTAAAAATATTTTTTTAATATATATATTTTATTTTCACAGATGTTTTGAAAGAGATAAGGAGGAATGCACACCGAATCAAACTGCCAGAAGCGATTGATGAGATGACAAACGAGATATACAGGTGGCACCAACAGATTCTCAAATGAGCTATGATAATGTAAAAGTCATTTAACTGTTGGTCGAGTAAGACTTACTACCCTGCGCGGCTGTACTGGTGGGTTTCGAAGAGGCTTCCCGCTGAAACTGTTCCCTGCGAAGAATTTGATTGCAACGACGGCGATAGATGAAACTGCAACAACTCAAATTGAGTCTGCACTTCGATGGTTATTCTAGTTAGTTAGTTCTGATTAGTCATTTGACTTTCTTTGCTGATTACAAATAAAATAAATCGAGATTCTTCTATACAATAGTTCAGTTCAAGATTTACCGCCTACAATGTTAACGTGGGATCACTTGTTATACCATATTATTCAACGTTATTTTTTTTTTTATGGGTACGTCAAGTATATGTACAATTTATGGTGAATTACAATAATGTTCGGTAACACCGTTAAACCCGGCACGCAGAAGAAAATTCACATCAGGACCACTTACAGCCATCGATTACTTTTCCATTTCTTCAATCCGATAAAGAGACTTCTAGATTTGAATCTTATTTCGAGAACACCACCACCAGAAACGTTAAGGTCAGGTCTCCCTTTTACACGACGCTTTCCGCTTTTGATTGGATGATTGAGATGGATGATGCGATACAGACACTTTTCTTTGTTGTTATCTTCACCATCTGATCTTTTTGTTTACATTTTCTATTGTTACCCACCACCCGTTATCAGCTGGCGGCTGGCAAATCGCGAATGAATATCAATAATCAATGATCAATTTCCGAATCCGTAAAAACAGATAAAAACCCGAACGTGTATAATGGTTCTAACTGAAACCAACAGAACGTGTTTGAAGAGTGGCACTATTCGGATATATAAAGCCGTTTTCAATAATAAAAATGTCATCAATTATTTATTAAAAGGAAGCTGTTGGAGGTTTGCTAAAGTCATGATATAAACTTCTTCATAATTAACTACAATTTAACTCACATCCCCTCATATTGGTGCGCAACATATCGCTGTTCACCACCATTTGCGTGATATTATTGTTTTATCAACAGAATTACTAATTAAACAATGTGAGTGCCAAGAGCATCCACAACAAGAGCTCTTTAAGCTCCTCTATTCAATTGTTGTCTGATAACTTAGTTAAGTGTGGTTCCGAGGACAAACTTCTCGAACAGAGGACATTAATTATTTTCTCCCACAACAAACTGGCGCCGTGCGCTTCATCCTTTAATTTAATCCTAATAGGATAATTAAGTTCGGTCAGTTTTACACGAAGTTAAATGTCCTCAATGTCAGTGCGAGTAGCCTCATTGAAATGTCATATTCAGTTTTAGACAAATCGTATGTCGACTGAATAATTAATTTAATGAAAACGCGACGATGTGCTGATTACTCTTGCCACCATTTTATCCTAATGATTGCCCCGTGATCAATGTTCAGATTGAAAATTAGTGTTTTCATGTTTTCATGTAGCACTTAACAGAAATTCAGTTCCAACTTTGACTCCGTATACTACACTGGATAGATTAATTTGCGAGCGGTTTCCTGTAGACGACTATACGAGTATTCGTCATTCTTTTATTCAATTAGAACAGTAAACCACCAATTCTGCGTTCCTCTTGGTAGTTCCATAAATTCATTGCTCACTAAGCTGTATATTCTTTTTACAAAGGTAATACTGATCCCGGTAATAGTTTTGATTAACGATGACATTGCTTCCGGGAATCAATATCGATTAGTCAATGCCAACCTATGCGAGATACCATATGTCCCAGTATGTTTTCATACGCTAGCCAACTAAGTCTTTAGACAATAAAACACCAAAATACTGTTCAGATGATTAATCGAACGATCCGAAGCAAACAGCCATAATAATTTATCGGATGATTTCTTTTTTACGTTTACATCTAAGCGAGCAAAGCTTTATGAGTATTATATATTCTTTTGATTGGTCGTGCTCAATTTTGGATACTTTTTCTGGCAATGACCTCAGGAACCAGGATAATGAAACGCTACACGATATACAATATTTCATTTTATATGCCCATTGCTCAACAATAAATTTTTATAGTGCTTGCTTATAGAAATCTAAGGTCCATCATCCTCGACTCTATTCACCGGATGATATTTGAAGTCGATAAATAATAAGAAAATGTTGTTTAAAATATGAGAACGCAACTTGTTGCTGATATGCCCCATTACTGGTTAATAGGTTTCCTATTTTCCAATTTACTGGGATCTGGGAAAAATCAAATAAGGCGGAGAGTGTTTGAAATTATATATCGTAGCCATTTACAAATTTACGAGAGTTGCGCAAATGGGTGTCTTTTTTAGACCATGTTTTCATTGAAAAGCCGCAATAATGGAATTTGTTCTTCTGACTAAATTTGGCCTTAGAGCAATTGTAGCGCTGTATCGCTATTGAACAAAGCTTTTAAGGACACAGAATATAATCCGTCTGTTTAAATAAGCAAATTCATGTCTCATGGGGCGACAATAATTAGATATCAAGCAACTAACCGTAACCTGGGTAAGGGTACGGAGTCGGCAGGAGAAGAGAAAAAGGCAGAATTGAGAACGGTGGTGTTGATTCAATTTCATTTTGAATGCCTGGAGATTGCAATTCATTTGACCATTTAATGTGACATACGTATATTTCCAAAGTATACAAACGTAAATGACTATTCACGACGGCTGCTTGGTGGTTGATTTCAAGAAGTTCTTTAACACCAGTTGGCAGAAAAACTTTTTTAGTGTCGTTTTTTGTGCTGGCGATGTTACAGTCGGGTATATAATTACAAACCTGGTAACACACTTAGCGGACTTTGAACAATTCAAGATAAAAAGTATTATTTCCAAATTGGGACGATATGTTTGATTTTCTAATAAGAAAATTGTTATTATTATTGGAAATAATAATAATAATAATAATAATAATAATAATAATAATAATAATAATAATAATAATAATAATAGTAATAATAATAATAATAATAATAATAATTATAATAATAAGAAAGTTACGCTTTCAAAATAGAATATAAATCAAAATATTTGATATTAAAAGCAAAACATTTTTTTTTAAGTACACCTGTGGGGTACGATTGTGTCATTGTGCCGGGATGGACGCGGGGTTCTACCTCGACTCCACCAGTTCTAAAAGGTTCCGCCAAACCGAATTGTTACTGCGCTAAGGAATGCTCACCAAGTAGAGCGTTCGCACCATCACGAGCCATTAAGGAACAAGGCAGATGAATGAAACACCGGAATTTATTTGTTCAGTTTATTCTCTTTGTTCTCAGCCATTATTAAATATGTTAGTGTTTTTATACTTCACTTAGAACTTATTATTAATATTAAATTGATTTTTATAAATTTTATACAGGATAAAACACTTCTTTCTCGACACGACTTCGGTATACCGACGCTTCTCCGCCGCGCGACGGAGAGCGGGAGCGGCACGACCGTGGTGGTCGGCGGATGTAATAAGACTCAGCGATAAACGGCTCGTGCAGAGTCGACTCGCTACTTGAGTGAGTTTGTGGTGTGGTGGTAGATATCCTCTCCACTAAGGATATGTTTTCACTTATCACCAGAGAAACGTAAAGTCTCTCTTGGTGGAATAGAAAACCAGATCTCGTAATGAAGCTCATGGTGGTATGTGTGTGATCGTTTAGATCTGTGTTGTTTACCCATGCGCAAAGGCAACGGCAAAACAAAGCAGGCAGGCGGCAAGGACAAAGGGATCGAGAAGATCGTTGTCTATGAAGTGCATCACGTCTAAATAAATAGACGACGATGCATCGAAGAAATGTGGAAAGAGGAAAGATGAGACGAGGGCATCATAAAAGTCTTAGATGAGAGATGACCTTGTGTAAATATGCGAATAGACATTGGGAAAGGTACTAATGGCTTGGCGGACGAAACGAATCCCTTGCTTGCATTTGTATATGCAAGGAAATTCGTTTGTGGGAAACGGATTCTATATTTGCATTGTTTATGCTTTGAATTCAATCCGGCGACTATGCGCGAAGTCGATGATTGTTTGGAGATTCAAACAAAGGAGCATTTCTGGGTAAACTGTTTGCAGCTGTATCGATGGTTGCAAGTCATTGCGAAGCAATTCAGATGATTACCATCTGTGTCAATTGTACATGGCATCTATGGCGACGCCAGGATCAAACTCTAGTGTGAATATCTACACTAATTGGAAATTCGATTCTGGGTCGCTAATGCAGAGATGCATTGATACATGTATAAATGCCCTTGTAGGAAAAACTCCTTGCCGGCATTTCCATTAACTATCCTTGGGAAGGAAATGTTTTTGCTGCCGGGAGATTGCGGTGCAGGTGAGGGAAGGTTGGAATTTGCCTGACAACCGAAGGTACCGAATAGGTTTTGGTTTATGCACCTGTATAATGGATATAATTCTTGTAGGGAATTTGTATGCGAAGAGATGCATGAAAGGTAAGGATTCTTTACAGGGACTTTTAGATTATAAATTGCTCTATTTAATGCGCAAAGTATTTAAAGTGCTAATGTGATTACATTGGCGTATAGCGTTTGAAATAATAGTAAAGAAGAACGTGTGATTCGAACTGACGCTATGACAGTTTGAATCACCCAAAAAATTGAAACTAAGCGTTACCCATCAGGCTACTGGCCGATTTTAGAATTCGATTTTAAAACTCGACTATACTCCACTGATGTGAATTGGTATGTTATCGCTAAGGTATACGGCTCTGATATATTTTTCTTATTCGATTTTTCGTTCGTGTTCTTCACTATTTTGCTGGTGAATTGTGAGTGTATCTGTTAGAGACGCCACACCACTCCCTCCTCAGTAACTGCGTTACGACCAGCTTTGCTGCGAACGACGGAGAGAACGAGAGAACATCGCAGCAGACGAGTGTGTCGGTGCTCTATGCGGAAGTCATGATCGTGTGTGAAGTTCTGTTTACTACGGGAAGTGTGTGCTGCGTGTACAGATCACGTCGTAGTCACCAATTATAGCGTTTGAAATAATAGTGAAGAAGAACGTGTGATTCGAACTGACGCTATGACAGTTTGAATCACCCAACAAATTGAACCTAAGCGTTACCCATCAGGCTACTGGCCGATTTTAGAATTGGATTTTAAATCTCGACAATACTCCACTGATATGAATTGTTATGTTATCGCTAAGGTATGCGGCTCTGATGTATTTTTCTTATTCGATTTTTCGTTCGTGTTCTTCACTATTTCGCTTGTGAATTGTGTGTGCATCTGTTAGAGATGCCACACCAGTCTAAGTTTGATCGTCGGCGAGACGAGTTTTCGTAAGCGAGCAGCGATAAGGGCAGAGACTAAGATACGCGAGCCGAAAGAAGTCAGTAGAACTACGTTTCGAGTGTGTCGGGAGGTGTGTGTGTTTTCGTAGCTACAATACGAACTTTCAGTTACGACGAATTACGCGTCATTTATTGCATAAGGAGACCGCGAAACTTATAATAAACGACAACAATAAAATAAAATTCAAAACAATTTTGTTGATGTTTCCTTTTTAACTGCGTTCGCTCTGGTGATTATGTTTTCTATGCGGCAAGCAGTCTTCGGCGGAACACTTGAACAACGCCAAAAGCGAACTTAAGGAAGTTGTGTATAAGTTATGGGGTTTTTCAGGTAAGTCGCCCGTGGGGTTTGGCGGAACCGCAACACACCTATTTTACAGTAAAACTATATTAAAAACAATAGACAGCTAGTGACATTTCTACCACTTTAAATATGAGTGCCATGAAGTTTTTGAACCATATCGCCAATATTGGAAACCCATTATTTAATTTTAAAAAACATACCGCCATTATCGGGAGATCCTATAATTTTTTAGACTAATGTGCTAACAAAAGTTTTGAGGTACCCTTAAATATCAGAGAATAGTGGGAGCAGAAGGGGGGCAAGTGAGTGAGGATAGGAGGTGAAGATGGGTATTAAATGGCCGGACATTACGGAGAGGAAACACACGATCATGTAGAGTATTCCGCATTTGCGTGGCTCGGTTGAAGAATTACTCTCTATGTTTATTTGTGCATCTGAAGTTGAGTTTAAATGTAAACCAATTTGCATTCTCAGATTGACGGGTATCGTGGGAAAATGTCTGAAGAGGCGTAACACATCCAGCAAGTTCAGTCGAACAACAGTTGTAATATAATATTGTGTAATTGTTGTAATGTTGTTAACTTGGAGGATATTGTATGGTTTTGTGGTGGTTCCGCCAAACCCGACGGTTCACTTACCTAAAAAAAACCCCATAACTGCCATCCAATCGCATAATTTCGCGAATGCAATCGCATTAGCACCTTAAATGCTTTACGCATCTAGGATTATCTAAGGTATAATCTAAAAAGCTCCAGTAAAAGAATTCTTACCTTTTCTTGCATCTCTTCGCATACAATTCCTGTAAGAGTTCTTTCTTACCTTATCATAAATTCCCTGTAATAAAATTCATCGGTTCGCATATCATACCCTTGAGTGGGCTAATCCCAGCCTCAATATGTGTACATAAAAACTATCTATGGATACATCGACTGTCGACCCTTTTAGCCATATAAATAAATAACCCAAGCAGCTGAATTCAATTAGCGCAATCGACGCTGAAGCCAATTTCCCTAACTCGCACCAAGTGCAAACAAAGAACGCTGTTCCTCCATAGGCTTCCTGGCGATACCATACACAATCCATATCGTTTGTGGTATCCTAAACGCAGTTTTAATTTAATGAGTGGCTGCTATTTATCCAGCTGACCCTCATTATCAAACGATGCATAAGTCGCTTTTCCCTTTGTATTGTAATTGCCCTGAATCCATCCCTCATGACCTCGACGCATAATCAAACACAAACCATTAGCATCCCACGAAATTGGATTTGTTTGTTTCAACGAACACACATCTCCTGGATGCACATTATGGCCCTTCTTGGTGTTTCAGATTCGTTATCATGGCTTCGACCCATGAAAAGAGCCGACGTACACCTATGCATGTGTACCATGACGATCTCCTTTATGAGATCCGGTTATCACCATAGTGAAAGCGAATGCACCCAGAATTTCCTTAGCCAGCGAATTGAATCTTGGGGTCGAATTTCATCTGCTGACCAGGCTGGCCGCACGATCTCCCGCTCACCGGTGCGCACGAAGACGCGGATATCCACCTGAGTCGTGTGTGAAGTTATTAAAATTTATAAAAATCATTCAATATTAATAATAAGTTATAAGTAAAGACCATTGACAATAAAAAATGTTATACATAAATAACATCGCCTGAGTGTTTTTGTTTCTGTGTTGTGTCCGCGCGGTCGCGAATGTCAACCATCGTTTTCTTCCCTCTTGCGTTGTGAGCAGTGTCCGCGTGAACAATAGACGATGGGGATGGAAGTGAACCGAGTGTTTTAGGCACAATACTACCTCCCCACAGTTTCATGTTTTATGTTGTTGTATCTTAATCGGGGTCCTTAATGTTACCCGATTCGGGTTTACGTAATGAGTTACGGCTTACCTGCGTCTTACTGGTCCTACCGGATCGATTTGTCCTTCGTCCTGGCGTTACTGATGTCACCCATTGATGGTAATTGTCTCCTTATCCCGTTGGCAATAAAACACTGAGATTATGGTTATTACGGCATATTTGTAATTTTAACATTATTTAATTTTGTCCTTTATAATTTAATTGTCACTTTGTACTTAGATAATTTTGTCCTTCTGGGATTCTAATTTAAGTGTCCTTGGTACTAGTTTAATGTTGGCCTTCTGGACTTATAATTTAATTGTCACTTTGTGCTTGTTTAATTTTGTACTTAGGTACTTATAATTTAAGTGTCACTTGTACTAGTTTAATGTTGTCCTTCTGGACTTATAATTTAATTCTGGCTTTGTACTTGTTTAATTTTGTACTTAGGTACTTATTATTTACACTTAACTTATATTATTTTTTCCGTAACGGTGTCACCACCAACCACTTTCCTGACCGTCTCGGTCGATCATTTCTATACCAACACACTGTTGTTTTGTTTTCCTCCCCGAACGAAAACTTTTCTCTTTTGTCTTGCAGATCGAAGGATATCTTCTTTGTTCTGCATGACCTTTTTTCCCCGTCGCCGCTTCGGTTCATTATCTTTTTCGGTGTCGGTTCAACAGGGAAACACAAAAGGACAATCAGCAAGGGCTCTTGCTAATGTGCATTTATGATCTTCTCTGTGGGTGCTACGATAAAACGAGCGTGTGGTTTGTTTTTATGGCGCTAATTGCTTGGTTAGCTGAAAGGAAAGCGAAGTTGGTTCTGGGAATTGGTTTGGGTAAACCATCCTTTACAGAGTCATAAATTTGCCGCCACGCATGTTATGATTCTTACTAACTTGGCTTGACTTGGTCATCTGGCCCGCAGATTTGGGTTCGTATTTCACGTCTTGGATATATGTTGAAATCAATATGGGCAAATTGAAGGTTTAGTTCAATTTGTTTGATATTGAATTTGATATGGGCCTATAGCGTTTGAAATAATAGAAAAGAAGATCGTGTGATTCGAACTGACGTTATGACAGTTTGAATCACGACAAAAATTGAACCTAAGCGTTACCCGTCGGTCTACTGACCGTGTTTTAGAATTTGATTTTTTAACTCGACTATACTCCACTGATGTGAATTATTTTTGTTATCACTTGGTATACGGTTCTGATGTATTTTCTTATTCGATTTTCGTTCGGTGTCCTTCACTATTTTTGCTTGTGAATTGTGTGTATTTGTTAGAGATGCCACAGGTCCGTTTAATGTAAGGGGCAATGCTAGGGCTTGGGGAGTACTTCATACTTTTAGTGGATGATTTTGCGTGTACCGCAATTAATTGGTGGAGACCGGCTACAAAGATGTATGTATTAACGGGTGGGTGGTTTTGGACGTAACACAAGCACTGTGATAACATCTATTGAAAAAAGGTAGGCGTTGTGTCTATGTTTTAAGGAAGGAATTGAACGACTTATGGCTGGGTCTCCAATAAGTTTCACTGCTCATCTTTGCATCCTATCGAGTAAGTGTAGCGCCATTTTGGATGCGTCTGATCAAATATGGGAGTTGATCTCTTGTTTGGGGCGAATCTATGTCTCCTAAATTGTGGCCAGGTTGGATGAAGTGTATCTTTTGCATCTTTTAAGGAACATTGTACATGTGGCCGCACATCTCACAGCTCCAAATATATGGTCATTCCAATTAAGAGTCGAATAAATTCGAGTGCTGAGGATGGATAGTTCCGATAGTGTGACGATGGTGTACGTGAAAGGACAGGGAAGGATTGGCCGGAAGCTAGGGTGTGAGTATGAGCGCGGGTCTCTATGGTATATATATATATATAGGGAGTGTGTTGGCCGAAAGCGGGCCGTGGTGAGTGTGGGTAAGGGGGCTGGGGGGGGATTAAAATCAAATATGGCAGGGTAAACGTTTTCCCACCGCAGCATTCTCGAAATGGGTTCGTTACAGCCGTAAGAAATGTGATGGGCGGCCAAATAGAAGAGACGGGAATTTCACAAGTTACGGGGATTGTGTAAAGTGTGTCGGTAGGTAGACGTTCCTGCTGAATAGAAACCATGGTTTTCATTTTAGCTTCATACCAGAAAGAATCAGATATGTCATGGAGGTAAGAGAGATATAGGCGGATATTTTCGTAGGTTAATTTATTCCTAGGTTTAGATGGGGCGTAACGACATTCAGGTGAATTGATGGTTTGCTGTGTGCGGTTAACAGTCGGAGGTACTTCAGCGTTAGAGCATTTTCGCCTAACCTATTAGATGTTTCTTTCAAAAAGAGCAATATTTCAGAACGTTGAAGCTGTAAAAGGAAAATTGACACGCGTCATAAAGGAATTCACAATAGCAGACATTCCGCACGGTATGTGAGTAGTGAGTTGTCGAGATAGAGTAGGAAATAAATTTTAGGAGATAAGATAATTCGTCTTAATATTTTATAGGCCTATACCATTCATCCTCATTTCCTCCAGGTTCAATTTTAGCTTAATTCTATTGTTCAAACATAACTTATCACAATTCCGTTAGTCACTAATTATCGAAAAACTTAATATCTGAACAAAGCATAAAGTACAAAGCACACTGCAGTTCCTTCTACGAAGCATAATATTGAACAACAGCTGCTCTGTTACGCCAAATATACATAAATACAAAATGTTCGAGTTCTATCCCACATAATTTAATGAAAATGTTCTGTGGATCTGTGCAGAGATTTTTGTTTTCTTTTTGCGGTTTGAAAAAGGTCAGTTATGATTGCAATTTCACAACCACTTTACCAGGAATTTGTGGCCAGGAACCGGAATTTTAAAACGATGATTTCAACCCACTAGTCATGACAATGCTTTCTGTTACAAATTAACAATTATCATCAAATCGGCAACGCAAATAAAACGTAAAATGTACCCCGCTCTCAATTGACTTTGTGCAGGGGAATCTTTCGACAGCGGCAGCAACAGGAAATGCCATCGGTGCTTCAGTATTTTCTCATGTGGAACTCCCCAATGTCATGATATTTTTTTACTGGCACTGAGTGGAGACGGAATACGCCGCTTACGAGGAACAACATTGCACCGGCCGGAAACAAAGTATATTTCGCCATTGGCTCGATGATAATCAAAGAACACTCGCACTGGGCAGAACATAGAAAATGCATCACATAAGGGAACAATGTGGTCAAATGGAACGGTGCTCTCAACATCCGGCTCCAGGTGCTGCTTTTACATCATTATTTATTTATACCCTTTTTTTTCTTTTCATTTTATGTATACATTTATACCTAAAACATCGAAAATTGGCTGTTGAAGTACGTGAGGGAAAAGAATAAGTTTAATATAAAACCACCGAAGTGTACATTGTCATTAGAGCTGGGTTTAACTTTGCCTTATCCTACGATAAATAATGATTGTCATATCGTAGCTTCAGCTTTTCTTTTGTTAACAAAAGTGGAATATAGGTAGTTGAAGCGGTTTCACAATGTAATGTGCTGCAATACTTGGAAATAAACAAGATAAATAATTACACTAAAAGATGGTGGAATCTTTTGTTATTGCATCAAATGGCGATGGTGTATTTCTTGTAAACTGTATATACTGCAGTTGACATGAAATTACTTCGCAAGTCTAACATAATGTAATGCCAATCAAATCACCATTCGCATTTGTATCCACGCTGCGTACACATATATCGTTTTCTTTCATATGTCAACCCCACGCCCATATCAATTACACCCACATCTGATTAAAGCACTCTTGTTGTCTAAAGTATTCTTAGAAACGACGAGATATACCGCTGAACATCCTCATTATTTGCACATGCCTTGAAAAATTTTGTCAGTCCTCTCGCTCTTCGTAACGTTACAGCAATTCGAAATTAAAGATATAACGAAACGTCGCAATGTTAATTTTTTATAAACAATTTGATTCATTTTTAACCATCACCGGCTCTCACACTCGCTCCGCCTGCTACGCCTGAGGGAATTTGAATAAAATATGCCGAACGTCCTGGCGTTTGGGTACACATACAATTGAAACGTTACGAAAATTGCTATCAGGGGTCCCACAGGATCTGCCTGAATGTTATTATGTTTGCATGCCTAACAAAGAATATGTTCACATCAGTCAAGTAAAAAATAATTATATGAAATTTTTTTGTTTTATTTATTTTAAAATACGATTTGTTGTTTTATTGAAAGTAAACGCGGTTGATTGAGTCGTTATACGTTTTATATTGTATATTTATTCCCAGAGGTGGATCACTGAATTAATGTGCTAAAAACTCATGACGATAAAATATATTATCTCATATAAAAAGGAAAAATTAGTTACAACATTGATTTAGCTTAATGCGAGTGTTGAAAATTATATTAATGCAGTATTACTATTAAAGAACAATTGGAATTTGGAAGTTTGTTAATAACTGCTAAGCGAAATAAAATTTTCTAATATTAGTCGAATACGGGGGGAGGGGGAGCGAACATACAGGGCAAAGTCTCTGCTTTCAACCCGGCGAAGGCCAGGACGATCGTTGTCCCCGTTCAATCCAAGTTCACATGCTGTCTCCACGTGACACCCCTGGATAGCTACTTTGGCACCCGCCAAGCAGTGAGCCAATGCATGCAGCAACATCCTGAGAAAAGTTGGCGCAAGACTAATAAACTTGCCCGGAAAAGCAAATTACTATGGACAATTTATCAAGACCGGATACCGGTTGTAGTGCCGATGATGATGATTAGTCGAATACATGGTTGTCATCACTATCAAGTGAATATAATATTGGTTAAGAAGCCGCCCCTGGCTATCATGAATAAGTAAGCTCATTTTTCAAGTAAATTTTTCATATCAATTCCTCAGAATTCGGCTGTTATTTTAGCAACTTAAGTCGAATATTGTCTTAAAGCATCACGGTTGAAATTAGTTCGGTGGTGATTACTTTTTCCTTCAAGTGCCTCCATAGAATGAAACCGGGAGTGGTCAGTTCAGGAGATCGTTTTCACCACTTTCTGATATTATTCGGGCGAGACATTTTTCTCAGAAAATTTGCATCGTAACACAAGCTGTGCGTGAAAGCTTGCATCATCTGATAGTGGGATCATTTTTTTGGAACCAAGTGTTCTATAGGTCTGATTGATGCGAATGGGGCACAAGAAAGCTTCCCTACATATCCTGATAGCCGACACCAGTAACTGTTACAACATTACCTCAGGAAAATGATGACGCCGTCCTGAATGACGCCTCATGTCGTTACTCGATGAGAATATTCACTACACTCTGATGGTTTTTGCTTCTTAACAAAGCCAACGAAGTCGAAGTGTGCTTTGCCGCTCTTAATGACATAATTTTCTTCACGTATTTACAATTGAAAATTATTTAAATAAAATGTAATAATAATATCAACAGGTAATTGCAATTATTAATAAATTGTCATCAACAATGTTAAGTGTCATTTGACAAAACTCATCCAAACTTAAATGGGGGCCAAAACAAATGAACCTGTTACATAAAAAGCACCCAGTAAAACAAGCTGTTAATATCTATGGAAAAAATACAAGATAGGTATTTGTAAAATGATTCATTCAAAAATTGATCTACCTGAAATCAGAAATACGCTGAACTCATCATCAATGCAAGTGCGTCCCATGTTTATACGTCTGTATGAGGTGACGTCTTCAGTAGTTTAAAAGCTTCTTTTTCTGCGTCGCCAAAATTAAATTTGACATCCCCTCGCAAAAGGTTTGATTAACACCGCGGAATCCTTGAGTAGTCAGAAATGAATTTCCTGAAGTATCCCGTCAGTCCCAAAAATGCTTTATCGGATATTCTTAGGCTCGGAAAAGCAATCAACAGTTTTAGTTTTCCGCTCCGCTGGCCGGACGGTTCCGTCTTCGATAACATGGCCCAAGAATTCAACACGTCCCGTCAGGAAGCAACATAGCTTACAGTTGATACTCCGCCCAGCCCTCCTTCCCATCTCCAGTACGTCTTTCAATCATTTTAGCCCGTTCTCGTGATTGTTGGAAAGAACAATCAGATCATCCATGTACTTTAAGACATGTCCGTCCCGAATTGCGTCTCGAAATATGGCATTTATTTGTCCGTTGTCTTTTAATATGAGTCTCATACTCCCTGTTTTCTCAACGTCTTGTTGGCCCTGTAGTTCTTTATATACGTAATTATTTTTTCCCTTGTATTCTCGTTTTCGATGTGAGATAATAATAGTCTTAACACGATTCTCCTTTTCGAGCAAACTGATCTGCAAAATCTCCGGTTATTCTTGAGTATCGTCATCAATTTTAATGTAAATTGTACTGTTCTTTATGTGTAAGTTTCTTGGGCCCAAGAAGTCAGTTACGATTAATAATTTTTGCTGAGAAATAGTATCTGAAACAATACGCATGAGAGTCAGAAAAAATTTCCCGTCTATCGTGACTTCCGCTTGGAATTCTCCTAGCGCCTTCTGAGCAGGTGATCTTATTCCTGTGAACTGTACTTTAGTCAAATGAAGCGGTGTGGATCCAATTCTTTCGTTAATGTTCAGCGATATCGCGGCGACTGGATACTTAAGATCAACTTCCAAAAATGTGATGCCATCCTATTAAGAACCCAGTTGTATAGAGCCTCGAACGATACAAGAAAAAGTTTCGGAAGTTAGTTATCGTATCGCATGAATGCAAACTGGAAACCAAGATCGTGGTTAAATTTTACCTTGGCATATGGGTAGACAAATATCTGTATTTCAACAGACATCCACAGGTCGCTTTGGTCAAAGCTCGAAAAACATTTGTGGCGGTTCCGCCAGATCCCACGGTACGCTTTCCCCAAACACCCCATAACACCCATCTTCCCATATAATTTCGCCAATGCAAATCGCATTAGGCACCTGAAAACGCTACACGCATTAATTGGAGCAAAGCTATAGTCGTAAAGCTTCTGCAAGAGAATTCTTACCTTTTCAAGCATTCCTTCGCTTACAAATCCCCTGTAAGAGTTTTTACTTTCCTTATCATAAATTATCCTGAAAAGAAAAACCCCGGTTCACATATCATGTAACCATTCCAGCCAGAGATAATTATCATGGCGTCGCCTATTCCCAGCTTCATTCATGTATACATTTAGCTGGCGCCGTTTTTCTCCCAGCACAATGTGCAACCCAAAGCAAATACGCATTTCGCGTCCCTTGGCATCAATCGAAATCCGAGCATAATCAATGCAAATGGGTATTCAATACGTACCCTTTCTAGCGATGCCATAAACACCATTTCCCAGTAACTTCGCTAAAACCAATTAGCACATTTTCACATCGGAACATCGTCTCTTTGTTTAGCCGCATATGTTCCAACAAAGATTCCATTGGCATCCGACGATTTCGGTTTTATTTGCTTTACCGAAATCGTATCCTAGGAATGCAGTTTATGTCTTTCTTTGTTCTAGGCACACATACCATTCTGACAACGATGAGCGAGTGAGCTCTGAACGAGCAAAATATCGTGGAGTCAAATTCCATCCTTCGACCTGACCAGGTCGTGTCTCCATCGCTACCCTGGTGCGCACAGGGAAGCGATAACCAGCGATAATCGGGTGAGTCGAGAGTCGCGTTCGGTAACCACGAAATGTATTCTGTGTTTTCCCGAACAGAGTAACATTAAAATAAAATCAAAGAAAATGTAGTTACCACAGTGTGTTTAACTTTTGCTGTGTTGATGTCGCGGAGTTTCGCTTTGTGTTTCCCTCTCGGTGCGCCGGTTTTCCCATCAGAGACATTTTGCTGTTTGTCCTGTCGTTGTGTCCGGAGAACTGTTTTCAGCGGAATTGTGATGGAGGAGGAAGTGAATCATGTACCCTTGCTGGTACATACTTCCGCACCACACCTTTGCTATGACGAGAAAAGGCCCATGATTATATAAGGGTGACCAGTATAGTTTGACATTGGTTCAGATTTGATGGAAAAGATTCGGGTGATCGGAAGGAAATGTCTCAGAACTTGTTTTAGATTATATAGAACACCGGAATCAGACTATAGAAACCATTACACAAATGAGCATTTATATGATGAGGCCAACGACCTCATTTTCTGGGGTTATTATCCCAATACTTTGTTTTATGAGAGGATGCGTCGCAACGGGTTTGTTCCAACAGAGGCTGAATCCGGAGTTTCGCTGATTTATCATGTAGGTAGATCTTCCATAGATGGGCCATTATGCTACGATCGGAAAGCCACGCGTACCGAGGAAGAGCTCTTGCACTTCAGTGGAGCTATTTCCCATTGAGACCGGGATGATATTATTAAACAAGACCAAACGTTTTAGTGGTGGAATGGCAGTTAGAAAATTGGATACCAAAGTCGGTGGAGTAACACCAACATCAGTCAGCTTATACAGACTTAGCTTTTCTAGGATTCGGGTAGAATAACATTTTTAGCATTAAGTTAAGATTTACTCCTACTCATACACATACTCATATTCATACTCATACTCATACTCATACTCATACTCATGCTCATACTCATACTCATACTCATACTCATACTCATACTCATACTCATGCTCATACTCATACTCATACTCATACTCATACTCATACTCATACTCATACTCATACTCATACTCATACTCATACTCATACTCATACTCATACTCATACTCATACTCATACCCATACCCATACTCATACTCATACTCATACTCATACTCATACTCATACTCATACTCATACTCATACTCATACTCATACTCATACTCATACTCATACTCATACTCATACTCATACTCATACTCATACTCATACTCATACTCATACTCATACTCATACTCATACTCATACTCATGCTCATACTCATACTCATACTCATACTCATACTCATACTCATACTCATACTCATACTCATACCCATACTCATACTCATACTCATACTCATACGACTTTATATAATGAAGCTGTGGGGCTTTTCAGGGCCCGAAGAGCCATACATCATTCGATCCCCACTATTCCAGGCGAACGACTCACCTCTCGGTCGAACTTCAGCAAGGTTGCGTAACCTTGCTACGGCATTTACCCCCAGCCAAATCGCCGGAATTAATACAGTTACCCAATCGGATAACTGTTATGAATATCCGTTAGGCAGCTTACCTATTCTGTGGGGGGTTTTCCTTCCAAACCCCTTTTTCTCCATCACCACCCCTGAAAAACATTAAGTCCACGGCAAAGCTTATCACTTAGCCGTGGCATCGAAAATTTATCCTCGGGCAGGCATTGATTTCTGAAAAAAACATTAATTCCACGGCAAAGCTTATCACTTAGCCGTGGCATCGTAAATTTATCCTCGGGCAGGCATCGATTCCTAAAAAAAACATTAAGTCCGCGGCAAATATTATCACATTGCCGTGGCATTTGAAATCTCATCCTCATGCATGCATTCTACACCGGGCATCTCGTTTCCATAGCCTTATGCTATGGAAACATCATCAACAAAGAGTTCTTTGTTCACTCGTTTTCTTGTTTGCCCATGGCACTCCTAGCATGCGGCTATTAGGTCCCATTGGCTTGCCACCGCCGACAAGGTTTCGGCTGAGGCAAACCAAACATTTCCCTAATTACCAGCAATAGCTGGTTTCCTATTATCGGTCCCCACCGATCAGGGACCGCAAACAAGCAACGAATTGGATGCAGCCATCAAGTGTTTACTTTTAACATCTGGCAATGGCTGCACCCTATATTCGTTGCAATATCTAAACATGGCATTGGCACCACAGAGTGTTATGCATACACAATTCCCTATTAACGGCCGCCACCCGTCGGCGGACCGAAGGGAATTCACACCATCAACCGAAATGTTGATTTATGGCCTCCCATAGGATGACCAGATCTTCGGTTCGTGTCATTTTCACACCAGATATTCATTGTTTGCATTCGTGGAAGATGCAGTTCGATGCTGGCATCCCTCCTCGGTCGCCGGACGATCGTATGCGAGGCATACACACACATCCATAATGTATGCCTATTCCCCGGTCCAATCACGATTAACTACCTCGAGTTAATCGTGTGGCTCCTCCCCTTTTGCGGTTTCCTTTAGGTGTCCCTTTTCTTTTATGGGCATTAGATACCCAGTCAGATTTTATCCCCAGTGGTGTGTGGACGCACAACGTTAAAAATCAATAGTGTCGGTACGGTCGCAGCTTGTCGTTAATTCATTGTCGCGCAATTTCTTTAATTGGATAAAATTATTCGGGCGAATATATGGCCAAGAATAGTGAGGAACTCATTCATAAATTCCACGTAAACACCAGAGTATAGTTTCTATGCTTTCTGTATTAAACAAATGTTATTAAAAAAAGAAACCTATACTTTCTGTATTAAACAAATATTATTAAAAAAAGAAACAGTGTCAACATACAAATAAAATGATCTTAATAGTGGAAGTGAGCTATTAAAAAGTAAAAATAAAGAAAAACATTAACCGTAAAACTACCACAGTGCATTTTTAGTTTTCTTACTACTTCGACTGAATAAGAGTTGGGGATTTAAGTGAATCCGTGTCGTGCCTGGCACACCTACTTAAACCCCACATTGGTGACCGCGAAAAGAACACGCAACTTCCGGACAATTCAGTGCCAAATTAAAACAATTAAAGGGTACGCCCCAACGCCAGCCCAACAACAGCACCTGGCATAACATCACCACACGAGGAACAACACCATCTCCGGATCATCATCAGACGACACTGCAGGACAACCAAAGTTTTTCTCAACAATATCAATATCCGGAAAGGTACGCTTTTTGCAATTCTTGTTTTTTTTCTTGTATTAAATCAAACTCTTTACACATCAAGAGATACACAACTCTCATTTACAATAAAGGTTTAATTATTTTGTTTTTCTTTGAATTCATTTTTACATAACATGAACAGTCAGTGAGTTTGTTTTGTATAACGAATATACGATTTAGTTTTATTTTTTTTTGTATTGTTAAGAAACGTATCCACGTACTGTTTGGATTCGATATATATGTACAAATCCATAATTCAAAACAGCTCATCAAGCAAAACAGTTTTAAAATTAAAATTTCCAACAATTCTCCGAAAAATTGTTTAATTGGGCTACACCCAATGTATGAAATTACAAATTAATTATTAAGCTTGTGTTTTAAACAATTCAAATTAATTTAAAGGCAACCAACAACAAAAAGAAATTATACAACTACCTAAATGTAAGGAATAAGAATATCATATGTGAACGTATTTTTGTTAATGTTATTCCATTTATTCTCACCAATCAAGCCGTTAAGTATTGGCAGAAAATCTGATTAACCAAAGAAATGCCCAATTATTATGAAACTAAGAAAAACGTAAATGAATAGGTGTAAACTCCTTTAGAGTCGTGTTGAATTTACCTTAAATAACAATAAAATAGCCAGGATAAATTCGTAATTTTACATGGGCATTGTCATTCTTTTAAATTTTTTGTAACCCGAATTTTACCTCATTTATCCTTTCATTTTTCTGTTAAATACGAAATTTGTACACGGCCATTTACCAAAGACAAATGAAGCGAGATTGTTCTTATTCGAAAGCATATAATAGAAGGAAAATATAATAATAATAATTTTATAAACTGCAAAAATATTTATTTGTGACTTAATTTGCAAAAAAAGTAAAAGTAATGAAAATAAGTTAAAAAAAGACGTATCAACATAAGAAATTTCCGTTAAAATAAACTTAATCGAATAACTACTTTATATTCCAATTTCGCCACACTATGTTCTTCGCTGTTATAAACATAATTTTTACTTTTTATTAACATTGAAAATAAGATAAAGCAGAAAAACAATAAAAGCCTTAAAAACCAAAAAATCAAAAACAAAAATAAGAAATACTCTTATAATAAATACCTAAAATTTATACGATCAAAAAAATAATTATTGTAAACCCCTTTTGGGTACAGATTCACACGAAAATTTTCGACTACACACGACTCCATTTCGACACTCCCAACTCTCTTCCACTCCATTAAGATCGCCCAAGTCAAAAGCTACATTTAACTTTGCCGGAATCTGAAATCATTGTAAAATTAAAAAAGGAATCTACCTAAATTAAAACAACTCAGAAGTAATTAACACCGTAAACCCCTTCAGGGTACAAATTAAATACAAGCTTTTTCACTAACATTCGCGACTTTAAGCAAACTCGACTTTGTACGGTTCTCTTTTGGCTCCGAACCTCGCAATCGCCTTCTTTTCATCACTCTTCGACAACACACACACTGCGACTTCTTTTGACTCATCGGCCTCCCTTCACCTTTCTTCGCGTCCTCTTACGCCTTTTATTTCCGTTTCGCGTCACTACCCATAATGGCCAACACGCGGAACACCATGGCCAAAAAGGCCCAGGAACAACCCGAGCCCCTTGAATTTCACGACGCCTCCAGCGTCGACTTCCCGGCTGATCAACTCGATACTGATCAGGACCCACCTACTCTACCTACCCCCCTGACACCACCGGTTGCCCCCAGTGTTGTTAATCGACCACAACCTGTTTCTTCTAACGCACTCCCGACTTCCTCTAACGCCCCTAGTGCCGGCCAATTGATGGATTCTGGCATTATGATGCCCACATCTCGTGCCGGCACCTCACAACAAGCCCATAGACCTTCAGAGTCCCAAGAATTCCACGATGCTTCCAGCCTCGGGAATGGGACTCGTCCTTCAAATATAGGGCTTCCCCCCTTCGATGAGGAGGACCCAGACCTTTGGTTTGCAGTGGCAGACCGCATCTTCCAGGCCTTAGCCTTGCACGACGAACAACTACGTGCAGTCGAGCTGTTGAAAGTGCTTGACCGCACTCAGCGACCGCATGTCGCCCACATAATAAGGTCGGCCGGCCGCAACCCGTATAGCAACATGCGTGAAGCTCTGCTCGACGCTTTGGACGAGCCTGGAAGTGTGCGGCAACAACGCTTGGCCGCTGTAACCAACCTTTCTGGGATGAGACCATCTCTTTTCCTGACCCATTTACGCTCTATAGCGGGGACCAGGATTGGGGACGACCTGATAAGGCCTCACTTTTTGAGGTGTCTTCCCCAACATGCCCGTTCGGCATTTATAGCCCAACCCAATCAGAGTTTGGGCTATTTATCCAAAATTGCGGACGCAATTATGGAAAGCTCAGATCAGTATTCTGAGCCTCCTGCGTACCAGGTAGCGGCGGTTTCTCAACACGCCGCCCAGCCTACACGGCACCCTCGTCTGCCTTTCACAACCCCCCAATTGGCCCCAGTTCTCCATCCTCCTCAAAACCAATTACCACATAGAAGGCCCGCCTCAACCAATTTCCCTCAGGGGAATCCAGAGGCAGGCCCCAACGTATTTAACCAAAGAAGTTCGCCACCACAATTAACTCCTGCTGACCTTCGGGCGCTCCAAACCTCACTCCTCCGCGAGATAAGTCAATTTCGCGCGGAGGTGAGAAACAATCCTCGAGGCGCCCAGAATCGTGCCATGCCGAGCCGTCCTCTCAATCGGCAGAATTCCTTCCAAACTGCCCCTCAGAGGGCCTATATCCCCCAAAATGCCCCACAGAGGGCCAATTCCACCCAAAATGGCCCTCACCGGGCCAATTCCCAGCGAGCTCCGGCTCGACCTCCCCGTAACGGCAATATCAATAGGCAGAATATACCTGATAATGCCGTTACTCTGCCTTGGTGCGCCAATCACCAACGATTTGGTGATCGCGCATTCAATTGCAAGGCGCCTTGTGGTTGGACGCAACCTCCCACCAACCAGAGGCGCTCTTTAAACTAATTTTGCCGACCGACCCCCTCGCGCAATCGGCCGGCACCCATACGATAAGTCGCCTAACCATCCGGGATTCTAAACTGAATATCGCTTTTACTGTCGATACCGGCGCCGATATTTCAGTCCTCCCGCGATCGTTTGCTCCGCGTAACCGCGTGCCAGCCGCACTTAAATTGTCAGCTGCAAATAATACGGCGATACTTACGTACGGACGTAAAAAGCTGACACTTCAATTGGGTCTTTGTCGTCCGATCACTTGGCGTTTCGTCATTGCGGACGTAAATGAACCCCTGATAGGTTCCGACCTCTTAGGTGCACATAATCTGTTGGTCGATTCGACCCATAACAGACTAGTGGCTCCAACCGCACCCCCCTTGCCCATGACGGCATCTCCAGCGGCAACTTCAGGGGCCACAGAGTGCATAGACCCATTTCAGGTTATGGTACAAGAATTTGTTAGTACAACAATTCCTCTACCTAACCAGCGCCGACATAAAGCCACGGTGTTCCATCATATAGAAACACGTGATCCCCCGGTGAGCCAGCGTCCACGTCGACTGGCTCCTGAAAAATTACGTGCGCCGCGCGCGGAGTTCGAGCACATGATCGAACTAGGTATCTGCCAACCGTCGGACAGTCCCTGGGCAAGCCCACTCCACTTAGTGAAGAAACGTTCTGGTGAGTGGCGCCCATGTGGCGATTACAGGCTGTTGAACGCAGCAACTGTCCCGGACAGATACCCTATTGCACACCTCTACGATTTTTCGTACAAGTTACGAGGGTGCAATGTCTTCACCACCCTGGATCTCACCAGGGCATACCATCAAATTCCGGTGGCACCAGAAGACACC
The DNA here is from genome assembly GCA_963931805.1 of Microdon myrmicae. NCBI lineage: Eukaryota > Metazoa > Arthropoda > Insecta > Diptera > Syrphidae > Microdon > Microdon myrmicae. Next base: position 75,032,559 of record OZ007496.1, read on the forward strand.
CCCAAGACCGCAGTCATTACACCTTTCGGACTCTCCGAGTTCAAAGCGATGACTTTCGGCCTCAGGAATGCCGCACAGACATTCCAGCGTTATATCGACACGGCTTTACGAGGTCTTAATTGCTGCCATGCATACCTTGATGACATTCTCATCGCCTCCAAAGACCACGCCGAACATAAACGCCACTTACGTCAGGTCCTAGAGCGCCTCCGTGAATTCGGTCTTGTCATCAACCCAGATAAGTGTCAATACGCCAAGGAGCAAATCACCTATCTGGGTTATGTCGTTGACAACCAGGGCATTCGCCCACTACCAGACCGTGTGGAGGCCCTCATGAAGTATCCCCGGCCTACTAACGTGAGTGAGCTTCGTCGATTTCTGGGCATGCTGAACTTCTACCGTCCGACCCTGAAGAATGCTGCCCAGATTCAAGCTCCGCTCAATGAATTCTTAAAAGGAGCTAAGCGCAATGATAAGCGCCCCATTAATTGGACAGAAGTCTCAGATCGAGCATTCCAACTGTCCAAAGAACAATTGGCAAACGCCACCTTACTCCGATACCCTCTCGAGGGAGCGGCACTTTCTATCCAATGCGACGCATCGGATACCGCAATCGGAGCCGTCCTTGAACAGGACATTGAAGGCCGCCCGGAACCACTTGGTTTCTTTTCAAGGAAGCTGAGTCCCACTGAGCGACGTTACAGCGCCTACGACCGTGAATTGCTCGCGATCTACAGCGCTGTTAAGTACTTCCGTCATATGATAGAAGGTCGCTCACTCTCCATCTTAACAGACCACAAGCCATTGGTCTATGCGTTCCCGAAGAAGTCGGGAAATGCCTCCCCCCGACAAGAGCGTCAATTAGACCTCATTGGGCAATATTCTACGGAGATAAGGCATATCTCCGGTAAACAGAATGTCACGGCGGACGCCCTTTCTCGAATCGATACGATTCATTTGCGTACCGCCTTGAATAACATTGACCTTGCCCTAGCTCAAGAGGAGGACGAACAGCTCAAGTCCCTCCTAACTGCCGATACGGCACTAGAGCTTAAGAAAATTACCCTTCGCGACCCTTTGGGCGAAATCTGGTGTGATGTCTCCACTGGAACCGCTAGACCTTACATTCCCGAGAAGCTTCGTAAGGGCGTGTTCCAGGTTTACCACAACCCAGCCCACCCCAGCGGCCGAGCAACAGCCGCTGCTGTCCGTCGCAAATTCATTTGGCCCCGGATGAACAAAGATCTCACCGGTTGGGCCGTACTTGTCTCCAGTGCCAACGCTGCAAAGTAGCGCGACATAATATACTGGAGCCAGCGCAATTCAAGCTTCCCACGGCACGCTTCGCCCATGTCCACATAGACATAGTGGGACCGCTTACTCCATCAAGAGGATTTTCTTATATCCTCACTATGATGGATCGCTGCACGCGATGGCCAGAGGCGACACCTCTCCGGGCAGTTACTGCCGAATCAGTCGCCAAGCCCTTCTACTCAACTTGGGTCACACGCTTCGGTGTACCAACCACCTTAACTTCGGACCGAGGTCCACAATTTGAGGCGACAATTTTTAGGCAGCTAACAAATCTTCTCGGCTGCCAAAGAAGTCGTACCACCGCCTACCACCCGGAATCAAATGGGATGATAGAGCGCTGGCACAGATCTCTTAAAGCCTCACTCATGTGTCATAATGACACACAATGGTTTGACGCCCTACCAACCGTCCTCCTCGGCCTGAGGACAAGCATTAAGGAGGACCTGGGTGCTTCGGCAGCAGAGCTTACCTACGGTACCAACCTCCTTCTTCCAGGTAAACTTTTCCTGAATGGCGAAACACCGCGTGACCAACTTCGTGAATTGGGACATCTCCGTGACCTGCTGCGTAAGGTTAGGGCAACCCCTGTAACCAGGCACGGCTCCAAAAAACTTTTCGTCCACCCTGAACTGCACAGCTGCACGCACGTCTTTGTCAGGGTGGATAAGGTCAAAAAACCCCTCGACCCACCCTACGATGGCCCTTTCAAAGTCTTCCGCCGCATCAGTGACCGCGTCTTCGAGATCGACATTAGAGGCAAGCGATCCACGGTCAGCGTCGAAAGGCTTAAGCCCTGTTTTCTGGAAGCTTCCGCTCCAGAATCACCTCCATCTACTGACACCACTCCTACTCCACCAGCTCAACCTCCCCGTACTCGCGCTCAAGCGCGCGCCCATAACCAACTAACCACCCCCTAACCCGCCTTACCTGTTTCGTGACTACGTCACTGGGGAGGGAGTGAAGTGGGGCTTTTCAGGGCCCGAAGAGCCATACATCATTCGATCCCCACTATTCCAGGCGAACGACTCACCTCTCGGTCGAACTTCAGCAAGGTTGCGTAACCTTGCTACGGCATTTACCCCCAGCCAAATCGCCGGAATTAATACAGTTACCCAATCGGATAACTGTTATGAATATCCGTTAGGCAGCTTACCTATTCTGTGGGGGGTTTTCCTTCCAAACCCCTTTTTCTCCATCACCACCCCTGAAAAACATTAAGTCCACGGCAAAGCTTATCACTTAGCCGTGGCATCGAAAATTTATCCTCGGGCAGGCATTGATTTCTGAAAAAAACATTAAGTCCACGGCAAAGCTTATCACTTAGCCGTGGCATCGTAAATTTATCCTCGGGCAGGCATCGATTCCTAAAAAAAACATTAAGTCTGCGGCAAATATTATCACATTGCCGTGGCATTTGAAATCTCATCCTCATGCATGCATTCTACACCGGGCATCTCGTTTCCATAGCCATATGCTATGGAAACATCATCAACAAAGAGTTCTTTGTTCACTCGTTTTCTTGTTTGCCCATGGCACTCCTAGCATGCGGCTATTAGGTCCCATTGGCTTGCCACCGCCGACAAGGTTTCGGCTGAGGCAAACCAAACATTTCCCTAATTACCAGCAATAGCTGGTTTCCTATTATCGGTCCCCACCGATCAGGGACCGCAAACAAGCAACGAATTGGATGCAGCCAGCAAGAGTTTACTTTTAACATCTGGCAATGGCTGCACCCTATATTCGTTGCAATATCTAAACATGGCATTGGCACCACAGAGTGTTATGCATACACAATTCCCTATTAACGGCCGCCACCCGTCGGCGGACCGAAGGGAATTCACACCATCAACCGAAATGTTGATTTATGGCCTCCCATAGGATGACCAGATCTTCGGTTCGTGTCATTTTCACACCAGATATTCATTGTTTGCATTCGTGGAAGATGCAGTTGCGATGCTGGCATCCCTCCTCGGTCGCCGGACGATCGTATGCGAGGCATACACACACATCCATAATGTATGCCTATTCCCCGGTCCAATCACGATTAACTACCTCGAGTTAATCGTGTGGCTCCTCCCCTTTTGCGGTTTCCTTTAGGTGTCCGTTTTCTTTTGTGGGCATTAGATACCCAGTCAGATTTTATCCCCAGTGGTGTGTGGACGCACAACGTTAAAAATCAATAGTGTCGGTACGGTCGCAGCTTGTCGTTAATTCATTGTCGCGCAATTTCTTTAATTGGATAAAATTATTCGGGCGAATATATGGCCAAGAATAGTGAGGAACTCATTCATAAATTCCACGTAAACACCAGAGTATAGTTTCTATGCTTTCTGTATTAAACAAATATTATTAAAAAAAGAAACCTATACTTTCTGTATTAAACAAATATTATTAAAAAAAGAAACAGTGTCAACATACAAATAAAATGATCTTAATAGTGGAAGTGAGCTATTAAAAAGTAAAAATAAAGAAAAACATTAACCGTAAAACTACCACAGTGCATTTTTAGTTTTCTTACTACTTCGACTGAATAAGAGTTGGGGATTTAAGTGAATCCGTGTCGTGCCTGGCACACCTACTTAAACCCCACAAAGCGGTATAGAATCACACTGTCATCAGCCAGTTTACATAGACTTAGCTTTTCTAGAATTAGGGTAGTATAAGATTTAAGTTAAGTTAAGTTAAGTGCTTTTAAATAAAATTAAAAATTAAAAGAAATGAATAAATGAAAAAAAAAAATAAAAATAAAAATTAAGTAAGTTAAATTTTAAGAAAAAAAAAAAACAAAAAAAAATTGACAAAGTTTTTAAAATTTTTCTTTTGTCTTTCAAATAATTATAAGTACTGCCACACAGGTCTGTCGCCGAAAGGCAAATTATACAATTGTTAAGTAATGTTTAGCTTAGAGCGTCTGCGAAGGACCAGTAAGTTATAATATACGATAATTAAGCTAGAATTTAAGCATTTTTTGTCTAGCATACAATTTAGAAACTAAGAATATAGAAAGAAAATAAAAAATGTTTTACAAATGAAAATGAAATGACCTATACTCATACTCATACTCATACTCATACTCATACTCATACTCATACTCATACTCATACTCATACTCATACTCATACTCATACTCATACTCATACTCATACTCATACTCATACCCATACTCATACTCATACTCATACTCATATTCATACTCATACTCATACTCATACACATACTCATACTCATACTCATACTCATACTCATACTCATACTCATACTCATACTCATCCTCAAACTCATACTCATACTCATACTCATACTCATACTCATACTCATACTCATACTCATACTCATACTCATACTCATACTCATACTCATACTCATACTCATACTCATACTCATACTCATACTCATACTCATACTCATACTCATACTCATACTCATACTCATACTCATACTCATGGTCGAAACCACACTCAAATTGTTGCTTTTTCTCTTGGTTTCATTCTTATTGAATTCCAATGACCACCCATTATCTAGTATTGCAACAGACACACGAATAAGACTTCATTTGGGTGATAGCAATATGAAATGTCTTTCTCGACACGGACTCCCAAATCCTTACAACTGTCAATCGATCCACATTAAAATGTGTCAATATGTTTATACTTTTTTCTCTTTTTCACCTTTTTGTAGTGTCATGGCCTTTTATTACACATTATAAACCCCTTGTCTTAAATTTTATTAGGCATATACATAATTTATATTTTTGTCATGAATTGCAAAAACGGAGCAGAATCAAAATTCATAACTTACTCAAAAGGACCCTGGACTTAATCATTGACCTCTATTGAGAAGTAATACTGTGTGTCTTGGATCTCGCCGTCGTATTTCGTGGGAACAAAATTCGTGACCGTGTACACGCTTACGTCGGCATTATCTCCTTCCAGTTGCCTAAATTATGTAATAAAGCAAGACACATATTGGCTTACGCCGGGAGTGACTCCACGTGTCGCCGAACTCAAGAACCAAGTCAACATATTTATATCGTATAGGGACGCGTATGCACGTCCCTGTCAAGGGCATAACACGCCTTTTGCATTTTTTCTTGTGTTATCATAATATTGCCATAAATTCCGAAGTCAAATACTGGCCTTGGCACTTGACTCCGAACTCTGCAGCCTCTGAATCGTTTTCCAGCCAACTGGCCGAGTTCCTCGCATTACGTATTCATTGAACATAACTTATTTCACACAATTTTCATAGATACAATATTTCGTTGGTGGCTTTTTTATCTGTGATGGTGTCGTATTAAATATCCTCGTTCGAGGCAGGATTCGACTGTGGCATTTAACAATGACGAAGTATCTGTCGGCGGTATTCACATTTTTGCAGGGTATTTCATTTTAGTTTGTTTAAGGTTCTATTGGAACTAATGAATCTTTCTTGTCCTTGGGCGGTTTTATTCCTCCAGGAGAAGCTTTAATTATTTTACTTGATACAAATGAAATCGTTTTGGCCGCAATCTATGACAAGGAATGCTGAGTGAGCCGAATTTAATAAAGGACATCAGTTGCTGCTGTATTTACTTACAGCACAGAGGAATTCGTCAAACCATTTGATGGTATTTTATAAATCCAGGCAGCCTATTCCAGCAAAATATTTAAAGGATTTTAATAAACCAATGCAGAGGTTAACATGTTTTATTTAAATTGTATTAAATATTGTATATTAATTAAATGGCAAATAATATCTCTATTATTATTATTATTATTATTTAAGATACTAGTACACTTTCACAGCGACAATGTATCCCTCTCTTTACAATGCCAGTTAATTTTGTGTACTTACAATTCAATTATTTTTGTTTATTTCATATGTGTTCTGTTGTATTCATTTAGTAAATGGGATACGGGCTAGATATTACCCCGAGATTTCTACTGACGAGAAGCCGCAACACACATGTGCAATTCGGAATGATGTATGTACGTAAAAGCCAGCTCCATACAAACACAAGCCTGCTTTGAGTGCGGAAGTACAGGAATATGTGAAGCCATTTTTTTTTTAAATTAACTGATCAAGATTTATTAAAATGTTGTTTGGGTAAAACTATAACAAATATATAACAAAACACTTGGGCGATTGTCCCAAAACACACTTTTGTTGGCAAGAAAATTACACAGCCAGTGGCGCGAACGACTCTTCTAAAAATGTTAGAAATAATGTACTACACTATTGGAAAGGCTGCCTACAATTGCAACAAAGATAGAGACGCAGAAAGAAAATTGTTAGCTAAAAAAGATACCAATGCGACCACTAAGTAAGCTCATTTAGCAAAAAACAAAAGGACTAATAGGAGGTCGAAGAGACTTACCAAGAGTTGGGTAACCTTCTATATGGTTCAAGGACAGCGGATTAATTACGAGTATACTAGTCCTGCAGCACGGAGACGAACAGAGCAGTTGATAGATGTACATGGTCCCTGGAGGAAGTGCTACAGGAGACCATCAGGATAATAAATAAATAATTTGACAAGAATAAAGAAGACCTGTACGGTTTAGAAATAAAACGGAGCTGTGGCTCTCGCCCCTTTCGTTTTTCTTCACAGATTGTCGCTGATGCTGAAGATCACTTGCTCCACGGAAGCCAGCAGAAGCCGCTGGCGGTTGCCCTCAGAAGTTTACGGCACTATAATCGACAACGATCGGTCGCTACTCTTCCCTCAGATTTGAAGAAGCACGGCGGCGACCGCAACGGGTCCCCTCAGGTGCGGTCAATAGAGATCCCTCATCTTTTTCAGGACTAGGAGACACGCTACCTGGGGGCGAGGCGAATAACTAATACACCAATAGACACAATTTGTGTTAACGACATTTATAACAGTTTTGTAACATTACATTTATTGCGTGTATAACATTGTACCAAACTGTTTCTCGAAAAGTTTTGTCATATATAGACACCTAATATATCTGACACACCATAAGCCTTGTTTATACCAAACAAAATCACAAAAACCAGTATTGCGAGTTGTTACAGAAATCTTTTTTTAGTCAGATGTTGATAATTATTTGGTTATACAATATTGTTTTCCTTTGGAAACCAGCAAAAAGTGAAGTTTATATTGTGGAGCGCATGTATATTAATTTACCGGATCGAACCACAAAAGAAAGAAAAACACCCACATCGAGTTTGCTATCTTTATTATTTAAAGTAATGATTCACCTTATTTTTTAACTTCAAAAAGATGACCAAAGAATGTTTTTTCGCGACGGATTGACGGCGAATATATTGTTTGGGTTACTTGCGCTTTGTCGAAAACCAGTTGCACAAAGGCCTTGATTTCCTCTCGGCCACTGACCTTCAATTCTTTGAAGATTACCGCTCAATCACACATCCGTGTTGTTGACCTCAAATTTTAGCCAAATTTTCAAATTGCTGTTCTCTGGAATCCATATGAGGATGTGGATCATGAGATCTCTTGCTTCACACGTTCCTTTGGCCTCCGCCTCATTCGACATCAAAGTGTATTTTGCCGACGGCAATTTGAGGGTTAGTCGAGGGAGTGTCATGTTGCTTTTTGAAACAGATATATATATTTAGTTATACGGATAAATAAAACTACTCGAAGTCTAAAAATTATTAAACAGTTTTTATATAATAATTAATTCTACGTAATTCACTATTCGTTATGTTTTTGTTCAAGGATAATGATGTGAAATATAATTGTTGTTTAAACATATAATTGTCCGTTACATAAAAATTAGTATAAAACCATAAACACATTTTTAAATAACAATAATATCTTGTAAAAATCAAATTGATTGTGTTATAGAAAAATTCCTTATTTTTTTACCCGAGAGTAATCATTTTGTTATACCAAAATAATGATTTTCATTATACACAAAACAGTTAAAAAGAAAAAAATAATAATAATGTTATATCTTATATAAATAATTATTGATTATAACTACTTACTGTAGCTAAACAAAACGAATGATTTTGTATACATCCTTCACCGACTAAAATTCCTTGATAATTGCGTTTATTAATTGTTTTTTTTTATTCAACAATAAATCCCATGTAATAGAAATAAAAAACGGGCTTAATTTGTATTTCCTGGCTTTTACTTTAGGATCTTATTGTGACGTTCAATTAGTGTTTCCGTTTGCAGGTGGTTGACTCAAGTCAGTCATTTTAATGATATTGTTTTTAAATAGAAATGTAAAAACGTTCGATATACGGACGCTTTTTGTCTTTATTTCAAAAGAAAAATATATTAGTCCTATTTGATCACTTTATCCTACCAGATACTTTTAACCGCATTCTTATCGGCGGCCTATAGTTGCTAATTAATTGATTAACTTATATTAAGAATACACAATGAACTTTCTACTTATTTCTGGAAATCGTGAAATTATGTATTTATTGTAAGCCGTATGAGAACTGTTTCCGCTTTTCGATGTACTAAAATGTTCTTCTACTACCATACTTGATGTAGGATGTTAACGTGAGATAGGCAGTAATACATAGGTTCACTTGCAGTGTATGTCGTTGAAAGATTGGACGATGTGCTAACGTATTTCTGTCAAAACATTGTAGATTTCGGAATTAAATCCTCGAAGTTGTGCTCCTTAAAAATCCATAAAACAGCTGGACAGGACGTGACAGAAAACGAGTAATTGAAGATTGCAAGCTCAAATTGGAGCTCACGCTTATAGGCAGGATGGAACACTGCATCAGACTCTGAAAATTAGTAATGGTAAGGTGTTTGGGTGCAGAAATGAAGGATGAGCACCTTGGTAGCAAAGGATAATGTGTAGAATGTGTTGCGCCATTTAATTATGCGTCGTATGCATTCTGCATACAAGGTGTGTTCACCCAAATGAATTATCGTTCCGTTGCCCTTGTTTTAAAAATTAAACATATAAATAGGGTATTTTACTTTTAAGCCCGTTTGCATGATATAATTAATGAGTGAGAGGCATGAAGTGCCCAATGATTATCGAAGTGCATCGAGGAAGAATGAAAATCTAGGTGGGCGAATTCGAACGTCGATATGAAAGAGATTAAATTTAATGCCACTTTTAACATGATTCAGTTTTAAGCCATGACAGGATATAAGACACGTTTTGGTGCTGTCCAATAATGGGTATTACATTTACTCTTTCTCTGCGTGTTGAAAACGCAAGCACATTAAAGGATGCTAATTATAGCTTTTAAATCCGACAATTTTGTTGAGGTGGCCTGATTGTTTTACGAGTCCTGTGTCAGGACAACAGGGGAAAGATTTAAGAGAAGGCACTCTATTGCATGCATACACATTTATGTTTTCCAATTTAAGTGTAGGGAATTGAAGTTGAATGTTGGATGATAAAATGTTATTAAGTAAAGTGACAACGATTATTTGGATAGTACAAATGGGAAGATATTTTCACTGTAATAAAACTCCTTGTTTCTGTAATACGACGGTGAATGTTGGAGTTGATTGGTGGCAAAAAAGGCTTATGTGGATGCTAATCCAAGCAGAAAACAATTCAGAAGATTAACGTTAATTGAGTAAAGTTCAGTGAAGGGTGGATGACAGGGATGCTACTAGAAAAAAAGAAAAACAAACAAACAAATAAATAAATGAATGGTTAAGTACATATGTACATATTTATTTATATTATATATATGTATATATATATATATACATATATATAATATAAATAAATAAATAAATAAATAAATAAAGGTAATTGTTCTTCATTTTACCTATACTGTGCTCATTCCGATCATATGTTACCATGGGATGTCAATCTTATTAAATATGAATGCGTGTCGACACTGCCGTTGCCTATATTCTGCCTTTTTTTCGCACGCATTGGACATGGTTTCAAGGTTATATTTGGTTGTACCACATGAAATGTCCGATTTTCGCTCAGTCGGAAATAAAAAGTTCTCGAGTGAACATCTGTGCCAGAACGTTAAATTTTCTTTTTTTATAAAGTAAAGTGGTACGTGTGCTTGACGTGTGAGAATTTTAGGGTTCGATACAAATACAGTTTTTTTTTTCTAGAAATGTTTTACCATGCTGCCAGCAGTTCAAATTCGAACCCTCTTTCTTTATGAATTTAAAGTGGGACATAATGCGTCATTGCCAATGAATGACGCATTTGAGGATGTAGCGGTAAAGGAACGCACTATACGACGCTGGTTTGGAAAGTTCCGGTGGGGATGTTTCAGCTTCGAAAATGAACCACGCGGGAAGCTGGAAACGTTAGTTGAGGACTGTGGGTGTATGTTAGTTGCTGTGCTAGCACGGGCACGGAATCACTAATATTCCACTGAGTTTCGCCGCAAACCGTTCACTTCAGGAGAAATAAAACACACTGATTTTGATTGATGTAATATTGTTCCAAGCGCCATGTTTCTAAATAGCTGATGTATTTTTCCAAGCGCCATGCTTCTAATTAGCTGATGTATTTTTGGTTAGAGTATCAACATTTCACATAAAAACTATAGAACATTGTTACTTTCGCACTTTTCAATCGATCAATTAATGTCCCTGCAGCCACACATTTGTCTCAACGAGGTTATTGTCTACATTATAATAGTATTTAACTTAAGCACAACATTCACATTCATTTATATTTAGTTAAGCCGCTGTACAATCTTTCACACAGAGCCACTTATTGACATGACCATTCTTAAATAACACCGGGCGTTATTCCAAATATCCACCGCTTAGGGTAAACCTCGTGGTGGTGCGTTTCGCTGCTATTACTCGAGAGTCCACTCTCCGCTAGGGGTGAATTTTTGTTCTATGAGTGAAAGCGATGTTTCTCTTTTGGTGACCATGGTGAGAGGATCTCTCTGAGTAGGTCCTGGCGAGATTACGCTGTTTACCCATGCAGCGAGGTCATGGGTAACGAAACCGGGAAAAAGGAGATGGAACAAAGGGCATTTGCATGCAGCTGAGTAAATAGGTTGCATGCCATTAGGGAAACTGGTGCTAAAAGCAAATTAGATACTTACACAATGGTGATTGAGAACCGTATCTATGCCGGCGGAAAGAGTCGAATTCGTTTGTGTGTATATTTACACGCTGGAGAATTCGGTTTTTGGCGGCTAGACGTGAGATGCGGAAACTGCTTTTGTCGTTTGGACAAAAGCCTGCCGTGAATGTGGTTAAGCCAGGAAAATCTGCTGCGCACGTGTGTGGCAGGCTACGCTGGCTGTCAGGGTTTCCTGATTTATGACGGTTACTTGGTATGTTAACCGAATTATCTTCAGGAAAATTGGTGTAATGCATGTGCATGAAACAATGCCCCTGGGGAGGAAAAGTTTGCCGATGACTGCTGGTTGGTGGATGGAGTTGGGCTGGGAATTTTGGGTGGTTCTTCGCGTAGTTTTAAGAACCCCCACAGGACGATGTTTTAAGAACAACGCGGGATGTGGACACAAATCCCGTGCGGAAGATTGCACATAGCATGGGAGTATCCCCAATGACAAAAGGCGACACCTTTCCCTCATAGGAAAGGTACAGAAACTTGATAAGTGGGTACTCCATGAACTGAAAGTGTCCCAAAAATCATGGCGCCTGGAAATCTGCGCATCGTTTAGATTAGCAAACCAAACTGAACCGTTTTTGCACCGGATAGTCACCTGGGATGAAAGGGGATTCTGTATGACAACCGTAAAAGACCTGGGCAGTAGTTGGATGCAGGTGAAAAACTAAAACACACACCCAAGCCCGATTTTCGCCCAAAAAAGGTTATGGTGACAATTTGGTGGACATCGAAAGGACCAATCATCATCATCATCGGCACTACAACCGGGATCCGGTCTTGGCCTTATTTAACAGGTCTGAGGCTTGTTAAATTTTCCATAATAATTTGTTTCTCCGGGCAAGGTTATTAGCCTTGCGCCAAATTGAAAAGACCAATCGACTTTTCATTTCTTCAACCAGGAGAAACGATAAACGCTATCAAATATTGTGAGGAAATCGACATGCCAAACTGGCTGAAAAGCAACCTGCGTTGGTCAATAGGCACGGCCCGATCCTTTTGCATGACAATCCTAGACCCCATACCTCACAAGTAACGGTGCAAAAACTGCTGCAGTTGGGATTTGAAATTCTTCCGCATCCACCGTACTCTCCTGACATTTCCAATGGACTACCATCTTTTCTGCAATCTGGATTCATTTTGCCAGCAAAAGGTCTTCCGGAACCGAGCAGGGGTCATAAAAGCTTTTGAAGATTTCATTTGCTCAAAAAGTCAGCACTTCTACGAAAAATATATAGAATATTTGACCTCGTATCACGTTGAAGAATATCATATGGTAGATGCCAATGGATCCTATTTTGATTGAATAAAAATTTACGGACAAATAATATAGGCTTTTAAATGTTTACTATAAAATCGGACATTTCATGTGGTACAACCCAAGAATATAGGTTCTTATTTTGAGGTTAGATGAGTGAGGGCGTCTCTTTAGAGTGTTTTTCTGGGTCTCTCCTCTGCTATTGAGACCATTGCCGATAATGTCCTCTTGGGATGCGTGTATGCTTTGATACATTATGTCACTAGTGAACAAATAAAACATAACACACATTCTTAGACCTTTTATAAAACTTGATTCAACTTTTACATACGTTTGTACTTTTTTTTCATTTTTTATATCATCCTCTTATTCTATTTTACCTACACGCTAGACAAAAATGATTAAACTCTAGCTTATGGTTGTATATTATTTCCTAACTTACTGGCCCTTTGCGGACTCTCTAAGTTACATGCGTACACTTAAAGCGTGAAAATTTGTCTTTCGACATTACGATTGTCCTGTTTACATGAATTTTAATGAACTTAATTGGTTACAAAGGAAATGAAAAACAAAAAAACGTTGTTTTTGCTATGATTTTTACCTTATATCTAACTTAAATACTAACCTGATTAAAACTGTTTTTTTCAACGAAACTCTATCCTAAACCTATCATCTAAACTCAATCGTAAGGTAAGCTTTCCGTAGTTAATGGTTTTTTTTTATTATTAATATTATTATTACTTCCCTTTCTTTTGCCTGCTTTATACGGAAACAGTTTTTAATTGCCACGCTGCCACCAAAATCGCTGGTGTTTCTTATTCGTGTTTTTTCGGTCTTTCTGTGCTAGTGCCCTACTGAACTGCAGGCGTTCTTCATCTGTGTGCGCAACCTCTCGATTATAACATATTCGTTTATCTATGCCCGACTGACCTTCACAACCACGAATTGGAAGAGCTATACCGCAAACCTACAATAGTGAGAGTAATCAATTCGCGAAGATTAAGATGGGCCGGACACGTGGCGCGAATGGGCAACGATAAGACCGTGCATAGAATTCTTGTCGGTGAGCAAACGGGAAAGAGAACGACAGGACGGCCGCGACGGAGATAGGAGGATAATGTTAGGTTGGACATGGAGGAGATCGGATCGGATGGTCGAACGTGGAAGGAGAGCGCACAGGACAGGGAACCATGGCGGGGTCGAGTCGGTGAGGTCATGAACTTTCGGGTTCCTACAGGACAATAAATAGATAGATAGAATAGATACCCGACCGAGGCACTTGATAAAGCGACGGTATAGCGGACGGTAGTTGATTTCCTCTCGTGTTGGACATGCTATTTCCCCGATTTGGGTGTTTAGTATTCAAATCGCCATCTACGATGTAATAGTTCCCTTCTGAGTAAAGTTGTAAGCATTGGAAAAGAGTCTCTAGTTCCACTATAAATAGATTTTGTTGATGTGCTTCTGGTGGGTAGGCAGATACGAGGGTTGGATTTTATATTTCGGGATTAGAGAACAAAAACAAATATTGATCATCGAAAATCACTTTATTGTTTTTCATAATATTCCCCATGAAGATCTATACACTTTTGCATGCGTTTGAGCCAATTGTCGAAGCACTTTTGCCACTCTGATTGAGGTATCTCCAACACATGCATTCTGAATGCAGCAACCGCTTCTTCAGGTGTCGAAAAACGTTGACCTCTCAGTTTGTTTTTTACGTACGGGAATAAAAAGAAGTCATTCGGTGCCAAGTCAGGACTATACGGCGGATGACCCATCAAATCGATGTTTTGGGTGCTCAAAAATGCAGTTGTCGCAGCCGATGTGTGAGAGCTCGCATTATCGTGGTGAAGAGTGATCCGTCTTCGGCGGTTGGTTTTCCTGATTTCTTGGAAGACAACTGGCAAACAAATGGTTGTGTACCACTCAGAATTGACTGTTCTGCGTTGTTCTAGTGGTACGGTTGGGACATGTCCAGTTTTTCCGAAAAAACAGGCGACCATTTGCTTGGAAGTGCTTCGTGCGCGAACAACTTTTGTTGGATTTGGCTCATCTTGAAACACGCAGACAGTCGACTGCTGTTTACTTTCGGGCTCATACGCGTAAATCCACGATTCATCACCTGTCACGATGTCATAGACGTGTTTCGAAGCACCGCGACCGTATTTTTTGAGCATTTCTTTCGACCAATTGACACGAGCCTTTTTTTGGGCGATTGACAGATTGTGTGGGATCCAACGCGAACAAATTTTTTTGACAGTCAAATGTTTATGCAATATTGAATGTATGCTGGTCCCACTAACGCCTAAGGTTGTCTCAATCTCACGATAGGTCACATGACGATCTTCCAATATCAGTTCGCGCACAGCATCAATGGTTTTCGGAACAACAACTGATTTTGGACGACCTTCACGAAATTCATCTTGGAGTGAACTACAACCACGATTGAATTCACCATACCATCGATAAACACTGGTCCTTGATGGAGCTTCATCGCCAAAAATTGAATTAAGTTCATCCATGCACTGTTGCTGAGTTAATCCACGCCGAAAGTTGTAAAAAATAATCGCACGAAAATGTTGACGATTTAATTCCATTTTTGGGCCGAGATGAATCTTTTAAGTTACTGTAAACAACACAAATAGCGCTCGTATGCCAAAACGTTCTGAGTGCGTATAACCTCAAAAATGTCCAACTTTACAACAGAGCTGTCAATTGCCGGATTGCAACACTAGGGTTGCCAAATCCCGAAACATAAGAGGCAACCCTCGTATCACATACATCCCCCATCCATGTCGAAGGGGTATGCGGGTGATGCACGCTTCAAATACCCGATATCTGCACATCTCACTACTATAAATTACCTTATGTTGAGGTCCTTTTTTAACAAAGTTTCCCACCCCTCCTCTTTGTGTGGAGTTGGGTCGGTCTCTTCGTATAATGTCGTAGTTTTTGTGACATAGTTTACGCCTCTGATTCAACTTAGTTTCAATTGCCAGAAGCACGTCAGGACTTTCGTCTTACAACAGTTTAAAGAGAGCGGCTCTTTTCTCGATTCTGATAACTGAATTTACATTCACGACTAGAGCCTTAATTGTGCTTTCTGTTCGGGGGTTTATATTGACGGCTGGCTAGACAACTGCGAATAGACCCAGTCTAGTCTAGTGTCCTGTTCCTTTATTTGTTTTTGCATTTGTGCCATCTGCGTTTGAATAGCGACCAAGGTTGTGAGCACATCTACTAGAGTTACTGTGTCTAGAGGAACCGTATATTGTGGAGGTGCCCATGTGGTAGGTTGTGGTGTGTTTCTTCTACCAGCTTTTACCTGAGCATACAAGAACTGGGGTGTCACGTTTAGTTCTTGTCGAGCTTGAACTATTGGACGTTCTATTTTTCGTTGCTGTGAGAACTCTTTTTCCTGTAGTTCGCGGAATTTAGCACAGCCTCGATAATTAGGGGCATGTCCCCCGTTCTTACAGACTGCATAATTTAGAAGAGATCTGTCGTCTCCCCCTTTCTTTACCTAACGTGCATTGTTCTGCTCTGTGGCCCTGTCCGCATCTTTCGCATCGATACTGCATTTCGCAGTTTGCCGCTGAGTGCCCGAACCTTTGGCAGCGGAGACACTGGATTATATCTCTGCCCTTTTTTCAATTTGTCCGATGTGACAATTTGATGGTTCAGGATAGTGATTTTCCTAAGTCCACCAATTTTCCTACCGGGGCCCAGCTGCACCAGGTAGAATGGTAATTTACGATTCTCCCGTCTAGCCCTAGCGGTATTGAAAGGCTTTACCACGATAAACTCAATATCATTACAGTTAAGCTGTCGTACTGTTTGTAATAGTTAGTAGAACCGTTATATTCTTTACTTCTTTTGGTGTGTGGGTGTAAAATTCCGCGGTGGCCCTTTTTAGCACATTTTTCATTTTTTCGAAGTCCTCACCGAATTTGTCTGTATGGTAAACCTGTTCCCTGTCAGTCTTTTAATTGAAAAATCCTCCCCAATAGAAAGCTTACATAGACTTACCAGTTCGTTACAGTCCATATCGGTAATGTTGATGGGTGGCATCTTCGCTTTCCTTTTTGCTGCTTGTTGCTCTTGTTGTGGTTGTTGTTGTGTAATCTCTTGTGGTGGACATCCTTTTGTTAACTAGGCTTCTGTTGTGCACATTGTTGCTGATTTTTCCGCTGCTGTTATTTCACCATTAGCTGCTCCTTTTCAGCCAATTCCTTTTTTCTGCGACGCTTCTCAGTTAATTGTGCCCTTGTTCGGGCTAGCCTTGCTTCAAGGTCGCTGATTTCCTCCTCCTCGTCCTCAGTCTCGGTAGTCGCTAAACATGCAAACATGTTATTTGTCACATTGCCGTCACTATATGGAACCGAGGGGAATGTATTGTCGTCTTCCATTTTTTGCCCCTTTTCAAGCAAATCTGTTATTGCCTCGTTTGGCTTGTTGATATTCGTCGCCGATCTTGCCAGTGGGGTGCTTGCAGGTCGTTTTATTAACGCGGACTTTGGTTTCAATTTTTTAATTATTTGTTTTTAATCTGGCATTCGCGTGCTGACACGCGGCTTCGTTCTCTTTTATTTGATTTTATTTATACATATTTTGTTTTTACTGTTTTTATCACTGGAATTTATTTATTTATAAAATTTCGCGACTCATAAAAGCAACTTTTTCATTTAACTCGATCGCCGAGTTGAGAACACGCCCGCACTCAGTCACTGTGTATTGTTATCTGCACGTGTTTACTTTTCTAACAATAATATGTACAAGGATTTAACTATTATTTTAAGGTGACAATTTTATATAATATATCCGAAATAGGGCACACTCACAATTTTTCGATTGATCTATCATGATTCTTTGTACTTTTCGCCAAAACACATCTTTTAAACATACGTCGACTGCTATCTCCTTTTAAAGGATCTCTAATGGTGGCCATCAAAGTCAGATCGCAGACTGGCGACGTTCTTTCGTTCTTTGTAGGTCTTAAGCAAGTTCTTTTGCTTAGGAAATTTCTTGTTAGCCAGAAGATACAAGGTTTGATGGTCTGGTTCATATGTGGTTCAGATATTTTACCTCCAATTGTCATAAATTAATGAACGTCAGTCCGACTTTCGTAAATTTTAATGATCTTGTTGTCACATGTTTATTCATAAGCGGCACCGAATCCCATGTAGGACATTTTCCCTGTAACGGGGTTTAATTATTTCGGTTATCAACAAGTGTACTCTCAGATATGTGTCTGAACTCTATATTTTTTTACAGTAACACGCGCACAAACGGGGATTTTAGAGTAGCCTTAAATGTCAGAACGCAGTGCAAGCGGAAGGAGAGAAAGTGGATAGGGAAAGGAGGTATCGATGTACATTGGCCTTATATGCCTGGACATTACAACGACGAGGAAACACATGACCAGGTAGAGCATTCCACATCCGTGTGGTTCGGCTAAAGAATGACTCTCTATGTTTATTTGTGCGCCTGAAGTTGACTTTGAATGCGAATTGATGTGCATTCAAAGATTAACGGGTATCACGGGAAAATGTCTGAAGAGACGGAACACATTCACTAAGTTCAGATGAACAACGAGTGTGGTAACACCTATAGAAAAGAGACAGGCATGATACGTGCGCCTATGTTCTAATGACGGAATTGATCGACTTCCAGCTGGGTTCCCAATCAGTTTCGAGCACGTGTAGTACAGTTTTGGATGCGCCTGACCAAATGCGGGAGTTGAACTCCATTTTGGAACGAATATACGCCTTGTAAAAAGTGGCCAGGTCGAACTGAGTGAAGTATTTCTTGGATCTCTGCAGTTTAAAATATATGGTCGCTCGAATTATGAGTCGAATTGATTCGAGTGGCGAGGATTGATAGGGGCTAAGCTTTATCGATGCAAGTGCCGTTCATCGACAGTATATTTACTTTGGGGATGGCCTTTGACGACAAGAGGCAGCACAGAGTTTTAAAGGCATTCAATTCTACTCGATTTGATAATCCCCACTGATATATCTTGTTGAGGTCTGAATTCAATGTATTAAACTTAACCTGCTGATTCGTAATGAGGTTGGAAGAGTTTGCTTGGGTATTCTCGTATGAGCATGAGAAACCCATCGTGCTATCATCAGCAAACGAGTGAATTGGGTTGTGCGTAATGGACAAGATATCATTTATAAAAGTGAGGAAGAGAGCGGGTGAGAGTACAGAACCCTGGGCAACACCTGCATTAATTTGATAGAAGGCAGATTTGAGACCACCAAGAACCACTTGGATTGGACGGCTAGCAAGATGGTTTCTTATCCATTGGATCGGGGAATTGTCCACTCCATATGAATGTGATTTTGATAAAAGGCGCTGTCGATGGCTTTTGAAATAACCAGTGCAACAACTTTGCTTTCACCGAAGTAGTGGATGAAATAGCTCCACTTTTCGGTAAGGTACGCAATCAAATTTCCTGTGGACCGGCTGCTACGAATGCCATATTGGCGGTTATTTAGGTGGTCATTCAATTCCAGATATTTCAAAAGTTGATGGTTAATCAGTGATTCCATTACCTTCGCGAGAATAGAAGTTGTGCTATGGGTCGATAGGAACAGAGAGACGATTTGTCGCCAGTTTTGGGAATTGGCTGATTGTTCGCAGACTTCCATCTATTTGGGAAACGGCCAGTAGAATAAGACAAATGGAAGAGCTTCCGCAGTAGCTTAGCAAGTGACAAGGAACATATCTTCAAGATAATTGGGGTGATGCCATCCGGACCAGCAGATTTGTTTGCATTTAGCTCTTTGAGTGCGCGGGCAACAGTACGCGTTCGGAAGTGAATTTGGCTCATGGTGTTCTGCTTATGCTCAAGTTAAGGCGGAACTGATCTGGTGTATTAGGCAGCGTTGAATTCGCTGCAAAACGTGCAGCAAGCAGATCGATTTCTCTATTGTACTGGTGACTGATCTATCATCGACTACTATGACTTTATTGGTGGCGTTATCATATCAGAGATTTTATTTGGTCGATTGATTCCAAACATGATGGTGCTTCTCGGCTCCAATAGATAAATTTATTAGATTTTTTCATGTTTGCGCTAAAGGATCTGTAGACTTCCAGAGATTCTGGGGGTCGAACCATGAACGATCCCCAAATTTGTACAATATGTCACAACAAAACAAACCTCTGCATTTCCTGCCACTCTCCCCATGGGACTGTCAACTTTTCTTTGCGGAGCTGGTCTCCTATTACTTTCCGAAAATCCTTGTGTTGCTCTTACCAGTTCGCGTAACTTTTTGCTGCCTCAATGGTTGAGTTGGTAAGAATGTTGTGTCTTGCGTTTGATTGTGCAAACCTAGGTTCAACTGACGACTCTTGTTATTGTGCAGTTCGGCCTAGCCGCCCGGTGAAATACCACTCGATTAAACTATCATCATCATTATCGCCACTACAACCAGGATCCAGTCTTGGCCTTATTTAGCAAGTTTCGAGGCTTGTTAAATTTTCCATAATAATTTATTATTACGGGCAAGGTTATTAGCCTTGCTAATAATAATTATCTTAAATATAGACTTCGTGAAATGTTTGGGAGACATTTTCGGAGCTTGGTTGATGGACCCAGCCGAGAAAAACAAATAGCATCTCTGGGCGCTGACTCAGCGCTATAGGTTCGTCTTTCCGGACAAGTAAAATAAAAAAAATAAAAAAACTGGGGTTATTAGAGTATAGATAAAGCACTCCTCTGATCGCATCATGTAGTCCACGAGATGCCTTAGACCCGGGAGATTGTTTCTTCATTGAGCAAGACTGCTTCGTCCAAAATCACCACATTCTGTTTTCTCTTCTCGCTCTTCTCTTTGTTGAGAAAATTGTGAACTGTCTTGTTCAAAACAGTTTAGGTATTGATACCCACCATGCCCTGACAAGAACTGCGTAAGGTAGTAGCTGTAACTTCTGTGTGGGCGGTTCATCAAAGCTTCTAAGGATGAGATGAGTTTAGAGGGCGGCATGACATACTTATTATTACTATTATTATTATTTATTGGCCTGTAGGAACCCGAAAGTTCATGACCTCAGCGACTCGATTCCGCCATTGCTCCCTGTCCTGTGCGCTCTCCTTCCACGCTCGACCATCCGATCCGATCTCCTCGAGGTCCAATCTAACATTGTCCTCCCATCTCCGTCGCGGCCGTCCTGTCGGTCTCTTTCCCGTTAGTTTACCGTCAAGAATTCTATGCACGGTCCTATCGTTGCCCATTCGCGCTACGTGTCCGGCCCATCTTAATCTTCGCGACTTGATTACTCTCGCTATTGTAGGTTTGCGGTATAGCTCCTCCAATTCGTGATTGTGGAGTTTCTTCCATTGTCCTAACTCCTCGTCAAATTTACCGCCAAAGATACCCCTTAAAACTTTATTCTCGAATACGCGGAATTTGTTTTCTTCCCGTTTTGTGAGAGCCCATGTTTCGCATCCGTATAGAGCAATCGGCATGATTATGGTTCTATAGACACGGAGCTTTATATTACGTGGTAGCAGTTTGGATTTCAGTAGCTTACTGACTGCATCCCAACTAGTGTTGCTGGAGTATAGTCTTTTGTTAATTTCCATCGACATTTCGTTACCGGCCGTCAGTATTGTTCCCAGATACTTAAATTCTTTGACATTTTCAAACATCTTGCCCCTGACGTTTATATATGTTCTCTGAGATCCACCTGCTCCCGCCGTAATCATGTATTTTGTTTTGTTTTCATTTCTTTCTAGGACGACATGACATAAAGCAATAGAAACTTCCCTTCCATCTTTAACATCTCCATTCCGCCAAGCACTTTATCTCTTGTGGCTCTGCTTTTATAGATCCGAAGCATCTCCTAAGCTGAGATATGTATGGGGAGTAGTCTGGCTATGATAAATGCTTGTTGTACTCCGACGCCGTACTTTCCCATAAATTGGGAGAAGAGCGTAGAGTGTTGAGGGTAAAAGAAAAAGTCTAAGTTATCATCTAAACTTTAATGTTTGCTTTATTTACGTTGATTAATCGAACTGCGCTTGAGTCACCGAGGATACTGGTTGGTGTGACGTGTGAAAAGGTACAACAATAATAACAATGGAAAAGGAATGATAATTGTTACTTGCACAAAGGTATGATTTACTCTGACTGAATGATCGTGAGCGATCTTTAATAAAAGGGGAAAAAGAGCAAAAAGGGTAAGAGTAAAAGGTGACCTGTAAACATGTTCGTTCTCTCTCTTTGTACCTGGACTCCGAAGCACATGCAAGTAGGTTTGGGCAGTCGTGTTCGACCATGATGTCACTGTTTGCTCGAATGTATTTTGTTGATTGTGTTGAATCTGCTGCCAGGGTTTTCGGCTTGTGGAATGAAATAGTGATTCGGAGAATCGTTTGGGTTACTTGGCAGTTGTGGTTGCTCGTTAATGATTCGGAGAATCGTTTAGATTTTTGGATGTTATATCGAGCAGCTGCTATAGTTGCTCGATATGGAATTTGGAAACTTTTGGGTTATTGATGAATTTAGTATTAATTATTGGATATGTATTTAGAGGGGGGAGGATATTAATGGTAGGGCTTTCTGGAGCACTACATGCTGCTTCGTCAGAAATCGTCTTCAAATCGTGTATATTAGGTAATGCACAAAGATTTCCCCCTTTGTATCCAGGGAGGTTGTGGGGAGGAAGTTTTGTGCGCGAACACTGCTCACAACACATATGAAATAAATACACCCAGGACTGCGGACAATTAAACGCACGGATTTAGTTTAATATTATTTTATTGATTGTTAATTGTAATACATTTGTGAACGTTTTTTTAACAGGCACCAGCAACGACGATGGCGACCAGTGCAAAGAGTGCACCGATCAACAGCAATTTAGAGTTCATTGTTTTACAATAAAGTTACTTTTCTCACTTATAATTTCTTTTTCACTAACTCAAACTAACTGCGGCACAAACTCGCCAAACAATTGGAAACCGACAAGTTCAAAATACTTCTCACGACTTCGGGTATTTTTACGCGTCTGCGCAGCCGGCGGAGAGCGGGAGTGACGCGTGACCATGGCGGCCAGTGGATGGAAAACGACTCAGCGATATCTTGCTCGTGCAGAGCTCACTCGCTAACCGTGATCATGGTGGTATGTGTGCATGGTTCTTTCATGGATGAGAACGAACCTAGAACAAAGAAAGGGCATAAAGTGCATTCATGGGATACGATTTCGGTAAAGCAAATAAAACCGAACTCGTCGGATGCTAATGGGATCTTTGCTGGAAATGTGCGCCACGGCTAAACAAAGAGACGACGATGCGATGTGGAAATGTGCTAATGGGTTTTAGCTAGGTTACTGGGAAATGGTGTTTATGGCATCGCTAGTAAGGGTAGTATTGAATTCCTATTTGCATTTGTTTATGCTGTAGGCTTTAATTGATGCCAAGAGACGCCGAATGTATATTTGCTTTGGTCCCTTGGCGTAAGTCGCCAGCCAATGTGTATGTAGGGAACCTTGTTGTACACATGGCGCGACTGGGAAAATAGGCGGCGCAATATTTATGGTCCCTGTCATGGCGGTTACATTGTATACAAACCGAATCATTTTGTTTACAGCAATTTGTATGGTACCGAAGGCGCCGAATAGGTTTGGAATTCCAGATAAGTAAAGCAAGAAATCTTACGGAAAATTGTATGCGAAGAGATGCATGAAATGGTAAGTTTTCTTTACAGGGTCTTTTTAAGATCATAGATTTGATCTATATGATGCGTGAAGCATTTTCAGGTACTAATGCAATTGCATTAGTGAAGTTAGGAAATTGGCTGAATGTTATGGGGGTCTTATGGTAAGTAGACACTGCGGTTTGGCGGAACCGCCACAAGGTTATGGGGAATTTATTGAGGGAGGGTTCTACTGTGTGGACACAAAAACAGTGGGCACAAAAATACTTTTGTTCGTGCATATTAAAAAGAATTATGTTGATTTTGCATTAAACGTGAAAAGTACAACTGATGTAAACGGATGCAACGAATTATATATACTGTACTTCAAGTCGCTAGTAGGTTTAAATAAATGGTTCATATTCTATAGCTCTTATGTTTCTGTATTGATCTTTTAAAGATATGCTAGGTACATAAGTGCTTCGGTACTGAGTTCCATGAGTTTTTTGTTCTATATCAAGGTTGTGTCGGATTGCATTAGTAGTAGACAGAATCTGCCGAAACGATACAAGTATCGTGGTTCTCCAAAGAACAGTTGTCGCGACAACATCTGTAAGAGAGGCGATTGCTCATCTATAAATGCTGTAGAATAAGTCAAGGATGTGTCTATAAGCAGAACTTTAAATATGTGAAAAATTTTTGAGCGCGAACATAATTTGGGCGGTGTAGAGGAGAAGAAGTAAAACATATTTTGGCCCCAAAAACATGACTCAGTTTCCTTGAGACCATCGTTACATTCTCTCTTAACATGACGTCGATCAAATTTATGCTTTCCCTAGATTTAATGACCCATTTTTTCTTGTAAATGATAAATGATATTGTGTCTCCGTTGCGTGAAGACGACGAGATTGACCTATGCCCCATTGCAAGATTTTATCCAGATCTCGATTCAAGGAGATCTTCCATCGTAGCTAGTATGACGATGATATGGTAACCGGATCATTCGAATATGAAGAAATAGTTGTACTACTCGTAACATTGACAAAACTGAATATTTTATTAGCCGTTGATATTAGCAAATCATTTTTATGAAACAGAATTAGTATTGCGACAAGATAGTAGTCAGAGGGACCCCGATTAAATAAAAAAGAGATCCGAAGACACGATGTCCACGATAATCCAGATTGATAGTCTTTCGATGAAACTGTGGGGTGGAGGAAGTATTGTGCCAAACACGGACACTCCGTTCACTCCCATCCCCATCGTCTATTGTTCAGCCGCAGCAATTTCGTCCACCAGGAAAGCAATCGCACCCAGGATAAAACGGCCCCACTGGGTGAAAAGCACAAATGAAACTCCGAGACAAAACGTCGACAAAAATAACAATGAAACACTGGTTTAGTTATTCGAATTTAGTTCTTTAATTTATTATTTTAATTAATCCAAAAGTCTTATTTATATGCCGCCACACTAAATTAGATGTAAGAACACAGATTCGGATTACGATACAACACTACATTAGATGGCGGAAATTGAATTATTTATATCACTCGCGCGCTTACTCGACTCGATTGGTGATAACTATGTTCCCGTGCGCGAAACGGGGAGCGGAAGACGGCAACGACCGTCCTGGTCTGCGGATGTAATTTGACTCAGCGATAAAACCTTCGTTTGGGGTGAGTTTGTGGTGTGGTGGTAGATATCCTTTCCACAAAGGATATGTATTTACTTACCACCAGAGAAACGTAAAGTCTCTCTTGTTGGAATAGAGAACCAGATCTCGTAATGGAGACCATGGTAGTATGTGTGTGATCGTTCAGATCTGTGTTGTTTACTCATGCGCGGAGGCAATGGGATCGAGAAGATCGTTGTCTATGAAGTGCATCGCGTCTAAATAAATACACGATGATACATCGAAGAACTGTGGTAAGAGAAAAGATGAGACGAGGGCATCATAAAGGTCTTAGATGAGTCATGCCCTTGTGTAAATATACGAATAGTCATTCGAAAGAGGTGCTAATGTATTACAATACTTTATACAATGAGAATTGTATATCGTATCTTGGGTCGGTGGCCAAAACGATCCCTTGCTTGCATTTTTATATGCAGGGAAATTCGTTTGTGGCAAAGAACGAAATTTAAGATTATTTATCCGTCTAGGCGAGGGATCATGGTCGGGTATGTGCCAGCTGAACAAACAAGCTGCCCGACGTTGCTTGGCAGTTGGACAATGAATCGCCAGCCGATGTGTATGTAAACAAGTTGTACACATGTTAGGCTGGGAATAGCCAATTTAAGGTTAAGATTCCCTGATTATGCGGTTACATTATATGTGAACCGATAAGTTTTCTTTTCAGGGAATTCTGTTGGGAACAGAATTCTTAAGAGGAATTTTGAATTCGAATAAATGAATGCAGGTAAGAATTCTCTTCCAGGAGCTTTTAGATAAATACATTTTTTTTTTTTTTTTTTTTTTTTTTTTATTAGACTTCTCTCGGGAAAGGCGAACCTATAGCGTCGAGTGGGCGCCCCGAGATGCCATCAAATAACTGTTGCAGTTCTTTTTGAACAGTTGCAGGTTGTAACGCTCCGGGAACACTCGCGTGGGAAGGGAGTTCCACAGCTTCCCCGCTCTGTAACGGAACGAGTTCTGATACAGGGATGTTCGCGCCGTCGGGAGATGAACCACAAACGGGTGCGATCCGTCGGATTGTCTTGTGGAACGCATATAAACCGAATTGCGTGGAACAATGCCAAGAATCTCCGAAGAACAGCACCCGTGATAATATCTGTAAAACAGACAGAGGTCGGCCACGCGCCTTCGATGTGATAGTGACTGTAGTCCCGACGTCAGCACCGAGTCCCCGATCAGGCGGATCGCTCGTCTTTGTACGCTCTCAAGTAGGTCGAGGGTATGTTTAGGAGCCGAGCTCCAAACATGAGAGCAATATTCGAGCGCGGGTCTAATTTGAGATTTATATAGGAGAAGAAGTTGGGCCGGAGTAAAGTATTTCTTGGCTCTAAAAAGATAACTCAGTTTTCCTGAGGCTGATCTGGCGATACCCGATACGTGTTTATGCCATGATACATTCCCACAGACCGTGACGCCGAGCAATTTCAAACTTTCCCCAGCCTCGAGGGCCCGGCCACTCATCATCAGCTGTGGAACCGATGATCCAGTTTTCTTTGTGAATGTTGTATACTGGGTCTTCGTTGCGTTGAAGTCGACAAGATTGGCCTTTCCCCACTGCAGGACTTTATCTAGATCCTGATTCAGACAGTCAATCTGTCTACATCTCAGCTGGTGCGACGTAGATGCACCAATCGGCCGATCACTCGAAAAGGAGGAAACAAGCGTACTATCATCCGCAAAACTGAACACTTTGTTATCCGTTGTCTCCAGCAAATCATTTATGTGAAGCAAGAACAAGGTTGGAGCCAAAATAGAACCCTGGGGCACCCCCGAATTAACAGGATACAGATCCGAACACTCGCCGTCTACAACAACCCGGATCGATCGATTCTCGAGGAAACTCCTCGTCCAGTCGCAAAGCTGGTGGATTTTGTTGCGTGAAGCATTTACAGGTACCTAATGCGATTGCATTAGTAGAAAGTTGATACAGACTGGGTTGTAGGGTTGGGGGTTCTTTAGGTAAGTAACAGTGGGGTTTGGCGGAACCGCTACAAAACCTTTCATGTAGTCCCCAAGTTTCTGGGGAAATACATATGAACCAAGCTGCTACTTGGTTCTATTCTATTTCATAACCAGTTAAAGCCTTAGAAATTCAATGCGACTATTCTTGACTTACTGGGTTTTTCAACTGCAGATGTTCAGTTACAAATGACCAAAAATCGTCTGCCGTGGAATCCTAGGTGCTGCTTATTTAGCGTTTAGCATTCATTTTTTTTCAAACTTTTTTTTCTTTATTTACTCGTTACTAATTAAATTAACCATCGTATAAATATTTCTTGCGAATGCACTTTAATAACCCCAGTAAATTTCAAAAGCATTAACGAAGAGTAATACCAAATTGGTCGTCATATTTCGAAGCACATATGCGCTTCCCTACATTGCATTATTCATACGTATTTATTAAATGGTGGTCTTTGGAAACGTTTCCTGTTTCTCTCGGCTGGCAGGGTACTCATTAATCATGACTTTAACCCTATTTACATGCAATTACCCCTAGTATAGAAAACCGAAGTTATAAGGTACGTACGCTCCCTGTTCTGAAAGACGTGCCCCTCCTCTTCTGTCTGGGGTCATGCAAATATTTGAAGACTGTGTATTCAAATGTGTCCACTAGCCACATTCTGAATTTTTGCATTATACACAAGGCAACTGGAGGAAGACGAAGTTCATTAAATGCAAAACATCTTCTTGGCAACCAAAACTTTACGGCAGTAGCGTAACCTACAAGATACTTTGCTCATCTTTTCTAACAAAGGGTAACTGGGTAATTGCATCCAACCCCATGCGTTTATAATTAATGCATACATGGCATTGAGAGAAGGTGTGTATCGAGCAGAACCATTAAACAGAATGAGTACATGCCCCGATATAGCCCAAGTGACGTTGCAGGTACAAGGCGAACCAATTCAAAAGACCAGCAGCACATTGGGTTGAGTGCGTGAATTGGCTATGACCGTGTTAGGCTCAGGTGGTCACTGCACGATGGATACAGTATAATTTCTACTTCAAAGTTCCTAGGGGAGCATTAATTACGAAGGGTAGATCCGGAGCAGTAGTAGTAGTATAATTTACATGGGTATAATGGTATCTACTGCTAAAACAACCGATCCCGGATTAAGTGGTTTTTGTGAATGGGATTGAGTAATCGAATCAATCGTTTGGAGGCCAATCCATTGCAGTACTTGAAAAAGGATTCTGCCACCACTAATTGTACGGAAATTCCAGTTAATGGTTTAATTGATTACATTACTGGGGTTGGAGTTTCGTTAATTTAAAATGCTCGTAAATAACATGTCTATTAAATATTTTTTTATATGTTTAATCGCGTTAATGTGGATAGGACATTTAATTGTGGATATATGAAAAAACGATACGAATACACATGAGGTATTTTATCAATTGGCATCCGTGTAATTTTGACACACGTGAATAGTCAGTCGAAAAGATTTATTTCGCAAACTGAAAACGTACGTTTTTCTAAGGTCAAATTTTCGTTAGATTGCAGTTCCACAAATTGTAACAATTTTACATGATTAATTAATATACAAAGCATATATTCGTCAGTTGAACTTTTGGGCAGATTATTCTCAGTTATTAAAATAAACATAATTCAAAAACAAACAAAGTTCTGTCGTCGAAAGGCAAATTGTCAATAGACATGGAAAGTTTAGCTTAGATCGTCTGCGTAGGACCAGTAGGTTATAACATGTCAGTTAAGATTGATACCACTAGTTTCAATGATATTTCTGAAAGTATATTTGACTTCTATCGATTTAGCTAAATGTTAAAACTGAGATCTGCATATTGGGTCAAAATTTCTTAAATTATATTACGTTCAATATTTACTTAATTTTTTGAAATATTCTTCTTTTAACACTTGAATTCTGAATGCACTGATTTGCTATCTTTCGAGGGACACTTTTACGGGGAAAACTCAATTAACAGCCGAATGTCAAGGTTTCCTAATGAAAATTTTGAGGTTTTGTCAAAATATAAATCTATCCTTTTACACCTCAAACCCCACTAGTACCAAGGAATACCTTTTTATAGACGGTCTTACCGACTCAAGCCTCCGTCAAATAAGTAATGTGCCAAATCATATGAAGAGGCAACTTGATCTTGTGTTTACAATGGACCCCTATAATTCCTCAGTTGCCCTTAGTCCTCACGCTCTCTCCACCATCGACAACAACACTCGCCGCTTCTCCTATCTCCTTATCGTGATAGCTTATCCCAAACCCCACCAACCCACGCCCACTTTTCCTACAACTTCCTCAAAACCAACTTTCGCCTATTAAATGAGCATCTTAGCAGAATCACATTTTGCTTTAATCACCTAGAGAAGAAGCTACTGCCGTTTTCTATAAGGAAATATACAGTGATATTTCCCTATATGTCCCTTATTCCCGACATAGGACATCGGTATGCCTCCATTGTACAACCACAAACTCCATACTCTTCGGAACAAGAGGAATAATTTGTGGAACATTTTCCTAAGGACACGCTCTTCCCTCGACAATTCCAACTTTCCTGGTTCCTTTTATAAGTCCACCAAGATTTACAACTCCCTTTACTACAATTATCTCACAAAAAGACAAAACAACCTGATAAATGACCCCAAATCTTTTTTTCAGTTTATTAACTACAAACGTAAATCTGACGCCTATCCCAACTCCCTTTTCTATGATATGATTACTTCAACCGACCCACAAACGACTGCGAATCTTTTCGCTTCTTTCTTTAAAAAATCCTCCACGGACAACTCTTTCGAGCCTAACAAATCTTACTTCTTCTCTTTCTCTCCCCCTATTAAAGATATCCAATGTATACCTTCTGGCGCAAGGCTAATAACCTTGCCCAGAAAAACAAATTATTATGGAAAATTTAACAAGCCTCAACAACTTGTTAAATAAGGCCAAGACCGGATCCCGGTTGTAGTGCCGATGATAATGATGAATCTATCCCTTACACAGGGTGTCTTCCCAAATATTTTGAAATCCTCTTTAGTCATCCCCATACATAAGAAGGGGCCAAAAAAGGATATTAGTAACTACCGTCCCATCGCCAAACTGTCACATATTCCAAAACTGTTCGAAGGCATTCTTTACAATGCGTTATGTTTTCGCAGCAAATCCATCATCTCACCCAACCAGCACGATTTTATTACGGGTAGGTTGACCATCACCAATCTAGTTGAATTCTCATCCCACGCTCTCCGTACCTTAGAGAACGGCAACGAAGTCTATGTAATCACAACCGATTTTAGCAAGGCCTTCGACAAAATTTCACAAAATCTCATCCTCTTTAAGCTTTCCCCCCTTTGTTTCTTACATTCAGTTGCTAGTTTGCACTCATCATCAACCCACTCGCTCTGATCTCTACGACAACTGCCTAAAATGGAGTTGGCAATACTAATGACAGTATTCTTAAGGCGTGTCCATTCCTTGTCTACGCCCGGCATTCTGGCCCCAGGACTTACGCTCCCTCCGTCGAGCTCTTCGAGGGCGAGTCTTAACGCATGACCAAAGGTGTTACTCGTATTCTCATTGCATAA
Organism: Microdon myrmicae; assembly: GCA_963931805.1. Lineage (NCBI taxonomy): Eukaryota > Metazoa > Arthropoda > Insecta > Diptera > Syrphidae > Microdon > Microdon myrmicae. Next base: position 75,063,058 of record OZ007496.1, read on the forward strand.
GGCAGCCGTGTTGATTCCAACCTGATCCGTGGATGCAATACGTCTCCGTCAGGTAATCCTCGCTCGGAAAACTGTACCAACAAGATAGTGATCGGGGTCGACGTTGGCACCACGGTACGTTCGTACTGTCATCAGGCTCGAGGAGTGGCGGCGATCTATCAACAATTTGATGCGAGTTGGTCCATCGGGTGATATCCAGGTGGGTTTGTGGATATATTTCCACGGAAACCTGGTACTTGCAACGACCACGTTTTTTGATGCTGCCAGTTCGATGACTCGTAGTCCATTGTCATTAGTGTTCTCGTGCAAACTATGGGAACCTGTGTAGTGCCTGAAAACCGGCCCCCGACCTATTTGGCATCACCGAGAACGATTTTCACATCGTATCTTGGGCAGGCATTGAGGGCCCGTTCGACGTTCTCGTAGTATTCTTCCTGTTTGTCGTCAGGGCACTCCTCTGTAGGTCCATCAACGTTTATGAAGCTTATCTTCTTAAACTTGCCTCGCACGGGAAGAGTGCATAGCCTTTCGTTTATTGCATTAAAGTCGATAATGGCCGGCTTCAGTTTTTGGCTGACTAGAAAGCCTGTTGTTATCATTTATTGGCTTCGCTCCAAGGTAGCGTGTCTTCTTGTCCCGGAAAGGATGAGGGATATCTTTAGACCGCTACTGAGGGGACCCGTTGCGGTCGCCGCACTGCCCCCTCAAACCTGAGGGAAGCGTACCGACCGATCGTTGTCGGTTCTAGTGCCGCAAACTTCCTGGGGCAACAGCCAGCGGTTTCTGTTGGCTTCCGTGGGGCAAGTGATCTTCAGCATCAGCATCTGTGAAGAAAAGCGAAAGGGGCGAGAGCCACAGCTCTACTCACGAGTCGAGAATAATACTCCATTTTATTTAGGCGTACAGGGTATTCTTTGTTTTGTCAAATCATTTATTTATTATCCTCATGGTCTCCTGCAGCACTTCCTCCGGGGACCATGTACGTTAATCCTGCTCGCTCGCTAGCTCCTGAGGTACTTCCTCCAGGGACAATGAACGATAATCTACGGCTCTCGGAGATCGCGATACATATTCCATATAAATCAAAACAAATCGAGATTTTGTATCTTGAAACGAACATTTCAGATGGAAAATCTCGATTTCGGGTGTGGTGTTCAATGTGCTCATTCGGCTAATGGTTCGGTTTTATGAGGTCTCATAACACTATTATGCATAATTAGGATATGCCTTGGAATTTGGGTTTTTTGTTTTTGTTATTCGTCTGGCTTATGCAGACAAGAGTTTCCGCGTCCTTCGGAAGGGTTTACAAGTCATAAAACATCAGGCATGTGAAGGTATGCATTAGGATGTTTATGATTGCCTTTGTTTAGACACATGCCCGTTTTGGGCTTTGGATCTCTTAGGAATTTGAATTGAATTGAATTCAATGTTTGAGAGTTTGAACGTTTAGTTCGATTTGGTTGACATTAAATTCAATGTTGAATTGGGTGTAGGGATTTGTATGTGGGAGAAGGAGATTGTTTCTATGGGGTAAGGAAATTGTAGGGCTTTCCGGAGCACTACAACCCTACCCTGATCACATGGTGTTTTGGACGACAGCTATAATAAATGTCATAGTCGTTTCTTTCAATAACACCACTCCCAGTGCATCTTATTTCTTGTAATGCTCTTAAGTTAGCCTTATATTCGAACAGGGCATCGGCTAGCTGCTGTGCAGCTCGAGCTCTGTATAGTGAGCGGACGTTCCATGAGAAAATTCTTAAATCGGTTAGCCATTTTCGTTTCCGTGGTGTTCGTCGTGTACCCGGTTCATATCGAGTCTTGTTAAATTTTCCATAATAATTCGTTTTTACGGGCAAGGTTATTAGCCGTGCGCCAACCTTTCTCAGGGCGGGTGGCAAAGTAGCTATCCAGGGGTGTCACGTGGAGACTGCATGTCAACTTGGATTGAACAGGGACAAGCATCGTCCTGGCCTTCGCCGGGTTGACTCTACTTATAGTTGATGTTAAAAACACATTAAAATAACAAAAACTACACATTTAAATGGAAGAACCAATAATCGGAATATCTCCATTCCGATGTTCAAGGAAGTTTTGCGTCTCACATTTTTAATCTTTAAGTTCATTAAAAAGATCCTCCTATATAAATTTAAACTTTAAACTACGTCGAATATTCTTTGTGTCACCGGAGAGGACACAAGCATTTCCGAAGAAAATCGAACATGTAATCATCCCTACTAAAGTTTACTTTACACCTACGGGCAGATATACTCGTATATCCAGCAGTATCTAAGAAGGCGAAACACTTCTTATGTCACTTGGGGAGACTCAATCGTTTCGTTACGTGTCACATAATGTTTCTATTAAAAATATGATTCCTGCGACATTACTCTGAATTTTATCGCTAAACAAGATATAATTTCAGTTATAAAAGAACTTTTATAGGATGTGATACCACGTTCTAACTGGGCTATTAAAATAGATCCGCCCATCGGGAGATTCTGAAAAGAACTCCGCATCCATGTGATTCCCGACCTGCAGATCCCTTTCATGTTTATTGAAAGTATCTTAACTGAGAATAAAAATTCCTCCGTAAGGAAAGTGCTAGGGGAGAGCTGAAATAATAATGGCCTATCACTTTTGGTCGCTATAAAACAGTACAAGGAGCAATAACAAAAAGTCATATTAAATTATTTTTACGTACCTTGAAGATTCATCCTTGTTGTTTTTCCGGTGTTCTCTTTCTTTTTTCCTTTTTTTTGCAGGATAAACAAAAATTTAAGTTGTTGTGTGAGTTGCATGAATGTCCACTCGGGACTGAATTTGACCCTTTGTAACTCAACTAGCTCCAACATTAAAATCTGCATTACTTTCCAAACAGCAATATCCAACGTTAATTAATTTATTTTTGTAGTTTTTTTAAGTGCAGTCGCTTTCGAAAGTGAGTGGGTTCGTTTCGTGCGACCGCATGAAGTAGACAAACTTTCTACTAGGAGGGTCCGGTAAATGTGGAAAACTCCTAATACTCGTAGTACTAACGTTCAATCACATAAATTACAACGTCAGTAGCACATCAAAGAGGTGACAACTCTTTCTGGCCTTCGTGTAAGCAAATAAAGCAAAAAGGAAGGCGGACCCAGGATAATAACTACTCGGAATACTACCTTCCTTATCTTTTTTTTTTTTCGTTACACAATTCTCCCATTGTTGGCCATTAATCAGAAAGGTACCAAGTAACGAAAAATAAATATTTACACGTCCTTGCCTTTCCACGTTGCAGACCTCTAGGGGGAATGGTTTTTGTCCTTTTTTTGGTTTGTGTTTTCTTTGTCGTTTCTTGCAGGTGCTACAAGTCTCTGTGTAGGCGTCTTGCTTTATTGTTGTTGGAATGTAAACAGCTAGCTCCCAGGATTATTGTCAGTGTCACAAGTATTTAGAAGTGAAATAAATTTTTATCCTAGAAATTGGTAACACAAACTTTTGCCATAAAAAACACACAGGGAATAACAAATGAAGTTATCCAACGGCGCGTCATGGCAAGGACGAACGATTTCTGCCTTATGTTCAGTTGTCCTCGTAATTCTACTAAACTTCTGGTCTGGAAAGAGAGGATTGAGCATTCAATTTGTTTATTATTATGAATATTTAGTTGTCTAATGTTCGGGTGATTACAATATTTCAAGGACATTCATTTACTATATTTTTGAGAGAACCAATATTTTATAGCGCCCAGACACAGCAATAAAGACAGAGTGGAATTAATTGTGGTTGAGAACAATTAAATCAAATTTATGTTATAGTTAAATAAATTTTTAGGTTTTTAGGGAGTTTGCCTTTTGATATTTTTGTCTCATACTCGAGCGAGTTTTCCAATTCTTATATTTTGTTCGATTGACACTTGTGCCCAAAAACATGGTGGGATAATTTTATTATTTATTTTATTTATTTATTTATTATCAATTAGTAATGTAAAATTACATATCAATAACTTAACCTAATGAGCCTAGCAGCGGGGACTATTGACTCTGTATTTCTAATTTACAATTTAATCTTAATGCTATTTACAAATTTATTTACAATTTCTATGTTGTCGGTAGTGGGATCTGCTAGAATTGTATAAATATCTGTATTGCGAAATAGTTTGTCTTTCAAGGGTTTTAGGTGAGGACAGTCTTTCAATATGTGAGTGATTGTAAGTGTTGTGTTGCATTTTGGGCAGATTGGGGCTGTAGCTCGGTGGAGCAGGTGGAGGTGGGTAGCAGCTGTATGGCCTAATCGCAGCCTCACAAAGTTTGGGATTTTGGATTTGGACAAGTTAGTTGGATAAGAAGGGTGAGTTTTGAAACGGTTTACCATTTTATAGGCATGGTGGTGAGTATCCGAGTTTGTTTGGTTTATTTGTTTTTGTTGATTGCTGATAATTGACAGTAGATCGGTTCTTGTGTAGATGTTGAATTTATTATGAAGCTCTTTTGGCTGAGTTGGCTCCGGCGTCTGCATTCTCGTTACCGCTGATGGCGACGTGACTGGGAGTCCACATTAGTTTTATTTTATTGCAGTATTTAATGATATTATTCCGAATATTGGAAATAATATCATCAGTGTTGTTGGTGTTTTTTATTGAGTTGAGTACCGAGAGGCTGTCGGTGCAGATGACATATTTTTCTCTGTGGTTGGTGGCGAATGTTACGGCTTGTAAAATCGCGAAGGCTTCCGCCGTAAAAATGGAGCTAAATTCGGGTAATAGTCCGATTTTCTTTACTGCACCTTCTTCGGATGTGACCGCAAAGGAAGTATAGTTGGTTGTTTTGGATCCATCTGTGTACAGAAAGCGCCATCCGTTGGATTTATATTTTGAGGCGACTGACCAGAATAGTGCACAGTATATTTCTTTGTTTGTGTTTGGTTTTTTAAATATTGAGAGTGTTGTTATGATATTATTATTATTTAGAAGCAATGGCGGGTAAGTTGCGGAGTATTTGAAAGTTTGTTTAATATCCAATTCCAATTGCTTGGCTTTATCTAAAATGCGACTGATTGCAGATGAGATTCGGTTGGTGTTTTTGTATCCTATTGTTAGTTTGATGTCTTTGTCAATTATGGAATTTCGCGAAAACGCTAATTTAGCTATTAGTTTTAATGATATGATTTCCATCCGGTCCTCGATTGTTGGAAGCCCAGCTGCAGCCAGTATATTTTTTATTGGTGTCGTTCTGAATGCAAAGGTGCTTCTTCTAGCGGCTTGGTGATAGATGGTTTTTATTATATTTAGAGTCGTTTTTGGACTATTGCCATAGATACAGATCCCGTAGTCTATTTTACTTAAAATTAGAGCTTTAGTAATATTACATAGTGTTAATGTGTACGTTACTTTTCATGATGCTTAAGTATTTAATAATATTGAGCCTCGCTGCTAATGATACTTTGAGTTCTGAACAATGCTGTTTCCGGGTATACTTATTGTTAAATGTTATTCCTAGGATTTTGAGGTTGGGGACATTTTGGATTGTTTTGTTGTTTATGTTGAGGTGTATTTGGGGACAAAGTCGTCGTCGACACACATGAAATAATTTACATTTATCTACTGAGAGTTTGGCACCTGAAGAATTTGACCATTCTAAGATATCTTTAACTGTTTCAGTTAGAATGTTTTTGCAGAAAGTTAGATCACTGGATTTACTTAAGATGTATATATCATGGACGTAAATGCAATGATCTAGATGTTTCCGTCTGTGTATTATTGTACTTATGTCGTCAAAGGCGATCATAAATAGTACAACTGACAGTGGGGATCCTATGTAGGCTACTTCTACAAATCACACAAGCAAGGAGTAGGATTACTAATCAAGAAAGGTACTTCCCACAAAATCCTCCCCATCATTACAAATATCCAAGCTCTCGTTGTAGAAATACAACACCCTTTAAATTTTACCTACATTGCCTTATATCTCCCCCCAAATCAACCTATAAATAAATATGATCTTCAGGCTATACTCAACCAAACAAATGAGCCCAGAATACTTGGAGGCGACATCAATGCTTGGAGTACACTCTGGGGTTCACCTTCCACAAACAAAAGAGGGGAAGTAATTGAAAACCTCCTCCTCACCTCCAATCTGATCCTACTGAATGACGGTTCCCCTACTCATCTTTCTACACACAATACCCTCACTCATATAGACATCACTTGTTGCTCCTCTGAATTGGTTCCGAAAACTTCATGGCAAGTTCTAAACGACCTCTACAATAGTGACCATTTCCCCGTTTTAAGCATAATAAATAATCAGCAACCGATAACCCATCACAACAGATCTCCAAAATACAAAACCGATTCCGCCAACTGGGCACTTTTTGAAAGAAAAGTTGACGAATTTCTTTCAAGCAATTCCCCCACACCTGACACGAATCACGAAGCGGCGCTAATCAGTAAAGCAATTAGATCCGCTGCCAATCTCTCAATACCCCAAACAAATATCACAACCAAATCAGAAACCAGGCAACATGTACCTTGGTGGAACTCCGACCTAACGCTTCTCAGAAAAAGCAAAATGTCAGCCCTCTCTGAATTTAAAAAAAGACCAACGCAGGTTAGTCCTCAATCAATCCAACATCCCCCACAACCACAATATGGCATAAAATACGCAGCTTAAGTGGTAATCACAATCCGACAATTATCTCATCCCTTAATTCCGAAAATACTACAATCTCAGACACAGTGGAAATAAGCCAACTCTTCGCCAAAACCTGGCCGCAATTCTCAAGCAACAATAATTTTCACCCCGAATTCAATCGTAAACAAATTGAATCCGTTAACAATCCACTATCTTTGCAAACTCCTAACTCTGCAGCTCTACGCATAGAACAACCCATCTCATTTATCGAATTCGAGTCAGCACTTAGTATAACTAAGGGAAAAACTCCAGGGAGGGATCGAATATCTTACCCAATGTTAAAAAACCTTTCGCATTATGCAAAACAAAGAATTATAAAGTTATACAATAAAATACTTGAAACATCACACATTCCACAATTATGGAAAACCGCGGTCCTAATACCTATTCCCAAACCGAACAAAGATAAAGATACGGTGGATGGCTACCGCCCTATATCCTTAATTCCTTGTCCCGCAAAGGTATTAGAAAAAATCGTAGCCAAACGTCTACTCTGGCTTATGGAAACAAAGAAATTGACATCCATCAACCAAGTAGGTTTCAAATCCAACAGAGGTTGCACAGACGCCTTACTCCACATTGACCACTACACCTCAAAGGCTCTATCCGCCAAAAATCACGTCACAATACTCTCTCTTGATTTTGAGAAAGCATTCGACAGAATAGGCGCTCACACCGTACTTAATAAATTGTTAAAATGGAGAATTGGCAACAATATATATAGGTACGTTAAATCATTTCTAAGCAATAGAAAATTCCAATGTAAAGTCAACCACGTTTACTCCAATACATTTCCATTACACAACGGAATCCCTCAAGGATAATTTTAAATACGCAGCATAAAGAGAAAGAGAGGGTGAAAAACGGGAGGAACGTACCGATGCAAAAGGCAATGGAATACATTTTTTTTAATAACATCAGTTATTGGATATGAATAGTACAATATTAACATTTTAATTTAATAGAATATTTGAAATGTCCTTTAGTTTTATACCTGAAGAATTTAGTTTAATTAAGTAAAACGTGTGTGGTTTTACTGGACCAGAGTTCGATTGTAACATGTTAATTCATGAGGTTTCGTTTGTTTTACCCTTCTCGATTCGTGGGTAATATACAAGAGCTTCTGGCGTTGGTATGATTATGTAGGCGTTTTTCGTGTTTAACAGCATATTCTTGGATAACTTCATTGATCCATTTAATCTCTAGGTCATCGTGTAATCCTGATTTGTCACAAACGGTTTGCATTGGTGATAATGCTAAGGAATTTGTTCTGGCTTCTTTGAATTATTTCTGTATTGGATTGATTTGTACAGCCCCATAATAAGATTCCGTACACCTAGATCGGCTTGATGATAGATTGATTGTTGCGGATTGGCAGTTGGATGTCCTGGGATATGCTGGAGAAATCTAGTACATTCGCAGTATACCAGTTGCGCGGCAGCTGTCACGGACCAGCTGGCGGGTTGTCACCAGCGATGAGATCAGCAGCCTCCCTTTTTGAATTGGCAGTCATTCGGAGCAGTCAGTCGACCATCAACTTCCATCCCGTGCAGTCAGTCTAAACTGGCTGTCAAGAGTACATATAGAGCCTGAGCAATGTCCCTCTAGGAATGTTCCTGCCAAAGAATCAGGCATGTACAACGGAGAACCCCGAGACCTGATATGAAGTGTTGGACATGCGGCGAAGTCGGCCACATCTCTGTTGACTGTTGGAAACGTCGACGAATGAACGAAACATCAATTGACAATTGTTGTTCATTCGCTAATCATAAGAGGAGACTATCCACGGACCAACCTGAGGTCAATAGCTCGGGAAAGCTTGTAAGGGCAGACTTTACGGGGCGAAAGTCGCCTGGTGGAATGTGCAGCCCCAGCATCGTAACTATATCACAACTCCAACGGGATAACCAAAGTTTAACGCAAGGACAACAACAGTGACAATCGACAATGGAGCAACGAGATCCATAATTCGGTCGGATGTCGTGGGCAAAATAGCCCTTAATAAAAATAGAATATACGCTTTGAAGACTGCCACGGGAGAACGTTCTACAGTCTACGGAGAAGTGGAGAGCATAATAGTGCTGGGCAATATTTCCATCTCCCACCAATTTTGGTTGCCGACATTACGGACGAATGTATTCTTGGAATGGAATTCATGAAGGAGCATCAAGTTGTTCTAGATATCGGGTAAAGAACACTGCGAATTGGTAGCTTGGAGGTTGCCATTACACTGCAGGACGAACAATTGCGAAGACCATGTAAGCCAGATTGTAAACATTGTCATAGAGCGGAAGAAAAACAAAAGGCGTACGACTTTCGAAATGTACAAGTAGAAGTACTAGATGAGTGGACGAGTGATGCTATACGCGCAGCTCAACTTCAGGATGAAGATATGTCACCAATCCTGGAACACAAGGAAAAGAACGAGCGACCAAATTGGAACAATATATCCGACAAGAGTGGAACATTTAAAGCATATTGGGCACAATAGAATTCCTTGCTGGTGGAAGATGGAATCCTAAAGCGTAAATGGGAAGCCGCGGACGGCAAATCCCATCGAATGCAGTTTCTAGTCCCACTGTAGGGGTTTAAGGTAGGTTGGGGCGACGTACGGCGCTGATTAACTTAAATCCTTGCGACTGAAGTCAACTTAGTTCGTCGCCACTGTAAAATGCCAATGGATCAGTATGCACCAGGGAAAACAGGAACAATTAAAACGGTTCGAGGTGGCTGGTGATCACCGCCTTTATTGTAAATATCTTCTCACTTTTTTTTGGTTTTATTTTACACAAGTTTCTTACAATAATATATCTAGTTCCACAGCTTTTATTGTTCATATTTTCTCCTTTTTTTTGGTTTTATTTTACAGAAGTTTCATACAATAATATATTTAGTTCCACAATTATGGATCAATTAATTCAATGTTACCTTAAACTTTGTTTCAACAAGATGCTACGTTGGTAAATGCTCGCACTTCTTGCCGCACCGGGGGGAATTTTACATTCGCACGATTAATCGGGCCGGAGGGGCAAGGAAAGCGAATTGACAATTGTATGGACGGCTGTGGCAGCAAATCGAAAGTACAATTTTAACAACAACCGACGGACTGGATGCGCTTCGACATGTATAAACCCCGCGGGGAAATGAACTTGACTTTGGTTGGTGTGCGTACACGACGAGGGATGGTTTCGACTCCGCGTGCGTGCGCGTTGATGGCTATTTCTCGACTAACTGAAAATGGGCAAGAATCCATTTATGGTGTCGTGGCAGTAGAGTCAATGCTAAGTAAAAGTCACTGCCACTTACTAGGAACTTGAAAAGGGTTGCTATGCGTGCATAGGGGATTTAGTTCCAGAGAATTACTGCCGTATAGGCTGAATTGGATTCCTATGTCGCCATGTATACGGGGAAATCTGTTTGGGAAACACGACCAAGTATGGGCATGAGTTGTCGGTTAGACAAAGGAATATGGGTCTTGGTCGTTGCGATGGTTGTTTCGTGGAAATGCAACGCATCGTGCTGGTGGCTTCCCAGTAAGGAGAATTGATGTTGTTTCAATTGGTTTAGTTGGGGTGGGAGCCGAAATATTTTTCGGGGAAAATAAATGTTGCTTGGTTACAACCGAGGGAAATGGCTTAAGCAGGAAGTGAGGAAATTAATGCTGCTTGGTTGTGAGCGAGGGATATAATTTAAATAAGAAATTAACCGAAGTGGTTGTTGGGAAAATGGTTTGCGGTTTGATGTAGATGAGGGAGATGATTTATATTCTGTTGCAAGTTTTTGGAAATGCGTTTTATTATAGATTTGGAAATGGATTCTTGGTAAGTTTGGGGATGTATGTGATTGCAGATTTGGGAACGGATGCTGTTGCATATTGGGAAGTGTGTTCTTTGCATGTTTGTTAATGTGTGCTATTGCAGGTTTGGGTTATGGTGACGCGCTGTTAGCGGTCGAAGTTAGGTAGGAATTGTGGGTTGGTTCTCCGTGTGATATTGAGAACCCCCACGCCACCATCAAAAGTGAAGGATGTACTAACAGAAATGCACGACGGGGCCTCCGGTGGACATCTGAGAGTTCATAAAACACTTTCAAAATTGCGATCTCGATTCTACTGGGTTCACATGAGAGATGACGTCGAGTCTTGGTGTAGGAAGTGCACGACTTGCACTGCGACCAAAGGATCAACAGCAAAACCCTTTCGAGCGAATTGCGATTGATATCTCAGGACCATTCCCATAAATCAACGACAACAACAGACATGTTGGTCATCATGGATTACTTCAGCAAGTGGGTGGAAGTCCTTCCAATTCCAAACCAAGAAGCGACAACTATCATTAAGCAGCTTATCAATAATTGGATCAGCAGATATGGAGTTCCTTGGGAGCTTCATTCCGATCAAGGCCGAAACTTCGAATCACAGATATTTCAAGGGATCTGTGCGGCACTGGGCGTACGGAAAACCTGGATGACACCCTTACATCCACAGTCAGACGGAATGGTCGAAAGGTTCAACCGAACAATAAAAGAGCACTTATCGAAGGTCGTTAGTGATCATCAACGAGATTGGCACAAATATGTACAAACCTTTCTCCTGAGTTATAGATCGTCTAATTACGATACGACAGGCCATTCTTCAGCAAGAATTAAATTTGGACGAGAGATACGATTAGCAGCCGATCTGCGATTCGGAATACCACCAGATGCCATAGATAAGACTGAAGACTACGTACGCGAATGGAGAAATCGCCTCGATCAGATTCATCATTTGGTTCGAAAGCAAATCAAGATATCAAGTGACAGGATGAAAACAAGGTACGACGTTCGAGCCAACGCATCCGGATTTAATACAGGCAATAACGTGTGGCTTTATTAACTTCATGACAAAAAGGAAGGTCTCCGAAGTTGCAGCAACATTGGGAAGGACCGTATAAGATTCTCACAAGAATTTACGACGTTGTCTATGGGATTCAGCGAAGACCGAACGCCAAGATGAAAGTGGTGCATCGTGACCGACTGGCGACTTTTTGTTAACCCAGAAGACCAATGAACTTAGTTTGGAACGAACTAATCTAGGCGCAGGGTAGTGTGACGCATATGACAATCAGTACTATAATATTCTAGAAAGTCCAAAACAAAGTACTAGACTATCCTAGAAAGTACTGGAAAACTGAAGACTATGAGCAGTAGAAAATTCGAGGCTATGGAACGGACGGAAACGAAACACCGAATCAGAATGAGGAAACGGTATAAGTACGTCGCAGGCAGATAGGAAGTAAGTAAGAAGTAAGCAGTAAGGAGTAAGCAGTAATAAGTCAAAGACGCGATAAGTACGGAAGCGATAAGTACGTAAGCGATAAGTAAAGAAGCTAAGTATCAAGAAACGGTTGTTATTAACAGATTAATAAAGTGTTTACAAAGAGAATCAATTTAACGGCTCTTATTTATTAAAATAATTAATCCAGCAAACCCTAAGCTCGCAACAGTGTTATGGCGGTATAATTGAACTGGGTGAATACAAATCAATATGTTTTCATCTATCAATTCTGTTGTAGCAGGAAATGAAATGAATGGGCGACTCCTCGTATGAAAGATATTATTTATATAATATTACAAACGAAGCACCCGTGAACTTGGTTTCAACAAATATACATTAGTCTGACGCGTGTAGCTAAAGGCGCGCTCGGTGTGGTGGTATAACCCTCGGAAGTAGAGCGAGCGCATTAAGGCGTGAATTCATTTGCCTTTTACTCGTAACGCCCGGTCCGGCGCTACAATCGCATAGAGCACGCAGCTTAGGGCGGATCCACAATACTCCCCCTCGATAGTAGTGCTAGGTCGATCCTCTGAAGAACCTCCGACGCCGGTCAAATCCAGACACTTCCGATGTTTTTCTTTTGTCAATCCCTTCGTGAGAAAGTCCGCGGGCATCTTATCCGAAGAAAGGTGGTTAATACCCAGTCGACTCTCGCGCAAGACATCTCTGACGAAATGATGCCTGATGTTTGATGTGTTTCGATCTCGCGTGAAACGTGTGATTCTGGGCCAGTAGTTGTGCCCATCGGTTGTCGTTCATCACCAGAACTCTTTCACATTCGAACAGCTTGAGCTCCGACAAGAATCCCTGTAGGTATAGGGCTTCTCTCGCGGCTTCAGTTAATGCCATGTACTCCGCCTCAGTGGACGAAAGCTGGACGGTGCGTTGTTTCCTCGACTCCCAGCTGATGGCGGGGCTGCTCAGGTTAAAGACGTATCCGGTTTACGACATTCGATCTACCGGGCACCCAGCCCAATCGGCTACGACGAACCTTCCAAGGTTTTCATGCCCTTCGTGTACGTGATTCCGGGGTCGGCAGTCCCTTTCAGATATCTCCGGACGCGTTTCGCCACCTTCCAGTGTGCCTCGCCATGACAAGTGTTGAATTGACTGAGACAACTGACAGTTTCTTATGCCACTGCCGACCGGCCTGTTTAAGACCGTACAAAGCCCTTTTCAAACGACAAACCTTTTCGCCACCCTGAAGTTGTTTCAGCATTACCTTGGCGCGGCTCTCGATATCGGATTTGCCTTGTGTCGCGACGATTTTCTTCAAACATCCTGCGAGTAAATCGGGTAATTCCATGTATGTTTCCTCTTCTATCATACCGTTTAGGTAGTCGGTCGTGGTGTCCATCTGATGAAACTTAAAGTCGTGCTTGACCGCCAGTGCAAGTAGCATACGCATGGATCCCAGGCCTCGCCACGAGTCGTGATTTTCTTCCCTCGACCTTGACGCCCGAGTCGTACTTGTAGCTGAGAACCACCCGACATCCGACCACGTTGCGATTCTTGAGTCGATTCGCGATCAGCCATGTATCGTTCTTGATTAAACATTTGACTTCTTCGACGATCGCGTCCAACCATTCTTCTTTGTCCGGTCCGTTCAACGCTTGCCGATACGGGACCTCCGAGTGAAGACTGGCTAAATTTGCCCCCAGGCCGTCCGAGATGTACGACTCCTCGTCGTCGAGAGTGGGGTCGATCTCGTCCCTTTCTCCCGTCGGGTCGGCGTGTTTCTGCGATCCATTTCTCGATTCCTCGTAGTGGTCCCCACCTAGGTGAGGTTCAAAGAAATTCGGCTGTGATACTCCCTCGGGATTGTGATTCGAATCTCGATTCAGATTTGACGAAGACGATGACGATTCGTTATGTATTTCGTTTTTGTATCGGTATCAGTATATTTAATGTCTCGTGTCGTGGTTACCCATCGTTTGTTTGATACCCATACTCGATAGCCTTGAGTCGATAGTCGTATCCGAGGAAAATGCATTTCACTCCTCGCGGTTCCAGCTTTCCTTTTCCGGGAGTTTTATCCACCATATATGCTGTCTCTCCGAAAGTTCGCCTGTTCTTCACGTTCGGGCGTTTTCCGTGCCATAATTCGTAAAGAGTTTTATCTCCTAGCGTCTTCGTAATGCATCGATTTCTTACGAAGTTTGCCGTGGCGATCGCTTCTGCCCAAAACGAGGTTGAGTGCTTCGATTGCGCCAACATGCAGCGCGCCATTTTCAAGAGCCTGCCGTTTTTCCTTTCCGCTACTCCATTTAACTGGGGAGTGTATGGCGTCGTGAGTTTTTGCGCGATTCCCTCTCGCTTCAAGAATCTGTCGAATTCTTCGTTACAGAACTCTCGTCCGTTGTTTAATTTTTCGTCCTGATTGATTTTCGACGAGGGCCTTAAATTTCTTGAAAAACTTCAAGACGTCGCCTTTCTTTTGCAAAAACCTTACTTCTGTCCAGCGAGAGTAGTCGTCGGTTAGTGTGAGGAAGTACCTAGCTTTGCCCCTTGATTCGTCTCTCATCGGTCCGCATACGTCGGCATGGACGATATCCAATAATTTTCCGCTTCGGTGCGATTTCTTTCCGAAGGGCAGTGCAGTAATCTTTGCTTCCGAACAAATTTCGCACGTGTTTGTGATTCCGTCGTCTTCTAGGTCAAGTCCGGACACTATCCGCCTTTTGCTCATCTCCAAGAGACCGAACCAGTTAAGGTAGCCGAATCTCTCGTGCCAAACGGTTATTAAAGGCTTACGCGTTCCCGTCGACCGGGCGCAGATGGATTCTTTCCTGGATTCGCGGAGAAAATAGAGATCTCCTTTTCGATCTGCTACTGCGATCGTAGATCCGTGCTTGCTTTTGATTGTAGTTCCTTCGCGCGTGAACGTCACGCTGTTTCCGGCGTCCGTGATCTTAGGCGACCGTGTCGAGATTATTACGCAGGTCGGGTACGTTCAGTGCGTTTTCCAGACGTATGAGCCGAGTCGTGTCTCCGTCGGATGCCACGATTTTTACGGTTCCTTTCGCTTTTACGTCGGTGGAGCCATGATTTGCCAGATTAATCTTTAAATTTCCAGCATTTGTGATTTGTTCAAATGCGTCCTTGTCGTGGCATAAGTGAGATGTGCATCCACTATCGAGACACCACGTATCGTTTTTCTGAACGTTCCCTGCAAAGCAAGAATCTGCGTCTATGTGGGAGGTTAGGAAGGAAATTTTTTCGCCGATGGCGCGTTTCGTTCGGCCCTCTCCGGACAATTTATGGCCTTATGACCGATTTGGCGAAATCCATGGCATTTGTATTTGAATGGTCCGCCGGTACGTTGATCATTCGATTTGTCGACGGTCTTGTTCAACGCTTTGTTCGTAGTCCTTTTCCAATTCGGCGTTCCTTTTCTCACGAACCTTGCTTGGTCTTCGGCTTGGCTGCGTTGTTTTCTCGTCGCGCTTTCGTCGAGGATTTTAATTTTCAGATGTTCCGACGAAGGTAACTCGTCTCTCGACTCGATGGCGCATCTAACATTCTCGTAGCTCTCCGGCAGACTGTGTAGAAGCATGATCGATTGTAATTCAATGCTGATTTGTAAGGATAAATCGGACATTTTGTCGACCATATCGGAGAATTCGTTGACGTGTCGTTGTACATCTCCGCCTTCGTTGAGTCGAAGATTCATTACCCGTTTCCACAATGATGCCTTTTTCGCCGATCCTTTCGATTCGAACATTTTTTCCAGTTTCAACCAAATTTCTCGGGCTGTTTCGCAGTATCTAATTTGCCTGAGTTCGGCATCGCCAATAGCGACATACAAATCCGCTTTCGCCTTTTCGTCCTCGTCTTTTCACGCTTGTAAATTTTTAGCTGCTTCCAGTTTCGGGTTTTACCGCTTGCGTGAACCCACGTTAGTAGAGGGTTTAGGGGTCTTCCCGAACACTCTTTTGCCGGTTCTAACTCAGGAAGTGACGTCAGAGCTGTCATTTTGAAAAGCTCACAAAAGCTCGCCGTTCAATTTCAAAATGTTGTTTTGTGTATTCCATTTCCGGCGGTTAAGTTTGAAAATAGTGTTTTTATATATTGCAGTTGACAGCTAAATTTGAAAATACTGTTTCTTTATATATTGCAGTTGACAGTTAAATTTGAAAATGGTGTTTTATGTATTCCATTTCCGGCGGTTAAGTTTGAAAATACTGTTTTTATGTATTACATTTGATCGTTAAAATTGAAAATACTGTTTTATGTATAGCATTTGGACGCTAAAATTGAAAATACTGTTGAAAAAGCGTTGCAGCTGGTTGTATTGGCTACTGGGGGCTTTTGTTATATTTAATGGTTGTTATATTGGATATAGTTCTTTTTATCTATATAGCAGTTAGTAATAAATCTGTCTTCAAATCGTTTGTGCTTTTGATCTCTCGGATATCGGACTTTTTTTGTTATATTTAATGGTTGTTATATTGGATATAGTTCTTTTTATCTATATATAGCAGTTAGTAATAAATCTATTTTTGAAGAGCGTTGCAGCTGATTGGATTGGCTATCGAGGGCTTTTGTTATATATTAATTGTCGTTTATGTGTATAACTGTTATATTAATTGGGGGATATATTATTAATAGAGAAGATAGTATAGTGGTTAGTATACCCGCCTGTCACGCCGGAGACCGGGGTTCGATTCCCCGTCGGGGAGCCTCTGGCGCAAGACTAATTACCTTGCCCGGAAAAAACAAATCATTATGGAAAATTTAACAAGCCTCAGGACTTGCTAAATAAGGCCAAGTCTAGTTCCCGGTTGTAGTGCCGATGATGATGATGATGATATTATTAATTGCGTATGTAAGAGTTTTTTTTCGCATCATGCTGGTATATCGATCGAATATTTTATTTTTAATGTGTAGTATACTTTTGGGGCTACGTTTACAAAAGCTTTGAAAGAACACATTAATACTGATATATTATTAGTCATTGAGCTGAGTAATATATGAGAATTTTTTTGTATCTTATTGCTATATTAATTATGTGTGTATGTGTTAACGAGTGATTGTATGAATTTCACAAGATTATGTTATTCCTCGAATATTCGACGATGAAGTCTTCTTTTTTATTTTGGGAATACCTCTATATGCAAAAAATATCAAATATGAATTAATGAAAATGATATTAATAATTGAAAATATGATGACTTTCCTTTTTTCTAATTGGATGTTGAAAATCTGGCGATGAAATTTTTTCTTGATCTGCGAATACCTAAATTATGTGAAAATAACAAATAGGAATTATTGAAAAATGATATTAATAATTGAAAAAATATATAATAAATTACCGTTTTGAAGTTTGAATGTTAACTGATGAAGCGCGATGAAAGTAGCTCCTTTAATACTACTCAGCTAAACAACGCTATCTCACTCATTCACACACAATCACTAATTGACTCATTTATACACTTAATAATTTGAGTTATTTTTCGGTGACGCCGCAATTACGCAATATGGTGAAATTCACATAATCACTCAATGACTCATTAATACACTTAATAATTTGAGTTATCGTGACGACGCCGCAATAACATAATCTTGTGAAATTCATACAATCTCTCGTTAATACATACAGAGATAATTACTTATTTAATATTACAAACGAAGCACTCGTAAACTTGGTTTCAACAAATATACATTATTCTGAAGCGTGTAGCGAAAGGCGCGCTCGGTGTGGTATAACCGTCAGAAGTAGAGCGAGCGCATTAAGGCGTGAATTAATTGGCTTTTACTCGTAACGCCCGGTCCGGCGCTACAATCGCATAGAGCATGCAGCTTAGGGCGGATCCACAACAAATTCACATTAAATTACCTTCAGATTTAAGAATAAGTACAAACATTTCTTCTTGCTGAACATACGTTTCGGCGTCATTGTAATATATAAGCATTCAAACACAATATACAAGACTTTGATAACTTCTTTCCCTAACTTCTCTCTATCTCTTTTCTTTCGCCTGCACTGTTCTCTGATAATTAACCTTAATTAGGTTTTCTAAAAAATTAAGATATAAGATTTTTTAAAAAAGGCAAACTGAAGCTTTTATCTTCTTTTCTAGGCGAAATGGGGAGGAGATCCGCGAAGGAAAATTCTGTTTTAGTTGTATGAGTAAGAAATCACAGCTCCAATAAATCTGCGATAGATTGATTCCGTTAATAAGGTTCTTTATATTAAAGTGAGACACAATTCTACTAAAGCATTAAATTAAATCCTAACAGTTTTTCTGCCGCACATTAATAACAATCCTCCAAACCCCTCCGACCTGACAACACTCGTATTTCCTTTTCGCATTGTTGTACACAATTTCTCTATTATATCATCCTCTGAAAATCATTACCTTTACATTTCGTATAATTAATTAAAACGTGTATCCATCATTTATGGAAAAGTTTGGTAATTTTGTGTCTAACCGAATTTGTGGATGATTAGTAAGTTTCCTGAAACCGATAGGAGGTATTACAAACAACGGTTCTAGGTTAAATTGTTCATTTTACTAATAAATTACGCCCGGAGTTCATGATACTTACTTAATTAGTTCGTCAATCAAAGTCGATGAACATCAACTGACGACGGCAAACGCAGTACAGGTAAATTTAAGGATCCTTATCTAAGAGACCTAATTTAACTGCGTTTGCTTCGACTGTCTTTTATCTAGCTAAATGTGCCCATGGGAGTGTACGAAGCTATCCAAAGCAAAAGTGGTAGAAGAACGGTATCCTTTTTCTTAGTGTCACAATGTTATTGTTATTAGAATAGAAAAAAAATTGGTTTTCATACAGAATGAAGAACCCGCTGCTTTCTATCAGCACTTCCACCCTCAATAATTGATGGTCCTTGGATTCCTTCGACACAAGATGCCGTCGACATTGTTGTGCACATGTCTGGAGAAGATCCTTGTTTATCTAAACTTTAACAGAGGAAAAAGTCATTCATCTCGTTGTGCATACTTTTTATGTAGCAGCCCTTCACCTGCCGTTGCTTTCTTGGCCTTTGGTGTATAAGAAATTCAGTATTTGTTTGCTGTTCTGTATTTCACATGTATTGTCTGATGTTCTGCCACAGGATGTTGTTCCTGGTGATAGCAGCCATGTACCCGCTATGGCTATTGGTATGTTGCTCGTATTTTTCATTCCTGATTTCTTATCGACTGCGCTCTAGTATGATTGCTCTTTGCGCTTCTTGTAATTTTTCTTCCAAGTATTTGTGCCCTGTCAATGAGGATTTCCTTACAACTCCAAGGAAATGTTCCGAAAAAGGAGCAAGATTCCTGTCAATGCAAAGAGTGAGGAAAAACATGCACCAAAGCCGACACATCGGAATAGCAAACGAACAACCCGCTGGCATCCCAAAGGTGGTCATGGTATAAGATTGACGGGAGTTCTAAATATTGAATTTGTGAGATGGCAGAGTTGGAATTGCTACGAGCAAAAGTGTCAATCAAACGGGCGTACTATTTATTTATTTTCGTCGTGTGTGTACACAGGGGTACGTGTACTTCAATAATTCGCTTTGGCCAAAAATGTTTCGATTTACTATTCTGGCAGCAGTTGTGAAGAGGACATTCGGAAAATTGCAGTTGTTCCGGAGAGCACTGATTTTCAATGGTATTGGCCGGTGTTGTAATTCAGGGGTAATCGAGTTGAGCGTAATGCATTTCCTTCTCGGTCGGGTAATAGTTCAATGTGGTGCACTCGGGCAAAGTTGTGAAAGGACGAAACTGACAATGAGTCATATGTTTCTATTAGTAATAAGAAGGACATCCCGAAGTTTTCCTTGCTAAAGATTTTCGCCATGTTATCTTTTTTTTTAATTCCCGAAAGAGCACCTTTTAAATTTGAGAATATGCTTGTGAACACGTCACATGAACAAGCACAATTGTCTATATAAATTTACTGGGATATAATATTGAATAATGTGAATAATTCCTAGAATATTTTTCTAAGAGCCAACATTTCACAAGGAAAACATTGTTGGTATTATTAGCACCCATGGCCTTAGATTTAATTTTTGTTTTCATCAATATCGAGTACAATTTTAGGTGGTAGAGTGCAAGATATAATTATCATAGGTTCGGTGTCATCGTAATAGCAAGAGTAATTTCGCCTGTCACTCGACACTTTCTTTGTTCTTCTTAGGGTGTTTCATCTGTTAAAGGACGTTTTATAACCGTTCCGGATTCTGTCTGCTTAGGGGAGGATTTAAAACAGAATTTTACATTTTCTTGTGTCGAGAGTTAACTTTTTCTGAAGGTTGTTGATAGTTCATCCCAATAGACTGGTTAATATTTCTAGCAACATCACAACAATGCCATGGTCTCGGTGGATCTGTCTATTTGATTTATGGTTTAGATACTTTTTTTACCTGCCAGGGCCGTTAAGACAGATTGAACAGCAATCATTCATATTAAAAAGCGAGAGGAATTCGGAATTTGGGAGATGTCTGGCGATTTTCCTCCGCGACCACCACCGAACATAATATAAAACCAACTGCATTCCTATTTTATCACAATAAAACTCCGCACGCAAATGTCTCAGTTGTTATAGGCGGATAATAATGATCGAGCCCGGTTGTCTCTGCCAAGATTTAAGCCCGACTCCTGTTCTCGTTTCTACCATACAAATATTTTATTTATAAATTTATAGGTATATTGATAGCGTACAGTATTTTCTCCAATGGCTGGATTTGATTTATTCATTTATTTACAAATTTTGGGTTATAAAAATATTTGTTTCTGTGTTTTCATTTTCATTTTAATGTTTGCAACATTTTTTATTTCCTTTTTTTTTAGATTTTAAATTAGAGGCTAGATAAAAAATGCTTAAATTCTAGCTTATTTATCTTATATTATAACTTGCTGGTCCTACGTAGGCACAGTCAGCCAAAAGTGTCTCAGAACCGCTCGAGCTCTGCTAGCTCGGAGTCTACTGGGGCTCCCGAACAGGGCGATCCTACACGGAGAAGCGCAAGACGGTGCGAGTTTTGCGGTCGACACACACGCAGGACGGCAGTGTGTTGACAGAAAGCCAAACGGGAGAGGTCAGGAATCTCCCAGAGGTCACATCGGGAAACCCCAAATCCGACCGCAATAAAACCGCAAGGCAGCTCAAGCTGTTCTTAGTTTTCACCGACACCAGTCCCTTTGGACATTGCCCGTAAGGACACTACGCGCCTAAACATGGACACAGGCACTGAGATCAGTCTGTTGAAGCTGAAGGCACTCCATCCGAGACATGGCGTGGATGTGCATAAATCCACAACGCTCCAAGCGCTGTTTGGCACAGACAAGTCGACGGGATGCTGCCAAGGGAATTTCAAGTTGGACCAAGAGATTCCCTGCAGTTTCCAAATAGTGGACTTGTGGCGGTTCTTCCAACAACCATCCATTTCTTTAAATCAACTTGCTTTTCCCTCACCCACAAGACACAATACGTACCTGCAATTTTGGGCAGCGTAAGCTACCTTTCATTCTCTTTCACCTGAAAGTAAAACCCCAGCAAGCATGCACATCAAACAAGCTATTTCATTCATATTACATGAACCGTGCCAGACCAATCGCCTCGGCTTGTCAGCAATTATAAAAGATAAACACTCGCTGGCCAGCGTAATTGTTGACACAGCTGTAGGCGATATTCTTGCTATGGCTCATGAGTGAATATTGCTCTAATCCCAAGGTTCGCTACAGTTGCGACCAATTTCCTTTACCGGTTATCTCCCGATCATGGGATTTGGGCACGAATATGACTGACGTTAGACAATCATATCCATGGTCATGTCTAATGATTCGTTGTCTAAACAACGACCACCCACTATTCTCTCCCTGGCTATTCTAAACGAAATGCTTCTGTGTACTCTACGTAAACAGAAGAAATTATTTTTGCCTACATGCCAGCATTCCTGTGCATTATCCAATGCCTAAAATAAACATGCACCCAAATCTTGTAGCCTTTCCCGTCGCAGCGAAGTTATGTTGAGTTAACGTCAATCAAAAATAGATCCCCTATCGTACGGTGGCGATACAGCCAGCCCGTACACCGATCATCATATTTGACTAGCTGCATGTTTGTTTTTCCTTTCCTGCGCCCAGCGAGTGTTTCGTGTGTCTTTCTTGCAGAGGAAAAGACATTCACCCTATCTGGAAATATTGTTTTCCCCTGCGATGACATGCGTGGTAACTCGTCGCAATCACCAGAGGCTGGGTCAACGTCGCCCAGCTCGGCGAGTCAGATTTTATCCGCCTAATTGGAGAGACGTCTTGTGATCGTTGCGTGTGGGGAGCCGAGTTCTCACTACGAATTAAGAATCAAAGTTCACCCCCAGACGGGTACACATGTTTTTCCGGAGTCTTGATCAAACTTAATGTTGGAGATCCGTGAATTGTTTGCAAAATATTTTTCATGTACATTTACCAGAACGTATCCAGATATCACCAGTTGTATGCAAATCACCAGTGTCATTAGTTGTGTGCAAACGATTTTCTTTTGCTTGTGAGTAAAAAAAACAATAAAAATAAAAGAACGTTTGTGCAATTAACAGACCGGAGTTTCATTTCCTTCTAGATGTGAACGGTTTGTGGCGGAGCGGTGATTTTTGTGAACAATTATTCTCGCAACGTTTAGTGGAAGTGTAGTGGAGGTGTTGCTGAACCCACCCCCATGAAGGCGTATGAATGACATCAACCCCACAGACTCCTTGCCGGGCTTAATTGAAGACGGGTTGTTGGGTAACGACTTCCTGCCAATAAATCCCTGGGTCAACGGACCGGGTGGTTGTTTGGAGTTTCGCCGAACAGCCGTAAGTTCGAAATCCTTCTCCGTTGGCTTTGCAAATAATAAGACGGGAAGGGTCGAACATAAGGTAGCCGAACGAGGAGCCACGCTGAAGGGACCTGGCAAGGCCGATACTGTGGTCGGTACCTCGCCGGAGACCTTACCCACACAGGAGAAGGCTACGAAAAAAATTTCCATTCATGTACTACCAACAAGACCGCGCCCCTAAAGCCCAGGCAGCGTAAGCCTCGATACAAGGCTAATAAGTAAACCCTTCTAATAAAACTGGTCAGACTCCGGCTCTTCTCCAAGTTAACTTTCGAATTTCATTTAAGAACTTTTGTCGAGAGAAGCCAGCTAATGAGCCTAACTTAAAAGTTTTTAAGTACAGGCCCAAAAGTGTAGGCGCAATCCATAAGCGCAAACTACAAGGGCAACCCTTTGTGCTAGAGGTATGATCAGGCACTGGAGTTGCCACACCCAGGGAATATCTCACAATTCCCCTGGGGTTGCGTACGTCCCCGGGATTCACTTCTGATGACGAATCGAGTGATCCCGTATCCGAGACGGAATCATCGGAGGAAACACCCCCAACTCTAAACTTCGATTCTCGGAAGGTAAGTCGTCGGTTGAAGTATACATCCTGAAGGCGACTACCTGGCGTGTACCAGTGCTGCCTAGTGAAATTTTTCACTAATTCACATGGTCGGACAAATGCTAACATGCATTTGAAGTTGAAAAGGGGATGTTGGTTTTGCCGTCAGAATGGGACAAGCCCGATATACCAACCCTTACCTCTGGCCACGGATGGGAGTCAACGTGCCTAGTGCCGTGTTATCGCGAAGCAAATTTGCCTGCCAAGAGGCACCTCAAATCGGGTTAGAAGGGACTGTGGCGTTCTAGCAGATACACACACGACTAGTGAAGAACATCACCACCTAAAATACAAGACACGAACAATAAAGCACACCATTAAAGCCGCATACCATTGCAATATCATAGCATTTCCACATTAGTCGAATGTACTTGAGTTTAGAAATCGAATTCGTACACGCGGCAGTGGCCTGATGCGTTGAGCTTTGGTTCTATCTTTTAGTGATTCTAACCGTGATAGCGTCTGTTCGAATCACATGCTCTTTTTAATCAACGACTCTTGTGCAGTTTTTTTTTTACACTAACGCGCGCATAAATGAGGATTTTGAAGTACCCTTAAATGTCACCGCACAGGGCGAGCGGATGGAAAGGAGGTGTCGATGTATATTGGTCTTGGATGCCTGGACATCATAACGACGTGGAAACATTGTGGGTAATTCACAAGAGATCATGTATAAAGATCGGGATTAGAGTGCGCGAGAGTACAGAACCCTGGGGAACACCTGCATTAATTTGATGGGAGACCTATTTGACACCATCCAGAACCACTTGGATTGAACGGCCAGAAAGGTAGTCTCTTATCCATTGGATCAGGGAATTGTGCACTCCATAGGAATGCATATTGTCAAAAGGCCTGGATGCCAAACGCTGTCGAAGGCTTTTGGAATATGCAATGTGACTAACTTGCTTTCGCCGAGGTAGTGGACGGAATGGTTCCACTTTTCAGTAAGGTACGCCATCAAATCTCCTGTGGACCGGTTGCTACGAAAGCCATATTGGCGGTCATTAAGGAGGTCATTTAATTCCAGTTATTTCGAAAGTTGAGGGTTCATTAGTGATTCCATTATCTTCAAGAGAACGGAAGTTAGTGCTATGGGTCGGAAAGAAGAGAGGGACGATTTATCACTCTTGGCTGAATGTTCGCTAACTTCCATCGAGGCCAGTAGAATAAGACAAATGGAAGGGTTTTGCAGTGGTTTAGCGAGTAAGAAGGAGCATTTCTTCAAGAGAATTTGGGGTAATTCCATCAGGACAAGCGGATTTGTTTGCGTTTAGCTCTTTGAGGGCACGGACAGCAGTACACGCTCGGAAGTAAATCTGGCTTATGGTGTGCTGCTTATGCTCAAGTTGAGGCGGAACTGATGTGGTATCAGGCAGCGTTGAGTTGGCAGCAAAATGTGCAGCAACTAGATTCGCCTTCTCTATTGCACTAGTCTCTCATCGACTATAAGCGACGGAATGGATGAAGAGACAGAGTTTTGAATGTTTTTCACATATGCCCAGCAACTTCTACTACCTTTAAGAGAGTTTGTATTTTTTGTCTCACTCTCTAGTCATACAAGAACTTGGCGCGTTGAATATACGCATTGCAGTCATTTTTAGCTCTCTTAAATCTTTTCCGGTATCCTCAGTATTGTTTGATTTATACAACTGGAAGCTCAACTCTTTAGCCTTAATGGCTTCTCTGCATTCAGCATCGAACCACATATTTCTCTTGGGTTCGATACTCTTTACTCTGTGTGGAATAAATATTCGCATGCCAAGTAGAATCGTGTCTGTCAATGTGTCCGCTATAGAATCAACATGGTTATTGAGGAAAAATAACGACCAAGTTAACCCTCTAAAAAGTCGTTCAGACCTTCCCAGTTGGCTTTCTCGTACAACCATACTGGTCTTCTGGGAATTTTCTCGTTAACGTTGCTGTTGGTTAGAGGAAATTTAGCTGACACGACACAGTGGTCTGAACTGCCCAAGGGCGAAGAAACTTCGATCGTGTATTTGTTTGGGTTGGAGGTGAGAAACAGGTCCAGTGTATTGGCGAAATCACCATCTATGTCTGGTACCCGTGTTGGGTCATTGGTGAGTTGAGTTAAACTATTTAAATCAGCAAAAAGCTGGACCTATTGACCTTCAGGTGTTGTGTGTCCGGAGTGACAAAGCTGTGGTGGTTCCCTTGAACGCCACCAATCATCTTCCCATTAACACGTAGAAACTCCCACCTAGGGCATTCAGAGACCTGGAAAGCAAGTACTTACCTGTACATGGTTGAACCATAAAACCTTAAAACGCATAAAACATAATATTTCCTGATGCTAAATCTATCAGCGCATAAAGAGGCATGTTCCTTATGGGCAATTTGGTTGCATCATCACGCAACCAACATTAACCGAACCAATACATTGTACATGTCTCGGTTCGATTTCTATCATGTAATGAGCAATTGGTTGCACCATCTAGCAACCCACATTGCCCGAAAAATATACCTTAACGCGCCAGCCGCACACGTGCAGGAAATATTTTATCTTTCCTTTAGCATATATGCCTATATCAATCGGTCATCAGTCCGACAAATACATGAAGGTATATGGCCGCGAGCCCAAGCAAGTCGAGTTCTCAAAATGGAAAATTTCCATCGAAAATTCGACTACGCTGATCGTGCAAACACTTCAACCCCTACATCGAAATATTTGCACCAGCTGCAACCTTGTAGATGTGGTGTATCCACGGTCCGCTTGCTCATGCACAGAATGAGAGGGCGATTCAAATCATCGTGTGTGTGTTTCACCTCTTTCTTGTTGGACCAAATGCTAAAGAGAATCTTACCTTATATGGTCATCGAAGCTATGGATGGAATTTTTGGTATTCTGTCGCTTCGGTGGCAATATTTAATCGCGTTCTGGATTCCGTGGAGGCAAGTCGGGCCTCCACGTTAAATAAATGCACAAGTAGAGAGTCTAGTTATGGTAGTCAAAGCGATCGGTCGTGCCGTCAAAATTAAAAATAATTAATGCTTTTAATAAATTGTCGTTAAATGTTTGGTACACGGTTTTAAAATTACATCCAAATAAGTGACATTTTAAGGCATTTTAGTTTATATTGATTGTACACGGTTTTAGAATAACAATAAGTCGTTCGATTTGTGTGTGTTTAAGTATTTAAGAACAATAAAGAGCCCAATTTTGGATCGTGAGTTTCACTCCCTTGGTTGTCCATCACGAGTGGCGTACTTGCGCAGTTCACGGACTGTGAGCTGGGAGTCGGGGACAGTTTCGTGAAGAGATCAAGTAAGATAAACGAAACCGCCGCAAAGCCACTGAGAGTTATGCACATTAAAATCACCAGCAATAACGATTTCAGTCTGCGGATATAGCGTCAAGATCCTATCGATAGAGTCACATATAGCATCAAATTCATTAAAGGATGCGTTTCTATGTAAGTTCGGGCTTCTGTAAAGAAAGCGGCAATATATGATATGCTTACGAACGTGAGGTTTTAGCCACGAGACATTAAATTCTGGATTGGAGCAGAGCCCATATTCTGGCAAAAGCTGATTAGCAATATCATTTCGTATGTATGAAAGGAAGGAAGTCGGGACCATCGATAGATAAGCGAAAGCAACCAGTACAAGTGTTATGTCCTTGTAGTATGTGCCCTACTAGATCCATGCCGAAATCCAGGTCACATCCCTTTCATTACGTGCATTATGCCACTCAGACACCAAAAACTCTCCAAAGATTATAAATCAATCGAGACTATCGATGTCTGACGGATGCAAACAGAGGTGCGAAAAAGAGGACAACAGACACAAGGAATGGAAGGAGTAGAGCGTTTTCCCACACTGCACATCACATGTATATCCTCGAACTTTTCACAGCACTAAGACAAGTGGGTAGAGATTCGTTTGTTTGTTTAGGATCCCACAGTAAGACTTCTCGCGCGAACCGGTAGTGCAATTGGGTGTCTTGTGTATATTTAACATTTCCAAAACGGATTGCACAATTGATCCGATGGTACGGATGACGAGGCAGAAGCGCACGTGTTACGTCAAAGAATCCTTGACGACACAAAAACCCATCAACCAAAATGTGTAACCTAATTATACATTTTGTCTAGACAGAAATATTATTAAGAACAAAACTCAAAATGTTACTAACTACAAAAATTCAAAGAAACGTAAAATATGGAATCACCAAATTAGAATATAATGTATATCACAACATATGTTACCTAATTGCACATTTCATCCAGATGAACAAACTCAAAGATAATTAGCAAGAACTCGTGGAAACACGAAAATGAATATTACACTAATTGCAATATAATATCCATTGTGATAAAGATATTATATTGCAACGTAGAGAAACAAACCTAGATATAACATTTTATGTTAGAGTAAGTTTAGTTTACAAAACGGCACTCTGAAGAGCAGACGTTTGTTAAATTCGAAATTGAATAAAATATAAATTTTATTTAAGTGTTTTTCTGCATTTCACTCAAGTGGAGTTTAAGAAAACATAATTGGCGCAGTCGGTTAACTTATCATCCGAAGATGATAAATCGAACATATAACTTACGCTATAAGTACAGTGAATTACTTTATTAAATATATATAAAAAAAATTTTTTAATCAAATCACCTAATGTTAAAAGATAATAGAAACAAAAAAAATTAATGAACATACTAAACGAAAGGAATAACAAACAGTTAAACAGTGAAACAATGAAAAAAAAAAAAACTAACTGAAATTTAAAAGTGCTTCAAATCGAACGAAATTAACAACTTTTCCGGTTAACCAATTAAATAAAAAAAAAGTGTACCGTGAGGAATTAAATGAACAAATTAAAATTAAAGGTGTCTTATTCTTATAAAGATAAAATAAAGAAGAAAACATAATTCGCGTGGTATTTAATCAAAAGAGAAACAATTATAGAAAATTATTAAATACAGTTTTGGTGTTTAATCAAAAGACAAAACAATTATTGAAAATTATTAAATAAACAGTAACATTTAACTAAATTATTAAGTAAAAGTGACGGAATTTTGGAAATAGTAACAGTTTCTAGAAAATTAGTAAATAAAGTTTTGGTGTAAATAAAAAAAAAAAAGAAAGACAATTAAAGGGTGACAAACACCCCAACAACAACAACAACAACAAAAAGGATTCGTGAACAACAAGGGTAAGAAGAACCCCACCTCATCTCTAATTGCAAGCCGTACAACACCAAGAACACCACTACAAAGGAGGAAGTAAAAGTGAGCAACACTTATTTTAAATATTAGATTTATATTCATAAATTCATACACTGTACATTTATAAATTCATACACTATTTAGAAAATAAGTTAGTTTCATGTCTTTTGGTTTTAATTAGTGGTATCGAGAAAGAATTTTTTTTTTTTTTAAATTTTAAAAATATAGGAACCCTATTTACAAACAAAAAAAATAAAAATGTCAGAGGAAATACCGGCAGTCGAATTAATAAGGGAAGCCGCGAAAATAAAAGGATTTCACGGGGATGGAAGATATGATTTGTCCTCCTTTATAAGGGACGTAGAGCTTATCCTGCCACTCTTTAATGAAAACCAAGTGTTAAAAAATTTCATTTATCAACGACATGTCCGCAATAAAATTCAAGGAGCCGCTCTCCATTGCATAAGGACATTAGGACCCTATCCCACGTGGGAAAGGATAAAAGCAGAATTAATTAAGAACTTCGGAATTAGGGAAACATATCACAAATTGCACCATGAAGCAGTGACATGTAACAATTCATCCGTAAGCTCATACTATAGGGATCTCCGGAGAATATTAGACAAATTAAACGGTAAATACGAATTCAATGAGAAAAAACCTAGCGAATTTTCCCCAACGTCGAATGAATCCCTTATACTAAAAACATTTTTAAATGGAATTAACCCCAATTTATCAAGTATAATTTACAGTAGGAACATAGAAACACTTAGAGAAGCATATTATACTTTAGAAGAAACAGGAATGCTTAGACATTATAACAAACCAAATAATTACGAAAATAGAACAAATAGACCTAACAACCAAAATTTTAATAGAAATCAATACCCCAGACATAATGACTATAGAGAAAACATACAAAGAGACAATAACGACCCAACACATTATTACAATATAAATAATACATACCAATACAACAACACATACGAAAACCATTCTAGGCAAACTAGACAAAATAATAACAATACATACGAAAACAATTCTAGGCAAACTAGACAAAATAATAACAATACATACGGAAACAATTCCAACCAAATGAGACAACATAATAACAATAACTACAATACCAACAACACATACCATCACAATACAAAGTTTTCCGAATAACTCTAATCAAACAAGACGAAATCAGACAAACTATACAGGCAGAAATTACACCCAGGCAAGAAACAATTTGGTTGAACCAATGCAAGTGGACCATATCTGCAACACAAATCAAAACTTGGACCATGAAAGTTTTCAAGTGACCAGCTTAACAGGAACTTTACCAGTAATCGAATTGACAATAGGTAATGACAAACTAAAATGCCTAATAGACACAGGGTCAACAACCACACTTTTGAACTCAGACAAACTGCCCCATTACAGAAGAATAAAATTAATCCCCTGTAATAATAACACCATTACCAAACGAGTTAACGAGAAGAGATATATGAGTTGGAAATTAACTCCTTTTTATAATAAACCATTCGATGGACTTATAGGTCAACACCTACTCAAACCGTTACAAGCAATAATCAACTTAGAAGAAGAATACATAGAAATAAATAACACAAAAACGAAATTCATTAACTCTTGCCCACTCAAATACGAGGAAATACATACATTAGAAGAACCTAAACTAAAACTAGAAAAATTAGAACGCGAAGACATGAATAGGGAAGAAAAAAGGGAACTACGAAAATTAATTAACAAAAATAGAGATCTCTTTTACCAAGAAGGACAAAAACTTTCACATACTCACGAGATCCAACATGAAATTATAACCTCTGTAGAAAAACCTATATACTCAAAAATATACAGATATCCCCAAATACATGAAACAGAAATAAATAGACAAATAAAAGAAATGTTGTCACAAGGTATTATCAAAGAAAGTAATTCGCCATACAACTCACCATTATCGATTGTTCCGAAGAAAATCGATAATTCTGGTGAAAAGAAATGGAGAATAGTGATCGATTATAGAAAACTTAACGAAGTTTCTATATCAGACAAATATCCAAACCCTAACATAGAAACTATATTGGAAAAATTAGGCCGATCACAATACTTCACTACCTTGGACCTTGCCAAAGGATTTCATCAAGTATTAGTCAAAGAAGATGACAAAGAGAAAACCGCATTTTCAACGCCTCTTGGACATTATGAGTTTATACGAATGCCGTTTGGACTCAAAAATGCCCCTGCAACTTTCCAAAGACTAATAAATGCAGTTTTAAGAGAGCACATTAATCGAATTTGCGTAGTTTATCTGGACGATGTTCTTATTTTTAGTACGACCTTAGAAGAACACACTGTAAATATAGAAAAAGTGTTCAATAAACTTAGAGAACATAATCTGAAGATTCAAATTGATAAGTGTAATTTCTTTAGTCGAACTACAGAATATTTAGGTCACACTCTGACAACAGAAGGTATTAAACCTAATATGAATAAAATTGAAAGTATACAGAAGCTTAAATTACCGGAAACCCAAAAACAAATAAAATCATTCCTGGGAATGACCAGATACTATCGCAAGTTTATTAAAGACTATGCAAAGGTTGCCCACGGTATGATAAAGTATTTGAAGACAAATTCTAAAATTGATAAAAAAGACCTTCAATATACAGATTCATTTCAGAAGCTTAAAAGATTGCTCATGGAAGCACCAATTTTAAAGTATCCAGATTTCAACAAAAGATTTAAGTTAATAACGGACGCCAGCGATTTTGCTTTAGGCGCAGTCCTTACACAGGACAACCACCCACTAAGCTTTGCAAGTAGAACTCTAAACGACCATGAGAAAAAATACTCCACAACGGAAAAAGAACTTCTTGCTATCGTTTGGGCCGTTAACTACTTTCGCCCATATATTTATGGTAGAACTTTCGATCTACTAACGTATCATCAACCTCTCAAATGGCTCCAAAGTAAACATAAAGGCAAAGATATAAACCCTAGATTACAAAGATGGTTGCTTAAACTTGGAGAATACGACATAAATATAAATTACATTAAGGGCACAGAAAACAAAGTTGCAGACTTTCTATCCAGAATAAATGCAAATACAGGAGAAATAAATGCCATAGATTTAGAAGAACAAAATGATAACATGAGCACAGCTGCAACAATACACTCACAAGAAGAAGAACAAAATGATCATTTTCCAATCTTAGAAACAGTTGTTAATAGATTCCAGACACAAATCATATTGACACACACTAAAACAAAAGAAATCGACATTATAGAAGACAAACGAAAAATTTACATAGGTACAAATGACATTGAAAACAACTTTATGACTGATATATTTCGCAGATTTTTAAAATCAGGGAAAATAGGAATTTTTTCAGAACTTTCTGACCATATATATATAACAAAGTACAACAAAAATTAATCAAAC
The DNA here is from genome assembly GCA_963931805.1 of Microdon myrmicae. Lineage (NCBI taxonomy): Eukaryota > Metazoa > Arthropoda > Insecta > Diptera > Syrphidae > Microdon > Microdon myrmicae. Next base: position 75,095,126 of record OZ007496.1, read on the forward strand.
CATTCAATACAAAGCTGAAATTTTATAAATGCACCTACCATGCAAAAGACATGACGAATGAAGACGAAACATATAGATACATTGCAAAATATCATAGGAACGAAACAGGACATACAGGAATTAACGAAAATTACGAAGGACTAAGAAAAATTATATATTTCAAAAATTTAAAAGCATATATCCAAAAGTACATTAACAATTGCGATACTTGCAATAAAGCAAAATATGATAGGAAACCAATAAAACCAAAGTTCCATATAACTGAAACCCCCAATAACGTAAATCTGATAGTTCACCTCGATGTATATATAAACAAGAGACATAACTTTTTATCATTTATCGACAAATTCTCAAATTCTCATGTAATACTAAATTTAGAAGACAGAAATAGCGTTACAATCATTGAAAAAATACGACTATACTTTTCCATTAAAGGCAAACCCAAATTAATCATTTTAGACAACCAATTCAATTCAATTAACATCAAGGAATTTTTAAAGTTAGAAGAAGTAGAAACACACTTCACAAAACCAAATAGTCATACAGGTAATTCAGATATTGAAAGATTTCATAATACATTAGGAGAAAAACTTAGAGTTTTGGAAACCGAAAAATTCGAATTATCAATTCAAGAAAGACTTTTCAAATGTGTAGAATGGTATAATAAATCTATTCACTCCGTCATTAAAGCAAAGCCAATAGACGTAATAGAAGGGAAAGTCGATAGAAAACAAATAGAAAAACTTTTAAAAGACTACAAAGAAAAAACCATTAACAAGCGCAATGAAAAACGAGAAACCTATAGACCAAACCAAGATGAAGGTTACGTAAGAAATTATAAAGCATTAAGACACAAAGACCAACCTAAATATAGAAAACTTAAACTAGAAAATATACACCCGACAAATATAAAACGACCCACGAAATTTTTAGATCAACTAAACGTTAATACTTACAATAATGACAGTAACAACACTGATCCACACAACGACAGGAACATTTAGGAATAATTGACGAAAATAATGAAAGCATAATCACCAACTTAATAAAATATAGATATTAAAAATCATTTCAACTTAACTTTCAAAAAACAAAAAAAAAAAAATATATATCAGACTCGGTATCGCAGAATACAAGAAAGAGAAAATAATATTATTCACAAAAATCCCAAAAGACATAATAAGAACTAAATATTCATTTATAACAACTCTATCCAATGAAAATTATGAAGAACTTGTGTTCAATAATAAAAAAAAAAATTTTGTTTGTAATTTGTAACGATAAAGAAAAAGAATTTGTACAACATTTTGTAATGAAGACTAATTTGAATTAAATATATAAATATAATAACACACTATCATAGACGAACTAAAATTTAATAAAAAAAATAAAAAAAAAAAATAAAAAAAAACAAAAAAAACCAATATATTTGGTATAATTGGACAATTATAATTGTAATAATCATAAGCATTTTTACTACCTGTTCTTATTTTTTATATAATTGAATTAAAAAGAAAACTCAGGAGAGTTTCGAATTAAAAGGGAGAGGTGTTACGTCAAAGAATCCTTGACGACACAAAAACCCATCAACCAAAATGTGTAACCTAATTACACATTTTGTCTAGACAGAAATATTATTAAGAACAAAACTCAAAAGGTTACTAACTACAAAAATTCAAAGAAACGTAAAATATGGAATAACCAAATTAGAATATAATGTATATCACAACATATGTTACCTAATTGCAGATTTCATCCAGATGAGCAAACTCAAAGGAACTCGTGGAAACACGAAAATGAATATTACACTAATTGCAATATAATATCCATTGTGATAAAGATATTATATTGCAACGTAGAGAAACAAACCTAGATATAACATTTTATGTTAGAGTAAGTTTAGTTTACAAAACGGCACTCTGAAGAGCAGACGTTTCTTAAATTCGAAATTGAATAAAATATAAATTTTATTTAAAAGTGTTTTCCTTCATTTCACTCAAGTGGAGTTTAAGAAAACGTAATTCACGTGCTGTCTCGTTGGCGGTCAGAACTCAACTTCGGGTGTCGGATTATCGTAGAGAAGACTAGCGGAATACACTGTCTGAATACACACTCTTTTTAAATGGTGTGCCGGTATCTTGGGATTCCCGGAGTAGAGGACCATGGCCGTCTCTTCAACGGTAGTTGAATAGTGGCCACATATGACGCGGGAAAAGAAGCGGCGCATATTTAAAGACTGCTCAGCGACATGGTATTCGATCTACCACTGTCCCTTCAAAGGTGGCTGAGTATGTGACTATATCAAACCCAGTAAAAGAAGACTAATCAGCGACATTAGATTAGACCTATCTACAAAGTTTAAAATTTTCAATGATAGAGATTGGCGGATAATACTGTATTTCACTCCAGAACCAAACACATTGACGTTCGTCGTCACTACGTCTGAGAAGTTCTAGTGAGTGGAACCTGACCACTGGCTATACGCCAACAGAGCTTATGCCAGCCGACATCCTCACCAAGAGCTTTCCGAGGCTGTGTAAGAAAACATTTTTTTTTTTTTATATAGATGTGTGTGCCGCTGAGAATTGAGCCAATGTATTGAAATGATTCGTGGGTAGCAAATAAATTGGATTCCCAATAATAATTCGTATATCATTTAAATATATGCATTTCCAATGAAGAGTTTCCCTGGTAGTATTTGAAAACGAGACAAGGTTCGAGAGGTGTATTTGAGTGCCACTCATTTTATGATACCAATGTTATCGAGTAGATTAAGGATGTACTTAGCAGAATACCTTCATTCATGTAAATTATATTAGAAACGAATTTTGATTAATATACATATGAATTATACTTCGCGTTTTAAACAAAAATAAATAAATAAATAAAAGCATCCTCGTTCCTTTACTGTTTAACATGCTGTTTAATTGAGTCTACCTTAAAAATGAATTACATATGCTAAATATACTCGTACAACAACCTGAATTAATTCATGACATTGTCACACTACAAAACTTGAACAGTTCCAAAAATGTTCACCAATTCTTGGGGCATATTTAATTGTGTATTGAGCGTGGGCATCAATTATACAGTTCTTGTGAATCGCTAAATTACATTTTGATAATTACGTTCTTGTTGAAGACGGACGGCTGGCTCTCAGTGGGTCCGCAAAACCTTAACTGGGTACTGGACTGTATTTCTCACAGCTACAGCTGGTCAAAAGGATACCTGTAAAGCTAAGAACTATGATTGAATGCCCCTCACCACTGGTGGGAGAAGCGTTCTGGAATACCTGAAACCAAGAAAAGGAGCGGATTTCGAAACAAACTTCCCTCTAAAAATATAGCAAATATTTCCCGTTCTAAATATAATTTATTTGTAAGAGTGAAAGTCCTGTGGGGGTTCTGTAAGGCGTTACCAAAGAACCACCCACTCCCTTTTAATTAACCGTCTCCCACTTACCATGCAACTCATTATCATCATTATCGGCACTACAACCGGGGGCCAGTCTTGGCCTTATTTAGCAAGTCCTGAGGCTTGGTAAACTCTCGATAATGATTTGTTTTTTCCGGACAAGGTCATTAGTCTTGACCTAGAGGCTCCTCGACGGGGATACGGCTAAATCAAACAAACCCCAAATCTTCGGTCGACCTATCGTCACCGAAGAATGTATCGCCTACAACGGCATTACATAAACACAATGCCTGCAGCTCCTTGTTGCTCGTCCATTTGTTTGAACAGGCGCGGTATCGTTTGTTGTCGATGTGCAGGCTAAAGGGCATCGCACTTGTCCTATACGGACACATGGGAAATCCTCCCATTTAACTCTTTTTTGATCGCTCATTGGCCGTCGCCAAGTTGAGCCTGTTCGCTCCTCCCACATCGATGTGATCTACCACCGTTGAATCTGAGGGATGCGGATTGCGTCGAGGAGTCAAATTTGTTCACCCTTCGAAGAGAGACGTCGAGTGTGTAATGCTCCGTGCCGTGCTTTTCCAAGACGGCGGGAGAAGAGCCCGGAGTGTCGACAGTGAAAATAAAAAGACGCGAAAGCTTCAGTCGAAACAATTTTAGTAAGTTTTATTCTTTTCCTGAATCTAAAAGTGAGAGTGATCTTTATTATTGAAAATCGGCCAGCGGTTCGGCCTCCGAAATTCTACTGTTACTCGAAATTGAAAAGCATTGCCCTTTTATAGTTTTTGTAGTTGACTTTTGTCAACTATTTCACTGTCAAATTCCAAGAAGCACACGCAAGACTTGGCGTGCTTCGGTTGGAAATTTGTTCTGAGAATTGTTTGATGATTTTGTTGGATAGATTCTGGGAAGGAGAATCATGAAATGCGTTTTGAATTTAGCATTTCATGATGTCAAGGTTTTGGGAATGGAGTCAATGTATGATGAATTAACTTTTGGTTAAATTCGTTGTACATATGACTCAATATGGAATTTGAATATAAGGCAATAGAAAATTTTGGATTTGGGTTATGATTTGATGTTATTGGGGATTTGGATAGGGGTAGCGATTTAGGATCGCTACAAGTCTCTGCTGTCGCGCCTTCGTTGTCCGATTTAAATTTCTTAAGCGTACACACGCTTGTTTTCATGCCGAGTTTTTGTCGAGAAACATAAGTTCTATGGGAATGAATTTAATATTTTATAGTAATAAAATTACTAAAAAGAATGGTTGCCAAATACGAGTGTGACGTTGATTCATAGAGATCGTGTACCACACAGTAAATAACAGACGAAAATTAAAATCAAGACTACTGAACAAACAAAACGACCCATAATTTAAAAGACTGTTCCAGTGTTTGTATTTAAAATAAAAGCTATGTTCCAGAGAATAAACTAAAATAAAAATAAGTGAATAAATTACTCCAGTGTGTTTTTCTTTGGAGAGTTATCGCGTTCGCCATGTGCTCTATTCCTTCTGGTAGGAACAATTTACAGTAGTATTGGTGGTGTTCCTGCTGAATTCGCGCCCATGCTTGGTGCACTAGAGGAAATAACCCACAGTCCTATGCTACCCTTGAGCTCTGGAAGGGAAGTGAAATTCTTTGGGTTTTTTTTTATAGAAGAAGGGGGGGGCTGAAACGTTTCCATTTATATTCCCTAACTTATTGGCCTCTGCATAACCCTTTTAGCAACTTGTTTATGAAAAGGAAAGTGCTTTTTTTGTCCTCATATATTTATTTTTCACTTTTTTTTGTTAATTTTAGGTTCATGCAAAAGTTGATTTCAGATAACTGTAAGGAACTAGGCGTTGCATGGCGCAAGATCTAGGAGTCAACCTGAGTCAGCTGTAGCCTTGCCATTTTATATTTTTTGTTCATACAACATTTTTTTCGTACACATTTTAACGTCTATTGTAATACAAATGTAACTTCGGAAATAGCAATAAATGCTTAACAAATAATTGTGTAACGGATTACTGAAAAATACGTCGTTTACAGAAATTTCTCCCTTAAAAATTGGCGTGCCTATCATTTTGCTCCGAAATCCGCCCCGACCCTGTAACGGTACCAGACTTTCAGTAAAAAAAAAAGTTGAACAAATTATCGAAACTACAATTTTAAAAGGAAAACTTAAAGGATAGTTTGTATCGTTGTCTCCATTCCAATGATTGCGATAGATATGCTATTCGTTTGGAGTTTTCGTTGCGATTCGCATTTGTAATGACCATAAACAAAGCACAGGGTCATACGCTACAAGTGTGTGGACTACATTTAGAAAATCCACGCTTCTCACATGGACGACTGTATGGGTACCGCCCACGTGTTGGCAATCCTGCTTTATTTGTGTACGCATCAGATAGAAAATAAAAAAATGTTGTGTATCCAAGAACACTGTAATGAAGACACTTTACAACACAAACGCTTGGTTTCGTTTATACAGTGTTAACATAGGACTTTCTAAAGTACACCTCTAATGGAAAGGGCCCAAAGAAATGCCACGGCTTCTTACAGTTGGTATTTAGAAACGCCGCATATGTTAGTATGTTAAAAGACAATTCCAGTTAGCTATTGTGTTTTAATAGCAATCATTTCTATCACCCGAAAAGAATAAATTTTCATTCCATTCATCAACGCAAAAACAAAAAACAAAAAGCATTTCTGTTTTCTTTGTATTAAAGACGGTCAGTGATTTCAATAATGTAAGCTTCACCTTTATTTTTTCCCCATTTTTAAACTACCAAACAACTTGGATAAGTGTGAGGTATAGCGGAGTGGAATAACAATTGTAAAATCAACTCGTACTTAAACTACCCAACAATATAGATAAGTGTGGAGTGTAGTGAAATAGCTGACAACTGGGGAACGAGGGTTGACCTTTACCTTTAACTAAACAGGTTCCTAAATAGCGTTCTCTAAGCGAGAAGTTAACGATCATCACATGTAAGTCGCATTTTTGATTAATAAATCACGAATCAAGACCAAGATTACTCTAGTTTCCACTTTGCACCGACTCACTCACGTGATTCTACTCTTAGAATTATCTTGCTACGAATGACCGGTGATTGAATTCGTAGAATTATCTTGCCGGAACTGATGTTCGCGATCCTCAGTTTGCAATGCGTGCGCGGCATCGTCTTCTGTGGGGGCTTCGGCAATGGGTCGATCATCGGGACCTGGAGTGGGTTGGGCTTTGGGCAGGCGGCACTCTGGTCGGCGGCCTGCTGACTCTTATCCACTGTTCTAGGGTGCGGTTCCTTTTGCTGGAGCATGTCGACCGTTAGCAGCTGCACTGGCGGCAGCTCGCTAGGGTGGAGGCGATTGGCGCTGATGGCCATGGTTGGGGAGGTTGATTTTAGCGCGTACTCGGCCTCGAGAAGCTTCGTCTGTTCCTCGAGGTATATTTCTTCGGTCTCGCCGAAAAATTCATCCGCGAAGTATGCGTGTTGTTGATCTTCCAGTGCCGCCATGTAGAAAATTTCGTAGTGCCGCCTGGAGATGGCTTCCCATTCGGCGCGGATTGCGCGTTTGGTTGCTTCAATCCTGTTCAGGGTTGGTTGTCCCTTGTCCAGCATGTTGAGGAAGGTGCGAGCGATGGTGTCCTGTGCCGCGAACTGAGCGGCGATGAGTTCCTCAATCGTGGTCGGTTGTTGCATTGGAGTAGATGTCCAAGGGACTTTGGTTTGAACTCGTGTGGTCGAAAGTTCGTCTTTCAATTCTTCATCTTCGAGGATGCATGTAGCTCTAATTTTAGTCGACTCAGGTATGTGGTGAAAACCTGTATGATCTCTTCCGACCGAGGAATGTCGTCGGTCGAGATCTTTGGTGTTCCGCCGACCGAGGAATGTCGTCGGGGAACCGTTGTGTTGGTTTTCCGATGTCCTTGCCAGCATTCGCTGCTGCACTGGGCTTGGCTTCGTTGGATCGTCTTCTTCAGCTTTGCGCTGTTCTACAGATTTACGCTGTTCTTCAGCTTCTTGACGTTTAAGTTCAGCTAAACGTTCTGCTTTGGCGAGTCTTCGTCGTTCGGCCAATGCAGCCTTGGTGACTTTCGCCTTGGTGACCGCTGATGCCGGCATTTCGTTTTAGCTCACTTTCTCGAAGGACCAGAAAAAATGTTCGTTGTCTCGGTGCCGGACGAGAAATGTCGTCGGCCGAGAGCGTTGCTAACGATGTTCCGCCGAACGAGGAATGTCGTTGGGGAATAGCGATGGAGCACGTTGATGTTGATGAAACCAACGTTGTCTGAAACCAAAGGTGTATATTTAAATGAACAGCTAAGTACAACTTCGACTAGAAGTTTTAGGTGGCTATGGCGATACTACACCACTAAAATCAATGCACAACACAAACTAATTGATTAACTATGAATTCGTTTATTTAGTATAAAAGCCACATGGTGGCGAGCGCGAATTTAATCCAATTTAGTCAATACTTAAAACCAATTCCATTGTTCAGAAATTAAATCCAAATACATCGATACCAGATAGCAGATGACAGAAAGTTGAACGACGATCATGCACCAAAAACAGTATAAGCTATGACAGTTGAACCTGCACACAACAGTATGAATTGACAGTTTCTCAAGAAAGTTGCTGATGTGTGGTGAATATATTTGTCGGGGAGAGTACTAGACGATGTACTAGATTTTCCCCGAGCATATAATTATGAATCCGAAACAAACATCAATATCAACATCAACATCAACATCAGCATCAACATCAACATCAACATCGACATCAACATCAACAGCAACTGCTAACACCAAATCGCCCAGGGGAACGGCAAGCAGCACAGCAGCAGCAAATCAACAACAACAACTGAAAAATAAAGATGCTACCAATCAACACCATAGATATTGAATGTAAGGAATGGGCTAGTTTCTGTAAGCTAGCTATAGAAAGCAATTTTGTAGTTAAAAGACTGACAGGTAACAGGCATGCAATTAAAGAGGTTTCAAAAAGAGCCACCGCGGAATTTTACTTGTTCACACCGAAACAAACGACGAGCGTAACAGTCCTATTAAAGGGCGTCGACCCTGAAATGGAACCGAAGGCTCTGCTCGAAATGCCCCAAAAGCTGAACCATGAAAATTTCGAGTAAACCGTTTACCACAACCAAGGGATCATCAAATTGTCACATGGGACAAATTTAAAAAAGGCAGAGACATCCTGCAATGTCTCCGCTGCCAAATGTTTGGTCCCGTAGCAGCGAACTGTGAAATGCAGCATCGTTGTGTAAAATGCGGAAAGGACCATAAGAGCGAAGAATGCCCTATGGGAAAAGAAAGGGTTGAAGACAAAGTCTTTCAAAGGGGTACAGGGTGTTGGAATGAGGGACATAGCGCTAATTATCGAGGATGTCCTAAATTCCGAGAAATAATGCCGAGGAGTATCATCATCATCATCGGCACTACAACCGGGACCCGGTCTTGGCCTTATTTAACAAATCTCTCCACCGATCCCAATTTTGAGCCGATGTCATTCAGTTTGGCACTCCCAGGATCTGGGCGTCCTGTTTTCCGCCATCCCTCCATCGCAGACAAAGTCTGCCGCGCTGTCTCCTTCCCTACACCCTGCCACAAAGGACTTTCCGGGCAGGCCCCTCTTCGCTCATTCGAACTAGGTGTCCCACCCCCCCGGAGTCTACTGACCTTGATTTTTCTTACAACATTTGCTTCAAGGTAGATTGCGTACAACTCATGGTTGTAGCGTCTCCGGAATCGTCCTTCCTCACATACGGGGACAGCAATTCACCTTAAGATCTTCCTCTCGAACGCGACTGAGTTCAGAGTGCCTTTTATTAAGCACCCGGGTCTCGGATCCATACATGAGTATTGGTAAGACCATGGTCTTGTACAGTAATAGCTTGGATGTTCTGGATGAATTTCGGGATTTAAAGAACCTTGATAGACCATAGTAGGCTTTGTTGGATTTCATCAGCCGTTCGCGCATTTCTTGCTCCATATTGTTATCGGCTGATACTATTGACCCAAGGTAGTTAAAAGATTGCACTACTGCAAATTCGTGCTCCACTACCCTGATAGTTTGACCAACGTTAGGTCTTCTCTTCGCAGAAGTTGCCACCATGTACTTTGTTTTTCCCTCATTAATGTGCCGCCTGGTCGATCTGGGTGAAGAATTCCTGTACCGCCGATTCGGTTATACCGATGATGTCGATGTCATCTACGTAGGCAAGTATCTGGCTGGACTTGGTGACAATAGTCCTTCTTGTTGTAACGCCAGAGTCACGGATCGCTCTCTCCAACCACAGGTTGAAGAGGAGGCAGGTCAGACCGTTCCCTTTTGGAGTCCATTATAGATGTTTATTGGTTTGGACAGCAATCCCGCTACTTTTACTTGACTAGTTACGTTGGTCATGGTCAACCTACAAAGTCGTACCAATTTGTTTGGAATGCCGAATTCTCTCATGGCATTATATAGTTCTACCCTGGATATGCTGTCGTAGGCGGCCTTAAAGTCTATAAATAGATGATATAATGGAATCTTAAATTCTAAACATTTTTCCATCGCCTGCCTAAGGGTGAATATCGGATCAATCGCTGATTTGCCTGGGATGAGGTCACAGTGATATTGACCAATGATGACTTTAGCGTATGGGGCTATCCGGTCTTGTAGGATAGTGGAGAGTATCCGTTATATATATTATACTCCTATAGTTGCTGCACAGTGTGATATATGCCTTCTTATGTATGGGGCTAATCTTCCGGCATATCCTCTTGCTCCCATACGTGCACCACAATCTCATCAATTGCGTGATGTAACGCTGTCCCTCCTTGTTTGATCAGGTCAGCTGGTATACCATCAGCTCCAGGGGCTTTATTTGATTTGAGCTGTCTTATGGCTTTTAGTGTTTCCTCAATGGTTGGTGACGGCAGTATTTGGTCTTGATTTTGCATTGGTGGAGCCTCCAATTCTTCTTTGTGCTGACAATTTACCAATTCATTGAAGTTCACTTCCCATCGCTCCAGAATCCCTTCAGGATCACTGATCAGATTACCTTCTTTATCCTTGCACTAAATGCAGCATGGTGTGTATTTTGGCATATCGCCGATTATTTGGTAAAACTTCCGCGTCTGGTGCGGACCTCGCTCTCTACTGTTCTCTATTTCACAGACGAGATTTTTTTCCCAAGCACTTTTCTTTTGTCTGTGGGGCCTTTTTTTCATATCTTCTGAGCTCTTTGTATTTATCCTCGCGTACCCGCGTTCTATGAGACTGCTGCATTGCCCGGTATGCAGCATTCTTACATTCAATCGGTAGTTTGCACTCATCATCAAACCAGTCACTCCGATCTCTACGACTACTGCCTAAGGCGGAGTTGGCAGTACTAATGACAGTATTCTTAAGGCGTGTCCATTTCTCTTCTACGCCCAGCATTCTGGCCCCAGGGACTTGTTGGGGTTTCTCTATTTTACATGAGAACCAACCCACAATCTCAACCAAAATTTCCACCTAATTTCGACCGCTTTCAGCGCGTCATACCTACCCATTTCCTTTATATGTATTCCCCTATAAAACATGTCAAACGGACGTATAGCTAAACTCATTATCCTTTGCAGATAATGCATAATTGAGTTTAGGTACATTCTTGTCATACGGCAACTCCATTCTTGCTAACCATGAGTTACCCATCGGAAATCTCATAATGTCGGTTAGCAACAACAAGTCTAAAAGAACGACGCTGTTGCATCATAGCAAAATAGCTGGGGTTATTTCAGCGTCTTAGAGTCTGGTTCTCACGCGGATTATTTCCCAAGCATCAGCGGTGTCCTATCGACTTTCCCTCAGATCACTCATTCGCTTGGGATCAATGATCTCTTTTTGCAGGGGAGTAACATCAGCTAGGTTTCCCCCTCATTCGTATTTCTTTCCACGGTTCAATGCGCTCCGACTACACCATAGCCGTACCACTGGGTCAGTAGGTCGTGTCAGTGGCTGCATCTGATACCAACACACACAACCAGGGCTACCCCGAGATCACAGCATATCATGTTTTCTGTTCTCTCATTCTTCATGTCCGTCAATTAACATATTAACAAAAGTTACTCACACTTTGACGGCCGTGAGGTTGAGAGAGCAGAGGCGTGGTCTCTTTTGGTTGTCCTGTGTGTGGAATGAAATATGAATTTCAACCCTAATTCACACCAGTCACTATTCAATCACCTTCGCGTGCAGTCACGCTGCCGCACGAGTCGCATCTCAACCATTGAGACAGTCGCGTCGCCGCTCGTAATAAAAGCGAAAACTGCAAAATTTCGTCTCTATTGCCAAAAGCTTCTAAGTATAGAAGAAGTTTATTATTTATCTGTGAAGCAATTGCGTATTGAAATTATACGGGTGAAAAACGTAAATAAAAAAACTAAATCAAAATAAAGAACAAAAAACAGTGTTTTCTTTTCGTGGATTTTCTTCGGACGAACATTTGTTTTTCGTAGTGACGGTGCAGTGGGGAAGAAGTGAATCAGTGCCCATGATCGGCATCATACTTCTTACCCCCACAGACTTACTCTCCCTGCGTCGAGCTCTTCGAGGGCGAGTTTTAACGCATGACCAAAGGTGCTACTGGTATTCTCATTGCGTAAGGCAGCCGTGTTGATTCGAACCTGATCCGCGGATGCAATACGTCTCCCTAAGGCAATCCGCGCTCGGAAAACTGTACCAACAAGATAGTGATCCGAGTCGACGTTGGCACCTCGGTACGTTGTTACCGTCATCAGGCTCGAAGAGTGGAGGCGATCTATCAACACGTGGTCAATTTGGTTGCGAGTGGCTCCATCAAGTGATATCCAGGTGGCTTTGTGGATATCTTTACGCGGAAACCTGGTACTTGCAACGATCAAGTTTTTTGATGCTGCCAGTTCGATGACACGTAGTCCATTGTCATTAGTGTTCTCATGTAAACTATGGGAACCTGCGTAGTGCAGTCCCGACCTAATTTCACGTTCAAATTACCAAGAACGATTTTCACATCGTATCTTGGGCATTGAGGGTCCGTTCGACGTTCTCGTCATCATCATCATCATCATCGGCACTACAACCTAGAACCGGTCTTGGCCTTATTTAGCAAGTCCTGAGGCTTGTCAAATTTTCCATAATGATTTGTTTTTTTTTCCGGGCAAGGTCATTAGTCTTGCGCCAGAGGCTCCCCGACGAGGAATCGAACCCCGGTCTCCCGCGTGACAGGCGGGTATACTAACCAGTATACTATTGAGGGGCTATCTTGGGCATTGAGGGTCCGTTCGACGTTCTCGTAGCATTCTTCTTTTTCGTCGTCAGGGGACTCCTCTGTAGGTCCGTGGACGTGTATGGCTTATGTTCTTAAACTTGCCTAGCACGCGAAGAATGCATAGCCTTTCATTTATCGCATTAAAGCGGATGATGACAGGCTCCAGATTTTGGCTGACTAGAAAGGCTGTTGTTATTATTTATTGGTCTCGCTCCCAGGTAGCGTGTCTCCTTGTCCTGAACAGGATGAGGGATCTCTATTGACCGCTCCTGAGGGGACCCGTTTCGGTCGCCGCCGTGCTGCCTCAAACCTGAGGGAAGAGTACCGACCGATCGTTGTCGATTCTAGTGCCGCAAACTTCTTGGGGCAACAGCCAGCGGCTTCCGCTGGCTTCCATGGGGCAAGTGATCTTCAGCATCAGCATCTGTGAAGAAAAATGAAAGGGGCGAGAGCCACAGCTCTGCTCACGAGTCGAGAATAAAACTCCATTCTATTTAGGCGTACAGGGTCTTCTTTATTTTGTCAAATCATTTATTTATTATCCTGATGGTCTCCTGTGGCACGTCCTCCGGGGATCATGTACGTTAATCAACTGCTCGCTCGCTTGCTCCTGGGTTACTTCCTCCAGGGACAATGAACGATAATCTACTGCTCTCGGGGATCGCGATGCATCTTCCTTATAATTGAAAACAAATCGAGATTTTGTATCTTGAAACGAACGTTGCAGATGGAAAATCTCGATTTCGGGTGTGGTGTTCAATGTGTTCATTAGGGTAATGGTTCGGTTTTATGAGTTCTCATAAAACTATTATGCATAATTAGGATATGCATTTGGCGCAAGACTAATCACCTTGCCCCGAAAAAACAAATCGTTATCGAAAATTTAACAAGCCTCAGGCTTTGCTAAATAAGGCCAAGACCGGTGCCCGGTTGTAGTGCCGATGATGATGATGAGGATATACATTGGAATTTGGGTTTTTTGTTTTTGTTATCCGTCTGGCTTATGCAGATAGAGTTTGAGTGTCCTTCGGATGGGTTTACAAGTCATAAAACATCAAGCACATGAAGCTATGTATTAGGATGATTATGATTGCTCGAATTGTGTGTCGGCGAAAAATAGATATGTCTTTGTTTAGACACATGCCCATTTTGGGCTTTGGATCTTTTAGGAATTTGAATTGAATTTAATTAAATGTTTGAGAGTTTGAACGTTTAGTTCAATTTGGTTGACATTGAATTCAATGTTGATTTGGGTGTAGGGATTTGTATGTGGGGGAAGGAGATTGTTTTTATGGGGTAAGGAAATTGTAGGGCTTTCCGGAGCACTACCAGCCTACCCCGAGCACATGGTGTTGTGCATGACAGCTGTAATAAATGTCGTACTAGTTTCTTTGAATAACACCACTCCCCGTCCATCTTATTTCTTGTAATGCTGTCATGTCAGCCTTATATTCGGACAGGGCATCGGCTACCTGCTGTGCAGCTCGAGCTCTGTATAGTGAGCGAATGTTCCATGAGAAAATTCTTAAATCGTTTAGCCATTTTCGTTTCCGTGGTCGTCGTCGTGTATCCGGTCCATATCCGAGGCTTGTTAAATTTTCCATAATAATTAGGTTTTACGGGCAAGGTTATTAGCCCCGCGCCAACCTTTCTCAGGATGTCGCTGCATGCATTGGTTCACTACTTGGCGGGTGCCAAAGTAGCTATCCAGGGGTGTCACGTGGAGACTGCATGTTAATTTGGATTGAACAGGGACACGGATCGTCCTGGCATTCGCCAGCTTGAAAGCAATCGGTAACTTTGCCCTGTATGTTCGCTCCCATCCCCCCGAGATTAATTTACCACCTATTGTCATTTTGACGACCGATCGCTGACAGGCGATCAGGGATTCCTCTCGACTATTTTACAGAAGCTATAGATCTCGGGTTACCCAATAGGGACTTGACAACTTTGAATTTCATTTTTGAACGCACCCTTTCACTAGTCATCGAACTGTCACTGTCAATTTATTTAGTAAACTCAACATTTTCGTGGTTAAGTACCCGAACGAACAACGTCTGCAAATTATAAAAATTTACTACCCAAAAAAAGTTGTCAAGTCCCTATAGGTAAAGCCTATATTTATATGACACAATAATGACGCATAATTTTCTGTAGTTATTGTTTTTCTCTCTTCGATGTAGACGATTTCAGGCGTATCCCAAAATGCCCTTGCCGTTACCTTGTCTGCTGATTTCACCTTCTTCGGAAGCTCTTCGCCTTAAAAACCCACTGTTTTGGTTGTTTCTTTGTACCTAGAGTAACCTTGTTTCATCCACAATTATGTATGGCGACCATAACTTGTAAGGATTCCGACGAAAAACCAAAAACACAAAACGACGTCAGATGCGACTACACGGTTGCGTTTACTCGGGAAGTGTCCAGTGAGTAATAATGCTTAATAAAAACAAACCTTTTCCTATACCATGTGCGCCATACTTTCGAGGACTTATTGAACGAGTCTCGTATCTGAACAGGCTAGGTGTTGAAAGTTAAGATGTGGCCCGGTTATGTTGTAAGGATCTCATTGGAGAAGGTAATATGGGAAAGCTCAGTCAAGTTGGTTGGCTTTTGACTTTGCACATATAGCAACTGGAAAATGCATTTGTACTCCATGTAGGTATGTTTAACTAAAGATTGCTGTTAATGTAAGTGATTGGGAAGGTATGATCGCAGAATCTGTCGTAGGAGAATTTTGCGCTATTGGGGTCTTAATATTTTTCGTGTACTAAGAAAATATGACAAATGTGGATAAAAAAAATTAATTTGTCCAAATTGTCGATCTTTCACTATTTTTAAAGTAAAACACTTCTGAGGATACATACTTCTATCCTGAAGTGTCTTTCTCTTTTGATAAAGAACCCATTTCATCCACAAAAAGGTTACATGCCTCCAATACTGTATATTGCCATTGGACTTCCACCAAATCTTACTGAATTCGATAAATAGCATCAAATCGAAAACTAAAATTCTTTTAAATCCTATCAAAAAATCTATCTGTATTGTATTACTTGCCTCACTAACAACGAAATGCCTTATTTCCTCACCGGTGAAGCAGTCACTGTTCGTTTTTACCTCGTCCTCAATTCAGTGCAACTTCGAAAATACTCCATTAACGAGATGTCGTCCTAATCGAATGTATTCTCTGCCATTTGCACTGAAGCGATATTCAAAGCAAACGACTCTAAGCCTGAAGGTATATAGTTTCCAATTTAACAACTCCTTTCAGTAATGCTTCCCCACTTAGACTGATGGAAGGATGTGCTAAATCGTCAAAAGGCACATTGAGCTGAAAGACGGTTGTGCAAGCGACACAAGTTATCTTTCGACAAACAACACATACGGATTTAGAGTAAGCAGGGTACTTTTGTCAAACGAGAACATCACCTTTCTCTGATTTTAACGAACCTACGAATCGAAAACTAAGATTGCAGAAAGCAGGGAGTTTTGTTCGCTGCATCTGTCGCAGATGCGTCGTGACTTCCTCTATTAGAGAATATCTGTTTGAATATTCAAAATATCCTTTTTCTCGTCGGACTACGTTGGCATCCTGTCGACGGGGGAGCCTTAACTTATCATGATAGTTGGCTGCATCAGACGACTGCTGTAGTGTAAGTGGAGTGTGAATTGGAATATCATTTGGCAGGCAGGATAATTGTTTAGGGGCTTGAGTCGACAGCGTATTACAATGATAGCAAGGAGGCAAAGCCAGAGATGTTGTTGGTTGAGTTGTTAACTCATGGAACGAAAGATGTGTTTCAAAGGGTCGCTTTTGAATAATGAAGAAGCAACAAACAACTGGTCGTCCTGTAAACGATTGTGTTCTGTATGTATACTTGGCTGTGTTAAGATCCTTATGTAGTATTGTAGTGTGGGCAGTTGTTTTGCGATGCCGAAGAGGGAACGAAGGCAAATTGCAATCATCTGGCGGAAGCATTGAGACAGATGATAAATTTTATTAATGATAAAAAAAGAAAAACCGCTTGAATTGATATGCAGCAGGTCATCTGAGAGTAGGGAGTGTAAACATGGAAATCATATCGCTTGAGCAGACAAGTATCTGGTGATGGGCCGCATTTGGTTTTGCCACTAATGGAAAATATGTTTGTCTCATATTGTAATGCCTTTTGAATAGAAAAACTTATTTGAACGCTGTTGAAAAACTGTTATTATCACCTTTTAGATTATTGATTTTGTATTATTGTGTAATGTAAAACGGATACCCAAGTTATACATCCACCCGCACAAAAGAAGTATTGAGGTTTCCCTAAATATTAAAGTTCAGTGCGACCTGAGGAAAAGGGAAAGAATTAAGGAATGACATATTGATTTTTTTTTGTTTTTTAAACATACTGTCTTTATTTGACCAATAATCAATGTTTACATCAAGTACTACAGCTAACTTATAGTTCTAGTGATACAATTGTTTACATGCATACATTACACATTTTTCAAACATAGCTGAGCGTGTGAATAACTATTCGAGTATTATAGGTTTTAATATTAACAGTTTTCATGGAAAAGGTCAGAAAACCAGGATTTTTATTTTTTAATTTAATCTAATCTAATCCTTAACTTAACTCTAACTTATTCCATCTTAACCTAATTTATATTATAATAAGTTAAACAGGTAATGTGAGTTGGGGAATATAGGGATTGATGCTTAAGGAAGTAGGTTGGCGTGGGATATGGTCAGTTAGTGGTCGCGGGTGGAGTAACACTTTCCGGTTATTCGTTAAAACGCAGAATGTTGGAGAATGGTTGTATGTTACAGTATTTGAACTGATTGGTGCCAGCTTTGTGTTATGGTACACTACCTCGTTGGAATCGTTAACCAATCTTCCAGAGGTGAAGAGACTTCTAGTATGGAGACAATTCAGATAGTGAGCCCTGTTATCTAGAGGAGTTGGGAGTAGTGAAGTTATTATAGGGTTGGGATTATTTGGGAGGTTTTCAATAAATTTGATAGACAGCTCTAGGAAGCGTCTATCGAGACGGCCAATATTGGAGGCATTGTATAGCAAGCTGTTATTGTAATACTTGTAAGAGTTGGGTTGTCGGCTGAGGCCAGTGACCAGCCTGAAGCATTTCCTTTCGAAAGTGAGTAGCTTCTCCATTTGGGCTGTTGTTATATGATACCACAATGGACACGCATATGTCAGTGTAGGTCTGATTATTTGTTTATAGATGAGCAGTTTGACTTTGTGAGAGAGACCGTTGGGTTTCCACATCACTCTTCTACAGAGATTCAGTTGTATTGTGGCTTTACGTAAAGTATTTTTAATGTGGGTGGAGAATGAAAGGTCATTGGAAAAGGTTATTGCCAGATATTTTAAAGTTTTAGAAGGTTTTATTTGGGTGTTATTTAGTTTGAGTCTAATTTTGTTGTGGGTTCGCCTTGTGTTATTTGTGCAGTGCTCATTTTTACCCTTAAACATTATAAGTTGGGTTTTATCAGGATTTAGGCGAATTTTCCATTTATTGAATAGATTTGGGAGGAAGTTATTAACGCGGTTTCTTGCCTCTTTTACAAACTTGCTGCTGGAGTAGACTATGGTGTCATCAGCGTAATTCAACATTACGGTATTGGGTAATTGAGGCTGCGGTATGTCTGAAGTATAGAGGAGGTATAATAGTGGTCCAAGAATGGAAACCTGCGAAACCCCTGTGGTTATATTATACGATTGAGAGAACGAAGAATTTATTTTGACCATGAATTTTCTACCAGAGAGGTAGGAAGTAAGAAGTTCGGTAGTATGGGTGTGTAGTGCTCTACAAAGCCCTACCATCTCCTTTCTCCAAACATACATCCAAGTTCCAACACCTACAGGATGATTCAAACAAATCAATCACCCAAATTCAAAAAAACAAAATCCCAATATCATCCATACACCCAATTTCCAGTAATCCCCAAACAAAAGCAAACATGGTAAATTGAACCAGATGTTCAATTTCCATGCTCATGTGTCCGAGGATTCGCTTAACCGGATTCTTATCTCAAAAATAAACACACAACTCCAGCCAAAGTATCTAAATCGAAATTTTACTCTGAATTCGATCTCTTCGAGATACAAAATCTCGATTTGGTTTCATTTATAAGGGTGATGAATTTCATATTCAAGGATCAACCACGGGGCTCCATTCTAGGCCCCATCTTATTTAATATTTACACCTCCGATATTCCCCGCCCTGTGGACGGGAGAGTAAACCAGATATGCTATGCGGATGACGTCCTGGTGTACACGTCAACCAAAGGCCCTAACCTCGCAACAGATCGACTCAACCGTCACTTGGACGAACTGTATCAGTATTACAGTCGATGGAAAATCCGACTTAATCCATCCAAAGCAGTAGCCATAATTCTGAGTATTAAACACTCCCAACCTGCTTCTCGATATTCACAGAATATTCGAATAAAAATGGGAGATACTACGATTAGACCACAGGACAAGATGAACTATCTTGGGGTCACTTATACCCCAAAAATGAATTTCATCAAACATGTGACCCACATTCTCCAAAGGGGCTTCGGTCGGTCTAAGCAACTGCACAACATCTTGAAGTGGAGGAACAAAGTTGACACCAAAGTTAAGCTTCTCTGCTATAAGCAGCTAATCCGATCTGGAATATCGCACGCCTTTCCCATATGGTCCTCCATATCTTCGGCTCAAATGGAAAGACTTCGGGTTTTCGAAAGGAAACTCCTCAGAAGATCCACCAATCATTCTAGAAGGCCTGACGGTCGTCATTACACCAACTCTCACCTATACGAAGGTGCCTCCATTGCCCCTATCGACGAGTACTTGCTTCAATTAGCATACAAGTACCTCGAAAACATTCAGAACAGCGAGAACCTACTTGTACGGGACTCTTGCGTTCTTGACCCTTCCCTCTCTCGATCTTTTCGGATCAAACCCCCACAATTTCTTCTTCAGTACAAAACTGAAGAAAGCACCCTTCCTAACAACATTCCCCTCTATAATAGAGGATTCCTGGACCCATCCCATAGGGTCTACTATTAACAAGCCAAACACACGAACGCACAGTACAAGACGGCACAAACACAAACATACACACCGACCAAAGAGCAGATTATCAGACGCCAAAGACGTGATCTGCGTTTACTACCGCACCCAAGACCCACCGGTCTTGTATGATTTCTTTCCCACCATCCCTCTATAAAAGTACTTAAAGAACACTTGGACTAACACTGTCCACACTATCCTTGGATACCCCCCCTTTTTTCTTTTCAGATATCGCGAGACCGAGCCCAACATCCTTACGGATGTGGGTGATTCTGGTTATCGCAATATGACCAGAAGTCAGAGACAAGATGAAGGACACATATGTCCTGTCTCGCTAAATTCGGCCTTCTCGCCACAATTTTTTTTTTTTTTTTTTTTTTTTTTTTTTTTATCAAGGATCAGTCGTGATTGGCGTTCGAGATGTAAGGACGCCAATAAGCAAAGTTTAAAATAAAGCAGTCGTTAAAAATAGTTTTGTTTGTTTTGTTATTGCAATTTTAAATTGAAGACACGAACGACAAGGAGAGTGAGTGTTGGCTGATCCAATCTTACATAGAAGACGAGAATGAGCATCGACTGCTCAACTTTAAATCGAAGGTGAGAGCAGGTCTCGTTTTTCAGCAATCGGTTGTCACTCTTCCCTCAGGGGATATGGGGAAGCACGGCGGCAACCGCAACGGGTCCCCTCAGGAGGAGACAAGCTCCCTGAGAGAAGGACCACAACAGGTGTTTAATCCAAATATTTAGTGTAGCTTGTAAAGCAGTCCTGAGATCCAAACACAGTCGAATGCTTTAGATATGTCGAGAGAGATACAGACCGTCGGGCTTTGGTTTTGAAGATTAGTTGTGACATCGTGCGTTAGTTTTAACAGAGCATTACAGGTGGAGTGTTGTGAGCGAAAGCCAAACTGGGATTTGGGATAATAACGTTGTCATTAGCAAATGAAAGGAGATTTCGATATATCTTGCATTCCAATATCTTGCTTAATGTGTTTAATAACGATATCGGACGATAGTTGCTGGGGTAGTTGGAAGGACTGGACTTACTGATAGGGACTATAACCATGGTTTTCCAGTTATCTGGGAAATGTGATCCGTTAATTATGTGGTTGAGAAGAACGAGAATAGGGACTAGATTTGACGGGAGAAGTCTTTTGTAAGGAAGGTTTGGAATTCCATTTAAGCCTGTCGACTTCTTGCTGTTGCGTGATGTTATAAATTCAGATAATTCGCCTGCTGTTAGCAAGGTCGCCTTATCCAGTGGATGAGACGCTTTGTTTGTTTCGTTGAATTCCGCGGTGAAATATAATATATTTAATAAAAGGGGAGTAACTGCTATGTAGTTTTCGTCTAAGCTGTTTTTTTACACGTAACAGTTTTGTAAGGATGTTGGGTAAAGGTTTTCCTAGGTGATTATGTGGGATGGATGTAGGTGTGTGGCTGAAGAGGGCATTTTTTAGTATTTGCTCTATTCTTAAGGCTGCTTGATCAATTTCAGCAGGGAGTAGGTTTGAAGTCTCTGGCGAAGTATAGTCTGTAAAACTGGCAGCAATGTCCCTATTGACTCTTTTCCAGTTTGTCCTGGAGAAATTCGGGAACGGATTGAATGAGTGACATGGTTCGAGGGCTGGGATTTGGACAGTGGTGTGGGCGGACCCATGATCGGATGGGAATTCGAAGGATACTATCGGGAGGTTAGGTGAGTAGACGTCTACGGATTTTAGGAAAAAATCTATTGTTGATTTAGTAGTATTGGAGATACGTGTTGGCTGTAATGGACAGTCCGCATAGATATGTGGATGGAGTTGAAGGAGTGCTAGAAGCTGGCAACCATATTTATTGCACTTAGTGTCGTTAAATGAAGTATGCCGAGCATTCCAGTCTCCTCCTATTATGAAAAGTGCAGGTACAGACTGTTGGATTATCTCAGTGATGTCGGAACTAGGGAAGTTTGGTCCCCGATAAGAGTGAATGTATACGGACGACAATACAAGCACTTTGTTGCTTTTGCAAAAGATTTTAATTGCCGTGTACTCAATATTATTTATATTGGTGAACCTAATTTCGGAAAAATAGAATTTCTTGTGTATTAGAATTCCAGTACCTCCTCGAGGTCCAGTGGTTCGTGGATTAGAAACAAGTGAATAATTCGGGACAGATACTCGGGAGTTTGGTTTAAGCCACGTTTCTGAGAGGAGGAGGAGGATATCTGGAGAAAACTTGTCAACGAACAATCGGAGGTGTTGTGTGCGAATATTGGAATATATGGACTCTGCGTTGAGGGAAGACATATTGATGCAGATTGGTTTTGGATACCTGAAGAATACAATGATAAGGAAATACGTGGTCAGGCAGAACTTTCAACATCAACCTGATTCGGCCGAAGAACACTCTCTGTCCTTTCTGTAAGTTCGAAACAATATTTTAATGTGCGTTGACATGCGGTTGTGGCGCAAGGCTAATAACCTTGCTCGGAACAACAAATTATTATGGAAAATTTAACAAGCCTCATACTTGTTAAATAAGGCCAAGACCGGATCCCGGTTGTAGTGCCGATGATGATGATGATGATGACATGCGGTTGTAGGATGTGTTGAAGTGTTGCCCGCATATTTTAGAAACCTTATAAGAAGGAAATATATATAAACATAAACCAAGATACTTGTGAGAAAGTGGTGATTCTTTTATTATACGAGGGCAGTTTGACAAGTCAGTAACTTTTTGAATAAAAGATATTTTTAGCGGCAGATAAGCATTTTATTTCTCAACACAGTCTCCTTTTAGCTGATACATTTAGTCCACCAATTTTCCAATTTGTTGTTCCTTCTAAATAATAGGTTGCCTCAAGGCCCTCAGAATAGGCGTTAGTTTGTGTGATGACCCCTTCATTCGACCCAAATCTCTTACACCCCAGCCATTTCATCAGGGGATTAAATCTGGAGAATGTGTTGGATGGGGTAGCAGTTGTAGCCCAATTTTTGGTTATGCTTAATCAGCACACGAAGTTCACTTTTACCATTTTCATTAAAATTCACGAGGTTGTCTGCTTTCAATGGTGTCAAGCACAAACTAAATGGGGCAGATTGCTCAAACTTTGACAGTAATCTATTTACATACAGTAATTGCGGGAGCAGTACATTTAAAGTTAATGCGCGAGCAATTCAAAAAATCACTGACTTATCAAGCACTCATATCATATATGGCTATTAAGTATGAAAAATAATGTCGGCCAAATGCTTCAACTTATTGATAACGTCACTTCGTAAGTGTTTCTTAATCCCGCCAATATGCGTTATTATCTCATCTCGCAGCGGTTGAGCCTTTGTTGCTTTGTTAACATTGATTTTATTCTTATTCTGTATGGAGAGGTGGATATTGTATTGGCTTTTTGATGTGAGGACGAGGGTGACGCTATGGTCAAAGAAGTCCAATGTGCAGCTGGTTGTGATATCATTGAAATTGCTTGTGTGGGGAGGAAGTAAGTGCACCGGCGTACGGGGCTGATTAACTTCCTCCTCCATCATTCACTAATTAAGTTTGGCCGAATATCGCAGCAGGTACAGGAAACGCGCTTTAACAACGAAATGTGTCTAGTTGCGAATTTAATTTACCTTTAAATTTTGAAAATCAAACAGTTAATGAACTTTATTTTTATTGGATGTATTTTATCGAATGGCTTCATTTGATTCAATCTGAATAACTACTTGTTTTGTTATCTAATTGCCCAGCATCTTTTAAAAACCACAAAGTACTACACCACACTAACTTCTTCAAAAGAAAACACTCGACTCGAATTAACTGGTTTCGCACCGTACCCGGCGGAGGTACGGTGAATGGCGAGCGACCCGACCGCCACGGAGATTGAATTACGACTCCAACGATATCCTCTCCCATAAGGATATCGTTTTTTACCTACCACCAGGGAAACGTAAAGTCTCTCTTGCTGGTATAGGAAACCAGATCTTGTAATACAGGTCATGGTGGTATGTGTGGGATCGTTGAGATCAATGCTATTCACACGTGCAGTGGAACAGCAAGGACAAAAGAAAAGGCGACCAAATGGTTCGCTCTTTAATGAGGGTCATGTTTATACGATGCCTCGTCGCTATTTTCGACGTTAGGAGAAAAAAGGTGCTAAAAGCAAATTGGATGTTTATGGCATCTCTGGCTGCAATAGAAACCGGGTTCATATTTGCATTAGGAAATGCTGGAGAATTTGGTTTCAGCGTCTATTGCGCTAATTATATGCAGCTGCTTGGGTTGTTTGTTGGTAAGACAAACAAAAAAGGTTGCCAGGCAATGTATATGAAAAGGTATATGGCGCGGCTAGGAAAATAGACGGCGCGATATTTATGGTATTTGTCTGGTACCGAATTGGTTCAGAATACCAAATAGGAAAACAAAGAAATCTTATGAAAAATTGTATGCGAAGGGATGCATGAAGGTAAGTTTTCTTTATAGGGATTTTAGGGTTATAATAATTGGGTCTGTTTGATGCGTGAAGCATCTAAGATGCTAATGCGAATTGCATTAGCAAAAGCTGGTGCAGACCCGGGTTATGGTTATGGGGGTTTTTTCAGGAAGGCGAGCCGTGGGATCTGGCGGAATCGCCACACTTGCAGTTCCTGATAGACTGGTAGACAGCAGGCGTCGACCCAGACAGTTGAAACAAAAACTCTTTTGGTCCGTAAAGGATTATCGTCGTTCAGGCATAAGCGTTTTTAAATCTTTACAGGCGGAGATGTAGTGCGATGCTCCGGAGTGTGCACTGAGATGCGCTAGACGCCTGCAAGCGACTTCGAGTTCGAGATAAAAGTCTTCTTGTTGGCTCCTTGACCCTGATTAGCGGTGCAGTGTAACAACATATCCACGAAATGATCGTGAAGAATCATGTCAAGTAAATCAATTTGCCCTTGTCACAATTAGCAAGTTTCACGTAACCAGCATTCGTTGCCGACAATAATTAAAGGTCGATTCTTTTCATTGAGTAAAAGAAACGAATTGCTCCGGTTACGATTTGAAAGAATCATATGACAATCGCTTGCGAGCTTACTGCTAGCAAGTGATTCACAAATTAATGGGGTCAAATCGTGTCATTGTTCTTACACTATGCGCTAAGCTGGTGATAGGAAATTAAGTAGCACAGTAAGCAGAATTATATGAGTGAATTTTCAATTATGAATGAAATAGCTTGTTAAGCAAAATTTGTACGAGTGGATTAAGGAATTTGTAAATAATTGAGTGCTTGATTGGGCGTATAAATACCCCAGCATTTTGAAGAATAAAGCAATCAAAAACCAACAGAGTATTTGATTCGAACACTGCGGCGTCTACGCCATCCATTTTCAGCGAGCTGCGCTTTAAACATCTAACAGTAGGGAAGTAGGGTTATAGACCAATCTATCATAATATCACAAGTGATACAAATCTAAGTATTACAATAAAACATATTATTTGGCGACAGCAGTCCCAGATATATTAGATGGCGACTCTGCGATGCTAAACATCTTATACCATTATATCACATGACGACCCACATATACCACAGCGGTCTGCTTGGGCAGTTCGACGCACTCCAGGGTCTCGATGCGGGTTTTCAGGAGAGTGTCGAGCTGCTTGTATTTAGGTGGTTCAGTAGTATCCTCTGAGATGTCTGCCAATACGGTATGGCCAATCGTATCTAAGGTCCTGATAGCGTCATAACTATGATTTATTTGATGAATTAATTATAATTTAATTGGTGTTATGTTTTCATGTTTGAGGAAGTAGAGGACGCTGTTGATGTAACTGATTGTGTGAATGTGAAGAACATCATCTGTGTTAGCGACGCAACGCGTTTTCTATCTTGTGTGAGTTTCTACTCAGTTTAAACTTCACTCTCTTGGTTGGGCCGATACCGAAGACTCGCTGTTCGGCTACCCCACCGTTTTCCTCCCATCCCACTGGCTGCAATGGCGAAGTTCGTGGAATTTATCGGCGCAGGATCAGATATCCCGCGTATTTCTCAATCTTAAGAAGAAGAAAACACGCATGTCGGATGGAGGCTCGCCAGCGAAACCGCCACCTTAAATGGGAAGCGGCATGAAGAAGTTTTGCAGTTGAAAATTGTTGACAACAAAGAGAATTTTTTTTATTACACTTCTCTCGGGAGAGGCAAATCTATAGCGCCAAATGGGCGCCCCGAGATGCCACTAAATAACTGTTGCAGTTCTTTTTGAACAGTTGCAGGTTGTAACGCTCCGGGAACACTCGCGTGGGAAGGGAGTTCCACAGCTTCCCCGCTCTGTAACGGAACGAGTTCTGATGCAGGGATGTTCACGCCGTCGGAAGATGAACCACAAACTGGTGCGATCCATCCGATTGTCTTGTGGAGCGCATATATGCCGAATTGCGCGGAACAATACTGTAGCATCTCTAACAGATACACACACAAACACAAGCAAATAGTGAAAAACACCGAACGAAAATCGAATAAGATAATGCATCAGAGCTGTATACCATAGCGATAAAATAACAAATTCACATCAGTGGAATACACTTGCGTTTAAAAATCCTATTCTAAAATCGGCCAGTAGCCGGATGTGTTACGCTTAGGTTCAATTTTTGGTGATTCTAACTGTCATAGCGTCAGTTCGAATCACACGTTCTTCACTATACGCTATAATATCACGAATCTCCGAAGAACAGCACCCGTGATAATATCTGTAAAACAGACAGAGGTCGGCTACCCGCCTTCGATGTGATAGCGGCTGTAGTCCCGACGTCAGCGCCGAGTCCCCGATCAGGCGGATCGCTGGTGTCTGTATGCTCTCAAGTAGGTTGAGAGTATGTTTAGGAGCCAAGCTCCAAACATGAGAGCATATTCGAGCGCCGTTGGGCCGGAGTAAAATATTTCTTGGCTCCAAAAAGATAACTCATCTTTCCTGAGGCTGACCTGGCGATGCTCTACAAGTGTTTATGCCATAATACATTCCCACAGACCGTGACGCCGAGCAATTTCAATCGTTCCCCCGCCTCGAGGGCCTGGCCATTAATCTTCAGCTGTGGAACTGATGATCCACTTTTCTTTGTGAATGTTGTATATTTTGACTTCCCTGCATTTAAGTCGACGAGATTGGTCTTCCCCACTGCAGGACCTGTGGGAATATAGGACGATGTGTCAAACACGGACACTTGTTTCCCCTATCCCTAGCGAATACCGAAGTTAACTCCTCGCTACAATTCCGAGGATTTTGAATAGTTTTCTTTATTGATGTTATTACTTGAAATTGCTTTGCTTTATTTGCTGGTAAATTCTATCATTCACTACTGTTCATTACACTGAAATTGTTTTGCTTTATTCGTTGGTAGATTTTAACATGCACTAAGTTTGGTTTGATAGCCGCAATGAATGACCGAACGAATGTTTTTGAAGTTAATCGCACACATCAAATTTTTAATCGTTTTTAATTTCTTGTTTGCCGTCTCGAATGTTCTTAACATATCCCCGAGCAAAACACAGAAGTAAACGGTATCTGATACTGATCCGGACTCCACTGGCGTTGTTCACAACCGCTCTCCTTGAACATAGGGATTTGACTCTGGTGGTTTGTTGCCGTCAACACCCGCCAGCCGCTATGAAGATGGATTTCCATCGGTCTGGAAGTAGCCAATCCGATCTTTTTCCTGGTGATAACCAAAGAGCGATCGAACTGGAATCTCCAACCGACGCACTTCCCCTGTGGCCGTAGAGGCCTGGATGAAAATCCATTTATTGGAAACCACGACCACGCAGCAGCGAAGGGTGCGCAAAAGAAAGTTCAGATACTTCGGCTGATTAAATAAAAGATCGAATACCGAGGCTGGCTGACTATCCCATCATAAATCATAGGGAATAGGGTTTCCTTTCCTATTAATAACATGTAACCAAACTTCGCTGCAATGATCGAGGCTACGATGCTTGGGTGCATATTTATTTAAGTGTTCATTAACACAAGAGAATGCTGCCCTGCAGGCGAAGATAATTTCTTCTGTTTAGGTTGAGTAAACAGAAGCATTTCGATTCGATAGCCAGCGTGAGAATCGTGGCTACTCGTTGTTTGGACAACATATCCTTAGTAATGACCGATGATCGGTCCTCGATACGGCAACGGATCGTATAATCGCTCATGCTGGTATGCAAATAAACATGCGTACTTGAAGGCTAAAGCCATGTTGTAGACAGTACTAGGGAATATTACAGGCGGCGTAAATGGTTTCTTCTGTGATGTTAGGTCAACAGAAGATTGCTCACCAGGGGCAGGTTTGTTTATTCTTTAATTGGAAAATATATCGTAGGGAATTCTTATTAGAAATCTGGCTTGCAGACGTGCAAGCAAGCAAGTAGCCGACTTGTCTTTTTGGACCAACAGGTTGTTGGAGGAGTATGTTGATGGGCATGTTGCCGCCCAGAGGAACTGCTCAGATTCCTAATTGATCCATGTAAAATGAATCACAATGGTTTGGTTAAAATACGCGCTGTTGCCGAGGGTTTAATTTTCAGGTGTAGTATTTGAAAGAGTAGCTTAACGCTGCTCGATTGCAGGTAAGTTGGCTATGGTAATTGCAGGTTAGGTGGGGTTAAAGCGATAAGTGGTTCTTCGGCGCCTTGAACAAACTCCACAGACCTTATCTAGATCCTGATTCAGAGAGTCAATCTGTCTACATCTCAGCTGATGCGACGCGGATGCACGAAAGCTCCTCCGTGCATAAGATAAGCGGAAAAGTCTGCCAAGAACCGGCGATAGTTCTGGAGCACAGTTCTTCTTATTGCTGGTATTCTGTCCGGGCCGGTTGCCTTCCTAGAATCCAGTTCACGTAGAATATATTGAATAGTGCGGGGGCGAAATCTCACATCCCGCATCGAAGACCGTACCGGCGAGATCACAGGTGGCGCCAAAAGACCGGGATCGAGGTTTGAATTCGCGGAAAATAATTTCTCGAACACATTAGCTTTATTCTTTGGATTCGTGACTAACGTCCCGCTGTCTGTCACTAACGGAGGGAAAGAGGAGGATGCAACGTTGCCGCTGACAGCTTTTGCCATAGACCAGAAGGAGCGCAAACTAGTCGGCCACCGGAGGAGTTTATCGATCACCCTATCGTTGCGAGCTTTCTTCGTGGTATCAATGGCCTGGTTGCACGTGGAAAGGATGCGAAGAAATCTCACAAATCGTCCTAGTTAGCAGCCCATACATGGCGAAGCTGCCTAGGCCGGTTATTCGCTTGATATGCAAGTGCTTGCGCCACAGATACCGAGAAGTGATCTGAGTTCCCCAGTGGCACAGAAACCTCTACGGTATACATACTCGGTTCGGATGTCAGAACAGATCCAGGGTGTTCGGATAATCGCCTCGGGCATCCGGCACTCGCGTTGGTTCCTCCACGAGTTGACTCAAATTGTGGCTAGTAGTAAACTTTTCCGCCAGCCTCCCGCCCTCGTCGGTTCTGTTAGAATGTACCAACCAGCCGGAATTGTGCACATTAAAATCGCCAAGGACAACAATTGCAGAAGCTGTGTGTTTGATCTGTATCCAGTCGACGGTAAGTGTAAGATGTACGTTAACAAGTCTCGGATAACGACAGGATACGGTAGAGAGACTTGCTAAATAAGGCCAAGACCGGCTCCCGGTTGTAGTGCCGATGATGATAATATTATATATATATATATATATATATATATATATATATATATATATATATATATATATATATATATATATATATATATATATTTATTTTTATATATTTTTTTCGTGAATTCTCTTTGAACGTAGTTGTTTTTGTACAATTTGAGTGCGTTATGTTACTGTGTCTGCATTGGTCCCCCATTCCTTTCTCTTTATTTTATTAATTTTTATTTTGTTTTTGTTCGTATTTGAGCATTTCGCTGTCTACCGTAGTTGTTCTTATACAACTTAAATGTGTGCGTAGTTTTCAGCGGCCTGCAGAGGAAAAATGTACTTGATCAGGTATTTCTTTCTCTTGTTTCTTCTTTTTTTTTGTATTGTTTCTGATAGAAAAAAAAGAAACAGAAATCTAATCGTAATTAAATGACCTGAAAATTTCTTATAACGCTGGCGATGCACACATTTCGCTAGACTTATTATCACCCCATTCAAGCTATTTTTTAAGAGCCACGATGTAGTCATGACAGACAATCAATCTGCGAGTTTGTATCATTTTCGCTATTCCAAAACCTTTAACAATATTATATGATATTGCAATATATAATATGCAGGCGGCCATGCAATTACAATTTGAGCTAACAGCAAACTAGTAAAGAGCGTTTTATTTTTCCAAGGAAAAACAAACCACCCCTGCCTCTGGCCACTGCATTTGAATTCTGCCAATTATATATCTTTAATTAAGAGTTAAGTATTTACTCCAATAAATACGAGGGTTGCCCCTTATGTTTCGGGATTTGGCAGCCCTAGCGTTGCAATCCGGCAATTGACAGCTCTGTCGTAAAGTTGGACATTTTTGAGGTTATACGCACTCAGAACGTTTTGACATACGAGCGCTATTTGTGTTGTTTACAGTAACTTAAAAGATTCATCTCAGCCCAAAAATGGAATTAAATCGGCCACATTTTCGTGCGATTATTTTTTACAACTTTCGGCGTGGATTAACTCAGCAACAGTGCATGGATGAACTTAATTCAATTTTTGGCGATGAAGCTCCATCAAGGACCAGTGTTTATCGATGGTATGGTGAATTCAATCGTGGTCGTAGTTCAATCCAAGATGAATTTCGTGAAGGTCGTCCAAAATCAGTTGTTGTTCCGAAAACCATTGATGCTGTGCGCGAACTGATATTGGAAGATCGTCATGTGACCTATCGTGAGATTGAGACAACCTTAGGCGTTAGTGAGACCAGCATACATTCAATATTGCATAAACATTTTACTGTCAAAAAAATTTGTTCGCGTTGGATCCCACACAATTTGTCAATCGCCCAAAAAAGGGCTCGTGTCAATTGGTCGAAAGAAATGCTCAAAAAATACGGTCGCGGTGCTTCGAAACACGTCTATGACATCGTGACAGGTGATGAATCGTGGATTTACGCGTATGAGCCCGAAAGTAAACAGCAGTCGACTGTCTGCGTGTTTCAAGATGAGCCAAATCCAACAAAAGTTGTTCGCGCACGAAGCACTTCCAAGCAAATGGTCGCCTTTTTTTCGGAAAAACTGGACATGTCGCAACCGTACCACTAGAGCAACGCAGAGCAGTCAATTCTGAGTGGTACACAACCATTTGCTTGCCAGTTGTCTTCCAAGAAATCAGGAAAACCAACCGCCGAAGACGGATCACTCTTCGCCCACGACAATGCGAGCTCTCACACATCGGCTGCGACAACTGCATTTTTGAGCACCCAAAACATCGATTTGATGGGTCATCCGCCGTATAGTTCTGACTTGGCACCGAATGACTTCTTTTTATTCCCGTACGTAAAAAACAAACTGAGAGGTCAATGTTTTTCGACACCTGAAGAAGCGGTTGCTGCATTCAGAATGCATGTGTTGGAGATTCTCAATCAGAGTGGCAAAAGTGCTTCGACAATTGGTTCAAACGTATGCAAAAGTGTATAGATCTTCATGGGGAATATTTTGAAAAACAATAAAGTGATTTTCGATGATCAATATTAGTTTTTGTTCTCTAATCCCGAAATATAAAAGGCAATCCTCGTACCATGAATGCAAACAGCATTGAATTGTTGTCCTTCCAATAAATCGTGACGATATAGATCATTCGCAAAGCATACCAAGTTAATTGGAGGCATTGTTATTAATAGTTAAGCATTCGGTTTCTACCTGAGGTCTATTAAAGATTCGCAGCAATCTATATTTTAAGTAGCTTTGTAATCGTCACAACCAGCTGCAGATTATTTTCATCGTTAGTGGCTACAAAGTGTGCAATATATTTGTGGAAATTCTTGGTCGGGCACACTAATGCGAGCGCATAAATATCACTTTGAAGCTCCGGACACAGTTCAACAGTTATTTTGTCGCTTGGAATAGGTTTTCTTGTCGTCGGGCGGAGCGAAGACTCGCCCCGAGGCAATTATTTTACAATATAGACTGTCATTTATTTCTACGTAAACTTCCAGATTAACAATATTAAAAAAGGATAAACCCTTTGAAATAAGTCCAACGTAAGACCTATATTGTAGGTCAAGTCAGTATCTAATTCAATTCAGTATCTAATCTTGATTTTATATAACAATTTGTGTTGTGGGATAGAAAACCACTTAGATATGGTTAGGGCTGGTGTAATGAACGTTTACACTATCGGACGTATAAGCAGTGGGCTACATGAGTACGTTTGATAAACCTGTACTCACTTTCGAAAAATTCTGAACGATTAAAGAACCAGAAATACATTTTTATAAATCTGACACCATAAGAATGTTCTTTATAATATGCCTTGTAATTTATTCACACCATTAAATTGTATCCACCAGTTAGGTTAATTGCAAATGCTCCTTTTTCGTTTTCTTTATGATATTCACCATTTTCAGGCGTGAAATTGTCAAGCACCACAAATCCATTCACCACCATATGATATTAATACTTTAACCAATTTCACAATGTTGGCGTCTCTGGAAAAATGTCCACACATGGCCGCAGCAAATTTATCGATTTATTGGTATCAAGTAAAACTCGTCCTTTAAATATCACCAGAATATTCTACCCTGTGCTGCACGTTCCTCTGAATTTCCTTAATCGACTGCGAACAAAATTGGATTTTCATGGATGTGTGTATGGAAAACATCTGGTTCGCTAGGGACGTGATTAATATAGTCCTGGAAAGTTGTGTTTGAGTTTGAGAGTCATAAGCCGATGCGAATGGACCGTTTTCACAAAGAACCTTTGATCAATATCGTCTGTTTCTCATGAATTTTAAAAGGTTACTGGGATACCATTCTGTGTTTCCGAGAACCGAGGCCTATTTAAGGATGGTTAGAAGATTTTTTCAATTTGCCAATGGATATTAATTCGGCGATCGAGTTTTCAATTACGCATCTTTTAAAGTCGAAATATTTTTGTGGGTTTAAAGGGATTTGTATTTTGTCGGAACTAGTGAGCATGTGGTTTTCCCAACAAGAGTATTCACTTCCGTGGTCTTCTTTTATGGTATTTCATTTAATAAACTACGGTGCACGTCAAATGGGAATGCGGCTAAGACATAGGGAAAATCACAGGGAGATATATTACTGTCCAACATTGAAATACTTGAACATCTTCCGGAGGTGGTGGTGCTGTCAAAGAAGTTATAATAGCTGGTAGGTTGGGTATATACGTATCGCACCGGTTTTTTTTCTTTTAACCTACTGTATTTATTTGACCAATAATCAATGTTTACATCAAGTACTACAGCTAACTTATAGTTCTAGTGATACAATTGTTTACATGCATACATTACACATTTTTCAAACATAACTGAATGTGTGAATAACTATTCGAGTATTATAGGTTTTAATATTAACAGTTTTCATGGAAAAGGTCAGAAAACCAAGATTTTTATTTTTTAATTTAATCTAATCTAATACTTAACTGAACTCTAACTTATTGTAGCTTAACCTAATTTATATTGTGACGCATATGACAATCCGTACTAGAATATTCTAGAGAGTCCGGAACAGAGTACTAGAATATTCTATAAAGTAATGGAAAACTGGAGACTAGGAACAGTAGAACATTCAAGGCAATGGAACGGACGGAACGAAACGCTGAAACGGTATAAATACGCCGCACATAAAGATAGTGATGAGTAAGAAGTAGAACGTAAAACAAGCGATAAGTCTCGAGCGAGAAGTAAGCAGTAAAATACGCGATAATTACGGAAGCGATAATAAAGAAAACGTTAAGTGTACGGTAAAAAGTAATGATTGTTATTACGGACTAATAAAATGTCACATTAATTCAGAATCGATTTAACGGCTCTTATTTATTTTAAAATAATTAATCCAGCGAACCCTAAGCTCGCTACTATATTATAATAAGTTAAACAGGTAATGTGAGTTGGGGAATATAGGGATTGATGGTTAAGGAGATAGGTTGGCGTGGGATATGGTCAGTTAGTGGTCGCGGGTGGAGTAACACTTTCCGGTTGTTCGTTAAAACGCAGAATGTTGGAGAATGGTTGTATGTTACAGTATTTGAACTGATTGGTGCCAGCTCGGTGTTATGGTACACTACCTCGTTGGAGTCGTTAACCAATCTTCCAGAGGTGAAGAGACTTCTAGTATGGAGACAATTCAGATAGTGAGCCCTGTTATCTAGAGGAGTTGGGAGTAGTGAAGTTATTATAGGGTTGGGATTATTTGGGAGGTTTTCAATAAATTTGATAGACAGCTCTAGGAAGCGTCTATCGAGAAGGCCAATATTGGAGGCATTGTATAGCAAGCTGTTATTGTAATACTTGTAAGAGTTGGGTTGTCGGCTGAGGCCAGTGACCAGCCTGAAGCATTTCCTTTCGAAAGTGAGTAGCTTCTCCATTTGGGCTGTTGTTATATGATACCACAATGGACACGCATATGTCAGTGTAGGTCTGATTATTTGTTTATAGATGAGCAGTTTGACTTTGTGAGAGAGACCGTTGGGTTTCCACATCCCTCTTCTACAGAGATTCAGTTGTATTGTTGCTTTACGTAAAGTATTTTTAATGTGGGTGGAGAATGAAAGGTCATTGGAAAAGGTTATTCCCAGATATTTTAAAGTTTTAGAAGGTTTTATCTGGGTGTTATTTAGTTTGAGTTTAATTTTGTTGTGGGTGCGCCTTGTGTTGTTTGTGCAGTGCTAATTTTTACCCTTAAACACTATAAGTTGGGTTTTATCAGGATTTAGGCGAATTTTCCATTTATTGAATAGATTTGGGAGGAAGTTATTAATGCAGTTTCTTGCCTCTTTTACAAACTTGCTGCTGGAGTAGACTATGGTGTCATCAGCGTAATTCAACATTACGGTATTGGGTAATTGAGGCTGCGGTATGTCTGAAGTATAAAGGAGGTATAATAGTGGTCTAAGAATTGAACCCTGCGGAACCCCTGCGGTTATATTATACGATTGGGAGATAGAAGAATTTATTTTGACCATGAATTTTCTACCAGAGAGGTAGGAAGTAAGAAGTTTGGTAGTATGGGTGTTTAATCCAAATATGTAGTGCAGCTTGTAAAGCAGTCCTGAGATCCAAACACAGTCGAATGCTTTAGATATGTCGAGAGAGATAAAGACCGTCGGGCTTTGGGTTTGAAGATTAGTTGTGACATCGTGCGTTAGTTTTAACAAAGCATTACAGGTGGAGTGTTGTGAGCGAAAGCCAAACTGGGATTTGGGATAATAACGTTGTCATTAGCAAATGAAAGGAGATTTCGATATATCTTGCATTCCAATATCTTGCTAAATGTGTTTAATAACGAAATCGGACGATAGTTGCTGGGGTAGTTGGAAGGACTGGACTTACTGATAGCGACTATAACCGTGGTTTTCCAGTTATCTGGGAAATGTGATCCGTTAATTATGTGGTTGAGAAGAACGAGAATAGGGACTAGATTTGACGGGAGAAGTCTTTTGTAAAGAAGGTTTGGAATTCCATTTAAGCCTGTCGACTTCTTGTTGTTGCGTGATGTTATAAATTCAGATAATTTGCCTGCTGTTAGGAAGGTCGCATTATCCAGAGGATGAGACGCTTTGTTTGTTTCGTTGAATTCCGCGATGAAAGGGGTGAAGGATGGGATCATTGTGCGTGAGATGTAGTCGTTTACAGTATCTTGAAAATTGGAGACTGAGAGGGAGTCGTTTTGTTGATGGATTTGATAAAAGTGATTAGCTAGACAGTTTGCTATGTCAATATCTGATTGGACTGGGTGATTGTTAGTAGGGTTGATAATATAATCGATTCGAGGTTTGTATTTTCGACCCGTTAGTCTGTTGATATTTTTGAATAAATCACGATTGAATTTAATATTTTTAAGTATAGACGTGTAAGCCTGGTCGGCAAATTGTTTTAGTTGTCCATTTATCAGGGTAGTCAAGAGTTGGATTTGATTTTTAATAAAAGGGGAGTAACTGCTATGTAGTTTTCGTCTAAGCTGTTTTTTACGCGTAACAGTTTTGTAAGGATGTTGGGTAAAGGTTTTCCTAGATGATTATGTGGGATGGATGTAGGTGTGTGGCTGAAGAGGGCATTTTTTAGTATTTGCTCTATTCTTAAGGCTGCTTGATCAATTTCAGCAGGGAGTAGATTTGAAGTCTCTGGCGAAGTATAGTCTGTAAAACTGGCAGCAATGTCCCTATTGACTCTTCTCCAGTTTGTCCTGGAGAAATGCGGGAACGGATTGAATGAGTGACATGGTTCCAGGGCTGGGATTTGGACAGTGGTATGGGCGGACCCATGATCGGATGGGAATTCGAAGGATACTATCGGGAGGTTAGGTGAGTAGACGTCTACGGATTTTAGGAAAAAATCTATTGTTGATTTAGTAGTATTGGAGATACGTGTTGGCTGTAATGGGCAGTCCGGATAGATATGTGGATGGAGTTGAAGGAGTGCTAGAAGTTGGCAACCATATTTATTGCACATAGTGTCGTTAAATGAAGTATGCCGAGCATTCCAGTCTCCTCCTATTATGAAAAGTGCAGGTACAGACTGTTGGATTATCTCAGTGATGTCGGAACTAGGGAAGTTTGGTCCCCGATAAGAGTGAATGTATACGGACGACAATACAAGCACTTTGTTGCTTTTGCAAAAGATTTTAATTGCCATGTACTCAATATTATTTATATTGGTGAACCTAATTTCGGAAAAATAGAATTTCTTGTGGATGAATGGACTCCGACAAGGGGACGGCCTGGCCTGCCTCCTCTTCAACCTGGCGTTGGAGAAAGCAATCCGTGACTCTGGCGTTACAACAAGAGGGACTATTGTCACCAAGTCCAGCCAGATACTTGCCTACGCAGATGACATCGACATCATCGGTAGAACCGAATCGGCGGTACAGGAATCCTTCACCCAGATCGAGCAGGCGGCACAAAAACTGGGACTGCACATTACCGAGGGAAAAACGATGTACATGGTGGCAACTTCTGCGAAGAGAAGACCTAACGTTGGTCAAACTATCAGGGTAGTGGAGCACGAATTTGAAGTAGTGCAATCCTTTAACTACCTTGGGTCAATAGTATCAGCCGATAACAATATGGAAGAAGAAATACGCGAACGGCTGATTAAATCCAACAAAGCCTACTATGGTCTATCAAGGCTCTTTAAATCCCGAAATTTATCCAGAACATCCAAGCTATTACTGTACAGGACCATGGTCTTACTAGTACTCATGTATGGATCCGAGACCTGGGTGCTTAATAAAAGGCACTCTGAACTCTTAGCCGCGTTCGAGAGAGGTTGTGGGTATTTTCACTAGTGGCGTTAGCATGAACGCAGATTAGACGAAAACACCACAATTTAATTCACGGCAGCTGATTCCTCAAAACACAGTTCTCCACGCAAAACGAAAATAAAAGTCACTGGTGTTATTTTAGCACGTTATCCTTTATTGTAATCCTTCTGTGGTTATGGTGGATACACTAGAAAATTCGGCGTAAATTGACGCGACAAACCATGACAAAGATAAGATACTTCACGAGCTTCTAATAAGAAGTGTATTTATACATCTATCTACGCGTAAATAACCGGCATCCACACATCCGTCAAAACGTAAATTATTATTATTTAAAAGTACATCAAACACGCGAATTATTGAATCCTTTCAACTCTGATTCTCTATGGCTTCGAAAACTCCAGCGACACTTGCTCACTATGAATGATAAAATCTGACTGGGTATTTAATGCCCACAAAAGAAAAGGGACACCTAAAGGAAAACCGCAAAAGGGGAGGAGCCACACGATTAACTCGAGGTAGTTAATCGTGATTGGACCGGGGGAATAGGCATACATTATGCGTGTGTGTGTATGCCTCGCATACGATCGTCCGGCGCCCGAGGATGGATGCCAGCATCGCAACTGCATCTTCCACGAATGCAAACAATGGATATCTGGGGCGAAAATGACACGAACCGAAGATCTGGTCATCCTATGGGAGGCCATAAATCAACATTTCGGTTGATGGTGTGAATTCCCTTCGGTCCGCCGACGGGTGGCGGCCGCTAATAGGGAATTGTATATTCAAGACACTCTGTGGTGCAAATGTGTTGTTTAGATATTGCAACGAATATAGGGTGCAGCCGTTGCCAGATGTTGAAAGTAAACACTTGCTGGCTGCATCCAATTCGTTGCTTGTTTGCGGTCCCTGATCGGTGGGGACCGATAATAGGAAACCAGCTATTGCTGGTAATTAGGGAAATGTTTGGTTTGCCTCAGCCGAAACCTCGTCGGCGGTGGCAAACCAATGGGACCTAATAGGCGAATGCTAGGAGTGCCATGGGCAAACAAGGAAACGAGTAATCAAAGAACTCTTTGTTGATGTTGTTTCCATAGCATAAGGCTATGGAAACGAGATGCCCTGGGTAAAATGTATGCCTGAGGATGAGATTTCAAATGCCACGGCTATGTGATAATCTTTGCCGTGGACTTAATGTTTTTTTGTTTTCAGAAATCAATGCCTGCCCGAGGATAAATTTTCGATGCCACGGCTAAGTGATAAGCTTTGCCGTGGACTTAATGTTTTTCAGAGATGAATGCCTGCCCGAGGCTAAATTTTCGATGCCACGGCTAAGTGATAAGCTTTGCCGTGGACTTAATGTTTTTTCAGAGATGGTGATGGAGAAAAAGGGGTTTGGAAGGAAAACCCCCCACAGAATAGGTAAGCTGCCTAACGGATATTCATAACAGTTATCCGATTGGGTAACTGTATTAATTCCAGCGTTTTGGCTGGGGGTAAATGCCGTAGCAAGGTTACGCAACCTTGCTGAAATTCGACTAGTGGTGAGTCGGTTCGCCTGGAATAGTGGGGGTCGAATGATGTATGGCTCTTCGGGCCCTGAAGAGCCCCACAAGGTCTTAAGGAGAATTGTTGTCCCCGTATGTGAGGGAGGACGATTCCGGAGACGCTACAACCCTGAGTTGTACGCAATCTACCTTGAAGCTAATATGGTAAGAAAAATCAAGCTCGGTAGACTCAGGTGGGCGGGACACCTAGCTCGAATGAGCGAAGAGGAGCCTGCCTGGAAAGTCCTTTGTGGCAGGATGTATGGAAGGAGACAGCGCGGTAGACCTTGTCTGCGATGGAGGGATGGCGTAGACCAAGACGCCCAGAGCCTGGGAGTGCCAAACTGGATGACATCGGCTCAAAATCGGGACCGGTGGAGAGATTTGTTAAATAAGGCCAAGACCGGATCCCAGTTGTAGTGCCGATGATGATGATGAATTCTGCACAGAGCACCGGCCACTTGCCTGCTCCGACGTTATCTCTCTCCGTCGTTCGCACACGAAGTTGATTGTAACAAATTTACTGACGGTGGAGTAGTGGCGTGTCTAACAGATACACACACAGTACACAAGCAAATAGTAAAGGATAACACTGAAAGATAATCGGATTAGCAAAAGCATCAGCCGTATACCAAGCAATAAGACAGGAATTGCACATCAGTTGAGTGTGCTTGAGTTTAGAAATCGAATTCATTAACATGGTAGTGGCCTGATGTGTTGAGTATTGGTTCTATTTTTAGTGATTCTAACCGTCATAGCGTCAGTTCGAATCACACATTCTTCACATCGTCGCAAAGGCTTTAATCTCACTATACGATATCGCACTTCAGTTCGGCATTTTCCATTGTTTCCACAGACATAGGAGCTTTTGAACTGATCGAACACAAACCACAATCATATCAAACCAAAAAAACAGTTACAACACGCCACCATGGAATGTCTTTAGGCACTTAATTCAAGACTAATCTTCTCTCTAATCAATTAAAAAATACATAGTTCATTCGAATAATAAATAACAGAAAACGTTCGACTAGAATCTAATGTGAGCGGCACAACTGTTCCACAAAACTCGCAGCTCACTATATCTTCCGAAAAAACCAGACCGATTACCATCAGCTGTTCAACGAGTCGATTCGACTCCAAGATAATGTCAGAGATAACTAGTTCTACCAAAGGTGCTGCCAGCCCACCGATAACACCCAACATGATTAGTGGCCTGAATCCTTTATCATGAAAAGTGTTGTTGGCTTCGCTGTGATCGGATTGGGTACTGCGGATTTTAGAGAAGCGAACTAAGATGACCGTAATAACCTTTCTGTTCATACGGCGGGAATCTGCCATGATATAACTGCTCACATCGAGTGTGCGCACAAAAGGAACGAAATGTGCGCAGATGGTACGAAGTTACAAGATTATGCGACCAGTTGACGAGGGTCGCATTCGGTTGTCAATATCACGCAGTCAACTTCAGAATCGGACCGGTATACCTTCGATGGTATTGTACATGATCGATGAGGACAAGGATGATGCGGAACACCCCCGGCGTTTGGAAACATTGCGGATTACACAACGGTTGTACGCTTGTTGGATTGCGTATTTGTAATCAATGGACGAAATGAACGGCGACTCGTTTCGGTTCTTTGCTTTAGCAATGGGGATGACGGCTATAGGTATGTATGACTCTGGTGACGGAGGGTATGCGTGGCTTGGAATGGATTCTCAACAGCCACCGTATAGGTTTGAATGGAATGCCTGTGACCTGTCAGTCTTTTTATGAGAAAATTGTTGTTACCTACAGCTAGCTTACAAAGACTTAATTTGAAGAGATGGTGTAGTGCTCTAAAAACCCCTTCCACCTTTTCCCCCATTCCTACATCCAAATCCCAGCTATATTACCCTAAAACCCAAAATCCTATCAAAACTCTTTATCTTGTTTCTCTTTAT
The DNA here is from genome assembly GCA_963931805.1 of Microdon myrmicae. Taxonomy (NCBI): domain Eukaryota; kingdom Metazoa; phylum Arthropoda; class Insecta; order Diptera; family Syrphidae; genus Microdon; species Microdon myrmicae. Next base: position 75,135,794 of record OZ007496.1, read on the forward strand.
AAGGGTGATGAAATTCGTATTCGAGGATCAGTCTCGATTGGCGTCCGAAGTGGTAGGACGCAGTGAATTAAATTAAAAATAAAATAAGAATTTAATAAAATAAAAAGCATTTGATTGGGCTTGGCCGATTCCTCCTATTCAACGACCGGTAGCTGCTCTTCCCTCAAGGTTTGAGGAAGAACGGCGGCAACCGCAACGGGCCCCCCCAGGAGCTCCCTGAGAGAAGGTTCACTACAATGGCAATGGTGTTGATTGGTGGTATTTTTATTTATTTGCTGATCTGCTGGCTATTGTGCTGCTGGTTGTTGTGTTGCTGGCTGTCGTGCTGCGGCCTGTTGTATTGCTTGTTGTTGCTGTGAGCTCTGTTGTTTTAGTTGTTGTTAGCCGACCTCTGGCTTCGGTTTTTTGCTCACTGTCATCCTCCATTTGCTGGTCCTGTTCTAACATCAATTTTGCAGCTTTGTTACGCGTCATGATTGTGTTGGTTAACTTTACCGACCTTAATTCCGTTGTTCACTTGTTAACGTTATATATTTGTTTATTGGGTCACCTTAACTGTTCGGGAGGTCCGTCCTGGCTGCTTCATGTGGCCCGAGGCCTGTTGGACTCGGTCTCGTTTCCGAAGGTGCTGGGCTGGAGAAGTTGGCACCGGACTGCATTTCCCGACGGGGCAACCGCCCTTCCGATCGAGGTTTGAATCAAAGAAAAGAGGAAGGCTGCTTCTTTATCTATTTATTTTTAAATATTGGCTTGTGGAACAGGGGTTTGGCCTCTGGAGACTGACTGACTATTCGTCCGTCCCTTCGGTCTCCTGGATTTCGACCGATCTGAAACCAAAATGCGCTGCCCTTTTATACTCTGTGGCCACAGAGATTTGTTAAAAATTCTACATAAAAATTCCAAGAAGCAAGATTTTGTGTGTACTTCAATCGGATTAGGGTTCTAGGAAGTGGGTGGGAATTTGGTTGAACAAATTCCCAGAAGGAAATTAAGAAATGCATTTGGATTTGCGCATTTCATAATGATAGGGTTAATGGGAATTGAATCAATGTGGGACAAATGGCTTTTTCGTTTAATTTGTCGTGCATATGATTCACTTGGGTAATATGATTGGGATTATGGGCAAATGGCAGGGTAATTAGGAATTGCATCAATGTGCGACAAATTAAGTTTTGGTTTAATTTGTCGCTCGCATGATTCACTATGGGAACAAGATTGGGATTATACGTAATAATTGGGATTAGTTGGGTATAGTGATTTAGCATCACTACACACTTGTCGAACCTTTTATTGTCGTTAGTTTTCTCTTCAGCGCGTTTTTCTTTAATTTTATTTGTTTTATTTTTTTCCCCATTTGTCATGTTAGGGTGCATTCGGCACATCGCCTTTATTTCAAGCACAGACAATTGCCTGTACTAATTGCACTTTACACTCATTGTGATGAATATATATGAATAATTTTTCTTGAGTACACTTGTTTGCACTTTTACACGACACTCTTGTGTACATTTAGAATGGTTTTTGGCTTATCCTGTCGTGATTCACTTATTAATTATCAGGTTAACAAGACAAGATAGTGTTGGGGTTATATTTTTAATAAGTTTTGGTTTACCCTTACCTTTTAGGGTGGACGCCTGTTCAAGATGGAGGTGTGAGGGCGGCGTACTGGATGTGCCCGGCCTTTTAAGTGGGAGCCTCCCCGATGAGCTGATCAGACGTCTTCTGTCTACTGATCCCGTGGGTCCTGCGGGTCCTTAATGCCCGAGCTGTCTTATAGCTTCTCCGTAGGGTGGCGTCCGGCTCTTTTGGCCCGTGGTGTTGAGAGCCTTGATCATTGAGGTTGACCGGATCACAGTTCTCACCGTTGATGTGGTGAGGCTACCCGCCACAGATGGATGATTAAAGGAAACGCTTTATGTTTTACTTGAGTTTTATTTCAAATGCCTTTATTCTTCCTTCTGGATTTCGACTGATCTCGAATCCAAAATGTGCCGCCCTTTTATACTCTGCGTCATCGGGATTTGTCAAATTTTATATAAAAATTCCAAGAAGCACAAATAAGATTTTGTGTGCTTCAATTGGAATATGATTCTGGGAAGTGTATAGGAATTTACTCAAATAAATTCCCGGAAGGAGAAATCATAAAATGCATTTAGAGGTAAGCATTTCATTATGTTAGGATTATTAGGAATTGAATCAATGTACGACAAATGGACTTAGGTTTAAATTTATCGTGCATATGATTCAATTGGATTGGGATGTAAGTTAATTTGAAATTGAATCAATGTGCGACAAATTAACTTTTGGTTTAACTTGTCGCTCAAATGATTCACTATGGGCATTAGGTTGGGATTATAGGTAATATTGGGGATTTGGATGGGAGTAGTGATTTAGGATCACTAAAATAGTATGGCCTCGGAAGCTTTATAACTCGCACGGTATTTGCCTAGTGTGCCGCAGTTGTTACATTCGATTAACTGAGTGTGTTTATATATCGCTTTGTGTGATAACACTTTTGGGTAATTTCCCGGTTTCTCTAGGGAATTCTGAACCACCAAATGTAATCAACAATTTCACAGAATTCACATTTTACACATTTTTCTCTTTTTTTATTTTGTCCAATTAAACAATTTCACCTTGAACCAGGTTACAAATCTGGCGCACTGTATGGCGACAAGTAACAACTCACGGATGACGAAAACTCGACACTATCCCCAAAAAACAATGCCACCGATGTAATTCACGACGAAAGATCGACGAGTATATCCACGGATATACTTCCGGTGTGTGACTGCCTTAAGTTATAGATTCCAACCGCTCTATGTTCATCAATTTTGGACGTATAGATGCAGTGTACTAGTATGACTTAAATTGGGCCATAGTCAGTCCCTTGCTTCATTCGTGTGCTAACCTCATGAAAGCCCCAAATTCGCATGTTTTGGTAACTTCCTCCAATTGAAGAATTTAAATCCTAGAATTTTTTTCACTTATGACCAGTAATTTCTAATAAATATTTCCTAATATTAATGAAGGTATCGCATTGTAAAACTAATTAAATAATTAATTATACGATATGTACCTGGTTCTACCGTCAGTGTGCAATTGCGAACGTCTAGGCACATTAGTCTTCCTAATGCTTTTTAAGAAAGTGTGTTGGTCAATGTCAATGAATACACATGCTAGTTCTCTCGAAGTTAAGAAACGCTGGGCAAAGTTTTATTGTGCCAACAATAGGCATCTGATTGTCTAGGTCTATCTGCGATTGGCTGGACCACTAAAACAATTCCGCTAATTCATTAAACTAATTATATAACTGTTTCCAGTTTTCTTTCAACTTCCAATCTTCCCCGAATCCTATCAACCGCCTTTTACACACTGATGCTCACTCAGAGCAGTGAACTTTTCAAACAATTCTTTCATTAACATTCAACCGGAAAACTGAAGCCAAAGTTTAGAAAGTTATCCGTTCTTAGAGCGCGTCATGGAAGCGGTTTATTCCTTTCATCTGTGCCTTGTTCAATTGCTGCAGTAGAACTTCGACAATTCCTAGGCAATTTATTTTGTTTTTCGTTCTTCACCCAGAGTCCTTTCTTACTTTTGTCCCATAGTTTGCACTATTCCACTCATTCATTTATGCGATCGTCTTTATGTTGTGGGCTGAGCGAAGAATAAAGGATTCGTTCAAAGAACTCGAAACCAATCTAACTGCAATAGTTGGGTAATGTCCACATTTCCTGGCGTACTAACGACAACTAACTAACATCAGTTCCTTCCGGGATTTAACGAAGGAGCTTAGTGCCAGGAAGAATTCATGACGTCTCTGTGCCCTATGTCGTTGCCACGATAATAATTCCCGGCTGGGAGTATGGCTAATCCAACTTGTTAAGAGCACAGGCAAAGTTTGCCTTTTAAGCGATTATGGATTTTCCATTTGACTCGTATATTAATTTGTAGTGCCGTCGATGGTGGTCATAGCTCCGTACCGAACAGCATGAAGTCTGTATTTAAGTATCGATGGCAGGTGGTGGAGCACGAGAGTGAGCAACTTTGCCAAAGTCTCACTGCGCCACCTTAAAATAAAAGTATTGATTACTTCGGTTGACTGGTCCTCCGGGCCATTTTCCAACCTCACGTCGCACACTCACTATCCTTTCGAAACAATCCCTGCATCAGCCGGATCTTCATTGGTTACTTGTTGACGTCGGTTTAACTTACCTTCTGCAAAGGCATAGAACACTTCTGCAGTACATGTGCATTTGCTTCGAAAAGTCGAACTTGTTCAATTTGCAAATCCTTATTCCTCTCTGGGAACGATGTTGTGGTGGAAAGTTTTTGATATTTTGCCTGCACGTCGTCATCCTGAGATACGACCAGGAGTCACCACAAACCTTCCTTTCTAAGTGTAACATGCTTAAAATGCCGGTGTTCAGACGTTGATCCATGGTTGCATTTTCCAGTATGCTCTGAAAGGGATGCAGATCAATGGTATGGTCAATCGTGTTTTTTGTTCCTTCGAAAAGGATTACCATCTGGGGTTTTTGTAACATTTCATTAAATAAACGGGCACTACCGAGTATGCCGGAGACCTAAACTTGAATGTTTGAAGTAGTAGCAGGTTTTCAATTAGGTCATCCGTTAATCGGCAAATCAAATACTTTATCTGCAGGATTCAAAACAGAAAAGCTAATCGAAGGCAATTAAATATCGCCTCAGGATAGTCAACTTCTAATTGGCCCAGTGCTATCGAGTCGGGGTTGTGTACGGGTGGTTTTAAATGCTCTCTGCATTTAATAATGAAGACTTTTCTGTTTTGATTGATCACTTTGAGTTTAAATACCAGTTTGTTTTCTACGGAACTTTAGAGGAGGAGGTAGTTCCATACGACATAATAGAATTGTTTTACTAGCTATAAATTGCTTATATTTAATGTCAGCACTCTTTCTATGGAGTTTGCTGATCCCTTAACTGGGAAAAAATTTGAAAATTTGATTATTGTGTGGATTTCGACTTTTTGAATTGCGAATGTGCTTTGAATAGGTTGATATGTTTTGTTATTTTGTCCGATACGGCATTTCCAGGAAGCTATCTAGCTCATTTCTATGGGCGTCTTAATAATGTTGAAAAATGTATCTTCGACTTCGAAATCTGTGATCACTATACGACAGGTCTGTTGGCAACTACGTCCAATAATATGTTTCATGTCGTTCTTCTAATTCATCTCAGGGACAGTGTAGTCTGAATCTGGTGGACTGATGACTAAATTATGCAGTGGGAAGATGTTGAACCTTGTGTAGATTCAGTTACTGTTTAACCACTCTGTAGCTGTGCTTCTTGATAAAGATTTAATTATTTTTACCAGTCTGAGAAAAAGGACGACGGCCTACCCATACGAGGTGGATCTTTAACATTACGAGGGTTGCCTCTTATGTTTCGGGATTTGGCAACCCTAGCGTTGCAATCCGGCAATTGACAGCTCTGTCGTAAAGTTGGACATTTTTGAGGTTATACGAACTCAGAACGTTTTGACATACGAGCGCTATTTGTGTTGTTTACAGTAACTTAAAAGTTTCATCTCAGCCCAAAAATGGAATTAAATCGTCAACATTTTCGTGCGATTATTTTTTACAACTTTCGGCGTGGATTAACTCAGCAACAGTGCATGGATGAACTTAATTCAATTTTTGGCGATGAAGCTCCATCAAGCACCAGTGTTTATCGATGGTATGGTGAATTAAATCGTGATCGTAGTTCACTCCAAGATGAATTTCGTGAAGGTCGTCCAAAATCAGTTGTTCCGAAAACCATTGATGCTGTGCGCGAACTGATATTGGAAGATCGTCATGTGACCTATCGTGAGATTGAGACAACCTTAGGCGTTAGTGGAACCAGCATACATTCAATATTGCATAAACATTTGACTGTCAAAAAAATTTGTTCGCGTTGGATCCCACACAATTTGTCAATCGCCCAAAAAAAGGCTCCTGTCAATTGGTCGAAAGAAATGCTCAAAAAATACAGTCGCGGTGCTTCGAAACACGTCTATGACATCGTGACAGGTGACGAATCGTGGATTTACGCGTACGAGCCCGAAAGTAAACAGCAGTTGACTGTCTGGGTGTTTCAAGATGAGCTAAATCCAACAAAAGTTGTTCGCGCACGAAGCACTTCCAAGCAAATGGTGGCCTGTTTTTTCGGAAAAACTGGACATGTCGCAACCGTACCACTAGAGCAACGCAGAACAGTCAATTCTGAGTGGTACACAACCATTTGTTTGCCAGTTGTCTTCCAAGAAATCGGGAAAACCAACCGCCGAAGACGGATCACTCTTCACCACGACAATGCGAGCTCTCACACATCGGCTGCGACAACTGCATTTTTGAGCACCCAAAACATCGATTTGATGGGTCATCCGCCGTATAGTCCTGACTTGGCACCGAATGACTTCTTTTTATTCCCGTACGTAAAAAACAAACTGAGAGGTCAACGTTTTTCGACACCTGAAGAAGCGGTTGCTGCATTCAGAATGCATGTGTTGGAGATACCTCAATCAGAGTGGCAAAAGTGCTTCGACAATTGGTTCAAACGCATGCAAAAGTGTATAGATCTTCATGGAGAAAATTTTGAAAAACAATAAAGTGATTTTCGATGATCAATATTTGTTTTTGTTCTCTAATCCCGAAATATAAAAGGCAACCCTCGTAAAGATATTGGATCTGAAAAATAATCGCATTCAACTGGTTTTGATAGAATTGGGACCATAAACCGCATTCACAGTTATAGCCGACTGAATTGCACGTTCGTCTTCGCAAATGTTAAAAATATACAGAATTTTCTTTTTGTTTTATAGTATATATTTTCCACCCAGAATTGATCAATTAGAAAACTGTCAATGAATCCTTATTACTATGGAATGCCACTTTTCTAACAACAACTTTTTTGCATTTGTTTCATCAATGCTGGACGGAATTAATAATTTAGGTCGCAATTCGCGCGGCCTTCTTTACTTACTACTATACTTTTTATTGGCCTGTAGGAACCCGAAAGTTCATGACCTCACTAACGACTCCGCCATTGTTTCCTGTCCCCTGCACTCTCCTTCCACGTTCGACCATCCGATCCGATCTCCTCGAGGTCCAACCTAACATTATCCTCTCATCTCCATCGCGGCCGCCTTGTCGGTCTCTTTCCCGTGGGTTTACCGTCAAGAATTCAAGCGCGGTCCTATCGTTGCCCATTCGCGCCACGTGTCCGGCCCATCTTAATCTTCGTGACTTGATTACTCTCACTATTGTAGGTTTGCGGTATAGCCCTTCCAATTCGTGGTTGTGGAGTTTCCTCCATTGGCCTGCCTCCTCGTCATATTTACCACCAAAGGTACCCCTTAGGACTTTATTCTCGAATACGCTGAATTTGTTTTCTTCCTGTTTTGTGAGACCCCATGTTTCGCATCCGTATAGAACAATCGGCATGATTATGGTTCTATAGACACGGAGTTTTATATTCTGTGATAGACTTGGATTTCGGCAGTTTACTAGCAACTAGCGTTGCCAGAGTGTAGTCTTTTGTTAATTTCCTTCGACATTTCGTTACTGGCCGTCAGTATTGTTCCCAGGTATTTAAATTCTTTGACATTTGCAAATATGTGGCCCCTGATGTTTATGTATATTCTCTGAGGTCCACCTGCCTCGCCATAATCATGTATTTTGTTTTGTCTTCATTTATTTCCAGGCCCACCTCTTCTGCCACTTGCATGATGATTTCACTGTTTTAATTTACAGTTTCTAGATTATCGCCCAAAACGGTGATGTCATCCGCATATGCGAGCACTTGTGTGACCCCGTTCAGGGAAGATCCGGCCATGTTGTCGTCTTGTACCTTTCTGATGACATACTCGAGGACAAGGTTAAAGAGACATGGTGAGAGGCCATCCCCTTGTTTTTGTCCGTCCCGGATTTCAAATGGTTCTGAGAGATGGTTTTCTATTCTGACTCGCCCTTTGTTTTCGTTCATGGCCCGGCCATTCATCATCAGCTGTGGAACCGATGATCCACTTTTCTTTGTGAGTGTTGTATATTGTGTCTTCGCTGCATTGAAGTCGACGAGATTGGCCCTTCCCCAGTTGAGGACCCTATCTAGATCCTGATTCAGAGAGTCAATCTGTCTACACCTCAGCTGATGCGACACACATTCACCAATCGGTCGAACACTCGAAAAGAAGGAAACAATCGTACTATCATCCGCAAAACTGAATACTTTGGTATCCGTTGCCTCCAACTAATCATTTATGGCAAACAAAAACAAAGTTGGAGCCAAAATATAACCCTGGGGCACTCCCGAATTAACAGGATACAGATCCGAACACTTGCCGTGCTCAGCAATGCCCCGTGCCAGAAGCGATCAGAAGCCTTGTAGATATCCAATGCGACCGCCCTTGACTCACCATGCCGTTCAATCGCAGATGTCCATATATCGGTTATAAGTGTCAGAAGGTCTCCCATGGACCGCCTTCCACGGAATCCGTATTGAGGATCATTCAGAAGTCCGTTGCACTCCAAATACTTAATTAACTGTGTATTTATGACTTTTTCCATCACCTTACATAAAATAAACAGTAAAGCTATCGGATGGTAATTTGGTGGGAGACACTTTTTTCCCGTCTTTGGGATTGGCTGAACTCGAGCGACTTTCCAGCAGGCAGGAAAGGTGCTCCGTGCATTAGATAAGCGGAAGAGTCTGCCAAGAACCGGCGTTAGTTCTGGAGCACAGTTCTTAAGGACTATTGCTGGTATTCTGTCCGGGCCGGTTGCCTTCCTACAATCCAATTCACGTAGAATGCATTGAATAGTGCGGGGGCGAAATCTCACATCCCGCATCGAAGACCGTACCGGCGAGATCACTGGTGGCGCCAAAAGACCGGGATCGAGGTTTGAATTCGCGGAAAATAATTTCTCGAACACATTAGCTTTATCCTTTGAATTCGTGACTAACGTCGCGCTGTCTGTCACCAACGGAGGAAAAGAGGAGGATGCGAAGTTATCGCTGACAGCTTTTGCCATTGACCAGAAAGAGCCCGAACCACTTGGGCAGCGAAGGAGCATATCGATCACCCTGTCGTTGTGAGCCTTCTTCGCGGTATCAATCGCCTGGTTGCACGCGTTTCTGATTCTAACAAAATTCGTTCTGTTAACATCTGTGGGATTGGAGCGCCATTGTTTAAAAGCTATATATTTTGCCGCTGTAATCAGCTCGGATTTTTTATCAAACCAAGGTTTATCAGGCGGACTTCGTTTGATGGAATGTGGAATATACATCTCCATCCTCAGAAGAATAATCTCTTATACCGACTCCGTGCAAGTGTTAACATCGGCGTTTCCGAAGCACACCTCGGACCATGGAAAGGATGCGAAGAAGTCTCGCAAATCGTCCCAGTTAGCAGCCCCATACTTCCATACATGGCGAAGGCCGGTTATTCGATTGATATGCAAGTGCTTGCGCGACAGATACCGAGCAGTGATCTGAGTTTCCCAATGGCGTAGAAACCTCTAGTGAACCATCTCTCCGTATTCCCACTTCTTTTCCAGTAGTTGCCTTATTGTGAACATTTGGTCGCTTGTTGATCGGTTCCGACGAAATCCGCATTGGTAGTCTCCCAATATGTCTTCTGCGTACGGTATGATTCTTGCCAGTATGACATTTGTTAGTATTTTGTATGTGACTGGGAGCAATGATATTCCTCTGTAATTTTCGCGGTCAGATCTGTCACCTTTTTTGAAAATGGGGACGACTATTGAGGCTTTCCATTCTTCCGGAATGACTTTCTTATTCCGTATTATTTTAATCAGTTGGAGGATCTTTCGAGCGGTTGCCTCTCCTCGATTCTTCACAAGCCCTGTCGGTATGCAGTCGACTCCGGGAGCCTTGTTGTTTTTCAGTCGATTTATCGCGTCTACAACTTCGTCGAAAGAGGGCTCTGGGATCTGAGGCTCGGCTGTATGTACGTCTGGTGCGTTTATTTGTGGTTGATGGGTGCGCACATTGAACAGGTTTTCAAAGTACTGCTTCCACCTTGTCACGATATTGTTTGTTTCTGTCACCAGACAGCCGTTTGTGTCTCGGATTATTTTGGCTCTCCCTCGGTAGCCACTGCTATTTGATCTCATGCCTCATACATACCTCTGATATTCTTTGCTCTGGCATTTTCTAGGATTTTTTCGATCCTAGTCTTCTCCCACTCGCGTTTTTTGCGTTTTTTTGCAATCTTTCTGCGTTGACTTCATCATATCTTTCTAAGTGGATCACTCTGAGGCGTTTACGTTCTTCGATCTTCGCCCTGCACTAATCGTCAAACCAATGTTTGAACTTAATTGTTTCCTTGAGTTCTAATACCTTTTGGGCTGTTTGTTTGATTGTGTCTATGATCGATGCGCATTTGGTGCCCAGATTATTGGTTTCCTCTTACTCATTACTCCCATTCTCTAGGATGCTAAATCTATTCGTTAGTTCCTCTTGATCTTCTGCCTTTTTTTGAAGGTCTTTTAGTTTATCAATGTCGAACTTTTTGCTCGTCTCCCGTGTTTGCCCATGTGGGTTCGCTGCGAGCCGACTTCTAATTTTGCCCATCGTATAGAACAATATTGCCAATGACATTCGGTCATTAATAAATTGCACATCTTTTACACGGGGCGTAATCTTCTTGCTTATGACGAAGCCAGTCCCGAGGTTATGTGTATCGGTACCTCCACACGCCAGTGTAAGCCCGTTGGTTGTCTCTTTGGGGGAAGGGAACCTGGTCTCATAGAGGAGATCACAGAGATACACATGTATGTGTGCACATTGGTTCTTTCATGGGACAAAGCCATGAGAACGAATCTGAAAACAAGGAAAAGGGAATAACGTGCATCAACGAGATGTGACTTCAGCTAAGTAAACAAGCCGAATTTCATTGGGTGCTAATTGGGTTTCTGTTTGTTCATGCCGCTAGGTCATGAGAATCAGATCCAGAAATATGGGATGGCAAAGAGATCGGATAGATCATTGTCTAAGCTATGCATTGCAGCTGTAATGATAGCCGCAATGCACCATGCACATGGTGCTAATTGATTCTAGCTTATTTCCGGGGAATTGGTGTTTATTGCATCGCTGCCAAGGGTAAGTATACCATACCTATTTGCATTTGCCTATGCTGTAGGATTTAATTCATGCCTTAGCACGCAAGATGCGTATATTTGCTTTTGTCCCATGGGTATAGGTCGCCAGCCAATGTGTATGTAAAGCAATTTATTATACACATGGTAAGGCTGGGAATAGGCGACGCAATATTTATGATCCCTGTTATGATGGTTACATTATATGTAAACCCAATTATTTCGTTTTCAGAAATTCTAGTAGGGAAAATGCGTATGTAAAATTGGGATTTGCCTGGCAACCGAAGGTGCCGAATTGGGCTTGGCATTTATGATGTTTGGAACAGAATTCTTAAAGGGAATTTTGAATTCGAATAAATGAATGAAGGTAAGAATTCTCTTCCAGGAGCTCTTAGCTAAATATGTGGGGTAGGAAGTGTTGTGCCAGACATGGGCACTCGGTTCCCTTCTTCCTCCATCATTCACTAATTGAGTTTGGCCGAATATCACAGCAGGTACAAACACCAACTCAGTTGTTCACAGGAAGTTGAATGTTGGGGGATTTCCTTTCTTTTTGGAAACGTTTTATTGGGCAGCAGCACAGGAAACGCGCCTTAACAATGAACTGTGTCTAGTTTTGAATTTAATTTACTTTTAAATTTTGAAAATCAAACAGTTAATGAAATTTATAAATTGTTTATTGTTTGTCTTTTACATTTTTGTATGATTTATTCGTTTTCACAAAAACTATTGAACACTTTCGTATGAACTTAATGATATTGTTTTATCAAAGAGACTATTGCATATCGATTTTTTGTGCCGCACTATATGTTTTCGATAATAAACAATTTGGGATCAATAAATGTACGTTATTTCATAGATTTACGGATAAATTTACGTGGAAAAAAATAAACTAAAACTTCCTAGAGTTGAAAAATAAAACACACACGACTCACGGGGGTGCGAACTCCGACGCACCCCTCGATGGTAAAAGGGTGGCCCATCGTATTTACGCGTACCGAGCGCAAAGGTAGCGTAGTGGAGACCCGACCGACTTGGTCTGGTGATGGAATGAGACTCAAACGATATCCTCACCAATAAGGATATCGTTTTTTACCTACCACCAGGGAAACGTAAAGTCTCTCTTGGTGGTATAGGAAACCAGATCTTGTAATACCGGTCATGGTAGTATGTGTGGGATCGTTGAGATCAATGCTATTCGCACGTGCAGTGGAACAGCGAAACAGGCAGGCGGCAAGGACAAAAGAAAAGGCGACCAAATGGTTCGCTCTTTAATGAGGGTCATGTTTATACGATGCCTCGTCGCTATTTTCGACGTTAGGAGAAAAAGGTGCTAAAAGCAATATGGATGTTTATGGCATCTCTGGCTGCAATAGAAACCGGGTTCATATTTGCATTAGGAAATGCTGGAGAATTTGGTTTCAGCGTCTATTGCGCTAATTATATGCAGCTGCTTGGGTTGCTTGTTGGTAAGACAAACAAAAAAGGTTGCCAGGCAATGTGTATGTATGGTATATGACGCGGCTGGGAAAATAGACGGCGCGATATTTATGGTCCCTGTCATGACGGTTACATTGATTGCAATCCGAATTATTTTGTTTACAGGAATTTGTCTGGTGCCGAATTGGTTCAGAATACCAAATAGGAAAACAAAGAAATCTTATGAAAAATTGTATGCGAAGGGATGCATGAAGGTAAGTTTTCTTTATAGGGATTTTAGGGTTATAATAATTGGGTCTGTTTGATGCGTGAAGCATCTAAGATGCTAATGCGAATTGCATTAGCGAAAGCTGGTGCAGACCCGGGTTATGGTTATGGGGGTTTTTTCAGGAAGGCGAGCCGTGGGATCTGGCGGAATCGCCACAAATACATTTGGTAAATTTGTTGCGTGAAGCATTTACAGGTGCTAATGCAATTGTATTAGCAGAAACTAATGAAAGGTGGGTTGTAGGTATGGGGGTTCTTTGGGTAAGTAGACAGTGGGGTTTGGACGAACCGCCACAGTCCTAACGTATTACACAGAAGCAGCGAATTCGTTTTTCTATTGTTCTAACGTATTACACAGAAATAGCGAATTAAGTTTTTCTGTTAACTGACTCTCCAACCATCTTTTGGCAAAATTTGGTCCGCGATGGCATCGACTACTTCCCAATTGGTAATGACAAGGATCGGTTAATACGCTATCGCACTCCGACGTGTATTCGGCGGGGGATGAAATCTGACTATATTGCGACGCGGCCGCCCGCGGTGGTAATTGAACAACTGAACGAAGGCATGAATCCATTCACCGTGTAGTGGCAGTGGAGGCATAGCTAAGTAAACTCACTGCCACTTACTAGGAACATGAAGAAGGGTTGCTATGCCTGCATAGAAAATTTTGTTTCAGAGAATTTCTGCCGTACGGGCTGAATAAGGTTCTTCTGTTGCTGTGTATACGGAGAAATCGGTTTCGGAGGCACAGCCAAGTATGGTCATGGGTTGCCGGTTAGACAATAGAACATGGGTTTTGACCGTTGCGATGGTTGTTCCATGGAAAGACAACGCATCAAGCTGGTGACTTGCCAGTAAGAAGAATTGATATGATTTTAAATGGTTTAGGAAGAATGGGAACCGAAATGGTTTTTGGAAAAACTAAATGCTGCTTGGTTGCAAGCAAGAAAAATGGTTTAAGTGGGAAGTGAGCCGGAATGGTTTTCCGGGAAAACTAAATACTGCTCGGTTGCAAGTGAGGGATATGATTTAAGTAGAATGGGGCTGGTTAAAAATGCATTTTATGCAGGTTTAGAAATGAGCACTGTTGTAGGTTTGAGAATGTATGCTATTGCAGATTGGGAAATGTATTCTTTGCAAGCTTTGAATGGAATTGTGGGTTGGTTCCCCATGTAATATAGAGAACCCCCACAGGACCACCTGGCCATGCTTCAACATCGACAGCAAAACTGAATATTCATGGGAAAAAATGCATGCTGTGTATTTAGTGGGGTCAGATTGGTGTCATGTATTATGAATTGCTGAAACCGAGTGTAAACATCACTGTAGTTCTCTACCGAACACAATTAATAAGATTGAGCCGAGCACTCAAGGAAAAACGCGCCCATTACTACTCCAGACATGACAAAATTATTCCTCTCCATGATAATACTCATCCGCATGTTGCGGTGTCGGTAAAAAATTATTTGGTGGGGTGGTTTGATATCGTTGTTAACGTAGGAAATATCAGTTCCCTCCTCTTCCTCCACCCTGACATTTGTTTTTGAACAGTTGCATATTACATCGCGTGTTCTTACCAGTACTCATGTATGGATCCGAGACCTGGGTGCTCAATAAAAGTCACTCTGAACTCTTAGCCACGTTCGAGAGGAATGTCTTAAGTTGAATTGTTGGCCCCGTATGTGAGGGAGGACGATTCGGGAGATGCTACAACTATTAGTTGTACGCGATCTACCTTGAAGCTAGTGTTGTAAGAAAAATCAAGCTCGGCAGACCCCGGGCGGGACACCTAGCTCGAATGGGCGAAGAGGAGCCTGCCTGGAAAGTCCTTTGTGGCAGGATGTATGGAAGGAGAGAGCGCGGCAGATCTTGTCTGCAATAGAGGGATGGCATAGACCAGGACATCCAGAGCTTGGGAGTGCCAAACTGGATGACATCGGCTTGAAACCGGGACCGGTGGAGAGATTTGTTAAATAAGGCCAAGACCGGATCCCAGTTGTAGTGCCGATGATGATGATATTACAACGCGTACTCGACTGCGCAGTTCTCTGTTAACTGCACGTCACAAAATTACGCTAATGGTACGTATTCCGCGAAAACGACAGTAGTGTCAATCTTTATCAAACGCCCCTCGTATTTGCCAGATCCTTCTTTTTGTTCCAGGTTGGAAATTAACTGTCCTTAAAATCTTAAACCTGCAGATATCAGTCTAGTTCAGAAAAAGTTCTGCCGCGGTAAAAAATGGGAGAGATGGATTTCATAAGTTTTTTGAATAACGGAAGTCAGATATTCCCATTGAATCAAAATTCCCGTTGTATATCAATGCAATTTCGTGTCTAGGTCAGAGATTGCATACCAATCAGTAACTGTCTAATTTTGTATGAGGAAATTGATATTCGGTAGCTTAAAAGAGGCAAATCGAATACACCTACGTTGGATTGATTCCAAAGTAAGTAATCAAGGACTGGCCGAACTGGACATGGTGACGGAAGGATCGGACTACCATTTATACTAACTTTTTCTGAATCCAGATATTCGATTTACCTCGGATATTTTTATATATTATAATAATTGCTAGTAATAACTGGTGAAGTTTACGTACCTGCTGCCCAGTCGTCCAGGATGAAATGGAATATGGTTGTTATAAATTGAGTGACCTTAGGTGGTGAAAGTACGTTTGCAGGAGTAGGTAAGGTACTGACATTTATAGAACCTCAAAAACTTCTCTTGGACCAAAACCGATAGGTTACCTAAATCAGTTTGTAACCAGATGCCACCAAAGGATGCTGATATTTTTTTTGTTGATATTTTCTTACTGCCCACATAAATAAATAAGTCTGAATTTTTCAGAATGTAAACGAACCCGTTAATCGCTCATACGAAAATCAAGGGATTGGAGGCGGGGCCAGGGGGTTTCTTGGGACACCCTAGATTCACACACAAATAGGTCAGAGAAGCGGGCTCCGAATCGTATAGGGGTTTTTTAAAAGACGGTTTAATAATCTATTTTAAATTGGACAGGAAATCTAAACCTTTTAGCTTTAAGGTGATTATTTTGTGGGTTTTTTGTATTTTTGCAGTGCTGCTTTCTAGTATCTAGAGGAATAGAAGGCTGGTGACCGAAATGAAAAAAAGATTTTTAATTTTCTTTTATTTTTACTTCAGTTTATTTTATTACGTCTATTTGAGATGAATCATTTCACCTCGCTCGTCGGCTATGTCACTGAGATTCTATATAAATTGGGAAAAATTACGAAAAAGGGGTAAAACTATAGTTTTGTTCAATTGTTCATAACCCCGGTATTCATCATTGCATCGTCTTCACCGATATCTTGTTTTCTTCCTAAGCATGATTTATACGGAAATAATTTGACGTTTTCCATTTTTGAATGTCGATATTTATAGTATATATATAGCCCCAAAAAATGTATGTTTCTCATATATTTTGGGTCAAAACACTTAAACGACTCGACCGTTTGGAAAACAACAGGGAGTGTTGGATATTATTACCTATGATATGGTAACATGATATTTTGTGCGACTCAATTGGAGTTTCCTAGCTCGGCACGTGAAACTATCAAAACAAAAAAACAAAAAACCATAAAACCTTGAGCACAGAAGAGATAGTAAAATGCGGTGTTCCGCAAGGACCGATTCTGTTCATAATATTGATTTACTAAATTTATTGAGTAAAGATAAAATTGTATCATTCGCGGACGATACAGTAATCATAACTCGTGAAAAAGCTTGGGATAGTGCAATACAAAATGCAGAAAATAATCTGAAGGATGTAGCAACGTGGCTGCATGATAACCACCTGACGCTAAATAGTTCTAAAACTGTTTTTATGACCTTTGGGAGTTATAAAGACAGTTTACCAAAACCGTAAAATTTAAAATACACGATGATCAATGCGTTAGAGTTTAATATGATTTTCGGAGTTTAGCGGGCCTAATACCATACATAAGAAAAATATAGTACAGCTAAAATTTTAAAGTTTTGTAAATCTGTGTAATGTGTTTCCTGCACCACAAAGAGGAGAATCTACCAAATAACTACCCCGTGATACATTTCGCGTTGTTGTCATAACCCAGTTATTGCAAGTAAAAGTTCATCAAATTAAACTTGAACCACCCATGACCAAAAAGCACGCAAAACAATTGTGTGTTTTGCGACTTTGACATTTGTGGAGCTGTGGCGGGGGAATATGGTGCGGCGGCGTACGATGCTGATTCACTTCCTTCCGCCGTCGTCACTATAAGGTTCCACCAAATGAAAACCAGAACTCAGACACTGTTCACGGATGAAACACTGGAGAGGCACCGAATATCCCAGTAACGATCACCAGGAAGAGGAAAAAACACAAATAAAACGCACAGATTTAATGTTCGAATGAAACACACTGCTTATTAATTAATTTTTATTGTTTCCGATTACACTTCACGATCGGTTACATGTTGAACTGGTTTACGAGCTATCAAGTCAACCAGAAATTCACAAACGACTCGCTATAAACGCATCTCAGCAGACGACGGAGAGCGGGAGTGAACCAACCGTCACGAACGGTGGTTGAAATTAGACTCAACGATATTCAATCGTTTGGGTGGTGACCGTTGGTAGTACACATGTATATGTGTACATGGGTTCTTTCATGGACACACCATATCAACGAATCTGAAACACCAAAAAGGGGCATAATGTGCATCCATGAGAAGTGAATTCGGCTAAGCAAACAAGACGAATCTCATTGGATGTTAATTGGGTTTGTGTTTGCTTATACTGTTGCTGATGAGAAGCAGATCCCGAAATATGAAAAGACAAAGGAAACGTTTGGGTCTTTGTCTGAGATGTGCATTGCTGCTAAATAAATAGGCGGCAATGCAATGTGGAAATGTGCTAATGGGTTTTAGCTATATTACCGTCAATTGGTGTATGTTGCTTGGCCGCCAAGGGTAAGTATTTGCATTTTGGTTATGCAGTAGGATTCCATGTGTATATATGGTGATTTATGATACCCTTGGTGAGGACGGGAAATAGGCGACGCAATGTGTATGGTCCCCGTTATGATGGTTACATTGTATGCAAACCAAATCATCTTGTTTTCAGGAATTCGTCTAGGGCGATTTTTATGGCAACGTAGATGCCGAAATTGGTTTAGAATTCCTGATAAGCTAATAAAGAAGTGTGGCGGATCGTGCGAACGCCACTACTCACCTGCCTACTTACCACCAGGTAACCCTTTTTTTTCGCAAGCCTTCGGCGCCAGTAAATCGAATACTTACCTGCATTAGCATGTAAAATAACCACAATGTAGCCCATCCCAAAAAAGGGCAAAGACTGTACAAACCCAAGGAACATGCGTTCGATAAGTTTACTCCCAAGCATCAGTAAAGTATTTGAAAAAATCATTAACAAAGCTCTGCTAAAATGGGTAGACGACAATAGCATTATTCCAAATAACCAGTTTGGCTTTAGGGCGGGTCATGAAACCACACATGCCGCAGCTAAACTGGTCTCCGACATACAATGGAATAAATGTAGGAACCAATGCACAGGTGCCTGTCTGATCGACTTGGAGAAAGCCTTTGATACCGTCTGGATCGAAGGGTTGTATTACAAACTGGTCAGACATGGCATACATAAGCCTTTACTATATGTACTTTACGATATGTTAAAGGACAGGAGGTTCGTGGTCAAAAGTGGTAATGTGACCTCTAATAAAACGTATAATATCAAGAATGGCTTGCAACAGGGCGCGGTACTCTCTCCGATTCTTTTTAACATTTACATTAGCGACTTATTAGAAGCACTTCCGCAGGCTATTGCGTACGCAGACGATCTCATAATTTACAGAACAGCTCCGAAAGTTGAGATCATAAATAGGTTAATACAGCGAGACTTCAACAAAGTGCAGCGCTATTGCAATGACTGGAAACTTAAGATCAACTTCCAGAAATGTGAAGCCATCCTATTTAGAACTCCATTATATAAAGCCACGTACGACACAAGGAAAAACTGGCGAAAGCTAGTTATCGTGGGACCGCATGGAGATAAACTGGAAACCAAGAGTTTAGTTAAATACCTGGGCATCTGGCTAGATCAATATCTGTATTTCAACAGACATGTAGAGGCTGCTTTGCTCAAAGCGAGGAAAACTTTTGCTATGACAAGGAGGCTATTTCACAGTAGCCAACTTGACAGCAAGGTAAAAGTCATATGCTACATGACGCTAATCAGGCCAATGCTCATATATGGTTGCCCAGTATGGTTCAACATAGGTCCAAATTTGATGGAAAAGATTCGGGTGTTCGAAAGAAAGTGTCTCAGAAGTTGTCTCAGATTATATCGGACACCGGAATCGGACTATAAAAAGTATTACTCAAATGAGACTTTATATAATGAAGCGTACATAAATAGGGTGGATAATTTTATGATTAAATTAATCAGAGGACATATTGCGAGAGCAATAAGCTCGTCCAATGACCTAATTTTCGGGGCCTATTATCCAAACACCTTGTACTATGAGAGCGTGCGTCGCAACGGCTTTGTTCCACCAGAGGCGTTCCTTGACTTGGATATGAAAGGGCTTATACAGGATAGATCCGGAATTCCGCTGATCTATCATGTAAGTAGATCATCTGTAGACGGGCGATTGTGCTACGACCGGGAAATAACGCGCACCGAAGAAGAGCTCCTGCGCTTCAGTAGGGCTATCTCCCACAGAGACCGGGACGATAGTATTAGACAGCGTCAACAGTTCTGGTGGTTGAATGGCATATAAAGACCTGGATACCAAAGCCGGTATAGAATCATAGTATCATCAGCTAGCTTACATAGACTTAGCTTTTCTAGAATTAGGGTAGTATAAGATTTAAGTTAAGTTAGGTTAAGTGCTTTTACATAAAAAAAAAAAAAAAAAAAAAAAAAAAAAAAAGTATATACATATATATTAGGTAAGTTAAGTAAGTTAAATTTTAAGAAAAAAAAACAAAAAAATTGACAAAGTTTTTCAAATTTTTCTTTGTATTTCAACTAATTATCAGTAGTGCCACAAAGTTCTGTCGCCGAAAGGCAAATTATACAAATCTTAAGTAATGTTTAGCTTAGAGCGTCTGCGAAGGACCAGTAAGTTATTATATAAGATAATTAAGCTAGAATTTAAGCATTTTTTGTCTAGCCTTTAATTTAGAAATTAAGAATATAAAAAAAAAAAAAAAGATTGCAAGAATTGTGTAACCACAATGTCCGCTGATACAAGTGTATGAGCAATAACAGGCATCTTCCTAAAAGTAGAAATGCGTAAAACACGAAAATCATGACATGAAGACCAAGCGCAACGTAGTTGCAATGGTATGAAACTACATGGCATAGGCAAGCATGGGACATCTGCACATCGATCTGGTAAAAACACCAACCAACGATCTGATGTAGCAGAACAACCATGCAAAACACGATGCGGTTGCGCAAGCCTGCGACTAATTCCTGGAATTACCAAGCAGGCGCGCAAACAGATGAAACCTACAACGCATGCCCTTAAAAGGACACATCTCAACCAATACAAATACGAGAGATACAACGCATGCCCATGTAGCTGCATCACATAGCACGTATGAACAATACGAGCGACCCTCCATGTAATGACGTACAACGAGCTAAACACACGCCATGGCGCCCACCACTGTGCACATAATGAATAAAAGCACCAACACGCAGGGGTGCGATGTGGTGAGCATCACCAATGTATGTTGATGTGCTGGTGGTGGCGCGAGTCAACCCTAGGGAGAGACACAGTTGAAAAGAGGCAATTGACCCGAGTGGACTAGTGCACCGTGAATGCTAAAATTAAGGTATAAAGCCCTAGCGCGTAACAATTCATTTTTTTTTTTTTTTTTTTTTTTTTAAATCTTATAATTGTAACACAGTGCACTCGCAATAGTGAAAACATTTAGTTTGCAGTAGTGATCGAACTGTCAACGCGCGCTAATCACATTATAAATCTTATAATGGTAACACAGTGCACTCGCAATTGTGAAAACATTTAGTTTGCAGTGGGAACGGTACAACGCGCGCTAATACCAATATAAATCTTATAATTGTAACACAGTGCACTCGCAATAGTGAAAACATTTTGTTTGCAGTAGTGATCGACTGTCAACGCGCGCAAATCACATTATAAATCTTATAATTGTAACACAGTGCACTCGCAATTGTAAAAACAGTTGTTTGCTGTTGAAACAGTACAACGTGCTCTAATAGCATTGTAAATCTTATAATTGTAACACAGAGCACTCGCAATTGTGAAAACATTTAATTTGCAGTGGGAACGGTACAACGCGCGCTAATACCAATATAAATCTTATAATTGTAACACAGTGCACTCGCAATAGTGAAAACATTTTGTTTGCAGTAGTGATCGAACTGTCAACGCGCGCAAATCACATTATAAATCTTATAATTGTAACACAGTGCACTCGCAATTGTAAAAACAGTTGTTTGCTGTTGAAACAGTACAACGTGCTCTAATAGCATTGTAAATCTTATAATTGTAACACAGTGCACCCGCGATTGTGGAAAACATTTGTTTGCTGTTGAAACTGTACAATGCACTCGCGATCGTGGAAAACATTTGTTTACAGTTGAAAAAAAATATATACAAAATACATATAGTACGTAATTCCAATATATTAAATACATACAAATACTTATTGTACTTAATTCCAATGTATCAAATATATACTAAATACATATAGTACGTAATTCCAATATATTAAATACATACAAATACTTATTGTACTTAATTCCAATATATCAAATATATACAAAATACATATAGTACGTAATTCCAATATATTAAATACATAGAAAATACATATTGTACTAAAAATCAATTTATTAAAACATATTAAGTATCGTTTGTATTTAGATTTTAAATGTTAGTAAGCGCACTGCTTTAATAAAAAATAGCCTTAAGAATATAACAGTGGTTTATATTGAATACACCAACAATACACCCAGATAGAACCGCGGTGGGGACGTCATCGGTGAACCAGTGCCACACGGACACACTACCGAGGCCGAGTACTACCACAGAAGTCTTACAGAGAATTGGTATGCGTAGAGAATGCATGAAAGGTAAGTTTTCTTTACAGGGTCTTAAAGATCATAGAGTTGATCTCTTTAATGCGTGAAGGATTTTCCGGTGCCTAATGCGATTGCATTGGCGAAAACTTATGCGTCTTGGGATGAGGTAATGGAGGTTTTTAGGTAAGTGTACCGTGGGGTTTGGCGGTACCGCCACAGAGCACTCGGTATTTAGGCGACTTTTTTTCAGGAGTCGTCGCAATGAGTTGGGTTTCGGCTAAAGAAGTTGCCCATTGATATTAGATTTTAGAAATTGCATAACTGATACGATTATTTTTTGTGAGATTTTCGTTGGTTCTGCTAGAAAACATCAGCAAACACGTGACGATCAAGGACACGACCTGTCGATTACCCAATCTATAGATTCACCGATAAACATAGCCACAAGTGCATAATTGCCTAACAAATTATCCAATTGCAGACGTTTTTTTTTTTGAAAATCTCGTTTTTGTAAATATTGGCGAGCTATTCCTCTTTGCGTTCTTCGCCGGATGTATTTTCGACTGGTTTGTTTATCTTTAATAGTGAAAGACGTGATTGCGCTATACACGTTTACTACAACTCGATGGAACACTTTAGCGACAAATAAATTATGTTATAGTTAAAGGTCCAATACCATCTTGATTCTAATGTATCTGATGGTATTACATCCGCTCGTAATTCCATTCTGGCTCTATATCATATTATTATGAACGATTTGGCACCGACCACCCATAATCTGATCCATTATGTTGATGGCCATGGTTAATGCTTACAAGTTATCTTTGACTGCCGTTATCTAATATTGATCATCTTATTAATAAATCAATAAATAAATATAATAATCTTATTTCATTTCAAATTTTATTGCGTGCCTAGTTTCCATATACAATACAAAAATATTTACAAAATTTAGAAATATATTATTTATATTTTTAGAAGTGTTACAGAATTAACGACCATACCCCCCCCCCCCCGTGCCTTCCTATGTCATTAATTACACAAATTCGCGTCCTTATCTCTTAACATACACATTTCGTACCAGAAAACAATATTTTCCCACGTCTCAATAGCACATTTTCATTTTACATTCAAATCATATTCTAAATATTTTTCCCTAACATAATCGCACCCCAAAAATGATTTTCATGGTCAAACTTTCCATCGTACAATGCATGCGCAATTCTATTCAAAGGGAAAAGTACGTCGAGTTTTTACTACCCGCGGTGCGCACCAACGAGTCGTTCTATAATTGTTTTATAGAAATGTGCAATTAAGTGAACTGTAATAAATGTTAAAGTAACTAAATCAATAAGAGCACAATAAAAATCAGATTATGTAAGTAAGTGAACTCTAGTAAATGTTAAACTAACCAAGACAATAAAAAAATAATAAAAATCCGATTGTGTAATTAAGTGAACTCTAATAAATGTTAAACTAACTCAATAGAAAAACAATAAAAATCCGATTACAACTACAATAAATCGTCCGTTTATTTTTCCTTTCTCGTCTGGTGATCGTTTGGCTGCGGTATCCTGTGTGTTCATTACAGTGCCATGTCCGCTCCAGGTAAAACAATAACAAAGATTAAATTACGACAATTGACGACCCCTGGAAACCACGTCGTGGGGTTAGTAGTGAACTAGTGTCCGTGTTGGCACAAATACTTCTTCACCCCCAGAAGCTCTACAACCAAAAGAATAACAGCAGCAAGTAGATGAAAAACGACGGTAAATACAACTACCAACAAACAGGAAAGAGAAGGTGCCTCGCATTATAGTCAGCCTCATGTAGGCTAAAGATAGGTAAATCGGGTAAGTTAGCATGCAATAGTTTTAGATCAAAGCGGTTGAAAAGCAATAATATAAGTTTCTTGTGAGATAATTTGAAAGACTACCGCACCATTAAAGATGCGTTATAGAATGCATATAGCGACTACTACACACATGCCCCTAAATTAGAAAAAAACGGTCTCCAAACTGCTCAAAGGAGTTGATCAGTCCTTTTCCCCCGAAGAATTGCTCGAGGAATTAAAAAATAACGAAATCGACAATTTAAAATTAACCAGCGTTACACGCTTTTCCATCACCTTCTCCCGAAGTCGCAACCGCAAGTTGCCGTTCTTCAATGCCTCTGTAAGTCCTAGTAAATGCATTCAGACATATTAAAGTTCTCAATTATCAAATAATAAGTTCGGAGAAAACAATGAATTCCGAACGCGTATTGCAATGCATGTGGTGTCAACGCTTCGGCCTTGTGTCATCGAATTGCAACATGAAACTTGTTCTATTAGGGAATGCCCGCTGGGTAAAGAACAGCACCCGGATAAGTATAAGTTATCTTGCGTCCTCTGTAAAAATACAGGTCATCCCGCTAACTTTATAGATTGTCCTAATTACAAACAGTTTTACGCGATGGAAAAATAAATCGAAAAACTTGAAAAAAAAACTGACGGAACAAGTAGCTCGAATTGATATTATCTATTCGACACAATGTTCTCCTCGGTTAATTAACTCTTAAAATTATTGCTGTGAATGTAAATTCACTAATCCGAATGGAAAGATGATATAATCTGAACAATCTGCTGGAAGCCGAACGTCCAGATTTACTTTAGGCTAGCGAAACAAAACTGAACCAAGGGCACAAATTGGGGAACAGAAATAATAAACTAGTCAGAGAAGATCGTACAAACTCCGCTTAAGGAGATGGAGTCACCGCCTTAATCAAA
This sequence comes from Microdon myrmicae, assembly GCA_963931805.1. Lineage (NCBI taxonomy): Eukaryota > Metazoa > Arthropoda > Insecta > Diptera > Syrphidae > Microdon > Microdon myrmicae. Next base: position 75,160,496 of record OZ007496.1, read on the forward strand.
AAAGATCAGCAACACAAGGTCTTTTACAGCACATATGTGCACAACTTCCAGGTGCTAGAAGCCTGTATTATAGATATTCCTTTGAAAGGCCAAAAGCATCTATATGTGGCCTCTGTTTATGCTCCTAAGGATCCCCAGTGTACACAATTGATCAATAAACTTGATAGCTTTTTTGAAGTTAGACTCGGAAAATAATTACTTTATAATGGCGGGAGATTTCAATTCCAACCACAGTGCCTGGGGTGATCTTATCTCGAACACAAGAAGCAATTCGTTGTTCGATTGGTGGCAAACAAATGCCATCGAACATAAACTAGAATTATACGCTACAAGTACGAGCGATTATAATTACTAGAGACGGATCTAACTACTCGAAATTGTCATCGTACAATTGAGAACGATAGTGATCATTACTTGACTTGGCGCCACACGAACATTCATTACTTAAGCAATATGACCAGATACATTCTTTTAACTTTCGCACAGCACGCTGGGCGCGCTATTATCGGTTAATGAAGAAAGAATTACGCTGCAATGGCGTAGATCCGCCGAACGACAGAAATGTTCATAATGATGAAATTGATCATTATCTCTTGACGATGAACATCATTGTTACCAATACAATGAATCATTCTAGCCCAAAATTCGTTCACATGGTTAGACATAGAAACCGATACCGAAACCCAACAATTGATGCTCTGTATAGGCAGTAGAGTATTATGCTCTCCAAGCAGAAACTGCTTTATAGACAGTTTAGCGACCCAAATTGCCAGGAAATAAAAGCGATTAAGTCAGTAATAAAAAACTGCTTGACTACAATTATAGATCAGTAATTAATTAAGAATGTAACAACAAAATTCAAGCCATTAAAACTAGGGGGCGAATATGTTGCCACAAATAAATAAAGTATTTAGAAGGAATGATTATAATATCATTCCATGTCGCGAGTTCCGGTGGGAGACTATAGCGTTTGAAATAATAGTGAAGAAGATCGTGTGATTCGAACTGACGCTATGACAGCTCGAATCACGAAAAAAATTTTACCTAAGCGTTACACACCAGGCTACTGACCGTGTTTAGAATTTGATTTCCAAACTCGAGTATATTCCACTAGTGTGAATTATTTTTATTTATCGCTTGGTATACGGTTCTGATGTATTTTTCTTATTCTATTTTTTTCGTTCGGTGTTCTTCACTATTTTTGCTTGCTTGTGAATTGTGTGTATCTGTTAGAATCGCTACACACTCCCGCCGCAGTAACTTCGTTACGATCAGATTCGTATGCGGACGACGGACGAACGAGAGAGAAACGAGAAAACGTCGGAGGCTGGGCTCTATGCGGAAGTCGTGACCGTGTGTGAAGTTCTGCTTTACTATGGGAAGTGTATGCTGTGTGTACAACATCACGTCGTAGTCACCAATTATATAGCGTTAAGCAAGGATAGTGAAGAAGGTGAATTGAACACACGATGAAACGACTGAAAAGCGAAGCAGTGAAGCATCAGACTACTGACCGTGTTTAGAATTTGATTTCCAAACTCGAGTATATTCCACTAGTGTGAATTATTTTTATTTATCGCTTGGTATACGGTTCTGATGTATTTTTCTTATTCTATTTTTTTCGTTCGGTGTTCTTCACTATTTTTGCTTGCTTGTGAATTGTGTGTATCTGTTAGAATCGCTACAAGACCATCAAACCAGGCTACAACATTGGTAGCCACAAATACTCCCACACGGACTGAAACAACATCGCAAGCAGACGTGGTCACGGTTCTGCTTAATCTGCAGAGACAGATGACACAGCTGCAAAACCAAATAAACGAGATCTACTCGTACTTGCCCAATCTAAACAAAAAGTCAATATAAACCCTCTAACCACAACATCAATAAAAGCTCTTGTCGTGAATGTAAATTCACTAATAAGAACTGAGAGAAGAGCCAATCTTTTCAACCTGTTGCAAGTTGAACGGGCTGATGTTCTTCTGGCGGGGGAAACAAAGTTAAACCAGAGACACAAGATATGGCATAAAAACTACGATATTATACGAAGAGATCGACCTAACTCCTCTCAAGGGGGTGGTGTCGCAATCTTTATTAGAAAAGCGATCCCTCATAAAGTTATATATAGTGGAGAAGTGCGCAGGTTCCGGGTGCTGGAAGCCTGTATCGTACGCATACCCCTTCAGCAAGGAAGGGGTTTGTATGCGATTGCGGTCTACTCACCTGAGGAGCACCAACATAATCTATTTATAGCAGAGCTCGAGACTCTCTTCCGATGCTTACAATTGCACCTGGGAAAAAATTACTTTATTCTAGGGGGAGATATGAACGCCAAGCATAGAAATTGGGGAAATTATATATCTAATGCCAGAGGAAATCAGTTGGCTGGCTGGTTAGATCAGTTTCATATTGAATATAGAACTGACCTGATAGCTACCGAATATCCATCGTTCCCTAGAGGTAGATCGTTCTTAGATATCTTGCTAATCGACTCACGACTGAGATTACTTAACACCAATAGACGAAACACAAACTGTTTACGGACAATTGAATACGATAGTGACCACTGTGCATTCACGGCAGTAATAGAGCTTCCGAACGAGCTCGCAGATCTGGAGGAATTCGTGATCCCGCAACCCTATAACTACAGGGCAATGCAATGGCCGCGGTTCACCAGATCATTAACAAGAGAACTTCGTTCGAATGACTTTAATCTGCCAGTAAACAGAAACCTGACTAATGTCGAAATCGACAAATACATTCAACAAATGGACGAAACCGTAAAACGAACAATAGACAAAACAATTCCCAAAACAACAGTTACAGATCACATTAACATGTACAGAAACGCAACAATAAACGCACTCCACAAGAAAAAGAGCAGACTGCTATCGAAATTAAAACAATTACACAGACAGTTTACAGACAGACAAGACCAGGAGATAATATCACTGAAATCTCAATTAAAAAACCTCCAACAATTACTTAAAGCTAATTATAGATTAGCAACAAATTTGTATTGGAACAACAGAATTCGAGCTATAAAAACTAATAACCCGAATATGTTCCCACAAATAAATAAAATATTCAGGAGAAATAATCAAAATGAGATTCAGTCACTCCAAATCCCACGTACTCAGGTAAACAAGCAGCTGCTAACCAACATTGGCATAGATGCAGAGAACGCTATCCTCAATGGTGAGCTCTTCGTGATCGAAGATCCTTTGGAAAAGGTGAACGCTTTGGGAGCTGTCTTTCAGGAAATGTACAAGGTGAATGAAAGCATTCACCGAAATCACGACCTGGAGGACAGAGTTCTACTCAATCACCTGCACCTCCGGAATGAAATTTCACTTTGGCAATCGGAGAATCCGGGTTTTAACGAATTCAGTGAAGACAATCTGTCAATTGACATTAATGCCAATGGTGTAGTGGCTAATAGCTTTCTAATAACAAGGGAAGGAATCCAGAGTATCTTCGACTCATTAAGAAGCAAAAAGTCAGTGGGAATAGGTGGAGTACCTAACATCGTACTCAAGAACCTGCCCCCAATGGCAATAGATATATACACGGTCCTGTTTAACAACGCGTTGAATAATGCATATTATCCCACGCGTTGGAAAACGGCTATCATTCAGCCCATCGCAAAAAAGGGCAAAGACTGCACAAACCCAATGAACATGCGTTCGATAAGTTTACTCCCAAGCATCAGTAAAGCATTTGAAAAAACCATTAACAAAGCTTTGGTAAAATGGGTAGACGACAACAGCATTATTCCAAATAACCAGTTTGGCTTTAGGGCGGGTCATGAAACCACACATGCCGCAGCTAAACTGGTCTCCGACATACAATGGAATAAATGTAGGAACCAATGCACAGGGGCCTGTCTGATCGACTTGGAGAAAGCCTTTGATACCGTCTGGATCGAAGGGTTGTATTACAAACTGGTCAGACATGGCATACATAAGCCTTTACTATATGTACTTTACGATATGTTAAAGGACAGGAGGTTCGTGGTCAAAAGTGGTAATGTGACCTCTAATAAAACGTATAATATCAAGAATGGCTTGCAACAGGGCGCGGTACTCTCTCCGATTCTTTTTAACATTTATATTAGCGACTTATTAGCAGCACTTCCGCAGGCTATTGCGTACGCAGACGATCTCATAACTTACAGAACAACTCCGAAAGTTGCGATTATAAATAGGTTAATACAGCGAGACTTCAACAAAGTGCAGCGCTATTGCGATGACTGGAAACTTAAGATCAACTTCCAGAAATGTGAAGCCATCCTATTCAGAACTCCATTATATAAAGCCACGTACGACACAAGGAAAAACTGGCGAAAGCTCGTTATCGTGGGACCGCATGGAGATAAACTGGAAACCAAGAGTTTAGTTAAATACCTGGGCATCTGGCTAGATCAATATCTGTATTTCAACAGACATGTAGAGGCTGCTTTGCTCAAAGCGAGGAAAACGTTCGCTATGACAAGGAGGCTATTTCACAGTAGCCAACTTGACAGCAAGGTAAAAGTCATATGCTACATGACGCTAATCAGGCCAATGCTCATATATGGTTGCCCAGTATGGTTCAACATAGGTCCAAATTTGATGGAAAAGATTCGGGTGTTCGAAAGAAAGTGTCAAATCAAATCAGAAGTTGTCTCAGATTATATCGAACACCGGAATCGGACTATAAAAAGTATTACTCAAATGAGACTTTATATAATGAAGCGTACATAAATAGGGTGGATAATTTTATGATTAAATTAATCAGAGGACATATTGCGAGAGCAATAAGCTCGTCCAATGACCTCATTTTCGGCGCCTATTATCCAAACACCTTGTACTATGAGAGCGTGCGTCGCAACGGCTTTGTTCCACCAGAGGCGTTCCTTGACTTGGATATGAAAGGGCTTATACAGGATAGATCCGGAATTCCGCTGATCTATCATGTAAGTAGATCATCTGTAGACGGGCGATTGTGCTACGACCGGGAAATAACGCGCACCGAAGAAGAGCTCCTGCGCTTCAGTAGGGCTATCTCCCACAGAGACCGGGACGATAGTATTAGACAGCGTCAACAGTTCTGGTGGTTGAATGGCATATAAAGACCTGGATACCAAAGTCGGTATAGAATCATAGTATCATCAGCTAGCTTACATAGATTTAGCTTCTCTAGAATTAGGGTAGTATAAGATTTAAGTTAAGTTAGGTTAAGTGCTTTTACATAAAAAAAAAAAAAAAAAAAAAAAAAAAATATATATATATTAGGTAAGTTAAGTAAGTTAAATTTTAAGAAAAAAAAAAACAAAAAATTGACAACGTTTTTCAAATTTTTCTTTGTATTTCAACTAATTATCAGTACTGCCACAAAGTTCTGTCGCCGAAAGGCAAATTATACAAATGTTAAGTAATGTTTAGCTTAGAGCGTCTGCGAAGGACCAGTAAGTTATTATATAAGATAATTAAACTAGAATTTAAGCATTTTTTGTCTAGCCTTTAATTTAGAAATTAAGAATATAAAAAGAAAAATAAAAAATGTTTTAAAAATGAAAAATGAAAATGTCTGCGAGTTCCGCGGACTCCGAACTCAATTGGTGCCTGTATCGAGGCAGTGTACAGCTGTTCATTCTAACCGCGACCTTGCATTCATCCGACCAGTATTGGCGTCTGGTTGCCCCATTCTACATGGAGAAGTTTCGGGAGTTCCAGAGCCAATGTTTGCGTTCTTGCCTCGGAGTGTACAAAACCCCCGAGTCGTAACATAAGAAGTTCTACCCCAATAAGATCCTTTATAATAAATCAGGATTAAGCAGGGTACACAATTTCACTATCAAAATTATTCGTAGTCACACTGCAAGGGCAATGTGCAGTAAAAATAATCTTATCTCGGGAGCATTCTACCTCAATGATATGTACCAGGTGTACCCGTATGAAGTGAGTTCTAAAAAGTAAAAAACATTTTTTTAAAAAGTAAAAACCATTTTATTCGAAGTTATTTCTGGCTATTGTGAATACCACACCAATAAAACCGGTCGTCTTTTAAGGCAAACCAGTAGCATTGCGCGTCAACCGTTTGGCCAGGTTTTAGAAGTTCATGATACATCACCCCCTTCTGGTCCCACCAAACAGAGAGCATTGTCTTTTTTCCGAACCGATCAGGCTTTGCAGTCGATGTTGACACTTCTCCTGGATGTACCCATAATTTTTTGCATTTAGGATTTTTAAAATAAATCCATTTTTCATCACCAGTCACAATTCGATGCAATACTGACTTCCTTTCGTGTCGTAGAAGCAACGTTTCACATGTGGTGTTTCGCTTTTCCATCTGTCTGTCATTCGGTTCACGTGGCACCCAGTTTCCACGCTTTTGGATCTTTCCCATAGCCCTTACACGGTCAGAAATTGTTTGCTGTGCAAAATTTAACATTTGTGCCATTTGTTTTTGACTTAAAGTGTCCTCTTGATTCAATATTGCTTGCTATTCGGCGTCTTCAAACTTTTTTGGTGGTTGTCCACGTTCTTCATTTCGCACATCAAAATCATTATCTCTGAACCGCTTAAACCATCTTTTGCATGTTGCTTCCGATAGAGCATGACCACCATAAACCTCGACAAGCATTCGATGCGGCTCTGCAGCACTTTTCTTCAAATGAAAACAAAAAATTAATGCTTTCCACAAATCATCATTTTCTGGTACAAAATTCGACATTTTTAACAGGAAAAAAAATGATGTTGCTTGTACAATGACTTAATGCATACTAGATATGTTTGACAGATGTCATATCAACCAAATAAAAAAAATATAAGGGGTCGTTCACAACAAACGTTCCATATCGATACATTTGTATCTTGACGCTCACTTCACACCGGTACACCCGGTATCTGATAGGCGGTACTTAACAATTTTGTACCCCTATAGTTGTTGCACACTGTGATATCTCCCTATTTATGCATGGGGCAAATTATTCCACGACGCCAATCTTCCAGCGTCTCCTCTTGCTCCCATACGTGCATCACGATCTCATCGATTGTGTGATGTAACGCTGTCCCCCCTTCTTTGATCAGCGCAGCTGGTGTGCCATCAGTTCCGGGGGCTTTATTGGATTTGAGCTGTCTTATGGCTTTTAATGTTTCGTTAATGCCTGGTGACGGCAACATTTGGTCCTGATTTTGCATTGGTGGAGCCTCCAATTCTTCTGTGAGCTGACCATTTACCAATTCATTGAAGTGCACTTCCCAGAATACCTCCTCGAGAATACCTTCAGGATTGGTGATCAGATTTTTCTTTTTATACCTGAAGTAAGTGCAGCGTGGTCTGTACAGCAATTATTTGGTAGAACTTCCGCGCCTGGTGCGGACCTCGCTCTCTAGTGTTCTCTATTTCACACATTCGTTTTTTTTTTCAGGCACTTTTCTTTTGTCTGTGGAGTCTTTTTTCAGATCTTTTGAGCACTTTATATTTTTTCTCGCGTACCCACGTCCTATGAGAGTGTGCCCGGTATGCAGCATTATTACGGTATTCAGTATTCTTAAGGCGTATCCGTTCACCAACAAGGACGTTGACACATCGGTGCGTGCGTACCGTCATCGGGCTGGAGGATTGGCGGCGATCTATCAACACGTGGCCGATTTGGTTGCGAGTGGCTCCATCAGGTGTTACCTAGGTGACTTTATGGATGTCTTTACGAGGAAACCTGGTACTCGCAACGACCAAGTTCTTTGATGCTGCCAGTTGGATATTTCGTAGTCCATTGTTATTAGTGTTCTCATGCAAACACAACAATTGGGAACGTGCGTCTGAAAACCGGCTCCCGAGCTATTTTCGCATTCAAATCACCAAGAAATATTTCCACATCGTATCTTGGGCAGGCATTGAGGGCCCGTTCGACGTTCACGTAGAATTCTTCTTTTTCGTCGTCAGGGGACTCCTCTGTAGATCCGTGAACGTTTATAAGGCCTATGTTTTTAAATCTGCCTCGCACGCGAAGAGTGCATAGCCTTTCGTGTATTGCATTAAAACCGATAATAGCAGGCTTCAGTTTTGAATAGAAAGCCTACCCCGAGCACATGGTGTTTTGCACGACAGCTATAATAAATGTCATACTCGTTTCTTTGAATAACACCATTCCCCGTCCAACTTATTTCTTGTAATGTTCTTATGTTAGCCTTATATTGGGACAGGGCATTGGCTAGCTGACTGGACGTCCAATGAGAAAATTCTCAAATCGTTTAGCCTTTGTCGTCGTCATGTATCCGGTTCATATCCGAAGCTTGTTAAATTTTACATAATAATTTGTTTTTCCGGGCGAGGTTATTAGACAAGGGACACGGATCGTCCTGGCGTTCGCCGGGTTGAAATCAATCAGTAACTTTTCTCTGTATATTCATATAATTATCTTGCATATGGACACTCTGAAAGTAAACCAAGTGATCCTTTTCTCAAGAGTCATTTTTATTTAGGTTGCGTGTGAAAATTAATGCGGAAATATCAGGTTAGTTTTTAAGGCAATGAACATGCACAGTTACTTTCAAAAAGGGTTCTCCCGTATAATTTCTACTGAAAGTCAGACATTTTATTTTTAATAACAAAATAGTGTTATGTCACAAAAACCAATGTGTGTGACATTCTTACAGAAACACCGTTGAATAAGGATGACTCATGAACAAAAAATGGAATAACCAAATCTTCGTCTGTAATAAAATTGAGGTGCTGACATGAACAAGCCTTTGTAACGTGGTACTATATTCAATTGGATAGACAGAAATATTTCGGAAACTCTTGACACCCAACCCCGAAACCATCATCTGTCCATGGGCATCTTATGGAGATATTGCCAGACATGGGTTTACCTCAGCACGTTTAGCAGAGTGACGGCATGTCTACACAGTTGTCTTCGTCATATATATATTTATATTGAGACGGAAAATTGCTTTCAACCGTGTGTCTCCGTGACACCAAATTAGACCAGGGTCGTAAATCACTTGTTGACTGGTTCTGAAACAGGTGCAAAGTCCGTCATGATTTGGATTAACCTAAGCTCGAGCAGACAAAACCCCAGTGATTTTAATACAGGTTACCAACCCTTCAGCAGGATTTTTCCATCTGCCATCATGGCTCATTATCCACTATCCTCAGAACAATCACAGGACAAACTGACTGGAATATCTGATCTGAATTAAGAAACTTCCGACCCTCACTAACACGTCCGTCGCATCTGCCACAGGCTGAATATCTCCCCCTTAACGAATGACGAATTAATTTCGGGCGAAATTAAATACGGTCCTTGAGAAAGTATTCAAATGAATTGTGGCAGTTGTTACAGAAAGAACTTCTCAGAACTGAAATAAATCAGCTGCTGTCGAAGCGACTGAAGTGAATTATAGTCGGCTAAAAAGTTTGTGGTATGGGAATCAATTTTGGAAATATGCAGATATCCTTTTCAACCACTTCAAGTCACTGACACTTTTCAAGATTGTTTATAAACACTCGAAAGTTCGACATGAAATCTTCTCAAGTTTTGTGCCTTATTTGTGTGGAGGGATGAAAAAGGAAGGCGGATAGATACGGAAAAATAATGTGAGGATAGACCCCTGAACCTAATATACTCGTATCTGCTTGAACTGGGAACGTGCTCTTTACTGGCTTTCCTAAAATGATTAAATGTTGTTCAACTTTGACACACATTAGACTCTGCATTGTAAACATTCAGCCGGAAATCGTATCCAAGATGTGAAATGACTCTGTTTTAAGGAACATAATAATATATTGTAATTAAAGCTAAGAGTGCCATCTTTCAAAAGACATATAATGTTTGCGTATTTGACTCATGTGTACGCCACTATGGAATATTTTTCGACTGAGGGCGATTGATATAAAGACTGATGTAGCCGTTTTCGTATATAACCTACTTGTAATAGAACTCTTCCTTCGGATGCCTCAGGTGGCGCTAGGTCCTTTCTTTCAACACATTGTCGATTTGGAAATTCGTTCCTCTTCAACTGGAACTTCAACCTAAGAAACAGATGGAGATCAGTATGTCCTAAGTCTGGGCTGTAGGAATGGTATGTAACGATGTCCCATCCAATTTGTACCAGGAGGTCGAATGTTGCCTACTAGTTATGCAGCATTCGCCTCTTTGAAATTTGTTCAAGATCACACAATGGCAAATGGCGTTTATTGTGGCGGAAAGCTGTTTCCCGTCCTAGAACCCGGTGAGGTCAAATGCTAAGAACGGTGTCCTTCAAAACACAATTTAATTTTAAATTTGTTCCCATATTTATCTTTGTCATCTTTTGATGTTTTTTAGTTCACTACCCACAACTCGATTATATTTACTGAAAAAAAAACTGTAATAGATCTAACATAATTAAAAGCTTACCTTTTACAATATTTTCTGACAAGTGTGGAACTAAACTCTTGAAAAAACACTAATTGCTACAAAAATCACTTTGATTTTCTTTTTTATATCTTTTTTCTATTATAGAAACACCATTCTATAATCTTAGAAACTTGTCTATCATCTTAGAAACACCTTCACCGGTGCAACAACCGGCACATTGGACCCTAACTGTTTTTCGCCCACTGCTTTTCCTCTTCTTTTTGTTAGACGTTAACTCTCAATCATCAGTTTTTTTTTTCTTTTTTAGAAAACCTCTTCTCTCACCAACGACGGTTTTTTTTCTCATATCTAGTCATCTTAATCGTTTATTCCTCCTTCATCATAAAGTATGGGCAAAAGTTTCACATTTTGCGCACACTTAACGATTGCCAGCATTAGGAAAAACCGAGACGAGTGGTACCTGTACCTATATACACAATTTTCCATCCACAATTTTCATACTAAAGAGCATCAGACCGTGTTTTAACTTGATGTTACTCTTATAAAACGGGGTGCAGCAATCCTTCTCTCGCCCAAAGTCGAGTATTATTCTTTGAAGAGGAATAACACTCTTATATAAACCGCTGTTGTGATCGCTATGTGCTGGTTCATTTACAATTTTTTGATTTTTGTTATTTTTTTCATAACAACACGGTGGATATCACCTTGCCGGCATACAATTTATTTAAATCTTTGCGACTTCCGCAAAATCAAATGCCGTCACAGGCAAAACTCATTTTGAGTTCCGAGTAACGTGTGGGTTTCGTCGCCAGAGACGATTTAATCCAAAAATTTCCTCGTTGAGCTCATGGAATTCGGGGGCCGTTTGAACGGATTAGCCCTTATGATTTTCGGTAAACATGTTGGGGATTCATCTTGTACACGTCTTATGATAATACAAATATTATGTGAATATAATGTCAATCGTAGTCTTTCTGACATCAGGGGTCCGTCTGCACGGGTCGTGAGCTATCACAGGTCGGTCTTCAAGCAATTCTTTCTTGGCTTTTGCAAATTTTATTCTCAGCCGAAGTCTGACCGGAACGCTGTTCGCCATGGACGTATGTATGCCCGCCCGTCAACCTCTGGACCCATTTTCGAAAGTTTCTATATGTCCAATTTTCGATCACTCGTCGAAGCATTTCTGGTCGTGTTTCGACAATAAGACATTGAATGTTGGTTTTAAGTGTCTAATAGTCTATAACTTACCAGCGCAATCAAGTGACTTCCGATATCACCAAAGAAAATATTCCCATGGTGCTAAATCACACAAACACAATGAACAATTGTCAGCGGTCCCGATACTAATCGTTCATCAAATGTTTGTTTAAGTAAATTCCTTTATCGTACGTTAGCAATAAAGAGATCATTATCCATTTTTATATAATTCTCTCAGGAAAAGGGAACCTATAGCGTGCCCTAAGATGATAACTTCCAGTATCGAGGCCATCGACCAAGCTCGGACACATAGGTGAGCCTCTAGTTTATTCATATGGTACTTCATCGGACGGATGGGCAGTGGAATGCAACCCCCCACTTAGTAATTGTGCTGAACTGTGATTGCAGAATGCGTTCTCAGTCTAAGTATGCACAGTCAAACACATGACATAACCTCCCAACTAACCCGGCGGACCTAGGCATCATACCTCAATGCCTTTTAGAGGGAAACCATCGACTCATCACTCGATTAACCTGACCATGCCTGGGCTGCGAAGATTGAACAACGTAAAAGGCTCAGAGTGATCCACTTAGAAAGATATGATGAAGTCAACGCAGAAGGATACACGACGATTCGGAAAGGGACATCGAGACTTTTCAAACGCAAAAAAACGCCAATGGGACAAGAATCGAACCAAAAAAAACCTTAGAAATGCCAGACCAAAGAACATCAGAGGTATATATGCCGGCATTAACTCAATTAGAAATGGCTACCGAGGGAGAGCCCAAATAAATCGAGACCCAAACGGCTCACTGGTCACAAAAACTAACAATATCGTGACAAGATGGAAGCAGTACTTTGAAAACCTGCTCAACGTGTGCACCCATCAACCACAAATAAACGCACCAGACATGCATACAGCAAGTTGTAGACGCAATAAATCGATTGACAAACAACAAGGTTCCTGGAGTCGACTAGATACTGGCAGAGCTTATGAACAATTAAGACGAGGCAACCGCTCGAAAGACCTACCAACTCCTCAAAACAATATAGTCGGAGGAATAGAAGACCTCAATAGTAGTCCCCATCTTCAAAAGGGGCGACAGAGCAGACTGCAAAAACTACAGAGGAATATCATTGCTCCCAACCACATACATAGTACTAACAAATGTCATACTGGCAAGAATCACACCGTACGCAGAAGAAATACTGGGAGACTACCAGTGCGGATTCCATAGGAATCGGTCAACGAGCGACCAAATTTTCACAGTAAGGCAACTGCTGAAAAAGAAGTGGGAATACGGAGAGACGGCTCTCTAACTAATCATTGTCTTTAAAAAAGCTTGTGGTTCATCTCCCGACGGCGCGAACATCCCTGTATCAGAAGTCGTTCCGTTACAGAGCGGCGAAGCTGTGGAACTGCCTTCCCATGCGAGTGTTCCCGGAGCGTTGCAACCTGCAACTGTAAATTCCGCGTATTCGAGAATAAAGGGGTATATTTGGTGGTAAATATGACGAGGAGGCAGGGCAATGGAGGAAACTCCATAACCACGAATTGGAAAAGCTTTACCGCAAACATACAATAGTGAAACTAATCACGTCGCGAAGATTAAGGTGGGCCGGAGACGTGGCGAGAATAGGCAACGATAGGAGCTTGCGTAGAATACTTGACGGTAGACCAACGGGAAAGAGAACGGCAGGAGGGCCGCGACGGTGATGAGAGGACAATATAAGGCTTGATCATGAGGAGATCGGATCAGATGGTCAAGTGTGGAACGAGAATGCATGAACTCCCGGGTTCTTCTAGACCAATAAATAGTAGTACGAATAAGTCAAACTTGGATGTTGTGTATGGACTTTGCACAATCTATGAAAACCTTTCAATGAACTTAAACGTGGTCGTATATCTCCCTCTGATGAGGTTCGGCATTACAATATAATTGGCATATTAAATAGTTGTACCCACAGATTCAGTTTCCTGCGTTGCTTAGCACTTAGCTTCTGGGCTGAATCCTACCGGACTTGCGAGGCTGAGTGCTCCTGGTCACGGTTATAGTACGTTGGAAAGTACTTTATTTTGCTTCCACGTCCTTTTTTTTATATTCTCGCTGTTTTTCCTTCTTCTCACTTTATTTTGTTTTTTATGATATTGATGCCTTGGTAATGTAATGTTTTCCACCAACTAGCTTCTTCAATATTAAAAGCAAACACTCTTTATATTTTTTTCCTTCTCTTCGTTTTACTTATAAATTCTTTATTCACAAATTATTTTCATAATATATTGATTCCTCGGTAATGTAATGTTTTCCATCAATTAGCTCCAGTTTCTATTCTATGTAAAATTAGATGTTAAAAATTAACACTTGATTTCGGTTTGTTTTTCTTTTCGAACGTAATCGTAATCGAGCGACCTTTTCCGGTTGGTCGCCTATCGACACCTCAAAATCGACTGTCGTTATTCAAAACTACTATCAAGCACAACGGTGCGATACCACCGGCTCTCTTTTTATATCCACCGTTATCACAACGGGGACGATCGATCTCGAGTTCTTCGAAGATATCATCGCCAATGGAGAAACTGGGCGTTTCTATGCGCCGGATCGATGTTTAATGTTTTATGTTTCAATTTATGTTTTATGTATTATGTGCTTAATGTGATTTGGGCGGGGGGGAGAGAACCTCGAAATCGTTATTGGTGATTTTAATGCGAAAATAGCTCGGGAGCCGATGGTCAGGCACTACGCACCTTCCCATAGTTTGCATGAGAACACTAATAACAATGGACTAAGAGTTAAACAACTGGCAGCACTAAAGAACTTGGTCGTAGCGAGTACCAGGTTTCCGCATAAAGACATCCACAAAGCCACCTGGGTATCACCTGATGGAGCTACTCGCAGCCAAATCGACCACGTGTTGATAGATCGCCGCCACTCCTCGAGTCTGATGACGGTATGAACGTATCAAGGTCCCAACGCCGTTGTTGGTATAGTTTTCCGAGCTATGATTACCTTACGGAGACGTATTGCATCCGCGGATCAGATTCGGATCAACACGACTGCCTTACGCATTGAGAACTTCAGCAGCACCTTTAGCCATGCGTTAAGACTCACCCTCGAAGAACTCGGTGGAGGGAGAGTGAGTCCTGTGGTCAGAATATCGGGCGAAGAAGGGAAATGGACACTCCTCACGAATACTGTCATAAGTACTGCCAACTCCATCTCAGACAGTAGCCGTAGAGATCGGAGCGTATGGTTTGATGATGAATGTAAGCTAGCGACTGAATGTAGCGGTCTCATAGGACGGGGGTACGCGGGGTGAAATATAAAGAGCTCAGAAGATCTGAAAATAGAGTCTACAGACAAAAGAAAAATGTGTGGGAAAAAAATCGACTGTGTGAAGTAGAGAAAACTAGAGAGCGAGGTCCGCACCAGGCGCGGAAGTTTTACCAAATAATCCGCAATATGACGCGGTACACACCACGCTGCACTTACTGCAAGAATAAAGAGGATAATCTGATCACCGCATTGCTAAATGGTGAGCTTAGAGAAGAATTGGAGACTTCACCATGCAAGATTAAGACCAAATACTGCCGCCACTAAGCAATGAGTAAACATTAAAAGCCATTAGACAGCTCAAATCAAATAAAGCCCCTGGAGCTGATGGCATACCAGCTGAGCTGATTAAACAAGGAGGGACCGCGTTACATCACGGAAACCATGAGATCGTGATGCACGTATAAGAGTAAGGGGAGATGCCGGAAGATTTGCGTCGCGAAATAATTTGCCCTATACATAAGAAGCGATATATCACAGTATGCAGCAACTATAGGGGTATAAAATTGTTGAATAAGGCCTATAAGATAATCTCCTCTATCCTACAAGATCGGCTAGTCCCATTCCCTATAGTCATCATTGGCCAATATTAGTGTGGCTCCGTCCCAGGCAAATCAGCGATAGATTAGATATTCACCCTTAGGCAGGCGATGGAAAAACGTCTGGAATTTAAGATCTCATTATATCATCTATTCATACTCTTTAAGGCCGCATACGACAGCATAGCCAGGGTAGAACTATATAATGCCATGAGATAGTTTGGCATTCCAAACAAATTGATACGACTTTGTAGGTTGACCATGACCAACGTAACAAGTCAAGTAAAAATAGCGGGATTGCTGTCCAAACCAATGAACATCTTTAATTGACTCCGACAAAGGGACAGTCTGGCCTGCCTCCTCTTCAACCTGTCGTTGGAGAATGCGATCCGTGATCCGGGCATTGGAACTAGAGGGACTATTATCAGCAAGTCCAGCCAGATATTTGCCTACGCAGATGACATCGACATCATCGGTAGATCCGGGTCGGCTGTACGGGACTCCTTCACGCAGATCGAGCAGGCGACACAAAAACTGGAACTGCATATTAATGAGGGAAAAACTAAGTACATGGTGGCAACTTCTGCCAACATAAGACCTAACGTTGGTCAAACTATCAGGGTAGTGGAGCATGAATTTGAAGTAGTACAATCCATTAACTACATTGGGTCAATAGTGGCAGACGATAACCATATGCAAGAAGAAATACGCGGACTACTGATCAAATCCATCGAAGCCTACTATGGTTTAATTCCCGAAACTTATCCAGAACATCCAAGCTACTACTTATGGTCTTATCAGTACTCATGTATGGATCCGAAACCGGGTGCTCAATAAAAGGCACTCTGACCTCTTAGCCGCGATCGAGTGGAGGGTCTTAAGGAGAATTGTTGGCCTCGTATGTGAGGGAGAACGATTCCGCAGACGGTACAACGATGAGTTATACGCGATCTACCTCGAAGTTAACATTTTAAGAAAAACCAAGCTCGGTGGACTCCGGTGGGTAGGACACCTAGCTCGAATAAGCGAAGAGGAGCCTGCCCGGAAAATCCTTTGTGGCAGGATGTGTGGAAGGAAACAGCGACGCAGACCTTGTGTGGCCTGGAGCAATGGCGTAGACCAGGACGCCCAGAGCCTGGGTGTGCCAAACTGGATGACATCGACTTGAAATCGGGACCAGTGGAGAGACTTGCTAATTAAGGCCAAGACCGGCTCCCGGTTGTAGTGCCGATGATGGTGATGAATGATTATGAGGACATCCAAAATGTAAAATATCAACAACACCACCTTAAATTTCTCTTCACAAAGTTTGGCTAACTTAGAATTTGCTGATGATTTTGCTCTGCGAAATGTTGATGATAGCCTAGCTGGTCTGGTCATCACTACTTAATATCCGTCTGCGATGAACAGTCCAATTACTAAACACTGTTCAACAAACTCAAAAAACTAGTTTCAACTTTGTCTTTACAAATTCATCATCTCAACCGTATTTTAAAGTCTAAACCGTATGTTAAAGCGCTGAGTGATTTCCAAGAGCTGACTTCCGTATAGGAATATAATTTTCATATTGTAATAAACGGTTCCAGGCTATCATTTTCGGTGTATTTCCGATCCTACCCCCGACGACATTAAAAAATATATAAGCTTATAAAAAATTTAAAAATTAATTATAATTTACAAGTACAGACCCAATAGCTGCTAAGCTCATTATGTTAATTTATTGAAGTGTAAATTTAAATAAAATATGAAAGCCAAACCAATATGCTATAACAATTTGTACTTAAAGTTAAGATCTTCACATATCTATCATAGTTGTTGAGGTGGTGAGAGGTCTGTTATATGGATGACTCTGTACCATCTACGTGGGTAGCAAATTTGTCTATCCTGACTTTGCTGATTAATTATAACATTTCAAAACTTTAATTCCAGGAATGTGAATTATAATTTTTTTTGTTCCTACTATTTCACATGCGGCCAACTATTGACGCCTGTGACACACTAAACCTCCACCGGTATGCCATCATACAGGATCGCGGAAGACTAAGTTTTCCATATTACCCGCATAAGCGAAAAGTCACCTGGGATTAAAAAGCCATTTTGCTTTTATCTTCATCCTTTTTCTAGCGAAATATTATAAATTCCCCTGGTTCGGTTCGTCGCCCATTCGCAATCAGCGTGTTTTACGTAGATTGAGGGTTCTAGCTGTTGATTAGTCGACGGCGATATTGAGCAGGTGTTTGCTTTCCATTAAATTCTTTTTTATTCCTAAAAACAAGGGGCTTATGAATATATAATGTTGGCCACATGTTTGTAGGAGTGCTGGGGATGGTCACGAATACCTCTAACTATGATGATGAAGTGTGTGCAACAACATGTGTACCTATATCACAGTCGTGTCCGGCTTTTATCCCCAAATTGTAGGGGCTGTTGTTGTTGTGTTGCTTTACGGTTGATGCTCATGTTTGGTGTGGAATACGTGAACAGGAGATGACACACAACAAAGTAGACGGCAAATTAAAGGATAATGAACGTTTGGTCAAGTCCTTTTATGATTGAATTTCTGTGTGTACCTTTGAATGGTCTTTGTCTGCACGTTCGTTTATTGATGGCCAGTATTCACGGAACAACATTTAGAGATCAGATGGTGCATATGCGGGTAATAAGTGTGTGAAATCAAATATCAAGAATTATTATTAGAGATAAATGATAACAGATAAGTTGAGCTTAGGATTTATATTTGTTTCGTAGGTTTTAAAAAAATTGTTTTGGTGGAACGATTTTGACAAAACGGCTTGTGGCGATTTTTTTCGCTGCCATTAATCAATTCAGGTGTTGGTTGATTATACATTCTACACACGCTCCGGAAATTATTGTTGAATTCTGTAAAAATTATATGACTGTGGTCCATGCCAGTGGAACTATCCATTAGAAAGTGGTCTGTGCACTCGGTCGATGATTATGCCAATTAATTGTTTTTATCTTAGAGAGATATATGAAGGAAAGTAGTCAGCATGCCAAAACAAAATCGAAGTCTTTACAACTCCTGTAAACCGTACCAGGTGCATGTGTTCTGAAATGTTTACAAAATTAAATAGTTTGTTTGTAAATAATTCATGAACGAAATCAGATGAATTTGGAGAGATTGGTTCTCAATTTGTAATCATTTTAAGTCCCCATTTGGGGCCGTTTCATTGCTCTATAACCCAGCTTTTAAGAGCCTATTGGTAAAGCTATGTTCATTTTTATTTATTTACTTAGTTTTATTTTTATGTTTTTGTTTAGGTGAGGTAAGAAAATTAAAACCTCGTGAAAATATATGATCAGATTCGTGAATTAGGCTGAAACCTGATTTACTGATTTCCAACCACATCGGGATACTCACACTCTGGGTAAAAGATTACTCGGAAAAACATTCTAGAGAAAGAGAATACCATAGCCGAGTTTAGTCGAGTAATTATTTTGATTATTGGAGAATAGTGAAATGGAGGGATATGTGCCGTCTGTGGCAGAACAGTCAAAATCCCAGGAGCCACGACCGGGGAGGCCATGAGGACAGGAGAAACTTAACATTTGTTACCAAATTTGGTAAAAAATATTAAGTTTGTATCTACTCAATTTAGGGTAGGTCAGAACATACACGAATTATACAAATACATTACCAAGCGGAATATGGCAATCCCCGTTTCCTATTTTTGCAGGGAATTCATGCGCTACGCTAGTGTGTGTGTTTTTTTTTTCCGTAGGAAGGTGGAAATCTTCAAAAGATTTTGAAGACCTCTAGACCGATCCAGGGGCATGCCGGGTTTTTACCGACTAAAACCAGCTCCCGCCAGGCTCATATTCCCGTTGATCCCCGCGGAACTTTCTTTTAGATATTCCATCGCAGGGCGGGACGGATTTTACCTGTTACTCCGCTCGTCACGTCGCAACTGCTGCATCATTTCACAGAGAATACCATTGGTTACGGACCATGCCTGTTTTGAACTAAGCATGTATTCTATTACTCCAGCCGGAGTAACTGTCCATCTCGTGTGTCTCTCCAAAATCGTTCGTGCGGTCTCGAATCTCACGCACTCGGTGAGTACGTGTTCCGTATTTTCTATTTTGCCTTCACAATACAAGCAGTATGGGTGATTCACATGCTTATACTTGTGCAAGTATTGCCGGAAGCATCCATGTCCTGATATTAGTTGGGTCAAGTGGTAGTTCAGCTCGCCATGTTTTCTTTTCATCCATGTTTCTATATCAGGTATCATGGTGTGGGTCCATCTACCTTTGGTGGAAGAATCCCACCTTCGTTGCCATTCTCTTAGGCTTGAGTGCTCTAATTGTGACCGCATTCTCCAACGATTCTCTTGGGAGACCTTACGCAAGGCAGCGTTTTCTTTAGCTGCAATGTCAAGTGGTGTCCTCCCGGCCAAAACATTTATGGCATCTTCGGATACCGTTCGAATGCATCTTAGTGATGCTAGTGTGTGTGTGTGTGTGGGTGTGTGTGTGTGGGTGTGTGTGTGTGTGTGTGTGTTTTTTTTTTTTGTGTTTCCGTAGGAAGGTGGAAATCGTCAAAAGGTACCTCTAGACCGATCCAGGGGCATGCCGGGTTTTTACCGACTAAAACCACCCCCCGCCAGGCTCATATTCCCGTTGATCGCCGCGGAACTTTCTTTTAGATATTCCATCGCGGGGCGGGACGGAGTTTACCTGTTACTCCGTTCGTCACGTCGCAACTGCTGCATCATTTCACAGAGAATACCATTGGTTACGGACCATGCCTGTTTTGAACTAAGCATGTATTCTATTACTCCAGCCGGAGTAACTGTCCGGCATCTTCGGATACCGTTTGAAATGCACAGTATACTCTTAGTGATGCTAGTCTATGCACTGAGTTCACTCCCCTCATGTATGACTTATACTGTGCGGCTCCTGCCCATATGTGAGCTGCATGCATTATAGTGGAGGTGTTGACACTGGTTATGGGTTTCCTTATGTGGGGACGGGGTCCTCAAACATTGGGTAGCAGTCTCGCCAAAACTTTGCATACTCTTGCCGTTTTTTCACTCGTTTTCCACAGGTGTTCCTTGAAGCTTAACTTGTTGTCGAGTATAACACCAAGATATTTAATATAGGGACTGGACAAAATCAAAAATAATTCAGTCGACGTAAAACTTCGAAACAATACACATAAATTAATAATAGATGAATGAATTGAATGTTTCTGTTACAAAATCAAATGGAAGGAAGCTCAACTAGGAACAGTGCATTCAGTTGTTAGGAGTATGTTAGTATGCCGAATGACCGAAATCTAACATACAGACATTATTGTAACTCTTGGATAGCAAAAGCTGAACAGACGAGGAAAAACGCAGCACACACCAGCAACTGACAAGCAGTCACTGCAGCGACCGCTCAACGGTCGAGTAAATTCACGTAAGGCACCCAACTTACCCTATTAAATAAAATTTATAATTACAATCTATATTATTAAATAATTGTTAATAATAACATAACAATTAGTGTGTGTGTGTGGGGGGGGGGGGGGGGGGGTGTTTTTTCGGTAGAATGGTAGAAATCTTCAAAAGATACCTCTGGTCCGATCTAGAGGTGTGGGGGTTCTTTAAGGCGCCCGGAGAACCTCCCATCGGCTTGACCCAACTCCCCTTTCCCTACTTGCAAATCTCATTACCTATCATAAGCAGCTTACCTCCAGACGAGCAGTCAAGCTCCCCTGGAACAATTCTTATCTGGAAGACTTTAGCCGTGGCAAAATCATCTAGAACGATTACAGTTTGCTATTTTGCTATCGCATTGGCTACTATAGAAGTTCACTAGGGGCATGCTTGCATACAAACCATCATGTCCTAAAATCCAATTAGGTTGTCCCATCGTGTAACCGACATAAACATCCGAACAAGTCAATGCGCATGGTTGAGGAGCATTTTCCCCATATTCGGCATGTTACCCTCACCCTTGCCTTATCGGCATCAACAATATACCACATAGCCATCGTTGGCTATCCACTAGTGTTGTTTAAAGTAAACACACACTCGATCCAACGACCTAGGAGACGTTACATATCGAGTAGAATCGAAGTGACGCTTCACACCATGGCAAAAGTGTAAACAAACACTGCCTCCATGCTCCCCAGATACAGCTGCAGCTGATAGTTTCCCTTCCACGGTAATCTTATATCGCAACACTTGCGACCAATTCCCTTTCATCGGTTATCAGCCGATCATGGAATTTGGGCATGGATATGTTCATTGTTTAGACAATCTTACCCATGTCATGCCCTATGATGACCCACCAGCAAACCAAAGCAAACACACAGTACATCACTGCGTTTGCTTTGTTTACTACCACCTGGTCCATGCTTCCCTGGGTGAGACGTTTGCTTGCACATCTACAATTATCCTCCTAGAGGACCAGAGCCATACAGCTAAAACAAACAAACCCCAAATCTTCGGTCGACCTATCGTCACCGAAAAATGTATCGCCTACAACGGCATTACATAAACATGTAGCGTCTCTAACAGATATGCACACAATACACAAGCAAAATAGTGAAGGACACCGAACGAAAATCGAATAAGAAAATACATCAGAGCCGTATACCATAGCGATAATCAGTGGAGTATAGTCGAGTTTAAAAATGAAATTCTAAACACGGCCAGTAGCCTGGTGTGTTACGCTTAGGTTCAATTTTTGGTGATTCTAACTGTCATACCGTCAGTTCGAATCACACGTTCTTCACTATCATTTCAAACGCAATAAACACAGTGCCTGCAGCCCCTTGTTGCTTGTTCACTTGTTTGATCAGGTGTCGGCGATCATTGTCTGTATTGCAGGCAAAAGGGGCATTGTACGCGTCCCTATGCAGCGTTTGAAAAATCCTCCCATTGAACCCTTTCCTCTATCACCATTGGCCGCTGCCATGTTGATCCGTTTCACTCCTCCCATATCGATGTGATCCACCACCGCTGAATCTGACGGATGTGGATTGCGTTGAAGAGTCAAATTTCATATTCGTACGTGCACACACACACTATTCGAGTCGCCAGAGGGTTGTCGCCGTATCGGTATTGTTTTGCGTGAAATTCTGTGACGTTATCGTTTACGCTAGTAGCTGAATCGACGGACTCAGTGTGGATTTTCGGGTTGAACTTGTGTGTTAATATGCGGAAAAAAGAACCCCGATCGTGATCTTTAGTGCACAACTGTACAGGAAGAAATTCGAGCACCGTGCGGATGTGTACCTACCACCTTGTGGATTACCGGATTACCTAGGAGTATAATAAATTGTCGGATGCCGTCGGTGATGATTCTGGCAAATATTTTTGTGTTGCGGCTGTCTTTATGTGTCAATCCTACGCTCTGCCTTCGCTCCAGGAGAAATTCGGTGATAACAGTCGGTGACATTCACCACAGGTACTGATTTAATGTTTGTTATCTTTCCGGATATTGTTCATTCTATGCGAAGGGTGTGTTTGTCACAGTGTTCGGAGACCCAGTGATTGGACCGACTCCCACCATTACGTGATGTGTGAAGTTCTGACAACCATGAATACCAGAAACAGCAACTTTACGATGAGCGTTCTTGCCCTGCTGATAAACGCTGAACCACCACCACCC
The DNA here is from genome assembly GCA_963931805.1 of Microdon myrmicae. Classification (NCBI taxonomy): domain Eukaryota; kingdom Metazoa; phylum Arthropoda; class Insecta; order Diptera; family Syrphidae; genus Microdon; species Microdon myrmicae. The sequence goes on from OZ007496.1 coordinate 75,183,542, forward strand.
ATACAGCCCGTGATACCCAGTCGCACACCATCGATCCTTCTCAGAATGACCTGGGATTTGTCGATCTTCTCAGCCCCGGACTCATCGGAATTAGATTGCACATATCATCGAGATTCCTAGTTCTGTTTTAACATTTCTGTTCGAGCCGGATGCCAATTCATGGTTAGCTATTAAAGGTGTGGACTCATATTGTTGCACGACTGAGTTTGGGAGACAGGAAAAGCTACCTTTGGACATTTGGTTTACGGCTCATCGTGTCTGCAGTCGTCTCCATATCATTCGTGCTGCTGACTCGCATTTGGTGTTAGTGATGCGTTAGTCACCGAATTTGGCTTCTACGATTCCAAGGTAAGCTTGTGTCGGTTTCCCCAAACCCCACTGCCTACTTACCATAAAACCCCCATAACATTAACCCAATCTCCTAACTTCGCTAATGCAACAGCATTAGCACCTGTAAATGCTTCACGCATTATATAGATCAAATATATAACCTTAAAAGTCCCTGTGAAAAAAAAAAAAACACTTTCATGCATCTCTTCGCATATAATTTCGTGTAAGAATTTCTACCTTTTCAAGAATCCCAGGCAAATTTCAATTTCCCATACCTGCACCGCAATCTCCACCCAGAATACCTGAAATATTTTTTTTTTGCAAGGATATTAATGCATACAACGCGTTAGATAAGGTTCCTGGAAATAATTCTTTAAAGCGCATATGGCATCATGAATCCCAAGCCAGTCGGCACCCTTTGTCTGTGTTAAAATCCTATGTCGGACAGCTTGTTTTTACAGCTGTAATAAACCGACCCACGATTCGTTTGTACAATCGACAAACAATCACCGCATCTTAGGCATTATCAACAAAACCAAACTTTCTAGCATTTCATAATGCAAACACGAACCCGGTTTCTACTGCAGACAGAGATGCCATAAACATCCAATTTGCTTTTAGCACCATTATTTATTCAACTGCAATGCACATTTTCCCTTTCCTTGTTTCAGGTTTATTCCCATGGCCTTGTGTATGAAAAACAACCAATGTGATCTTCACTCACACATACACATACATTGCCAAGTCTTTCTTTCTTGGGAAAACTCATCCCAAAATGATGAAATATCGTTGAGTCGTATCTTGTGTCTTGTCCTGCTCCCCGCGGCGCTGCGGGAACGCATACATACCCGGAGTCGTGTGTGTAATAATTTAGTAACAAAAAAGAACGATATAATAAGTAAAAATCATGTGCCTCATAGACATAACTCGCATTTCCCACGTACAGTGTCGTGTTTGCAACCGCCACGTCGGATATTATATTTGCTGCAGTCTTCGAAGATTGTGTTTTTATTGACTTCATTGTAACTCTCACACAGTGCTACCGTAAAATAAATAAGAATAAACAAAAATAAATAGTGTGTTTAATTTTACCACGTTGTCTTGGCGAACAGTTTGTTTCTCCTGTTGTTGCTCTTCTCTTGGTTTTATTTTGGCGGAACTTTCATTAAGTGAATTGTGGGGACGAGGTAGAACTCTCGCCCGTGCGGTGGCGCGACTTCGTACCCCCACAAGCTCATTTAGTTGTATATTTGCTATCTCTTGTCCGAGAAGTGTTCGACCTACGACAACGGTCGAAAAGGGCCTACGGCAACGGCCGGGCTTCACGTAGAAAGTCCATTTCGATTGCGCACTGCCTCCCGATTGACCCATCCGGGTTGCGCAATCGGCGACGACCTACACCAATGGTTCTTCTTCCTCGTTCTTCCATCTAGGCCAACGGCATGTCGACTTATTGTTGGCCGGCAGCGGCATACCTTGTCTGTGGTGGAGGGATGGCGTAGACCAGGACGCCCAGAGCTTGAGATTGCCAAACTGGATGACATCGGCTCGAATCGGGACCGATGGAGAGATTTGTTAAATAAGGCTAGGACCGGATCCTGGTTGTAGTACCGATGATGATGATGTTGGTCAGCACTTTCGACTAAACACATCGCTACCTCGGCAAGCCTCTAATCCGCAGGTAGGGATGAATTGACATCCAGTTCCGCCAACCGTTAAAGCAGTCTAGTGACGCCTTTTTTTCCTGATCCACACCTTCGACCACGGCATGAAGTTGGTCCCACTACCCGTTCCTCCTCGCAACGTAGCCCCATTCATCGAGAACCATCAATCAGCCCGCACTCCTATGGAATTTCCTCTCTGGCTCATTCCTTTCAGAGGCATCGCCACCATCAACACCGTCATAGCAGGCGGAGATACATCTCCGACCCTTGCAGTATTTTTCTATCTCTATCACTTCAGCATCTAACAAGGTCCATTAGCCAAGCTCCGAAAGAAAGTAGGATTTCTGTCAACCATTTCACGAATCCTTAAACTGAATAGGTGGTATTTCACCGGACGGCTGGCTTTTTGGACTCTACCTACCACTCAGTAATTGTGCCGAAGTCCACAATAGCAAGAGTCGTCAGTTGAACCTAAGTTTGCACAATCAAACGCAAGACACAATCTCCTTACCAACTCAGCGATTGAGGCGGCTCTGAACAATAAATTTCCTTCACAAGGCTTAATTTTAAATAAATCCGTTGCTCAGTGTTTTTTGCATGGTAAAAATTCCCTACAGAGCTAACAACTTCAGCTACTGACAATAAATTACTTGCCAGAAGACATTCAAATTCAGCGTCATAATAGATGACAGTTGGATCAATATAAAGAAAAAAACAGTTTTTAAAGAAACTATTAACTCGCGCCTTTCGAATTGCATAGTCCTGGGTATAATTTGTCATTGTAATAAAAAGTTGTAGAGATCAAATTGTTTTTACTATTCATTGCCTATACAACGTGTCTATGGATTATTTTAATAATGAAACTGAATAATGATTATTTTAATAATGAAATTGTCCAAACTTGCTCTTTTGTAGAGGGTTTATTAGGCTCGTATTTCTTATTATTATTATAATGTTATGAATTCGAAAACACACACAGAAATACTGTCCCCCGAACACACATGAATAGGCCAGACCAACCTCTGGATCTCTCTAAATCTCATTACCAACCAGCAACATGCGCTCAATGGATTCGATTCTGTGCTTCGGAACTGGGAAGATTTTACCGAATGGAATTCAATGTCCCTAAATCCATTGCAGCCTCTTGTGGTAAGAAAGGAATCTCACACTGTGGATTTTGGACCACTTGCATCACAATGGCCAATGAGTTAACAATGCTTGGCACTTGAATTATTCAATTCTTCATATTTGAGCTACGAAAAATGCCGTGGTGGTTCCATTGAACGCCACTACTCACCTTCCCACCAATTATTAAGAAGCGGCTTCCTAAAGCACAAAAAACCCTGGGAAGCATTTACTTACCTTTCCATTGTTCGCTCAAAGTTTCTCCTAAAGTATCCTTGCGCCATCTAAACCTATAATTTTCGCTAATTCAATCCATTAGCACCAAACAGGTATTTTTCCTAAGGGTGTGGTTACATGAAACGCGCCATGTTCCTTAAAAGCAATTCGGTTGCACCACCAAGTAACTGACATAACTTGAACCATTTCAGTACACATAGCTCCGAATGAATTCCACCGCACACATGCAGGAGATATTCCTTCTTTCCTTTTTACCTACAAGCACATCGGTCGCTAAATCGTTCGACCTGCAATAGCATGCCTTACCACTGCCCGCTCGCTAATGTAAATACACACATGACAGTTCGACCCTTTGAAGACGCCAGCGATATGTGCCCGATCAGCATAGATGCTGTACGCAGTGCCGATCGGGTGAATATCCCATGTTCCCTGTCATAATAGTTTGCCCAGCTGCAAATACGTCGTTTCACATTTCCTTTTATGGAATTCGAATATCCACGGTTCGCATGCTCATGGACACACAGCATGAGCGTGTGAAGTAACCACATCTGTGTGCGTGCAGATCTTCAACGTGACCAATGTATGGAAGATCATCCCCTATTGGTCACCGAAACGATGGATGAAATGTGGTATTCTGCCGTTTCGAAGGCATTCTTCAATCTCAATATATATTCCGTGGAGGCGAGTCGTGCCCTCCACGTTAACATCAAATGAATACGAGTGGATTGTAAACTGTCATCGAGTGAGCACCCGTGTGTAACAGCGAAGAGCCTTCGGATTAGTAAAACTCTAAATTTAATACTACAGAACGGTGCCTGAGTGAATATCCATTATTGTGCGGTGTGCTTTTTAAATTCATCAACTAACTTTACATCACCTGGTGATTGACTTTATAATTCATCGACTAATTGGATTGACTTTATAGTTCATCAACTAATTGTACATCACGTAGTGTTTAACCTTACAATTCATCAACTAGTTTTATATCACCTAGTGATTGACTTTACAATTCAACTAATTTTTTTTTTTTATTGAACTTCTCTCGGGAGAGGCGAACCTATAGCGCCGAGTGGGCGCGTCTAGATACCATCAAATAACTGTTGCAGTTGTTTTTGAACAGTTGCAGGTTATAACGCGCTGGGAACACTCGCGTGGGAAGGGAGTTCCACAGCTTACCCGCTCTGTAACGGAACGCGTTCTGATGTAGAGATGTTCGCGCCGTCGGGAGATGAACTACAAACGGGTGTGATCCGTCGGATTGTCTTGTGGAACGCATATAAACCGAATTGCGTGGAACAATACCACGAATCTTCGAAGAACAGTACCCGTGATAATATCTGTAAAGCAGACAGAGGTTAGCCACGCGCCTTCGATGTGATAGCGACTGTAGTCCCGACGTCAGCGCCGAGTGCCCGATCAGGCGGATCGGTCGTCTTTGTATGTTCTCAAGTAGGTCGAGGGTATGTTTAGGAGCCGAGCTTCAAACATGAGAGCAATATTCGAGCGCGGTATAATTTGGGATTTATATAGGAGAAGAAGTTGGGCCGGAGTAAAATATTTCTTGGCTCTAAAAAGATAGCTCAGTTTTCCTGAAGCTGACCTGGCGATACTCGACACGTGTTTATACCATGATACATTCCCACAGACCGTGACGCCGAGCAATTTCAAACTTTCCACAGCCTTGAGGGTCCGGCCATTCATCATCAGCTGTGGAACCGATGATCCACTTTTTTTTGTGAAAGTTGTATATTGTGTCTTCGCTGCATTGAAGTCGACAAGATTGGCCCTTCCCCACTGCAGGACCCTATCTAGATCCTGATTCAGAGAATCAATCTTGTTAGACAAATTAAAAAATTGTATTCAAATTGTACGCACTCAAAGCTAAACTATAACACTCACTCTTCTCATTGCATTCAGGCCCTTAAGGCACACAACTGTCATCCGCACCAAGAAACGCCAAACTCACATTTTTCAACTTTCACTTCTTTCTTCTTAGCATCCAGCTTTCGTGCCGTTCGGACGTGTAAAATATATATCCTCAATTTAAACAACAATCGCGTTTTATTTTTATTGTTCACCCTGCCTGTTCAATAAATCTGTCTACATCTCAGCTGATGCGATGCAGATGCACCAATCGGCCGAACCCTCGAGAAGGAGGAAACAAGTGTACTGTCATCCGCAAAACTGAACACTTTGTTATCTGTTGTCTCCAACAAATCATTTATGTGAAGCAAGAACAAGGTTGGAACCAAAATAGAACCTCGGGGCACCCGCGAATTAACAGGATACAGTTCCGAACCCTCGCCGTCCACAACAACCCGGATCGATCGATTCTCGAGGAAGCTCCTCGTTCAGTCGCACAACTGTTCGGAAAGTCCATATGAACGAAGTTTGCTCAGCAATGTCCCGTGCCAGACGCGGTCAAACGCCTTAGAGATATCCAATGCGACCGCCCTTGACTCACCATGCCGTTCAATCGCAGATGTCCATATATCGGTTATAAAAGTCAAAAGATCTCCCGTGGACCGCCTGCCACGGAATCCGCATTGACGGTCGTTCAGAAGTCCGTTACACTCCAAATACTTAACTAACTCTGTATTGATAACTTTTTCCATTACCTTAGATAAAATAGACAGTAATGCTATCGGACGGTAATTTTGTGGGAGACACTTTTTTCCCGTCTTAGGGATTGGCTGAACTCGAGCGACTTTCCAGCAGGCAGGTAAGGTCCTCCGTGCATAAGATAAGCGGGAGAGTCTGCCAAGAACCGCCGATAGTCCTGGAGCACAATTCCTAAGGACTATTGCTGGTATTGCGTCCGGGCCGGTTGCCTTCCTACAATCCACTTCACGCAGAATGCGTTGAATATTGCGTGGACGAAATCTCACATCGCTCATGGAAGACCGTAACGGTGCGATCACAGGTGGTTCCAAGAAGCCGGGGTCGAGGTTTGAATTCGCGGAAAAAAATTCTCGAACACATTAGCTTTATCCTTTGAATTCGTGACTAACGTCCCGCTGTCTGTCACCAAGAGGGGGAAAGAAGAGGATGTGAAGTTACCGCTGACAGTCCTTGCCATTGACCTGAAGGAGCGCGAACTAGTTGGGCACCAAAGGAGCTTATTCATCAGCCTTCTTCGCGGTATCAACCGCCTGGTTGCACGCGTTTCTGATTCTAACAAAGTCGATCTGCCAACATCGGTGGGATTGGAGCGCCATTGTTTAAAAGCTATATCTTTCGCCGCTGTAATCAGCTCGGATTTTTTCTCAAACCAAGGTTTATCAGACGAACTTCGTTTGATGGAATGTGGAATATACATCTCCATCCCCAGAAGAATAATCTCTGATACCGAGTCCGCGCAAGCGTTAACATCGGAGTTTCCGAAGCACACCTCGGACCATGGAAAGGATGCGAAGAAATCTCGCATATCGTCCCAGTTAGCGGCCCCATACTTCCATACATGGCAAACCTGCCTAGGCCGGTTATTCGCTTGATATGCAAGTGCTTGCCCGACAGATACCAACCAGTGATCTGAGTTTCCTAGTGGCGCAGAAACCTGTACGGTATAAATACTCGGTTCGGATGTCAAAAACAGATCCAGGGTGTTCGCATAATCGCCTCGGGCATTCGGCACTCGCGTTGGTTCCTCCACGAGTTGAATAAAGTTGTGGCTTACAGCAAACATCTCCGCCAGCCCCCCAGCCTCGTCGGTTCTGTTAGAATGTTACAACCAGCCGCAATTGTGCACATTAAAATCGCCAAGGACAACAATTTCAGAAACTGGGTGGTTGATCTGTATTCAGTCGACGGTATGTGAAAGATTCTCACCTTGGGACCGACTACCACCTAACCAACCTTTTTTCGAACCGGTCCATCAGCCAAGGCCCCCCCCCCCCCCCCCCCAACCCCCTTTATTCACTCAATCTACTCCTTCACTTCACCGTCCATCAATTCGTTGAACGTAGGGTTGGTATTCGCGACCTCCACCCCAAATCAAAAATCACTGCTAACGGTTAGGTGTAACGATACATTGGTGGGATTACGGGAAGTTCTGTTGGTTTTGTGTATATTATGATATTCGTTCTCCTCGATAGTATAGTGGTTAGTATACCCTCGATAGTATAGTGGTGAGTATACCCGCCTGTCACCCGGGAGACCGGGGTTCGATTCCCCGTCGGGGAGCCCCTGGCGCAAGACTAATGACCTTGCCCAGACAAAATAAATCATTATGGAAAATTTAACAAGCCTCAGGACTTGCTAAATAAGGCCAAGACCGGTTCCCGATTGTAGTGCCGATGATGATGATGATGATATTCGTTTAGAATATTTGTAATTTCTATTTCCGCAATCGCATACAAGCCCCTTCCCTGCTGAAGGGGTATGCGTACGATACATGCTTCCAGCACCCGGAACCTGCACACTTCTCCACTATATATCACTTTATGTTGGATTCCTTTTCTAATAAAGATTGCGACACCTCCCCCTTGAGACGAGTTAGGTCGATCTCTTCGTATAATATCGTAGTTTTTTATTGCCTATCTTATGCTTTTGGTTTAACTTTGTTTCCCCCGCCAGAAGTACATCAGGGTTTCCATCTTGCAACAAGTTGAAAAGATTGGCTCTTCTCTCAGTTCTTAGTGGTGAATTTATATTCACGACAAGAGCTTTCATTGGTGGGTTGGTTAGAGGGTTTAGATTGACTTTTTATTTAGACTGGGCAAGTGCGAGTAGATCACGTATATTTGACTTTGCAGCTGTGTCATCTGTTTCTGCAGATTGGGCAAGACTGTAAACATGTCTGCTTGCGATGCTGTTTCAATCTGTGCGGGAGTATTCGTGGCTACCAGTGCTGTAGTATGTTTGGTTGTTCTCCCCCCGGCCACAATAATAAAATACATGATGTTGCATCCCGATACATAATCCCCGTAACTCTTCAACGCACACGATGCAATCATCCTCAGCTCACAATTAATGCTCATATCGCATACGTTTCTAGACTCGTAATATTCATTCCAATACCCCCATTAATTGCCCACCTATGACGCATACTCGCTTCCCAAAGCTAAACGGTAATCATATTCATATTGCACATGATGCAATCAAACCATCACAATTGACATACGACATCACATGACGCATTCCCACTTCCCAAGGCCACACGTTAAATGAATTTCGCTTCATATTCAAAAACCAAGCATGCACCTGCCTGGATCTTTTCACACGGTTTCATATTACGAATGCATTTTTTGCTTCATATCAGAAAACAGGTGTCATGCAAGTCATATGACACGGTCGGCGCCTTCAAAGGCAATTAGCGACAATTTAACTGGGCCTCGATCAAAGCACTGAGTTTAATGAAAGGACCGACACACCAACGAAACGCAAACCGATCGGACGATATGAATAGCTTGATCGTGGGCCATTGTACTTTAATTGTTTCGGTTAAATGCAACAATCAATTAAGTAATTGCTTAAGCCAACGCCGCTGCACCTTAAGTGGAGCAATTAAGCGGTAATGATAATTAAGAAACATGAATGGCAATTGGACTCAATATGGGTCATACTCCGAATTAAGGGAAATGCATCGTCTACTTTTCTACACAGATTTTGGGGTACATAAAGAGTGGTTTCAAAGGGACTAATCGAGCGGTTGATCTTAAGAGTAACAGGCTGCTGCCTCGCCACGGAACAGTGGGCCTGTCACCCAAAATATGTTAATCAGTGTAATAAGTTATTCAATATAATAAGTTTCTCAGTGAATAAAGACACTAAAAACTTAACATACTTTTACTCTCACTTGTTCGGACTCTCCAGAGGCAACTGCGGGAGCGGGAAGGTCGAACCGCTCCACAACAGTAAGGTAAGGTTCAGAAGTCTAATAATCTCACCCTTTGGCACGGACGGCATACATATTGCCGGTGCCATATAAACAATTAAAAGGAATACCTTTCGGGTATTATATTTGGCGCGGACGATAGGTTACTGCCGGTGTCAAAATAAACAATAATATTTTATTATCAAATAATAAAATAATGAATGTTGACATCGGTAATCCATTGATGTTATTTTGAAGTTTAAGAATTGTACATCTACTTTTACATACGTGTTGCTCGATCTTGCTATTTGGTTTTTGTTTGCGCTTCTCAGGCATTAGTGCATTAATTTCCAGTCTCTCATTGTCATTTTTGTTCATTATCTGATCTAATAGCACGAAGTCCACCTTCGTTAGTAATATGATTGTATCACGGACAATCTGAGCTCGAGATAGAATCATAAATCTCTCATCTCTCAAGGACAATTAGCAACCATCACACCACCCTACATGCTAAAAGTAATGCCAGAAAACTATAACAAACCTTAACTCCTCTCGATTAGCATCTCACTTTGAAAAAAGCCGTCATTGTCAATTCAAACGGGTTAATTACGAAAGAACTCAACTTCAAAAAACACCGAAGAGCTAAGGAACGCAAAAAGATAAAGTGCCACCCGCACGACAACAACATCGACAAGGCAAACCAGGTGAAGAAATGAATCTGCGTTCCTTGTGAAATAACTTACACTCTGTTGCAGAAGGAGATCACCCCCTGTCGTCTCAACATATTCGTAACGAAGATAATAAATTTTTACAGCGTCATCTGTACTCCTGGCCCAACAGAAGAATTGTGTTAACGAAAACATTGGTAAGATGCTGCTGCAGTCGGTGTTTCTTTGTGGTGACCCCTTAAACAAACGGGTTCTTTGCCGCATGTGGATATCGTGCGGCAGGTGCAAAACCTTCCTAGTTTACCTGATTTAATTTCACGTCGTCGCACTTCAATTGCTATACCTTGACGCTAAATGAAATGTAGAACTGTTGGTAGGTATCACCGGCTGCAGCTTGCCCAATGGATAAACGTTTAGATGATGGACTTGGGCATGAGACTAGAGAACGTATGGCTACGATGGCATAAGGATTCGTATTCAGCACCACACTGCCAGCTGTTCTCGTTTGTTTTTGATAACATTGAGGAAAACAAAAAGTAACAACCGAGTACTGGCTGAATTTTGTGTGCAGTACCATAGAACAGGTTTTCGAGAGCTCTTTTTTATATGCTCTTGTAGAAGGATAACGCTGAAGAGAAGAGCAGCTGCTGCGCATTGTAGCCTAAACCTTTGTTGTGGTTTCTGTTCCTTGAGCATGGTTTTCAATGGTACGAAGGTGTTGCCGAGGTGCTTAACGAAGAATGTAGGGACGACTGTAACGATATTGTTCGTTCTGTATTATTAATGTTTCTTCTAATAATTGATTTTTTGAGTCCTTAAGGTGATGCTTGACAACGCGCCAATTCTTATTTTACATTGTTCGTTATGTTAGGTGTATAGCAAACGTGTTAATCTTCGTACATTCATTGGATTTTATTAATTTAATTATATGTTAAAAAGTATTTTACGGAAAACCTATCCTTTCCAGAACTGGCCTCAAATGAACCATCCAGGAACTCAAAGCGGAACGGCACAAAGTTTTCCATTCTCGGCGAGATAAAACATATAGTGTACGTACGTTGCTGTCTGACTTGACAAGTTTTTCTATTTTTATAAATAAATAGCGAACGGCATTTAATGTGCTAAAGCCGCCTTTACTATTGCGAGGAGACTATTTCGCAACATCTTTCCTTACCTAGAGTCAATATTACATCGTACATGTAATTCGCTAAGTCTATAAGGGAGTCAAGAATGGTTCAATATATATATATATATGAACAATTTCGTGCTTTTTTTAATATAAAACTCAACCAAAGAAGGGATTTTCGTGTACCCTTAAATGTTAAAGCACGGTATGAGCTGAAAAAATGTACATTGGTTTTGAATGGCTGGATATTACAAGGACGAGGAAGCAGAGTAGTCCCTGCGTGAGGTTCGGCTATAAAACGACTGCTTTTATTTGTACGTCTGAAGTTAGTTTTCAACCTAAACTGATCCGCATTTTCAGATTGACAGATATCGTGGGAGTTTGGTCTGGTGCAACTTTTTCATGAAGTTCAGCACGACCATGCAGGGACGCAGGTTCACCAATATTCCCGACACGCTGTTGAAGCGGAACGACACCCTTGTGTAACTGCAGGCATGCACCTAGTATCAATGGTTCTTATTTCGGAAATAAAAAACTAGATTCACTTGTGACACGAATTTATTTTATTAACGTAAAGGATTATTCACTATAAAGTAAAATTTCATTTTTTGATAACTAAAAGGACACATCGAGAGCTATTGTAATGATATAAAGTCAAACACTAGGTGATGTACAATTAGTTGATAAATTATAAAGTTAAACACTAGGTGATGTACAATTAGGCGATCAATTATAAAGTCGCTCGTGCCCTGTGAGTAGGGCGTTTGAATATACCCACAGCTAGGCCAGCTTGTCGTAAGAGGCTACTAAAGGCCGAGTGGTAGCCGCGGTCCCAACGCCTTGTGCGCCCGGTGAAATACCACCCCATCAAGCTTTAGGCTCCGTGAAATGGTCGGGAGAAAACCCCGGTCATCTTTTGGGGCTTGGCTGATGGACCGGTTCGAGAAAAGGTTGGTTAGGTGGTAGTCGGTCCCAAGGTGAGATACCACCCCGTCACGCTGTACATTCCGCGATATGGCCGAGAGAAATCTTCGACGGTGTTTCGGATGTGTGAGTGGGGGCCCGGACTGACACGGGGATAAGTCATGATGGTGCCTTCTGATATAAAGAATTCCGGAGGTAATCTAGTCTCCCATTCGGATCTCCGAGGGGGACGATGTCAGGGGGAACATCATGCAGATATCATGATAAATAATGGAAGTTTGAGAGGTTCGTCACCGCATAACCGGGCTCGTTCTCGAAGGTTTGCCCCCGCTCGACTGGTGACGGCATTTTGTAACATCAGGGGCATCGGTTTCACCAATACGAATGTAAACGCCGCCCACCAATATTTACAAACACCGAAACCGGATATCCTTGCCCTAACTGAGACCCAGGTCGATTGGTCAACTGATTCGACATATCTTCGTTGCTCAGGATACGACTAACACTCGAGATTCCGTTTTAAGGGCGGAGTATGCGTCTTCACGCGGTCCGATCTGGCTTGCCAGACGATGGAGGCGTTGGAACCCAATAATATGGACATCATATGGTTGAGGGTCGTGCTGAGGAATTCCGTTAAATTTCTTTGTTGTCTTTACCGCTCCCCGAATGACGATCGACCGGCGACATTTTTCGAACATCTTTCACATACCGTCGACTGAATACAGATCAACCACCCAGTTTCTGAAATTGTTGTCCTTGGCGATTTTAATGTGCACAATTGCGGCTGGTTGTAACATTCTAACAGAACCGACGAGGTTGGGAGGCTGGCGGAGATGTTTGCTGTAAGCCACAACTTTACTCAACTCGTGGAGGAACCAACGCGAGTGCCGGATGCCCGAGGCGATTATGCGAACACCCTGGATCTGTTTTTGACATCCGAACCGAGTATTTATACCGTACAGGTTTCTGCGCCACTAGGAAACTCAGATCACTGGTTGGTATCTGTCGGGCAAGCACTTGCATATCAAGCGAATAACCGGCCTAGGCAGGTTTGCCATGTATGGAAGTATGGGGCCGCTAACTGGGACGATATGCGAGATTTCTTCGCATCCTTTCCATGGTCCGAGGTGTGCTTCGGAAACTCCGATGTTAACGCTTGCGCGGACTCGGTATCAGAGATTATTCTTCTGGGGATGGAGATGTATATTCCACATTCCATCAAACGAAGTTCGTCTGATAAACCTTGGTTTGAGAAAAAATCCGAGCTGATTACAGCGGCGAAAGATATAGCTTTTAAACAATGGCGCTCCAATCCCACCGATGTTGGCAAATCGACTTTCTTAGAATCAGAAACGCGTGCAACCAGGCGGTTGATACCGCGAAGAAGGCTGATGAATAAGCTCCTTTGGTGCCCAACTAGTTCGCGCTCCTTCAGGTCAATGGCAAGGACTGTCAGCGGTAAGTTCACATCCTCTTCTTTCCCCCTCTTGGTTACAGACAGCGGGACGTTAGTCACGAATTCAAAGGATAAAGCTAATGTGTTCGAGAATTTATTTTCCGCGAATTCAAACCTCGATCCCGGCTTCTTGGAACCACCTGTGATCGCACCGGTACGGTCTTCCATGAGCGATGTGAGATTTCGTCCACGCAATATTCAACGCATTCTGCGTGAACTGGATTGTAGGAAGGCAACCGGCCCGGACGCAATACCAGCAATAGTCCTTAGGAATTGTGCTCCAGGACTATCGGCGGTTCTTGGCAGACTCTCCCGCTTATCTTATGCACGGAGGACCTTACCTGCCTGCTGGAAAGTCGCTCGAGTTCAGCCAATCCCTAAGACGGGAAAAAAGTGTCTCCCACAAAATTACCGTCCGATAGCATTACTGTCTATTTTATCTAAGGTAATGGAAAAAGTTATCAATACAGAGTTAGTTAAGTATTTGGAGTGTAACGGACTTCTGAACGACCGTCATTGCGGATTCCGTGGCAGGCGGTCCACGGGAGATCTTTTGACCTTTATAACCGATATATGGACATCTGCGATTGAACGGCATGGTGAGTCAAGGGCGGTCGCATTGGATATCTCTAAGGCGTTTGACCGCGTCTGGCACGGGACATTGCTGAGCAAACTTCGTTCATATGGACTTTCCGAACAGTTGTGCGACTGAACGAGGAGCTTCCTCGAGAATCGATCGATCCGGGTTGTTGTGGACGGCGAGGGTTCGGAACTGTATCCTGTTAATTCGCGGGTGCCCCGAGGTTCTATTTTGGTTCCAACCTTGTTCTTGCTTCACATAAATGATTTGTTGGAGACAACAGATAACAAAGTGTTCAGTTTTGCGGATGACAGTACACTTGTTTCCTCCTTCTCGAGGGTTCGGCCGATTGGTGCATCTGCATCGCATCAGCTGAGATGTAGACAGATTTATTGAACAGGCAGGGTGAACAATAAAAATAAAACGCGATTGTTGTTTAAATTGAGGATATATATTTTACACGTCCGAACGGCACGAAAGCTGGATGCTAAGAAGAAAGAAGTGAAAGTTGAAAAATGTGAGTTTGGCGTTTCTTGGTGCGGATGACAGTTGTGTGCCTTAAGGGCCTGAATGCAATGAGAAGAGTGAGTGTTATAGTTTAGCTTTGAGTGCGTACAATTTGAATACAATTTTTTAATTTGTCTAACAAGATTGATTCTCTGAATCAGGATCTAGATAGGGTCCTGCAGTGGGGAAGGGCCAATCTTGTCGACTTCAATGCAGCGAAGACACAATATACAACTTTCACAAAAAAAAGTGGATCATCGGTTCCACAGCTGATGATGAATGGCCGGACCCTCAAGGCTGTGGAAAGTTTGAAATTGCTCGGCGTCACGGTCTGTGGGAATGTATCATGGTATAAACACGTGTCGAGTATCGCCAGGTCAGCTTCAGGAAAACTGAGCTATCTTTTTAGAGCCAAGAAATATTTTACTCCGGCCCAACTTCTTCTCCTATATAAATCCCAAATTATACCGCGCTCGAATATTGCTCTCATGTTTGAAGCTCGGCTCCTAAACATACCCTCGACCTACTTGAGAACATACAAAGACGACCGATCCGCCTGATCGGGCACTCGGCGCTGACGTCGGGACTACAGTCGCTATCACATCGAAGGCGCGTGGCTAACCTCTGTCTGCTTTACAGATATTATCACGGGTACTGTTCTTCGAAGATTCGTGGTATTGTTCCACGCAATTCGGTTTATATGCGTTCCACAAGACAATCCGACGGATCACACCCGTTTGTAGTTCATCTCCCGACGGCGCGAACATCTCTACATCAGAACGCGTTCCGTTACAGAGCGGGTAAGCTGTGGAACTCCCTTCCCACGCGAGTGTTCCCAGCGCGTTATAACCTGCAACTGTTCAAAAACAACTGCAACAGTTATTTGATGGTATCTAGACGCGCCCACTCGGCGCTATAGGTTCGCCTCTCCCGAGAGAAGTTCAATAAAAAAAAAAAATTAGTTGAATTGTAAAGTCAATCACTAGGTGATATAAAACTAGTTGATGAATTGTAAGGTTAAACACTACGTGATGTACAATTAGTTGATGAACTATAAAGTCAATCCAATTAGTCGATGAATTATAAAGTCAATCACCAGGTGATGTAAAGTTAGTTGATGAATTTAAAAAGCACACCGCACAATAATGGATATTCACTCAGGCACCGTTCTGTAGTATTAAATTTAGAGTTTTACTAATCCGAAGGCTCTTCGCTGTTACACACGGGTGCTCACTCGATGACAGTTTACAATCCACTCGTATTCATTTGATGTTAACGTGGAGGGCACGACTCGCCTCCACGGAATATATATTGAGATTGAAGAATGCCTTCGAAACGGCAGAATACCACATTTCATCCATCGTTTCGGTGACCAATAGGGGATGATCTTCCATACATTGGTCACGTTGAAGATCTGCACGCACACAGATGTGGTTACTTCACACGCTCATGCTGTGTGTCCATGAGCATGCGAACCGTGGATATTCGAATTCCATAAAAGGAAATGTGAAACGACGTATTTGCAGCTGGGCAAACTATTATGACAGGGAACATGGGATATTCACCCGATCGGCACTGCGTACAGCATCTATGCTGATCGGGCACATATCGCTGGCGTCTTCAAAGGGTCGAACTGTCATGTGTGTATTTACATTAGCGAGCGGGCAGTGGTAAGGCATGCTATTGCAGGTCGAACGATTTAGCGACCGATGTGCTTGTAGGTAAAAAGGAAAGAAGGAATATCTCCTGCATGTGTGCGGTGGAATTCATTCGGAGCTATGTGTACTGAAATGGTTCAAGTTATGTCAGTTACTTGGTGGTACAACCGAATTGCTTTTAAGGAACATGGCGCGTTTCATGTAACCACACCCTTAGGAAAAATACCTGTTTGGTGCTAATGGATTGAATTAGCGAAAATTATAGGTTTAGATGGCGCAAGGATACTTTAGGAGAAACTTTGAGCGAACAATGGAAAGGTAAGTAAATGCTTCCCAGGGTTTTTTGTGCTTTAGGAAGCCGCTTCTTAATAATTGGTGGGAAGGTGAGTAGTGGCGTTCAATGGAACCACCACGGCATTTTTCGTAGCTCAAATATGAAGAATTGAATAATTCAAGTGCCAAGCATTGTTAACTCATTGGCCATTGTGATGCAAGTGGTCCAAAATCCACAGTGTGAGATTCCTTTCTTACCACAAGAGGCTGCAATGGATTTAGGGACATTGAATTCCATTCGGTAAAATCTTCCCAGTTCCGAAGCACAGAATCGAATCCATTGAGCGCATGTTGCTGGTTGGTAATGAGATTTAGAGAGATCCAGAGGTTGGTCTGGCCTATTCATGTGTGTTCGGGGGACAGTATTTCTGTGTGTGTTTTCGAATTCATAACATTATAATAATAATAATAAATACGAGCCTAATAAACCCTCTACAAAAGAGCAAGTTTGGACAATTTCATTATTAAAATAATCATTATTCAGTTTCATTATTAAAATAATCCATAGACACGCTGTATAGGCAATGAATAGTAAAAACAATTTGATCTCTACAACTTTTTATTACAATGACAAATTATACCCAGGACTATGCAATTCGAAAGGCGCGAGTTAATAGTTTCTTTAAAAACTGTTTTTTTCTTTATATTGATCCAACTGTCATCTATTATGACGCTGAATTTGAATGTCTTCTGGCAAGTAATTTATTGTCAGTAGCTGAAGTTGTTAGCTCTGTAGGGAATTTTTACCATGCAAAAAACACTGAGCAACGGATTTATTTAAAATTAGGCCTTGTGAAGGAAATTTATTGTTCAGAGCCGCCTCAATCGCTGAGTTGGTAAGGAGGTTGTGTCTTGCGTTTGATTGTGCAAACTTAGGTTCAACTGACGACTCTTGCTATTGTGGAGTTCGGCACAATTACTGAGTGGTAGGTAGGGTCCCAAAAGCCAGCCGTCCGGTGAAATACCACCTATTCAGTTTAAGGCTTCGTGAAATGGTTGACAGAAATCCTACCTTCTTTCGGAGCTTGGCTAATGGACCTTGTTAGATGCTGAAGTGATAGAGATAGAAAAATACTGCAAGGGTCGGAGATGTATCTCCGCCTGCTATGACGGTGATGATGGTGACGCTGCCTCTGAAAGAAATGAGACAGAGGGGAAATTCCATAGGAGTGCGGGCAGATTGATGGTTCTCGATGAATGGGGCTAGGTTGCGAGGAGGAACGGGTAGTGGGACCAACTTCATGTCGTGGTCGGAGGTGTTGATCAGGAAAAAAGGCGTCACTAGACTGCTTGAACGGTTGGCGGAACTGGATGTCAATTCATCCCCGCCTGCGGATTAGAGGCTTGCCGAGGTAGCGATGTGTCTAGTCGAAAGTGCTGACCAACATCATCATCATCGATAGTACAACCAGGATCCGGTCCTGGCCTTATTTAACAAATCTCTCCATCGGTCCCGATTCGAGCCGATGTCATCCAGTTTGGCAATCTCAGACAAGGTATGCCGCTGCTGGCCAATAATAAGTCGACATGCCGTTGGCGTAAACGGAAGAACCGGGAAGAAGAACCATTGATGTAGGTCGTCGCTGATTGCGCAACCCGGATGGGTCAATCGGGAAGCAGTGCGCAATCGAAATGGACTTTCTACGTGAAGCCCGGCCGTTGTCGTAGGCCTCTTTCGACCGTTGTCGTAGGTCGAACACTTCTCGGACAAGAGATAGCAAATATACAACTAAATGAGCTTGTTGGGGTACGATGTCGCTCCACCGCACGGGCGAGAATTCTACCTCATCCCCACAATTCACTTAATGAAAGTTCCGCCAAAACAAACCCAAGAGAAGAGCAACAACAGGAGAAACAAACTGTTCGCCAAGACAACGCGGCAAAATTAAACACACTATTTCTTTTTGTTTATTCTTATTTATTTTACGGTAGCACTGCGTGAGAGTTACAATGAAGTCAATAAAAACACAATCTTCGAAGACTGCAGCAAATATAATATCCGACGTGGCGGTTGCAAACACGACACTGTACGTGGGAAATGCGAGTTATGTCTATGAGGCACATGATTTTTACTTATTATATCGTTCTTTTTGTTACTAAATTATTACACACACGACTCCGGGTATGTATGCGTCCCCGCGGCGCCACGGGGAGCAGGACAAGGCACAAGATACGACTCAACGATATTTCATCGTTCTAGGATGAGTTTTCCCAAGAAAGAAAGACTGGGCAATGTATGTGTATGTGTGAGTGAAGATCACATTGGTTTTTTTTTTCATACACAAGGCCATGGGAATAAACCTGAAACAAGGAACGGGAAAATGTGCATTTCAGTTGAATAAATAATGGCGCTAAAAGCAAATTGGATGTTTATGGCATCTCTGTCTGCAGTAGGAACCGGGTTCGTGTTTGCATTATGAAATGCTAGAAAATTTGGTTTTGTTGATAATGCCTAAGATGCGGTGATTGTTTGTCGATTGTACAAACGAATCGTGGGTCGGTTTATTACAGCTGTAAAAACAAGCTGTCCGACATAGGATTTTAACACAGACAAAGGGTGCCGACTGGCTTGGGATTCATGATGCCATATGCGCTTTAAAGAATTATTTCCAGGAACCTTATCTAACGCGTTGTATGCATTAATATCCTTGCAAAAAAAAATATTTCAGGTATTCTGGGTGGAGATTGCGGTGCAGGTATGGGAAATTGAAATTTGCCTGGGATTCTTGAAAAGGTAGAAATTCTTACACGAAATTATATGCGAAGAGATGCATGAAGGTGTTTTTTTTTCACAGGGACTTTTAAGGTTATGTATTTGATCTATATAATGCGTGAAGCATTTACAGGTGCTAATGCTGTTGCATTAGCGGAATTAGGGGATTGGCTTAATGTTATGGGGGTTTTATGGTAAGTAGGCAGTGGGGTTTGGGGAAACCGTCACAAGCTTACCTTGGAATCGTAGAAGCCAAATTCGGTGACTAACGCACCACTAACACCAAATGCGAGTCAGCAGCACGAATGATATGGAGACGACTGCAGACACGATGAGCCGTAAACCAAATGTCCAAAGGTAGCTTTTCCTGTCTCCCAAACTCAGTCGTGCAACAATATGAGTCCACAGCTTTATGGTTCACCTTTAATAGCTAACCATTAATTGGCATCCGCCTCGAACAGAAATGTTAAAACAGAACTAGGAATCTCGATGATATGTGCAATCTAATTCCGATGAGTCCGGGGCTGAGAAGATCGACAAATCCCAGGTCATTCTGAGAAGGATCGATGGTGTGCGACTGGGTATTACGGGCTGTATGGGTGGTGGTGGTTCAGCGTTTGTCAGCAGGGCAAGAACGCTCATCGTAAAGTTGCTGTTTCTGGTATTCATGGTTGTCAGAACTTCACACATCACGTAATGGTGGTAGTCGGTCCAATCACTGGGTCTCCGAACACTGTGACAAACACACCCTTCGCATAGAATGAATGGTATCCGGAAAGATAACAAACATTAAAGCAGTACCTGTGGTGAATGTCCCCGACAGTCATCACCGAATTTCTCCTGGAGCGAAGGCAGACCGTAGGATTGACACATAAAGACAGCCGCAACACAAAGGTATTTGCCAGAATCATCACCGACGGCATCCGACAATTTATTATACTCCTAGGTAATCCGGTAATCCGCAAGGTGGTAAGTACACATCCGCACGGTGCTCGAATTTCTTCCTGTACAGTTGTTCACTAAAGATCACGATCGGGGTTCTTTTTTCCGCATATTAACACACGAGTTCAACCCGAAAATCCACACTGAGTCCGTCGATTCAGCTACTAGCGTAAACGATAACGTCACAGAATTTCACGCAAAACAATACCGAATGAACTAGTGACTACGATGACATGCGGAGATTTTCTCATTGAATGCATCCACAAGCGATCACGTCAAAACCACGAACCACACTGCTTATTGCACCGTCAAAATTAGAGTTTATCTCTGAATAACTTCGTTCGCCCGACCGCCGAAATACACATCCTTATATTGTCATGCAATGGTCGTGAGAGCTCGTCCCACCACGTCATAGTAACTTCCCATATATAAGAAATGACAGCAACGTGGGGGGATTCGAACGGTCGCAGGTGTTCAGATGTCGTAAGATCATGCGATCGGTTGACCACGGTCGATTTCGGCTGGCATTTGAGCTATCCTATGGCTTACATTCGATGGTAGGCAATGATGATTTCGTGGGTACTCTGCCTGTTGCACATGAAATCAACATGGTTTTTGTTTTCTCATCTGATTATTTGATGCGTTCGGTTGAAGCTGGTGGTGTTGCTAGTAATAATGATTGCACCGATTTTTAGGGGAGTGCAGTGAGATAGGAGTACGGGTGGAGGTTTCTGTCACTGTAGATTTGCGGCGTATTTGCCGCCTGGACTTATGATATTCCGGGAGGTGAGCGATTTTGGGCCTTACTTTTAACAGACCCGGTCGAGAAAAAATAGCATTCCAGAGCGCTGCGTTTGCCTTCCTTGGGAGAAGTAAATTAAAAAAAAAAATAGGCAAACTAGAGTTGACTGGTGTAAAATATTCAAAGGGGCTTGTGAATTGTCGTCTGTCATGATCGTGAGTTGGCGCCCTTCGATCATGTGCCGGAAGTACTTCACTGCGCTGTATATGGCTAGAAACTCCCTGTCATAGGCGCCGTAGCGTCGCTGGGTCGGGTTCAGTTTCTTTGAGAAGAAACCCAGCGGTTCCCATTTTTCGTTGTGCTCTTGCTCGAGTACGGCCTCAATTGCGGTGTCGGAAGCGTCGCAATGTATGGACGATGGGGCTCCTTCGATGGGGTGCCGAAGCGAGGGGGCATTAGCCACCTGTTCTTTTGATAAACGAAACGTTTGATCAGCTGACTCCGTCCATGCCATCGATCGTTTATCGTTTTTCTTTGCCCCAATCAGGTACTCGTTGAAAGAGGCCTGCACACGAGCGCTGTTTCGAAGCGTTGGGCGATAAAAGTTTAACATTCCCAGATAACACCTAAGTTCTCGTACATTGGTGGGACGAGGAAATCGCATTAGTGCATCCACCCTGTCTTGTAATGGGCGCACCCCTTGTCCATTGATGCAGTGGCCCAAGTACTTGACTTCGGGCTCTCCGAGGTGGCACTTGTCTGCGTTAATCACCAGGTTGAAGACTCGGAGGCGTTCAAAAACCTGTCTTAAGTGAGAGATGTTCCGACAGGCTCTTTGATCCTATGAGTATGTCGTCGATGTATGCATAGCAGAAGTCAATTCCGCGGAGGGCCGAGTCGATGTAGCGCTGAAATGTTTGTGGTGCATTTCTGAGACCGAAAGTTATCACCTTGAACGCGAATGGTCCAAAAGGTTTTGTTACCGCTGTTTTGGGGATGTCCCTGGGAGCTACCGGTATTTGGTGGTACGCCCTTGTGAGGTCGAGAGTTGGGAAGATTGTGCACTCTTGCAGTTTGTAATAAAACTCGTGCAAATGTGCTATGGAGTACCGATCTGGGGTGGTTACCACATTCAGCATCCTGTAGTCGCCGCATGGACGCCACTAGTCGTTGCTCCTTTTGACGAGATGGAGTGTGCTTGCCCATGGGCTATCGGATGGCTGACAAATTGCCAGTTCGAGCATGTAGTCGAATTCTGCGCAAGCTTCGCGTAATTTCTCTGGAGTCAAACTGCGCGGGCGTTGACTCATTGGAGGCCGCGCGTCTCGATATGGTGAAAAACGCCGGCCTTGGCTCGTCGTGGGTTGCTGAGCGGTACAGTTATGTCAGCAAATTCTCGCAACAGGTCACTGAATGGACGTCAACGCCCTTCTCGCCTTTGCGTTTACTAGCTTAGAGAGAGCCGTTTTCGGGTCCAGCAGCCTGTACCGAGCTAAGTCGACCATCAACTTGCAATACCTTAACAAGTCTGAACCTATTAAGGGCTCACTTACATCGGCGACGACGAAGTGCCATCGGATGGGTCGTCGAAGACCTAGGTTGAGGGAGAGCAATTTCCGTTCGTACGTTGTGATTGGGGAATTGTTCGCGGCGAACAAATTTAGCGAGTCCGACAGCCGATTGGGACCTGCATATGACCGAGGGAGAACGGAGATGTCTGCACCTGTGTCGATCGTAAAGTCCATGTTAGAAATCCTATCGTGGATCGACAAGCGTCTTAATTGGGGGCGGGGGTGGGGGGGGGGGGGGGCGTTTGCGCTTGGTTGACGGTCGGCAGTACTAATTTAAAGAACTAGACTGCGTAGACTGCGCTCGCGACCAGTTGCAGGGTTGTCTGCACTTCCTGGCCTGCGCACCGTAACGGAAATGAAAATAACATGTGTCAGGGGTTCGCATCGCCTGGCGTGCGCGTTCTGCTGCCCCGGTGTCGCGAATTTCCGCGTGGCCTATCCCTGCGTCTTTGTCGGCTACGGTCCGTCCAATGTGATTTTCCGACTCCGAACCTACTTAATTGTGTCACCAACTGCCGTCATTCCGATGAGCTGTGTAATCATGCATCGTAGTGGGAAACTGAGCTGGTCATTGGCGCACTTGGAGTGGTTGGCTCGATATTGCTAGGCTCTGGGGCTGATATTGGTGTCCCGCTCGGTGTGCGCTGAGGTCTGTGGGGCCTGTAAATCTACTTGAGAGCGATCTGTAGCCATTACGGCTTCCGCCTGTCTTGCGAGCTCATCCAAATTTAAATCTGTTTGGGTGGCGAGGATCGCTTGCACATAATCGGGTAGGGATTCCCGGAAAATGGCTGCTAAGGCTTGGTCCGTTATGTCTGTGCCGGCTAAAGAGCGGACGTGGCCGGCATGTTGGGACGGTCTCATTCCTTGTATGTCTACTTGTCGCAGCAAACGTCACAGGCGGTTTTGGGGCGTTTCTTGAAACGCTCTTATTACCATCTCTTTAAATGCGGCATAGGATCACGTCGAGGTCACCAATCTGTCGGATTTTTATCGATTGCAATTGCGGCTTGTGTTCCGCCGAACACTGTGTATAAGAATCAAAGACACATTAATATTTTTTTTTATAATATAAAAACGGTTTTTATTTTTATTGGTTTTTTTTTTTTTTTGGAAAACTCGCGGCAACACACACTCAGTTTTTTTTTTTTTTACTCGCGGACCGTTCGCGGTGTATATCTTCACAAGACTAACTAGAAAACTTTCTTTTCAGGGGATGGAAAGCTCATCCGGTTTTTCTTCCTTTCTCTTCCATTCTCTTTTCTTTTGGTGTCCTCTCTTTACGAAGGGATTTCTCCTTTGCAGTAGATCGCACCCTCACTTGTCCTACGATTTCGTATTGTTCGTAGGTATACTGCGTGGATGCACCCCCACACACACAGACGCGAACGTTGCTGTCCGTGTGGCCGGTGATATGCCGAGGGTCGGCAGGATTTTCACACATCTGCGGTATCCCTTTATGTACTTAACCCGTGTGTGGTTTATGGCCCTGGTGATGTCCTCGGCCGAAGTCATTAGCTTCGGTTGCGATATTTACTTGGTTTAATTTTCTTGTGGGAACAGTGTCGGTTGTTTGGTTTAGTGTTTAACCTTTTCTTCTCACAATAGTCCGTTCGAGAAAGAAAACCAAATTACGGTTGGGTCAAAGGAAGGCCGTACATTTGTCTATTCCTTGGCCATATATTTATCGCCTGGGATTTTTCTGGCTGTCGGCATCTGGCCCTGCCGCGTCGGCCACTTGTATATGCCCTGCTAATGGGTCGTCAAACAATTTCTTTTCTGGGTCGTGTCCTTCGATAGCCGTGCAGGCGTGAGGAATCGGTCGATAAATGGGGCACAACTGTCTGTGAATACGTGGGGTCGAGGACGTCCGTATGCATGTCCCCTTTAGCTGAGCGGAAAGGTATTTAACCCCACAGTGGTTTGTTCGGTTTGCAGCACGGAAACAAATCCATTTTTCATCACATGTCACAATGCGATGAACAAAACCCGTCCTTTTTTGCGCTGGAGCAGTTGTTCATAGGCGAAAAAACGACACTCAACGTTCCTTGGCTTCAAATCATAAGGAACCCAAGTTCCTTGCCTTTAAATCATTCACAACGCATGCAATCGTTGGAAACGGCTTGGCGGGTAACACCTAATGCTGATGAGAGCTCTTGTTGCGTTTGGCATGGATCCTCATCGAGCAATGCCTCCAATTCAGCGTCTTCAAAAATTTTAGTCTTCCTTCACGCGGACGGTCGTCTACATCGAAATCACCGCCTTTGAAGTGACGGAATAAATCACGACACGTTGTTGCACTTAGAGCAGCATCTCCGTAAACTTTGTGGAGCTCTCGATGCACTTCAGCCCCGTTTTCTTCGAATGAAAGAAGAAAATCAACACTTCCCATAAATGACGATTATTTGGCACAAAATCAGACATTTTCACACAACCTAAAGTATCTGACACCAAAACAAAATCACTATTGTGTCAAAGTGGTTTGCTAACCATATGTGTAAGCTTGGCTCCTGACGTTTTGGATATGTCGAAATCGACCAACACTTATTGTTGGAGCCATCTATTGACAAACTGCCGGAACTTATGTGCGCACCTAATATGTGCTACCACACTTTAGCATCATTACTAAGCTGTATATATATATATCAATTATTGTATGTTCATGAAACACGTAGAATTTAAGTTTTCCTCAAAAAAAAAAAAAAATAGATTAATTAATTAATTAAATTAAATACAATAAAATTCAAAAAAAATAAAATAAAACAAAAAACAAAAAAATTAGAATAATTAATTAATTAAATTAAATACATAAAAATAAAATTAAACAAAAAACAAAAAAATTAGATTAATTAAATAACTTATTTAAGTACAATAAAATAAAATAAAATAAATTAAAACAAAAAACAAAATCAAATAAAATAAAATAAAACAAAAAACAAAAAAATTAGATTAATTAATTAATTTAATTAAATACAATACAATAAAATAAAAGAAAATAAAACAAACAACAAAAAAAAATTGATTAATTAAATAATTAAATTAAATACAATAAAATCCCCCGCTTGGTAGAAACCCTGACGTGGTGCGGGGGCTTAAACTACAATGAATCATTCAGGCTATGCTGACGGAAACATATGCTTCCAGTAGGGCCACCCATGTCAGACAGGCTAGCGAGGAGTAACACACAAAGATCTAACACCCCTAATCCAGGGTGTTACGCGTCACCGTGCCCATTGGATGGTTTGCAGCCAGGGGTATACCGGCTGTATTATAACGGCGCCTCTCTGACACCGGGTCGAATCAGAGCAGTAAGCAGACCTTACCATATCAAAGAAGGGCTCTGATGTGGCGGACTATTTGAAACCCCAAGACTCGTGGGATCAAAAATGAATAACCAATATACAAAAAACAATAACACAAAAAAACCGATAGGCGTAGGTGTGATGAGCCGACACCACCATAAGGGAAAAAATCATCAAGAAAACACCGACTCGGCAAAAAGAAGACGTAGGGAAAAACTGAAAAAGCGGGATATACGCGTCAGCACGTGGAATGTTCGAACGTTATATAAACTAGGCGCGATACAGACGGCCGTAGAAAACGCGAAACAATATAAAATGGACATCGTCGCGCTTCAGGAAGTCCGACTCCCACATTAAGTAATCGAAACCAACGGGTTTACACTGGCATGTGGAGGCATCGACACACATAATCTTGGAACCGGCTTCATTATAAGCAAGAAGATTACGCCCCATGTAAAATATGTGAAATTTATTAATGACCGAATGTCGGTGCTAAAAATACAGGGCCCATGGTACAATTATGTATTTATAAACGTACACGCCCCAACAGAATCTACAGACGAGGACACGAAAGACACGTTCTACGAGACCCTAGACGAAGTATTTGATGGGATCTCATCATTCGATGTTAAAATCCTCCTCGGGGACCTCAACGCAAAATTCAGAAAGGAAGATATCTTTCAAATAACCATAGGAAAAGAGAGCCTACAAGACGTTTCAAATGATAATGGAATTTGAATTATCACGTTCGCAGCATCAAAAGATCTGGTAGTGAAAAGCACGATGTTCACACACAAGCAAATTCATGAAGCCACATGGATATCACCCGACGGCGTAACGCGTAACCGTGGTCTATTTGGTCTTCCTCATAGACAAAAGACACCACTCGAATATCCTTGACGTAACATCATATATAGGAGCAGATTGCGACTCCGATCATCTTCTAGTGATGGGCAAAATTACAAGTCGGTTCGCAGCAAACCCACATGGGCAGTCACGGGTAAAAAGTTCGAGATTGATAAATTGAAAAACCTACGAAAAAGGGCTGAATATCAAGACGAACTAACGAATAGATTTAGCATCCTAGAGAATGGGAGTATTGAGGAAGAGGAAGCCAATAGTGCGGACACTAAATGGGCATCGATCAGAGACAGAATCAAACAAACAGTCCAAAAGGTATTAGGATTTAAGAAAACAATTAAGTCCAAACCTTGGTTTGACGATGAGTGCAGGGCAAAGATCGAACAACGTAAATGCCTCAGAATGATCCACTTAGAAGCATATGATGAAGTCAACGCAGTAAGATACGCGGCAATTCGGAAAGAGACAACCACATTTTTCTAACGCAAAAAACGCGAATGGGAAAAGACTCGGATCGAAAAAATCCTAGAAAATGCCAGAGCAAAGAACAGCAGAGGTATGTATGCCGGCATAAATTCAATTAGGAATGGCTACCGAGAGAGCGCCAAAATAATACGAGACGCAAACGGCTGTCTGGGCACAGAAACATACAATATCGTGACAAGATGGAAGCAGTACTTTGAAAACCTGCTCAATGTGCGCACCCATCAACCACAAATAAACGCACCAGACGTACATACAGCAGAGCCTCAGATCACAGAGTCCCCCTTCGACGATGTTGTAGACCCGATAAATCGACTGAAAAACGATTGTATACCGGCAGAGCTTGTGAAGAATGGAGGAGGGGCAATGGCTCGAAAGATACACCAACTGGTTAAAACAATAGGGGACAAGGAAGTCATTCCGGAAGAATGGAAAACCTCAATAGTCACCCCCATTTTCAAAAAAGGCGACAGATATGACTGCGAAAATTACAGAGGAATATCATTGCTCCCAACCACATACAAAATATTAACAAATATCATATTGGCGAGAATCACACCGTACGCAGAAGAAATATTGGGCGACTACCAATGCGGATTCCGTAGGAACCGGTCAACAAGCGATGTTGTTTACAATAAGGCAACTGCTGGAAAAGAAGTGGAAATACGGAGAGACGGTTCACCAACTGTTCGTTGACTTCAAAAAAGCCTACGACTCAGTCGCAAGGCAGAGACTCTATCATATTGTGGTTGAGCTGGGGATTCCGAAAAAATATACCGCCCTCATTCAAATTTTCATGAACGAAAACAAAGGTCTAGTTAGAATAGAAAACCACCTCTCAGAACCATTTGAAATCCGGGACGGACTAAAACAAGGGGATGGTCTCTCACCATGTCTTTTTAACCTTGTCCTCGAGTTTGTTATCAGAAAGGTACAAGACGAGAACACGGCCGGATCATCCCTGAACGGGGTCACACAAATGCTCGCATATGCGGATGACATCGCCGTTCTGGGCGATAATCTCGAAACTGTAAGTAAAAACAGTGAAATCATCATGCAAGCAGCAGAAGAGGTGGGCCTAGAAATAAATGAAGACAAAACAAAATACATGATTACGGCGAGAGCAGGTGGAGTTCAGGGAACACATATAAATGTCAGGGGCAAGATATTTAAAAATGTTAAATAATTTAAATATCTGGGAACGATACTGACGACCAGAAACGCAACGTCGAAGGAAATTAACAAAAGACTACACTCCGGCAACCCTAGTTGGCATGCAGCCAGTAAACTGCTGAAATCCAAACTGCTATCATGGAATATAAAGCTCCGTGTCTATAGAACCATAATCATGCCGATTGCTCTATACGGGTGCGAAACATGGGCTCTCACAAAACGGGAAGAAAACAAATTCCGCGTATTCGAGAATAAAGTTTTAAGGGGTATATTTGGCGGTAAATATGACGAGGAGTCAGGACAACGGAGGAAACTCTACAACCACGAATTGGAAGAGCTATACCGCAAACCTACAATAGTGAGAGTAATCAAGTCGCGAAGATTAAGATGGGCCGGACACGTGGCGCGAATGGGCGATGATAGGACCGCGCATAGAATTCTTGATGGTAAACTAACGGGGAAGAGACCGACAAGGCGGTCGCGACGGAGATGGGAGGACAATGTTAGATTGGACCTCGAGGAGATCGGATCGGATGGGCGAACGTGGAAGGAGAGCGCACAGGACAGGGAACGATGGCGGAGTGGAGTCGGTGGGGTCATGAACTTCCGGGTTCCTACAGGCCAATAAATAATAATAAAATAATAATAATACAATAAAATAAAATAAAACAAAAAACAAAAAACAAAAAAAAATTAAATTAATTAATTAATTAAATTAAATACCATATTATAAAATAAAATAAAATACAATAAAATAAAAAAAAACAAAATAAAATAAATTAAAAAATTAATAAATGATTAAATAAATACATGAATAAATAAATAAATGAATACATAAATAAATAAAAAATAATAATAAATGTTTAAATAAATATAAGAATAAATAAATTAATTAATCAAAAATTAAACTAAGACCCTAGGCTTTTTAAACTTATATTTTTTTTTTCTTGTCATCTTGAATTTCATCAAATTTTTTTCAACAAAAGGTCTGCCGAAAATACAAGGAATGTGTGTAATATAATTTATAATACCGATAAGAAGCGCGTAAATTGGGTTAAGAAGTATTATTATAAAAACAGTCTTTAGCCCTTAAGGGTACATTCTCATCAGTAAGGCCAAAAAATAGGCTATTTTTATGTTTTTTTTTTTGAGGAAAGTAATAAATCTAGACACTCGCGATTTTTCAGGTATATTTATTGTACTTTTAAGTAGCTTTTAAAAAATTTTCAATTAATTTCATGATAACCCCGAGGTAGGAGCACGTTGCGCCGTAGACCGCTGCGAAATAAAAGACCTCGATGGCGGCTGTCCTACAGGTCATAATATTTATCTGAAACAAAAAACCGAAAAAGTTTACTGGTTGGTATGAGTGTGGTTATGGCATGAACCACGAAAAATGAAATCTATCCAAAAATAACAAAATGGCGACGTTTTGAAATTTATGTGCGCTTTTATTGAATGTTTTTGTTCTTTTATTGTTTATAAAAAAAATCAAATTACAACGTATCGGCATAATTGCGGTTCATGCGATAGAGAGTTCAATTACGCGTATTTAAAAAAAAAAACATTAAGATTCGTCGGAAATTGACTGAGTTATCACAGCCGCCAGCTCGAAAAACGTTGTTTTCCAGAAAACGCGTTTAAAGTTTTAAGTGTAGTTATTTCGCCATACTTACTGCTTTGACTCAGTCGGCTCGGAGGCTCATAACTTTTTAACCGTGACGAATTTCTTTTAAAATGATATTCTAGACAGTTATAGCTATCGAATTCCGCAAAAAAAAATGTTGACAAAAATTTTACCCAACTGATGAGAATGTACCCTTAAGTTAGGAATAGAAGAATTTTGTAATAGTTTTACTGTTTTAAAAAATAATTGCACTATACAAATACAAAACTCGTACAAGTCAATCTTAAAAGCCTAAACCTCAACTTTATATTTTGTATCACTTCTTCCTGGTACCGTAATGTATTTCAATATGATATGCGAATAACTTGGTTTTTCAGTAGTTACGGACGACCACCACCAAAACAATCGAAACCGCTCAGTACCTGAGTATTCTGTTTCTTTGCTTTCTTATTTTCAGCTTCTATGAATTTTTCGCCTTTTTACCAATACCAATGACATTGTGGAAAAAGAATCTCCTGATTTGAACTTCCTACTTCACAACTTTTTCGATGTCAGAATATTAGTAATTTATAGATTACCGTGTGATCCTTTAGCACGTGAAATAAATAACGAACTACTGTCACTTCTATTATCGTAAAGAATTCCTTTTCATTCCTCTAAGAGGAATATAAACATTATTTATTTAAAACATTTGGGTACATCCGTTGACCCCTAAGCGAATCATCCCAGGGAAAGCACACTTCACACTGAGGTAAGTCTATACGTAGGTACTTTTTGAAATGAACCTTCAGCTACACAGTCCTAGTCGAACTCTCTTCGCCATCAACACACTCTTCGTCCACCTACTAGCATGACAGAGCCTCGTTCAACAGATACTCATTTGCAATCATCCTTTTGATATAAAAGGAACCTCTTCCATCGCACCGGCTTTAGTTCTCTGCCATTTATCGAAGTGTTTGGTGTACGATTCGCACGCACGGGATTAAATAGTACGATACAAATTGGCGTCGTGGTGTTGTGTACCTAGAAAGGATCTCGAGTCATGCTGGCGTGTGCCGACTCCGCCAAAAAAAATTTACTAGTTGCTGCTCCTACCCAACTCTAGTGTAGTGCATTTACAGTGGAGGTGGTGGATGACTAAAAGTTGCGGGACTTCGGTTAGGTTCCTTTTATTCGTTTCATTTTCCGGTTTATGTGTTTGGTTGCTTGTGTATTCAGTCACCTAATACTACGTGTCCTTTTGTGTAATCAAAATGATATACCCACGCTCGGCTCGTGGTCGCTTGGCAGTTGCTTTAGTAATCGTTGTCCTGGTGTCATCGTTGGGTTGGTCAAATTCGAGTGTGATAAATGGGGGTAAAAATGATTTCGAATCCAATATTATGTTACGTGATAGCAGTGGCAAAGGTGAAGTAAATAGTACTCAACCCCATCGGAGTGTGGTGATAGTTGGTGACAAGGATATTGACGACAAAGATTCAAATCAATTATTAATGACAGCGAATAAGCAAGGTGGTGAACAGGCGTCGTATCGAACAAATTGTAATGATAATATCTATGATAATCGTGACCCCAAGGACATTTCAATTTCTAACAGTGAGAACAACGAGGATATTCTCCTGCCGCTGAATGATCAAGTGCGGCTATTGACGAAACAATTGAACGCGTTGATGTTGCGTCGTCGTGAGGATTATGAATTATTAGAGAATAATCTTCGTAAATCTCTCCTGATTTCTAACACTGCTGACAATGAGGATGTTAGCATCCGTGCTGAACTGGATCAGTTAAGGTAGGTGGATTAAGTTTGTCCTTGAATTTTGGTGCTAGACATAATAATGGATTACAAATAGATTATGGGGGT
Organism: Microdon myrmicae; assembly: GCA_963931805.1. NCBI lineage: Eukaryota > Metazoa > Arthropoda > Insecta > Diptera > Syrphidae > Microdon > Microdon myrmicae. The sequence goes on from OZ007496.1 coordinate 75,215,240, forward strand.
AGCGAGAATGCATCCCTATAATTACGGTGGTTCGTAATACCTTGATGTCTTGTAATGTTATCCTGTTTAATGGTAGCCTAGGTTGAAGTCAAAAAAGAACTGGAAAGGAATAGGAAATGTCCTTGTTACACTTCTATTCCGTTGTGGTTTTTGTTGCTTGTGGATTATTTATGATAATAAGTTGATAAGTAATTGCGGATGTCGACTGAGGATTTATGTGATTTATGAAGAGAATTTTGGAGAAGCTCTTTGGGTTCGTAATGCCTGGTGCTTCTGACAAAATGTCCTTTTTATCGTCAGATTATTGTCTGGATGAGTTTGTTCCAAAATTATGTGGTTTTGAGACTGGTTACAATTTTCCTTTCTATGGATCGTGCCCCACATGAATTTGAAGGATAATTTAAATTGTTTGAATTCATTTCAAAATGCTGGTACAACTGCGCTTCTAAGTAAAAAAAGGGTAGAAAGTTAATTTAGTAAATCAATTTATAAAGTATAAAATAGAATATTTGAAACAATACAGGATATAAAATATTATATGACTGTGACTATCTGGAAAGTATGCTTTTTTTAAAGTCACACAGAAAGAATTTTGTAATAGCTTTAAATATTTATACGTAATTCGCTAATGGCGGGGATAAAAATACGGAAAGAAAGTGTTGATTCACATTGATTTTCAGAGCCACATGATTAGGCACAGCCTTGCAATTTTAGGGTAGTAAAGCTTAACATTTACTAAAATAACCCCTCTCCTATCATCTTTCTCTCTTGTTCTCATTGTGCTAAATAAAAAATTACGTATTTCTTTTGTGCTCAGGTTTTATGTACAGAAAAGTAGAACTTTAAACGGCTGTTATACATAATGTACACATCCTAAAAGGGCTATTAAGATCCTTGTAGTAAGTATCAGGAGATTAGGTTAAGGAATGGAGTAGAGAAATCCGAGCTGGGGCTACTAACACTTTTGAAAACGAAAAAGAAAAAAAAAAAGTGAACGATCGTTTAATTCCCAGCAGTTATTTCTCTTCACCGTTTTTTGACGAGATTATTGATAGGCTAGGACATAAAAGAATTATATATCGGGTTTTCCAATAGGGACTTGACAACTTTGAATGTAATTTGTGAACGCACCCTTTCACTTATCATCGAACTGCCAATTTATTCAGTAAACTCAACATTTTCATCATAATTAAGTACACGAACGAACAACGTCTGCCAATTATAAAAATTTACTACCGAAAAAAAGTTGTCAAGCCCTCATTGGAAAACCCTCTATTTAAGAAGTTCTTGTAACACTCTCGTCACAATGTACCTTGTATATTATCAAGTAATAAAATGTCGAATATTTAAGTGGATTACTAAAGTTGAAGGCTCCTCGATAGTATAACGGTTAGTATACCCGCCTGTCACGGGGGAGACTGGGGTTCGTTTCCCCGTCGGGGAGCCTCTGGCGCAAGACTAATGACCTTGTCCGGAAAAAACGAATCATTATGGATAATTTAACAAGCCTCAGGACTTGCTAAATAAAGCCCAGACCGGTTCCCGGTTGTAGTGCCGATGATGACGATGACTAAAGTTGAAAGAGAATAGGAGAGTGCCACAAGGCACTTAAGGAATATCCGCTTGATTGAGATTGAGAACTCAATAGATTAAAGTTCTGACGAACCGCCTCAATGGGTGACTTGGTGATTAGATTGTGATATGCGTTTGATTGCGCAGACGTAGGTTCAATTTACGGCTCTTGTTTTTGTGTCAGTTTGACACGATTACTAAATGGTAAGTTGGGTCCTTATGGTCGCCATCCAAAATCAAAATCCCACATTCAAAATAAAGCTTCTCATTCGTATGCAGTTTGACTGAAGAACGATCCCCTTTCTTTACCCGTGCAACTAAAATTGACATTTAATATGAAGAGATAACCATACTCTGATTGAAAGCTTCGCAGGCAAGATAGAAAGTAAGAGCCATGTTTAGTACAGCAACGTTGTAGTATTATTTGTCAAATGAAAATGATAGAAACGTATTGCGTCTATCTTCTGTGACTTTCATTTTATCGAGAAGGTGTATTGCAATTCTTAAGCATTTTGATGAAATGTATAATATTTATTGGGGCTCCTCGATGGTATAGTGGTTAGTATACCCGCCTGTCACGCGGGAGACTGGGGTTCGATTCCCCGCCGGGGAGCCTCTGGCGCAAGACTAATGAGCTTGCTCGGAAAAAACAAATCATTATAGAAAATTTAACAACCCTCAGGACTTGCTAAATAAGGCCAAGACCGGCTCTCGGTTGTAGTGCCGATGATGATGATGATGATAATATTTATTGAACTCTAGTTTGATGTGAATATATGCCATATACATGATGCCAGATTTGAAGGAATAAATTACTCCTTACATATCCTATGAAACACTAAAATGCTCGCTAAACTTTTCGCTGATTCGAATGCAGCTAAGAGTCGAATATCGAAAGCAAGGTTTAACTATTATTTTGCTTTCATTATGCAATTGGCATTCATAATTTGTCACTTGCAAACTTTTTTGTTTGTTTTTAATAAAATTCATCATTAATACCCGTCATCAAGAGTTTTGAATGTGTCAGGCGAAGTTAAGCTTCTGATGAAGTTAAGCTTGGTTCTCATGCCTGTTTCTAAGTTTCCTCGAAAATGGATGGATTCGGGTTGTAGTAAGCGATTCTTTGGAACTGTTGCAATTTTATTTGCATACCATTGAAATATAGACTTGATAACTAGAGATTACTCATGGTTTCGTGTGTGTGTTGCTGACGGTGGCCCACCGACTTGCTTCGCTGAGGTGGCGTTGGAGGTACTCCTGGGTATACTTCCCTTAGTTTTATTTGGTTTTTGAATTAAAATCTCTTCTTGCTTCTTTTGTGTTCACTGAAGATTTCACCCGATTAAGAATTATAATGAAGAGATCTTTTATTTTAATATTAGTGTGACATATATTTCTTAAATATTGCTTTTAAAACAAGGATACTTCACCATTTAACCATTCCTTTTGTGTTAAACCTTTGATTTCATCCGATTAAGAATTATAATGACGAAATCTTTTATTTTAATATTAGTGTCACATATATTTCTTAAATATTGCTTTTAAAACAAGGATACTTCACTATTTAACCGTTCTTTTTGTATTCAACCCAACTCGCTGACCGTCGTGGCCAATACCTCACCGCCAGCTCTCTGCTTTTCCGATCGTTCGATCGCAGGAAAACCTTTTTCCACGTTAACCAAAAGGCCACGTGATACTTTCCTAAAGCGCTGATCTCACTTAAGATCCTTTGTATCACGATCTCTTTTGTGAGCCAGCGCATCCTTTGTCTGGTCCTTAGGTAATTTACCTTGTATCGGCAACCGCCTGGAAACCCTTAAACATTACCCGGGATTTCCAGGAGTGTTCAGACTTGGTACTTATTTTTACTGTCAACGGTCCCTAAGATATTTGTATACCTTAGCGTTATTGTTGAATGAATTTATGGTCGGCGTCCCTGGTTCCGTTTAGGAAAGGTTTCCTTGAATGGGATTAAAGGAAACGGTACCGTCATAGAGTACGTCTGTGCTCGATGGTTTTATTTTTTGCGATGCCGCTAAGGAATTTTTGTGTTTTGGGTTAATTAATGAATTTAAGGGGATTCACATTATGTGATCCCAAATTGAATTAGTTTGGCCCGGTATGCATGTTTTGATGGGGGGTTTAGTATATAATAGATCTGTGATGGTTCTTTAAACCTTTCCCAAACAACCATCCAGTCCTTTAAATCAACCTGCTTTTCCCACACTCCACAAGACCCCATACCTACTTGCAATTTTGGGCAGCGTAAGCTCTCAGCAGCATTTTTCATACCCGAAAGGAAATCTCTCCGACAGCCGGACTTTTCTGGTTCATACTCCATGAACCAGTTTACATCTCCTATCGGCTCGGCTTGTCAGCAATTAACGATAAACAAACGCTGGCCAGCGTATTGCGGACACAGCTGCAACCGATATTCCCTTTTACCGTACAAAAATATACATTACCCCAATCCCGAGGTTCGCTACAGTTGCGACCAATTTCCTTTATCGGTTATCTACCGATCATGGGATTTGAGCACGAATATGATTGACGTTAGACAACCATACCCTAGATCATGCCTAATGATGCTCCGGCCTGTAAAACAAACAAATACACAGTTGCATCACTGTGTTTATGCTACTTACCAGCCGCTGTCCATGGTCCCCTTGGGTGAGAGGTACGCTTGCACATCTGCAAGTCAAATTCCTCACCATCATACCCATGTTCCATTTAATTAGATCAAACAAAAGCCACCATAGCCTTGGCCATACGCGAGCAAACATTTGGTTTGCTTCTCGCCACAGAAGAATCTAATGCCTGCAATGGCATAAGTCTGGGGCGATTATGTAAACAGCCGACGTTCCCATGTAGCATCGCCTAAATCAAAAATAATGTGCATCGCATCGTATGACACTCGAAATAGCGTTTCTGTTTATTTAGGACACAGAAACCTATTTCTTCCTTTGGCGATCTTTGCTATCGCGTATCTCAATAATGCATGCAGTTCATTACACCACTCCATGTTTATTCAGGTGCAGTTTCGTCGTTGCCGATATGCAGGCGAAGGGGCATCATACTTGTCATATACGGACACATAGAGAATCCTCCCATTCGATCGTTTTGCGATCGCCCATTGGCCGTCGCCAAGTTGAGCCTACTCGCTCCTCTCTCACCGATGTAATCCACCACCGTTGAATCTGACGGATATGAATTGTATCGGTGTATCAGATTTCAGCTGCTGAGGAGGAGACACTAGAAGTGACGGTTAACAAGTTAAACGAGTGCAAGTCGTGGATATTTCTGTCGAAGTCTTGATAAAACGGAGCAAAAGGGTCGGCGCCCTTTTCGCTTTCAATGAAAGGAATAACATTAAAGTAAAGTTTGTTTAATATAAAGTGGTTGTACTGGCTTTAAAGACCGAAGTAACATCAACGTGAACATTGTTTTATAGAAAGTGGTTGCGCTAGCATTAAAAAAACATCAAAACATATCAAATGCAAATTGTGTTGTAAAGTGGCCCTGCCCATTTTAAAAGCATAGTAGAGTGACCAATAAAGTAAAAATAAACTACATCTCCGTGTTTCATTTCTCATTCCACGTGGGTAAATAATCTTCTGGGAGTAATTTCGTCGAAACAACGTCGGGGTATTTAGGTAACCTGATCAGATCTCCTTTACATTCATTCCGGAGGGCCTCAGAGTTCTGTCTTGGCTACAACGATATTTCTCCTTCACCTTAATAGTTTCGCCAACGATAGTCAACTGATTCCTTCAGCGATCGGACAGTTATCGAATCAACATCGCACCAGCTGAAATACACTGGGTTTACTTTCCAAATCAAGATCTCGAGAAAAACCTGCAATGAGGAAAAGCCAATCTCGTGGTTTTCAACACGAACAAGACGCAATATACGACATTTACCAGAAAAAAAAATAAAGAAAAAAAACTGATAATGAGGGCCACCGATTATGATTGAAAATGTGTCTTAGCATGAATATCTATCGAATATTGCCGAATCCACTTCAATGAAATTGAGCAATCTGTCCCTGTATATTTTCCCTCAGCACAACTTTTCTGCAAATCTCAAATTGTAACCATAAATCTATACTGTTCATATATGTTTGGAGTCCCGCTCTTTAGCTTGTCAGATCGAGTCGGTCAGGAGAAAGTTGATGAAATGTGATATAGAAGTTATGCAACGATACAATTTAGGGAGGGTTGGAGACAGCTTAGTGCAGTTTTATTCACTTATGCTCCAACGACTCCACTTCCAGTTGAAATGAAGTAACATCTGATTATAGAAGGACTTCATAATGTCTTGGCTGAAACGGTATCGAAGCAAATAGTCTCCCAGCTACCTAACATAGCATCAGGCATCGTGTTGATGCTGCTCGTGAACTTGCGACTTTGCTGAATTCGATAGAACACCACATAGCTAAACAATACAGAAGATCTGGAAGGCAACTCAGTAACATCACTGGAAACACTAAGGCCGCACTGACTTCATCGCAGCCGTACACCTTTAGCCTCAAATTTATTCTAAAGTACATTCTCGAGCGGAATATTCCTAGATACGTCAACTCGCAAAAATTCTGAGTCAAATTTTCTCTTAGCTCCATGTACATGGTAAAGGAGTACTCTTCCAGCCCCACCCAACACAAACAAAAGTCATGAACACTATGTTCACGGCTTGATCGCTTCTTGAGTCATTGTGCATATAAAAGTCCACATCCCAACGCATCTAACCCAAATGACCGCCAAAGTTAGCTGCCTGCGGATGTATATTAATAGATATAATGTGCCGCGATTCCATAGACAGTCACGCTATTTGCAAGATGACAGTATAGCGTTTGAAATAATAGTGAAGAAGATCGTGTGATTCTAACTGACGCTATGACAGTTTGAATCACAAAAAAAAATTGAACCTAAGCCTTACCCATCAGGCTACTGACCGTGTTTTAAATTTGATTTTAAAACTCGACTATACTCCACTGATGTGAATTGTTATGTTATCGCTAAGGTATACGGTTCTGATGTATTTTTCTTATTCGACTTTTCGTTCGTGTTCTTCACTATTTTGCTTGTAAATTGTGTGTGTATCTGTTAGAGTCGCCACAACAGCACTGTCCTGCTTTAATGCCATTCTTAATTTGAACTCCCCCATTCCCCTATTAAATCTCATTTCTAAACGAGGACATTTATCATATCTGATAAGAACTCTGACAGTCTCTGATGAAAAGCTGTATCTGGTCCTGCGAACCACTCCACTGAATATGTGAACTTTATGTGTGAGTCTAAAACGGTTATGTTCACCCGAGAGGCTAGTTCCTATATTGGAACTAATTACTTTGGAATCAAAGCTTTTTGAGGTATTAGCTGGAATGAAGGTCTTAGGTATGCAACCCGACTCTCAAATCAATGCCATTCCAATCGAGAAATACATAGACTCGTTCGTTACATCAGTTGAAGCACTTTATCAGCTAATTCTACTCCCAGCCTCCTTCAATTTGTGTGATACCCTATTATCGACGTTTGGACCAGAAAACTCCTCAGGAATATCGCGGATCATCAATTTCTTCCTCCGCCATGGCGATGTGGTTGAAATCATCCTATGATCTGGAACGCCGTTTGTGGAACTTAACATGCATTTACTTTCTATGATAACTGGTCTAATTGTTCGTACAATGAATCAGGAAAAAGGCTTGTTCCATCCGAAGCAGAATCCGGAAATTAGTGTTTATTTTTGCAGTATACAACGTTTCATTGTAGCAGTGCTCCTCGATTCAAAATCCTAGAGCAACTTTTAAAGATTTTCTGAAGTTGCAACATGCCACACAGAAACAGACTGAACAACATCATAAACTACGTGAACAGTATTTCCTTGAACACCATCATCATCGGCACTACAACCGGGAAACGGTCTTGGCCTTATTTAGCAAGTCCTGAGGCTGGTTAAACTTTCCATAATGATTTCTTTTTTCCGGGCAAGATCATTAGTCTTGCGCCAGAGGCTCCCCGACGGGGAATCGAACCCCGGTCTCCCGCGTGACAGGTGGGTATACTAACCACTATACTATCGAGGAGCCTTCCTTGATATCGTTGCAGATTAGTCCTACTCCTATGTGATATTGTCCGAACACTATGTCAGGGATCACGAAGCAAACATCAAACTTAAAAGATTCAATCCAGAAGAGTGGTAACGTCAATGTGTCTCTTGAAATCGATCTAAGGCTTGATATTATAATTGATCAGTTCAAAGGATCAGTCGATAACAATAAAAATAAGAAGACACATTTTAATAATCAACTTCGGCAACGTGCGTGACTTTCGAATATCGAAATTGATTCCTCAATCCCAACGAATTTCGCTGAAATGTCTGAGTAACTCTGGTTGCAAACCTCAGCTGTGTGATCTTATCATATACATAACACTGCCTCTATCTTGATTTTTATGCTAAGAACTGCTGCCAAGGGACCGCCTACAAATAACTCCCATGGCTCCTTATATGATAAATGTAAATCGAAATTTAACTGCGACGATGTAAATGCCCTAAAGAAGACCCTCGTCCTGGTTTTCAGTGAGACTTTGAACAGCGAACTACCTTCTACATCGCGATGGGAATAGTCGCCTGATAAATGCTTAACAAATACCGTGTGCATTTGGATTAAGCTCTGATACAATTTGCTGCCGATAGAGATAAATATTTAATGTGTCCTTAATAAACACATTAAATATTCACACTTCACTAGAATCTTGGCAATATTTACTGTCACCTTGAAGAAGCGTGTCAGCCCTTTGTTTGTTTAACAAATATTACACGGGGAGTATTCCTTCGAGGGCCGTAGTACAAGTGTAGGTCAATAAGTCCCTAGAAGAGCATACGAAGACGCTCGTATCATCGCTAATGGACTGTTTTTAGTAAAGATCATTCCTCACTATGTATCTGCCAATTTTCAATTTGTTTCTTGCTTCAATTTTGCATGATAAATTGGGTATGAAAAAAATATCTGCGAGGTGGGAGCCGCATTTGCTAGCAGCTGAGACGAAAGAACAGCAAAGACAGTGGATTGTTAAAGGCGAACGGTTTCTAAAGAAGGTATAGAGGGTGAAATCAGGTCGTTAAGGCTACTGTGTTTTGGGATGCACGTGGTATTACCTTCATGACTATTCGGAAAAGAAATCGACAATAACTGGACAGTACTAAGCATCATTATTAGTTCAGATAAATGAGAAAATAAAAAGAAAATCCTCCTCTTTTTCTAAAGACTTATGGACCTGTGGCGTTTCTACAAGATACACACACAGTACACAAGCAAATAGTGAAGAACACCGAACGAATAAACGAATAAGAAAATGCTTCAGAGCCGTATACCATAGCGATAACATAACAATTCACATCAGTTGCATGTACTTGAGTTTTAAAATCGAATTCGTACAATCGGCCAATAGCCTGATGTGTTGCGCGTTGGTTCAAATTTTGGTGATTCTAACTACCATAGCGTCAGTTCGAATCACACGTTCTTCACTATCATCCCAAACGCTAGAATTGGTGACCCACCGACGTGATCTGTACACACAGCACACACTTTCCCATAGTAAACAGAACTTCACGACAGTTGAATGTACTTGACTTTAAAAATCGAATTCGTACAATCGGCCAGTAACCTGATGCGTTACGCATTGGTTCAATTTCTTGTGATTCTAACTGTCATGGCGTCAGTTCGAATCACACGTTCTTCACTATCGTCCCAAACACTATAGACCTGCTCTCGTACCATTCCTAGGCATATGGATTGTTTGCACCCAATATGTCATTTTAATAAATACCACAAATTTGCGATTCGTCTGGCTATATCAAAATTCGTTTTCTCTGCGAAATCCCCTCCTGGCACGAGTATTTCCAGAGCACTATACTGTGTAACTGTAAAAACAGCAAACAGTGGTCTAATATTATCTCAGATTGCTAATTTAATGTTGGTGTCTTAACAGAACTTGGTGAATATTTTTCACCTTTTCAAACATTTTCTGCAATACGAGTCTATTAAAGAGTTTGTGGTAATTCCAACAGACACACATGAATACGAAACCGAACTCAAAAAAAAAAAAGATCGAAAATAAGTCACGACTGTTTGGAGATCCCAGCAGACACCAACACGCAACCATAAACAAGATCACAGCATAATCAAAAATCGTTTGGCGATCCCCACAGACACGAAAACGCAAGAATAATTAGCACAAAAGAGGATCGATAAACCAAGTCATCAAAGACGTCTGCTAAAACAACAACAAAGCAATCACAGGTTATGTGGCGAATTAATAACACTACTGTGACATTTCTAACAGGCACACACACAATACACAAGCAAATAGTGAAGAACGCCGAGAGATATTCGAATAATCAAAGCATCAGAACCGTATACCGTAGCAATATATCCACATCAGATGAGTGTATCTGAGAATAGCGATCGGATTAGAAATCAGTGGTCTGACATATTGGTTATATCTTTTAGTGATTCTAATCGTCATAAGGTCGCTTCTGATAACACGTTGTTCGCTATCGTCGCAAACGCTATACTCCTACCAGACACTCGCGTAGTTGGATGTGCTGATCCTTTTGTCCTATCCTTCTCATAGTGTGGGTACGAATCAAGTCCTTAACTTCGCAGCAAGCGTTAAAAAACACATTAATAATGTTGACTTCTTACGTGCGTATAAACAAAATGCTCTGAGTAATCGTGTATTTCTTTACCATTGTAATATCCAGGTATTTAAAATCCTTAACCTACCCACCTTCTTTTGATCTATCCAAAAGGCGTGCAATATTTTAATTGAAACAAAGTTGAAGGGCACTTATGAAGTTGACGTTGACGTATTCTTCATGTGATCAACAGTTTAGCAGTTGTAATCTATTCATATTTTTATCAAACCAAGGTGTATCGGCTGAACGCCGTTTAATCCAATGCGGAATGTGAAGACTTATGTCACGAAGAGCAGTTTCTGTGGCTGATTTGCGCGGGCATTAACTTTGGAGTATTTAAAGCAAATCGCTGACGACAGAAAGGACGAGAAAATTCCGTAAATCGTCTTAGTTGCTGTTAGATTGATTGGTTGGAATTTCCAAAGGTGCAGTCGTTTGTATAGAATAGATGCTTGACTAGAAATCATTTTTGTTATCCGGGGCACACTTAGAGTTCTCCACTTATTGGCTCAAATTGCGACTAATAGCAAATATTTCAGCTAGCCTCAATCCTCGTCTATGTTATTGGGTTGTACCACATAAAATGTCCGATTTTTGCTCAGTCGGAAATAAGAATTTCTGTGCCAGAACGTTAAATTGTTTTTTTATAAAGTAAAGTGGTACGCGTTCTTGAGCTGTGAGAATTTTAGGGTTCGCTACAAGTACAGTTTGGCGCAAGACTTTATTATGGACAAGACAAATTATTATGGACAATTTAACAAGTCTCGGATAAGGACCGGATACCGGTGGAGAGACTTGTTAAAATTGACGTCTGACGGTTCTTTAATGTCTTCTCCAAGAACCACCCACTTCCTCAACTAAACCTGTCTTTTCCCTCACCCACAAGATACCATACCTACCAGCAATTTTGGTCAGCGTAAGCTCCCAGCATCATGTTTCATACCTGAAAGGAAATCTCTCAGACGGCATACATAATTCCAAACTTTTCTGGTTCATACTCCATGAACCAGTTTACATCACCTATCGGCTCGGCTTGTCATCAATTAACGATAAACAAACGCTGGCCAGCGCATTGTGGACACAGCTGCAACCGACATTCCCTTCTACCATACATAATTGTATTTCTTATCTATCCCCTAAGGTTCGCTGAGTTGCCACCAATTTCCTAATCACTATATAGCCGAGCATTTGATTTAGACATGAGCATGATCATTTGTTTACCCACGTTCATGCCCCATGAAGTCCCATCATCTAATCCAAACAAATAACCCATAGCCACCGTCGCTGAGTTTTCTGTGGACTTAACAGATATCACCTACAACGGCATTTCCCTGGAATCTTAAGTAAATACAATGACGATCCTGTGCAACATAGGCAAATCATGAACATTGTGCATCTCATCATTGGACCTGTGAAATAGCGTTTTTGTTTACCTTAAAGCAAAAACCTATTTTGTTCTCAGGCGCAGGTCATCGAGGATTTATGACCACATTGCCTGCAGTCCCTTGTGTTCGTTCCTTTATTTATTCAGGTGCAGTATCGTTCGTTGTCGATACTTCGTGCGAATGGGGCATCGTACATTGACCTGTACGGAAACATCAAGAATCCATCTAGATGACGGCTGGTGCAAGTTGATCTCGACGAACACCAAGGAGTTAAATCTTATCCGCCTAATTAGACAGACGTGCCGAGGTCGTTGCGTGTCAGAGTAGTGAGAATGCAGTTGTGTTAAGTCGTATTTGATTTTATATGTTTAAACGATCAATCCGGACTAGCGAATACAATTCAGTGAGCACGTACGTTAAGTCGAAGTTAATATCATAAATCTGGACTAACAAATTCATTTTAGTGTACGTCTCTGCCAAGTGTATCAAATATTATGTAATAAAATTGTGAAACGACGATTCGGGCGTTTTCTTTATTTTCTTTTTCGCTTGGGGTTTGGCCCCGGTCGTGAACAATTTTCAGTGAACGTCAGTTGTGGAATTGTGGAAGTTTCTATTGAATCAGCGTCCATGTTGACGCACGTATAGAAAACCCACAGGCCAAGACCGGATCCCGGTTGTAGTACCGATGATGATGATGACAAGTACAGTTCTTTTTTTCTACGAATTGGTTACAATGCTGTCAGTTCAAATGTGAACCATCTTCCTTTATGAATTTAAAATAGGGCATAATGCTTCATTGGCAATGAAAAACATGAATAACGCATTTGGGGATGTATGGGCAAACTAACACACTATACGACGTTGGTTTAGAAAGTTCCGTTCAAGAGATTTCACCCTCGAAAATGAATTACGTGGGAATCCGGAAACGTTAGTCAACGAAGATGTTTTAAGAGCAATGGTGGATGCGGACCCAACGAAATCGGCACACAAAGCATGGGAATATCTCCAATGACAATAAGTTCACATATTTCTTCTTTCACCCCCATCAACTGAACGAGTGACCAAAACTATGGCGCCTTAAAATCTACGTATCGCTTAGATGAAGAAACCAAATTGAACCGTTTTTGCTTCGGATAGTCACCTGGGATGAAAAGTGGAGTTTGTAAGATAACCGTAAAAGACCTGGGCAGTGGTTGGATGCAGGTGAAAAACCAGAACACACCCCCAAACCTGATTTTCACCCAAAAAAGATTATGGTGACAATGTGGACATCGAAAGGACCAATCCTCTTTTCATTGCTTCAACCAGAAGAAACGATTGTTACGGCCACAACCACCCATCCCATAAAACTTACCCCTGTGGAGCCAGCCTCCACAACTAACGGCGATACACGCCAAGAACATCCACTTAAAGGATGTGACATTAGCTAAGCCAAAAAACGTGCATGATCAATTGAACTGCACGTTCGCCTAAAACAATAACAACATTAACTCATACACCAAATGGTCCCACATAAATTGATAGCAAGCAAATCAAACTAAACGTTCGATTTGCGCTAATCAATTAAACCCCAAGTAAATTGAACTGAACGTCCAATTTGCTCACACAAAAACCGAAATATAATCATTGAACCAAGGGTTCACCACAAAAACCCCTAAGAGCCAAATATGCAGGCCAGATGCCGTCGTACAAACAAAATCGACGAGAATCATAAAACTGCACGCCAGCAATTTTATGACCCCTTAGAAAAGTTGTTACCTAAAACCATTAAAACAACCATCGCCAGTTTTCGTTTTAACCAAATTAAGTTAAAACAAACAAAAGGCAATAAACCACAATGCACATTCGCCTCGGTGTTATTGATCTTTCGTTCATTCAGTTCCCACGGAAAAAATCTTTCCCCATTAGGTAAAAGATAACAACAGGCGAAATAAACGCACTATTGATTTTTTTGTGTTTAATACCGAAAGAAGGTTCAGGCGGGAAAAAGGAAATATCCTTTGATCTGGCGGAAAGAACCAGATTTCGAAAAAAAGAAAAGAAAAATGAGCAAATCACTAATTTTGGAATCTCGACCGAGACGGTGAGATAATAGAGTTGGTTCAAGACGATTAACCGAGGCGGTTAGGGGAGAGTTCGCGTACGCCGATTTGTATTCGAAGTTTCGATCGAGAAGGCCTTGAAGTGGTGCGTGGGGTTGAGTGAGAATAAAAACGTATAATTTGTTGAAGAGCGTTTTAGTGAAATTAAAACGGAAAATGGTTGAGTTGGTAAAGAAGAAACTAAAGAGTGTCTTCGATGACATACGTACTAAGATAGTAACATTAAAGTTTAGTTAAATAAAGAAAAAAAAAAAAATAACAAAGAGTGTTTTAATTTTAAAGGTGTGACAAGTGTGTGTGGTGTGTAAAGTGGGTGACGAACAGTTATATAACACGATAAACGCTATCAAATATTGTGAGGAAATCGACATATTGCATGCCGCATTGGCTGAAAAGCAACCTGCGTTTGTCAATAGGCACGGTCCGATCCTTTTGCATGACCATGCTAGACCCCTCACAAGTAACGGTGAAAAAACTCTTACAGTTGGAATTTGAAATTATTCCGCATCTCCTTATATTTCCCTAATGGTGTATCATCTTTTCCGCAATCTGGATTCATTTTTCCGACAGAAGGTCTTCCGGAACCGAGCAGAGGTCATAAAAGCCTTTGAAGATTTCCTTGCTTCCAAAAGTCAGCACTTCTACGAAAAGGGAATATTTGACCTTGTATCACGTTGGAAGAATGTTATAGATGCCAACGGATCCTATTTTGATTGATTAAAAATATTATCATTATTGTAGAATGTACTAACCAGTTGGGGTTATGTGCATTAAAACTGTTTACCGCGAGCTTTCGAGCAGTTTTGCCACTCGATCATCGTTTGGCTGGTGGTAAAGGCAACAAATAAATTTGGCATACCATTTCCTTCCATGTTGTCCAAGTTGTAGAGTTCTAATGCTGCTTCCTTTTGTGAACCTAAATCAAAACATCTAAGAACATCTTCATGACCTTTAAAACGAATATCACCTGTTATTCCCCGACGATGACGTCCATCTGTTTGGGAATTTTGGATCCAGAGTGAAAAGTTTATCGAAGTGAAAAAGAATGAACTCTATCGGGTCATATATCCTCTTTGAACTGACATTGTCATGTAGCAACTTCCTTAACCTGCAAAAAGACCCTTTGAAAATTATTAATTAGCAAAACACACCTTTCTTTTTGTTTTGGTAGTCGAATAGATTGCGTGTCAATGTCTAACCGTCTGTCGTCCCTAAAAATTCAACTTAAGCCTCGTTTAACTTCAAAGATATTCATGACACTTTCTTGCGAAGGAGCTTCAAAAAAGAAGCGTAAAAGATACAAAATTATCTTAATCCCCGATTAAGAAAAAACTTGAAAGACTTTAATTGGGCCAACAAGAACACAAAGTTTTGGCTCCATCTCACTTTTCATAAAAGCCACACACACAATAAGAATTTTAATTCATTTTTTTTGGTGTGAAAAGCATCATCGCAGCCCATCCGCTGTTGTCAAATAAAAGAACAAATCCGTCCAATTTATTCAACAATATTTTTCCATATCTTCCTATGTGATTTGTGCTTATCTGTGTAGATATAAATTTGTCACTAAACCGAATCGTTAATGCAGAAGATCCTAATTACGTCATACATCACCACTGACAAGTAATTTACTTAATCATGCTCGCGAAATGCCTCCGGTCGTTATGTTTGTATCTAATTGAAGGATCCGTATTTTGTGACGCTTTGCCTTACAGTCTTTTCCGACAGGGACTCAAAACTTTCTTTATGCTCCTTTTTCTTCTTTGCAAAATGTGCTAAAGGATAAAAAATTCAGAGTCCGGGAGTATGGGATCCTTTATGATAGGTAAAAATAAAATATACTTTCCCTTTTCGTATCCTTTACCCAACTGGCAATGCCAAAGTCAACTTTAACTGTGGTAATGATAGGTCGTACATATAGAGCGTTTTTTTCCACCTGCCGAAGACGAATGTTCTTTTTCGCAGGATAACGAATTAGAGCTTGAAGATATTGAAGTAATTGCTGTCGGTAACAATGAAGACAAATTTATCCTTCTTTATGCGAGATGAGCACATATATGATGCTTCCTTAACTCGAGGGCTCGCCTTCATTTTATTATCAGAATTTTGAATCAGAATTATCGTATACAGATGTTGTCGTCAGTATAGAAATAGAGGGAGACATGTATTGGGAGATTTACGCCCGTACGTCGTCAGTGATTTGAGCACCTTACTTGTAAGCACCAGGAATACTGGAGCTTACTTATGTGTCAGTTGTGAATCATGTCAGGTGAACGGATTCCATCCGCTGCATGTATCTTAGGTTATTTGACAATAACCGAGTCATCAAACATGAATTATAGATATTCACAAGTGTGTGGAAGGAAGTGTTCAGATTCAAATGCGGATATTGATATTTTCATATCCGAAGACCCTTAGATGACATATAATAAGAGTTGGAATATATTTGAATCCCAACTATCCTTTAATGTCCTTTAATACATTTTTGTTGTGCTTCATATCTTATGATCCCTGAAAGCCATCATTTATTAATGATGCAATAAATTTATGCTTTAGTACTCTTGGTCACACCCTCTGAACCTTTTCAGTGGTTATGGTTGCGCGAGTGTAGCGTGGCTAAAATACTCTGTCAATTTATGGACGTCGTAAACTTTATTCTAGGAATTTCGATACACTGAATCATTTATGGCAATTGAAAGATAGGCCCGCATCTTATTGGGCTCAGGATTTTCCAATGTTTATAGATAATATTGCGTCGTCGACATTATATACGCTGAGAGATGTGGCTTTGAATTTATGGCAACGCATTGGATTCAGAGTAACGATTCGTTAGCTTTTAATTCTCCAGAATTATTTTGCCATTTGACGTGGATATCGTGAATTATAAAAATACTTCAAGTCCCACTTATTTGGGATGGTTATTTTCGTACGAATAAATATAGATAATTAATTAATGGATTTACGAGCACCGTTTTCATAGAACGCCATAAATGATTCGCGTTTCCTAAAACAGTTCCTTGATTTTATTACTTGCCAGGAATATAGACACATTTATCGTCAGATTATTGTCCAACCATAAAAAGTCCATTGTAAAAAAGTAACTAACTACCAAATAAAAATTGAGAACTAATTAGTCTATTTACGGTTCATATAAGATTGTGGTCTAAAAACTGCCCATTAGTGGAAATTACAATAGGAAAATCTTTCGATAGGCCAGTGGAGTATTATTGTTGATAAACGATGCTGAAAGTTTGACTGTAGTAAATTTAGAAATCGGGGAAATCGAAGCCCGATCAAAAAGTACCCAAGAACAAAAGACAAGAGTAAGCTTATCACAGGGTTGAATTATCCGGCATTATTAGACAGAATACAAATGGTTCTGATGAAAAAGTGACCCATTCGTTAAAGTAATAATAATAATAATAATTTAGAAGTCATCTATCAGTCTTCGAGGTTTGCTTGTTTACGATACCTTTATCCGCTTCATTGGCACAATCCTATAAATAACAATGCTGCTTTGTCGGTGATTGGAACTCGATTAGCGAGAGCATTGCACATTATTGAATATGTAGCAAGTTAAGGAGGAAGAAATGACTGATGCTCTAATTATTGCGGTGCAACGATGAACGATGTTAGTTTAGACACCTAAATCGAGCTGTCAAAATACTGTCATTGAATTGTTTCAGTACGGAACCTTTCCAATGAGGGCATATCTGAATTTATTCGATCAATCATTTCCGTGATACCCCGGAGATTCATTTAGTTCGCACCATGTTAGACAGAGTGGCGCCCCAGATTTGAAAGAAATAATATTTAAAAATAAATTTAAAGAAAAGATCTTTTGTACGATAATATATATTTTTATTAAATTTTATTAATATTTTAAAAACGAATCATAACCAATATAAATGCTGATTTATGGCAAGAAAATCGATAACTTACGAATTATTCTTAAGCAAGCGATGGGACAACATGTTTAGTACAAACTTAATTTAATTCGAACATGGAAAAGAGCCAACATTATGATGAGCGGCAGTACCCCCCCCCCCCCCCCCCCCTCACCCACCGCCGTCAAAAGAGTACTGTTAAATAAATAAAATTAAGAAACTATTCTTGCGTTTTGGGATAGCAGTGAAGAACTGTGGGAAATATATCTTAGTCTTGTGCTGGCACGGAACCGGGTCCACTAATATTCCACTGTCTGTTTGGCGGCCGCGGGTTGAAACTCTTCTTGTTTAAAGAAACACGCTTGTTTAATTTCATTCTTGACTTTATTAGCAAGCGTAATTAAGATAGAGTACACTAGGCTTAACTATAATATACACTTTATTGTATTTATGCCACTATTTATTTTTATTTTACTGTTCCTAGTTTGTGCGATGGTTCTTAGTCTTAACAATCACTTACAACGATAACAAAACGGATCATCTATCATCTAATTCTTAAGTTAAATTGGTATGCATTTAATCAGTGCAAGTGACTACCATTCGTGATTGATCCAATTAACTAACTAAAACTAAGTTAGTAGTGAAAGATTGACACTTATAGCTCGTCCACACTCAACGAATCGCCCGACCAACCGAAACTCGACTCTCTGCGCGCACTCCTTAGAAGGTAAAACTCGACGGCGTCCTTCAGCAACCCTGGTTCAAGATCGGCTATGATTCAATCCTCAGTTCGGGGTGAGTTTGTGGTGTGGTGAAAAGAAAATGAAATTTTCCTTTGGATAGTGACCAATGGGAGAGGAACTCTGGTAAATAGATCCTAGCGAGGGTGTGGTTATTTACGCGAGATCACTTTGTTTGCCCATGCCGCGAGCTGATAGGTAGACGAATCTGTAGCGGTTCGGCCAAACCCTACGATTTACTTACCTGAAAAAACCCCCATAACTACTGCCCAACTCCCTTTAGTTTGCTAATGCAACAGTATTAGTACCTAAAAATGCTGCACGCATTTAAGAGATCAAATCTATGATCTTTAAGTCCCTGTAAAGAAAACTTATCTTCATGCATTCTCTTCGCATACCATTGCTCCTTAAGATTTCTTTATTAACTTACCAGGAATTTCCAATCAATTTCGGCATCTACGTCGCCAGTCAAATTTCCTTAGAGGAATTCCGGTAAACAAATAATTAGATTTACATACATTTGTAACCTTCATGACAGGGACCATATATACTGCACCGTCTATTTTCCCAGCCGCGTCCTGTACCTTTTCATACCATTGCCTGGCAACCTTTTTTGTTTATCTTATCAATAGACAACCCAAGCAGCTGCATATAATTAGTGCAATAGACGCCGAAACCAAATTCTCCAGCATTTCCTAATGCAAATATGAACCCGGTTTCTACTGCAGTCAGAGATGCCATAAACATCCAATTTGCTTCTAGCACCTTTTTCTCCCAACGTCGAAAATAGCGTCGAGGCATCGTGTAAACAATGACCCGCATTCCCAGCGGCGCATTTGGTCATTTTTCTCTATTGTCTTTGCCGCCTGCCGGCTTTCGAACACGTGCAACAACATTGAATCTGTTCGATTGCGCACATATACCACTGCACCAAAAAGACCACATTTTCTTAGTGGTCACACCCTTAAGAGAAAAATTTTTCTCTCTCTTCGTTTTTTTTCTTAGCGAAATCATCTCTGCATGAGATGACGATCGTTGAGTTTGTTTCCATCTGCCGATCGCACCGGTCGTGCTAGCTCCTGCAGCCCCGTGGCTTCGCGGGGGTGTATATATATCTCGCATCAAATTTGTCGAGAGTTATCCCTTATTATTTGTCGAGAGTTATCCCTTATTATTGGTCGAGAGTTATCCCTTATTATTAGAATTATTAATTACGTCCAGTATAACCAAACGGAAAGTGCGCGTTTAGTTGGTGTACTCTAAGAATATAAATAAACATCAGTAAACTTTTTCATCATGTACCGGCAATCAGTGTTTCATTGACTCTTCTCCTGTGCTGCAGTTCCCGAGTGAGTTTCAAATAATTTCCTCAATGTGTGACCTTTGCTCTGGCGAAGAATTTTGCGCGGAAATTATCGGCGGCGTTTATAGAACTTATGATGGAGGAGGAAGTTAACCAGCGCCGTACGCCGGTGCACATACATCCTCGCCACAAATCGTAGAAAAGAAATTCGAACAAAAGGGCATTATGTGGGATGTGCGTGCAACTGAATAAATTGGTTGGATGTCATTAGGAAAACTTGGTGCCTAAACCAAATTAGATGCTTACACAATGGCGATTGTATATAGCATCTATGCCGGCGAAAAGGGTCGAATTCTTGTGTGAATATTTACACTACTAGAGAATTCGGTTCTTGGCTGCTAGACGCGAGTTGCGATATGACTTTGTCGGTTGGACAAAAGGCCGGCGTGAATGCAGATAAGCCAGGAAAATCTGCTGCGCACGTGTGTGGCAGAATACTTTGGCAGACAGGAGCGCCGATACTATTTCCATGATTTATTGCGGTTACTGGGTACGATAACCGAATTGTGTTTTTCTTTCAGGAAAATGATTGACACATGCGACAATGCCCTTGGGGGAGAAAGGTTTGCAGGTTCTAATGGAATTGCATTAGCGAAAAACAATCGGGTTTTTGGAGCTTTAGAACAGGACGTTTTTGGGGTAATTGGAAAGGTAAGTAGTGGCGTTAGTGGAACCACCACAGAACGTCTTGGAGTAATTTGATAGTCCTACTCCAGGACACGTTTCCCGGGCTTTTTTTAAAGTCTTCCTCTTGAGCTAATTCCATGTAATTAACTGTAGTGGTTCTACGAACCATACAACTCACTACAGGTCGAGGTATCCTTTCCGCCAAGGAACTTTACTCTCCCTTTTCAGCACACGCGCCCACAGACGCATGTCCCAATAGTCATTACCATACCTGAAACAAAAGGTTATAGGACATGCAACGACGTTGAACCCGATATCAGAAAGCAAGGTACTAAACGTTCAAAAGCTCCCAATATCGAGTTCACCGCATCCATACATTGTATTCTACCCCAATTCCAAAAGACAGGACAGCATCGCATCTAAGCAAATTCGCCATGCAGGAAAGCGTCGCATGAAAATCACACCCATCCTAACCATCAACGCGATGTTTCCCTTAAAATACCATTGTCGGTAAATAAACCGAACAGCGGATGCATACTCTGGTAGCTAATAGCAATTAGCACCTAAATCCCTTGCATCACCCTATCGCAAAAGGCACACTTGTGCAAACAAGCCATATCGTTTCGCTGCCGTCCAATAGTCATGCGATCATAAACATCTTAACGTATATCGCTCGCTAGATCAATCACACGGTTCCTTTTATTGCCCATCTGAAACGCACAAGAACATTGTTAGCTTAAGCCAGATGGCTAACCTAAACATATCCCACGGAAAGATCGGAGAATAAGCGGCGGCACCCGATCTTTAAACAAAAGGAACAAGATTCCGATAACCAACAGCTAATGGTGTTGATGATTATGAGGTAAGATTTCTCCTTTTCAGATCCTATGGGAAATTCTCCTTTTGAGATGCAATGGAAAATTTTATGCTGTTAACTGATACTATGGGAAAGTCTGTTAGCAGATTGGATGGCGAAATTTTCCTTTTCAGATGCGGGGTGAGAAGTTCTGATTGAATTGAATAGATCGAGACATTGAGTCTAATATATATAGTCGATCGGAGAGGAACCCGACGAAGAGGTGTCCGCGTAGCGCATATTTTTGTAAATAACCGAAATTGGGAAACAGGCCCGAAGTCGCGTAACGTTTAAATACGCGAACTAACAAAAGTCGACAGTGAGAATCCCAACGGGGGAGTTGGATAGGCAGAGGCAACGACGAACTTCGCGCGTGTGTACAGTGACAATAAAAAAAAAGAATTGAGTGTAATTAATTAGTAACTACCTTGTGCTACGGAATAGTTAAGTTAAGTGACAGACTACGTATATGTTAACCACCTATAAGTATGTTAAAACGCAAGACAATAAAAATAAAAATTAATTTAAAAAGGAACTTTTTCGCAGTGTTTTTATTGTGTGGCTGTATTCTTTCCCTGTTGGTTGATGAACATATTGTTCCTTTGTTCGTGAACAGTGTTCGGCGGAACACTTTGACGAAGGCTACATCCGCCAAATAACAATCACTCTTTTTTTAAATTTTTAACTAATACTATTCCTATTTATTGGTCTATTGGAACCCGGAAGTTCATGACCTCACTGACTCGGCTGCGCCATCGCTCCCTGTCCTGTGCACTCTCCTTCCATGCTTGACCATCTGATCCGATGTCCTCAAGGTCAAACCTTAGATTGTCCTTCTTTCTCCGTCACGGCCATCCTACCGGTCTTTTTCCCATTGGTCTTCCGTCAAAAATTCTATGCACGGTCCTATCGTTTCTCATTTCCGGCTCATCTTAATCTTCTCGACCTGATTACTCTCACTGTTTGCGGTAAAGCTCTTCCAATCCGTGGTTATGGAGTTTCCTCCATTGCCCTGCCTCTTTATCATATTTACCGCCGAAGATACTCCTTAAAACTTTATTCTCAAATACGCGAAATTTGAAAATGAAATGTAATGAAAACTTTATAAAGTCAATAATAAATTTGGCATTGAAAATAAGATATTGTTTTTTTTTTTTTTTTTTTTATTAAGTACGACTTTTCTGCTCAACAATTTTTTTATTTAATTGTTTGTAAAATTTCAAGGCTTTAATTTTTTTTGCGTTGTATCTTTTTCTTTCGAAGTTTACAGTCCGATTTATGAATTATCAGTTTAATGTTTACGATCGATAAGGATTTAATCCAAATTCTTTCTAAATTTCCCTTTGCCATATATATAATTTTCCCAATGTTAACCATATGAAAATTCAGTCGGGATTGACTCGCTAAAAATTTTACTTGTCAACTAAACAGCAATGACGAAAAATAATTTAGTTTTCGGGCATCAAAGTTTCCTATGAATATTGAAATGAAATATTTTACAGAGTAAAATGTTATCATCGCCATACGAGATTCGACCTTGCACTATGAAAAAAATTAGAACCATAAGGTAGTTTCTTTTTAAGTCACGTGAGAATTTATAATGATTCGTGGGCTCAGCAACATTTACCAAGAAATTTCAATTGAACCACCCCATCTAGGTGAGAAAAGCTCTAGCTATAGAATTCGATGTTGACGGAAGACAGTCCAGTAACCATCGGAAGAATTAAACAATGTTCCGTTGAAAACAAAAGTGGGTGCTTCCGGGATGCCATTCGTTTCTAAAGGTCTGTCATAGAGGCACTTGCCAGCAATCCTATCAACAGAATTAGCAGTTAGGCGAACGCCAAGCCTCCAGAACCGTTCCCGAAAGAAGAAGTCCTACACGTACTGACACCCCGGTATCAGGGTCTTGAGTGCTTAGAAACAGTGAGATGCAATGGCAATCCTAGAGCCGCAGCAACCCTCTTTACAGTAGTTGCTTATATCCACAACACCAAACGAGGAAAGTCGAGAGTACTTTTCGAGCCCCACCACCTCAAGCCTTACTCGTTTTCGTAACTAGTAGTAATGTAACTATGGGGGGCAATACATGATTTACATGTACATGAGAATTTACGATATCCTGTCATTGCGTTCCTGTTTTCGATAATGTGTTATCAAGAAATTTGTTACTTAATTGTTTCCTGCTTCCTTTTCCTCTCGACATCGAGTCTGAAAGTAGAGGAAAAGTTTTTCGTTGAATTGGTAAGTTGTAAAAAATCAATAATAATTTTCCTTCATAAAGTTCTAATCGCCATATAAGGAAGTCACTTCGTAAAGAGCTCATTTAGATTATTAAAAATAAGTACATTTGCCAGACGAACTCTCGAACAGTAAGGACGCAAATTTTAACCGTATTGTGCAGTGAAAGAATTGTGAACACAAAACCGCGTGTGAATATTTTATTATGGTACTGTGCGTGTTGTAAGTGTATTGCTTTTGTTAGTGTACTTTAAATTAACCGGTTCCAAAGTAAAGCAAAAGTAAAAGAGAAATAAATAAAAAATGGCCTTAGGGCCAAAGCAGCACACCGGCAACAGATTCGGTATGTTGCAGGAAACGTCCTTGGGTGACGTCCCCGTCAATAAAAAAAAAACGGCAGGCATTTAGTCCTATTGAATCGAACTTCCCGGAATTACCAACAAAGACAAGTGAAAAAAACCCGAAATTTATACAAATTGTTCCTAATGACGCGACAAAACCTCTGACCGGAGTAAACGTATTCGTGTTAAAAAGAGCTATAGACTCAATTAGTACACAATATGAAAAAGTGTCCATGCTAAGAGACGGTTCAATTCTCTTACTAGTGAAAGATGAACAAGCAGCTCTACGTTTTGTAAATACCAAACGGTTCGATCAACTATGTCCGGTAACAATAAAGTTGCATCCGAAATTAAACCTCTCGAAAGGAATTGTTTACGCACCATACCTAATTAATGTTCCGGAAGAAGACATCGTCCAAGAAATGAAACCTCAAGGAGTGGTAAGTGTCCATAAATTTAAAAAAACCGCAAATTGGCGAAATCAGGGCCTCCGGACTAATGTTGTTTTCATTTGACCGCTTCAATCCACCGAGTAACATAGAAATCGGATGGCACAAAGCCAAAGTAAATGAGTATATCCCAAGACCAATGCGCTGCCGCCAATGCCAACTACTCGGACATACAGCCAAATGGTGCAAACGAAACCCAGCGTGCAACAACTGCAACCTTCCTCCACACCCCGACTTAGAATGCGCCCGAACCCACTGTGCCAACTGTCAAGGCTCTCACCCTGCTTCATCACCATCATGCCCCCAATATATAGAAAACCAGACCATTCTTGAAATACAGACAAGAAATAAAATTTCTCTATCCGAAGCGAAACGGATATATAGGGAACGAAATCCCACGCCATCAAACAAACCAAGGGAATCCTATGCCGCACTCCTCAAAACAACAGCCACAGATATAACACCACCAATAAAAGAAACTACAAAACAAAGCCCAACAAAAACTACACCAACCAACATCGACAAACACTTCATTCATTTCAAACTGCGCTTCTACATCTGCAGAATACCGTAAAGCCATACAAAACCAATCACCTCTAATCATAAAACCCACAACAACTAACCGTAACAACGAACCTATACCTATTAAAAAAAACACTAACATAAAAATAAATGAACCCACCATTCAAGAATTATTAAACTCCCCACTCCCTCACAATAACCACATATAACCCTAACACTCCCAACGAAAGCACAGTCTCTGTGTCTCGAGAAAATCCCAACTCGGGCCGAAGCAGACAGGGCTTCGGCTTGAATGGATCAACACTCCAGACACGCAGACTTAACCCTTACAACAACAAAATCCCCAACAGCAGCAGGTTTAATGTACACAATAGCATTCATGTCCATAAACTCACAATACTACAGTGGAATCTGAACGGACTCAAAAACAATATGGATGAGCTCCAAATACTCATCAAAGATCTGAAACCATCCATCATAGCTCTACAAGAAACGCACATCCGCCACGACTCTCGGGCCAGGACCCAAAGAATACGCGGCATTCTTTCACAACCTTACGGAAAATGTTGCTTCTAAACATGGTACAGGTATACTTATACATAGATCAATCCAACATAAACTTATAGTAGTACACTCTGCAATCTCGGTCGTAGCAGTAGAAATAAATATCGGCAGAAACCTCATGATAATATCAGCATACACCCCCACATCCCAACCAATAACGATACACGATCTTACCACTATCACAGATAGCATCCAAACACCGATACTTCTCCTCGGAGATTTTAATGCGTGGAGTCCCATCTGGGGATCTTCGTCCACTAATAAAAGGGGAAAAACCGTAGAGAAATACATACTGACCGCAAATCTAGCACTACTCAATAACGGTAGCCACACACATTTTTCCACTCACAAATCCTTCACACATGTAGACTTATCACCAGCCTCACCTCAATTGGCCCCAATGTGCACTTGGAATACTTTACCCAACCTACACGGGAGCGACCACTTTCCAATAATAATAAACATTAACACTAGAATGTATCCCAAACCCTCCAAACTTCTTCCTAAATTCCAAATCGAACTTGCTAATTGGAGTAAATTTCAAAATATAACTACCCAGGCACTAAGTCAACATGTAGAGTGTCAAAATATTAATCAAGAAACAGCCATAATCACTAAAGCAATCCGAATAGGAGCAAATGCCTCGATACCACAAACAAGTCGAAAACTCCATAAGGCAGTAGTTCCCTGGTGGAATCCAGTATTGGACAACCTAAGGAAGAAAAAACAAGAAGCCTGGAGAATTTTCAAAAGATTCTCCTCCGATTTTAACCTAATCAATTGTAAAAAGTTAAATGCTCTTTTTCGCAAAAATGCCAGGGAAGAAAAAAGAAAAGCCTTCCAAACATTTACCGAAAAGTTAAATCCGAACTCTACTCCCAGAAAAATCTGGGCGGATATAAAAACGCTAACTGGGCAGTATCGCCCCCTCTCAATAAAATGCATGAACACCGACTCAGGCACTCTCACATCTCCCCAGCAAATTGCAGACCATCTCGGCAAAACATGGTCAAACTACGCAGAAGACGTAAACTTTCATCCGTCATTTCTCTCTGCCAAAAGAGACACAATTAGTCGGTACCCTCACACAAGCCCATCCTCTGAATTAATAGATCTCGCGATCAATAAAATTGAATTAGAGTCAAGCCTACACGGCCACAGGTAAAACACCAGGATATGATCGAGTCGATTACATAATGTCAAAGAACAGTCCACCACTCCTGAGACACCGAATACTCCATCTCTTCAATAACATACTCCAAACAGGTGTAATTCCACAAGTGTGGAAAATAGCCACAATTATAACCATACCAAAACCCACGGGCGAACCGACTTCGGCAAAAGGATATCGCCCAATATCGTTACTCCCATGTCTAGGAAAAACATTTGAAAAAATTGTAGCTAGACGACTCAACTGGTTCATGGAGAAAAACAATCTAATAAGCATTGAACAGGTTGGCTTCAAGAAAGGACGTGGAACTATTGATGCGCTACTCCATATCGACAACTTCATCACAACTTCTTTGTCAACCAAAAAGCATACAATAATTCTCTCCATAGATTTTGAAAAAGCGTTCGACCGGATCGGTCCTCATCTGATTTTGAATAAATTAGCGCAATGGAGAGTTGGTAACAATATGTTCTACATAATCAAGTCCTTTCTTTCCAACAGGAAGTTTAGAGTCAAAACAGGTGGTGCATTCTCACAAATATACAACATAAAAAACGGTATTCCACAGGGTTCTCCACTATCAGTCCTATTATTCGCTATAGCCCTTGACGGAATAAACGACATTCTCGTAAAATATAAAAACATAAAACACTGCCTCTACGCTGACGACCTAGTTATTCTAACAAACGTAAACGATCTCAACGAAGTACAATCTGCCTATTCAGAAATACTACACGACATCACTAATTGGTGTAAAACCTCAGGCGCAAAGCTCTCCCTCGAAAAAACTAAAATGTTACACATTTGTAGAAAAACCAGCTGCAGCAAAAACATCACACTTCCCTTTCAGAATCACACAATCCCTACAATCCAATCCATGAAAATTCTCGGTATCCTCTTTGACAGTAAATACAATTTTAAAGAACATTGTTTAGCACTTAAGAAAAGCCTAGCTGCAAGATTAAATATTGTAAAATACTTAGCATATAAGAATGGATCTGCACATACTAACACCCTTATTAACATAACTAAAGCCATCATCCTATCTAAAATCGACTACGGACTAATGATATACGGAAAATGTAGCAAAACGACCCTGCAAACAATAAAATCTCCCTATCACGCCGCAGCTCGAGCAAGTACCAGAGCATTCCGTACTACACCAATTAAAAACATCCTCGTCGAATGCGGTCTCCCATCTATAGAAAACAGACTAAAATATATTTCAGCTACACTTGCTTACAAATTTACAATGTCTGTAGCAAGCCCCATAGTGCAGGACATCCGAAAAATTTATAAAAAAAAAAACGAAGGTCGAGATACCGCTCAGGACTGGAAAGGGCCATCGATATAGCCAAGGACTTACATATCCCTATAAATATTTCAAAACCCCACCGCACACAACACCCTCCATGGTTATCCAAAACATTCAACAAATCAGATAATCTATCAAAAACTTTTCAAGGATACCATCGACAAACATCAAAACTGTAACCTGTTTTTCAGAGATGGTTCCAAAAACGAATCAAATGTGTCATTTGCTATAGTCAACAATCGCAAAGAAATAATCAGAATGGGATCACTTCCCACCTTTTGTTCCATCCTATCAGCGGAAGCAACGGCAATTTTGGAAGCAACAAAACTGATCCAGAAAATCCCAACGATTATCTGCACTGATAGCCTTTCAACTCTAAAAGCAATAACCAACGTAAACTCCACAAATGCTGTCATTCGTCAAATCCAAGATAACATTATTAAGAAAGCTAATAAAATAAAGCTACTTTGGACCCCCGGGCACTGTAACATTAGTGGAAATGAAGCGGCCGACGCGGCCGCAAAACTAGGGACAAAGTCGCCTCTCGTCTCCTTCTATTATCGTAACAAAACGGACATAAGAAGACAGGTAAAAAAATGCCCTTAAGAACGTGGAGGAAGAAGAATGGCACCACTACACCCACCTGTACAGCACTATTAAACAGGACACCAAACCCGTTACTTACCCAACAACAGTCTCAAACAGAAAAATAAAATGCTTCCTACGACTCCGGCTAGGACACACCAAAATCACACACCAACACATCCTTATAAAAATCAGCCCCCCACAATGCAATAACTGCAACAACCAAGTCCCACTTACTCCACATCACATATGCGACTGCCCAAAAGTCCAAACCATCGCAAACCAACTATTTGGAAACGACCCCTTCACCAACATTCTGGCAAAACCATCAGAACAGAATATCAACTATACATACGTATTGCTAACACTTACTAACCTTCATAACAAAATTTAAAGTAACTCGATATTAGCCGAAAGCCCTAGCAGCTAGCGCTTTTTAGAATTAAGTTATTGTGTAATTAATTACATCGTAATAAATAATAATAATAATAATAATAAAAATAAGTAATACAATATCATTCTTCCTACCTCCAAGTAGACCTCGAAAACTATTTGGTTTGGGGCGAGAAGAATTGTTACCAATTTTGTTTTCGATTTTGTTGCTTGGAACTTAATATTGACAGCTGCAAGTCAATTAGATTTTCGCAGAAGTTCAGCCCTTCACCACAACCCCCCACCCATACTACTTATTTCACCAGTATCTAACCTCTGTTCACTCCATCCGCGACTTTGGCATCATGTGTGACAGCCAGCTAAAATTCCTCTCACGCATTACCGACATAATCCTTAAGGCTAATTCTGTCGTTATACAAGGAGTGTAACCCTTAATCTTCACCACACACTTAACATACATTAGAGATAGTTGGACCAAATATTACACCCGCACTTGTTTTAATTGGTTCTTGTGTTGGAGTCTATTATAATTACTATGCACATACACATTGCTTTGCAATAAAACACATGGTTAATTTTATTTAAAACTGTTCTACGTGGGTGGCCTGAAAAGTTTCCGACCTAACAAAGATACAAGACATTTTTTCTTAAAATTTATTTTTATTTTTCTACATAGCCTGCTTGTATCTCTACATACTTCTCCCAGCGATGCTCCCATCTCTCTGTAGCGATCCTAAATCGCTACTCCTATCCAAATCCCCTATATTATCAAATAATCTAATCCAAATCCTAAATTCCCTACAACCTAACATTAAAATCCATATTGAGTCACATGAACAACGAATTTCACCAAAAGTTAGTTCGTCGTACACTGACTCAATTCCCAAAATCCTGACATCAAGAAATGCTTAATTCAAAACGCATTTCATGATTCCTATTCCCAGAACCCATCCATCCAAACTTCTAACAAATTCCCAGAACACAACCCAAATTGAAACACGCAAAGTCTTATGTGTGCTTCTGGGAATTTTGACAAAAATTAGTTGACAATTCTCAACTAAGAAAATTATAAAAGGGCAGTGAATATCAATTTCGGGATCAGTAGATCACCAGAGGCCGAACTCCTGGCCGCGCGCAATACAACTGAAATCAAGTTACAACAAATAAAGAATAAACACTTGTTAGCAAAAAGATTGCCTTTTCGTCTTTGTGGATGCTTGACCCTTGATCCGGTTTTTCCAATTGTTTGAAATTGCGTTGTCCTCAATGTCTGGTTACAGTTCCTCAGGTTAGCTTGGCTTCGGGATTTAAATAGTTTTTCCAGTGACGTCAAACGATACGAATTCATCCGACGCACCAAGTACATCGGAACATCCCGCAGCTGAATATTGGGGACTTCCTATAAAGAGGCAAAGCACGTTAACGACGCCGCCGATTCAGGACCTAACAACTTATCCTAGGGAAGCACGTCAACGACGCCGCCGCCTCAGGACCCAACATCTCTAACCCGTCCAAACAGTATTCGGCGTTTTTGTCTGCAAAATAACTGTTCGCGAACATGATTGCCTCCTCATTTGATGAAAATCTCTGTCCTCCAAGCGCATTTTTTAGATTAGGGAACAAAGAGAAGTAGCTTGGGGGTAAATCTGGTGAGTAAGGCGGATGGTCAAGTAGCTCAAACCCTAATTCGTGGATTTTCGCAACCAGCAACCGCTGAGGTGTGAGACGGTGCGTTGTCGTGGTGAAACAGGATTTTATTTTTCTGCAAATGTGGCCGTTTTTCCGCAATTTCTGCCTTCATATGGTCAAGTAATGATGCGTAGTATGCTCCTGTAATGGGTTTTCGTTTCTGAAGATAATCGATTAAGATAACTCCATGACTATCCTTAAAAATAGTCGAGTAGTGTGTTTTGGCCGGTTCTGGCGCTCATGACGCCACACAGCGAGTGATGCTCGGAAAGCTTCCCTTGAGAGCGCTTTTTTTGTATTGGTTGAACTAACCGGGGCTTTTGGCGCATGGACGAGCTAACATTTTGAAAGCACATTGATTGCTGTTATATATTATTAATTGCATATGAATGAATTTGTGTGGTGTTGAAATCTTGGGTATTGAAATTTTGTTATTCCATGTGATGGGTGGACGAGCTAACATTTTGAAAGCACATTGATTGCTGTTATATTATTAATTGTATATGAATGAATTTGTGCGGTGATGAAATCTTGGATATTGACATTTTTGCTATTTCTTGGACGAGTGGATGAGCTAACATGTTCGGAAAGCACATAATTGCGTGATTAATTGCATATGAATGAATGATTGGGAGTTCTTGCTTCGTTGGCTCGATCTATGAAAATATGACGTCATCAGGTTTGTGTGTTTTACTTTGATGATTTTCATTAAGGTGACTTAATAGTTTTTG
Source organism: Microdon myrmicae (assembly GCA_963931805.1). Classification (NCBI taxonomy): domain Eukaryota; kingdom Metazoa; phylum Arthropoda; class Insecta; order Diptera; family Syrphidae; genus Microdon; species Microdon myrmicae. Next base: position 75,246,473 of record OZ007496.1, read on the forward strand.
TTGGCTTTTATAGAATGTTTTCAGGGGACGGTGTATGTCTTTCTTTTGAAAGCACATCGATTGCCGTTATATTAATCGTATATGAACTTACCGGAGCTTTTGATCATTAATTGCTTATATTAATTGTGCATATGAATGAATTTTTTGTATCTTACAGCAGGATCATCAAAAAAAAAAAACTCAATTTGTGTGGTGTTGGAATCTTTTGTTTATATTAATTTAGATAGGGATAGCTGTTATATCTATTATTACAATGTTTGTAGGTGTAAAATAATAATACCGATGCTTTGATATTGAAAACTTATGGAGTTAGATTTAGAATAATTAAGGTATTTGATATAGAATAATGATGCAGATTACGTATGGCATAATCATGGTGTTTAGCGGACACATAAGTGGTAGGGCGCATAAATAGGTAGGGATAATGGAGTACAGATAGAGAGGAAATATGGAGCATAGATAGCTAGAAATTATGCAGCATGGGTAATTAGGAATTATGGAGTATAGCTATTTAGGAATGTTCGAGTATAGCTAGTTAGGAATTATGGACTATAGATAGATAGGGACTATGGAGTATAGATAGTTAGGAATTTAGGACTATAGATAGTTAGCAATTGTGCAGTATAGATAGTTAGGAATTATGGAATATAGGTACTTAGGAATTAGAGAGTATAGTTAGTTAGGAATTATGGAGTATAGGTAGGTAGGAATTAACGAGTTTACGTATGGCATAATTATGGTGTTTAGCTGGCACATAAGTGGTAGGACGCATAGATAGGTAGGGATAATGGGGTGTAGATAGATAGGGATTATGGAGCATAGATAGCTAGAATTTTTGCAGCATAGGTAGTTAGGAATTATGGAGTTTAGGTAGATAGGGATAATGTAGTATAGCTAGATAGATAGATAGCCACGAATTAAGGGCCGCAGGTAGTTAGAGATTATCGACTATGAATAGTTGGGAATTATCGATTATACCTTTTGTCTTGAGGTTACTTTTCGAAAGCAAATAATTGTATTAATGAATGAATGAGTGAATGCGAGAATTTCATCATATTATGTAGTGTTGAGAATTTCATCATATTATGTAACATCGGCAAAAAAGTCAATTTTTTAATTGTATTAATGAATGAATGAGTGAATGTGAGAATTTCATCATATTATGTAACTGCAACATCGTCAAAAAAACTCATTTTTTAAAGTCGACAACTTTTGTTTATATTAATTGTGTGCGTGAATGAGTGAATGTGAGAATTTCATTATATTACATGGAGTATAGGTAATTGGGGATTATGAAGTATGGGCAGTTAGGAATTTTGGAATATACGTAGTTATGAATTATGGATATAGGTAGATAGGGAATATGGAGTTTAGTTAGCTAGGGAATATGGAGTTTAGGTAGATAGGGATTATGGAGTATAGGTAGATAGGGAATATAGAGTTTAGGTAGTTAGGGATTATGGAGTTTAGGTAGATAGGGATAATGGAGTATAGCTAAGTAGGGATAATGGAGTATAGATAGTTAGGAATTAAGGGGCGTAGGTAGTTACGAATTGTGGAGTGTAGGTACTTAGAAAATATGGAGATTAGGTAGTTAGGAATTATGGAGCATAGATAGTTAGCAACTATGGAGTATAGGTAGTTAGGTATTATGGAGTTTAGGTAGATAGGGATAATGTAGTATAGCTAGTTAGGAATGTTCGAGTATAGTTAGTTAGGAATTATGGAGTATAGATAGATAGGGATTATGGAGTATAGGTAGTTGGGGATTATGAAGTATAGATAGTTAGGAATTTGGGAGTATAGGTACTTAGGAAATATGGAGTTTAAGTAGCCAGGGAATATGGAGTATAGGTAGTTAGGAACTATGGAGTATAGATAGTTAGGAAATATGGAGAATAGGTAGTTGGGGATTATGAAGCATGGGTAGTTAGGAATTTGGGAGTATACGTAGTTCTCTTTGCCACAAATCATTATATTGCCGTTGTTATATAGAATCAAAAAAACTTTAGTTGTTTGTTCTAAATCAAAAATTGTGGGATTTAGGTTTCCAGTGCCACCTTAAAAAAATACCAACAGAGAAATGCTGCACAGTCACCGCCGTCTCATGAATTGCCTTGACAAAAATATTTTTTGTACTTTAACAGTAGTATTATAAAACCTATTTTTAGAATACCGATTGAGCCAACTATTGTGCAAAACAAAGTTCCCAAAATATTTCATTTTTTTGTTACTCTACAGTGGTTTATCTTCTTAAATAAAAGATGATTTTTAGCAACTTCGAATAATTGCTCTATTAAAACACATATAATTATTCTACGGAAAAACAAGAAAGCAAATGTTATACAAACGAAGCTCACGGCTAAATGAATATGACACGAAAAGGGCGGCAATCGAAAGAGAGCGTTTCACCAATTAGAACTATGCGTAGTTATTACGGAGCATACGTAATATTGTTACGTCTACTAAAATATACTAACCTATATCTAATCGTGATAGTTTCTTAATAAGAAAGTCAATCGAAAGCGTAGACGTAATAAAATATCGCATGTGTTTTATTTCTATTTTCACTCAAACATGTAAAGGTATAATATTTAACCAGCCGTGATGCATGGCACGAAGTCATGCGATGGGAGCGCCTGACATCGTATACAGCTAACCTTTAGGTCAACTGGAATTAGGTATATCACCATGTCCATGATGTAAAAACACAATGGCAGACATGCAGTTTGCGTTAAATATTAGACAAACATTAAATCAAAACGATCAGGTCACGAAAGCTTCCCTCCTAAAACTAGACTTTCGGGTGTTCTAACAAGGGACATGGTTTCGGATTTCCTATTACGGTTTTTCTTTGACATACAAAAACATTCACAATTGCCCTTTTATCCTTTCTACATTACAATGTCGAAGAGAAAAGAAAAATCTAAGTTGGCTACTAATAGACCAACATTAGCCACGTATACGAGTAATAAAAAATTACGAAAAAAGAGGGAAAACAAGGAAAAAGTATCCCTAATGATGAAAGCCCATCTGGAAATTTCTTAGGAAATTTCACTATACCATGCCATGCACGAAGAGCTGTTGTATCCTACTCTGTAATGGTAGTGCGTTGAAAGTCCTTCTGTGTCAGCGACCATATGAAGCATTAAGGCCCAAGTGCGTTTAAAGTCATTAATAATGCATTATCCCTGTTTGTAGTACTCCGTATGCGAATGAAATATGTATGTAGAAAAGGGTATACTCCCGTCGCTACGTGAAAAGGTCATTTACTTGGGGAATGGGTTAACATTTGAGAAAGTTAGGGCGTAAACTTTCGATGCTCGATTATCATTCTCCACAGGATCCTTACCGTATTTTTAAGGAACACATTTAATGCTTGAACGATCCCTAAAACTTCTTTGTCCCTTTACTTTTCGACATATAGATGGATGACTAAATTCATGAAAAGATGCCATTGCGGAAGCTCCAAGGAAGATAATAACTTACTCAACAATAAAGCGACAGGAAATGTAAATTATCCAGGCTTGACCTAGACACCAAAGGATGCTATTTAAAATAGGAAGTACACAAATTAATGAATATACACAGCAAAGGATAAAAGGAGAGGTTATCGCAACATTCCTGATAAAGAGATTTGTACATTTTCGACATGATATCTGGTTGTGTATTGTACTCAAGGCAACGAACTGAATTTTAACCCATGTAATGACTCAAGCATTAAGACAAATAGGATTGTCATACGAAAGTAAACTACGTGAGGGTTGTCAACACAGATTTGAAATTGGAATTAAGAGACGAAAATTCGGACAAAATGTACGTGCACTTGTATTTAACATTTCTGTGCGGTAGAACATCAAAATACAGCCACAGTTGAACCCACTTGCTATAAAAGGGTTTATGTCGGTTCAACTTTACCTCATATTTCAACTGACTTGGGCTTGCAATGGCTAGGTTATGACGATCAAGTGGCAAATGGCTGGTGATGTAATTTTTGGTATGTTGACTAGCTCCTTTTATCATAAAGTCATAATACATACAAGCATTTTTTTATTTATCATAACACGCAAAAATAGAGACTGTCTAAAAAAGGCAAGAGAAAAATGCTGTGAAACGTTTATACTATTGACGGAATATATCCGGGAAACAAGACCAACATTCGTTGATTAATATGAGGACGCCGAAGAGGCTAAACGTCAACTAAGAGCAAACAAATTAAAACCGGCGTCGATACGAGGGTGGCCTGGAAAGTTTCCGACCTAATAAAGATACAAGATATTTTTTCTTAAAATTTAATTTTATTTTTCTACATAGTGTGCTTGTAAGTCTACACACTTCTCCCGGTGATGCTCCCATCTTCCTAACCCATCCAAATAGTACTCGGCGTTTTTCTCTGCAAAATAACTGTGCAGAGTCCCCATACACATTTGCACAAAAACACTCACATCGCCTCACTCAAACCACTATCAACTAAAAACTCCGCATCACGAATGACAATTAAGTCCAAACCTTGGTTTGACGATGAGTGCAGGACGGAGATCGAAGAACGAAGATCGACGAGCGAAGATTGACGAAGATCGAAGAACGGATTGATCTACTTAAAAAGATATGCTGAAGCCAACGCAGAAAGATACGCGACATTTCGGAAAGAGACAATGAGACTCTTCAAACGTAAAAAACGCGAATGGGAGAAGACTCGGATCGAAAAGATTCTAGAAAATTCCAGAGCGAAAAATATCAGAGGTATGTATGGCCGCATAAACTCAATTATAAGGGGCTACTGACGGAGAGCCTAAATAATTCGAGACGAAAATGGCTCTCTGGTCACAGAAACAAACAATATCGTCACAAGATGGCAGCAGTACTTTGAAAACCTGCTCAATGTACGCACCCATCAACCCCAAATAAACGCACCAGACGTACATACAGCCGAGCATCAGATCCCAGAGCCATCTGTCAACGAAGTTGTAGACGCAATATATCGATTGAAAAACAACAAAGCTCCCGGAGTCGACTGCATACCGGCAGAGCTTGTGAAGCATGGAGGAGAGGCAACCACTCGAAAGATCCACAAACTCATCAAAACAATATGGGATAAGGAAGTCACTCCGGAAGAATGGAAAAACTCAATAGTCGTCCCCATTTTCAAAAAGGCGACAGATCTGACTGCGAAAACTACAGAGGAATATCATTGCTCCCAACCACATACAAAATATTAACAAATGTCATACTGGCGAGAATCACACCGTACGCGGAAGAAATACTGGGAGACTACCAATAAGGACTCCGTAGGAACCGGTCAACAAGTGACCAAATGTTCACAATAAGGTAACTGCTGGAAAAAAAAGGAGAAGTAGGGAGAGACGGTTCACCAACTGTTCGTTCACTTCAAAAAAGCCTACGACTCAGTCGCAAGGCAAAGACTCTACCATATTGTACTTGAGCTGGGAATCCCAAAAAAATATGCCACCCTCATTCAAATCTGCATGAACGAAAACAAAGGGCGAGTTAGAATAGAAAACTATCATTCAGAACCATTTGAAGTCCGGGACGGACTAAAACAGGGAGATGGCCTATCACCGTGTCTTTTTAACATTGTGCTCTAGGACGCCATCAAAAATGTACAAGACGATAACATGGCATGATCATCCCTGAACGGGGTCACACAAGTGCCCGCATATGCAGATGGCATCGCCATTCTGGGCGATAATCTAAAAACTGTAGATAAAAACAGTGAAATCATCATGCAAGCAGCAGAAGAGGTGGGCCTAGAAATAAATGAAGACAAAACAAAATACATGATTACAGCGAGAGCAGATGGAACTCAGGGAACACATATAAACTTCAGAAGCAATATATTTGAAAAAGTTAAAGCATTTAAATATCTGGGAATGATACCGACGGCCAGTAATGAAATGTCGAAAGAAATTAACAAAAGACTACACTCCGGCAACGCTAGTTGGCACGCAGTCAGTAAACTGCTGAAATACAAGCTGCTATCACGTAACATAAAGCTCCGTGTCTATAGAACCATAATCATGCCGATTGCCCTATATGGATGCGAAAAATTGGCTCTCACAAAACGGGAAGGAAACAAATTCAGCGAATTCGAGAATAAAGAGCTAAGGGGTATCTTTGGCGGCAAATATGGCGAGGAGGCAGGACAATGGCGGAAACTCCGCAACCAGGAGTTGGAAAAGCTATATCGCAAACCTACAATAGTGAGAGTAATCAAGTCGCAAAGATTAAGATAAGCCGGACACGTGGCGCGAATGGGCAACGATACGACCGCGCAAATCCCAATCTTATCATACGCGTTTTCCCTGGACGAATTCCTGAAAACGAAACAATTTCGTTTACATATAATGTGACCAACATAACAGGGATAATAAACATCGCGTCGCCTGTTCCCAGCCTCATCATGTGTATAATAAATCCCTTTATATACACATTGGCTTGCGACCCTTTTCTCCCTACTATAAACAATCCAAGGCAGCTGCACACAATTGACGCAAACGACGCTGAAACCAAAACCCATAGCATAGGCAAATGCAAACAGGAAGTGTATACTTACCCTTGGCAGCGATGCCATAAACACCAATTCCCTGTGAATATGCTAAAACCAATTAGCATCATGTCCACCAGCTGAACGGTCTATCAATACAGCTGCATGGCACATCAAGACAATGATCTATACGATCCCATTGTCCTACAATATTTCTGGGTCTGCATCTCATGACCTCGCGGCATGAGCAAACAGAAATCCATTACTAACCAATTAGATACGGCTTGTTTACTTACCCGAACTTACATCTCATTGATGCACATCATTCCCGTTCTTTGTTTTCAGATGCGTTCTCATGGCCTTGTCTACAATTAGCATATAAGTACCTTGAAAGCATTCAGAATAGCGAGAACCTACTTGTACGGCAGTCTTGCGTTCTTGACCCTTCTCTCTTTCGATCTCATCGGATCAGACCACCAAAATTTCTTCTTCAGTACAAAACTGAAGAAAGCACCCTTCCCGACAACATTCTCCATTATAACAGAGGATTCCTGGACCCATCCCATAGGGTCTACTACTGACACCCTACAAACAGGCACGCACAGTACAAGACAGCACAAACACACATACATACCCACCCACCGAAGCGCAGATTATCAGACACCAGAGTTGTGATCTGCGTTTACTACCTCACTCAAGAACTGCCGGTCTTGTACGATTTCTTTCTCACCATCCCGCCATCCAACTTGAACTAACCCTGTCCATACTATCCTTAGATACCTCCTTCCCCTTTCTTTTCAGATATCTTGAGACCGAGCCGAAGATCTTCACGGATGTGGGTGATTCTGGTTATCACATGATGATGACGAGAAGCCAGAGACAAGATGAAGGACACATTTGCCCATGTCTCCCTAAAGTCGGCCTCTCGCCGCCCCAATTTTTTTTTTTTGCCGACTTCAATTCCTCCTTTCGCTTTCGAGCAGTGCTTTCTTTGTCGTTCAGACGAAGAGTCTTCGTTTGTCACTCGAATTAAATTGACTCCCTTCAAGTAAAGTCTAGTCACTTCAAGCAGAGAAGTTTTAGTTAAGGTCAAGTTGGTCAAATTGAGTTCAATTCACTGCCGTTTGATATCTGATTTAAAGGAGTTCGTTCAGATTTCTATATAATAAATAAATAAATACAATACATTCAATTTTTCTCATCTAGAAACATAGTCAATAGTTTGGGCATCTCGCGCAGGAAACGACAAACGGAAGCGGTTGCCACGTCAGGATTATATAAAACACAGCCCGCAACATCTAGAGCGGAGCACCGGTCTTGTACGATTTCTTTCCCACCATCCCTCCATCCAAGTAGTTAGAAAACAATTAAACTAACCCTGTCCACGCTATCCTTAGATACGTCCTTCCCCTTTCTTTTCAGATGTCTTGAGACCGAGCCCAAGATCTTCACGGATGTGGGTGATTCTGGTTACCGCAAGATGACCAGAAGCCAGAGACAAGATGAAGGACATATTTGTCCTTGTCTCCCTAAAGTCGGCCTCTCGCCACCCATTTTTTTTTATCTAGAGCGGAGCTATGTAGAATCGAAGGCAGCGATTTTCATGATATGATACTTCTATACGTTGTTGATGATTTATGTATAGATGGCCGTCATACTATGTCTATGTAGGGCAAGTCGCTATATCGCCGGCACTAATACAATTTATGATATTAACAAAAACTTTAATAATCGAAATTCATTATGTTAACTCTCTTCAATTAACTGTATTTGGTCTTGGTTTAAATCCTCATGTCGTAAAGAATATAACATACTGTGACGCATATGATAATCAGTACTGGAATCTTCGAGAAAGTCCGAAACAAAGTACTAGATTATTTTAGGAAGTTCTGGAAAACTGGAATAGAACATTCAAGACTGTGGAACGGACGGAAACGATACACCAAATCAGAATGAGGACAAACGGTATAAATACGTCGCACACAGAGCGGAAGGATAAGTCTCGAGTATGAAGTAGGAAGTGGAACAAGCGATTGCTGAGGAGTAAGAAGTAGAACGTGAAGCAAGCGATAAGTGTAGTAGTAATAAGTAATAAGCAAGCAGTAAAAATACGCGATAATTACGGAAGCGATAATAAAGAAAACGTTAAGTGTACGGTAAAAAGTAACGATTGTTATTACGGACTAATAAAATGTCACATTAATTCAGAATCGATTTAACGGCTCTTATTTATTTACAAATAATTAATCCAGCGAACCCTAAGCTCGCTACAATACGTATGTTCAAGAATAATGAGACACTGCACTTTAACTTGTTGGAATATCAACGTAAGTACTCCTTTTGTTTATCTTGATCGATACAACACGCAAAAAAATGAGTAAATAAAAATGAATAATTAAAAAAAAAGAATATTCAAATCATCGACGTGTAACCACTGGAAATAAATACCATACTGACGTCCTTGCTTGGGCGTCCTTGCTTGGGAATGAAAAGCAGGTCTGACAAAACAAATAAATAAAGTACTTGTAAGTACTTCCACTCTCTATACACAATTTAAGAGCAGGTCGTACCTTGAAAACTGCAGTTTTCGTTCTCCATAAGAATGTCGATTAAACCCCTCCCCGTTCTTCATTTTAATATTTAATTAGGTTTGTATAATTAAGTGAGTTATGTTTTGAGGAATGTGAAACATCTTGTGAGGATTCTAACTTTTTCCTACCTATAGAAAGCAGACTAAGTACAACAATGTCATTCAAATATGGTTCCACGGTATTTTAATAAAATCAAACAGCTAACGAATAGTGGGAGATGCTAACGGAAGTAATTTAAATCATTTTGAAGGACGTGCTCTGTTATTATGATGACGAGTGCGTCCCATGGGTTTCCAAAGCACATCCAAAGTCTACAACATCCTCTGGCATACGAAAATGATTTGATGAAATTCACAAATGGTATTCGGGGTAATTCATATTTAATTGAAATATTTCTCTCTCCTCTCGTTATAGTAAAATGGAATAACTTTTAGGGAGAGTATATGTCGATTGACGGGTAGTTGAGTACTTTGTCGTCCTTTTTGGATGAGAAAGTACGTTGAAGGTATTTTCCCTTTGAAACATTGAAACAAAGCGGAGAGCTTTTTAAAGGACCATACGATGAGGTAAATTTCGAAAGGGATACCTTGGTGGTCACTTTCAAGCAATTAAGAGGTCGATATGTTAGTCGTGGTCCAGGGCAAACAGGTGAACCCCATCCTATAGTGTAATATATTGGAGAATGATTCTTCTTACGCTACTCGATCCGGTTATATTTGGAATTTGAGAAATTACCGATTAAAGGAAGCCTGCTAAGATGGATAGGTGTTGAGCTCCCCAGAACAGTGGGAAAGCAACAAGTTTCACCAAAACGGTTACATGATTGATTAGACGAAATTACAGAGTGACGTGTCTGAGGGATTGGCTGTGATTTCCTTACCTTAGAGTAAGCTGTGTCCTGAATGGTTGAAGTCAGTGAATAAATAGTGAGATATTGCGACCGTTATTGAATATTCACCATCCCAACAGCAATGTTTGTTTATGATAATAAGCTATCCAGAGTGAAATACGATTCAATATGGTCGTATCTGCTTTAATCCACAGGACTATAAATAATCCATTGGTTTTGACTATGAGGGCGTTTGCGCGTCCTTTCAAGAACCATTTTCTAATGTAATGCTGATTTTTAAGCCTCCAAAAACAATTAAACATTATTTCAATAAATCGAGGTATGTTGGTATTGGGTGATTAGTCCTGGTTTTATGGTTTTATTTCGCTCCCACAGTGCTATTTAAGGGTATTTCAAAATATCTTTTGGAAAAAAAACAATACACGAACAAAAATAACAAGAGCAATAACTTACATACGTAAGTATAGATAAAATATATTTCGTATGATTTTTTCGCCATTATGCTATTCCGAGTTTTTTTTAAAGTATCATTTTGTGCGCAAATGCATTTTGAAGTACGCTTAAGCACACTGCGGGCGAGAAAAGAGGAAGGTAACTAAAGCAGACATCGCTGTATATTGGTTTTAAATATCTGGCTATTACTATAATAAGAAAACATCTGATCCATATTCGTGTGGTTCGGCTAAAGAATGAATGTCGATGGTTATTTGTACGTATGAAATTAATTATTAACATAAATTGACGAACCATTTTTGTACGAGTTGGTATGCATTTTTGAAGATAATTTGAAAAAGACTTCTTGCATCATCCTTGAAATTTAAAGAACAGTTCGAGCGGAAGAGAAGGAAGGGGATAAGGAAAGGCATTATCAATGTGCAGGTTAATATTTTTCAAAAAGACAAAAAAGAAGGAAAATTAATATTGCTTCGGTCGGATACCCTGACTCTTTACTTCTTAAGACTAAAGGAGTATCGCTTGGTTCTACAATATTCATAGGTCTGTTATAAATGGCTGTTTGCGTTTCATGTGTCATGCCTGGAAATCTGCAGCAAATTCATAAATTAAGCTCAATAGTTTGAGGATTCTATTGTTGCTTATTCGTTGTGGCGGAATAGTAACACAAACACCATTCGCATGCCGGGAAGTCGTAAAATGTTGCATTGTTAAATGATATGCGTCAAAGTATACTGAATACTTTTTGGATTTCAAAAAATAACGCTATTAAGTTGAAATGTGGAATTACATAAGCCTTGAGATCCTGAATATTATGATGATGAGGAAACCCAGTGGAACATACTGTCCATTATTCATGTTTCAAAGTGAACTATGTCGCATATTCTGATCAACCGCCGAAGAACATTTAGAGACAAGGAATGTATTCTCATAAAAAAAAAATAAAAAAAAAACCATCACGAATCGTCTTTCCATATGCAAAGCCTTCACTACATGGAACGAAATCAACCTATTCCTTAAGTGGATGAAGGATGGGGATGAGTAATTCAATGAGATAGTCTGGCGTGTGCTATTTCCATTTCCGCTTCGGTGCACAAGCCAGAAAGTGCAGGCAACCCTGCAACTGGTCGCAGCCGCGACCAACGCAGGCTAATTCTTTAAACTAGAACTGCCAACCGCAGAAAAAGAGCAAACGGCCGGCAACCCCCAGATAAGTCGCTTGTCGATTTACGACCCGATGTTAAACATGAACTTCATCCTAGACACAGGTGCGGATATCTCCGTTCTTTCGCGCTCGTACGCACCTCCCGATCGGTTGCCGGATACATTGAGATTGTTCGCCGCGAACAGTACGCCGATTAAAACCTTCGGACGAAGGTTATTAACGTTGAAGATAAGCCTCCGTCGACCAATTCGATGGTACTTCGTCGACTGAACCCCTGATAGGTTCGGACTTGCTGCGACACTACAAACTAGTAGTGGACGTAGCCCGCAACAGACTGATAGACCCGTTAACGTCTCTCTCCAAGCCAGTAAACGCAAAGGCGGGAGAGGCGTTGGCGTTAACGTGTACAGGCGCAAACGGTCCATTCAGAGATCTGTTGCGAGAATTCGCCGACATAACTGTTCCGCTTAGCAACCCCCGACACGCAAAAAGTGGTGTTTTTCATCATATCGAGACGCGCTGCCCACCAGTGAGCCAACGCCCGCGCCGACTGGATCCCGAAAAATTGCGCGAGGCTCGTGCAGAATTCGAGTACATGCTCGACTTAGGAATCTGCCTGCCGTCCGGCAGCCCACGGGCGAGCCCACTCCATCTCGTCAAAAAGAGTAACGGCGAATGGCGTCCATGCGGCGACTACCGAATGCTGAACGCAGTAACAAAGCCCAATCGGCACCCAATAGCACACCTGCACGACTTTTCGTATAATCTGCAGGGGTGCAAAGTTTTTTCGATTCTCGACCTTGCGAGGGGGTACCATCAAATTCTGGTGACTCCCGAAGATATACCGAAAACCGCGGTAACCACGCCTTCCGGACTATTCGAGTTCAAGCTGATGACGTTCGATCTCCGAAATGCAGCCCAAACGTTCCAGCGCTACATAGATTCAGCTCTCCGCGAACTTGACTTTTGCTATGCGTATACCGATGACATTCTCATAGCATCGAAAAACATGACCGAACATCGCACCCATTTGAAGCAAGTGATCGAACGCCTCGAGATTTCGTCCTGGTAATTAACCCAGACAAGTGCCATCTCGGAGAATCAGAGGTCAAGTACCTTGGCTATTGCATAAACGGCCAAGGCGTCCACCCATTACAAGACAGGGTGGATGCACTAATGCAATTTCCTCGCCCCACGAATGTGCGAGAACTTCGGCGTTATCTGGGCATGTTGAACTTTTACCGTCCAACGCTTCGAAACGCCGCGCAGGTCCAGGCTCCTCTCAACGAATACTTAATAGAAGCCAACCGTAACGACAAACGGCCAATTCAATGAACCGAGTCAATCGATCAAGTATTTCGCTTATCGAAAGAACAACTGGCGAATGCAACTTTCCTTCGACATCCCATCGAAGCAGCCCCATTGGCCATACAGTGTGACGCTTCCGACACTGCAATTGGGGCTGCACTCGAACAAGAGTGCAATGGTAAATGAGAACCGCTGGGCTTCTCAAAAAAATTGAACCCGACCCAACGACGCTACAGTGCCTACGACAGGGGGTTACGAGGGTTGCCTTTACATTTACATTACGTTGACCTCTCAGTTTGTTTTTTACGTACGGGAATGTCGTCGGGGAAGATTTCTCTAATGTTCAAAAGTGGTGTCTCCTGTCATGCCGCGATGTTAATTGTTGTTCTGAAACACTGATAAATGCAAATGGTTAAAAGAGGAAAAGAATACCTAAATGTGGTTGTGCAGCAATCCCAGTAATGAAATAATCCTCCTTCGTGGCAAATAAATCGATATGATTATACTATGAGAAATTAATATTACTTTATTTAGCGGATGAACTAGATTTTGATCGATTTACAAATGATGTACGAGGATTGGGTTTATTGGACATCCGACCGTCAAGAGAAGTTAACGAAGAAGAAGTAAAATTGAATCAAGTTGGTTGACAGCTAGCAATTTAGTTGTTTATGCGTTGTCATGACAACTGTTTGCTGGCTTTTGTTGATTATGTTTGGGATGGTGGCATTCAATTGCGAATTCGCTGGTTGCATTCAGTGCGAATCCGCAACACATTAAATCAGAAAACACATTAAAAACAACGCCGCCATACGACGACCAAACAGGTGCAATAGCATCTGCACAAAACTTTGATGATTCCGGTGGTACTTTCAATATTACCACCAATAGTGACGATTTCACATTACTCATTAGCAATATTTCAATATCAGACATTAATTCCACAAATACGAGGGTTGCCTTTTATATTTCGGGATTAGTGAACAAAAACTAATATTGATCATCGAAAATCACTTTATTGTTTTTCAAAATATTCCCCATGAAGATCTATACACTTTTGCATGCGTTTGAACCAATTGTCGAAGCACTTTTGCCACTCTGATTGAGGTATCTCCAACACATGCATTCTGAATGCAGCAACCGCTTCTCCAGGTGTCGAAAAACGTTGACCTCTCAGTTTGTTTTTTACGCACGGGAATAAAAAGAAGTCATTCGGTGCCAAGTCAGGACTATACGGCGGATGACCCATCAAATCGATGTTTTGGGTACTCAAAAATGCAGTTGACGCAGCCGATGTGTGAGAGCTCGCATTGTCGTGGTGACGAGTGATCCGTCTTCGGCGGTTGGTTTCCTGATTTCTTGGAAGACAACTGGCAAACAAATGGTTGTGTACCACTCAGAATTGACTGTTCTGCGTTGTTCTAGTGGTACGGTTACGACATGTCCAGTTTTTCCGAAAAAAAGGCGATCATTTGTTTGGAAGTGCTTCGTGCGCGAACAACTTTTGTTGGATTTGGCTCATCTTGAAACACCCAGACAGTCGACTGCTGTTTACTTTCGGGCTCATACGCGTAAATCCACGACTCACCACCTGTCACAATGTCATAGACGTGTTTCGAAACACCGCGACCGTATTTTTTGAGCATTTCTTTCGACCCATTGACACGAGCCTTTTTTTTGGCGATTGACAAATTGTGTGGGATCCAACGCAAACAAATTTTGTTGACATCAAATGTTTATGCAATATTGAATGTATGCTGGTCCCACTAACGCCTAAGGTTGTCTTAATCTCACGATAGGTCACATGACGATCTTCCAATATCAGTTCGCGCACAGCATCAATGGTTTTCGGAACAACAACTGATTTTGGACGACCTTCACGAAATTCATCTTGGAGTGAACTACGACCACGATTGAATTCACCATACCATCGATAAACACTGGTCCTTGATGAAGCTTCATCGCCAAAAATTGAATTAAGTTCATCCATGCACTGTTGCTGAGTTAATCCACGCCGAAAGTTGTAAGAAATAATCGCACGAAAATGTTGACGATTTAATTCCATTTTTGGGCCGAGATTAATCTTTTAAGTTACTGTAAACAACACAAATAGCGCTCGTAGGTCAAAACGTTCTGAGTGCGTATAACCTCAAAAATGTCCAACTTTACGACAGAGCTGTCAATTGCCGGATTGCAACGCTAGGGTTGCCAAATCCCGAAACATAAGAGGCAACCCTCGTACTAGCGATTTACAGCGCAGTGAAGTACTTCCGGCACATGGTTGAAAGACGCCAACTTACGATCAAAACCGATCATAAACCATTGGTGTACGCCTTCCAGAAGAAAGCGGGAAACTCATCCCCGCGACAGGAAAGGCACCTGGACTTCATCGGACAATTTATCACCCGAATCGAATACGTTCCAGGAGCTCAGAACGTAATTGCAGACGCTTTTTCGCGTATCGATGCAATTAAACTCCGTGCACAAATCGACGGTGCCGACTTGGCACAAGCGCAAGGAGAGGGCCGTCAACTCGAGTCCCTACTGAAAGCGGGCACAGCACTAGTTTTGCGCAAACTCCTTTCCAATGACTCAAAAGACGAAGTCTGGTGCGATGTTTCGACAGGGGTAGCTCGCCCATACATCCCAGAAAAACTCCGAAGGAATGTGTACGAAACATTCCATAACCCGGCCCATCCAGGCGGACGCGCAACCGCAGCGGCCGCCCGACGCAAATTCGTCTGGCCACATATGGCCAAAGACATAACGAAATGGGCACGCAATTGTTTGCAATGTCAACGTTGCAAAGTCGATCGACACAACGAGCTACAACCAGCACAGTTCAAGCTCCCCGAGGCACGTTTAGCCTATGTACATATCGACACTGTGGGACCGCTTACACCGTCGAGAGGTTACACGTACCTCCTGACGATGATCGATCGTTTCACACGGTGGCCAGAAGCAGTGCCACTTCGAACAGTGACCGCAGAGAATGTAGCTAAAGCATTCTATTCGACTTGGGTCACGCGTTTCGGCGTCCCGGCTACCCCCACAGCCGACCGAGGACCACAATTCGAGGCAGCGATTTGCAAGTAGCTGACCGATCTACTCGGCTGCCAACAAAGCCACACGACCGCGTATCATCCCCAGTCCAATGGGATGATAGAACGCTGGCATCGCTCGCTCAAAGCCTGACTGATGTTTCATTACGACAATCAATGGCTCGGCGCCCTACCAACTGTCCTCTTAGGGTTGCGCACAAGCATAAAAGAGGACCTAGGAGCACCGCAGCAGATCTGACGTACGCTCCTCCGAAACGCAAGGCACGGCAGCCACTGAAAGTCAACCAAACCCTCGCGAAATGGTTCCACGCGAGGCTACGGAAGTCCAACATGGACCCATAACGCGGCAGCGCGCTCTCGATCAACGCGCCAGAGAAGACGCCACGAGAATCCTCAACGTACAACAACCAGAAAATCCACGTCCCAAAACCGCGCACAATAACAACCGCCAGAAGACGGCAAACGCAATTTCCTTCGCTCCCCTACCACCCAAGCATCGACCAAGGTGGAAGGGACCGCGCTCATAAAAGACAACAGTTCGCCCCCAGGCAACACCAGTCTACTTCATATCGTGACTACGTCACTGGGGGTGCTGTGGTAGTTCTGCGAACCACACAATCCACTATTGGTCGAGATGTCGGCATTCCACCAAGGAACACACTCACCTATAGGTTAATTACAAGTGCCCACAGACACGTGTCCTCAAAAGTCCTCCACCACACCTGAAACGAAGGTAACATACATCTGGGAGGCAACAACCCCACGTGCCCACAGACACGTGGGTCACAAGTCCGACCAATCGTCCATTGCCTCCACGGCGATTGAAGGACACAACAAACTGGCAAATATTGCCTTACCAAGGACATTTAACGCATGGTCCTAAATTCCTGAAAGTAATACTATACATCATACAGGCATCGTAAATTCGAAAACCGGATCGGCGCTCCTGTTAGCCAGCGTTACCTGCAAACGTGCAAATATAATCCATTGTATACCGAAATCCCTTATAGCACCATTGTCCTGCGTTGCAGGCTATTAAGCAGCTACACAATGATCCTATGATGCCCCTTTGTTCCTTCCTCTTTTCTCAATTCCGTTTTGACATGACCTTCGCTGCATGAGAAAACACTAGATCTATTAGCACACGTGCTAATAGGTCAACCAGAGAGAACATTCGAGATTCAGGATCCGCGCCACGGAACCGTCACGATAGACAGTCTAACACAGAGAATCCAACGAGGAGCGTTGGTCGTCCCGACGCGGGGAAATCGAGAAAAAGAAGCGTCAGTACGTCGCGTGTGTCAAAGTAACGGGTCAATGAAATAAATACGAGCGCGATTTCTGTTTTCAAAAATAGTTTCATTAGTTTATTCATCCGTGCATTCTAATTTTAATAAAAGATTACCGTGCGTCCAAGTGTTAGCATAAAGTGTAGTATACGAAACGAGGAGAATCAATTTTAAACTAAACAAATTATAAAAAAAAAATATAAACAATTCTTAAAAACAATTTTACCGTGTTTGATTTGTACAGTGTCTGCTCCAGGTTCGTTTTCCTTTTTGTGAACGGTGTTCGGCGGAACACCCCAGCCAATCGACTATAAAATATCCGCCAAAATAGTATACGTAGGGTTGTTGACTGCAGGATGAATGTTACCTTTTATTTTAGGTGTAAAGGGGGACTTCTGAGGACACGTGTCTGTGGGCGCGTGTAGTTTGGGTATAGGTGAGTATGTTCCTTGGTGGAACGACGACATCTCGACCTATAGTGGTTTGTGTGGGTCGTAGAACCGCCGCAGGCGTTTACGGGGGCTTTGATCTATCTCATCCGCAAGTTTCACATTGATTGAACCCCGCTCTAGACCACCACCAACGAACTAAACCGAGGAAAGTTTGGATCGCGTGTGTGTGTTGTATCAAATTTTAACCATCGATTAAATGTCCGGTTGATTTGTTGCAATTTGTATGCACAATTAAATATGTTTCATTTAATATTTAAGAAGAAAGAGTACTTAGCCCGGGTTCGCCTTAGCGGGGCTGTAGTGGTTGATGTAGTTTCCTCTTCTAATCGAAATATTCGCGCATTTCATTAGTTTATCAGCAATCACATTTGACTCGTTGTCTTAGTCGAAGATAAAACGATGCTCAACTTTTTGTTTATTAACCAAATACACACTTTCGCAGTCTATACACACAGTTTCCTTTTTATTTTAAAATTAACTATTTTTTTTATTATTTTGTTTTTGTTTGTTTGTTTTTATTTTAAATGTAACTATTTTAATTATATTGTTTGGTATACACGTGTACTCTAATTTATTTACTTTAGATGTAACTATTTTATTTTGATAAATTGAATTAAAAATATAAATTTTAATATATGTGTATATTCTATTCCCGTTAAATTCACAGGCGCATATTTGTTAATTTATTTATTTTAAATGTAACTATTTTTCAGCCCGACTTTCTTTTTTTCTTTATTGTCGCTTATCGACCTCTTGGCACTGATTCTAAATTTTGACTGACTCCATTTATCGCCAATTCATGAGCCTATTTGCCGGTTCTATTTACCCTTTCAGTCCAACGTCCATCGATTCATTGAACCTAGGGTTGGTGCTCGCAACCCTCAACTCCAAATACGAAATCGCTGCTAACGGTTAAGTGTAGCGATACCTTGCTGGCATTAGGGGAGTTCTTGGTAATTTGCGTATACTTGATTTGGGCATTCGTTTAGAACATTGCTAATTCCTATTTAAGGTCGGAATCTGAACACCTGCGAGTTAATGGGGAAAAATGGAAAGTTTTTGCATTGAACTGCAACGGAATCTTTTTACCACAGAATATCATTTTTTTGGGATGGGATCTTGTGTTGTAAGGGATGGTTATTTTAAAATGTGACTATTGCATGTAGGAAATACCTTGTTTTGGGGAATGTGATGCTTGTTTCTTTGGACAGGGAGACGAATTAGCGATAACTTTATTTTGATTTAAAGGGGGGTGATAATTAACGTATGTCAATTATGTAACAGATTGCAGACACTCTCGACATCCCAAAACCAATTGTGCATCACATCTTTAGCAATAAATTGAACACAGGATAAGTGTGTGCAAAGTTGGATGTAAAAGTGTTGACTGACGATCACAAGGATCACCAGGTGTTTACCATTTGTGGCAATACTGCCCCAGCCTACCCTACAGTCCCGACAGACTTTTTCTTCTTCGCTGAAATCAAAATATCGTTGATAGGAGTCCGTTTCAAGTCCAAAGTCGGTGGAAAAAGTGTGTCAAGGCCCAAGCGAACTATTTTGAAGAATTTTAAACGTTTGTAACATTGTGTTTAATAAACCTACTTTTCTTTAATTGGATTACTTTCCGGACAACCCATGTACTTCAAAAATATTTGGTGTATCTAGGAATTTTGTGAGAGTTGCAATCGGAGATATATACTTCAAAGGGTTTTTCTCACTTATGCTGGAAGTATAGCAAACAGTATTGAGAAACTGTATGATGTTCCGCACGTAAGTAACTGGGTATTGCACAGAATGTTGATTTTGTGTGAACTTTGTACCTCAATGTGTGCATGGTCCAAGCATAATATATATCGCATCCGTAAAATGTCCACTCAATAGAAGTGTGCAAACAGTTCTTCCTGTCCGCTTTCTTTGAGTTCTGGCCTAATAGGCTGTATGTACATGATTACAAGAATAAATACTGAGTTTAAGGTCTGTAGTTTTTAATTGAACACCCCCCCAATAACAGGCATGTATCATCTGTATTTAAAACTGCACCACCGACTGCCTCAAGAGAAAGTCTTAATAAAATAGTAGTGAATCAAGTTCAGGTCCCACAATTAGCACTGTACGTACATAACTATTTAATTTAATTGCAACCGCCTCGCAGAGATAAAATTTGAACCTACACGCAACCGGGTGAACTTTTCAAACACTTTCTTTTACTGCCACTGATTAAAAGTCTTTTATACAATAAACATACATTCTCAAATTATCTTCTTTTTTATTTTATTTTACTTCTATGGATTTCCTGCTGGTGTTCGAAACCTGTATAATTGACAACACTTGCCCCATTAACAACATTTTGCCTTATATCCTGTTGGAACGAATAAATACACCAACACGAATTGTCAGGCGTGAAATTAAACTGCTACGTGAGGGGCATATTGGAGGCAATAAAGAGAAACTAACTGTTGAATGGTTAACGCAGTCAATAGCGGAGATACGAAAGGAATTGAGCGAATTGCAAGATATCGCTAGCAAAGCATCGAAGGACATCAACCAAAGGACGCAGCACTTTGAAGATTTAGCGACAATCAAAAGCGATTTTCACAGAATTAAATTGGAGCTGGAAGCACTTAAGGAACGTCAACAAACAACCGAAGTATTTGTTAAGGAACTACGTGAAGATTCAATACAACGAGAAGAGGATCTTCGGCGAATCCTGCTGACTAGGAATTCTGACCAAAATCGAAAAGTAAGTCCACATCATTTACAAGTTTTAGATATTTAGTATTTCAACATAACCCCCTTATTATATAATGATTCATATGATATTGAGGATTTCATTACGTGTTCTTTTTTGATAGTTTCATTTGTTCAGTTGTCACTAATCAACAGCATGTCCTAATGATTCTAATTGGGTTTGATACACAAACGACAGAGTAACAATTGACAGGGGACACATTATTTTCCATTTGTACATCAATTCCTTTTATGAGTCAATTTGATCCTCTTAATATTGAGTGCCTCAATAGTGCCACATCCTTTTATTCGTCCCCCACGATTTTGACGGAAAGAATACTTGACGTCTTTCTGCTCATGCAGCTTACCACGCATCGTCGTTGGATTGAAGCCATTTTCTTAAGAAAGGAAATTTAAGCCAACATCATTGTGGTATTACGTTAGAATTACTGGTGCGAGGGCTTTACAAACAGGATTTGCTGAAATCCTTGATGTAATCATGTATGTACTTGTGCTTCTTATCTTTGCTGGAGACAACATTACGCTCTAGCCGAAATGGTGCTATTACAGAATCGGAAATTTTTATGGCAGCGCGAAAGAATACAATTCGGCAATTCCGGATAAGTGTTATTGAGTGTAGAAGCCCTTTTATTTCTGTGTGAATAGCTCAGACGTTACAACATTAGGTTCATAATTTTATATCGCGATTTTATATTGCGAATACATCTGATGTAATACAGACTACTTGTAGGAAAACGTAGGGAGCTAACACGTTAACGGATTATAGTTACTAGGGTAACAAATTGCGGAAGTTATAAGTTTCAAAACTGATAAAATAATGGGTGAGGGGTGTTACTCAGCCACCACAACATCCCCTCTACGGTTTATTTATTTGCAACATATTTGGCTTTCGCCTTAGAAGACTTCAGCTTAATTTACAATTGTACAAGGTGGGTCTCAACTATACGTTTAGTTTCAATGCACAATAAAAAATTAATTACGGAATTTACAAATGTTTTATTTATATTTTTAGAAACTACCAAAAAGGAAAATTTTAAGGGGTTAGGTGGGTTTCCAAGGTCCAAAAAAAGCATACTTTTACTAATATTTGTCTAATATATCGAATAAATTATTTTATTCTAACATTTTAATATATCAAAGATACACGTTTTATACGTACGTTGTGAAAAGTTAATCAAAAATTTTTGAAAATTCAGCCTTTGGGATCTCATTTCCCTTGACCCCTTAGAACAAAGTTCTCTCGCCGTTGTCAGGATAACTCATGACAGATTTATCTTAAATTAAAAAAACCAAATATTTTCTGTTAGTAGATATGTAAAGCTCGTGTTTGGATGAAGGAAAAAAAATTGAAATTTGAATTTTTGGGGGAGCTATGAAAAAAAAATTCTATTCCCAAGCATAATATATATCGCATCCGTAAAATGTCCACTCAATAGAAGTGTGCAAACAGTTGCCTTGTAAAATAAGTTGTATAAAAAAAGAATCCTAGATAATGTTATCTTGAAGAAGTGTACAAAATTTGAACAAAATCGGTTCATAACTTTTTGAGAAATCATGACAACCGACTTCAAAAATAGTTTCGATAAAAACGCGATTTAAAACTTCAAGCTGAAATTATATGTAGAAAAAAAATGGTTTTTCAAACTTACATAGAATTGTCGATTCCGGCACCATAAAGTATATAACCTGTTGCAACGGCAATATCCAGGGCATCCTTTTGCACTTGTCTGTAGGTGTAAAAGTTCGTTTTATAGGATTAACGAGAGAGGTTGTGGCGGTTCTGTGAACCGCAGAAATCAACTGTAGTGGTAAATACCTTTTCGCCCAGCTAAAGGAACCATACCAATAGTTTCCTTGATACCACGTATCCATAGACACATGGGTGGCAATCCTCTACTATTCAATCATGTCTGCACGGCTACTGACGAGCACAGTACTAAAAACGACTTTGTTTGGCAATCCATTAGCTGGGTAAAACAAGTGGCCAAGGGCACCATCGCCAGCCGCCGATAGCCATAAAAAAGCCCTCGACCACATGGGCAGCAACGTTCACACTGTATCTACCCGAATTAAGTGGATGCGAAAAGTAGGATTCGGCGATCCCCTGGAAAAGAGAGATCCGCTGGAAGAGAGAGGATTCCAGGGCATGAGAAAATAAGAATAAAACGAAAAACAACCGGATGAGTTTCCTTCCTTCGGGAGAAAGAGTTAGTCGATAATTAACAGGCAAAGAGGCAAGAATCACCCTCTCAGTGAAAAGTGAGACCGAGTGTATCGGAGTACGAGTGATCCTCAAAAAGCGAAAAACGATAAATAACAATAAATAAGGTTCACGTTCAAGTTCACGTTAAAGCGGTATCTGTCCTTTTTTTGTTATCAATATGTCTCAACTGTTTTTTTTTTTTTTGTTTTTTTTTGACTTCTCTCGGGAGAGGCCTACCTATAGCGCCGAGTGGGTGCCCCGAGATGCCATCAAATAACTGTTGCAGTTCTTTTTGAACAGTTGCAGGTTGTAACGCTCCGGGAACACTCGTGTGGGAAGGGAGTTCCACAGCCTCCCCGCTCTGTAACGGAACGAGTTCTGATGCAGGGATGTTCGCGCCGTCAGGAGATGGACCACAAACGGGTGCGTTCCGTCGGATTGTCTTGTGGAGCGCATATAAACCGAATTACGCGGAACAATACCAAGAATCTCCGAAGAACAGTACCCGTGATAATATCTGTAAAACAGACAGAGGTCGGCTACGCGCCTTCGATGTGATAGCGACTGTAGTCCCGACATCAGCGCCGTGTCCCCGATCAGACGGATCCCTCGTCTCTCTATGCTCTCAAGTAGGTCAAGGGTATGTTTAGGAGCCGAGCTCCAAACATGAGAGCAATATTCGAGCGCGGGTTTAATTTGGAATTTATATAGGAGAAGAAGTTGGGCCGGAGTAAAATATTTCTTGGCTCTAAAAAGATAGCCCAGTTTTCCCGAGGCTGACCTGGCGATACTCGACACGTGTTTATGCCATGATACATGCCCACAGACCGTGACGCCGAGCACTCTCAAACTTTCCCCAGCCTCGAGGGCCCGGCCATTCAACATCAGCTGTGGAAGCGATCATCCACTTTTCTTTGTGAATATTGTATATTATGTCTTTGCCGCATTGAAGTCGACGAGATTGCCCCTTCCCCACTCCAGGACCCTATCTAGATCCTGATTCAGAGAGTCAACAAGCCTACTATCATCCGCAAAACTGAACACTTTATTATCCGCTGTCTCCAACAAATCATTTAATTGAAGCAAGAACAAGGTTGGAGCCAAAATAGAACCCTGTTGCACCCCCGAATTAACAGGATATAGATCCGAACACTCGCCGTCCACAACAACCCGGAGCGATCGATTCTCGAGGATGCTCCTCGTCCAGTCGCAAAACTGTAGGGGAAGTCCATATGAACGAAGTTTGTTCAGCAATGCCCCGTGCCAGACGCGGTCAAAAGCCTTGGAGATATCCAATGCGACCGCCCTTGACTCACCATGCCGTTCAATGGCAGATGTCCATATATCGGTTATAAGTGTCAAAAGGTCTCCCGTGGACCACCTGCCACGGAATCCGTATTGACGATCATTCAGAAGTCCGTTGCACTACAAATACTTAACTACGAAAATTGAAACTATTTATCAACTAAACGTAATTTGGGTGAAGATTTACGCTTTGCTTCCATTTAATAGGAAATGCAGTTGAAGGGTATTGTATGGTAATTGAAGTTTATGGAGAGTCTTCTGTTTTATATTCGCGGGCTCATTATACAAAAACAGGTCTACTTGTCCTAGCCAGCACTTCCATGTTCAGTATGTAGTTGCAAACTCTCCGGTCAAGCATAGTATTGATGATGACAATGAGTGTCATTGGGTGGTTTTGCATAGCTGCATAATATACTCGTTTCGAAGATGGTTTTTGGTCGTTGAACAGATCATCTGTAAGAAATTAGAACGCCTTCTAGTCTGATTATGGAAAAATATATTCTTGGTGTGAAACAAGATATTTGTGTTATACTTCCTTCCCTCTTTTCTTTTTGATTTAAAAAATAAATCTTCAGTGCAATATCATAGCAGTCTGTGGCTTAAGTAGCCAAACAATAGATGCAACAGTAGTCTGGCGCTACCATTTTCTGAACGTTATAATCTAACTATCACCCACCTGTCACCCGGGAGACCGGGGTTCGATTCCCCGTCGGGGAGCCCCTGGCGCAAGACTAATGACTTTGCCCAGAAAAAATAAATCATTATGGAAAATTTAACAAGCCTCAGGACTTGCTAAATAAGGCCAAGACCGGTTCCAGGTTGTAGTGCCGATGATGATGATGATGATGATAATCTAACTATCGAGCACATGCCTAATATTTTCGTTCAGCTTACAAAGTTAACTATTGGTGTTTCGATAGCATTACTTATGGTACATTTCTACAGTTGATGGTGCGGAGGTTTACATTTGAAAAGTAACTGTCAAATAAAATGGAAACAAGTGGCGTAAGAAAGAGAGTAGGAACTAATGCAGAACTGATCCAGTATATAGGACAAAGACACAGGAATGTGTGGCGGTTCCGCCAAACCCCACTGCACCTTACCCGAAGAACCCCCATAACTGCTACCCAACTCCCATTATTTTTCGACAATGCAATCGCATTGGCACCTGCAAATATTTCCTTTTTCAAGGACATTAATGCATACAACGCATTATCTAAATCCCTAAAAAGAATTTCATCAACAAGCGCATTTTTCCATACATCAACTCATCGACATAATTTTCCCAACCAAAAATTCTTAGCATTCATAATTCAATGCATCAAACTTACTTTCCTAGAAGAATTCTTAATGGAACAAACATCATATCCCTGAAAGAAAACATATCGGTTACCATGTAACCATCATAACAGGGGTCATAAACATTGCATCGCCTATTCCCAGCCTTACCATATACATTGGTTGGCGACCTATACCCAAGGGACAAAAGCAAATATACGCATCTCGCGTCCTAAACCACAAATTAAATTCTACAGCATAGGCTATGGTATACTTGTAGTGCTCCAAAAAGCCCTACTACCTTTTTCCCCCATTCCTACATCCAAATCCTAGCTATCCTAAGCTAAAACCAAAAAACCTATCAAAACCCACAAAAACCCAAACATGATCCAAAATTCGCAATAAACGAATCGTTTATAGCCTAACATTTGCCCCCACGGCATTATTAACCCAAAATCCGAATTAAAATTAAAAGTCACAATAAACGAATCTAATATTCGTTTACGTTTCACATTTGGTCCACAGCATCACCAAAATCCAAAAATTCAGAGATCATTATCTCTATCTGAAAATTTTCCATTCAGGAAAACAAACAAAAAACCAAAAGCAGATACATTCCCACATGTGCGCAATAGTTTCGTAAGAATTCAAGAAATTGAATTCTTATCTTATGCAAATACAACATCTCGCTCGAAATATCCAAAAATCGAGATTGTTGCACGAAAATGTGTATCTTTGGGATACAATTTTCGATGTGCTTTCCTTTATAAAGGAATAGTAAAACGATCTCGAGGCCGCAGTATCTGAATCCTCCTGCCACAGAGCAGTAATTTTTCTAATTCTAATTTTACATCGGCTGTAATAATCTAATATAAAATCCACAATAAAACTTTAACAAAAATTAAAACTAACTTCTTTTAAATGCTTTGGAAATTGTGTGTTGTCACCAACGCTGAATGATTCTTTCTTTTGTGTACGAGGACGACTCCGAAAATTAGTACAGCAACCGGTACTAAGGTTGCAGAGCATAAGGACGTCATCCCCTAAGTTACGTCCTACAAACAATCAGGACGTTGCTCTTCCCTCTGGGTCAGGGCAGCACGGCAACGACCCCTGGTTGGAGGGTGTTGTGTCAGGAACTATCAACAAAGAGATCTAACGTCCTTTTCAGGACAAGAAAAGGCGCTTCCTGAGGAACAACCCCCACAACAGCAGAACATACTTACCCATGGCAATAAACACCAATTCCCTGTAAAAAAGCTAGAATCAATTAGCACCATGTGCATGGTGCATAGTGGCTATCGTTACAGCTGCAATGCATAGCTTATACAATGATCTACCCGATCTCTTTGCCTTCGCATATTTCTGGATCTGCTACCCATTGACCTTCTCACATAAGCAAACACAAACCCAATTAGCATCCAATGAGATTCGGCTTGTGTGCTTAGCCTAACTCACATCTCATGGATGCACATTATGCATATTTCTTCGTTTCAGTTTCGTTCTCATGGCTTTGTCCTATGAATGAACCAATGTACACACATACATGTGTACCACCATGATCTTTATTACGAGATCTGGTTTTCTATTCCACCAAGAGAGACTTTACGTTTCTCTGGTGGTAAGTAAAAACATATCCTTAGTGGAGAGGATATTCACCACCACCGAATCGGGGGTGAATCAAGATCCAGATTCCAACCCTCGATTGAGTCTGATTACAACCATAAAAACGTACCGGCGGTGGTACGGTGTGAAACGAAAAGTAGAGTTCGTGTCGAGCGCGTTATCAATAAAAATGAATTTTTCTTGTGCGTCCGTTTCACCGTCAGTGTAATTAGAATCGGTCCTTTGCAACCTAATCAAATTCATTAAATAATAATAAAAAGTGTGTTTCCTTTTCCTGTTGTGGGCGTTACGTCGTCGAGTTCTGTTTGTGCTTTTCCAGTTTACTTTTCGGCGGAACAAATAAGAACAATTAATTACTTCTTGTGGACGGTGCGTTGTGAAGTTCGGTTTGTGTTTTTCTTTGGTGCTCGTCGAACTTTTAGCTTTGTGGGTTGGTGGTAGAACTTATGGGGGATGTATGGGTGCAGGCGTACTGCACTGGTTCTACTCCCATCCATCAAGGCACCCCATTGGATTATCGTCAATGTGGGGTATGGTATGGTGTGCAGGCGTTGCACGGTCCGCATGGAATTGCATTATTCAACTGCGTTGTGGTTCATTTTGCAGGAGCTCATTCTCGCACGCCAGTGGTTCAGTCTGGTTCGGTTTGTACACACCGAACTCATATTTTAAGGCATCGATGACTAAAATAATAATTTTTGATTTCGATGGAAGACATAAATTGGATGAAGCGTTGACGTCCTTGAAGACCTCCTCAACAATTTCGCTGGTTAAATAATACTCCTCATCGGGATTTGTGGACAACCTGCGACATGAAATAATATCATTCTTCGACACTCCTGACAGCAGGAATCCTCGTGAAAACAAGAAAACTCCGGATCCGATGAGGTAGGCGAACCAGGAATCAATTAGGATCGGTGAGGACAGTGTACTGCGGGTCGGCGTTCTCATGGCGGCAGCAGACGTGTTTTGCAATGACAAATTATTGATCGAGCAACACTCCGCGTGGCCACACGACTCGCGTTTTACGTGAAAGCCCCGGCTTGCCTCCACGGAATCTGAACTACTATTGATTATATCCACCGAAGCGACAGAATAGCAAAAATTCCATCCATCGCTTCGATGACCATATAAGGGATAATTTCCAATCCCACACACTAACAACGTAAAGTTGCTCGTACGGTAAGATTGGATCACGATAGGGGTGTATGATCCTTGTGTCGTCACGTGGTGGTAAACGAAAACGATAAAAATAAAGAAACCTGAAAAAGGGTCGTCATCGAGTGTGTGCCCGTGGCCGTGATGAGCACTTCGTCCGTATACAGGGCGACATAGGCCATCGGGGAAAAATACACTCGCACGACGATGATGTACATCATATCGATGCCGGGGTCCCCTGCTATGCTTTGCCATAAACGTGTGTGAAAACATACTTTCTATTAATGTGTATGGGCACGTTTGCGAATTTTAGGTGGTTACGTAGTGTCGTGTAATTTCAGGGACATGCTTCTTGGTGCCAATATATTTGCTTGTCGATCGGGTGACCGATCGATATGAGCATAGGCAAAAAGAAGAAAAAGTAGAAATATCTCCTGTGGCATGTGGCAGACTCGTTAGGAGATATTTCGTCGACATGATTTGCGCAATGTTGGTTGCTTGATATTGCAACCAAATTACTTTTCCTAATGGAAATACTTATGCTGCTGATGGGGTTTCCGTCAGCGAGAATTATGGTCTTAAGCATTTCAGGTGATAGTTCGCGCAACGGTAGAAAGGTAAGTCAAATGCTTTCCAGTTTTGGTACTCTACGAAACGGTTTTTGACTGAGTAATGGAAAAGGTAAGTGGTGGCGTTTGATATAACCGCCACAAACTCGCGCCCATACTGGCGCCACGATCATCTACCCCACAAATGGGAGCAGGTCCGACCCAAGCTTTACTAATTAACTGGAATCAAGAAAAAGTTAAGGAGTTTTAAAGTTTGAATGACACTGATTTAAAATCAAATAAGACTGAGATTTTTGAATAGAGATATTAGACCAAGGTGCTGTGAAGGAACGTAGCGACCACAGCAAGGGGCAGGCGGAGCCCAAGGTAATTGAAACGGTGTACCACAAGCAATTTACGAAAATTGTTGTGTTCCCGTTTAACATGCTCGACGTCGAAATTATCTAATAAAAGGATTCAATTTCTTCTGGCCTCAAGTAAATATAAATTATCTGAGGGAAACCATGCACACGTAAGTGTACATAATACCGCTCCCAACATCTCAATTTAGCTGGGAGTGATTTATCTCTGTCACCCAGTAACTTTGATACGATCAATCAATCTATTTTCAAATTAGGGAGATTGTCGTATCAGCTTGAATTTACGATACCTTCTTTCAGGTGAACCCTACCCACGGATTTGCATATACCAAAGTGATATAATCCTTCCTTTTTGCCAAGCTTTACATGTCTGATACAATTTCGTTGCTGCCAATATCCAATCCGATAATTTTAAAATACATCACTGTTTTCGACAAATAATATACACAAGTTTATGTTTTTGTTCCATTCGAAATCTGGTGCTTTGCCTTCATGTTGATATTTTGTGATTACATTGAAAAATGGGATGGGTGTCTTATTCCTCAACGATGTGTTGCCTTAGTACATTAAAATCACTTCCTCCTCAACTTTTTATTCATTTCTTAATCTAAGATCCGAAATCCAATATCGTGTGTTTGAACACGCCGCTTATTGATGCCAGTGTTCTATTTCCTCGGGCTCCGTTTCCGAATCCCTGTAAGGACATTAAAAGAAATCCCTGCCTTTCTATATGCCTACGATACACAGAGTGCGAGTAAAGAAAACACAAAAATATAATATCTTATGCATATAACTCGGCTTTAACAGAAAACGCAATGGCGGTCCATGTAGGCAGTTGAATAAGTATGTAAATCTGAATGGCTCTGTGTATCAATGTCCAAAAACTTTTTGTTTTTGCAGGCTCAACACCGAAGCACGTTCTTCGGTAAGGGGATTGCTATTTCGCGCTAACGAAACGAACAATATGAATTTTATGTAAATTTGTTTCTACGCGCTGCCGTTTTATTATTCTCTTTCATCTGAATATCCTGGCTTGTTTGGCGGAGATTGGAACTCCTCCATCCTGTGTGTAACTCAAATATAAAAAAAAACATTTTTACAACAACTGTTTAAGGTGAAGATCACGTTTCAAGTTAAACAATCATTCAAGCAAAGTCACTACATTCCAGTAGTCGAAGCACTCCTAGAAAGACTAGGTCTAGTATACGGCTCGTAAAAAATTGCCTTACGGTGTTGAAGGACTTTTAACTTTCTGCTCTCTTCCTGGTACATTACTTTCCTTTTGCCTTTTCGTATTTACATAATTTTGTGTTGCTTTCACTTCTGTGTGAACTTTTAGTCAATTGAAGTTAAATGATTTTACAATTCCTCTGTTAATATTTTATGCATCTGATTTTTCTAGTATGGGGGCGGATGTAAGAGGCAATGGGTGGCCCAAATGATAGGATTTGTATGTAACATTGTGATTTCATGACGTCAATAAAAAGAACTTGTGTACTTATTCGTTTGTTTCCTTACATTTTCTTATTTTCATAAGAAAAACCATTTTTGATTATGGCCACGGAAAGGATGTATTGAAAAGCGCCTTGTGTTTGATTCGCTACAATCTGTATGAAAAGGATGTGAAGAGAATACACTTCTGATCTGATATCATAAAAATATATCTCCATGAAATTGTGGATAACAGGATGTGTAGCTTAGATGGTGGGCTGTGGTAGTAATACTGCAGTGGTTTTACAATATATAAGTTCATTGACATTTCAGGGCCACCGTACGAGAATTCGCGTAAAAAAACAAACGTCCCCTATCTCGAAGATTTGCTATAAACTCGCTTTCCTTGTTCATCATTCTACAGCTTAAGAAACTCAGATATTTGTCTTTTGTTTTGTTATCAATTAATCAATTAAATATTTAAAGTTAGACAATAAATATTTAAGACTAATACTTAAAAACGAAAGAGTGCAGTTACACATAAAATAAGTATTGCCATTACAGACCATGTAGAGCACAGATCTATTGGAAATGTGACACAACTTGCCACAAATATACAAAAATAAGCAATAGGTTTGTTCTTAAACTGTCTCAAAAGCCAAGCCAAGCAAGCAGTTATCATTTGGTAACCACAAACGTATATATTTTCTATTACTATCTGGCCAATAGGTTTGGAGATAACTATACGGTGGCTCGTCTTGCACAACCGGACTTTAAGCCCACACACATACTACTTAATTTTAAGTTTCTAATTTTAAGCAGTATATAACTTAATTTCTATTTAGTTAAGATTTTGTGGCGGTTCCGCCAAACCCCACGGTACACTTACCTAAAAACCCCCCGTAACTCCCATTCAATCTCTTAACTTCGCTAATGCAATTGCATTAGCACCTGTAAATGCTGCACGCATCAAGCTTACCGAATTTATTTATTTCAAAGCTTCTGTAAAAGAAAAATTACCATCATGCATCTCTTCGCATACAATTCTCTGTAAGAATTCTTCATTACCTTTTTAGGAATTTCACAACTCGCATTGTTTCCCGCCAATGCATTTGCGTTGGCACCTGAAAACATTTCCTTCTCCAAGGACATTTGATGCATACAACGCATTATCTGAAATTCCTAAAAAAAATTCTCTAACGTGCATATGCACCATAGATTCCCGACCATTAGGCACCCTTGTTCCACCAATGCAGTTCCGCCGTACCTGTGCATACCACAGGTCCCTGGCATTTCCACGGCCGCGGCAGCTCTTTAACCATCGGACAAAAGCAAATACTCTCATCTTACCCTAGAGTCATAAAACGAATTCCTTCGCATGTAATCATGTATACGATCCCTTTAGCATCACCAGCGATACACATTTCCCATTGTGTAAATAGAAAAACTTTTAGCACTTCTTCCTAATGGCGATACATTTACTTACGCATCCACACCGCTCATCCATGTCTGTATGATGCCCTTATTTACTTTTACCGCATTTCTCCGATGAATTGCCGTCTAATGCACAGCATAGACACGAATCATAAATCTCCTTTGTCTTTGCCGCCTGCCTGTTTCGTTGTTCCACTGCACATGTAAATAACATCGATCTGTACGGTCACGCGCATACCATTGCACTGAAAGAGTGCATTTCCTTGGCGGCCGCACCCTTAAGAGAAGAGTTTTTCTTTCTCATCTTTTGTTCTTAACCCTAACCTAGGATAGAACTCATGTCAGAGTTCTATCCTCGGTAAGTCCATTTCCATCCGCCGACCGCCATGGTCGTTGCCGACTTCCGCTCTCCAGTGCACACGGAGACGCGAAAATTCACCGAGTCGCGTGTGTGTAATAATTTTGAATCAAAACAGAACAATAAAATAAGTAATCATGTGCCTCATAGACATAACTCCATTTCCCACGTACAGTGTAGTGTTTGCAACCATCGTATCGAATATTATATTTGCTGCAGTCTTCGAAGACTTCACATTGTAACTTTCAGGCAGTGCTACCGTAATATGTTAGTATCCAATAAGAAAATGAAACGGAACAATAATCCATGGCACGAGCAAATGTAGCCTAATATCAACAGCGAAATGTGCGTTCACAAAACTTATAGTGGTGCCCATATTTATGAACCAACACTCACTGTTGAATAACCAACACTCACTGACGAATCATCATCATCATCATCATCATCGGCACTACAACCGGGGACCGGTCTTGGCCTTATTTAGCAAGTCCTAAGGCTTGTTAAATTTTCCATAATGATTTATTTTTTCTGGGCAATGTCATTAGTCTTGCGCCAGAGACTCCCCGACGGGGAAGCGAACCCCGGTCCCCCGGGTGACAGGCGGGTATACTAACCACTATACTATCGAGGAGCCCACTGACGAATACTACTACTAAAACTCTAGAATCCAAGAATTCTGAATAAGCTCACACAATTTCTCAAAAATTCTGAATCGGTTTTCCATAAATATCGGCAACTTGAAATTAACTTGCTACATGTTCAATTGATATGAGGGTGAATCAAATATAAACGGTAATTTTACTTTTTTACTTAACAACAAGTTGCGAGCTACATAATCTTGTGTGCGGCTGTTTTTTGGTTTATGAAGAGTAGACGAACCGGCTTGGATCGAGGTTGCGCTCGACTTTGTAGTCAGTACAGCCATGAGCGAGCGAGAGATACGTCACTGCTCTGGGGGCGGCGCCTTCTTCGGTGACATCCCAGTTCCCTTCTCTCTGCGTGAACTGTATTCCGATGGTGGCCAGCCAAACGACTTATTTGGTTAGCGTACAGTACTACCACAGCCGGAGTCTGCTCTGGACGAAGGGCGTTATTGTCTTGCCCAGTACGATTCTTGCATTCTTCAAATAAAACACCGCTACTATAGTTACTTAACCTTTATTACCCGTTATGCATTGGTTTCTATTGTGGCCTTATGAAGCGCAGTACAGTTATCTCTTCACAACTCAGAGCTCCCGTGACGTCATTATGTATCACATAAATTTTACAAATTAGTGGGGAAAAGAAAATTGACAATAGGCTTTCGCGACAATTTTAAACGAGAAATTCCGGGTAGACAACTGACAGAACGTATTGGGTGTGGTATATAGGTGGATGTTACAAAGATCTCGCCATTAACTTAATCTTAAACGTTTGGAAATAAATTATATCACTCTGTTTATTAATAATCAGTTGTTTTACCACATTTTATGAAGGGTCGTTAATTATAGTTACTTGTTGGTGTTGTCTAGTTAGAAAACTCCTTTTAACGACCCCTATGTACCCAAAGGATATCAAACGTCTGAGGAGGAAGCAAATGACACTCAATCCACATCTATCGCACGAATCTTAGAACCTTTCTAAAATATTAATTTCAACATTTACTAATATCTTTTCTAATAGCATGAAAATACAAGTGGAATAGAAAATAAAACGTGGAAAACACATCCTGTCTGTTCTTGGAAAAAAGTGTCCTTTTTCACAATGACGAAACTGGTTCCGCCTGCAATTTGTGAATAACTTTAAGCTTCCTCACAATGGACTGCCATAAGGGTAGAATGGTCTTCGTGAGACGCCATATGTTCTTTCCACCCACTCGAAATTTAAGGCGGTGCATCTCCCAAACATAGTGTGTCGTCATTTCTTATGCCATTACCCAAAAGATATCCCTGCATATACAAAATGGCCGAACTCCTTATAGAGGAAGCATCGAAATGGAAAAGAAAAAGATGGATTTGCCGGCAGATTACTTTTAGATTACCTTGTTGTCTTCAGGATTTGCAGGAGCACTCTCACCAAGCTTTATCTTGGGGTTGTTTTCAATCAGACCAGGAGGAAGGAGCACATTTATTTCATCTGAATGGCTTTGACTATATCCTTACTACACCGAAAAGGGGTTATACCTTTCAATCGTATTTTAATTAAATTTCGTGACATATACCCAAAAAACCATTTGGTGGTTAGGAAGCGGTGCAACATACGAGTGGTGGCAGGGTAATCCTATGGATGTAGACTGAAAAAGGAAGGTAGTTTCAATAGTAATAATTGAAGTTTATATACAATTTTTTATTCACAAATACATGATTGTTATTCCGGTAGGAATATCTGTTTAATGTAAAACACATTGAAAGGTTGACAATGTAAACAGACGATATATGAAATAACCCAAACTATGGACAAGCATATTTTCCTAAGTGTATATATCGAGTTTTAACAGTCAATATTTGCGGAATGAAACCTCAGACGGATGGTAATAAAGACTAAATTTACTTTTACAATTCTGCGATGCTTCTTTCATCAGGATTGAAAAAGGGATGGGAAACATGATATGATAAAGAAGGTGTTAGCAACAATTATTTGTGAATTAGAGAAAGGCAAAAAAAGGGAAGATACCCCTTGGGAGTGACAACTACTCACACAAAACACAACCTCAACGCCACTAGGCAAAGCGGTAGGTAACTCTCGCGGTAGTTTACGAAATACATATCATTTAAATTATTCTCCAAATACATATCATTTATACATATAAGAACGAATAGAAGTTTTGGCGCCGTCCTAAAGAATACATTTTATTAATGGACATTCCACAGACGAACTTGAAGCAACGCTTTAAAGATTTTCGCTCAGCTTCTTCTTCACTTAGTACTATTGAGCTATTGTTTAGTGTAGCTGTTTATTTTTGTGCTGCAATTTTCCAGGGTAATAGCAAAAAGAAAATAATTCAAAGTCAGGGTATTTTGGGACTAACTCTTCTTATGCACTTCACCATCATCATCATCATCATCATCATCATCATCATCATCATCATCATCATCATCATCATCATCATCATCATCATCATCATCATCATCATCATCGGCAATACAACCGGGAACCGGTCTTGGCCTTA
Source organism: Microdon myrmicae (assembly GCA_963931805.1). NCBI lineage: Eukaryota > Metazoa > Arthropoda > Insecta > Diptera > Syrphidae > Microdon > Microdon myrmicae. The sequence continues at coordinate 75,281,768 of OZ007496.1, forward strand.
TTTCGCAAGTCCTGAGACTTGTTAAATTTTTCCATAATGATTTGGTTTTTTCCGGGCAAGGTCATTAGTCTTGTGCTAGAGGCACCCCGGCGGGGAATCGAACCCCGGTCTCCCGCGTGACAGGCGGCTTAACTAACCACTATACTATCGAGGAGCCTTCTCTGCACTTCACCTCCCTAGATTCACTATTCTTTTCGCAGTGTCCTGCCGTTTATCTTAAGTCAGTATGTATTATAAAATAAAAACGCAAAGACGTAAAGCATGTGTTAAGGATTCATCACTACGTCAACGCGCATAGAAAAAAGTCGTACACCTACACAGACAAGGCCGACAGTACTGAGCATCAACTACCTAATCCGCACTACAATAGATAACACCATATTAACCAGCCGCGTAGAAGGACGGGGCACCATACCTTCTGCTGTATATACACACATGCTATGTAGAGTGGAATCACAGAGCGTCAACGTCATCAGACTAAAAGGGAACCCAACTGTCCACTGATAATTGATCCGATGCCTGGGGTGGAGAAGCTGTTGGCCAGCACGACTGAAGAAAAGAAAACGGATATCAACCGCACGGAGATCGATACCCAATTGTTAATTGTCACTCCCAACTCGAAAGTAGTGTCGCGATAAATAAATGCACGGTCAGACGGATCATCCAGGAGAAAAATGAAAACCAAAGACAATGGTTGCCAGGCGGGAACACAAAATAGCTGAAACGGGGGCAAGTCTGGTATGAGTAGAGGTCGTTGTATTACGAGAAGACTGATGACGAGGTCGGTAAAGAAAACGTCAAATCGTGGTCAAATAAAAGCCACCTGAGGAGCAAGTTGTGATGCCAAATCTTTCTCCAACAGAAAAAGGAAAGTGACATACCTGAATTGGTTCAATCTACATCTAAGCTATCACAAAAATCATGCAGCTACGTCGGTGCAGCGGATCCAGCTGCCACACGCCGACGGTGCCACTGAAGAGCTGAGATTCTATGAAACAGCATTTGACTATAACATGCACAGAAGTTGACGCGTTTGCGAAGGACACTCCACAGAGAGCAAAATTAACACTTAGAAGCTTTTTAATCTTCGCAGAAAACCATAAGGATGGCATGAACAGCCAGATGCCTGCTTTGAAAGGCCAAGAGCTTTAGCCTTGTAGGAATTAACAAGGTCAAGGGTTTATCCCGAAGACCCGAGCGAAATATGCACATTCTCTAGCCAAGGGGGAACTGAGTCGTTAACTTCGGAGTATTAGACAAGGGTCAATATCTGAGTTCGTCAAAAACTCTAAAAGTGATGATCAACAAGATTTCGCCAACCACGCGGTATAGATAGTTATGCACCACCATAGTCATCAGGATGTGAAAAAACCAGAGCTTACATTTCTTAGCGCATTTTTAGAAGTGGAAGCCGACATGTGTGGCAACTTTATCTCACACGAAATGTTCTGGAAGTTGACAAAAAACCATCAGCAACATCCTCGACCTGAAAAGGGAGAGGAAGACTGTCTACGCCATTCAGAAAGGCGAAGTGAGGTAAAACCAAATCCCCAGTACGCTTCGAAGGATATTGGATGGTTGAATGTCCCAGATATAAGAAGGACAGTGTTAGTAATATAGCGATTGCGGCGATAGTGAAGACGATCCGCACCGACGTTATGGCGGTTAAAATCATTAAATGATAGAACAAAAGCCTTAACACATCAGACCACTGCCGCTTGTACTAAATCGATTGGTATTCTCAAGCACACTCAACTTATGTGGAATTCCTATGTTAAATTCTACGGAATTTTCTGCTGCGACGTTTCAATGACGCGAGAGTTTCGCGTCTACCCAGGCAAAAGTCTAGGCTTAATATATAACCTCTCTGTTGTATCTACGTATATATATGGTCAAGGGCAAGACAAATTTTTAATTGCTGTACAGATATTACGAATTGCGTGCGTACATTCCATACTCTGATAAAAGCTTCTATGGATCAAGCCATGTTCCTTTTGCAATAATATGGTTTGAGTTTTGGTCTATGATTTGTGAATGGACTTGAAACCTTAATTGGATGATACTCTATTTGGTTCCATTAATAAGAGCTGAGATGTATCAGATTTTGGTCGTTTTATTTAATTGATGCAATGGACGATTGGAAACAATGGGCTCTTCTTGGATGCTGCGAAAATTGTGGTCGTAAAGGTCACACGCGGGAAAGGTACGGGCACAGGGTGAAGTGGGAAAAAACAAAAAATTCCGAGGCAACACCCACCCTAACACGCACCCAAGTGGCCACAACTGAATGTCAACGCCAAAACCCACAGACCTGCGCGGCCAATCAAAATTCGCAGCAACATTGGATGCTATAAACCCGGTGGTTCGATGTTGCTGGTTCCTTGGGAGCAGGAGGTTGGTGTGGTCATGTTTTCTTAAGGGCCTCCCTCTGCTGGGGTGATGGCTTATTTTGTAGTGGAGGTTCGGAATTGTGTTGTTAATGTGCGAGGTGGGCACAGCAATCCTTAATGTCGTACCCATATTGCCTGCAATCCCGGCAGAAGGGAGTGTTTCGCATTTTCAGGCACTCGTCATATAGGTGCCCCCTTTCATTGCAAAAGCTACAACGGGCAGCTAAGAGGTGTACCGACCGAGTGCCTTGGATCTAGGTATGCTGGCTGTGGTTGTATCGATCTGTAAGCTAATATATTCCACATGCATTCAACTACTTATTAGGACTGTCTCCGATTTGCGGTCGGATACTTCTAGTCTGGTAGGTTGTAACCTGTCTTTACTCAGTTGAATTAACTCATTAGTGGGCGCTTCCACATCGTTTATATGCTTAGCAATTGTTACAACCGCACTGTCTACAAAGCTAATAATTTCCACTACACGTGGGAGTTTTATTTGTAAAACTCCATCATCATCATCATCATCAGCACTACAACCCGGATCCGGTCTTGGTCTTATTTAACTAATCTCTCCACCTGTCCCAATTTCGAGCCGATGTCATCCAGTTTGGTAGTCCCAGACTCTGGGCGTCCTGGTCTACGCCATCCCTCCATCGTAGACAAGGTCTACCGCGCTGTTCCTTTCCATACATCCTGCCACAAAGGACTTTCTGGGCAGCCTCCTCTTCGAGCTAGGCGTCCCGCCCACCGGAGTCTACCGAGCTTGATTTTTCTTACAACATTAGCTTCAAAGTAGATTGCGTACAACGCATGGTTGTAGCGTCTCCGGAATCGTCCCTCCACAAAATAGCTGAGATACATACGGGACCAAGAACTCTCCTTAAGACCTTTCGCTCGAACGCGGCTAATAGTTCAGAGTGCCTTTTATTGAGCACCTAGGCTTCGGATCCATATATGAGTATTGGTAAGACCATGGTTTTGTACAGTAGTAGCTTGGATGTTCTGGATAAATTTCGGGGTTTACTTTATATTTTATTTACCTCTTCCATATTGTTGTCGCCTGCCACTATTGACGCAATGTATTTAAAGTTTTGCACTACTTCAAATTCGTGCTCCACTACCCTGATAGAACTCCATCATACATAATATAATATATACCTTTGGAGAGTTCCCGTTGATCATACTTCTGTTGGCTTATGACGTTTTTAGAAGGTAACACGGAGTGCCCGTTCGACTAAGGACTCTTTGATGAACAACCAGTTGGCCGAGTTATATGCGATTTTTATGTCCAATGTTACCACTGCAGGGTATTTCTTTGTTCCTTTTTTCAATCTCTTTCTTTTTGGTTCGCCTGACATAGCGACCACTGTTTCGTCGATCAGGACATCCTGACAAGAAATTGGTGATCCGATAGTCCAAAGTTTACTGCATTGGCGAGCAATCTATCATATATAATCTTCTTCGATACTTCCCCCCATTGTTTTTAGGAGCCATATGGGGCGATAAGATAAGATGATGGGCTATATTTAGCTTATTCGTTCCCATTGGTAGAAGTAGTGTATTATATTTGTATGCATCGGGAAATATTCCTTTTTCTAAGCAATTTTGCGTCGCAGCTGGGAGTACGTAATTCTAAATGCAGCTTATAGCTTGATTTAGGATCCTGTCAAGTTCAGAAGCTTTTTTGCTATCTATACTTTTGCACGCACGCCACATCTCTTCTAACAGCAACCGTCGGCTGGCCTCGGCCCCGGAATTTGTTACAATTTCCAACTATGTTACCAGTTTCCGAGGAAATATATACTCTAGTATTGAGAGCAGTAAGTGTAGGGGCGAAGTCTGAGCACCGATATGGGCGCAGGGTTCTACTTCACCCTCACAAATTAGAAGCTCCGCCGCGAACTGTTCACCAAATAAGAAGAAAAGAAACACAGTGGTATTGTTTCAGAATTCATCTTCTATTATTTGGACTTCACTTCTGCTTTGTTGTTATGTCCGGAGAAGATGATACGGCCGTTGATTAGTGAATGTGGAGCGGACACAGAACCAGGAATAAACACAGGGTATTTTACTTTGTAATATATGATCTTTTTATTTAGATTCTTCCTTTTAATTAGTGATTAACAATTTGGATGGACTTAATGTTTTTTTATATCAAGGTAGTTATTGTATCCCGATTCGTTCTTTAAATTATTAAGGACGCAACACGACAGATACTTTAATACGTTGTTCGACGCAAACGACTCACACTTTTTAATACATTGATTGACGCAACACAACAGACACTTTAATACATTGTTCACACCGTACTGACGCCGGTACGGTGGATGGCAGACGACCCGACCGCCTCCTGCGATGGACGAAATACGACTCACTGTTATCGTCTCCAATAAGGATATCGTTTTTACCTACCACCAGAGAAACGTAGTCTCTCTTGGTGGTATAGAAAACCAGATCTTGTAATAAAGGTCATGGTAGTATGTGTGCGATCGTTCAGATCCGTGTGGTTTACACTTGCTCGAGGGCAATGGGTAAACGAACCAGACAGGCAGTAAACACAAAGGGATCGAAAAGATCGTCGTCTATGGAGTGTATCGCGTCTAAGTAAATAGACGACGATACAGCGAAGAAATGTGGCAAAAGAAAAGATGGGACGAGGGTATCATAAAAGTCTTTGATGGATGATGCCCTTGTGTAAATATACGAATAACCATTCGAAAGATGTGCTAATGTATTTCAATACTTTATACAATGAGAATTGTATATCGTATCTTAGGTCGGTGGTCAAAACGAATCCCTTGCTTACATTTGTATATGCCGTGTAATTAGTTGCGGCAGGGAAAGAAATTCAAGATTGTTTGTCTATTGAACAACGAATCGCTGGTCGGCTTGCTGCAGCTGTAAAAACAAGCCGTCCGTCGTTGCATTTCAATTGATAACAATGGGTGCCGAATGTTGTGTATTTATGGTGCATATGCACATTGAGGAACTATTTTTAGGAATTTCATCTAGCACGTTGAAAGCATCAAATGTCCTTGTAAAAGGAAATGTGTCAGATATGGGAACTTGAAATCTACATGGGATTCTTGAATAGGTAGAAAGAAATTCTTACAGGAAATTATATGCGAAGCGATGCATGAAGGTAAGTTTTCGTTCACAGGGACTTTTTGGATTATAGATTTGATCTATATAATGCGTGAAGCATTTAAGATGCTAATGCGATTGCAATAGCGAAAGCTTATGCAGACTGGGTTGTATGGATGGGGGTTTTTCAGGAAGGTGAACCGTGGGATTTGGCGGAACCGCCACATAAGTAGTACGTGAGGATTTATGTCCCTTTAGTCTTGGGATGACCATTCCTTATGCGGTATTCCAAGGGTTTATGTCCGTTTGCGCGTATATATTTTTAAATCACCTCATTTTACAAACTTTATGGTTACTTTTAGGTCAGCCTTTAGCTTTTTTAGGCTATCAATATATTCTTGGAAATCAGCTCTTTCTCCAGATCTTTGCATTTTGCAACGGGATTTTAAACAATGAAACCTTAGTGCTTAATTTTTCCTTTGCCAGTTGGTATTCTTCTTAGTATTGCTGCCCAACATGCTCCATTCACCATCTCCATTAGTTGACTGGCAATTTTGTGCCGCACTTCCTTCGGTTGTTGCCTCGCACACTTATTACTTCAAAAGAATCTTCTTACATTTAGTATTTTTTTGTAGGTTGTAGCCGTTTGCTTCCTCTAATTCCACTATTGTCACTTGTTGGTCATTGTGAATATATAGCGCTTGCGCCGATAGTGAAGAGCATGTGATTCGAACCGACGTTATCACGGTTAGAATCACTAAAATATAGAACCAAAGCTCAACGTTTCAGGCCACTCCGCGTGTACGAATTCGACTTCTTAATTCAAGTAGAGTCAACTGATATGGAATTGTTAAGTTATCGCTATCGTATACGGCTCTGATGCATTTTCTTATTCGATTTTTGTTCGGTGTTTTTCACTATTTGCTTGTGTATTGTGTGTATCTCCTAGAAACGCCACACTACTCCCTCCTCAGTAACTTTGTTACGATCAACTTCGTGTGCGAACGACGGAGCGAGGAACGAGCGAGCGAGAGAACGTTGGAGCAGGCGAGTGTGCGGGTCCTCTATGCGGAAGTCGTGATGGTAGTCGTAAAGTTCTGTTTACTATAGGAAAGTGTGTGTGTGTGTGTGTGTGTGTGTACACAGATCATCCCGGGGTTGTTGCGTTAAGCAAGGATAGTGAAGAAGGTGAATTGAACACACGATGAAATGAAGCATCAGGCTACTGCCGTGTGTACGAATTCGATTTCTTAATTCAAGTACACTCAACTGATATGGAATTGTTATGTTATCGCTATGGTATACGGCTCTGATGCATTTTCTTATTCGATTTTTGTTCGGTGTTCTTCACTATTTGCTTGTATATTGTGTGTGGATCTGTTAGAAACGCCACAAATATACCTTTCACTAACCTGCCATCTAGCTGTCCTTAGGAGTTGGTTGCAGACAAGAATGATGTCTGTTATCGCCCCCATTCTGGTTTGCGGTGTTTGTTCTTCCTCTCCGTACTTGTTATGTTGACTTGTAATGGCGCAAATGTTTCCCCTTATATCCCCCATTCGATCGCATATTAAAGTCAACGGCTATAAAGATGGACTCTCTGTCTTTGCTTCTACCAAGAGGTTATCTAGCATGATTTGAAAAATCTAAAATTAAAGCTTATTTAAAATAAATTTATTCTGGTGTTTGATCCCTGATGATATTTCTTCATTCGAATTGATTTATTACGACCAATGAATGTGGAGTTTTTCTTTTAATTTTCCTAAGAGAACTGGCGATTGGTTAGAAGCAACCAGAGGAGATGTGGTGGTCCATTATAACAACGCCAGCTCGTGCATGTCTGTAATTACTCAAAAAAACGTCGTGATTGTCATCAGAAAGGGTTGATAACTCTATCGTATAGTTCGGACTTAGCATTAAATGATTACCATAGGTTTCAGTCTGGCGCAAGACTAATGACCTTGCCCGGAAAAAGCAAATCATTATGGAAAATTTAACAACCCTCAGGACTTGCTAAATAAGGCCAAGACCCGTTCCCGGTTGTAGTGCCGATGATGATGATGATGATAGGTTTCAATATGATTGCAAAACTTCTTTAGTGATACGAAGTTAGTCTCAAAAGAGAATTTTGAAAGTCCCTTGGGTGAATTTCACCGATAGGTATCAGAACTTCTGTAATTGAGGCATTATGCAATTACGAAGGTCGTTCAATACGAGTTTAGAAAAAAAATGTCGTATGAGGAAGTTTTTTTCTTGGTCAACGACTCATGGCATTCTCCCGCTATTGTTTCCTCTCTTTCGAACTAATCGATGTACATGGTTCTGTGAGCATCACAAAATACCGTTGCTATCAGCTTGTCGTCTGCTTTCATTGTCTACATATTCTTCGGAGCTCGGCCGCTTCAAAGCTTGACTGATTTGATTGTTCTTTTGTCTCTGGGGTGTAATAGCGTAACCATGTCCCGTCATCTGTTATATATTGGTGCATAAACTCGGCAGGATTCTAATGAAAAAGCGGAGAAACAGCTTCAGAGTCGATCACGTGATAGGGTTTGTTCTCCATTAGACTAAACGCGGCACCAACCCTTTGTTTATAGGCAGCTGTCTAGTGGAAATTGACACTTACTAAAAACAATCCATTTTTGATGCTACATGCAGCATAATTAGGGTTTCTAAGAACTTATTGAACGAACCTTGTCAAGTTTAAAATAACAACAAATTACAAAACAAAGCGATACAATTCCCAAATCAGACAATCTGAACCGTGTTAAAGAAAATCGTAAAATAATCTTAAAAATAATGGTTTTCGTTTTCCCCAAACCTACATATGCATGAGCCAAAAACTCTGGAATCCCTTAAAGCCTACCGACATTGTTTGTTAAATATTTAAGGAAATGAAACATACATTCGACCGAGCTCACAATGTGCACAACGTGTGTATCAACAAAGCCCCGTCAGAGTGTTACGTAATGCTTTTCATTATGCCTATTTACACTTCATTTTGAGATGGGATAATAGAAATTGAATTCCTTTCCACTTAGGCAACTCAATAAATCAATCCTGATAATAGAATTTTAATGTCTGCTTATGGGCTATCCTTTTAGATTGTTTTCATATCGGTTCCCATATTGTAGACTAGTAAATGAAAACAACTTCGAATCGAAGCGATAAAAACTTGTGTGAATCTGTGTACGTTCTATCTCATTATATTTAGTTCGATATTTTATAACCAATTAAAACCGACGAGCCATCACAAAAGATATTAAATTTCTAAGGAATGTTCTTTCTCATGTGAAGATTCCCCAAAAAATCTCTCTTTTAACGCTTGAATCGTTGGGTGGTAAACGAAATATCATTACGTTTGCAGCGAGCAGATGTTACCTGTTTGATATTAAGCAATAGCCCTCCGGAGCAAGGATCTCAAAAATGCCTCTTTTATTCAGCGGCAAAAATACAATAATAAAAACAAAATGTTCATGGAGTAAAAAGACGAGGGAGCAGGAGTAGAAACCCCTTGCGAATCTACGAGTACATTCTATTTCATTTCTTTTTGGGTCATCTTGCCAACGGTTCCTTTGTGGGGAATTGCTTCCTCAAAACACACAACGGCCATACAATATTATATATGTATAAGTAAATCTGAAGGAAAATATTTGTGTACTTTAATGAAACCAGACAAGATGATACCAGATGGTTTAGAAAGTTCGCAATCGTTACACGCACGACGATGTGCCGGCACGAAGATTCGCCAACTACCTTGTTGTACCAGAATCACAGGAACGTTACGTAAACGTTCTCATCTCGTATCGCATATTCTTTACGTCATTTCCTTTTTCATTTTGATCTTTGTTGGACGGATGAAGCGTACGACAGGTATCCAAATCTCGTGTTCAATACCAATTCCGATGTCGCTTCCTTTCTCCACTTCTATTCGAAGGCATTGAGTACACACGTCTAATTAAGTTGTACAGTTTACAAATCCACAGCTTTACGGATATGCCACACAAATGGATACCGAAGTCGATTGGAAGCATGAAAATGGCAAATCGAATAACAAGAAATTCATATAATAGGCTTTCAAAGGAAACACCTGTGTGCCAACTTAATCCGAGTTTTTATTTAACTGTTGATTTGGCGTGGAAATGACACCTTCCATTTCATCGCTAAATTCAGTGGGATATTATTTCCGGAACGGCATTATATGAAGAACAACAAAAAAGAAAAAAAAAAAGGAAAAAACAACATCGCGTACATCTTAGGTTCTTAGGTTCCAAAAGGGCAATATTTTGGGATAAGCATCCGTCACGACAATCGAGATCAATGTCTTACGTTTCAAAGTATCCCACAAAGTGCTTAAAAACAAAGCAAATTATTGACGTCTCAAATCTACAATTATCGTAAGATCCGTAAGGCTCGTTTCCTGTCCTTGTCAAATTGAGAATGGCATTTGTATGGAATTGGATACACACTCTCGAGTGACTATTTTGGAATCGATGTTTAAATTTGAACGTAAACTTTTGCTATAGTAAAAAGGGCAAACCCTCATCAGACCTTTTTCGTTTTGCGATTTGATAAAGTGTAACACGTAAAGGAATGCTCGAGGAATGATTGAAATGTGTACGAGTTTGTTTTCCAGTTGATTGTAGTTCTCCTTCGTCGTTTTATTATTTCCCAACATTGCTTTCGCCAATTAATCAAATTCCAGCAGGAATGGTTTTTGTGGCTTAACGTAACGACTTTGAAAGAGAAATTGTCAAAACCCCTCTTAAAGTCGAGGATTGCTGTCATTAGAGTCAAGGTGATACCACAAGAGGCACACAAAAGATTTCTAAAAACACGCCGTGAACCGCTTTGATTTTGGGCGCGGTTTTTGTGGGAAACAATTTAAATGAAGGCAATTTACAAATGTATACACCCGGAATAATGTCTTGTAATACTTTACGACTTCTAATTACACATAATAAGAAGATTTGTGTATAATCTCGCAGTGTTTCTTAGAACGAAATAACAAGCACACGTTCGCGAACAATTTGTTTCATGTTCGCAAATGAAACGTTTGAGGTAAAGGTGAACCATTGTCTTATTCATCGGGCTGTTTTAGAAAAAGTGACATCTGAAATTTGCAAAAATTTACAAAGGTAAATGTACCACAGCACCAGGTAATTTTTTAAATTCATATTTACGTAATTCATGCAAGCAATAATAAATGGCTTATTGTTAAAGGATTTTTAACGTGCGCTTTGTCTTTTTCAAACGATTTTTTTTTTCTTTCCATATTATTTCCGAGACCTTATGGAAATTGTTTGTATTTCACTTACGATTTGCTATACAATACTTTTGTTTCGAATTAAATAATTATGCTTACTTATTGGGTTGTACTGTGGGGAAGAAGCGTTGTGCACCGGCGTACGGCGCTGATTCTCTTCTTCCTCCAGCATTTATTGTAAGTTCAGCCGCAGCAATTGATCCGTCGAAATTGTCCACCAAGCAAGAAAAACTCCATAACGACCGACCATAAAGGGGTAATTAAACGCACGATTTTGTTCATTACAACTCGTTTTTTTGTTTTGTTTTACATTTTGTAAGGAACCACTTAAGGAGGAAAAACTATTGTTTGTAATAAAAAAAAAAAACAACATAAACTGAAGTTACATTTATTGACTGTTACTACATCAAGATATTTTGTTATTACGGAGTTCAATTGATCCCGAAGATCTTGATAACTTTTTATTATATATGGTAACATTTTAACTTGCACTTTAATTCCTTGTTCACGCTGATGACTCGCACTAGTTAACACCCAAAACCCTAATTATCTATAATGAGTCAATCCACAATATACATTACAATCTACATTACGGATGACTCAAATCTAGAATGGCAATTACTCTAAGCCACGAACATAGTTCGGGCATTGTTTTTTGAAATTATTCAGTAAATAGTTACATAAGCAAAGGAAAAAATAAAATTACCGTCAAGGAAGAACTAAACCTCTTCTTGACAAAGAAAAAATATGGTTTTCCTTTCTGTAGCGACAGTAAGAATAACGCACTCGATTTTTCGCGTACACACCGTACCGGTGCCGGTACGGTGGGTGGCAGATGACCCGTCCGCTTGATGGTTGTAATGTGACTCAGCGGACCTTGACTCGTGCAGAGCCGACTCGCTAATGGGGTGAATTTGGTGGTGTGGTGAAAAGGAAATGAAATTTCCTTTGACCAGTAACCAATGGAAGGCGATCTGTGGCACGCAGTGGTGTGCGTGTCTGTTCGTACACATCACCGTGTTTATCGATACATTTAGCAAAAGATAAACGAAACCTGCAACGAGGGAAAAAGAACTAAGGAGAAGCGACATAAGGTATCGTTCGGTAATGAGGGTCAGCTGAGTAAATAGCAACCACTCATTAGATGCTGAAAGGGATTGCGATACTTTATACAATGGAGATCGTTTATCGTATCTCTGCCGACTGGGAGAATGGGATTCTTTTGTTTGCATATGTTTATGCTATTGAATCCAATCCGGCGACTAACCGCGCCGTTGGTGATTGTTTGAAGATTCAAACCAAGAAGTACTTCCGAGAGAAGTACTTGCTGCTGAATCAATAGTTGCAAGTCTTCGGAAAGTAATTTAGATGGTTACACAATGACGGTCGTGTATACCATCTGTGTCAATTATGCATGGCATCTACGGCGACGCCAGGATCGAACTCTAGTGTGAATATCTACACTAATTGGAAATTCGGTTTTTGGACGCTAAAGCAGAGATCCATTGATACATGTATGAATGCCCTTGTAGGAAAAATTCTTTGCAGGCATTTCCAGGTAATGCATTGAAAGCATTAATTATCCTTGGAAAGGAAATGTTTTTGCTGCATGGAGATTGCGGTGCAGGTGCGGTAAGGTTGGAATTTGCCTGGCAACCGAAGGTACCGAATAGGTTTTGGCTTAATGCTCCTGTATAATGGAAAGAATTCTTGTAGGGGATTTGTATGCGAAGAGATGCATGAAAGGTAAGAATTCTTTACATGAACTTTTAGTTAAATAAATTTGATCTATTTGATGCGTGAAGCATTTACAAGATTGGGTCGAAGTTATGGGGGTTCTTCAGGTAAGTGGACCGTGGGGTTTTGGCGGAACCGCCACAGTACTACATGAAATGTCCGATTTTCACTCAGACGGAAATAAGAAGTTCTCGAGTGAACATCTCTGCCAGAACGTTAAATTTTCCTTTTTTTTATAAAGTAAAGTATTACGTGTACTTGACGTGTAAGAATTTTAGGGTTCGTTACTAGTTTTTTCTTTTTTTTTTTTGGAATTGTTTACCATGCTATCGACAGTTCAAATTCGAACCCTCTTCCTTTATGAATTTGAAATGGGACATAATGCGTTATTGCCAATAAAAAACATTAATGACGCATTTGAGGATGTAGCGGTAAACGACCGCATTATACGACGTTGGTTTGGAAAGTTGCATTGGGGAGATTTCAGCCTCGAAAATGTACCACGTGGGAATCCGAAACGTCAGTTGACGACGATGTTTTAAGAGCAACGGTGAATGCAGACCCAACGAAATTGATGCTGGAGATTGTACAAAGCATGGGAGTATCCCTAATGAGAATATGTCGACACCTTTCTCTTCGTTCGGTACTTGACGACAAGAGGCAGCAGTGAGTATTCAAAGAATTCCATTCTACTCGGTTAGATAATCACCAATCATATATAGTTAAATCCTGTGATGTGCGTGGTGTGAGTCCACTTTCTTCATTTCGAAACGTAGTGGGCTCCTTAGCTGGCCCTGTGGGTAAGTGTTATCCAATCGGATTGACGGCGTTAGGTTGTCGTTGTCGTTCTTTTATTTTGCAGTTTTGTAGAAACTGCTAATAGCTGGCGAAGTATTAGACACCCTCTGTAGATTTTCTGTGGTTGTCGGAACACAACTCCGACTCTTCTTCACAGACAATATTCGTGGACAAGTCAAATCAGCACACTTGCTGTGGTATCTCAAAAGAATTTCTTTATCGATTAAGGACTGATATAAATTCCAGAATGCAAATACCGAACTCCAAATCTGAATATGAAGCTAAAATTATTACGTTAACGTGAGAATTCATTACTAACTATGATCCTGGTGTAGTTCTTTGTTCTGCCTTATCTCGGGGATCTTCATCCGAATAAGCTTCCTTTAGGAGATGTTTAGATCGCACTCGTCGCAATCCTTTAATCTGTATCCCCTTTGTACCTTGTAAACATTTGGAAGTAGAATGATACTGAACGATGATCACTTTTTGATAAAGCATCCAGTGTCCAGTTGTATGTTAAATGGAATTAATGAATACAACTTCTTCAGTTAACTACCGGAGGTCTAAGATTTCGTCTGCGAACTCCACATCAGTTTTTCACTTTTGTATTAAGTGTCAATGTCACTTTTTAATTTTTCATTGTCTTTTTGTTAGATCTATTATTTTTTCTAATTTCGTTTGTTTGATAAAACGTTATCGTCGCTCTTCCTCTCTCCTGGGCTTTTGCTGTTGTTTTCTATCAAGAGAAGTACTGTTGTAGTGTTCTCTTGAATTCGCCCTATTATATCTTGTGTCACAGCTCAATATAATCGAAACTGAGCTAATCGGTAGTGACACAAGTTAACACTAAAAGTGTAGAGGGTGGAGAGTTATTTAAGACATGTTATCACACAGAGCATCCCCATTGTTACTGTTTGCAACGTGCAACACATATCTTGTTAAGGTCGGAATTCAAAGTATTAAGCATAACTTGCTGATTGGTAATGAGATTCGAAGAGTTTGTTCGGGAATGATCGTATGAGTATGAGAAACTCAACGTGGTATCATCTGAAAACGAGGGAATTGGGTTTAGGGTAATTGACAATAGATCATTTATAAAGATCAGGAATAGAGTGGGTGAGAGTACCGAACCCTGGGAAACACCTGCATTCATTTGATGGGAGACAGATTTGGCACCGTCAGAAACCACTTTAATTGATCGGCCAGAAAGATAATCTCTTATCCATCGGATCAGATTATCCACCATGTTCACTCCATATGAGTGTAATTTCGACAAAAGAGCTGGATGCCAAACTCTGTCGAACGCCTCTGAAATATTCCATGCGACAAACTTGCGTTCACTCAAGTAGTGGATGGAATGGCTTCACTTTTCGGTAATGTACGCTATCAGATCTCCTGTGCATCTGTTGCGACGAAAGCTATTTTGGCGGCCATTTGATTCCAGATATTTCCAAAGTTGAGGGTTGATGATGGCGTCCAATACCTTGGAGAGAATAGGAGCTAGGGCTATGGGTCGATAGAAAAAATTGTCGGTTGTAAGGTTCGATTTGTCGCCCTTTTTGAAAATTGGCCAAATGTTCGCTGACAAATGGAAGAGTATTCGCAGTGGTTTAGCGAGTGAAGAAGAACAGCTCTTCAACGGAATTGGGGGGAATGCCATCCGGACCAGCAGAGCGTGTTGACCTCCTTGAGTGCTCCGGCATTAGTATGAACGTGAATCTGGCCCATGTTTTGCCGCTTGTGCTCAGGTGAAACCGGAACTGATGCGATATAAGGCATTGTTGAGATCGCTGCAAATTGTGCGGCGAGCAGATCCGTCTTCTTTATCATGCTGTGAAGGAATGGATTAGTAGACCGAGTGTTGGCTGTTTTTCACGAATGCCCAAAATTTTCTTGTACCTGTGGAAGAGTGTGGTAGTTTTTGTTTCACTTTCTGGTCATGCAAGAACTTTACCCGTTGAATATGCGCAGTCATTTTTAGCTGTATCCAGAATCGAACCACACATTTCTCTTGGGTTTGAGACCCTCTACCCTGGGATGAATAAAGGTCCGTATGCTAAGTAGAATAGCTTGCCAATATGTCAGTTAAAGCATCTACATCGTTATTGAAGAAAAATATCGACCAATTTAACTTCACAAAAAAAGTAGTTCAGACCTTCCCCGTTGGCTTCCTCGTAGAACTATACTGTTCTTTTGTGGGTTTTCTCGTTAACGTTGCTGTTGGTTCAGCAAATTTAACTGAGACGATACAGTCTTCTGACCTGTCCAAGGGCAAAGAAACTTGAATTATGTACTTGTTTGGGTGGGGGTGACGAACAGGGTCAGTGTGTTGGCGGAATAACCATCTATGTCTGGCACTCGCGTTGGCTCATTGATGAGTTGAGTTAAACTATTTAAATCAGCAAGGAACTGGGAATACTGGCTCTCGAGTGTTTTGTCCGGAGTGGCAAAGCCACTGGGGGTTATGCACATTGAAGTCACCCGCAATAACGATTTCAGTGTGCGAATACAAGGTCAAGATCCTATCGATAGAATTAGATAGAGCATAAAATTTGTTAAAGGTTGGATTTCGTACCATAACCTACTAAACTATAATAATTTAAGGGGAGGTTATCATCAAGAAGTTTGAAAAAAAAAATCATTTTTTTATTCATTTTTTGATAGCTTATAGTGTGTAGAATAAGTCCCCAAAACCGTTTTTGGGGAAATAGTTTTATAAAAAAGTTACAGCATAACGAGAACAAGTGAGGCCGTTTATTTTTTACTTCGAGGCGTCTTGTTCAGTAGGCTCTCAAATGTATTACTTACAGAGCAATCAAAGCGGGGATCAATGGGTATATATGCCTGCCGGTAGGAGATTTACGTCGGTGAAAATTTTGCATGCCTCTGGATCGATCCCGGGGTATCTTTTAAAGATTTCCGTCTTCCTACCAAAACAAAAAAAGAAGAACAATCGACCTGAAAATATATATACAAGCTAATGAGACATATTACTATAGAACCTGACATAGTAATTAGACCTGCTGGCGCCATCTATAGATCAGGCCGGAAACTTTTCACCCCACCCGCGTATAGCATTTAAAACTTTAAACACGTTTTTCTCGAAACCGTGTTTTTCACATTTGTCTCCACGATATCTCAAAAACTACTGGATGGCTAGGTTTTTTTTTCTTTTAAAGTAAATTAAATTTATTGGAGTCTGAATATAAATGTAGATGATTTTTTCATAATATTTTTTTTATTCAACGTTAAGGAGGAAAAAAAAATGCGAAAATCGACATCTTTGGATCTCCACCATTGTTAAATTCCGACTTTCATGGATGATTGTAGTAGGGGCTCCAACTACACATATATAGTTTATGAAAATTCTTCGATTATAGATTTTTGATAATTTTTGCAGGTGCTAGAGTGGCCAAGAGTAAGGTACCTTTTTTTCAAGACGGTCACTTTACAAGGCGTCTTAACAATTATTGTCACTATATTTTTTAATAAAAAAATGTTTTTTGTAATATTAAACAAGTAACAAAAATTTGAGTTCTATATTTATTTCCTTCTATGAGAAAAAAATTCTAGAGAAACAGCTTTTTTTGATGCTCTCAGATGAGAACCTCGCCTTAATTATATTATATATTAACTTACGGGTCAATGCGAACGGCTCTAATCAACGAAAGCGTAAATAACAATTATAAAGCAAAATATTAACATTCCAAGTACAAAATTTTATAAGAGAAGCTTGGACCCCTGTGGGCGATATTAATCATTACAAATTAATGAAATAAAACCAATCCAATATTTAATACCAGGAATCCCGGCCTTTTACTTAATTTCAACGACCGGTCGGCCATCGTCCCTCAGGCCTGAGGAAGCACGGCGGCGATCGCACTGAGCAACTAGGTAGCGGTCTCACAAAGACACCCGTGTTCTTTTAAAGACAAGGGTACCCGCTTCCTAAAATATGCCACACAAAGACTGCGTTTTGTAAAAATCGCGGAAGAATAGCTATTATTAAAGCCTCACTCTTCAAAAGTAGTGTCTGGCTTATTTTATAGGAGCACACTTGTGGTAAGACGCATGTATCTCGGTTGCTCAAACATAAGAAAAAGCAATTTGTGGCCCTCTCTTAAGCACTATCTATAAATCGTGCTGCGCCAACATAATGGTTTATTGACATTTGAGCCTTGAATAATTTATATGAATATCTACGATTTACTGTGGGTATCTATTCCATTATTATGTAACCATCCTATTGTAGTGGTTCCTTTTACGAAGACCGTGTGTTGCCTTTTCTAGTTCAGTCAAAATACCCCCCAAATGTTTACCGACAATTTTGAACACTATTATATACTCTCTTTTCGTTGTGTTGTTAACTTAGGAATAAATATTTTATAGACTTCAAGTGCCAGACCATCCCCGAAACACCCGTAAAGTGAGGGAGCAATTAGCTTTCAGAAGATTTATCGATTTACATCATACAACTTCCAAATGGCAACTGACATATTGATCTCAATTCAATGAACCCAACACGCCTAACCAATGCTACGATAATACACACAACCCAGAATACATGTTAATTATTTATTACTGAACGTTGATTCAACATCGACGGCCAGCGCGTGAGCAATTATTCTGCTTGTTTTGCTAACAGAGAATTGTGATACACCACTCTGAATAAGGAAGTTGGTGTTACCCTAATTTCTATAGCCTCAGGCAACGAAGTAACAAAGGGATGTGCATTACTTAGATGTCAATGATTAAGCAAATATTATATGCACATCGTCATTGTTTATATTCCAGCCGCAAGCACACTAAATGTAGATGTTCGATGCTGTTAAAGGCTTCGTAATGAAGTACGTACAGTATAGAACATCTGTGAAACCGAACTCAAATTGATAAATAGCCTTCTAGTAATTCCCTCAAATAATTCCTGTTCCAAAGGCAACCAAAATTAATTATCCTTGTGTGGCTCTTTCACTCCCATGCTCCGTGTTGCGCCCAACAACGTCCCATATTAATTAAGTTGCCAACCACGAACATTTCAAGTCAAAACCTTGGTGAAATGTCTTCAGCGGCACTTTAACACGAAGAAATGTTGTAAACGCGAAAAAAACTTATTACAGCAAAACTAAGGTTCGTATTTTGGCAGATGCCACTAATGGTATCCGAAACCACAAAGCACCTGGCGCCACTTAGTCCCAGCTTTTATCCTGTCGCCACAGTTATTTAAAGTTCAACACCGGGAATGTGTAGTAGATGTTGCAAACTGTAGCTAATTGGAAAAGGAGCTCGTATAATAAATACAAGTGCAACCCGCGAACAACACTTTACGGGAACAGGATAATTTGCACACGGTCTGAATCCATTTTACAGCCATGAACATTTTATATTAAAGACAAAAAGCATCCTGCCCTTAGCTCATGCAGCTAAACGTCTTTCGCCTGCCAACCGCTGCAAATGCCTCTCCTTATGGAAGTATTAATTACGGCCACAAGGCGAAGGAAGACTCCAGAACGGAGAGGCGGACTTGATGATATCTGGGGCGCCTGAAAATACCCAACCACATTTAACCAGCTACGGCTAAGTGCCAAAGCGCAAACCGAATGAGCACATAAACATAACCGACCACCGATGGGCTGCCCAGAAGAGCTACCAACGATACAGTGTGCTCCCCGAAAAGAGACTAGGTGGTTTTTGCGGTTTATGTTCAATATACCTTCAGAATGTTATTTAGGAGAGCGAATAAACACATGACCGGTCGATGTAATAAATAAAAACACCACCGACAATGCCACTCAACTCGGACGGTACTGCGAACGATAAAGGACATAGACGCAAGAGAAAGAAAGTCATTATCATTCATGAGAAACGACCTCGGCATTGTTGCACGAGGCCACTCTGCCTGCAGAGAGCCGATAACGATAACATCACAAGACTTCTTCCGGGCGGATTCGAGCAAATTAATTCCACACATATATTTACTTAAGGATATGCTGAAGACAAAATCGAACCACCCAAGGACGATGTTGAGGGCGTAATTATGATCAGAGATGTGTTTATCACCACACCAACTATACTCGTATACCAGGCGTAAAATCCTTACAGGCCACAGAAGCATTATCATATTTGAATGGACATTGCGACCATAAAGATAAATATAATTACTATTGTGCAGATACGAAGACCTCCGCGGGAAGTCCTGAATCAGGTAATCACATTATGAAATAGTTTATGACGCGCTGCCGCGATAAGGCTTCCCTATTACGCGGTAATGTCTCGGTAATTGGACTCGAAGCAAATTCAATTTCTTCGGCATTTACTGGTATACCTTCCCCAGAAGGCTTATCGATGGAATTGTTGAGGTATACAGTGTATAAAGGATGCGTGGTGTTTATGCCTTCATTTCATTACGTGATAACGTATTACGAAGAGCGGTATATGGTACAGGCGTGGAATTATTCACAGAATGTCGCTTTACGATGTCTATTATCATAAAATCCAGAGCTGAGATCCTTTACATAACGATACAAGCAAACACTTTGCGACGCCAGTAAGTTGTTTATATTATTCCTTATTTAGTTTGCTACATAAATAGGTACAGGTTTTTACTGGTGTTACCAAATCACAAGTACGTGATTTGTGAAAATAACATGGTCATATAATCCAGCGTGAACAGAAGAACTAGCCGTTCAATAATTACCGAGGCAAATGTTTGTTTAAAAATGAGAAACGTTGCTTATTTATTTATTTATTTATAGATTCATTCAGTGGCCGTTTGTTGTTTTCTTTATCCGGTTTTAAAACTATGTAGTTTGAAATTCTACATCAAAATATCATAAGCGATACTTGAGGCGTAATAGGGATTCAATTTATTTCGTCAATGAGCTTCTTTAATTGTTATAACTAATTATAGTCCAAGTAAAACTATATTACACACATCAATTTCAGATTGCGTATCTTGTCACAATTTTATAGGAATGTATAGTCAGTTATAAACCAATTACGTGCAGCTGTAGGTACATAGTGGAGGACAGGATGAAGCCCTCGGGAACACCAACATTAATTTGATGTGTGGCATATTGGACACCAATATGACTTAAATTGAGCGATCAAGCACTGTATCGCCAATTCCATAGAAAACCAAATCCAACAGTAGAACTGGGGGCCAAACTCTGTCGATCGTTTTTACAGTTGTAGAGTAATCGCTTTCAGGACCACAGAGCATTATTGTTGAAAAGGGAGTACTTGCTTGTCGTGAAAATGTAAACTCTTAGCAACGACGATGTTATTCAAATCCATGTAGGTTTTAAGGTCACTGACTTCAGATAAATGGCAATAAAATATGAATTATCGTTGTGAGAGTATAAAGAATAAGATGGAATTCACCCTTTGATGAAATTCTTATTAGCGGTAATTTAAAACCACCGAATATGATAAAGACCTCACTTGAACCTGGGGGGTTCTCTATATTACATGGAGAACCAACACACAATGCCAACCACAATTTCCAACTTAATTTCGACCGCCTACAACGCGTCATATTTTCCCCTATCCCACCGTTTAGCTATTTTTTCCTGTAAAAGAAACCATAGCTGAGTTCATTATTCTATGCAGATAATGCAGAATTGAATTCAGCTACCCTTTTTGCCATATGGCAACTCCATTTTTACTAGCCGATGAGATTTCCATCGGAAATCACATCATATCGGTTAGCAACAACAACCGAAATCCAACGACGCTGTTGCATAACCATGCAACGGCTGGGGTAATTCCAAATTATTCGAGTTTGGTTTTGCATGATAAATTACCCTAGCCAATTTGGCGTCACTTCGGCTTTTCTTCACCCATTCGCTTGGGATCACCGATCTCATTTTGCAGGTGAATAGCGCAAACAACATTTTCCCCTCCTTCACAATTCTGTCTTTCCATAGTACAATGCCCTTTGAGATCACCACAATCACCGCATTTGGTTATTGTGCTTTCGTTTTGATTTCTTCATCCTTTCTACGCCCATCGACGTCGAACGAATACGCAAGTACTTATCCACCTCGATGAGCGTGGGGAATTGAAGGATGCACAAGAGAGCACGACTACCATTGGCTGATCGTTGTGTAAAAGCAGAAATCCCAATTTCCATCCCTAATTCCAATCAGTCGCTTGTCAACCACTACCGTCGGAGGTCACGCCGCCGCGATTCGTGAATTAATAATTAATAAACAAGAACTTCATAGTGCACTTTTGGCGGAAGTGTGGGGTTGTTCAGGGCCCGAAGAACCTCGCATCATCTTCAACCCCATAAAAACCCTATAAACCCGATATCTACCCCTAAATCGAATCACTGGCAAGATCACACAACCTTGCCATAGCATTCACCACTGTCCTAAAATTGCTGAAAACAATTCGGTTATCCCCACGTATAACCGACATAAATACCCCTAACAGGGCTGTGGAGCATTTTCTCTATATTCGGCATGGCCTACTTACCCTTTATCTGCAGACCCATCGACCTGATGGGATGTTACAGGCTGAGCAGAGAAAAGGGTATACAAACACCGTCTCCATGCCCATTAGCGTCCAAGAATACATGTCGGGCTATTTGCTGGCTTGCACATCTGCAAGGCAGATTCCTAATAGCCTTGCAATAGGACATAATGAGCGGGATAAACCAAAGATCAATTAGCCGTTTTTTCTAGTTGCTATGGCGAGCGATCTTCTGTCTTACGTCACAGAAGACCTAATTGCCGCCGCCAGCATTGTTCCCTTATGCTACACGAAACACTTCTGTCTATCCGGTGTAGACAAAAGAAAACGTTTTCGTTCAGGCGGCAATTTCCTACATAAACTATGTAGTAAAAAAGATTCATGCTCTCAGACAGCCTTGGGTTTTTGCCGATATTTATCACCATCATGGGAAAACCATTCTCATTATTTATGACTGCATATTCTGCCAGTCTCAATACCCGTCCCTTTATTTACACAGATGTGTATTTGAATTTTCCTGGTACACCACCAGATTTCTAATAGTCATTGTTTCCAGCGAGTGGGCGTGCCTTCTTGGTCTGTACGGCTGCCGAAGTTAGAGTTTCCAGATCGATGGCTATTGGGTTACCGCCAATGAAGCGATCGGATTGGCTCGTTGACTGATCAACGTCTCAGCCTCGTGGTTTCAAGGAATGTTGAGGACGGATTTACCTGGAGTCAGATTTCTATTGCCGAACCGGACAGTCCGAGTCCAGAGTCGCGTCATTTTGCTGGTCATAGTTGTGCACCGTGTGTTAGTTCATCGCGATATTTTTGTCTGTCCGATCATATTAGTTGTGCGCTGAGTTGGAAGTGATTGGCATTCTGAGAAGATATTCGTAAATTTTAATTCGTAGAACGATAATATTCAGTTTAATAAAGAGATATAGTGATTTGTATTTTAAGGCGCTAATTCGACAATTTGAATCCGCGTGCGATTACTATTACAACCAATAAAGAACCATTGTAAGAGGATACGCAAGTGTTTTTTTTATTTCTTTCATCGCTTTCCAGTGTACGTCGGTGGATTTACTTTCCTTTGTTCTCCTGAGGATCAATGTAGTGTGCCCAATATCGGTGTAGTTTTTATTAACCTTGCATCCTCGCTGATGCCATCATAAAACTTACCCACAGAAGTATTAATGGTTCGTAGGTTGACACTTTGGCGGATTCTGGAACTGTCGATGGGGAATGTGCTCCGCCGAACACTATTCCAAATAAAAGGCGAACCTTGAGCAGACACTGGAACCCATAAGACACCTGGGCGAAATTACCACGAATGAAACTCTGTACAAATGTTTTGTTTCTAATTTTTACTTTCTATTTTATTGTAAATATTTTATCATCTTTCGTCACACATAAACTACAACGTATAAATCCGAATCACACGACAACCGACACACATTTCCTTTTGACGACACGGAAGGTTTACAATTACCTTTAATTATTTCGCGGTGAGATAATCTACCACAAGTGCCAAGTTACGGATACCCCCTCGTCGAGTTCTCTCGACTGTCTCCTCAACTAACTTCTGGTTCCCCATCGGCAAGGGAAATCTGCCCAGCGGATCTCTGCACAGAATTTCCCATCCTGTCTGCTAACAGAATTTCCCACAGTATCTGTTAGCTGCATTTCCTATAGTCTCTGTAAAAAGAGGAAATATTTCTCATGATCATTATCATCATTCGTTTCTGGTGGTCGGTATCTCGTCCCTTTGTGTGTTGATCGGGTGCCGCCGCTTATTCTACGATCATTCTTTGGTTTATTTGTACTACACACCTGGCATGCGGAAAAAGGATCGCTTGCACCTCGGATGGGTACATGGACTATGAGATGTAAGGCTTTGTTTCCCTTTTCCATCATAAACATCTATCAGGGATAGTGTTATGCGTTTATGATTGTTCGCCTGCTAATCAGCGGCGCAACGAATCGTTTGTTTGCGCAAGTAGCATTAGATCATGCGAGGGATTTAGGTGCTAATTGCATTTAGCTACCCGAGAATATATCCCTTGTTCGGTTTACTTACTGACATGGTATTTCGTGGGAAAACATCGCGTCGCTGCCCATGCTGGGTGACCGATTTACATGCGATGATCTCCCGCATTGTTTAGATGCGATGTTTACTGCCTTTTTGGATTGGGGTAGAATACCATGTATGGATGCGTTGAACTCGATATTGGAAGATTTTGAACGTTAAGTTCCTTGGTTTTAGATATCGGGTTCAACGTTGTTTCAATTTCGTATAACCTTTGTTACAGGTATGATCACCGGCTATTGGGACACGAGTCTGTGGGCACGTGTAATGGATAGAGGTAAGTATGTTCCTTGGCGGAAAGGACATCTTAACCCATAGTTGGTTGTGCTGATTCGTATAACCGCTACACATTAGCTAAAACGAAACCCGAAATTTGCTATTTAAATTCGTTGCTTATAGAATAACGAGAAAAATATTCTCGGTTAACTTACCTCGATAAGTGTTGCTGAATTTCCATTGCATGGAAATACGCAAAATAAATTGATAATCAAAAAGACAAATCCAAGCAAAAGTGAATGAATTCATTAACAATTTAAAAGAACGACTGTAACTCAAGCCAAGTTGGAAAAATATAATAAAAACAAAACTATTTCAATTTATAGAGGTCCGTGTTTATTTTCTTTCCTCCCTCGATAGTTACGTTTCGGAGTGATATTTGTTCAGTGACGTGTTGTAAATGTTTTCACAGTTACTTCAGGTCTAAGCAATTTATGTCTACATAAATATTGTCAACGCACATAATAGCGTAGTTGAGAGAACTCACAGGACCACAAGTGTAAATGTTAAACAGAATGAACTGTTCCCTGTTGTAAGTCGTTTTTGATAAGACAGGTCTTGTTGGAGATTGTACCTCAACATTTCACTACAAATTGTTTACCCATTATCATATTGTAGATAATATATAACAAATAGTTGGGCATACTCAGATTTTATAACTTATACCCGCGCGTCTCCAATCATACCGTATTGAAGGCATTTTCAAAGTCAACCAAACAGCCGTCTGCATTGTCGCTTTGCCTTGTTTCACCGTATGTAAGAAACCAGTTTTGTCGTATTGTGATATATCAGAGGGTTTACCGACGTTTGTTCGGTTTGGAATATCGTTAAATGTTAAGGTGAAGAAAAAGATGGATATCATAGGGGAAGGATATATTGATGTACCCATTCTAACCACACGTTCAAAATCAATGTACGAGGGTGGCCTGAAATGTGTCCAATCTAACAAAGATACCAAGGACACAAAACATCTTTTCTTAAAATTTATTTTTATTTTTCTACATAGTGTCATTGTAACTCTACATACTTCTCCCAGCGATGATTCCATCTCTCTAACCCGTCCAAATAGTACTCGGCGCTTTTCCCTACAAAATAGCTGTTCAAGAACATGATTGCCTCTTCATTTGATGAAAATCTGTGTCCTCCGAGCGCAATTTTTAGATTATGGAACAAAAAAACGTCACTTGGGGCTAGATCTGGTGAGTAAGGCGGATGGCCAAGCAGTTCAATCCCTAATTCGTGGATTTTCGCAACCAGCAACCGCTGAGGTGTGCGACGGCGCGCTGCCTTGGTGAAACTGGATTTTCTTTTTCTGCAAATGTGGGCGTTTTTCCGCCCACTTGTTAGTCAAGTAATGATGCGTAGTATGCCCCTGTAATGATTTTTACTTTTTAAAGATGATCGATTAAGATTAAGATGAGCATCCCAAAAAACAGTCGCCATCACTTTCCCAGACGAAAAAACTGTTTTTGCTTTTTTGAAGCCGGTTCCCCCTTTGCAGTCCACAGTTTTGACTGTATTTTTGTTTCGGGCGTATAATGGTGTATCCAAGGTTCATCGACAGTGATTAATCGGCGCCAAAACTGGATTTATTGCGCCTAAACTGCGCTAACAGAGCATTGGAATTGTTCATTCGAACACGTTTTTGGTCTAACGTGAGCAAACGTGGCACCCAACGCGCGGACACCTTCCTCATGCCCAAATCTTGATTTAATATGTGACAAACACGTTCTTTGGACACTTTCATAGTCTCTTCTATCTATCCCACTTTACTTCGGCGGTCGTCTAGCACCATTTGGTGAACTTTAGCGATGTTATCGTCAGTTGTTGCAGTTTTTGGACGACCCGAACGTTCATCCTCTCCCAAGCTCTCACGCCCACGTTTAAATTCAGCTGCCCAAAATTTCACTGTGGTAAATGATGGTGCAGAGTCCCCATCCACAGAGCCCAACTCATCTTTGATTTGCGTAGGCTTGTTGCCTTTCAAAAACAAAAATTTAATGACAGCTCGATACTCAATTTTGTGCATTTTCACAAAAACACTTGTGGCGGTTCTTTAAAGCATTCCCAAAGAACCATCCATTTCCTTAAATCAACCTGCTTTTCCCTCACTCCACAAACCATACTTATCTGCATTTGAGCTGCGTAAGTTGTCTTTCAATAGCTTTTACCTGACAGTTTAACCTCACCGATGGCATGCTTAACATGGAATTTTTCTGATTCATAATATATGAACCATTCCCCACCCCCTATCTGCTCAGCTCGTCAGCAATTATAATCGATAAACACCGCTGGCCAGCGTAATTGTTGACACCGGTGCAGCCGATATCCTTACTACGGTTCATAATTAAATATTGCACCAATCCCAAGCTTCGCAACACTTGCGACAATTTCCTTTCATCGATGATCAAACCGATCATGGAATTTTGGCATGGAAATGATCATTGTTTAGACAATCTTACCCATACCATGCCCTATGATGACTCACAGCAAAGCAAAGCAAACACACAGTACCTCACTGCGTTTGTTTTGTTTACTTTCCGCTGGTCCATGGTTCCCCTAGGTGAGACGTTAGCCTGCACATCTGCAGGTCAAATTCCTCACCACCATATCTATGTACCAGTATACGAGTATCAACCTAAAAAAAAGATAACATCCAACGTGACCCTTGACCACCGTCGGGAAGATTTCTGTTGACTTAATGCTAACAAAATGTATTCCATCCTAGAGCACCAGAGCCATATGGGTAAAACAAATAAACCCCAATCGTCGGTCGACCTATCGTCACCGAAGAATGTATTGCCTACAACGGCATTATATAAACACAGTGCCTGCAGTTCATTTTCCCGGCCATGTTTATTCAGGTGCAGTTTCGTCGTTGCCGTCATGCAGGCTAAAGGAATCGTATTTGTCCTATACGGACACATAGGCAATCCTCCCATTGAACCGTTTTCTCGATCACCATTGGCCGTCGCCAAGTTGAACCTGTTCGCTCCTCCCACATCGATGTGATCCATCACCGTTGAATCTGACGGATGTGGATTGCATCGAAGAGTCAGATTTCATTATTCGTGTTGTGCGCACGTACCATAGAGAAGTCGAGTCCGTTGCCTTATCAGAGTCGGGGAAATTGTCCTTTTTACGCTTGTCTAGTTGCCTAAAACGAAGTGTAAACTTGAGAGTGCTAAATAATTAAGATCAGAAATAAGACCGGATCCAGGTCACAGTTTATCGGTTAAGAACATCAGTGTTAATAAAGTTTTAAAAAACAATAACTCCAGCGTCTTACTTTGGTCTGCTGTATTGACAATGTGTTTGGTTTTCCACCTTTTTCTTGCGGAACAATTTAGTGCGCCATTTATTGTTGTGGGGTATTGCGCTTAACCTGCGTTTGTGCAGGCGCCCTTGGTAATTACCAAATACACTCACATCGACTCACTCAAACGACTGTCAAATAAAAATTACTTTTCCAAAATGGCTGAAATTTTGGAGAGTAACTGCCAAAAGATGACCAACTACATTCACTAGCTTTTATTGACGAGTGCTGCTATATTCACGTTGAGTTCGGAGAGTTTTCAGGCCACCCTCGTATATGTAGATCAGTATTTCCTCCCTATTCTCTCTCCCTTTTACTTGACATTTAAGAATACTTCAAAACTTTTTCGAATACGAATGTTTTGTGGAAAAGAAATGACGAGGAGTTAAAGATAAGTACCTGGATTGACATAGCAACTTGACAGTATCAGTATTGTTTTGAAGTAACAGTATTGTTGTGAAGGATTAGTGTACGAAAAATGTTCCAGCCCATTTTGAGTGCTAAAATGTCAGTTCCATGGGAAACAAAATTAAATATACTCAACCGTCACACTGGCACTGTAATATCAGTTGAACCTGTGTTGCTGTTCATCTCATCCGACTTAGTAGCAGAATCCTCGGAGCCCCAACACTTCAAGGTAACGAAACACTATTTGTTGCGTGGATAGTATGAATTAACTAACTACCCTCCTTTTTTATTCTTGTGTTCGCACTGTACTTAATTATCAGTTGTTAATAATCCGTTATTTCTGCATGAAATTGATCGCTTTATTTAGCTTAGTTAGAATGATGCGATTCAGGTCAAATATGGATGGTTTTGTTGAATAATTTGTTGCCATTTCGAAAGTAATTTCATTATGCCTCTGTGGCGGTTCCACCAAAGCCCACAGTACACTTACCTAAAAAACCTCCCAGAACTCCCATTTAATCTCTTAACTTCGATAAAGCAATTGCATTAGCACCTGTAACTCCTGCACGCATCAAGCTTACCGAATTTATTTATTTCAAAGCTTCTGTTCAAGAAAACTTACCATCATGCATCCCTTCGCATACAATTCTCTGTAAGAATTCTTCATTATCTTTTTAGGAATTTCACAACTCCCATTGTTTCCCGTCAATGCATTTGCATCGGCACCTGAAAACATTTCCTTCTCCAAGGACATTTGATGAATACAACGCATTATCTGAAATTCCTAAAAACAATTCCTTAACGTGCATATACACTATAGATTCCCGACCATTAGGCACCCTTGTTCCACCAATGCAATTCCGACGTACATGTGCATACCACAGGTCCCTGGAACTTACATGGCCGCGGCAGCTCTTTGACCATCGTACAAAAGCAAATACTCGTATCATACCTAAGAGTCATAAACGAATCCCTTCGCATGTAATCATGTATACAATTCGACCACTATAGCATCACCAGTGATACACATTTCCCATTGTGTAAATGGAGAAACCATTAGCACTTCTTCCTAATGACGATACATTTACTTACGCATCCGCACCACTCATCCATGTCTGTATGATGCCCTTATTTACTTTTACCACATTTCTCCGATGAACTGCCGTCTATGATAGCTGCAATGAACAGCATAGACACGGATCATAAATCCCCTTTTTCTTTGCCGCCTGCCTGTTTCGTTGTTCCACTGCTTCCGAGCACGTGTAAATAACATCGATCTGTACGGTCACACACGCATACCATTGCACTGAAAGAGTGCATTTCCTTGGCGGCCGCACTCTTAAGAGAAACGTTTTTCTCTCTTTTTTTTTGTTCTTAACCCTAACCTAGGATGGAACTCATGTCAGAGCTCTATCCTCGTGGAATCCTTTTCCACCCGCCGACCGCCATGGTCGTTGCCGACTTCCGCTTTCTGGTGCGCACGGAGACGCGAAAATTCACCGAGTCGCGTGTGTGTAATAATTTTGAATCAAAAAAGAACAATAAAATAAGTAATAGTCATGTGCCTCATAGACATAACTCGCATTTCCCACGTACAGTGTAGTGTTTGCAACCGCCGTGTCGAATATTATATTCGCTGCAGTCTTCAAGGATTGTGTTTTTTTATTGACTTCACATTGTAACTTTCACGCAGTGCTACCTTAAAATAAATAAAAATAAATAAAAGAAATCCTGTGTTTTATATTTTCCCTTGGTGCGATTTCATTTCTGGTGACGAACATGTGAGCTTATCCTTTTTGCTTTACTCCTGGTTGTGGACAAACGTGGCGGCGTTTCGTCCTTTCGTTCATGGATAATTGTGGCGGAACTTTCTTATAGTTATGATGGAGGAAGAATCATCGCCGTACGCCGGCAAAAAACTGGGACAGTCGATTTTCACAAGCTTTTCTTGAGGCGAATTTTTCACCAGCAAAATCATTTACCAAAACAGTTGGTAGTTACTTGGTGCCAAGATCCGACTATAAGGTGGATGTATAATAACCTTCTAACCAAGCTCCCGGAGCTTCTGGTGAATCACTATCGATGTGTGTGGCCTGGCGTTTTTCCGAGGCAACACAATTCCTGTGTTATTAGCAACGTGCGGCTTGGGCTTTCCTTTTGTATCCAGCCTTATTTTAGTGGTTCCACACGGTTTTTTGTGCAATGTTTAGCTCCTGGGCAAGCGAAACAATGCTGACATGACGGTCGGACTCGACGATTTCTATGATTTTAACTACATTTTCGCCTCTCAGAGAGTGGTGCATATTTGATATCAAAATTACTAGAATGGAAGCGACTAAACGAAAATATCATATGATTGGCACAGGACAATAAACACTATTCACATTTTCAGCCGCCTGGGTTGCTTTTTCGCCTTTACAAAAGTAAGACTGTAAAATATGGCGTTTTCTGTTTGCTGGTTTCAATATTTGACACCCGCGCAACAAAATTGAGTTAAGTAATCACAAAACTATCTGAAAAGCAGTACGAAAAATTATCTCTTTAACGTTATCTGGCGAAACCCGATCGCACTTATACAACGAGAGATACAGATTACTAAAGCCTTCTATTGGAAAAATATAGATATCTTTTTACTACAACTTTTATGTAATGGGATCAAAAAATTGTTTTTTTTTCACGCATCAAATAAACAACAATAAAAGGATACAAAATGTGAAACACCTTATTTTTCGCCAGTTACGAGTATCACAATGATTATCCTGCGCCGGTCAATGGGGTTATCTTAGACTTGTTTTAATGACAGTACTTTTAAATATTTATCTCAAGATCCTCCGTTCCCTCCAATTATGGAACAGTGCCACTTTCAGCAAGGCTACTGTACGTTTTATGCTCCTTGTTCTCTTAAATGTCCTCTAGTCCTGTGTTTGCGGATAAATTAGCGTAACATTAGCATACCGGAAGCAAGATTACCAGAGGAAAGCTGTTCAAATCTACAACCATAAATCCCACAAGTCCTCTTATTACCCGACTGTTAGTCCTTGTACACTTACTCTCTAAGACACATCCTGATACGCCATGAAATTAATATACCCGCAGTTTTATGCTATGCCAGCACTATCTATCAAAATGTAACAGGAATTTAGTGAGGCGTTTTATGACCTAATGCGAAATGGCTTCTCCTTTATCCCGTAGTCCGTTTTCTGCCCCATGTTTTTATGTGAGTACCTTTTACCGACAGGACCGTCCCACGTAACTAGCTTCCTGTCCACTGGTTGCAGCGTCTTATAAATATATTCCATAGTCATATGGAAGGATGTTTTGATTGTAGGGAAATAAATTTGCGTGGTGGCCTGTGTCGACAGTAGCGCTAAATGAAGTCAGCCGGTTATGTTTGGGGGGGAAACATGAGGGGTTTGCAGCATACTGAACCGCAAAGGATGTGCTGATTGTGAAAGCATGTGTGTGGGTGGTGCTTGTTATTTATCCATCACAGCTCAACCGGGACGGGCTGTGAATAATATGAGATATTCAATGGCAATGAAGTCATTGGGCTTTGTTAATCGTGCCCGGGAGACACGACAGAATTTGACATAAACTATTACCACTCGCATCTAGGTGTTTGTGTGTGCGGTTGTGTGCCGAATGGTAGTTTCGGGACTAATTACTTCTGGATAATTTATTCATTTGTCTCTCAGTCTGTCAGTGTGTTGTGTACGAATGACGACCATATGAAGTTGAATGATTGTGTAGCAGTGTGTTTAATAGAGTGTATCTAGACCCTCGTTAAAATACAATGCAATTTCATACAAAATGCCACTTGAAAGGACGAGTAGATGAAAGGATGACACGCACGTGCACACCAAGTGATTGCGTCGATATACAACCACAAAGTTGTCAGGAACTCAACTAAATGTATAAGGCAAATAGACTTATGAATGCATGATTCAAATATATGTATATTATATATGTGTAGAGCAAATAGAAAAGGATATTTTTGTTATGAGATTGCGTTATATTTGTAGAAACAAGTCACAGAAAGGACTGAGTTAACGTTGCTGCATTTGTGTTTACTTTACGCTTATGTGAACCATAGAAGCGCAACCAACAATGAATAAAGTACGAGTACAATTAGCAAAAGTGTACAAGGTTGGTGCTGGGATTGCAGGATTTCATGTGCTGTGGATACATCCACATCTCCTATTCTTGGATGACTTGGGTACCTCGAATGCCACGTATGGCTTCGCAGGAGTTTTAATTAATATCGACGCGATTTTTGTAGAAGCATCAGGGCATATGAGTGTGACAACAACAAAATGCACATCGTTTAGGACTGAGAGTAACCATGTGTAAAATTTTTAAATTGTAGGCGTAGTGGCTTTTTACAAGTGAACTTCCAGATATCCTGTAGTTAATGAGACTTGCCGAGATTTAATTAATAAGCTTGAAGGGTGTGCACATTTGGAGTGGTTAGTTCAACAGATGTGTTAACGTACACACAAACGATATGTGTGAATTTTTATATAAAATCTAGGGGGCAATGAATCTAATTACAGGCTTTATTAAGAATGCCCTGGTGGAACACCATCGCACATAGAAGTGCTAGTTCGATTTTCTGTGCCAGCATTGAAACAAAAATATTTACTCTGAAGGAACTTAATATTGCTCTATTCCTTGGACTCACTGAGTCTTACGGCCACACGCCGCCTAGAGTCGTAATCGCACCTATTAGTCTATATATGGATTTTCAAATCACTTTGATTGCTTTCATAACTCACCTTGTCCGTATTCTTGTGGTCCAACTCAGTAGCAGGTATACAATTTTATGAGTCTTAGCTTTCTTAGATTCTTGCAAACATAGTCAAAATATAGTGAGTCTAAATTTGTAATTTGCGGTGATGCATTTAATCTGAAATCTTTACAGAACAGAAACAAAAGAGGATGAAGTACAGGAACCTATATGTTCTTAAATGGAAACCACCGGAAACGCTCTGACGATATCACCAATAGTATCAGCACTCGTAGTGAATTTGTAAAAATGGAAACAAATTCAACTTAACCTCTTCATTGTTGGCAAATCTGGAACCACGGACCAATTATTTTTAAGTTTGGAAACAGAAAATAATGAGATGGGACTCTGTGGCGGTTCCGCCAAACCTCACGGTTTACTTACCTAAAAAAAACCCCCATAACCTCCATCCAGTCACATAATTTCGCTAATGCAATCGCATTAACACGTTAAATGCTTTACGCATCTAAGGTATCATTTAAAAAGCTTCAGTAAAAGAATTCTTACCTTTTCTTGCATCTCTTCGCATACAATTCCTGTAAGAGTTCTTTCTTACCTTATCATAAATTCCCTGTAATAAAATTCATCGGTTCGCATTTCATACGACCGCATATCAGGGAATCTTACCATTAAATTGGCTAATCCCAGCCTCAATATGTGTACATAAAAACTATCTATGCCCACATCGGCTGTCGACCCTTTTAGCAAGCGATAAATAGTCTAACGCCAGCTGCATGTAATTAGCACCATCCACGTTGAGACTATTTCACTAACTTGCACCATGAGTAAACAAAAGACCGCTGTCCTTCATCAGGCATTCTGGCGACACGCAAACACTTCAATCATTCTAGTATCCCAAATGCACCTACCATCTAATTAGTTGCAACTTGTTTACGCAGTTGAACTCTCAGGTCATAAATTCCTTTTATCCGACATAGTTCTGGATTCGTTTCCCAATAACCTACTCACATAAACAAAGATCTCCACGATCCCGTTTTCCTTTCTCTGTTTTAGATTCATTCTTTTCAACCAACAATCGTTGTCTATACGATCGAGTACTTCTAGACTACGCTCATGTACCTCACCATCATATATACAGAGTGCCTGGCGGCAGAATTTTCAAATACAGGATAATTCATTTCAGGTATCAAACTTAAAAAAAAAAAAAATGTTTTATGTAAAACACAGGGAAATAATGTTAATGACCACAAATGTGATTTTATTTGACCCACAATTGCATGCTATTATTGCTTGAATATGATTGTGGACATGTGGCCGTCCCAGACGTATACATGGCGTAATTTGGATGACTAATTTTCGCTCACTCTTCGGAGCATTTCTGCCCACATCTCAACAATAACGCCTCAAATGTTGACTTCCAAGTGTCGCTCGTTAGCGTAGACAACTGACTTCCGATATTCCAGCGGCCTCATCTTATTGGTATCGCATTGAAGACGGTGATATTGGCCTTTCCCCATTGTGGAATTTTATCCGGATCCCTATTCAGAGAGTCGATCTGGATACATCTCAGCTGGTGTGAGGTTAATGCGTTAATTGGTCGATCATTCGAAAATGAGGTTAGGAAAATTAGGCTCCTCGATAGTATAGTGGTTAGTATACCCGCCTGTCACGCGGGAGACCGGGGTTCGATTCCCCGTCGGGGAGCCTCTGGCGCAAGACTAATGACCTTACCAAAAAAAAAACAAATTATTATGGAAAATTTAACAAGCCTCAGGACTTGCTAAATAAGGCCAAGACCGGTTCCAGGTTGTAGTGCCGATGATGACGATACGCCTACGCAAATCAAAGATGAGTTGTACTCTGTGTATGGGAACTCTCCATCATCATTTACCACAGTGAAATTTTGGGCAGCTGAATTTAAACGCGGGCGTGAGAGCTTGGGAGACGATGAACGTTCGGGTCGTCCAAAAACTGCAACAACTGACGATAACATCGCTAAAGTTCACCAAATGGTGCTAGACGACCGCCGAAGTAATGTAGGAGGAAACAAATTATTATGGAAAATTTAACAAGCCTCAGGACTTGCTAAATAAGGCCAAGACCGGCTCCCGGTTGTAGTGCCGATGATGATGATGATGAAGTGTACTATCTTCCACGATACTGCATATTTTGTTACCTGTTGATTCTAACAAATCATTAATGTGAAGCAAAAACCAAGGTTGGAGCCAAATGGAAACCTGATGTACCCAATGGTTGATAGAATACAGTGTTGTTATGGAAGTCTGTATGAACGGCGGTTTCTTAGTAACACTCTGTGCCAAACGTGGTCCAAAGCCTGGGAGATATCCAACGCGACCACCCTTGAAAGAACATGTTTTTCAATTGCAGATGTCCAGGTTTCAGTTACAAAGCCCAAACGGGTTCTCGTGTATTTATTTCTAATCAATCCGTATTGGTGGTCGTTTAGAACGTCGCTGCATTTCAAATATTTAATAAAGTCGGTATTAATAACCTTTCCCACCATCTTGGATAACTATACAGTAATGCTATCAGCCAGTATATTTGGGGGAGACCCAGTGGCGGTTCTTTAATACATTCCTAAACAACCGCCCGTCCTCTCTAATTAACCACCTTCCTCTTTCCATTCAAACCCATAGTACTTACCTGCAATTAGGGACAGCGTAAGCTCCCCTGCAGCACCATACCTGAAAGGAAAACCTACCCGACGGCATCCACACATCCTGAATTTCCCTGGTTCATATTCCATGAACCAGTTCATCTCCTATCGGCTCAGCCTGTCTTCAATTACGATAAACAAACGCTGGCCAGCGTATTGTTGACATAGCTGTAGCCGATATTCTTTCCATAGTCACAATTGTATATCGCGCCGATACCCTTAGGTCCGTAACAGTTGCGGCAATTCCCCGCTATCGGCTATCAACCGATCATGGAATTTGGGCATGGATAAGATCATTGTTTAGGCAATATTACCCATGCCATGTCTATGATGACCCGCCTGAAATCTAAAGTAAACACACAGTATCTCACTTTGTTCGTCACCCGCATATTAATTCAAACATATAGCCATCCAGCCTGACCCTTTGCCGCCGTCGACGAGTTTTCTGCTGACTTATGTCAACAAAATAATTTGCCTCCTTGTGCACCGGAACCATACGGCTAGATTGGATATTGCCTACATCGGTGTTTCCAAGGAATCTTGGGCAAATACCATGACGACCCCTTTGGATCATAGGCACATCATGTACATTATGTGTGCCACCATTTGGTCTGTGAAATAGCGTTTTTGTTTACTTTGAAACAAAAACCTATTTCGATCCCCCGCATACCTCATCAAGCATGTATAGGTACATCGCCGCAGCCCCCGACGATCGTACGTCTGTTTAATCAGGTGTCCGCCGATCATCGCCCTCATCGCAGGGCATCGTACCTGTCCTATACGGACACATATAGAATCCTCCCCTATCGATGCAATTCGCGGCCGTCGAATCTGATGGATGTGAGTTGCATCGTTGAGTCAGATGTCAATCTTCATAGCGGACGGTTGCGGCCTTCAACATTAATCTTCACCTCTAGCCGCGTTGCACCAGGGACGTCGCGTATCTTGCCTGAATCGAGTGCAGAGGTGTTATTTTAGTTTATAAATTATTCGACACTTGTGTGTACTGTAATAACTCTTACGAACGTAAGCATACATTTATCTGATTCGTGTAATTAAAATATCGTGCGTGTACCAAGCGGTATGTAACTTTAAATTTAAAAGAAATCTCGAAACGTTATATCGCCGAACGCCCGTAGAGCGTTATGTATGTGTGCGCTAATACTCTTGTGAAATAAAATTAAGTTTTAAAACTTTAATCAACAAGGAATCCTTCAGTGTGTTTTATTTTCTCCTTACTTGGTGAAGCAGTGACATTTTTATCCGTGGTGTGTTGCGACTTTTCTCTCTCAGTCGTTGGTAAGTTAGTAAAACAGTGTTACGTGCGGCTTCCACCACCCCCATCATTTATTTGTTTTTAATATAATTTTGTTTTAAATATACATGCTTTGATGGTAAGGTGGTGGAAAAAGCGCATGATCCACATGTGAGTGTTCGAACACGCCCCAGTTCGAGTGTGGATCGTGGGCGAGTTCGAATTCTGTTTTCGGAGTGCACGCTGAGGGAGAGTGAGAGAGTGAAACGGCAGGAGGAATTTTGGA
Source organism: Microdon myrmicae (assembly GCA_963931805.1). NCBI lineage: Eukaryota > Metazoa > Arthropoda > Insecta > Diptera > Syrphidae > Microdon > Microdon myrmicae. Next base: position 75,318,557 of record OZ007496.1, read on the forward strand.
TTCCGTTGTTGACTGTTGTTTTAAAACACGGTTTTGAGAAACAGTTGAAAGACAAGAAAAACAGTTGGTTGTCAAGAGTGATTTCGTTAACAGTTGACAGGGCGAGAAAAGTAAAATTGTGAAGATAAGATTTAAAAATTAAACCAAAAAGTTTTGTTAACACTATAACTGGAAATTGAACGAAAACCTGAAAACTTGTTAAACTAAAATTGTGAAGATAAGATTTGAAAATTAAACCTAAAAGTTGTATGAAAACAATAATTGGAAATTAAACTCAACATTGGAAATAAAACGAGGATGAGAAGAAAAAAGGAGTTTTTCCTTGTGTGGAGCGTCGTTTGCTGAAGGGACATTCGTGTTCTACCTATACCTGACTACTCCAACTTTCTTGGCTGTTACCTCCAATTCACGGAACTTTTCAACACCCTTTATCGCAACTATCTTACCAAAACTCAGTCCAATCTCAAAAATGACCTCAAAACATTCTTCTAGTTCGTCAATCATAAACGTAGATCCGCCGGGTACCCGATATCACTTACCATAAACTCTCATATCTTTGTTCTTTGTTCCTGACCCGTCATACTTCAACTACCTACATTTTCCCTCGAACCCCTTCTCCACAACTCCTTTGATCCGACCTTAATTGAATCCAAGCTACTAGAACTAGACGAGTTTACATCGGGCCTTGATGGAATCCCTGGAATCCTCCTCAAAAAATGTTCATCCACTCTCTCTCTCCCCTCTCACTGATCTTAAATCTCCCACTCCCTCAAGGGGTATTCCCACACATTTGGAAAACCTCCTGCATCACCCCCTGCTATCCATGTGGATTTTATATATTAACTATTTGCTACAACTATATACAACTCGATGCGGAAAAATTGCAGTTTTTTCCAACAGATTGTGTGGGGCACATATGAAGTGGTATCTTCAAAATTTCGGGGACTTTTTTCCCTATGTAATAAGATCTTGGAAGACATACGATGACTTTGACGACCTTAAACATGATTGTAAGATACGCAATAAGTATAGTTTTACGCATTTACAAAAATTACTCGCGAGTTTTCGGATAAAGCAAACAAAACAAATCAAACGGTTCATTAATTAGTATAAACCAAAACAATGTTTATAAGATAATGACCATGTACAAATTCAATGATTCCATTATAAAAATTTGATTTTTCGGATAACGCCAATCTACTGAGAACTAATTGTAGAACAAACTTCGTTTAAGTTGCAACTAAGATTGGAATGTATAAGGAGTCCTTTTTAAGGAGAGTAAATTCCTTTGAATGTCGCGTTCCACCAATCATACATATAATCCCCCAAAGGGGGATGCCCCTGGGGAAAATATTTGATTATCCAGTACAAACTCGTTTTAAATTGAGGAAGTTTACTGTGACTTTGGTTGTTTCCATTAAAAAATTTTAACATGACCGTAAGTTAAACAATTTGGAGAACAATTTTTCTTCGGTCATCCTCCAGTTATCCTGATTCTCTCCATTCATTGAAAAACACATTAAACAGTTATATTTTAATTTATGGTTGGGGGAGGGTCTTTAGAAATTAGCCTCAATGAACTGTGCTCTTCAAGCGCGCCATGAAGAGTTCATAAAGGGAAACGGTTCCCTTAAAATATGTGAAAACTTTATCCACCACAGAAAAAAAAAATTTTTTTTTTCTGTAGTTATTTAAAAAAAGTATTCCGAAGAAGCAAAAAACTGGCAAACATCTCGCGTTGGAAAAAAATGCAAACTTTTCCAATAAAATAAAAGCCAAATGTGCTACGGCTTGTGTGACAGGGAAAATTCCCTAGATAATAGAATTGTGCCAACAAAAACGGACAGGACAATGTCTCCGCGACGATAGTATGAGACTTGGGCAAAAGATAAACAGAGAAGGATGATAAAAACGAAGCACAAAAGTGCATCAGACTAGATATGGCGTTAAAAAACAGAGAATTGTAATTTGATAAAGTCCTTGTGCTGCAAGGACCGAATTGTCCCCACAGCATGACACTGTGAAAGTTGGGAACCATAGATAAAATGAAAAACTAATACCCGAGAAAAAGGACCAAATACCGGCAGGACCGACAACAGCATTACCCATAGCAAAATGGAAGACAGGAAAAATAACAGAAGGAAAAAAATATACAAAGCAAAAATCTCCACGAAACAGTTTCGCTTTAATGTCGTCCTGGATTTGACGATACGCTCATGAAATAAATACTCGTGCCAAAGCATGAAATTGAAAGTTTTTAAGAGCCGCACCAAAAGCCTATTCACTTGTGGCCAAATGAAATTTTTCCCATTAGCTGATGATGACAGTCCTCTCATTCGTCTCCTTTTCTCCGTCGTCAACTCTCGAAATGTAGCTAATTGAAAGGAGTTGAATGTTGACTTATTCGTGTCGAAGAATCCAAAGGCATTCCAAACTTTCCCGTACTTGCCACAAATTTAATTAACTGTTCATTGAATTCCACTGTAAGACAACATGCGGAGGAGGTGAATGTGTGATTAACCTTAGACCTAAATTACCTGTCATCATGATTGTAACATAATGTTGCTTTAGTTAACTAGTAAGTAACACAAAATGGCCTGTAGGAAAGAGCAAGCATCTCCGCAAAAAGGAAAAACTAAAAAAACGGAACGAAAATAATTAAGGACTCGAAAAATTCATGAAACCTTTAGGCAACGTGTTGGTTTGTAAGTGACAGGGATTCAGTTTCATTTAGGATACCAGTAAAACACGCAAATTGCCCTCCTGTCTGGCTACATAATGCTGTACCTTTCCAACTTAAAAGTATTTGTTTATATTTATGCTTCATCCTCGCTCAAATGGACCCTCTTCGTACAATGTTACACTGGGTTCCTCAAACTGCATACGAGGGTTTGGTTGGAATATCTCTTTGTACCCTCGCCGTAAAAATACCATAATTTCAACATTTCAAATTAAATAAGAGTATCGACCCAAAGTGAGTGTAAATTAGCTTGCAAATTGTTCGACTGTATGTAAACAAGGTAATGATGTACACTTTGGAAATATGTTATCAAAGCAGTTTTGCTTAGGGCGGGTGATAGACACTGTATTCTACACAGCCTTTGTATTCTACAGAACTTCTGCACTCTGTTGTTAGACATGTAATCTAATTGAAACGGACAACTGCCCTTTCGGCAGTGTTCCTCTTGTTGTCGCTTGTTAATTACGGATTGCCTTCGTGCGGTTCCCAGGAAATTCCAAATGAGATCTTTTCGACAGTTTCATTTACTTCATGATTAATATAAGCTGTTGGAGGAAACCCCGGCGCGTCCTTTATCATGGAATACATAAAAAGATTACCGCACTCGTAACGTTTGACTAATAATTTTGACTCGTTAATTAGGTTTAATAAATTGGGTAATCTGAAGTGGAATGCCTCGAAATGCGATTTATCAAAAAGAGAGAATGGGGTGGAGATCCAAATTTTGGATTTGCTAAAACGTCAAAGAGGAGTGTGCCGGTTCCCTTGAACGCCACCAATCATCTTCCCATTACCCCATGTAAAAACTCCCACCTAGGGCATACAAAAACCCGGAAAGCAAGTACTTACCTTTATATAGTTGTACAATAAAGCCTTAAAACGCTGTAAAATCACAATATTTGCTGATGCAAAACCCATCAGCACCAAACAGGGATGTGTCTTCTGGGCAATTTGGCTGCATCGCCATGCAACCAACATCAAACGGACCAATCCATTGAACATGTCCCGGATCGATTTCCATCATATAACAGGTGTCTTCCACACGTAAGAGCAATTTGGTTGCACCATCGAGAAACCACCATTGCCCGAATAATATCTATGAAATATACCCTTACGCGCCAGCCACACACATGTAGGAAATATTTTATATTTCTCTTTGCATCGGTCGGTCACCCGACCGACAAATACATGAGGGCATACGGCTGACGGCCCAAGCAAGTCGAGTTCTCAAAATGGAAAATTACCATCGAGTATTCGACTACGTGGAGATGCCAACAACATGTGCACGATCAGCATAAATACTTTACGCAGTCGCTGATCGTTCAAACACTCCAATCCCTATGTAAAGACATTTGCACCAGCTGCAGCCATGCCAGCTAATGTTCCCCCTTGTAGATTTGATCGATCCACGGTCCGTATGCTTGTGAACACACACACGCCACGAGTGGCAGAGATAATCATCGTGTGTGTGTTTCACCCCATTCTTGTTGGACCAAATGCGAGGATGATTCCTTATATGGTCACTGGGGCGATGGATGGAATTTTTGGTAATTCTGTCGCTTCGCTGGCAATAGCAATCGCGTTCTGGATTCCGTGGAAGCAAGTCGGGCCTCCACGTAAAATAAATTGGATTCTTAAAATCGCTGTCGGTGGGGGTGCATCATCGTTTGAGCTCGAGGTAAACTAAATAAAATAAGGATTATCGTGTGCACCTGATTAATGTTAAGAACGAATATTGTGTGAACTGGATCAAAATAAAATAATGGATACTGTGTGCACTTGATCAAGATAAAGAATGGATACTGTGTGCACTTGATCAAAGTTAAGAATGGAAACCGTGTGAATCTGATTAAAATAAAGTATGAATACAGTTTGAACTAGATTTAAATAAGAGTGAATTTGTTACGTTTTGTTTTTTCCGTGTAATTAAGATAATTAAAAAATAAAATTAAAGGGAAGAATTACGTTTCTTGTTTCACTAAACTGAGTTCGATGTTCAAGGCCCACGCCTTGCTTTGGTTGTTGCACCGGAGTCTCACAATAATTGAATGGATAGGTCTTACTGAACCAGGGCATTTGCCGGCACGTAACTAACACTAAGACTAAAGTAAAACTACGAAAACGAATAAAAAAATATCCCCCATAGGAGTATAGACAAAAGAAATAGGGGGAAAGAGTGTATAATGGTGAGACGTCTTGAATGCTAAAACATTGTATTCATTGGTATAAATAAGGAAAATTATCGTCGCTTGTGTTATTCGGCTGAAGAACAGTGCCTTTCGCTTATCCCTATGACTTGAATAGAATTTTTGAGTAAAATGGTGCTATTGTAGGTTAGGATTGCTCTGTTTTTTTTTTTTTCAACAGAAAAATTGTTGTATATATCTAACTAGAGTTAAATAGTTTAGCCTGGAGTTATATCGAGACTAGTACTCATTATGGTCTAATATCTTTGTCATTTGTACTGGAATTTTTGTAATATTTTATCACCTTACTTTCTTTCACTACAATTTTCTTCTTGAGTACAGATGGGTTAAATACTTAAAACAAAAAACACACCCGTACTAAAGGGATTATTAATGATATTCAATGCACGGGTAAGAAAGTTAGACGGAGGTACAACGGATAGGAAGAAAGCCTGCCAACTTAATTTAGTCTGGCATGCCTGGAAGACATTGTTTCGAAGAAACAGATATCAATAGTGTGGTATATATTATATCGATTAATATCCGTGAAAATTCCTTTGTGGGGTTTTCAGCAGATACAGACGGCCGTTGGCGTGATGAGTTCGTGTTCGCTTCTCGCTGGTTTTTTCGTGGATTCGATTATCCAATTCGATTATCCACTTTGTTAAGCAGACATATCAAACAGTAGCTCAATACCACTAAGTAAAGGCGAAAGTAAAACCTCGTGAGTTTCTCAAACACAAATTATCACGAGTCTTTCACTTTTACGATGAAGTTTAAAAATCAACAGGACTGATCAGCTAATTGTCGTCGCCCAGCCTTTGTAAGCCTAAGCATATTCAAATATAACCCACATGCTGTCAACTAGCATCCTGAGAAAGGTTGGCGCAAGGCTAATAACCATGCCCGGAAAAACAAATTATTATGGACAATTTAACAAGTCTCGGATAAGGACCGGATACCGATGGAGAGACTTGGTAAATAAGGCCAAGATCGGAGCCCGATTGTAGTGGCGATGATGATGATGACATAATAAATCGGCCGATTCGCGTCGTTTTTGCCTAAAACACAGATTTCCTAAATCCCACGTACCGATTTCCCTACATGTAGTCATCATAACCCATCATGCTGGGTAGACGACCCTGTTTTTACATAGCGATCATCGTCGAATTCCTTTTGCACATTCCGTTGCAAAGGCTTTCCCTACGCCAATGTTCCTGTTTTTGATACAAAAGGTACAAGTTATTCGCTTGGGAACAGTATCAATATCCGGTAAAAAGTATGCATGGGTATACTTTTCAACACTCTCGATTTCCGCATTCTCGTAATGCACTTCGTGGTTCTGCATTCCGAGAGGTACTTAAGCCTCTAAACGATGACACGGAGTCCACCTTTTGGTTGCGCTTTTCTTTGCAAGCCAAACCAAGTCCACCGCTAATACAAGCTGCTCTCCTTTGAAATTTTCCCATTCTCTCTGGGGTCATTGACTGCTGATTAAATTCGGAAGAATTTATTCAGATTTAATGGGAGGCGAAATGGGGAATTGACGATGAGTGTGCGATCGGGAATAGGCGATCGGTATAAAAGGGCGCGAATGTGCACAGAACTTGTTCCCGACTGGTATTATTCAGATCGTGGTGGCGTCTCGTCTTGTGTGAAAGTGGTATAAAATAAAAGTAATTAATTTCAAATAAAACAGAATAGAACAAAGAAAATAAAATAAAACAACATTAAGAACAGCTAGTGTGGAAATAGTAGGCGATCGTGGTGACGTCTCGTTTTGTGTGAACGTAGTATAAAAGATAAGTAATTAATTTCAAATAAAACAAAATAGAACAAAGAAAATAAAATAAAACAACATTAAAAAAACCTAGTGTTTCAATACGAAAAGAGTTATATTCAGAAGATTATTGAGTTGAGTGATGCTGTACAAAAGCACGGTAAATTAGGGGAGAGTTTCCAACTGTGGCCAAGGCAATACATCAGGATATCAAAAGCAGACATTGAGGGCTTACTTGTTGGATGAGAAGTTAGACACCACTCTTAAACCACTGTCCGAGAATCTGAAGGAAATCATCGACAAGTCGAGTGAGTCGAAATAGGGAAAACTGTGAATACCCTTTTCTTTTACTCTTATTTTTGTGCAACAGGTTAGTGTGCAACACTACAATATATCACTGTAGTAGTCGTTGTTACTACTGGCCTCGCTCCCAAGTAGCGTGTCTCCTTGTCCTGAAAAAGATGAGGGATCTCTTTAAGACACCCGTTGCGGTTGCCGCCGTGCTTCCTCAAACCTTGAGGGAAGAGCAGCTACCGATCGTTCTTGGGACGTCGCTTCGAGAATAGCGTCCCTGTGCCGTGGAACCTGGTGCCTTCATTTGGACGCTGTAAGGGTTAAATTTGTGGGCTTGCCTCCACTCTACTCACCGGTTCCTTTTCTATGGACGAAAATCGTCTCTGGTTCAAAGCAGCCAACGTTTTGTGACGACGCACAAGCCCAAAATAATGAGAAAAAATGCTTTTGGTTTAATTATAATTTTATTTAACGACTTCTCCTGGGGGGCGATGCCTCCAAGGCACGAGGAATATTCGGATACTGCTCTCAGTTACAGATACAGATACAATGTGGATTGAATTGAAACTGTGAATGACTGTGTGGGGAGGAAGTATGTACCAGCATGGGTACATGATTCACTTCCTCCTCCATCATAATTCCGCTGAAAACAGTTCTCCGGACACAACGACAGGACAAACATCAAAAAGTCTCCGAGGGGAAAACCGGCGCACCGAGAGGGAAACACAAAGCGAAACTCCGCGACATCAACACAGGAAAAGTTAAACACACTGTGGTAACTACATTTTCTTTGATTTTATTTTAATGTTACTCTGTTCGGGAAAAAACTGAATACATTTCGTGGTTACCGAACGCGACTCTCGACTCACGCGATTATCGCTGATTATCGCTTCCCTGTGCCCACCAGGCTAGCGATGGAGACACGACCTGGTCAGGTCAAACGATGGAATTTGACTCAGCGATCGTCATCTCATGCAGAGATGATTTCGCTAAGGAAAAAAAGGAAGAGAGAGAAAAACTCTTCTCTTAAGGGCGTGAATATATCCTTGCCAAGGATATGTTTTAACTCCCACAAGTGTAACGTAGAGTCTCTCTTATGGGAACAAGAAAACCAGATCTCGTAATAAAGGTCATGGTGGTATGTGTGGGATCGTTCAGATAGATGCGATTCACACGTGCAGTGGAACGACGAAACAGGCAGGCGGCAAAGACAATAGGGAAAAATGACCAAATGCGCCGTTGGTAATGCGAGTCATTCTTTACACGATCTCTCGTCGCTATTTTCGACGTTAGGAGAAAAAGGTGCTAAAGCGAATTGGATGTTTATGGCATATCTGGCTGCAGTAGAAACCGGGTTCAAATTTGCATTAGGAAATGCTGGAGAATTTGGTTTCAGCGTCTATTGCGCTTATTATATGCAGCTGCTTGGGTTGTTTATTGATGGGGTAAAAAGGTCGCCAACCAATGTGTATGAAAGGGATTTATTGTACACATGAATGAAGCTGGATATAGGCGACGCAATATTTATGGTCCCTGTCATGACGGTTACATTGTATGCAAACCGAATCATCTTGTTTACGGGAATTTGTCTGGTACCGAATTAGTTTAGAATACCAGATAAGCAAAGAAAGAAATCTTACGGAAAATTGTATGCGAAGGGATGCATGAAAAGGTAAGTTTTCTTTGCAGGGATTTTTTAAGATCATAGATTTGATCTATATGATGTGTGAAGCATTTTCAGGTGCTAATGCTGTTGCATTGGCGAAATCAGGATTTTTGCTGAATGTTATGGGGGTTTTACGGTAAGTAGACAGTGGGGATTGGTGGACTGCCACAACTGCTCTCAGATACAGATGCAGATACAATGTGAATTGAATTTAAACTGTGAATGACTGCTCTCATATACTAGGATACTACTGCTCCGATATCATTTTTCTACTGCTTCCGATATCAGGATACGACTGCTCTCAGATATCACTTTGCTGTTCCTTTGTATTTGTATCTCGAAGATGCACAATTTCATACCAAAATCCCGATTTTGGTACACTGAGTGAGATGCTCAATGTTTGTTTAAGATAAGAATTCAGTTTTCTGAATTCTTATGAAACTATTGTGCATATGTGGATATGTAAAGGAATTTGAGTTTTTGTTTGTTTAATTTATGAGAGATTTTACCAGATTGAGATAACGTATCTCTGGATTTTGAATTTAGATTATACCGTGGGGCAAATGCAAAACGATAAATGAATATTTCATTCGTTTATTGCGAATTTTGGTTTTAATTAGGATTTTAAATTAAATGATGCCGTGGGGGCAAATGCTAAGCGATAAACGGATGGATTTTGGATTTAGTTTAGGGTTTTTAGGGTTTTGATTAGATTTTAGGTTTTAGTGTAATATTGCTGGGATTAGCATGTATGAATGGGGGAAAAAGGTGGTAGGGCTTTTTAGAGCACTACATCACCAACCAAGCATTCAATGTTCAATGAATTAAAATCAACTCCTGATCAGGGGTCTTCCGCTTGATCAAACAAACCTGTAGCGCTGCGATAGCGCACTGAAATGCGAATATGTAAATGTGCATAGTTTTGTCTTTTTTGTTTTTGAACTGTTTCAAATTGTAGCACTCGTGAAATATTAGTACTAGAGCGAATTTCCAAAAAACTTTTAGATAAATGAGATTTAGTATAGCGATATATGTGCAATTGAGACTTGCTGGGCTGCCTTGTGAGTGACGACATGGAATTTAAGTCACATATATACATTTTAATTATTTATTTTATTTTGACAGCTCTTAAAAGTTTTTCATTGTTTCACAAATCCTCCCGATCTGCAAATTTACAGAGTGGCCAAAAGCAACTGATTCATCATCCAGCCCGACAATAAAAACCGACGCCATCGCAATTTCTAAAGAACCTTAATTGATTGATGTGATGTGGCCGTTTTCTCACGTTCGTAGTTTTTTCATGTGTGTTTCCGAACTGTCGTGAAACTACACATGGCACCGTTAAGGAAAACGAATAAAGTTACATTATAAAACTTTTAAACTTTAGAACTTTGTCTTAGGAGCTCTTGATAATATCTGAAAAAGATGCGAAACTACGCCAGGCGCACGTATGAAACCACCTTTTTGTTCTTAAAATATATAACATAGTGGTAAAGAAGTCGATATTGACGATTAGTAGAATACCAAGAAATCGGTGCATTGCAAAACCCTTCATTCCTAATGACTGTATCATGTCGCCTATAAGAAACACATTCCGATGGACAAGATTTAATAAATTAAAATCATATATAGGACACGCCAGTTTACTGGAAGAGAAATGTTCGACAAAACATGCATTCTGCAAGTATTCCTCATATTATTTTCTATTCCATCGTTATAAAAATGTCTTCGAATATTTCCAGCATTCTCTCTTGCAGTCAATCCCTATTTCAAATATCTCCATCGCCATAACTCATTATTTCAGAAAGGACGAATCTGTAGAGATATTCTCCCGTCCGTCCGTCTTATCGTAAGTGAGCTATTACGGTCATATTTCGAAAGCTAAACATTCATATTTAACATTTCATAAGTCAATATGCACATGTTGAGCTTCTGAAAATTTTCATTTAATGTTTACTTCTTCTTTGATGGCTCAAAAGTAGAAGTGAATTTAAAGAAAGTTCTTTCCAGAAAATTCGGTGACAAGGAATAGTCTTTGGTAGTCTTTGGTAGTCTTTGGCAGACTTTGCCAAACTTCATCACTACCTTTGGTATTAATCCGACGTTAAACTTGATGTAGATACGTTTAAGTTTTCCCAAGTAATTACTTTGATCCTTTATCATGCGTTGCATTCGACGTGATTGACAGACACACATTATCCTTATCCATTTTCAGGAGTTCGTATACAAGAAAAAATTCCTAAAATACGTATCCATGCTATCCACATCTGTAAGACGATGTAAACTGAGTTGAAGTCTGTTTGTGTCTTTTCTGAAACTCTTCAACTATGTCTCGTCTTTCACGATGCTCGAAATAATTTGATATGAGTTTCTACTTGTTGTTCAACATGCCATGCTGTATCTCGGTTTGCCCGTATCATAGATACGATGTAGTAGAACTACCAGCTACTTAGGTATTTTGTGATATCTCATTAGAAAGGAACGTAACCTGCCTTTAGCAGAGCAACCCTCGTCCGGATATAAAAACACTAGACTATAAAACAAAATTAAACGAAGAAATAGGATTAAGAGTTCCTTACGTATTCATATAGATCCTTGCGAGTTACACTCATGCATTACCATTATATAAGAGATGGAAGCTAGAATCATGTCGAATCAAGGGCAAGATTTAGATAAACGAATTCTCGTATAATGAGAACCTTATGGGGAATATTTCGTCTTGGTGGTTCATCCTGTAAGCGTCTGATTTGTACTATTCCACGTAAGTAACAACTAAGTGTGTTTCAATTTATTATACGAGTAACATGGCAGGAAAATGTTTATGAGGATTCGATGACATTATTCTCTTTGGGGTTTTTCCCTTATTCTTTGGTGGGAAATGGATACTTCAATTTGTTATCCGTAAATTATAGTTGCCGCTGAGATAGTATAGCGGAGGAGATTTGTGGCGTCACTTTATCAACAGTTTCTACAGGCATCGTGTCGAAAATTATAAGATTTGTCGAATGGAAAATGTCCTCAAAAAGTAAATAAATATTTATGTATGTTACTGAGCCCAATGTCCCCAAGTTAAAGTTTCAGTTGCGAAGGATATTAGCATATTATTATATTAGTGACAGCTGTCTCATTCTGCATGAATGTGATGTTTATTACATGAGTGGGGGAGAGTTCAGTCTCATATCTGTGACACATCGTCCAATAAGAGCCGAGACTAACTCGGAGAGGGCGCTGGAAATGTAAAATCCTTATGACTTTTGGAGTACGTCAGTGCGGACCTCAAGCGATTTGTGTCAAAATTAATCTTCAAACGATGTGTCAAAATTTCATGACCATAACGGACCATAACATATTGAGTTATAGTAATTTAAGTGACACTATTTTTAGTATATTGAAAACAATGGAAAAAACTGAGTCTTGCGTGTTGACAAAATATTGTTTTTTAATGGAAAAAAATAGCGTTCAAACTCAGCAACGGCTTAAAAGTGTTACCCGGACTCAGCTCCATCGAAATCAACCATTTATCGGTACTAGGTGGTGATTAAAACGTGGTCGTACGGACACAAATGATGGTGAACGCTCTGATCGCTGAAATTAGCAGTGACTCAAGAAAACATTAAACAAGTCCTGTAAATCATGTTGGAAGATCGAAAAGTTATATTGCGCTAGATGTCTGAGAACATGGAGATATCAATAGGTAGTGTTATTACTACTAGCGTGAAATATAAACGGTAATTTCAGGTTTTTTGCAAAAAGTTGCGAAATAGATAATCTTGTGCGTGGCTGTTGTTTGGTTTATGAAGAGTAGGGGAACTGGTTTGGCTAGCGGTCGCGCTTGACTCTGTAGTCAGTAGAGCCATGAGCGAGCAAGAGGTACATACATCTGATGAGCAACGGATTATTATAAAATGTTTAACAAATGAAAGCGTTAAACCATCGAAATTTTTTTCTCAATTGATGGCACAGTTTGGTGATGATACGCTGTTTCAGAATCGTGGGCCAGAGAATTTAAAAGTGGACAAGAACGTATCAAAAACGAAAGTCATGATCGACACCCAAAGGACAAGCCGTTTGATATTCGTATTAATGGTGCAATAAGTACAGTTGGAGTGGACATTTCTCAGCGAGGTTGAATATTTTTGATTCTACGGATAATGGGGACCACATCTGGTTAGCATATTTTAGCAGTGTACGGACGGATGTAAGGTAAAGGAATCGAATAGGCAGAGTTGGCTTTCCGGATCGTCTCATCAATATGTGAGAGGAACTTAAGCTCCCTGTCGCAAAGGATGCAAGGTCTGAAATACATTGGACAATGGTCAGCGGTTGCTTATGAAAGGAATAGGGTTGTGGGGATGGGTGAATAAGATTATAGATTGGCACTTGGCGATGTTAAGTACAAAGCAGTTTTTGCGACGCCAGAGTCGAAAAGTTGTCAAGGCCTGATTGCAGCAGTGGAGATTCAAGTAGTACATTGCGAGAAGCGGGAATGCTTAACGACCTCATCAATGTCATTAGTGGCAAGCATAAATAGGAGAGGGCACAGGTGGCTTCCCTGAGGGACCCCAGAGGCAGCAAAGAGGAGGTTGGATGTAGTGGACCTGAACCGAACGGAATAAAATCTATTCTTTTGTGTTGGCAATTGAGCGGTCAACACGTAGTTTGATCTCCGCCGCCCGAGGAATGCCGTCGGAGAAGATCTCTTTAATTTCCGCCGACCGAGGAATGTCGTCGAGGAAGATTTATCTAACGTTCAATCTGGTGTCTCCTGTCGTGCAGCGATTGTTGTGCTGAAACACCGATAAAAGCAAAATGGTTGCAAGAGGAAAAGAATACCTATTGAATGAGCAGCAATCCAGGAAATAAGCGTCCTTCAGAATACCTCAATAAAATGTGTTGGTTTTATGCTCTTAACAATTGAATTTATTTAAAGGATTAAGTAGATTATAACCTGATTATAATTGATGCCAACGTGTCTCTCGAATAATTTACGAAAAGGAGAAAGTTGGTTGTTGTTTGACAACCAACAGAATTTATTTTAATATGTCAGCTGATTGCTGACATTTGTTATGTTGTTGCTACGGGTAGCATTCAGTCGCGAATTCGCTGGTTGTGTCCAGTGGGAATCCGCAACACCTTTAGAAAGGAAGAAATGGATTTGAGCAGAACAGGTTCGAAGCGGAGGGTGGATAATATGACGAGGATAAGACTGTGGGAGATTTTGCTTTACAGAGGTCGACGGAGACCATGTGGACCTTATTCCCGTACTCTAGTGCTGAGAGTGTAAACGAGATGAACCCAACAAGTTTGGTTGTAGTTGATTGCCCATTGAGCAAACCATCTTGGTGAAATAAAAAAAATGCAATGAAAACTAAGATATTCGTATGGAATGCTGTAGCGTTTCCGCCAAACCCTACGGTCTACTTACCTGAAAAACCCCCATAACTACTACCCAACTCCCTTAAGCTTGCTAATGCAACGGTATTAGTACCTGTAAATGCTTCACGCATTATATAGATCACCATCTGTAATCATAAAATCCCTATAAAGAAAACTTACCTTCATGCATCCCCTCGCATACAATTTTCCGTAAGATTTCTTTGTTTGCTTATTTGGTATTCTGAACCAATACGGTACCAGACAAGTTCCTGTAAACAAAATAATTCGGATTGCATTCAATGTAACCGTCATGACAGGGACCATAAATATCGCGCCGTCTATTTTCCCAGCCGCGTCATATACCTTTTCATACACATTGCCTGGCAACCTTTTTTGTTTGTCTTACCAACAAACAACTCAAGCAGCTGCATATAATTAGCGCAATAGACGCTGAAACTAAATTCTCCAGCATTTCCTAATGCAAATATGAACCCGGTTTCTATTGCAGCCAGAGATGCCATAAACATCCAATTTGCTTTAAGCACCTTTATAGCGTTTTAAATAATAGTGAAGAAGATCGTGTGATTCGAACTGACGCTATGACAGCTCGAATCACGAAAAAAATTTGACCTAAGCGTTACACACCAGGCTACTAACCGTGTTTAGAATTTGATTTCCAAACTCGAGTATATTCCACTGGTGTGAATTATTTTTATTTTATCGCTTGGTATACGGTTCTGATGTATTTTTCTTATTCGATTTTTTTTTTTTTTTTTTCGTTCGGTGTTCTTCACTATTTTTGCTTGTGAATTGTGTGTATCTGTTAGAATCGCTACACCTTTTTCTCCTAACGTCGAAAATAGCGACGAGGCATCGTGTAAACAATGACCCGCATTACCAGCGGCGCATGTGGTCATTTTTCCCTATTGTCCTTGCCGCCTGCCTGTTTTCGAACACATGCAACAACCTTGAATCTGTTCGATCGCGCACATATACCACTGCGCCACTAGTTACACCCTTAAGAGAAAAGTTTTTCTCTCTCTTCCTTTTCTTTTCCTTAGCGAAATCATCTCTGCATGAGATGACGATCAACGAGTCAAATTCCATCCTTCGACCGGAGCAGGTCGTGTCTCCTATCGCTACCCTGGTGCGCACAGGGAAGCGATAATCAGCGATAAACCTCGGTGTCAAGTGCGTGCTAAGGTTTTAACGTCTTATTTTTAATCGGTTGTCTTGCAGTGCGTGGTGCATATTAAATTAAATAATAGAAAAACAATAAAAACAATCACCACCAACAATTCCTTGTGTTTTGCTCTCCTGTGCTGCAGTTTCTTTTCGGTGTTTGACGGAACAATTAGTGACAATTGGATGGAGGAGGAAGTGAACCGTGTGCCCGTGTTCGGCATAACACTTCCTCCCCACAATTCTTTCGAGAGTCTCGGGTAAGTGGCAGAGTTTGGCGATGGGACGGTAGTTCGCGCATCGTTTTTTGGACCATTCCTGTGGATGGGGTGATGAAGGAAGTTTTCTAAAGATGGGGAAATACACTTTGAGAGAGTGAAAAATTGAAGATTTGAAGAGGGGAGCAGGGAGAATGAAAAAGCATTTTTTGAGAAGAATTGCAGGGACACCATCAGGGCTCGCGGTAAACTCATCTTTGAGTTGCAGTTCGGTATCTTCAAATAATGCCGGATCAAAGGAGCTGTGGAAAAAGACAGCGCGGCAGACCTTGTCTGCGATGGAAGGATGGCGTAGACCAGGACGCGCAGAGCCTGGGAGTGCGAAACTGGATGACATCGGCTCGAAATCGGGACCGGTGGGGAGATTTGTTAAATTCGGCCAAGACCGTATCCCGGTTGTAGTGCCGGTGATGATGATGAAAGGAGTTGTGGAGGAGGGGTCCGAGGGAAAAGTTAGGTAGATAGACGAAGTATAACTGGCCAGCAACAAAGGATTTAAAGAGGTTAAGGGAGTTGAGAGGACGGATAATAATTTTTTGAGGAGAATTTCAGGGATATCATTACAGTCCGCTGTGAACTCGTCTTTGAGTTGGAGTAGATTGGATTGGATTAGGGTTGGATCAAAGAAGTTGGGGAGAAGGATCCCGGGGGAAAAGTTAGGTAAGTAGGCGAAGTATGACCGGCCAGAAACAAAGGAATTGAAGAAGATGATGGAGTAGAGAGAACGGATGAGCATTTCTCGAGGAGAATTGCAAGGTTATCATCAGGGCCCGCTGTGAACTCGTCTTTGAGGAACAGATTCGATGAGGTATGCGATGTGGGGTAACCGTCGGCTTTATGTTTATGATTGACGAGTTGGAAGAAGGTTTTGAGGTCAATTTTCAGGTTGATCTCAGTTTTGATAAATGGTTATGGTAAAAGGTGTTATAGTAGTCGGGAATAGTTCGATCTCGTGAAAATGTGGCCCATAGCTTGTTCCTTTTGTCACACAGGGAGCGATGGTTGTGATTGTACCAAGCGGAGGAAGAGGTCAATGTTTTTTGTCTGGAATAGGGGCCGTACTTAGAAATAGAGTAAAGACTTTCGGTATATAAATGGGTGATGGCATCTTCGGCGGATGGGTGATCGTAGTTTAGTCAACGACCATACCATGCTGAAAGCATCGGTTCTCATCCGATCACCGAAATTAAGCAACTTCGGGCGCGGTCAGTACTTAGACGGGGGGTGATCGTAGTTGAACGAAAGGCGTCGTAGGTAGTCGTTGATGAGGCGAAAGTTAGATTTATGGAAATCGTAGGCGTCGTGATTGCTGGGAAGGACATACGGTGACTAGTGGATCCGAAAGAAGGTCATGAGAAGAGGGAGAGTGGTGGTAGTTTATAGCTACAAGGACAACGGGACTGGATGAGACTGATATATTGATAGGGTCTGTAAAAAATTGAAGTCTAGCTGCCTACTCGAGAGATTTTAAACGTTATTGATTTGACAGAGGCAAGAATACCGATGAGTGAAGAAACATTCCTTGGCAGAGGTGGGGTGGGACATAAAGTGTGATTCTTTCTTACGTTATCAGGAATCTCAATCAACTCGGCACCGTCAGTGCCAAGCAAATCCCCTAGACGAATTCCTGAAAACAAGATGATTTGGTTTACATATAATGTAACCATCATAACAGGGACCATACACATTGCGTCGCCTATTTCCCGTCCTCACCAAAGGTATCATAAATCACCATACATATACATGGAATCCTACGGCATAACCAAATGCAAATAGATATGGTATACTTACCCTTGGCGACGATGCAATGAACACCAATTGACGGTAATATAGCTGAAACCCATTAGCACATTTCCACATTGCATTGCCGCCTATTTATTTAGCAGCAATGCACATCTCAGACAAATGCCCAAACGTTTCCTTTGTCTTTTCATATTTCGGTATCTGCTTCTCATCAGAAACAGTATAAGCAAACACAAACCCAATTAGCATCCAATGAGATTCGGCTTGTTTGCTTAGCCGAATTCACTTCTCATGGATGCACATTATGCCCCTTCTTGGTGTTTCAGATTCGTTGATATGGTGTGTCCATGAAAGATCCCATGTACACATATACACGTGTACTACCAACAATCTTCACCCTAAACGATTGAATAACGTGGAGTCTTATTCTAATCGTCGAACGGATCGGGCGAGCCGTTCATCATCCCCTGTAGGGTGAGCACGAAAGTGCACACCCTCGAGTGTGTCCCTTCGCGGAGTTGAACCAGTTAACTGTCAATCGTCACACGAGTCAAAATTCTTCACGAGAGGAGCGTGGTCGTCAGTTTTAAGTGTTCGTTATCTAATGGTGTACAGACTCTGAGTAGCAATTGCGTTACTGTCCGTGGACAGTGTACTGTGAAACATTTAGTAAAAGTTGAGGGACGAAGTAGAACCCTGCGCCCATGCTGGCACCAGACTTCGCCCCCCACAACCTAGTTCCAATTCAATTCCAAATTTAATGAGAAATTACATCACCTTTGCAAATGATACGTAAGTGACATGAAAAATAAAAGGTTGACTTCAGTTCAATCGGATAAAGCCGTTGAAAGCAAATGGTTGTTTTTTTTTTACCTCAAGCTGAAGTCATGTACATAACTCCCACGCTTTAAGAAATCTCGAAATGTTTTTAAAATGTTTTAAAATTCATGGGTGACGTTTCCAATAGAAATACACAGACATACAACCACAGTGAAGAACACAGCGCACAAGAGAGTAAAAAAAGTCATCAGAATCGCACGCCAGAGCAACAAATATAGCAATCCATAGCTTAATAGCAAGAAAATACATTCCTTGTGTACTTGCGGCCGAGTGTGATGTGATGATGTTTTTGTTCTAACTTTTTATTTTTTTTATAGTGGGAGTTCGAATCCCATTGTTGCGGCGACTGCAGATACTTTAATTATGTATTAAATCCTACTTACTGTGGAATAGTTCATGTGCTTCTCAAAATCTACTTTTTTGGTAGTCATGGTGTTATTTTTATCGGTAATACAGATAATCCACCATGTTCTTTTAATTACCTGATGACAGCTCTCACGATTTGCTCGATTATTAAAGGGATACGAACTGCTTTTGGGTTTTTTGTGTTAGATTTTAGATTATCATGTAGGTACGGCACTAATTTACAAATTTTAAGCAACAATTTGACGTTAATGGTGATGTTGGTAATGATGACAAGAAATCCGCCAAAGCACACAAAAATTACAAGCGACTGAAATAGGTTTCCTAAATAGCCTTTTTGGGCTTCTGAATAAATTACAATGTGTGCCAATTAATTTCTTCACGTTAAAAGGGTACACGCAAAAAAGTAAATAAATAAAATAAAAACGAAAAAATGTCTTCTCGGCGTAAAAAACAGAATCCACATACCTGATATGGACACTGCAGTCATTATCACATCCTCATTTGTCGGCGCGATGTGTTTTCTTCATATTGAGAGGAAAATCGTTCAGGTTCGGGATCAAAATCTTCAACAACGAGTCATTATAGCACGATTTTATCAAACAGTGGTACATTTAACTCAAGTTAAAATTTCGTGTGCGTATTACATCAGGTGTTTGTGTTCCAGTCATCACCAAAAACATTCCAATCCAGACTTTTATAAATTATAATTTATCAGTTTTTTTTTCAAATAGCGCCGCCATCATCCACTTAAGGTTATTATTATTTTCGGAAGAGGAACAATATTCTGAAGGCATGGCTACAGTGTGTGTACCAGATGTTTACAAGTTTTGTACTTGTGTAACGAATTTTTAATTCATATTTGTTTAAATTTAAAGTTTGTGAAATAATTTTTATACCCGCCTGTCACGCGGGAGATCGGGGTTCGATTCCCCGTCGGGGAGCCTCTGGCGCAAGACTAATGACCTTGCCCGGAAAAAAACAAATCTTGCTAAATAAGGCCAAGACCGGTTCCCGGTTGTAGTGCCGATGATGATGATGATGAAATAATTTTTATTCGCAATTTTCATCATTTTGTTTAATTAATTAACCATTGTTAATTTATTTTGTTAAATTTATAATTTGTGTAACCATTTTTTCTTGTGAATTTCATAATTTTGTTGGTTTTCCTTATATATCCATATAATAAGCTTTACATTCTTTCGATATTTATAATTATGAAATAATTTTAATTTATACTCGGGCATTTTGACGTACCTTTCTTTTCCATAAGTTATAAGTGTACCTCTTGGAAAGAAAACACAATGGGATAAGAAAAATTAACTTTATCTGTACTCTGTTTTTGCACAAAGAGAGAAAAATGTTTTGCGTGCCTATTTTGATGGTGGAGCCAAGCGGGCCTTGTATTGCCACTATGTTATAGCGATCTCTCCATATGGAAGGTAATTTTTCTTCTTTTTTTTTTTTGGTTCCGATCAGAAACTTGTCGTCCACATGGAACGTGAAAGTACGTATTGTTATATGAAATATAATGTATACTGATTGTTTTTAGGAGTTCAACGAAGAGCGTCTACGATACGATATCTAAGTAACCTTTGTGGAATGGTCTCTTTGCAATATAGGTTATTAACGCAGGTTTTCCCAAAGACTTCATTGTTTGTCAAGTTTTGTATACCTTAACATAAAGATTCATATCACGTGACATGTTCTTCCACAAACAGTTCTTCTGTATCTTTTTATATTGTAATACGGAAATTGTGGTGTGCCGCAATTCTGGAGGTCTGCCGGTACTAGTGACTTTAGGCACGCCTGTATATGGAGATTCTGGCAGTGTTTTTGAGAACGAGTACTCCAGATTCTTTAGTTATGTTTTCACTGTTGAATGTTTTAGATGCTTCTGAACACAAAAAAAAAAAAAAATTGAAAATAGTTTTCCCTTTATTCAACACGATTAAGGTATCTTCTAAACCAGAAAGAAAATAGATTTTTTGAAGATTCTACAATGGTGATACTCCTTAGGACATACGACGAGTGCCAGACAGGCGCAGATATATTTCAACAAGCAGGGGCATACCACGTACATATCCAGGTGTACCCCAAAGAAAATGTCGGCAATTGCTAATTTCCTAATACCTTGAAAGCTGTTGACGCCGTCTCTTACTTGTTGTCTTCTAGAGCCACTAGCCCCCAAGTCTTACAAAAAGTGCGACTTATTCAATATTCCCCAATTACAATCCGTTGCACAATAAATAACACATTGCTCACATTTCAAACCACAAGCGACCATGTGACCGTATGGACTCGTATTTTACATATAAATCTAGCTCATTAGGACTCCTGCGTTCAAACATACCAAGACCATACCAAGTGCAGGATTGCAAATTGCTTTCTAATTGACAGTAAATGAGTCTTTGTAAATCACTCCTCCGCGGGCAACTCAATTAACAGATTCCCCAACATTAAGAGTATAATTTCACTTGGACTCATTGTTTCCCACGTTCTTCTCATTGCAGATACCTGACAACGAAGACCCCATCCAACTAAGCACGGATGCGGAAGCAGATCACAAGCGTCGCCATCATCGTATCCAACGTCAGCAACTCCACGACCTGGAAGTAGCGCAAAGGGATGTAAAGCGCCAGCTAAACGAATTGCAGTATCATCGTATCAGTGAACGTGTGAGAAATTTGGAGATTGAACAGCATCGCATCGCAGGGGCGAATTTTAATTTAAGTCGCCAAATCGCCAGTCTAGACAAATTGCATAGCTCGATGTTAGAGCTGCTGGAGGACATCGAAGGCATTCAGAATAAAATGGACAAAACCCTGCCGGATGTGCGACGCGAAATTTCCAAATTGGAATTCACCACAGCACAATTGAACTCAGAACAGAGTCTGATTCGGGAGGAGGGTCAGAATGTGGCACGTAGCGTGCAGGCGATGGCGGTGAGCGTCAGTGCACTGCAAGAAGAACGTGACACCGTTAAGGATATGCAAAATCAGATTGACACCTTGCGGAAGGACGTTAAACGTCTACAAAGTATAACAGAGATTCAGAAATCAATTGTTCGCCGAAGGATGGAAAAGGTGAGACCAGAAAAACCAGATTCAGGAAATTACAATTTAATTGCCCTTCATAACAATTGACCACTGCTAATATCCTTTTCTCCTTCGTTTATCCGTCCAGACGGGCTGGCATGGGTTCAAATAAAATTCTATGAATACTAAACGCCCTCCGTATGAGACCAATGTGGGAGGATACCCGGCAGGTTGAGGATTAGAATAGAACTTAATGCAAGGATGCACGTTGTTGTTTCGATATGGGATTTCGAATAACACAGAAGGGGCTTTGGTTTTGTTTTTTCTCTTATTTTTATTTCTTATGTTTTTCGTCTCATTCATTCGTCCTCTTATATCCTTTGTATGCTTCCGGAATGTTAAGTGCAGTTTTACAGTGGTTGAACATTGGGCGTCCTCAGGACTTGCGTTGATAGACAATCGTGCGGCTTTTAGCTTATTCATTGTTGCACGACTGAAGTAGAGGCAGTATTCTTGTGTTTTAAGGATATTATTTTTGCAACAATCAAGAAGAAGGAAAAGGAAAAAAGAGGAAGAGAAAAGAACGAGGACGTGAGTTTTTATTGTCGTCACTGATGTGTGTGATGCCTTTACATAAATGACAACATAATCGGCAGATTTTAGTTAGAAAGCCATTGGTGGATGTTAAATGTGGACGAAATGGAAAAGATGTGAAAAGGATTGCTTGTGGGAAAGTGGTTGCATTAGGAATTCTTTTCAAGTCCTTAATCCTTGAAAATTGTATAGAATTTTGAAACTCCAAAGGGACCAATTGGTTTTTGTTTCCATTTTCCTAAGACATTAAGAGCATGGTTGAAAGTAAATCCTTAGAATAAAAGATTCAATACATCAAAGATCAAAAGCGAATCCTATTTGAGACTCTTATTTCTATCGGATTAAAAGAGATCTTGAGAAGATGATAACAATTGAATATTTATGTGAATTTTTTGATTAGTTGTACGGAATATAGATGGTAATTTGTATTGTTTTTTATAGTTGCACTAAATGGTGTGTAATTTTCTAAGGATATTAAGGGTTTGAGTCTCTGGTATGTACGATTCATAAGGTTGTTCTCCGTGTGGCATTTGCTTGACTTTTTTTCGTGGGCCTAATTACCTAGCGTTTTCTGTGGTTTCCAATCTTTTTTTGTAGACTAACTTCAACTACTAGAGCGATGATTTCGGTTCACACTTTCTTGATCGAATCATAAAGGCTGTGAGATCGTTTGGGACAGGGAGATAATTTCTCTTTTCGAACTAGTTACACATATTAGAACCTTTTGTAACCTTGTGGCGACTCTAACAGATACACACACAATTCACAAGCAAAATAGTGAAGAGCACCGAACGAAAAATCGATCAAGAAAATACATCAGAACCGTATACCATAGCGATAACAAAAACAATTCACATCAGTGGAGTATAGTCGAGTTTAAAAATCAAATTCAAAACACGGTCAGTAGCCTGATGGGTAACGCTTAGGTTCAATTTTTTGGGTGATTCAAACTGTCATAGCGTCAGTTCGAATCACACGTTCTTCTTCACTATTATTTCAAACGCTATAATTGGCGACTACGACGTGATCTGTACATGCAGCACACACTCCCCGTAGTAAACAGAACTTCACACACGCAATCGTGACTTCTGTATAGAGCACCAAGGCACACTCGCTTGCCCCGACATTCTCTCGTTCGCTCGTCGTTCGCAACGAATCTGATCGTAACGAAGTTACTGCGAAGGGGTGGTGTGGCGACTCTAACAGATACACACACAATTCACAAGCAAAATAGTGAAGAGCACCGAACGCAAAATCGAACAAGAAAATACACCAGAACCGTATACCATAGCGATAACAAAAATAATTCACATCAGTGGAGTATAGTCGAGTTTAAAAATCAAATTCAAAACACGGTCAGTAGCCCGATGGGCAAAGCTTAGGTTCAATTTTTTGGGCGATTCAAACTGTCATAGCGCCAGTTTGAAACACACGTTCTTCTTCACTATTATTTCAAACGCTATAAACACATTGTGGACAGACCTGGGAAATAGCGTGCCAAAAACCGGTTCAAGTATTCTCGATACAGTACCGACAGCTCTTTTTTTTAACACATTTATTTGCAAAAGAAAAAGAAGTACAGATAAGGTTTTTTACAATAGGAGGGTTGCCTTTTATATTTCGGGATTAGAGAACAAAAACAAATATTGATCATCGAAAATCACTTTATTGTTTTTCAAAATATTCCCCATGAAGATCTATACACTTTTGCATGCGTTTGAACCAATTGTCGAAGCACTTTTGCCACTCTGATTGAGGTATCTCCAACACATGCATTCTGAATGCAGCAACCGTTCTTCAGGTGTCGAAAAACGTTGACCTCTCAGTTTGTTTTTTACGTACGGGAATAAAAAGAAGTCATTCGGTGCCAAGTCAGGACTATACGGCGGATGACCCATCAAATCAATGTTTTGGGTGTTCAAAAATGCAGTTGTCGCAGCCGATGTGTGAGAGCTCGCATTGTCGTGGTGAAGAGTGATCCGTCTTCGGCGGTTGGTTTTCCTGATTTCTTGGAAGACAACTGGCAAACAAATGGCTGTGTACGACTCAGAATTGACTGTTCTGCGTTGTTCTAGTGGTACGGTTGCGACATGTCCAGTTTTTCCGAAAAAAACAGGCGACCATTTCCTTGTAAGTGCTTCGTGCGCGAACAACTTTTGTTGGATTTGGCTCATCTTGAAACACCCAGACAGTCGACTGCTGTTTACTTTTAGCCTCATACGCGTAAATCCACGATTCATCACCTGTCACGATGTCATAGACGTGTTTCGAAGCACCGCGACCGTATTTTTTGAGCATTTCTTTCGACCAATTGACACGAGCCTTTTTTTTGGCCATTGACAAATTGTGTGGGATCCAACGCGAACAAATTTTTTTGACATCAAATGTTTATGCAATATTGAATGTATGCTGGTCCCACTAACGCCTAAGGTTGTCTCAATCTCACGATAGGTCACATGACGATCTTCCAATATCAGTTCGCGCACAGCATCAATGGTTTTCGGAACAACAACTGATTTTGGACGCCCTTCACGAAATTCATCTTGGAGTGAACTACGACCACGATTGAATTCACCATACCATCGATAAACACTGGTCCTTGATGGAGCTTCATCGCCAAAAATTGAATTAAGTTCATCCATGCACTGTTGCTGAGTTAATCCACGCCGAAAGTTGTAAAAAATAATCGCACGAAAATGTTGACGATTTAATTCCATTTTTGGGCCGAGATGAATCTTTTAAGTTACTGTAAACAACACAAATAGCGCTCGTATGTCAAAACGTTCTGAGTGCGTATAACCACAAAAATGTCCAACTTTACGACAGAGCTGTCAATTGCCGGATTGTAACGCTAGGGTTGCCAAATCCCGAAACATAAGAGGCAACCCTCGTATTAGATTAAATGCTAAGCCGATTTTAACATATTACATGTTGATGTAATTTATTGGATCTGTATGAGCACTATAGATTATGCTACGTACATTTATTTTTTTTCTATACAAATGTGTTACCTTTCGGTCTACAGTGTTTTTATATCTTATTGTTTTTACTTTAAACAACATTTACAAATTATATCAGAGAAAAAAAAGGAAAACGATCTGGTTACATTATTATGATTTTTAAGTTTTTTATTGTTTTTATTTTGTTTGTTTATATATATGTGTGTTTTTTACCTATATTATAAATTGAAATTAAAATAATTAACGTAAGTAAAAGGAGTAAAAAGGAGAAAAAAAGAACTATAGAGATAAAAACAGAAAGCAAAGGAGAGAAAGTGGTTTAAGCCATTATATCTAAGGGGACCGTGTAATCCTATCTTCGGCATTGAGCCACCGCCAAGAAGGGTGAAAAACATGTCTATTTAATTTATCTCGTTCGCCAATTGTTGTGCTAAAACGTAAGCAGTCCACGAGGTGGGATATGTTGTTATCATGCAGAACACTTTTGTCCCTAGCTCCACGGGAAGTAAGGTATATGATAGGGATTCCATAACTGTTTTGTATATGGCCTTTTTTGTCTGATAGAGCAAATGCTTCGGGGAAGATAAGTCCGCCTTGGAGAGTATTCTCCAGGTATTCATCGTTAGGATAAAAAGCTGTGGGCTGGTTCTCCATGTGATATAGAGAACCCCCCCCCCCCCCCCCGTGTAATTGTCGTATTATTTACATAATTATTGAAATAACAAAGCGAATTGGAGTAACAAATTACAGAATTGTACTGAATTTACTTGAGTTCAGCGATATAGTATATAACAACAAAGGAAACTAACTGAGTTCATATTTCTTTTTATTGCACCTAGTTCTATTCATTTAAGAATTTTTAAAGGCACAATCTTGAACTCGCCAAGAAGAATTTTAGATTTATTAAAATATAAATTTTAATTAAGAGAAAAACCGCGGCAATATTTTCAACTTCAATTGACTTACTCGACTCTCTTTTGACTCTTTACTTTCGCGTCCGCTTACGACTCCTTTCACTGGACCTCGTACTCCTTTCGCCGACGCAACCTCGACTCTTCCCAAATCCCTCGATCCCGAATCCTCTTCAGCTTTTGGCACCACGATGCCCACGACACGAGCTGGTATCTCCCAGCTGGCGCAAGCGCGATCTCATTCCCCTGCGTTCCAGGATGCTTCCAGTGTCGAATCCCCACCCCTTCCACCAAATATCAAGCTCCCTCCTTTCGACGAGGAGGATGCAGAGCTATGATTCGCCATAGTCGACCAATTTTCTGGGCCGCCAACATGCGCGACAAAGAACTGCGCGCGGTTGAATTGATGCGGGTGCTGGATCGCACACAGCAGACGCATGTTGCTCATGTGATTAGGTCGTCAGACCCTAATTCTTACAGCAACATGCAGGAAACGCTCATCAACGCTTTGGACGACCCACCAGCATCAGGCAGCAACGTTTGGCGAGCGTCACAAACTTTTGGGGTATTAGACCATCCCTTTTCCTGACCCATTTGCGCTCAATAGCGGGGACCAGGATCTCGGGTGATCTAATTAGGTCTCACTTGCTGAGGTGCCTCCCGCAACAGACATTGGTCTATGCAAACCACAACAGGCCAGTGGACCGCACCACAATGCCTTTGCCCCTGCCCGCAACACACGCGGTACCAACCAGGTCCACTTCCAATACTGACTCAAGCCCAGCCACGACCCAGGAACTCGTCAGCACGCCAGTTCTAATCCCTAGCCACCTAACTCTCCTTCCGTCAAACATCAAACTACTCCTTACGCCCTACGACTATTTCGTGACTACGTCTCTGGGGGGGAGTACTGCCGGGGTTCTCTATATCACATGGAGAACCAGCCCACGATCCCAACCTAATTTCGACCGCTAACAGCGTGTCACATCAACCCCTATCCCACCGTTCATGCTATTCACCTGAAATACCATATTTCCCAAATTTATTCGTCTATGCGGATAATGCATAATTGAATTCAGCTACCTTTTTGCCATACAGCAACTCCATTTTGCTAGCCCATCAGATTTCCACCCGAAATAACATCATGTCGGTTAGCAACAATAAGTCGAATCAGACGACACTGTTCTCACGATAAATTACCCTAGCCAATTTAGCGTCACTTCGGCTTTTCCCACATCATCCATTCGCTTGGGATCAATGATCTCTTTTCGCAGGTGAATAGTACCGGCCACATTTCCTCTCCTCCATAATTCTCTCTCCCTACAGGGCAATCCACGCTAAAGTCACCACATTCACCGAATTGGGTCAGTGGGTTACCTCAGAGCTGCATTGATTCATGCACACACAATCAAACCCACCCCGGGTTCATAGTACTTAGTGTCTCTGTTCTCTCATTCTCCCATGTTCGTCGATTATCAATTTACCGATATATTCACCATACTTCGACGGGCGTGACAATGAGAGAGCAGAGGCGTGATCTTTATTGGGTGTCCTGTGTGCAAAAATTTAGAATTTCATCCCGAATTCAAACAGTCACTATCCAACCACAGCAGCGTACACATGCTACGCTGCATCGAGTCACGATTGAATCATCATAGCGCCAGGTCACGCCGCCGCTCGGCCCCAACAATTAATTGTGCGACCTTTTAAAGCCAGTCGTCATTCAGTCAGTGTGAACACACGTTTTTACTGGAGTCAACCCTGCGCGCTAAAATAAATTATTTTCTAATACTAAATCAACATTGTACCAGAAAATCGTAATTCAAGTGCCTAAAACCTAGAAAGACAAAAATAAATATATGTGTACAAAGCAACAAAATCTGTTTGAACCCAATAGAGGTCAAATCATTAAATTTTAAATTTCCCATGCTATAGTCGTTTGGATAGTTATATTTTCTTCCTAACTGGTGAACATTTTTTCGTCAGAACATCGTTGAGGGATTAGTGAAACTAGTGTCGTACGTCGGCACACAATACTCGTACCCCACAAAGCTCCCGAGATCAAATTGTTCTCATTAGTCGTTGCTCGTTTAATGTGAAAGCGTATACTTTTAATTATGAAGTTATCTATCTTGTTTAAGTCTGCTATGTTATACAGGTCTTTATTAGGATAATACTTTGTATATTGCGATTCTGGCGTTCTGTAGATTCAGAGACAGGAACACAGACATTGTCTTTCAAATACACGAACTTTTTCCATATGGTAAGGGGCTGTGTTTTAACTCACATCGGGCAACCTTACACCATTATAGGTCGTGGGGTGTGTGATACAATTTTGACTTTCCAGTCAAGAAGACTATTACGGAATAATCGGCTCGCCATAGCATAAGATGTTTTAGCCCTAGAGAGAGCCATTACTATACGTATAGTAAGGGGCTATGTTAACCCACACCAGGCAACCGTATACCATTATATGTAGGTCGTGAGGTGTGTGATATAAGTTTGACTTTCGAGTCAAGAAGACTGTAGGATTTATCTTAGTTATGTGCCAGCACGGGCACGGGTTCACTAAGATTCCCTAACAAGTTCACTGTCTAATCAAATCGCTAACCGCAGTAACTAAAAGTGTATGAGTACACTTGCCACACCTTGATCCAATCACTCTTAATTTCCTTTTTTCTTTTAGGTATTACATATCCTTGCACAGGGAAACTGAGCAAATTATAAACACGTATGCTTTCGTACAGTGGATCCCGATGGAATTTATTCTTTAACCACTTGATTGATGCTCGCCTCCCTAATACCAAGTCAGATCTTCTGAGCTCTTTATATTTCTCCTCATGGCCCCGCGTTCTATGAGACTGCTGCATTGCCCGATATGCAGCATTCTTACGTTCAATCGCTAGTTTGCACTCATCATCAAACCAGTTGCTCCGATCTCTACGACTACTGGCTAGGATGGAGTTGGGAGTACTAATGACAGTCTTTTTAAGGCGTGTCCATTTCTTTTCTACACCCGGCATTCTGGCCCCAGGGCTTACTTTCCCTCCGTCGAGCTCTCCGAGGGCGAGTCTTAGCGCATGACCAACGGTGTTATTGGTATTCTCATTGCGTTTGGCAGCCGTGTTGATTCGATCCGCGGATGGAATACGTCTCTGTAAGGCAATCCGCGCTCGGAAAACTATACAAACAAGATAGTGATCCGAGTCGATGTTGGCAGATCGGTACGTTCGTATCGTCATCAGGCTCGGGGAGTGGCGGCGATCTATCAACACGTGGTCAATTTGGTTGCGAGTGCCTCCATCAGGTGATACCCAGGTGGCTTTGTAGATACCTTTACACAGAAACCTGGTACTCGCAACGACCAAGTTTTTCGATGGTGCCAGTTCGATGACTCGTAGTCCATTGTCATTAGTGTTCTCATGCAAACTACGGGAACCTGCGTAGTGCCTGAAAAACGGCCGTCGACCTATTTTGGCATTCAAGTCACCAAGAACGATTTTCAGATGGTTCTTGGGCAGGCATTGAGGAACCGTTCGACGTTCTCGTAGTATTCTTCCTTTTCGTCGTCAAGGGACTCCTCTGTAGGTCCGTGAACGTTTATAAGGCTTATGTTCTTAAACTTGCCTTACGCGCGAAAAGTGCATAGACTTTCGTTTATTGCATTAAAGCCGATGATGGCAGACTTCAGTTTTTGGCTGACTAGAAAGACTACCCCGAGCACATGGTGTTTTGCATGACAGCTATAATAAATGTCATACTTATTTCTTTGAATAACACCACTCCCCATCCATCTTATTTCTTGTAATGCCATTATGTCAGCTTCATATTCGAATAGGGCATCGGCTAGCTGCTGTGCAGATCGAGCTCTGGAATAGTTAGCGGACATTCCATGAGAAAATTCTTAAATCGCTTAGTCATTTTCGTTTCCGTGGTCGTCGTCGGGTATCCGGTCCATATCCGAGCCTTGTTAAATTTTCCATAATAATTTGTTTTTCTGGGCAAGGTTATTAGCCTTCTCTCAACCTTTCTCAAGATATCGCTATATGCATTGGTTCACTACTTGGCGGGTGCCAAAGTAGCCATTCAGGGGTGTAACGTGGAGACTGCATGTCAACTCGAATTGAACAGGGACAAGGACCGTCCTGGCCTTCGCCGGGTTGAAGGCCATCAGTGACTTTGCCCTGTGTCTTCGCTCCCACCCCCACGTTTAGCATTGATACCTCCCGCTAAAAGAAAATAGTTGGTTTCCAATTGCAGCTTAAGACAATGGAAAAGCGACGCCGAAAGGCATATATAAAAATCAAGTTGTAATATGTAATTTAGAGAGCTAGCATAGAGCCAGTAAGTTAATTTAAGGACTGTGATTGTAAAAAAGGGTTTAACATTTACCCCTAATATTATACATGTAAAAAGAATTAGGAAAATAAATGTGGTTTAAAAACTAAAAAAAAAAACAAAAGCAATGGAAAAGCGTATTTAGTTCGTTCATAAATCGTGCGCTCTGATGATCTTGTGGAGCATATAGTGACACCACATACTCTGACTTTGAAGAAGAATGTCTAATATGCAAGCTTACAGCACTTGAAAGTTGTGCACTTCTTTGATGTACAGGATCCCATGTCGAAGACTTGTTTTAATCAAGAGGGCAAACACCGTCTCCTTGTGTGGATTGGGGTCTATCCCTTCTGGTTTAGCTATCCAGAAGGATATCGGCGCTTTCGGCTTCCAACAAATTCTCTAAGTTGTCTCTCTTCTCAATTCTAATAACTGAATTAACATTCACAACAATAATTTTTAGGATTGACGCGGCTAAGGAGAATTTATGATTATGGCTTTTTATTGGCAAACAGCGCTGAATAAAGAAAATGTATTCAATGTTAAATCCTGCGATGTGCCGTGGTGTAAGTGGACTGTATTTGTTCACTTCTGTAGACACTTCTAATAAGTTGCGAACTATTAGAAACCCACTGTAGATTTTCTGTGATTGTCGGAACACGACTCCGACTCTTCTACACAGACAATATTCATGGACAAGTCAAATCAGTTCACTCGCCGCGGTGTCTACGTAGAATTTCTTCATCGATTAAAGACTGATAAAAAGTTCCAAAACGTAAACCACAAAGTCCGATTTTGAAGCAAACATTTTTTTATTCGTTTAACAAGAAATCATCTTTGGCGGTAAATATGACGAGGAGGCAGGACAATGGAGAAAACTCCTCAACCACGAAATGGAAGAGCTATACCGCAAACCTACAAAATAGTGAGAGTAATCAGGTCGCGAAGATTAAGATGGGCCGGACATGTGGCGCGAATGGGCAACGATAGGACCGTGCGTAGAATTCTTGACGGTAGACCAACGGGAAAGAGACCAGAAGAACGGCCGCGACAGAGATGGAAGGACAATGTAAGGTTTGACCTTGAGGAGATCGGATCAGATAGTCAAGCGTAGAAGGAGAGTGCACAGGACAGGGAAATACGGCGGAGTCGAGTCGGTGAGCTCAGGAACATCGGAATAAGCCTCCTTCAGGAGATGTTTTTAAATCGACACTCGTCGCAATCCTTTAATCTGTATCCCTTTTAGTGATGCTTCCAGTGTCCAGTTTTATGTTAAATGGAATTACTGAATGAAATAATTCACTTAACTATCGAATGTCTATAAATTTCACTTGCGAACTCCGAATCCGTTTTTATTTTGTATTAAGCGTCAACGTAATCTTTTAATTTATCGCACCGTTATCAATGTCTTTTTTCTCGATCTGGCGTGCGTTTTTTATTCATCGTTATTTACTCATCATTAATTAAGAAATCCTAAGTACAAATGTCGATCCATCGTCACCATATCCTCTTTAATTATGTTTTCGAAACCCACGCGCAGGTTGAGGGGAAATTAATTTTTATATCTGATTATGCTTCTGACGTGTGTGCTTTCATGGCAGGTTGATGGTTTGGTGCTATGTTGATTGGATTATTTAAGTTAGAGGTCATTTGAGCATATGAAATGTTGGTCGCAGGAAAATTGTTTTAAGAGTGTGCTTTCATTCGTTTTTGTTCTTCGATCTCAAAATTTCGCTTGTCCATTTTCCCCTAAGGGCTTGAAATTTGCGACATCCCCTAAAATTGCATAGCACACAGGCAGGCTAGTTTGTTTTTTTTTCTGATAATTTTTCTTTCCAAGTTGACATTCCCGGTGTAATTAGTGTTTAGACACTTGACATATCTAAACTGTATATTGCAATTTTCTACAACATGCCCAAATAGTTGACAATGCATGCATTGTAACCCATGGTTGGCTTTATGGATTTTTTCCCAATTCACCATTTAGTAGTTGAGATGTTTTATGTGTCTCGGCCCATCAATTTTGTTATCAGGACTTAGCGAAACTAGGAAAAAAGGGCAACTGGTGATTGCTTTTTCTTCAAAATAAGGTGGAGAATAGCATTACAGAAATGAAGTTTAAACTGTCAGTTTCGACAAACTTAAGTTCCTCGAGGATTTCCTCGGGTGAACATTTCGTATCTACTCCTTTGAGTAACATGGAGAATGTTTTCTCCGATTGAGGTGTGTACGTAAAGTACTCGCTCTCCTCTCTATCTAACACTGTTTTGAATTTATTATAGTCTTTAAATTCGGCGCAAGGCTAATAACCTTGCCCGTAAAAATAAATTATTATGCAAAATGTAACAAGCCTCGAGACTTGCTAAATAAGGCCAAGACCAGATCCCGGTTGTAGTGCCGATGATGATGATGATAGTCTTTAATACTGTCACATGCTACGCTATAATTTTCGTAACTAATTCTTTTAATTTTAAAATTAACATAGGTTTTTTTTTTTTTTTTTTTGGTTTTGGTAGGAAGGTGGAAATCTTCAAAAGATACCTCTGGACCGACCCAGAGGCATGCCGGGTTTTTACCGACTAAAACCACCTCCCGCCAGGCTCATATTCCCGTTGATCCCCGCGTAACTTTCTCTAAGATATTCCATCGCGGGGCGGGACGGAGTCAACTTACCTAATTGTATTATATCTTTTGCTTCAGTGAAGCTCGCGACGATTGGTGGTACCCTCACCTTCTTCGTGGTTTGCTCTTGCTGCTGTTGTAATGGCCGCTTATGTTGTGTCTTTTGCTCTTGGTGTTTATTTTTGTTTGCCTCTGTTGTTTCTTCAGGTTTTCTTCATTTTCTCTGACTCTCTGGTTTCATCTGTTTTTGGTTTTTTTTTTTTTTTTTTTTTTTTCATCGTGGTAATGCATCTGTCGATGTTTTCTGTTTTATTTGGCTTTTGTGTGACCAATTCTCCATATTTATTTCCTACCCCTGAGTGGTGAACATCATTCGCATCACTTTCCTTTCCTGATGAATTGTTGGTTAGACGTCGCTTTACTGAACGATTTTTTTACATGACACATCTGTTTCCGCCATTCTTCTATTATCATTTTTTTTTATTATTGTTTTTAAGTTTTTAAATGTTTCGCGAGTGATTTCACGAAAGTGCACATTTAAGCCCGCACACACGTCCGCACAAGCATTTATTATATATAAGCGTCAGCCGTATACCAAGTAATAACATAGCAATTCCACATCAGTTGAGTGGACTTGAGTTTAGAAATCGAATTCGTACACGCGGCCCTTAGTCTGGGCTTTAATGATTCGCTTCTCACCCGTTTCACCGTGTGTTCAATTCACATTCTTCACTACGCTTTCTAAACGGAACAATCCTAACGTGTGATCTGACACACATTCTCTCATAGTAAACACAACTTTACTACTTCGAACACGACTTCTGCACAGAGCACCAGCCACTCGCCTGCTCCGATGTCCTCTCACTCGGTCGCTTCTCGCCCCGTCGTTCTGAGGAAGGAGTAGTGTGGCGTTTCTAACAGATACACACACAATATACAAGCAAATATATAGTTAAGAACACCGGAAGAAAATCGAATAAGTAAAGTATCAGAGCTGTATACCATGGCGATAACATAACAATTCCACATCAGCTAAGTGTACTTGAGTATAACGACCGAGTTCGCACACGCGGCAGTAGACTGATGTAAGCATTGGTTCTACTTTTAGTGCTTCTAACCGTCATAGCGTCGGTTCGAATCACACGTTCTTCACCATTGTCGCAATACGCGATAAGGCCACGTAGAGACATTAGTGTGTGAAGTAGATATATTGCGCTCACGAAATATTTGTGGTACGATATGTTATCGACACTAGGAGTTGTAAGTGGATTTTGAAATTGGATCAGATTTTGAAGGATATTTTTCATTCCACAATTCTGCTTGTTAAGATCAGCATTCAAGGGAAAGTGAGCTTCATCACTGAAGACATTTATGTATGGAGAGTTTCACGTCTTGAATTATTATTCTCGGCGTAAATGTTTTGCCTGTGCCGTGCTACGTTGGAGGTGGACCGACGATCTACAACTATACAAAGGCAGATGATTTATCGTTCTGTAATTCAATTTATCTGTTTGTGGTTTAATTTATTTGTACTTATCCTGAATCCGTACTGTTTTTATGCTCCTTTTCTGTTATGAAAATTTTATTCATTGTTTCCTATACAAAAATCTTCTTCTTTTCTTTTGTGATGTGTAGAATTTATTCGTTGGTTATTTTATTCAAAAATTTTTTTGTTCTTTTCTGATATAATCGATATGTGTTGTGGAATTCGTTTTGTTTCGTTGACCACAGAAAATACACAATAACTTGACTATGTCACACGATGCAAATGAGTCAATATTTGAAGCTATGAAAAGTGCGGCCAAATGTATGGGGTTCCCTGAGTGATGTAAAAAATACTTCACTCCAACAAACATGACCACTATTTACAAGGCGTATATTCGTCCTAAAACGGAGTTCAATTCCCACATTTGGTCAGGCACATCCAAAACTGCACTACACGTGCTCTATAGGATGCAAAAACGAGCAGTAAAACTTATTGGGGAGCCAGTCGTAAGTCGTTTAATTCCGTCGTTAGAAATAGACACAACGTCTCATGCCTGTCTCTTTTTTATAGATATTATGGCGGTCGTTCTTCAACAAAACTGGAATGCGTTCCGCCTCTTCAGACATTTTCCCGCGGTACCCGTCAATCTGAGATTGGCGGTACTCCAAAATGGTAGCGGCGAACGTATAGCGCCGAGTGGACGCCCCGAGATGCCATCAAATACCTGTTGCAGTTCTTTTTGAACAGTCCAGGTTGTAACGCTCCGGGAACCCTCGCGTGGGAAGGGAGTTCCACAGCTTCCCCGCTGTGTAACGGAACGGGTTCTGATACAGGGATGTTCGGGCCGTCGGGAGATGAACCACAAACTGGTGCCCATTCATCACCAGCTGTGGAACCGATGATCCACTTTTCTTTGTGAATGTTGTAGATTGTGTCTTCGCTGCATTGAAGTCGACGAGATTGGCCCTTCCCCACTGCAGGACCTTATCTAGATCCTGATTCAGAGAGTCAATCTGTCTACATCTCAGCTGATGCGACGCAGATGCACCAAACGGCCGAACACTCGAAAAGGAGGAAACAAGCGTACTATCATCCGCAAAACTGAACACTTTGTTACCCGTTTTATGTGAAGCAAAAACAAGATTGGAGCCAAAATAGATCCTTGGGGCACCCCCGAATTAACATTACACATATCCGAACACTCGCCGCCCACAACAACCCGGGTCGATCGATTCTCGAAGAAGCTCCTCGTCCAGTCGCAAAGCTGTTGGGAAAGTCCATATGAACGAAGTTTGCTCAGCAATGCCCCGTGCCAGACGCGGTCAAAAGCCTTGGAGATATCCAATGCGACCGCCCTTGACTCACCATGCCGTTCAATCGCAGATGTCCATATATCGGTTATAAGTGTCAAAAGGTCTCCTGTGGACTGTCTGCGACGGAATCCGTATTGGCGATCATTCAGAAGTCCGTTGCACTCCAAATATTTAACTAAATCTGTATTGATGACTTTTTCCATTGCCTTAGATAAAATAGACAGTAATACTAT
The DNA here is from genome assembly GCA_963931805.1 of Microdon myrmicae. NCBI lineage: Eukaryota > Metazoa > Arthropoda > Insecta > Diptera > Syrphidae > Microdon > Microdon myrmicae. The sequence goes on from OZ007496.1 coordinate 75,354,500, forward strand.
CGGACGGTAATTTTGTGGGAGACACTTTTTTCCCGTCTTTGGGATAGGCTGAACTCGAGCGATTTTCCAGCAGGCAGGAAAAGTCCTCCGTGCATAAGATAAGCGGAAGAGTCTGCCAAGAGCTGGCGATAGTTCTGGAGCACTGTTCTTAAGGACTATTGCTGGTATTCCGTCCGGCCTGCCTTTCTACAATCCAGTTCACGTAGAATGCGTTGAATAGTGCGCGGACGAAATCTCACATCCCGCATCGAAGAACGTACCGGCGAGATCACAGGGGGCTCCAAAAGGCCGGCATCGAGGTTTGAATTCGCGGAAAATAAATTCGCGAACACATTAGCTTTATCCTTTGAATTCGTGACTAACGTCCCGCTGTCTGTCACCAACGGAGGGAAAGAGGAGGATGCGAAGTTACCGCTGACAGCTTTTGCCATTGACCAGAAAGAGTGCGAACCAGTTGGGCACCGAAGGAGCTTATTGACCACCCTGTCGTTGTGAGCCTTCTTCGCGGTATCAATCGCCTGATTGCACGCGTTTCTGATTCTAACAAAATTCGTTCTATTAACATCAGTGGGATTGGAGTGCCATTGCTTAAAAGCTCTATTTTTTGCCGCTGTAATCACCTCGCATTTTTTATCAAACCGAGGTTTATCAGACGAACTGCGTTTGATGGAATGCGGAATATACATCTCCATCCCCAGAAGAATAATCTGTGGTACCGACTCCGCGCAAGCGTTAACATCGGAGTTTCCGAAGCACACCTCGGACCATGGAAAGGACGCAAAGAAATCTCGCAAATCGTCCCAGGTAGCAGCCCCATACTTTCACACATGGCGAAGCTGCCTAGTCCGGTTATTCGCTTGATATGCAAGTGCTTGCGCGACAGATACCAAGCAGTGATCAGAGTTTCACAGTGGCGCAGAAACCTCTACGGTATAAGTACCCGGTTCGGATGTCAAAAACAGACCCAGGGTGTTCGCATAATCGCCTCGGGCACCCGGCACTCGCGTTGGTTCCCCCACGAGTTAAGTCAAGTTGTGGCTTACAGCAATTATCTCCGCCAGCCCCCCAGCTTCGTCGGTTCTGTTAGAATGTAACAACCAGCCGGAATTGTGCACATTAAAATCGCCAAGGACAACAATTTCAGAAGCTGGGTGGTTGCTCTGTATCCAGTCGACGGTATATGAAAGATGTTCGAAAAATGTCCCCGGTCGATCGTCATCCGGGGAGCGGTAAAGACAACAAAGAAATTTAACGGAATTCCTCAGCACGACCCTCAACCATATGATGTCCATATTATTCGGTTCCTCCATCCTCTGGCACGCCAGATTGGACCGCGCGAAGGCGCCGACTCCGCCCCTAAAACGGAATGTCGAATGTAAGTCGTATCCTGAGCAACGAAGATATGTCGAATCAGTTGACGAAAAATAAGCAATGTCGTAAGAGTTATGTATCCATTAGTGTGTAGAAAGTCAAAGCTTAGACTCGAAAATGATGGTTTTTTGGAAGATACGTTTTTTATCTAGAATAATACGTAGATACCTACACAAAATCTCCTTTTGTGCGCTCACTAGTGTAAGAAAACAAAAATCTGAATCAATTAGATTTTGTCCAAATCTCCTTTGTCTCTCTTTAACTTATCTCAGATCAACATCAGTAATTTTGTACTGTTTTCTGTGTCTGTCACACTTTTCTTGTGTCACAGCAAAGCGTAATAGAACTAAATTGTCGTTACTTCTGAGGTTGTAACAAAAGATAAGGGTAGAGTGTTATATAAGAATGTGTTTATAGCAAATTAAATCATAAGCCCATGTTGTAAACATTGCTTTGATGTGAGTCTATATATTACAAAATAACAAACCAAACTAATCAAATTGAAACTATCAGGTTTCAAATCGACTGTCGCTAACAAAAGTGTTGCTACCTTAAAGATTTATGTATCGAAATGAAACACCCGATAAAGCTTATTTGCACACCCGCTTGTGCAGCGCTGACTGCAATATGTTGTGTGAATGTTTTTAGGTGGTAACTTTTATGTGATACCGGATTTTTATTGGTTAAAACGCCTTCCGCCAGCGGAATTTATTGTTTTTCCTCGCGCAATTGTATATCCAGGTATTCCATAGCGGGACGAGCTGGAGATGGAGGTCATTTGTAGCTTATGCCGTAGATGTATGCTCTTGTTCCTTTTAATCGAAGTATTATCGATCATTGGGACGAGGCGTCCCCAACTCTGCCTTTCAACGCTTCTCGCATAACATCCCTTGCTCAGCTAAACACCCCTGATGACCTTTTCGTTTATACAAGTTGTCTTGCTTTGTGGCGGTTCTTCCAAACCCCACGGTTCACTTACCTAAAAAAAATGACATAACTTCCATCCAATCATATAATTTCGCTAATGCAATCGCATTAGCACCTTAAATGCTTTACGCATCTAGGATTATCTAAGGTATAATCTAAAAAGTCCCTGTAAAAGAAAACTTTATATCTCTTCGCATATAATTTCCTGTAAGATTTCTATTCTACCTTTTCAGGAATCCCAAAACCTATTCAGTACCTTCGGTTCCCAGGCAAATTTCAATTTCCCACACCTGCACCGCAATCTCCACCGCATACCTGAAACATTTCTTTTTACAAGGACATTTAATGCATACAACGCGTTAGATAAAATTCCTAGAAATAATTCTTTAAAGTGCATATGGCATCATGAATCCCAAGCCAGTCGGCACCCTTTGTCTGTGTTAAAATCCTATGTATGACAGCTTGTTTTTACAGATCCCGTAAACCATATTTCTACGCATGTAAACAAGCATAAGATCCAACTCATCGTTTGTTTTTCCACTAACAAACAATCTTCAGTTTCTTTCCCTGCCGCAGCTAATTACCCGGCATATACAAAGGCATGCAGGGGATTCGTTCGGCCACCAATCCCATTAGCACCTTTTTTCCCAACGTCGATAATAGCGACGACGCATCGCGTAAATAATAAACCGCATTACCAACGGCGCATTTGATCATATCTCCCTTTTGTCTTTGCCGCCTGTCTGCTTCGTTTACCCATTGCCCTCGAGCACGTGTAAACAAGTCTGATCTGAACGATCGCACACATACTACCATGATCTTCATTACAAGATCTGGTTACTCTAGTGGTATGTAAAAACGCTCCTCAATAGTATACTGGTTAGTATACCCGCCTGTCATGCGGGAGACCGGGGTTCGATTCCTCGTCGGGGATCCTCTGGCGCAAGACTAATGACCTTGCCCGGAAAAAACAAATCATTATGGAAAATTTAACAAGCCTCAAGACTTGCTAAATAAGGCCAAGACCGGTTCCAGGTTGTAGTGCCGATGGTGATGTGAGGTAAAAACGATATCCTTATTGGAAAGGATATCTACAACGACACTACAAACTCACCCCATAGGCGAATCATCTCTGCACGAGATGATTATGGCTGAGTCCTTTACCATCCGCTGACCGACACGGTCATGCCGCTCCCGCTGTCTGTAGCGCTGCAGACACGCGAATATAATAATACCCGGAGTGGTGAGAGGTGTTTCGAACTTGTCGGTTTTCAATTGTTTGGCGAGTTTGTGCCACAATTCGTTTGTAATAGTTAATGTAAATAGGATTCGTCGCGAGTTACCGCTTAAAAATAAAACCAATAACCATATAATTGCGAACACCCCGGATTTTAATCGATTTAAATAAATCAAAAGCATTGCAGAACTATAACCAGTGTTTCAATTCCTATTCCTCCTTGTGTACGGTGTCGTCGTGGAGTTTTGTTTGTGCTCTCCCTTTGGTGTTCGTCGGAACCATTTCCGGTGAATTTCGGCTGAACTCACGTTTGGAACCTTTAGTCATTTGTGGGGACGAGGTAGAACTCTCGCCCATGCTGGCGTCGCGACCTCGTACCCCCAACAGCTTTCTATGTGAAACATTTGGTGTGCATAATTATTACGAATGATGTTTGCCAAATATTTTTAAACGAAATTCCACGTACCTTTTTTATTTGTTAAAGTTTCCATAATCACAGAATTTGACCAAGTGGACAACGATTCTCTGGGTTGCGTTACTGTGTTCGAACTATCCTCCTTTGTGGTTACAGTGCCAGATATGAATGCACCATAACTGAACTAAAACAAATTCCCAAAAAGGAGATTTATAAAATCTTATCCTTTTCGGAACGAAGTGAAATTTATTTGATAATCAATCTCAGTTATTTGAAGTTTGTTCAGCAGCTTAATTGACGAACGAACGCCTTCAAGGATACCATCAATAGATCTCAGCGTCCGGGGTATTTCCCAAAAGCATTTGAGATACGTCCATTAATCATAGTGTGTTTGGAAAACAGGTCATGACCAATTTTCTCGTTAAATTGAATGTAATCTCAAGCAAAATTCAACTGAATTAAAAATGAAAGTCTGGCGCAATTTAATTCATTGAAGTATTTCCTCATCGTTAGGAAACATTCCCATTCAATGAACCGAATCAATGGTTCTCCAGTAAACTGGCGCGAAATCAATTTCATAAAAGTGAGACAACAAAAATGTAGCCAGGCCCCCAGAAATCCTAAATCCAGTTGTAACCTCTAGAGGAAGGAGCCTTGGCAGAGGGCTAAAACCGACCGAGTCACGTTCCCATTGAAATAGTTAGATCCCTTGATTCATTTTCTTCCGGAGGACAACTCTGAACACATTAGACGTCGCTTAAAGAGGAATGTGACTGCCGTCCAAGACGTGGGAGCCCTTTGCATCTTGTTCAGTGTTATATTAAAAATTCATTGACAGACTAAAGGCGAATTGGCTAAAAAAGCCGGGGAGCTGTGTTTGCATTCTTTTCGATGGCAATTAAGCACAATTATGTAGAATCGAAGCAAATAAAACATCATGGCAAATATTTCAGTTAGAATCGTGAGTCCTTGTAGATGGTGTATTCCTTATCCTGTACTTTTGCTTGCATGCTGTGCTTTTATTTAGTGTGTTGTTTGAAGGTGAATTGAATTCTAACGAATTGAAATACAAATTTATCTTTTGTCTTTTGTTTGGCAGATGGAAATGGAAGCGAAACGGAAGGCAATGCTTGACTTGGATGGGCAGATTGTGAATAAGACCGATCCTAGTGCCCGCCTGATGGTCGACGATGACAATGTCAACAATAGCAATGGGAGCGACAACAAACGACAACAGCACTCAGTGGAGAATATTGAAAAGGCCGCACAAAATCTGGTCGAGAAACTCGAATCCGTTGAATTGCAGTACGAATCGATAATCAACAAATTGCCCAACGACTGTAGCCAAGTGGAAATGGCTTCCTCTTCGTCCGGCTTATATTTGATTGCACCCGCTGGTCAAAATAAGCCCATCGTGGCCCACTGCAGTGGTACATGGACTACTATTCAAAGGCGTTTCGATGGGAGCGTTGACTTCAATCGTTCTTGGGAAGCATATGCTGCCGGCTTTGGAACTCCGGCTGCTGAATATTGGATAGGCAATGAGATGCTACACCACTTGACTAATGACAACTGCACCGAGCTTAAGGTGGTAATGCAGGACATCTATGACAATACATGGCACGCCCAGTATAAGAGTTTCTACATATCTTCGCGAGAGGACGGCTATAGACTACATGTCAGTGGATACAGCGGTAATGCTTCTGATGCACTTGATTATCAAAATGACATGCAATTCTCGGCGATTGATGTGGATCGTGACATATCGAATACACACTGTGCTGCTAACTATGAGGGTGGGTGGTGGTTCTCACATTGTCAGCATGCTAATCTAAATGGAAGGTACAATTTAGGTTTGACATGGTTTGATGCATCCCTCAATGAGTGGATTGCCGTGAAATCAAGTCAAATGTTAATTACAAAACGTCAAAGTTGTACACTCGATACGGTACACCGAATAAATCATGATAGCTACACTAATATGGATAGCTCTCTTGGTGTTATGGTACAAGCTGAAGCAGCTGGGTCAGGTCTTATATCGGTGATACCGGCATCGACGAGTCACAATGCTAATGACGAAAAACCGTTGACAATAGTTAGTGGTATGGCTCTGCAAAATAAAACGCCTAAACCAGTTACATTTTCAAAAGTTAGAACCACCACAACCATCGCATCTGTAGTTTGAAGTGCAGTATAAAATGATCAATAATTAATTTCCCATATTCACAAAAACACATGAGGAACACCACATAAATATACACGTTTGTATTTATATATATATTATACACGGTGTCAGTAACATTTCAGTCAACCATAAAGTCAGTATAGTATAGAACGCACAGTCAACGTCCCAGATAAATTTTGTATATAGCTACCAATGTCCAGTCATGAATCAAGCGCGAATGACATTTATTTATAGTCCTAGACATGTAACGGTTGGCGATTAGGAACACAAATGATTTAAGTACCTTTTTATTAATTTATTTCAATTTAAACTTGTATCTCGTGTATTATTCTAATGCTGCTGTTCTCCTGTATTTGTTAATCTAGGGCTTTTTTCTTTCCGTTTTTTCTTTCCTTTGTGAGTTGCGTAACAAATTAGGTTAAATGATTTTTAAGAAATTTCCTATTAGGTTAATTATAATGGCGAACGAGGAGTGAACGTGTACATTTTGTGAGGATGAAATATCATTTTTTTCGTATTGTATAAGCCATTTGTTATCCACTTTATTGTTGGGAAAGATATAATGTTTCTTTTTGAATGTGATCGGTTTTTGATACTGAATTTAAAGAAAGACAAACGTTAATTCTATAGAATTCTCTTTGAACTACCAGTGGCCTTCCAGTCGATAAAGGTCAGAGATTGACTACTAAATTTGCACCTTTACATCGAAATGGTGCATGTGAAAAAGCGATTCGAGTTTGCTCTTCATTATGTGTGATTTCTCCAATCGCGTCAGACTTATAAAAAAAAGAGATTTTGCGGAATCTCTCCTTGATTGCGGAAGATTTGGGGACTGTAGTGACCCTGTATGTTATCGTTATGGATAAGAACGTCATTACGTGTGCATTTTTGTTTACCAATCCCAATTGCGCAAAAAAAAAAAAAAAAAATAGGGTCTTGTGTATATGTATTTTAACAAGTCTGCTTTAAGTTTATTACTCATTTTGGTATTTTGTATGCGATACCTCAAGGCCGATCTAGATGTGTGCCGGATTTATACTGGTTAAAACCGATTTACGCCAGGAGACACTATTTTTGTTCCTCACATTTTTCTATGTCCATGTATTCCATAGCGGACCGAGATGGACATGGAGTTCATTTGTAGCTTATACCGTAGATGTATGCGCTTCTTCCTTTTAATCGAAATATTGTTGATCGTTGGGCCGACAAGTCCCCAACTCTTTCTTTCAACGCTTCTCGCATATCATCCCCCTGATGACCCTTTCGATTATATTATTACAAGTAGTCGGATAAATTTACACCCAATATATGACCAAATGAAACTCTTCAAATGTAAATGGAAGCCTCTCACATAATCAGGGGGTTATGACCTTAAATCAGTATTTGGCGATCTGGTTACATACAACAACATCTTATAATTATTATACATCTTATTATAATAATCACCAGGCTCCTCGGTAGTATAGTGGTTAGTATACCCGCCTGTCACACGGAGACCGGGGTTCGATTCCCCGTCGGGGACCCTCTGGCACAAGACTAATGACCTTGCCCGGATAAAACAAATCATTATGGAAAATTTAACAACCCTCAGGACTTGCTAAATAAGGCCAAGACCGGTTCCCGGTTGTAGTGCCGATGATGATGATGATGATAATAATCTCCATATTCACAATTTTCACAAAATACACAACGTTCAAAATTGGTGAGACAAGCTTCCACATGAATCCCGGGTGTAATCAAACTGAATGACACAGCGAAAATTGAAGGAATATGGCATGGATGTTCATAAAGTTCAGACATTGGCAGCGAATACCTAACTACTTGTAATTTGGTTAGTATTTGCTTGAATCATCATCGTATAGGTCCACTTTTTCAATGTTTAGCGAAATAAACTTCGGCTTTGAAGTACATTTCTGCAACCGAAAGTTCATAAAAAGTGTTCGGAGCTAACGTCGCAGGTTGTATTATGGGCATTTCAAGCGCAGTTTCAGCGCTATAGGTTCGTCTCCCGAGGGCTGTTTAGTGTGTGTCCCTCCAAAATCAATGCTTTTTTATTTGTATTAATTGATCCATCCATTTATTTGATTTATTTGATATATTCCCACAATCTATGGGGTTGAGTAAAAACTCGTTGCGTATTATTTGTATGTTTTTCCAAACCATTTATTTATTATGAATCGGAGATATTGTAGCGAGCTTAGGGTTCGCTGGATTAATTATTTTAATTAATAAGAGCCGTTAAACCGATTCTCTTTGTAAACACTTTATTAGTCAGTTAATAACAACCGTTCCTTGATATTCCGGTAATAATTCGGTGACTCTTGTTTCTCTCGAGACTTATCGTTTAATACCCACCGCTTCCGTACTCCGCTTCTTTACTTATCGCCCCGTTCCTTGATATTTCGCTAATAATTCGGTGACTGTTCTTTCTCTCGAGACTTATCGTTTAATCCCCATTGCTTCTTTACTCCGCTTCTTTACATATCGCTTCCTTACTTATCACTTCCTTATTGCTTACTGCCCTCCTTGATCTGCGTGCGACGTATTTATATCGTTTTTTTTTCTCATTCTGATTCGGCGTTTCGTTTCCATCCGTTCCATAGCCTCGAATTTTCTACTGCTCATAGTCTCCGGTTTTCCAGTACTTTCTAGAATATTATAGTACTTTGTTTTGGAGGCCTGCCAGATATCACAGCTGACTGTCATATGCGTCACAATATATTGTTCCTTTTGTTTGACAACCTTTTGCTCTGTTTCGGTAAGCTTCATAATTCTCCGCCCGTACCTTTGCCCTGGCCATATGCCTCCATTCGCCTACTTAATTAAATTCTTCAAACATTCGCTTTTAAGTTAGTTGTAAAGTTTGTCTTCTTATATATATATATATATATATATATATATATATATATATATATATATATATATGTCGCTTATTGTACGCTAAATAAACGGAGCTTCCGCCCTCAGCAAACTTTATTGGTGGTAACTTGAACGATATGTTAATTTACCGCCTCATCTGAATGTAACGTTTTTCCACGTAAAAATTTTTGAAGACTAGAGAAACAAATGTATGTCTAACGGCTCAAGGTCACACTAGGACCCTGGATAAGACAACACATCCCATCCAAGTCAATGAGCCCACACGGGTACCAGATATATATGGTCATTTCGCCAACACACTGGACCTGTTTCTCACCGCCCACCCAAACAAATACACAACTGAAGTTTCTTCGCTCTTGGGCACTTCAGGCCACTGTGTCGTGTCAGCTAAACTTCCTATATGTACGTTAATGAGAAAGCTACCAAAAGAACAGTATGGTTCTACGAGAAAGCCAACTAGGAAGGTCTGAACAACTTTTTTGGCAGGTTAAATTGGTCATTATTTTTCGTCACTAACGATGTTGACTCTATAGCGGACACATTGACAGACACGATTCTACTTGGCATGCGGGCGTTTTTTTTCAAACAGTGTAAAGAGCATCGAACCCAACAGAAATATGTCGTTCGATTCTGGGTGCAGAGGAGCCATTAAGGCCAAAGAGTTGAGCTTCCGGTTGTATAAATCAAACAATACTGAGGAAAACCGGAAAAGAGTTAAGGGAGCTAGGAATGACTGCAATGTGTATATTCAACGCGCCAAGTTCATGCATGACCAGAGAGTGAGAAAAAAAATACTACACTCTCCCACAGGTAGTAGAAACTTCTGGGCATTCTTGAAAAACATTCAAAACTCGGTCTCTTCATCCATTCCATCGCTTATAGTCGATGACAAACCAGTCACCACTGCAATAGAGAAGGCGAATCTACTTGCACCACATTTTGCAGCCACACCAGTTCCACCTCAACTTGAGCATAGGCAACACACCATGAGCCAGATTCGCTTCCGAACGCGTACTGTTGGTCGCGCACTCAAAAAGCCAAACCCACACAAATCCGCTGGTCCGGACGGCATTCCCCCAATCCTCTTGAAGAGATGTCCCTCTTCACTCCTCAAACCACTGCGGCAACTCTTCCATTTGTCTTATTCTACTGTTTGTTTCCCAAATAGATGGAAGTCAGCGAACATTCAGCCAATTCCCAAAAAGGGTGACAAATCATTCCTTTCTTTTTATCGACCCATAGCACTAACTTCAATTCTTTCCAAGGTAATGGAATCACTTATCAACCGTCTACTTTCGAAATATCCGGAATCAAATGACCTCCTCAATGACCTTTAATATGGCTTTCGTAGCAACAGGTCCACAGGAGATGTGATGGCGTACCTTACCGGAAAGTGGAGCCATTCCATCCACAACCTCAGTAAAAGCAAGGCGGTCGCATTGGATATTTCAAAAGCCTTCGACAGAGTTTGGCATCAGCCCTTTTGTCAAAATTGCATTCATATGGTGTGGGAAATTCCCTGATCCAATGGATAAAAGACTATCTTTCCTGGCGTTCAATTCAAGTGATTCTTGATGGTGTCAAATCTGTCTCCCATCAAATTAATGCAGGTGTTCCCCAGGGTTCGGTACTCTCACCCACTCTCTTCCTCATCTTTATAAATGATCTCTTGTCAATTACTCACAACCCAATTCACTCGTTTGCTGAGGACAGCACATTGAGTTTCTCATACTCATACGAACACTCCCGTCCAAACTCTTCGAACGTCACTACCAACCAGCAACTTATGCTTGATACATTGAATTCAGACCTCAACAAGATATATCAGTGGGGATCATCTAACCTAGTAAAATTCAATGCCTTAAAAACCTGTGCTGCCTCTTGTCGTCAAAGGTGAACCCCAAAGTAAATATACTGTCTATGAACGGCACTTGCATCGACGAGGCCAAGGAATTATCAATCCTTGGCACTGGAATTAATTCGACTCTTAACTGTAATGACCACATATTTGAAGCTGTGAAAAGTGCAGCCAAATGTATGGGGTTCCTTAAGAGATGCAAAAGATACTTCACTCCATCGAACCTGGCGACTATTTACAGTGGATATATTCGTCCAAAGAATGGAGTTCAACTCCCATATTTGGTCAGGCGCATTCAAAACTGCACTACACGTGCTCGACAGGATGCAAAAACGAACAGTGAAACTTATTGGGGACCCAGCCGTAAGTCGTTCAATTCCGCCCTTACAACACAGGCGCAACGTATCATGCCTATATCTTTTCTATAGGTATTACCACGGTCGTTGCTCAACTGAACTTGCTGAATGTGTTCCGCCCCGTGAATCTGTGAATGCGCATCAGTTCACGTTGAAAGTGGACTTTGGGCACACAAATATACATAGAGAATCATTCTTTAGCCGAACCACACGAATGTGGAATGTTCTACCTGATCATGTGTTCCCTGGCCGTTGTGATGTCCAGACATTCAGTTAGTGTTAAAAAAAAGGGCTCCAAAGATTGACGAGCTCCGAAGATTTTTAGATTTTTAGATGACACATTCAATTAAACTGTCCATTTGCCGACACGTAGAAACCAAGACCGCTTGCGTTCCACATTTTTGTAATCAATACACGTATCATGACCACTTATCATTCTTCTAAAAAAAGGATAGTTTTCTTCACATTTCAGGACTATATGTTTATACGTCAAATGAACTTCTTTGACTTAATGAGGAATCTAAATCTCCAGGTCGCTTACGTATCCAAGTTTCTTTAGTTAGAAGTGAGCACAAGAAATCGCTGCTAAAAATGGCCAATAGAGTGGATAAGAATACGCAAACCTGTGGGACACTGGTAATAATTTCATGTGAGGCAGATTAGATACCATTCATGGTTGAATACACGCTGACTTCCATCGGTATAAGGACGGACCAATTAAATGGAATAGGTGACAAATGTGAATGATATATCTTCTTTAAAAACATAGCTGGAATGTCATCCAAACCGGTAGTGTTGTAGGGTTCAGCTGTTCGTGTGCTCGAAAAACTGTATCAGTTTCAAATCGAATTTAGTTCATGATGTGCTACTGTTGCTTAATAGGTTTAGAAACTTTGTGTTAGCTGCGAAATGAAGAGCAAATAGATTCACTTTCCTTATTAGAATGATTAGGCTACGGGAGAGTGAAGGGTTTAGGCAACGAGAGAAGGAAAGGATTATGGGATAAGATTTGATAATCTTAAATGTTTACTGCCTGTGGTACTATTAGTCACCTATAACCCTAACACCGTTATTAAGGTAGAATAACCATGAACAGAAGTTCTGAAAAAGTCGGTAAGGTGCTCCCTGGGGTCGCTTTTTGTAGACTTATTGTTCTTTTGGGAGATTTTTCTCTAATACTCTTAAAGGCAACTTAACTGACACAACATACGGAAATACCCAAGGGAGACAAATTTTTGATTGTAAATACACAATAGCGCGGAAGCTGAGAAACAGGTCCAGTTAATGAATAATCATTCATGCCTGATACCTGCGCTGACTCATTAATCGGCGAAGATGCCGACACATTGGTCTTGAGATTTTGTCCATCTTCACGCTTAGGGCCAAGATCTTCTCAATTGTTTAATAGAGCACCGAAACGAAAAATAAGAAAATGAATGATATGCTTTCAAACGTTCACTTTTTGTCACGAGAAGTTAAATCCTGGGTTTAGATATTCAACATATTGTGGCAGAAGCCATACAGCCAAACAGAGACCATACATCATTTCCACATAGATTTAAATTCCAAATATCTTTATTAGCGATTATCCGGTTTAACCCCTGGGCAAGAATTGCTGGCTTACGATTCAGTATGTGGGCAGATTAAGCACAGAAATTGCACATGAAATTGCGAATGTTGCAGTGGTGTTCGCGAAACTCTAGAATAATTGCAGCGACCCTGTACAAAAGACCAATACCGCATGGGAATGAAGTGTATGCTAAACGAGATCGACAACGGATAAGTAAATTTGGGTATCCAGTAGCTCCACTGAATACTTCCAAAAAGTTAGGTCCCCGTTACGAGTATTACGTCACACTCACAAAGTATAAAAATCATTTAAGTATATTGATGTCAATATTCCTGGCGCAAGACTAATGACCTTGCCCAGACAAAATAAATCATTATGGAAAATTTAACAAGCCTCAGGACTTGCTAAATAAGGCCAAGACCGGTTCCCGGTTGTAGTGCCGATGATGATGATGATGTCAATATTAGTAAAACCCATGCAACAGAATTGATCCTGACATTGATAAAAATCATTTGATAGTCTTTATGTTTGGATGTTAATTTATCGTTTGCCCATGACTGATTTAATTGTGCAGGGGTTCTGGTGTAACTTTCAGCGACGAAAGGTTTCGTTTATGGATGTATAGCGTTTGCAACGCCCGTGAAGAACGTGTTTTTTTTTTTTTTTTAATTAGACTTCTCTCGGGAGAGGCCTACCTATAGCGCCGAGTGGGTGCCCCGAGATGCCATCAAATAACTGTTGCAGTTCTTTTTGAACAGTTGCAGGTTGTAACGCTCCGGGAGCACTCGCGTGGAAAGGGAGTTCCACAGCTTCCCCGCTCTGTAACGGAACGAGTTCTGATGTAGGGATGTTCGCACCGTCGGGAGATGAACCACAAACGGGTGCGATCCGTCAGATTGTCTTGTGGAGTGCATATAAACCGAATTGCGTAGAACAATACCAGGAATCTCCGAAGAATTGTGTGATTCAAACCGACGCTATGACGGTTAGAATCACCTAAAATTGAACCAATGTTCAACACATCAGGACACTGCCGCGTGTACAAATTAGATTTCTAAACTCAAGTATACTCAACTGATGTGGAATTACTATGTTATTGCTTGGTATACGGCTGATGCCCTTTTTCATCGATTTTTTTTTGTGTTCTTCACTAATTGATGTTTATTGTGTGTGCCTGTTAGAAACGCCACAGATGTTTTGGCAATCGTTGTTGAATTGGGTGTCTTTAGCTATTTCAAATCTGACTACGCACGGCTCACAACCGTTTGATGACATCACTATGCAGAATGGAAGGACAATTTACCTCTAACTAAATCCACTATCCGATTTAGATTGATTAAACGATCAGCCTTTTTTTTTTTACAATTCTGTATTTATTGACCATCAATAATGTTTACAATAAGCAATACAGATAACTTGGGCTCCTCGATAGTATAGTGGTTAATATACCTGCCTGTCACGCGGGAGACCGGGGTTCGATTCCCCGTCGGGGAGCCTCTGGCGCAAAACTAATGACCTTGCCCAGAAGAAAAAAAAAACAAATCATTATGGAAAATTTAACAAGCCTCAGGACTTGCTAAATAAGGCCAAGACCGGTTCCCGGTTGTAGTGCCGATGATGATGATGAATACAGATAACTTATGATACTTTAGCTATCATTGTTTACATATACCTACTAGTATATTTTTTACACAATATGATAGAAATTAAATATTGATTATGGATTAAGATTGTAGTGGGTAGAGCTTCCTGGAAAAGGTCAGAAAACCGGGATATAGTTATTTACTTAACCTATGCTAATTTTCTTAACTTAACTTAACTTATCTTAACATAGTCTAGTTACCTAATTATTATTGAAAGTTAGTGTGATGTGGAAGGGAGAAGCATAGTGATCAATAGGTAGGTTATGGGTTAGTGAGGATATTGTCATATGCAAAATATTGGAGAAAGGTTGAATATTACTACGAGTATATAAATTGGTGAGGTGAAAGCTCAGTATTGTGGTATACAATCTCATTAGAGTTATTAACCACCTGCCAGAGGCGAAGAACGTTCTGATGTGGAGACAGTTCGGGAAGGCAGTTCGGTTATCTGACGGAGTCGATGTCAGCGCGTTTATTATCGGGTTGGGATTATTGGGAAGATTGTCGATAAATTTGATGGACAGCTCGAGGAAGTGTCGATCTATACGTTCAATATTAGCGGCATAGTAGAGCGAACTACTGTTGTAATATTTGTGGGAGTTGGGATGTCGGTTGAGGCCAGTGATAAGTCTGAAGCATTTCCTTTCGAAGATGCGTAGCTTCTCCATTTGGGCGGGTGTGATATGGTACCATATCGGGCATGTATATGTAAGAGTGGGTCTGATTATCTGTTTGTAGATAAGTGATTTAACTTTGGGGGAGAGACCATTCGGCTTGTACATCGCTTTTCTGCAGAGATTAAGTTGAATTGCGGCTAAAGCGATGAGCAGAAAAACTATATTCCATCGATTAGCACTTTAATATTCATATTTGGCGAACCAACAATGTTTCACAAATATAATATAATAAACACCTTTCTGTTAAGATTTTTTTTATCATTGTCTCTTGCATGACTAAATATTTGAAAGTTTAGATGTAGTAGATATTTGAATTTATTCTAATTGACAAAGGCTGAAATTATCGTTAAACCACAAGCTTACACGACACTATTGTGGAAAGTCTACAGAGCCTGCTCAGGATAACCATCCTTGGAGCACCCTTCGCTTCCGAGCACTCAGTTCAAACCAAGAAGTTCTTCTGACCCACTCTGTATAGTGAATATAATACATGATAGCGCTAGTAAAGCTAGTCCAATCTCCCGCATCTTCTCCAGATCAACCTTCAATTTCATTAATTGATTCATGATTTGCGCGAAGGACTATTACATGTTTGGCGGTTTGGTGGTCGATGTCACTGCGGAAAGATGCTGGATTGTTCCGCCGAACACTGCTTACCAAAGAAGACAAATACACCAGCGGAGATAACACAACAAAACACGGAAAATTGTTTCGGTAGAATCTTCTTTATTGTTTTCCTTTAATTCCTTTTTTTTTTTTGTACAGCACTTAAAACTAATGGACACAATCGTACTGGCGAAGACGCTCACACACTGGTTTCATATGTTCAGTTAAATTACACCCGTTGCTAGGTGAATTAAATCGCGATTCATCGACTTGGAATTGATGCGATGTGTCACTACGTTACTTTCGCACCTCAAGAATACAAACTGAATCAATGCGGTATCCGGCACGCGTGCGCTTTCGTCCGACACTAAAAGTATTGTCAATTGTTCGTATTAATATGGTGTCGTACTCGCGATAGATCCTCTTTCGTGTCAATTTTACTCGGTTTTATTTTAACTACTTTGCACTGCGCGGACCGCAGTGTAGTAGTTTATTAGTCGGAAACTCGAAGTAGACTTTTCGGTTCGACTATATCCTCTAGGCTTTTCTGTTCGACTATCTCCTCTAGACTTTTTTGTTCGACTATCTCCTCTAGACTTTTCCGTGCGACTATCTCCTCTAGACTTCTCTGTTCGACTATCTCCTCTAGCCTTTCTGTTCGACTATCTCCTCTAGACTCTTCTGCTCGACGATCTACTCTAGACTTTTCTGTTCGACTATCTCCTCTAGACTTTTTCGTTCGACTATCTCCTCTAGACTAAATTCCAATTCCCCATCGGGAAGGGAAATCGTCCCAGCGCATCTCTGCACAGAACTTCCCATCATATCTGCTAACAGACTTTTCCATAGTATCTGTTAACAGCATAAATTTCCCATTGTATCTCAAAAGGAGAATTTCCCATAGTATCTGAAAAGGAGAAATCGTTCCTCATAATCATCAACATCATTAGCTGTTGGTTATCGGAATTTTGTTCCTTTGTCTTACGATCGGATGCCGCCGCTTATTCTCCGATCTTTTCCTCAGGATTTGTTTATACCGCACATCTGGCCTGAGAAGCAAAGGTTCTCGTGCTATTCAGATGGGTACAAAGGACTACGGGATGTAATGCTTTGTTTTTAGTTCCTCTCATAAACATCTATCGTGGGTAGTGTTAAGAGTTGATGGCGGCATAACTGCTAATCGGCAGCGCAACGATATGCCTTGTTTGCACAAGTGTGCCTTTAGCGTTATGGTCATGCCAGGTATTTAGGTGTTAATTTCCATTAGCTACCAGAATAGGCATCCGTTGTTCGGTTTATTTACCGACAATGGTATTTCATGGGAAACATCGCGTTGATGCTTAGGATAGGTGAGTGATTTAGATGCGACGCTTTCCTGTATGGCGCATTTGCTTAGATGCGAAACTTTCCTGCCTTTTGGAATTGGGTTGAATGCAATGTATGGATGGGTTGAACTCGATATTGGGAGCTTTTGAACGTTTAGTTCCTTGCTTTCTTCTTCTTTTTTTTTTTTTTTTTTTTTTTTTTTTTTTTTTTTTTTTTTTTTTTTTTTGAAAATGAGTTATAAGCGATAAGAAGTCGTGTCTTTTAGGAGTTTTATAAATTGTTAAATGAAGACGCAAACTTGAGTACCAGGTACTTTTAACTAAAAGTTCTCATAAATATCCTTGAAATGTTTTGTGGTTTTGTATTATTTAGATTATGCGTGACACTCAGAAAATCTCCATAGCATACAATCCAAATCTCTTAAAGCTGCTAGATTTTTTCCCTTGTGTAAAAAAATCAACTAACAGTAATAAACTAATACATTCCGACTTTTTTGAAAAACACACTTTAAGGTGCCTCTCTCAAGTATAACTGGAAAATCAACCACTTCTTGTGTAACTTTTTATAGGTATACCCTTCAGTCAACACAAAAATATATATATATATACATATGAATATAAAGGACTTAATTTACATCGAAGCATGTTTTTTTTTGGGGTTTCGTCCACTCGCCAACGTGAGGCTTTTTTTTAATCCGACACTGCGGCAGTGAAATCTCGGCTCTTCAAACATATCGAAAAAGGTTGCGTCATTTTCAAAATGAGGTCTGAAACTACGAAGTGGACCATTTCCCACTTTTAAAAAAATATGAATGAAAACATGCGTTTTGAAATGGAGATCTCTAGAAAATGATTTTTTATTTTTATTTTTAGTCAGAATTATCAGGTCGCAAAGATTAAAATGGACCGGGCATCTAACGGGAATAGCCAAAAACAGAATCGCCCATTGAATTCTTGGAAAGACATCTGTGGGGAGGCCGTGATCTAGGGGGGAGCATAACGTCACGCGTGACCTTAAGGAAATCGGATTTATTAGCGAAGCATGGAACGAAAGAACAGAATACTGCGATTTACCCGAGTTGATAAGATAAAGGATTTTTGGGGTTCCAAGTTTTGGTTCGTGGTTCATAAAAACCATCTTAGCAAAACGAATGCTCCAGGATTTTAGCAATCGAGTGGGAAGATAGAAGTTGTGGAAAAAGTGAAATATGTTCTTTTAAGCAAGGACGTTTTTTTTTTTTGTTTTTATTAAATAACATCCTTTATTGAATATGAATAGTAAAATCTTAACAATTTAATTTAATACTAGGTTTAAATTGTACTTAATTTAGTTTAATTAAGTAAAACGTGTAAGGGTTTACTGGACCAGTGTTCAGCTCCCAACTCGATTTTAGTACGTTCGATTCTAACATATTAATTCATGAGGTTTCGTCCGTTTTAGCCGTCTCATTTCGTCCGTAATATCCAAGAGCTGAATAGCTTCTACGTTGGTATGATTATGTAGGCGTCTTTCGTGTTTGACAGCATATTCTTGGATAACTTCATAAATCCATTTGATCTCTAGGGGAAAAGGCGATTAAGGTTTTAAATATGTAAATATATTTGCTCTCGTAATGTCATATGTATATGTGTAAATAGCCAAATAACCTGGAAGTTCAAGATGTCGATCTGAGAGATTTTATAAACATAAAGGACTCTATGTGAAATGAAAAAAACACGATATCCTAAAAAATTTTCTTGAGAGAGTTCCCTTAAAGCAACTATTAATAGCCATATAGTATCAAGAGATATACATCGCGATTCTTTATTTGGGTGAGTGAATTTTCAAGCTTCGAATTAAAATTGAAATATTTCAAGTCCCTGAATACACCTTACGGCCTGGTAGATTAACCCGAATTCCTCTTCAGTCTACGTGGTTAAAACAACGGATCAATAATTTTATGCTGTCAAATGTGCTTTGTCGTCTTCAAGAGTCTTTTCTTCTCTATCTCAGTTGTTAATCAGCTACTGAAATTCGTATGACTGCGTTTCAAAAGCAACAGCAACTTACATCCGTCCGATCACAGTCGCAACGATCCAGTTTGCTTTCACTTAGGCGACAAATTTCTCTGTATTTCGAAATTTACCATAAAGCCTTAATAAAAAGCAGTATCAAAAAAACATAAGAGAAAGCGAACATTCGATTCCATAGTCATAGCAATAATTTTTCGGTTGAGTTTTTTATTTAAATGACAGCGTTTTCTTTTATTTATTTTAGTAGTGTAGTAAAATTTATATTGTAATTGTAATCAAAGATTAAATTTTAAGATCTCCAGACAAATAAATAGATATATAAAAATAAAATTTTCAAAAGTGAGACATGTCAACAAAAAAACAAAAATAAATAAAAATAAAAAGCCAGTATATCTATGTGTACAATAAGCCATAATATTCTATGTCGCTTAATTATGCAGGTAAATAATAAATTGTAATACAAGCAAATGAAATAAGAAAATTATGTAAGGATAAAAGAGTTGAGATAAAAAGTATTATGAGATATAATTTGTATAAGAAATTAAGCATATAGTTTTTCTTACACGGAAATCGAAATTTTAAAAGTTAAATGCCAAAGAAGGAATTGTGCGATCAGCGGTAAATACACACATTACTAATTGTACAAATAGAGAATATTCCATATCTGTCGCTAAATATAATTAATTTTTAGGTATTTGTAAAAAGATGTCAACTATATAGCAATGAAAATATTGTTGTGCTTTTTATATAAAAAAAAAACAAAAAACAGAAACTAATACAAAGAGTTATCTTTTTTTTCAATACCAATATAAGCTCAATATATTGTACGTGAACACATGTTAAGATATAATATTCGTGTAAATATATTTAACTAAAATTTAATAAATATCAGTGTAAAAAAAAAAAAACGACCAACATCATTTTTCTTTCATCGGATCTGAATTTGGGTTTTCTTCGTCTTTTGTTTTGAGGGAAGAGGTTACTTATTTATATTTATTTATTATTAAACTTAATAAACTTTTAAACATATTACATTCATATTACTAGTTTCACATCTAAGTAGTATGTTTCTTAGCATAAAGGATGATGATCAAAAATGGTTGTGCGGAATAAAAAGACTGTTTTCAATCAGATTTTTAAGTGATGGGAGCCAAATATTCCCATTGAAAATTTTCTCTTACATTCGACAAATTTGAGACCGTAGTCATTTTAGTGTCGATCTTCATCGGAGTGGAACGGTTCCGCTCTCTATGTTCTATGACACTTGAAGATATCCCAATCCTTTTTAATATTACTCACATTTTTGAATAAACAAAAAATGAAACAAAGAACCGGTTCAAAAGTTAGAAGTAAGAGAGCTACTATCCTGAAGAAGTGTCGAACAGTAAATATTACTACTCATTGGCTAATTATATCCCCCGCTTTGTAGAAACCCTGACATGGTGCGCGGGCCTAAATAACCATGAATCACTCAGGCTATGCATACGCTTCCAACGAGGAGTAACACACAAAGATCTGCCATCCCTAATCCAGGCTGTTACGCGTTACCGTGCCTATTGGATAGTTTTCAGCCAGGGGTATACCGACTGTATTATAACGGCGCCTCTCTGACACCGGGTCGAATCTAAGCAGTAAGCAGACCTTACCATATCAAAGAGGGGCTCTGATATGGCGGACTATTTGAAACCCAAGACTCGTGGGAACAAACATGAATTATCAATATACAGAAAACAACCCCACGAAAAACGCGGTAGGCGTAGGTGTGATGAGCCGACACTACCATGAGGGAAGAAATCATCAAGAAAACACCTACTCGGCAAAAGAAGACGTAGGGAAAAACGGAACAAGCGGGTTATACACATCGGTACGTGGAATGTTCGAACGTTATATAAACCAGGCGCGATACAGACGGTCGTAAAAATATTTGTAACCTCGAAGAGTCGTGGGAACAAAAATGAATAACTGTTCGCGGCGCCTTGTCCTTAAAAGGACGAGGGTCTGTAGCGGTTCT
Source organism: Microdon myrmicae (assembly GCA_963931805.1). Taxonomy (NCBI): domain Eukaryota; kingdom Metazoa; phylum Arthropoda; class Insecta; order Diptera; family Syrphidae; genus Microdon; species Microdon myrmicae. The sequence continues at coordinate 75,375,574 of OZ007496.1, forward strand.
ACAAACCGTACAAACTCACTACAGGTTGGAGTATCCTTCGCCGCCAAGGACCTTTACTCACCTTTCGCAGCACACGTGCCCACAGATACGTGTGCCAATAGTCATTACCATACCTGTAACAAAGGTTATGTGAAATTGCAACAACGTTGAACCCGATATCAAAAATCAAGAAACTTAACGTTCAAAAGCTTCCAATATTGAGTTCAACACATCCATACATCGTATGCAAAAACAATTTCAAAAGGTCAGCTAAAGCATCGCATCTAACCAATGCGCCAATGCAGCAAAGCATCGCATCATCATCATCATCATCGGCACTACAACCGGGAACCGGTCTTGGCCTTATTTAACAAGCCCTGAGGCTTATTAAATTTTCCATAATGATTTGTTTTTTTTTTTCGGGCAAGGTCATTAGTCTTGCGCCGGAGGCTCCCCGACGGGGAATCTAATCACGGTCTCCCGTGTGACAGGCGGGTATACTAACCACTATACTATCGAGGAGCCAAAGCATCGCATACAGGTCACCTATCTCCCATCCTAAACATCAACGCGATTTTTCCAAAGAAATACCATTGTCGGTAAATAAACCGAACAACGGATGCCTATACTGGCGGCTAATGGAAATTAGCACCGAAACTCCTGGCATGACCCGAATGCTAAGGCACACTTGTGCAAACAGAACGAATCGTTGCGCTGCTGATTAGCAGTAAAGCAACCATAAACTCAACACTATCCCCGATAGATGTTTATCAGTGAAAGCCAAATAAAACGAATCGTTGTGCTGCTGATTAGCAGTAAAGCAACCATAAACTCTTAACACTATCCCCGATAGATGTTTATGAGTGAAAGGCAAACAAGCATTACATCCCATAGTTCCGTGTACTCATCCGAATTGCATGAGACCCTTTGTCTGCATGCCAGATGTGCAGTACAAACAAACCAGAGAATGATCGGAGAATAAGCGGCGGCATCCGATCAACAGACAAAGGGACAAGATCCCGATCACCAGCAACTAATGGTGATGATGATGACAATGATCTTGATGAAAGATTTCTCCTTGTACAGAAACTATGGGTGATGCAGCTAACAGATACGCTGGGAAATTCTGTTAGCAGACAGGATGGGAAGTTATGGCAGAGATGCGCTGGGAAGATTTTCCCCTGCCGAGGGTGAAGTAGGCAGTCATTCAGACGTCATTAGAGAGACAAGTCGAAATCGAGAACCTAAAAGGGAAGGTGATAAATTACGTAAGGTCGTGAATAGATTTTGAATTCGTTGAGTGTCGATTGAGGTGACATCCCTTGCCTAAGATCTTGCGGTGTAGCAGTGTGTCACAACACACGGAGAATAAAAGAATAACAAATCAATAACTACTTGCATTGAACAAATCCGTAGCTTTCGAATAGTGTTAACCGAACAATTCATTAACTACTTACATTGAACTAATCCGTAACGTTTGAATAGTGTTAATTGAGAAAACCAATAACTCGGTGAACAGTGTAAACACCACAAATAAATAAATGTTTGCATAGTAGACACTACCGAAAATATTAACTCTAACCTATATCTATGTGAATTCAATAAAGCGAAAAATTAAGAACAAAACATTTGTACAGCGTTTACTTCGTGGCAAATTCGCCGCGGTGGCTTATTGTTAACAGTGTCTTCTCCAGGTTCGTTTTTCATTTGGAATAGTGTTCAGCGGAGCACATTCCCAATCGTCCGGTACAAAACCGCCAAATTTATCTTTGTTACGGCGCTCCCTAGTTGCTCGTTACGGCCGCCGGCGTGCTTCCTGGGCCTCCGGGAAGAGTGACGACCGGTTGTTGAATAGAGGCCTCGAAATCGGCCGGGCCCAATAAAAATACTTTTCAAGTACAAAATAAACTTTATTTATTAATTATATTTAGAATAATTTTGTTTATTTGAATGGTGCCGTTGAAGCTCGGAGGCCAATCGGGACTGAACTACGAATCCAAAATCCATCGCCCTTTTATACAAATCTTCATTGAGATTTGTATGTGAGAAATTGGAGAAAAGGCATGGGATATCTAGTCTTAGACTATACACATCTGGCTACAACGTAGATGGGGATAAGGATTTTAGAAATCGCGTGTATGGGAACCAAATGCATATTTTTTACCATGGGTTTGTTTGCGTATGACGATATGCATTTTGGCGTTTAGTTTTTAGGAATCTAGGGGAATTGATTAATTAAATTTGTCTAGCACTGGATTGAATGTTAGTTTGGGGATATGGATGGATGATATAGTAGGTGGATGTGTATGGGGATGTAGTGATCCTAAATCACTACTCCCATCCAAACCCCATTATTATCTATAATCCCAATCTTCTTCCCATAGTAAATCATACGAGTGACAAATTAAACAAAAAGTGATTCAATTCCCAACTACTCTACCATTTATTCATAATTCACTTGGACATATGTTATTGTCCAAATAAATTATATGCGCGACAAATTAAACCAAAAAGCCATTTGTCGCACATTGATTCAATTCCCATTAACCCTATTATTATGAAATGCCCAAATCCAAATGCATTTCATAATTTTTCCTTCCGGGAATTTGTTCAACCAAATTCGCATCCACTCCTTAGAACCCCATTCTAATTGAAGTACACACAAAATCGTGTTTGTGCCTCTTGGAAATTTTATGTAGAATTTTTAACAAATCTCTGTCCCCACAGAGTATAAAAGGGCGGTGGATTTTTAATTCGTGTTGACCGTTCGTGGGGAAAAGTGGAAAACACCTCGGACAACAGGAAACTGCGAGGGAGGTCCCTTCAGTAAACGTGTTGCCACCGGCTGTATGCCAATAATACCCCCGGCTTGGACTAATAAAACTGTGCCAAACCTCTCGGTACACTTCACTGCACAAAAAGTCATTCCTTTGGGAAAATCGTACACACCAAAGGCAGCATCATCCACATCCCCAAAACCAAGGACCGCTCCAAATATAAAGGCCACTCAACCAGCGGTCACGGTCGACCCACCTGCTTTAAAAAAGAGGCAGCAACCTGGGGGCTTTTCACAAGACCTCAACCTAAAGGAGTTCGTCGGTGATATGAACCGACAAGGAATCTCGGACTTTAAGGCAAAGATCCTGAGTCCAAGCCTCAATAAAATCGTAACCTACGATCGACAGACGATCTGTAAGGTTAACGATACCCTGAAGGCCAAGGAGGTGAATTATTACACATTCACTCCGGCCGACGAAAAGTCGAGGACCATCCTCTTAAAACGAGTCGCTGCCTGTTGGGAAAAAGACGACATCGTAACTGCCCTTGAGGCAACATTTCCTAACGTCAAATTCACCGACGTTAAAAAATTGTCGCTTCCAACTCTTCATCAACAAGTTGTCTTCGAGGTATTTCATAATAATGAAATACCTTAATGCCGACGTTGGGAACGTTTCGGGCATGTCTCCCGGAATTGCAACATGGATCGCCGTTGCGTCCGTTGTGGACAATCGCGTGACATTGGCAAATGCGAACTCCCGCCAGCAAAATACGATCCCACAACAAATGTCGAGGATGAAATTACGTTGCCAACTTGCTGCAACTGCAGTAAAAAAGGGCATCCGGCCAGTTACAGGAACTGCCCCAAATATAAAGAGATAGTCCACAGAATCAAGGAGACCCGAGCTAAACAAGTAGCCAAGTCAAACTTCGGAAAACAGGCCACACAACATTTCGTCCAAAATGGATTTACATTCGCTGAAAAGGTTAAAGGAATCCAAACAAAGAATTTGAAAACTCGACCACCTCTCCCCCACACAAAACATATTCAAGTTCCTAAGCTCCGTATACCACTCACATAAAACGAATAATGGCCCCATTAATCCCGAAGATATCGGCCAGTTAATAAGGTCCTCGGGACGTACACCCTTCATCATAGGCGGCGATTTCAACTCCAGGCATCCCCACTGGAACAACTCCGTCTCTTGCCCAAACGGCACAAAGTTGTTCCAATGGAACACCGAAAACAATCATGCCCTCAACTTCGAAATAGTCGCACCTACGGTTGGTACCCGAGGCAACTCCATCCTGGACATCTTTATTGTGTCCAAAGACTTACTCCCCAAATCTCTCCTCCCGAAGTATCGGCGGGTCTATATGACTACCTAAAACTTCTGAGACTCATGTCCCGAAGTACAAACTTGAAAAGACATCAGATTCCCCTTGACGACTTCACTCTTCGTATCATCCGGAGCGTAAAAAGCTTTGCGGGATGAGATATCGTCACCGCTTCACGCAAAGGCAGCCATTAATGCGCATGAATATTGGTACACTGATAAAACGGAGAATCCAAAACAATCGTACCCGACAATTGGAAGACAAACTAAAGGGTATTCAGATGGACCAGAACATTTATAAAAATGTTAAAAAGATATGTGGCACTTCTCGTATCACTGGGCCAATCATGCACAACGGTCTTGTTGTCAATAATGACGCCAATAAAGCAAACATCATCGGAGAGACCTTTGAAAATAATCACAAGCTCACTCTCGAGGATGGCGACCCGGAAACTAATGCAATAATTAGTTCAGAGGTTCACAATAAATTATACAACTTTAACGAGCTAATGGTTGTCTTTCACTCAGCTAACAGTGCATACTTCAATGACACACGTGATAATAGTCACGTCTTCGTCACACCAAATACCCTACAGAACCTAGTTAAATCTCGAAACCCCAAAAAATCACCCGGTATCGACAACACGTCGTACCACTCGTTGCGAAGGCTTTCTGCTTTATTCCTTATAAACCTCTCCATTCTGCTCAACCATGCCTACAACATAGGGTACTTTCCGCAAGCTTGGAAGCATGCTGTTGTCTGCAAAATAGAAAAAGCTGGGAAACCAAATTATCACCTCTCAAGCTTTCGTCCTATTTTGCTCTTTACCTGCATCAGCAAAATATATAAACAATTCATATACGTGAAGCTAAATAAATTTATCAGTGTCAGGAAACTAATACCTGGTTTTCAATTTGGATTTAGACGAGCGCGCAGCAGCACCTTGGCTCTCAACATTTTTCAAAACCACGTTTGCGTGCGCCTCTTTAATAAGGAACGCACCATTGCGGTGAGCCTGGACATTGAAAAGGCTTTTGACACAACCTGGATCGAAGGTTTCGTTTTTAAATTACTGAATACTGGTCTCAATAAAACGGTGTGTAGTATCATCGACCAGTTCGTTCTAAACAGAACCTTCCAAGCTCGAGTGGATGGAAAGCTTTCCCGAACTTTCAACGTCGCTGCAGGCGTACCACAGGGCTCCATTCTAGGGCCCATCTTATTTAATATCTACACCTCAGATATTCCTCGCCCTGTGGGTGGTAGAGTAAACCAGATTTGCTATGCGGATGACGTCCTAGTGTACACGTCATCTAAAAAAAAAATCGCAACAAACCGACTCAACCGTCATCTGGACCAACTGTATCAGTATTACAGTCGATGGAAAATTCGACTTAACCCATCTAAAGCAGTAGCTATAATTCTGAGTAGTAAACACTCCCAACATACTTCTCGATATTCACAGAATCTCCGAATACAAATAGGAGGTACTACGATTAGACCACAGGCAGGATGATATATATATATATCTATACCCCAAAAATGAATTTCATCAAACTTGTGACCCACATTCTTCAAAGGGGCCTCGGCCGGTCTAAGCAACTGCACAACATCTTGAAGTGGAGCAAACAAGTTGACACCAAAGTTAAGCTTCTCTGCTATAAGCAGCTAATCCGACCTGGAATATCATACGCCTTTCCCATATGGTCCTGCATATCTTCGGCCTAAATGGAAAGACTTCGAGTTTGTCTCCCTAAGGTCGGCCTCTCGCCACCCCATTTTTTTTTTTTAATTCGTCATGAGTCGAAATGCGGAGGCCGAGACCACGGCCACAAAAATACTTTATTATAAAATAAATCCAAAAAGAAAACACAATAGTTAACATCGCCTTTTCATTTTTAATGCCCCGACAGAGACTTTCCACGGTGATAAGCAAGAATTAACTCAAAATATTACCCTACCGGGATATTAATAAAATGAAATACATGGGTGGCCTGAAAAGTTTCCGACCTAACAAAGATACAAGACATTTTTTCTTAAAATTTATTTTTATTTTTCTATATAGTCTCCTTGTAAATCTACACACTTCTCCCAGTGATCCTCCTATCTCTCTAAGGGGCCCAAATAGTACTCGGCGTTTTTCTCTGCAAAATAACTGTTCCCGAAGGTGATTGCCCCCTCATTTGACGAAAATCTCTGTCCTCCGAGCGCAATTTTTACATTAGGAAACAAAAAGGAGTCGCTTGGGGCTAGATCTGGAGAAGGCGGATGGTCAAGCAGTTCAAACCGTAATTCGTGGATTTTGCAATGGAAACCGCTGAGGTGTGAGACGGCGCGTTGTTTTGGTAAAACTGGTATTTTTTTTCCAAATGTCGCCGTTTTTCCGCAATTTCAGTTGATCAAGTAATGATGCGTAGTGTGCTCCTGTAATAGTTTTTGCTTTTGAAGGTAATAGATTAAGATAACACCATGGCTATCTCAAAAAACAGTCGCCATAACTGTCTCAACAGAAAAAACAGTTTTTCCTTTTTTTTGAGTCGTTTCCCCCTTTGCCGTCCACTGTTTTGACTGTATTTTTGTTTCGGGCGTATAATGGTGTATCCAAGTTTCATCGACAGTAATTAATCCTGGCCAAAACACGGACGTTTTGCATCTAAACTGCACCAACAGAGTGTTGGAAATGTTCATTCGAACACGTTTTTGGTTTAACGTGAGCAAACGCGGCACCCAACGCGCGGGCAGCTTTCTCATGACTTTGATTTAATATGTGACAAACACGTTCTTTGGACATTTTCATAGCCTCTTCTACCTCTCTCACTTTATTTCGGCGGTCGTCTAGCGCCATTTGGTGAACTTTAGCGATTTGATCGTCAGTTATTGCAGTTTTTGGACGACACAAACACTAACACTTCATCGTCTCCCAAGCTCTCACGGCCACGTTTAAATTCGGGTACTCAAAATTTCACGGTGGTAAATTATGGTGCAAAGTCCCCATACAAAGAGTCCAACTCATCTTTGATATGCGTAGCCGTATTGCCTTTCAAAAACAAAAAATTTAATGAAGGTCGATACTCAATTTTGTCCATTTTCACAAAAACACTCACATCAACTCACTCAAACGACTGTCAAATAAAAACTACGCTTCCAAAATGGCTGAAATTTTGGCGAGTAACTGTCAAAAGATGCACAACAACATTTACTAGCTTTTATTGACGAGTGCTGCTATCTTTACGTTGAGGTCGGAAACCTTCCAGTTCAGCCTCGTATGTGTGTGGGAGGAAAATGGTAAGGCTTCGTGAAGTATTACATAACCAATCTACACAAAACAAACCTATGAAAAACCCGGTAGGCGTAGGTGTGATGGGCCGACACTACCATAAGGGGACAAATCATCAAGAAAACACCGACACCACAAAACGAAGACGTAGGGAAAACCGAAAAAGTGGGATATACACGTCGGCGAGTCGAATGTTTCAAGGTTATATAAATCAGACGGTCGTAGACAGCGTTAACCAAAACAAAATGGACATCGCCTCGCTTCAGCAAGTCCGACTCCCACATCAAGTAATCAAAACCAACGGGTTTACACTGGTGTGTGAAGGCCCTCATACACATAACGCCGGATTCGGCTTGATTATAAGCAAGAATATTACGCCCCATGGAAAAGATGTGAGATTTAATATAGACCGGATCTCGGTGCTACAAATACAGAGCCAATGATACAACTATGTACCAGGTGTACCGTAAAAAGTAAAAAAAGTTTATTTTTTGGGAAAGTAAAAAACATTTTACTCGAAGTATTGGCCATTGCTTTCTACACATTTCGACCACCTTTCTGGCAATTTGTGGATACCACGCCAATAAAACCGATCGTCTTTTGAAGCAAACCATTCGGAGACCCAATTTTCGACTTCTTCGTAGGAATTGAAATGCTACTCAGTCAATGCGTGTCCCATCGATGAAAACAAATGGTAGTCAGAAGGAGCCAACTCTGGTGAATAGGGCGGGTGGGGTAACACTTCCCAGCCGAGAGCTTTTATTGTTTCTTTGACGGGTTTTGCTGTATGACTGAGAGCATTATCATGTAATAAAATTACCTTTCCGTGTCTTGTGGCCCATTCTGGTCGTTTTTCGATCAATACGTGGTTCAAATTGATCATTTGTTGTCGGTAGCGTTGCGCATCAACAGTTTCGCCAGGTTTTAGAAGTTCATGATACATCACCCCCTTCTGGTCCCACCAAACACAGAGCATTGTCTTTTTTCCGAACTGATCAGGCTTTGCAGTCGATGTTGACGTTTCTCCTGGATGTACCCATGACTTTTTGCGTTTAGGATTTTCAAAATAAATCCATTTTTCATCACCAGTCACAATTCGATGCAATACTGACTTACTTTGGTGTCGTAGAAGCGACGTTTCACGTGTGGTGTTTCGCTTTTCCATCTGTCTGTCATTCAATTCATGTGGCACCCAGTTTCCACACTTTTGGATCTTTCCCATAGCTTTTAAACGGTCAGAAATTGTTTGCTGTGCAACCTTTAACATGTATGCCGTTTGTTTTTGAGTTAAAGTGTCATCTTGATCCAATATTGCTTGCTATTCGGCGTCTTCAAACTTTTTTGGTGGTCTTCCATGTTCTTCATTTCGCGCATCAAAATCATTATCTCTGAACCGCTTAAGTCATCTTTTGCATGTTGCTTCCGATAGAGCATGATCACCATAAGCCTCGACAAGCATTCGAGGCGACTCTGCAGCACTTTTCTTCAAATGAAAACAAAACATTAATGCTTTCTGCAAATCATCATTTTCTGGTACAAAATTCGACATTTTGAACTGGATTAAAAAAAAAAATGTTGTTTGTACAATGACTTGATGCATACTAAATATGTTTGACAGATGTCATATCAACCAAGTAAAAAATATATATGGGCTCGTTCACAACAAACGTTCCCTATCAATACATTTGTATCACCGACACACCTGGTATTTATAAACGTACACGCCCCAACAGAATCTACCGACGCCCAGCCGAAGGACACGTTCTACGACACCGTAGAGGAAGTATTAGGTGTACAACTATGCTTCCGCCGTTTTTTTCCGAAATTCGAGGCTTTATTGTAAAAAACTGGTTATACATTTATGATTCAAAGTATTGTCCATCGCTGGCCACTACTTTCTCCCATCTTTCGGGCAGCATATGAATCCCGCGTTGAAAAAACTGGTCATCTTTTGAATCGATCCACGAATCGATCCAATTTTTTACTTCTTCATAAGACCGGAAGTGCTGGTCAGCCAGGCCGTGTGCCATTGATCGAAACAAGTGATAGTCCGAGGGGCAACGTCTGGAGAATACGGCGGGTGGGGTAGGACTTCCCATTTCAAAGTTTCCAAGTATGTCTTCACCACTTTCGCAACATGGGGACGAGCATTGTCATGCTGTAAAATCACTTTATCATGTCTCTCGTTGTATTGCGGCCGTTTGTCTTTCAATGCTCGGCTCAAACGCATTAATTGCGTTCGATAACGATCGCCTGTGATTGTTTTAGTCGGTTTTAACAACTCATAATACACTACGCCGAGCTGGTCCCACCAAATACTGAGCATGACCGTGGAACCGTGAATATTCGGTTTGGCCGTCGACGTGGAAGCATGGCCGGGATATCCCCATGATCCCATCTGCGCTTGGGATTATCGTACTGAACCCATTTTTCGTCCCCAGTTACAATGCGATGCAGAAATCCCTTCCGTCTTTGCCTTGCAGCTGTTCACAAACACACAAATGCCGTTCAACATCTCTCGGCTTCAACTCGTACGGCACTCAATTTCCTTGTTTCTGAATCATTCCCATGACTTTCAGGCGTTTTGAAATGGCTTGTTGCGTCACTCCCAATGATCCTGCCAATTCTTGTTGCGTTTGACACGAGTTTTGATCAAGTAATGCCTCCAATTCTGCATCTTCGAAAACCTTCTCTCTTCCACCGCCATGCTGGTCTTCGACGTTAAAATCGCCGTTCTTGAAGCGCTGAAAGCATTCTCGGCGCGTTCATTCACTAATAGCGGCCTCACCAAGTAATGCCTCCAATTCTGCATCTTCGAAAACCTTCTCTCTTCCACCGCCATGCTGGTCTTCGACGTTAAAATCGCCGTTCTTGAAAAGCTGAAAGCATTCTCGGCGCGTTCTTTCACTAATAGCGGCCTCACCATAGGTATTTGAGAGCATTCGATAAGCCCCCGCCGCAGATTTCTTCATATTAAAGCAGAAAATTAAAACCTCCCGTAAATGACGAGAATTTGACTCGTAAGCTGACATGTTTAATCGAACATAACTTTATGATGCAGACACAAATCGACCTATATTTCGATGGCGTTATTTTTACAAATACCTAAGCTTATTGTATGACATCTATGATCTATTTATTTCAACTACCACTTACCAAAGCAAAGTTGTACACCTAATATTTGATGAGATCTCATCATTCGATGTTAAAATCCTCCGCGGGGACCTCAATGCGAAAATTGGAAAGGAAGACATCTTCCAACCTACTATAGGTAAAGAGAGCTTACACGACGTTTCAAATGATAATGGAATGCGAATTATAACGTTCGCACCGTCGAAAGATGTGGCAGTGAAAGTACAATGTTCAAGTACGAGCAAATTCATAAACCCACATGGATCTCACCCGACGGCCGAACGCGTAACCAAATAAACTACTTCCTCTTAGACAAAAGACACTGCTCGAATATCCCTGACATAAGATCATATACAGGAGCAGACTGTGACTCAGATTTTCTTCTAGTGATGGCCAAATTAGGAGTCGACTCGTAGCAAACCCGCACGGGCAGTCACGGGAGACGAGCAAAAAGTTCGGCACTGATAAACTAAAAGATCTGCGCAAAAGGGCTGAATATCAAGACGAACTAACGAAGAAATTTAGCATCCTATGGAATGAGGGTAGTGAGGAAGAGGAAACCAATAATGTGGACACTAGATGGGTATCTGTCAGAACGTAACCAAACAAACAGCCCAAAAGATATTAGAATTTAAGAAAACAATTAAATCCAAACCTTGATTTGTCCATGCCTGCAATGCGATGATCGAACAAGGTAAACGCCTCAGAGTGATCCACTTAGAAAGATCTGACGAAGTCAACGCAGAACGATACGCGACGATTCGGAAACAGACAATGAGACTTTTCAAACGCAAAAAACGCGAATCGGAGAAGACCTGCATCGAAAAAATCTGAGAAAATTCCAGAGCAATGAACATCTGAGCCATGTATGCCGCCATAAACTCAATTAGAAATTCCTATCGAGCGAGAGCCAAAAGAATGCGAGAGGCAAGCGGCTGTCTAGTCCCAGAAACAAACAATATCGTGACAAGATGGAAGCAGTACTTTGAAAACCTGCTCAACCACAAATAAACGCATCAGACGTATATACAGCCGAATAGCAAATAACATATCAATTCCACATCAGTTGAGTGTACTTGAGAATAACAATCGAATTCGTACATGCGACCATTAGCGTGATGCTTCAATGCCTCGTTTCTCATCCGTTTCTTAGTGCGTTCTAATCACACACCCTCTTTTATCCCTGGCACCACGGAAAGCGTGGTAAATAATGGGGATTCAAAGTTTGTCTTGGATAAGACGTTTTCTATCCAAGAAGGGGTGCGCTTCTGGGGGAATAAACCCATCCCGGAGAGTACTCTCCATACATGTATGATTGCGATAGAATGCTCCTAAAATAAGATTATTTTCACTGCACATTGGCCTTGCAATGTGGCCACGGATAATTTTGATTACGAAATAATCTGTGCTGTTTAGTCCTGATTTGTCGCACAGGGCTTTATTGGGGTAGAATTACTTATGCTGCGACTGTAAGTTCTATACATTCCGAGGAAGTAGGCAAATACTGCCTCTCGAGCACCCAATGGGGATATGTTGCAACATACTGAGCAGCACTGATTGGATGAATGCCGAGTATGATTTTATTTTGATTTTGGGATCTAGAAGACCACTACTGTTCCACGAAAATAAATGTCCCCCCGAATCATTTTACGATTTTATCTTAAAAATAACAATTCCCGAAACATTCAATATCAAAAGAGTATTCCAATAGTTCAAGCATTATTCTATTCCGAATTCCTTTTTTTTTTAATTTACAGGACCATAGTCCACTTTGTGGACGAAAAGTACAGTCTATTCATTTATGAATAGTCACATCTTCATTAGAACGTACAGAACCCTTATGTAGGTTTTCCAATCCTTCCAATTATTTCTTCTTCTTCTTGATAAAGAATTACCGAATCCAGATTAATAACAGGAGGTTCAGGCCAATAACAGGAAACATACTTACATTCTGTTAAATGTCTACGCAGATTTTCTCAATAAAACAACAAATTTGAATTATTCATCAATATTTATTTTATCGCCTTCAAAATAGCCGTCTACCGATACAATATGGCAATACACTTGTGCCAAGGATTAATCCCATCATAGAATTTAGCACGATTTTTCTCTTATGGCTTCAATCGACTCGAAACGTGTTCCTCGAAGTGGCAATTTGAGTTTGTGAAACAGGAAAAAGTCACAGAGGGCCACATCTGACAAATATGGTGCTTGTTCGAACATATTAGTTCAGTTTTTGGTCAAAAACTCGCTCACAATGGTAGCCTTGTGAGATGATGCATTTTCATGATGTAAAATCCAAGATTTAACTTTCAACAAACCCAGCCTCTTTTGACGAACACCGTCTCGCAAACGCTTCATAACGTCTAACTAGTATTCCTACTTCACTGTTTGATCTTCCGGCAGAAATTCATAGTGCACCACACTACTATAATCGAAGAAAACAGTGAGCATGGCCTTAAATTTTGATCGACTTTGTCGTGGTGTTTTCGGTTTCGGCACGTTTTGGTTGCGCCATTCAGATGATTGTGTATTTGTTTGTGTCATATTCGTAGACCCATGTCCCGTCATCAGATATGATGCGTTTTATGAACGTAGGGTCGCGACTTTTGAAAGCATATCTTCAGCAACCGCTTTTCGATGCTTTTTTCCAAAAAAATTTAGCAATTTTGATACAAGCCTTGTGCGACGCATCCTATCTACAAAATGTAGACCAAAATCTTACAAACTGATTCGTGTGAATTCTTTAGCCCATGTATAGCTCTCTAAAGCTGTAACAACGATTTTCAAGCACCAATTCCTTCATTTTAGCGATGCTTTCCTCAGTCACAGCCGTTCTTGGAGCGCTCGCTCGTCAAATCATTGTCTTCACGACCACTTTTCAATGCTTTGTACAATTCTTACCATTCATAGACTTGTGTTATATAGGTCGTAACCAACAATTTAAACGATTCTGCACAAGAAATTCCATTGGAAACACAATATTCAATACAAACTCTTTGCTCAACCAAATACTCCATTATCAATATCGAAAAACGTACCTGAGATGAACCAACAAAATCAGTAGCTGTCAATAAACTAATGTACAGATATCGCTCAAACTGGACCTCATTATGTCACACAGTAGTGCTGTGGGGGTTCTTTAAGGCGCCCGACGAACCTCCCATCGGCCTAACCCAACTCCCCTTTCCCCTACCTCCAAATCTCATTACCTACCATAAGAAGCTTACCTCCAGATGATCAGTCAAGCTCCTCTGCTACAATACTTATCTGGAAGACTTTAGCCGTGGCAAAATCATCTAGAACGATTACCGTTTGCTATTTTGCTATCGCATTGGCATCTATAGAAGTTCACCAGGTGAATGCTTGCATACAAAACATCATGTCCTAAAATCCAATTCGGTTTTCCCAGCCTGCAACCGACATAAACATGCGAACATGTCAATACGCAAGGCTGAGGCACATTTTCCCCATATTCGGCATGTCATGCTTACCCTTGTCTTATCGGCAGACCCATCGGCCGATCGTCCTATCGACAATACACAGCATAGCCATCGCTGGCTATCCACAAGCGATCGGGTATTATTTAAGGTAAACATACACTCGATCCATCGACCTAGGAGACGTTATATTTCGAGTAGACTCAAAATTACGCTTCACACCATGGCAAAAGTGTAAACAAACACCGCCTCCATGCTCACCAGATACAGCTGCAGCCGATAGTTTCCCTTCCACTCGGTAATCTTATATTGCACCCATATCCTGGGGTTCGCAAAACTTGCGACCGATTCCCTTTCATCGGTTATCAGCCGATCATGGAATTTGGGCATGTATATGATCATTGTTTAGACAATCTTACCCATGTCATGCCCTATGATGACCCACCAGCAAATCAAAGCAAACACACAGTACCTCACTGCGTTTGTTTTGTTTACTAACCACTGGTCCATGGTTCCCCTGGGTGAGACGTTAGCCTGCACATCTGCAGGTCAAATCCCTCACCACCATGAAAAATTTCCCGCCTTGTGCTCCAGAGCCATACGGCTAAAGCAAATACAACCCAAATCCCCGGTTGACCTAGCATCTCCAGTACATCTCATCATTTGACCTTTCAAATAGCGTTTTTGTTTACTTTGAAGCAAAAAACCTATTCCGTTCTCAGGCGTGGATCATCGATGATTTATGACCACATTGCATGCATCCTCTGATGTTCGTACATTTGTTTGATCAGGTGTGTGCGATCGTTGTCTGTATTGCAGGCTAAAGGGCATCGTACTTGTCCTATACGGACACATGGGGAATCCACCCATTTAACCCCTTTCTCGGTCACCATTGGCTGCTGTCAAGTTGATCCGTTTGGCTCCTCCTACATCGATGTGATCCAGCTCCGTTGAATCTGACGGATCTGGATGGCATCGGAGAGTCAGATTTGAATCGCGCATCAGACCACACGTATCGAGGACGTTGCCGGGGAATCGAAAACCATTCCTTATCGTATACACACACGAACAAAATGTCAAGTTCATTTCCCCGAGGTGCTTATACATGTTGAAGCACATCCAGTCCGTCGGTTGTCGTTAAAATTGTACTTTCGATTTTTTTACACAATCGTTCATACAAATTGTCAATTCGGTTTCTTGATTCTCGGCCTAATAAATAGTGTGAATGTAAAATTCTCTCCGGTACGGCAAGGAGTGCGAGCACCATATTAAACGTAGCATCTTGTTGAAACTAAAGTTTCACAACACTAAATTACTGGACCTAAAATTGTGGAACTAAATATATTTGCAAGAAACTTGTGTAAAATAAAACAAAAAAGAAATTATTAACAATAAAGCAGTGATCACCACCAATCTCCAAGCGTTTTAATTATCCCTGTTCACCCTGGTGCGTACTGATCCTTTGACATTCTACAGTAACGACGAACTAAGTTGACTTAAATCACAAGGACCACGGTCAATCATAGTGGGATTTAAGTGAATCAGTGCCGTACGTCGACACAACCTCCATTAACTCCCCACAGTGCCAACTCAATGGCAAAAATAAATTTGACAATAGGGTCACGCGGGAATTTTAAATAAAAAATTCCGGGTAGACATTTGACAGAATGTATGACAATTTACTGAATTTTATAACAATTTTAGTTTCAATGTAGCTCATAATTATGGGAGGTACCTTATCCTCCCTGGTGATTCATTGCTGCTGTTGCTCTTGATTGACTATTTTCTGTTTTGCTTGCTGCTTCTGCCGTCGTTAAAAATTGCGGGATAGTAGAGGACAGGTGGAAGAGCGGTAATTGGTCGAAAATTGAACAAAGAAAAAGAAAGAAAAGGCAAATTGGGGGAGGACGTCGATCGTTCGCAAGGAATAATAACCAACTTCAAGAGAAAAGGATCAGAGGTGAAAAAGTGGTGAGGAGATTTATAAAAAATCGGGCGGAAATTCTTCAAAATCAGACAAAAATATCTGGTTGTCAGGTTAAGATAATCTTGTATTATTCGAAGTGTGCGTGCGCCTAAAGATTATCAGTAAATTAGAAAAGGGTCCATTGGAACTTAAGCCAAGTTTATGACAAATCATACGGATTAATTTATCTCATCGGAGCAGTGTTCCAGCAAACCAACCAATATACAGATTTCTGCATCTCATCAACAGTTCGCGCTAAGTACAATCTTAACACAAGTAAAATTGAGTATCACCATTATACCCATTGAAATAACGCCAAACCATTATATTCATTGAAATATGGCTAAACAATAAATCAAGTTAAACTATACAACAATTAGTAACTCCACCCTTAATTTAACACAGCGGGAGCTTGTTTTCAACAATATTATACATTCCGCAAACAGCACTCCACAACATAGACTAAAAAACAAGTAGGATAACTTTTTTTTTTGTTGATAAAACACATGCACTGTCCCCTTTTTACTTTTTATGAACATATATACCAGTATCGATGAATACGTCCACACTCCACTTTTATTGCCGCTGCGAGGAAGACACACACATCCATGTACGTGAACAATAATTTTATTTATTTTTCATTGACGAGCGACGAGCAATGTTCGTTCAAAGGTCAGAAAAAAAGATGATGACCTTCCATGTGCGAGGTGTATTTTTTACATCGGAAAATCTATTAAATCGGCGAAATCAGAATTGCGCATAATTGACTGTGACCGTATTGAGAACATACACACCAGTCACAATTTCCGCCACCGAGGCTTACATTTTCGCCTTTATCCAGGCAAAATTGTAAAATGCATAGAATTTTCTCATTGTTAACCTGCAACTAGCAAGGACTTTTATAGTACGGAATGTCATTTGAACAAGTTTGAATTAGCTTGAACAAGCCTTTATGGGATATATATATATATTATTGCGGTTATCTAGCGAAACAAATAATGGATTTATTTTACCCCAAACTAACATCTTGGTGAGAACGACGCAAGGTACATACTAACAAAAGATATTTGTATATTTCACAATTATGCTGAAATGCAATGTGCTCAAAAATACAAATTACATAAAATTACTTTGCATTTCCCTTACCATGATTATGCGAACCCGAACGTTTTTTACTTATGTTGACATTTCCAGCGCTAGTTTTATAGTGTCTCATCATTTACACACCTATATGGAAATCCGTTCGTTTAACTAAAAACTGAAATGAAACATGTAAATGAATGACATTCAAATTGTTTCAGGTGGCCAAACATTTCATGTAGAAGTTTTTGGAGAAGGCCCAGATATACCATTTTGTTGAGGGTTAAAATTGTGAATACTAATGCATAACATGCATTCAACTACCTATTAGGACTGTCTCCGTTTTGTGGTCGGATACTTCTAGTCTGGTAGGTTGTAACCTGTCTTTACTCAGTTGAATTAACTCATTAGTGGACGCTTCCACATCGTTTATATGCTTAGCAATTGCTACAACTGCACTATCTGCAAAGATAATAATTTCCAGTACATGTGGTAGTTTTATTTGTAAAACTACATCATCATCATCATCATCATCGGCACTACAACCTGAAACTGGTCTTGGACTTATTTAACAAATCTCTCCACCGGTGCCGATTTCGAGCCGATGTCGTCCAGTTTCGCACTCCTAGGCTCTGGGCGTCCTGGCCTACGCCATCCCTCCATCCCAGACAAGGTCTGCCGCGCTTTTCCTTCCATTCATCCCCCCACAAAGGACTTGTGGGGGTTCTCTATACTATATGGAGAACCAACCCACAATTTCAACCTAATTTCGACCGCTAACACCGCGTCACCATAACCCAAATCTGTAATCCATTCGCAAACATGCAAAGAACACATCCCAATATGCAACAGAATCCGTCCCCGAATCTGCAATCGCATACATCCCCAAACTTACCAAGAATCTATTTCCCAAGCTGTAATAAAACGCATTTTCAAATTTACAACGGAATATTAATCATCTCCCTCAACTACATCAAGCCGCATACATTTTTCCCAAAACCACTTCGGTTAATTTCCTACTTAAATTATATTCCCTGCTTGCAACCAAGCCGTTCTAATTTCCCCCGAAAATCATTCCGGCTCACTTCCTCCTTAAACTATTTCCTCGCTTGTAACCAAGCAACATTTGTGGGTTTGTTTATGATGGCATCAGCAAAGATGCGAGTTCCATAAAAAAAACCACCACCGCAGAAAACAAAAGAACAACCAGGTAAACACTGAAAACGCTATTTCAAGGGTCACGATGATCTGCACATCGTGTTTACTTAGGCGTTCATGGGTAATGCCATTGTAGGCTATAGATTTTTCGTGGCGATAAGCAAACGGATGGTTTGTTCGCCTATGGCCTAGGCTATGGTAGCTTTTGTTTGTTTTACAGGCCGGAGCATCGTTCGGCATTATCTGGGGTATGATTGTCTAACGTCAATTATATTAGTGCCCAAATCCCATGATCGGTAGATAACCGACAAAGGAAATTGGTCGCAAGTGTTGCGAACCTTGGGACTGGGGCAATAAATGGATATGAACCGTAGCAAGAAACCATCGGCTACGGCTATGTCAACAATTACGCTGGCCAGTTAGTATTTATCTATTATAATTCCTGACAAGCCGAGCCGGTGGAGATATGGTATGGTTCATAAACGGAAAAATTCAATGTGATGCATGCCTTAATGAGGTTTAACTTTCAGGTGAAAGAGAATGAAGGGTAGCTTACGCTGCCCAAAATTGCAGGTAGGTATGGTGGGTTTGGAAGGTGATTCATTTAAGAGGATGGGCGGTTCTTTGGGAATGTATTAAAGAACCGCCACACATTTAGTTTCCCAGAAAATCACTCCGGCTCATTTCCTACTTAAACTATTTCCTCGCTTGTAACCAAGCAACATCTACTTTCCGCGAAAATCATTTCGGCTTCCATCCTACCCAACACCAACTCTCCTCACTGGTAAGTCACCAGCAAAATGCGTTGCATTTCCGCGAAACAACCATCGCAACGACCAAGACCCACATTCCTTTGTCTAACCGACAACTCATGCCCATACTTGGTCGTGTTTCCAAACCAATTTCCTCGTATACATAGCGCCAGAGCAATTTAACTCAGCCTGTACGGCAGTGATTCTCTGGAACAAAATTCCCGATGCAAGCGTAGCAACCCTTCTCGAGTTACTAGTAAGTGGCAGTGAGTCCATTTAGCTATGACTCCACTGCCACGACGCGATGAACTTTTTCTCGCCTTTAACAAACTAGTCGAGCTGCAGTCACCATCGAGCGCACTTCGCCCTTCAACCCAAAGGCACTCGAGTTTGGTACACCGCGGAGCACACACACTCAAAGTCGGGAGTTGGTTCGCTTTAGTTCATTCGAGCAGCCGAAGGTTTTTTTTTTTCCTGGTAGAATGTTTTGCGAGATACAACTTCCTCTTATTGTTTTCGTTTGAACTCCTTTTACAAAGATAAAATAACGACCAACCCGCCTGTCGCGTTGTGAATAAATGTCGGTTATTGTATAACCCATCGTCTCACTTCGAGGCGAAGGGAAAGAAGAACCTAGTGCGAGAAGAATACGAAAACTTGTGTAAACTTTAATAGACTAAATAAAAGGAAGAACATTTAAACAAAAAGGAAAATGCATGGACTAGTGTAAATTTAAATAAAGGAAATTAAGCATCAACCACAATAACGGTACACGAGTGTTTATCTTTTGGTTCCGTGCCCGCTTATTCTCTCTTGAGTATTTTTACGAACGATTTTCGTCGAACATTGCTGGGGATAAGGCAAACCACGCACCGTACGCCGGCCCCGCCACCTTGAACCCCCACAGACTTTCCGGGCGGGCTCCTCTTCGCTCCTTCGAGCTAGGTGTCTCGCCCACTGGAGTCTACCGAACTTGATTTTTCTTACAACATTAGCTTCAGGATAGATTGCGTACAACTCATGGTTGTAGTGTCTCGGAAATCGTCCCCCCGTACATATGGGGCCAACAATTCTCTTTAAGACCTTCCTGTCGAACGCGGCTAAGAATTCAGAGTGCCTTTTATTGAGCACCCAGGTCTCGAATCCATACATGAGTACTGGTAAGACCATGGTCTTGTACAGTAGTAGCTTGGATGTTCCGGATAAATTTCGGGATTTAAAGAGCCATGGTAGACCATAGTAGGCTTTGTTGGATTTAATCACCCGTTCGCTTATTTCTTCTTCCATATTGTTATCGGCAGATACTATTGTTAAAGTAGTTAAAGGATTGTACTACTTCAAATTCGTGCCCCACTACTCTGATAGTTTGACCAACGTTAGGTCTTCTCTTCGCAGAACTTTCCACCATGTACTTAGTTTTCCCCTCATTAATGTGCAGTCCCAGTTTTTGTGCTACCTGCTCGATTTGGGTGAAGGAATCCTGTACAGCTCATTCGGGTGAACCGATATATGCGATGTCAGCTGTGTGTCACGTACGTCGGCCACCACCATCATTTGATACTTTGTATTTAATATAATTTTGTTTTAAAATAGTGCGATGGTAAGGTGGTGGAGGAATTGCACGATCCAGAAGTGAGTTTTTGAACACGCCCTGATTCGGGTGTGGATCGTGCAGTTCTTCGAGTTCGAATTTATTTTTCGAAGTGGACGTGAATGGAGAGCGAGAGAGACGGAGGGTTGACCTTTTTCTAATATATGGTTCGGAATTCTGTTGTTGACGTTTTTTTTTTGTTTTGACAACGGAAAAAGAAGAAAAACGTTGCTTCTTTGTGCTGAGTTGAAGGGGAGGAAGCGGGATATTCTTAACGTTGTTCGAGGTAGAAGATTATTGAAGTGCTTTTGAGTACCTTGTTTTTTGACACCGCTGAAAAAGTTGTTATACCGTTTATCGTAAAATAAAGTAAAAAGATATCGTGACGATCTGCGACTTAAATTATTGTCTTGTTATTGGATGTATTCTTACGAGTGCTGTATTGTCATGTATTGCGAACATATATTTTAAATGTGCTTTCCTGGGGAAGAACGACCAAGGAAGAAATTATCTGCTGTCTTATCGAGGAAGGGCTTGACGCTGAACATTTGGCTGTTCCCTGAAGGCGAACACAGTTTCATATTAAATCTCACGTTTTCATAGGGGTAAAGTTGGAACCCCGGAAACACTGCCACTTCTCTCTATCCGGAGCCACAGAAGCAGTCCAGAGGAAAATCAGGTAATCCGTTTTTGATTTTAAATATATATTAAATTTCCTGTGGCTACATATTGCCACATGTGTAGGGAAGTATCTGGCGGGACTTGGTGATAATAGTCCCTCTAGTTGTGACGCCAGAGTCACGGATTGCTTTCTCCAACGCCAGGTTGAAGAGGAGGCAGGCCAGACAGTCCCCTTGTCGGAGTTTAAGATGTTTATTGGTTTGGAGAGCAAACCCACTATTTTTACTTGATTAGTTTCGTTGGTCATCGTCAACCTACCAAGTCGTATCAATTTGTTTGGAATGCCGAACTCCCTCATGACATTATATAGTTCTACCCTGGGTATGCTGTCGTAGGCGGCCTTAAAGTCTATAAATAGATGAAATAATGGAATCTTAAATTCCTGACATTTTTCCATCGCCTGCCTAAGGGTAAGTATCTGATCAATCGCTGATTTGCCTGGCATGAATTGATATTGATATTGATATTGACCAATGATGGCTTTAGCGTATGGGGCTATCCGATCTTATAGGATAGTGGAGAGTATATTATAGGCGGTACTCAGTAATGTTATACCCCTATAGTTGCTGCACATTGTGATATCTCCCTTCTTATGTGTGGGGTATTTATATACCAAGATTATACCACGACGCCAATCTTCCGGCATTTGCTCCTGCTCCCATACGTGCCCCACGATCTCATGAATTGCGAGATGTAACGCTGTCCCTCCTTCTTTGATCAACCCAACTGGTATGCCATCAGCTCCGGGGACTTTATTTGATTTCAGCTGTCTTATGGCTTTTAGTGTTTCCTCAGTGCTTGGTGGCGGCAGTCCTATGAGACTGCTGCATTGCCCGGTATGCAGCATTCTTACGTTCAGTCGCTAGTTTACACTCATCATCAAACCAGTCGCTCCGATCTCCACGACTACTGCCTGAAATGGAGTTGGCAGTACTCATGACAGTATTCTTAAGGCGTGTCCATTTCTCTTCTACGCCCGGCATTCAGACCCCAGGACTTAGTCTCCCTCCGTCGAGCTCTCCGAGGGCGAGTCTTAGCGCATGACCGAAGGTGTTTCTCGTGTTCTCATTGCGTAAGGCAGCCGTCTTGATTCGAACCTGATCGGCGGATGCAATACGTCTCCGTAAGGCAATCCGCGCTCGGAAAACTGTACCAACAAGATGGTGATCCGAGTCGGCGTTCGCACCTCAGTACGTTCGTACCGTCATCAGGCTCGACGAGTGGCGGCGATCTATCAACATGTGGTCAATTTGGTTACGAGTGGGTCCACCAGGTGATATCCAGGCGGACATCTGGTACTTGCAACGACCAAGTTTTTCGATGATGCCAGTTCGATGACTCGTAGTCCATTGTCATTAGTGTTCTCATGCAACGGCCGTCGACCTATTTTGGCATTCAAGTCACCAAGAATGATTTTCAAATCCCATCTTGGGCAGGCATTGAGGGCCCGTTCGACGTTTTCGTAGTATTCTCCTTTTTCGTCGTCAGGGGACCCCGATGTAGCTCCGTGAACGTTTATGAGGCTTATGTTCTTAAACTTACCTCGCACGCGAAGAGTGCATAGCCTTTCGTTTATTGCATTAAAGCCGATGATGGCAGGCCTCAGTTTTTGGCTGACTAGGAAACCTACCCCGAGCACATGGTGTTTTGTATGACAGCTATAATAAATGCCATACCCGTTTCTTTGAATAACATCACTCCCCGTCCGTCTTATTTCTTGTAAAGCTGTTATGTCAGCATTATATTCGGACGGGGCATCGGCTAGGTGCTGTGCAGCTGGAGCTCTGTATAGTGAGCGGAAGTTCCATGAAGAAATTCTTACTTCACTTAGCCATTTTCGTTTCCGTGGTCGTCATCGTGTATCCGAGGCTTGTTAAATTTTCCATAACAAATTGTTTTTCCAGGCAAGGTCATTAGCTTTGCGCCAATCGTTCTCAGGATGTCGCTGAATGCATTGGTTCACTACTTGCGGGTGCTAAAGTAGCTATGCAGGGTTGTCACGTGGAGACTGCATGTCAACTTGGATTGAACAGGGACAAGCATCGTCCTAGCCTTCGCCGGGTTGAAAGCAATCAGTAACTTTGCCCTGTATGTTCGCTCCCATCCCACCGACTGATAAATGTATTATTGCAGTTTTTTATTCCATCATTGGCATTCTTAACGCCATATAGACAAATAAGTTTTACCTTGTCTTTAGCACAGATTTGTAGAAACACTCACTCTGGATGCTGTCATACAATGCATTTCAAACCTAAGCAATACCATAGTTGAGAGAAAGACGTCAGATATGGCTAATCTACACAATTATGCCCTTGTCATTCCGAAATAGTTTACTGTAAGCATTGATTGTGTTTCTGCTGCAAAGATGTACCAAACCAGACGACAAATTAAAATCGAATTGGTTGTATACCTACATACAGTTAACTACGAATATAAGTAACACCTGCTTCTTTAATCACAGACCTCTCCTCACGAGTATGTTGATGGTTTGATAGTATGTCTAATTACCTCAAATACTCTTTAAGAGATATCAAAACGTTATTACTTTAAACACTGAACTGATTTTCTTTGAAGATCATTTTCGTCGTCAATCAGAGCGCTTACTCATTAATGTCAAACCATTCTCCGCAATTTATTCACTATCCTGCAATGTTTGTCGTAAATAATTCATAACTTTCATTAGCTGCGCGACAAATTGACTTCATTAGTGACGATGTCGTCGAGGCAACGGATTGTAAATTTTGTAAATTTCCAACTGTATATATACATAGTCGAGTACATTAACTTAAAATCTCATCGTCTATGTCCTTTGAAGAACACTCCAGGAATGTAAGATGATTTTCTCTATTCTGGCCCTTATTCAAATTAAACATCTGCTTCTCATATGATTCCGAAACAGTAGACAGAGAAAAAATAAATAAAATGAAAGCTTTAGGCAAAGATGTAGAACACAATCGGGAATCATGTTTCACTCATTATTCTGATGATTAAAGACAGTAAATTCTAACCAATCCAGTGAACATGGAGTGTTCACCTTTTAACAGCAAATTGATGGTATCTGTTGATGTAATAAGATGCGACGAAACGTCCGTTCGTTATCTTTGAAATACTTAACAACATTAACAATCTCCTAAGCTGATTGCCTTAGTTACTTCGATTGCAAAAGAAAGGACTCGTGATTTGGCATTCCCTTGATTGTTTTGCTGACTCAGAACGTCGCTTGGAGTAGCTTAACTTAACATTATTTACGTGATTTATCCTTCGAGAACATCGCACGGCAATTGATTGTTAACTGGTTGTCAAGTAAAGGGACAATTTTCACCCGACTATCTGAAATAAGTCTAGTCGTCCTCCTGGTTTTATGTGTGAATGAACGGATGGTGTACAGAGGGAAACACTAAGTAAGTTTAATGAAAAAAGGAATAACAAAAAAAAAATAATAACGATAAGGGCCAAATGAGGTCACGAGCAACAGGACACAAAAGGACAAACATGAAATGTGTTTACAATCCTCTGATTGGTTTGGGTTGTCCTTTTAAATATAGAAGCCTTGATGGATTTTGACGTTGTAACATCTGTGAAAGTCCTGCTGAAGGACTATTCTATATATATATATATATATATATATATATATATATATATATATATATATATATATATATCCTCTTTATTTTACTTTGAAAAATAAGTTTAAACAAAAATAATCGTGACCTTTTCTTACTTTTTTACTCTAGCGAACCAAATACAAAACCGTCATTCTGGATATCAAGATGGTGCAGGAGTTGAGAGAGTGTTTTGATTTATTTTAGTTTAACACAAAGGTTAATTCGTACAAGTAAAAGTAATTCATATTTATTGACAACGGTTTCACTGCTTCTACAACTGTAGCTTCACTTACAATTTACTAGAAGCTAATTTAATAGAAGCTATACTGGCGCAAGACTAATGACCTTGCCCGGAAAAAACAAACAAATCATTATGGAAAATTTAACAAGCCCCCGGACTTGCTAAATAAGGCCAAAACCGGCTCCCGGTTGTAGTGCCGATGATGATGATGATAGTGTGGGGGTAAATATTATGTAAGAAATATCCAAAGATATATCTGTTACCTGGCATAAATGTACACCGTCAATTCCAAAATAAACCGGAATGGTTTAAGAAAAAACTCAAATAGTTAATTCGTTTTCACAATAATCATTTTATTGATTCGAAATATTCTTTCTTAAGTGAAATATATTTATTTGGCTTTTTTACAGAGGTTATCTCTCTCCAGCGATGTCCATTGTTGTCCATAACAGTCAATCATTGTCATGTGCTTCTATATCTTGCCATCCCAGCCTATACAAGTTTACGAGCTCACTCTTAACGCTATCAATATAATCGAGCTGACTAACTGGTCTTTATCTGACGTTCAATCATACTTAAGTCCCACCCCACCTCCGTCTAGGAAAGGCTCTTTATCGATCGGCTAGATCATTCTTGATCAGCAACGTTTAAAATCTCTGTGTAGGCAGCTAGATCTCATCTTTACTACTGACCTCATCAATACATCAGTCTCACCCAGCCCCTTCATCCTTACACCTACAGACTACTACCACCCCGTCTTATCATGACCTTCTTTCGGCATCACTCACAGCAATCATTACGCCTACGATTTCCATAATTCTAACTTTCACCTCATCAATGACTACCCAGGCCATCTAAAATTCAACCACGATCACCTAGCTGTCGACGATGGCATTACCTATTTATATACCGAACTCATTTATTCTATTCCTTAGTACGTCTCCTACTTTAGACAAAGAACATCGACCTCTTCCTCCACTTGGTACAATCACAAGCTTTGCTCCCTCCGTAACAAAAGGAACAAGTTATGGGTCACCATCTAACGAAATCGAACTATCCCTGACTACTCTAACTTTCTCGGCTGTTACCTCCAATTGACTAAGCTATATATTATCCTAACCATCTTATCAAAACTGGGATCAATCTGAAAAATGACTTCATAACCTTATGTCAATTCATCAATCATAAACATAAATTCGACAGTTATCTACCCCACATCGCTTACCTTAAACTCGCATACCTCATCGGATCTGTTGCTATTATTAATCTCTTCGAATCCTTTGTTCCTGACCCGTCATACTTCGACTACTTACGTCATTTTTCCCTCAGGCCCCTTCTCCACAACTCCTTTGATTCGCCCCTAATCCAATAAAGCTATTCTGACTCAAAGACGAGTTCAGGCCGGGCCCTGGTGGTATTCCTGCAATTCTCCTCAAGAAATCCCCATCCATTCCCTTTGTTCCCCTCTCGAAAATCTTCAATATTTCACTCTTCCAAGGTGTATTCCCGCATCTTTGGAAAACCTCCTTCATCACCCTGTAGTGCTCCAGAAAGCCCTACCATTAATATCCCCCCTACATACATATCCCATCATCCATACCATATCATATCCTATCCATCACCCTAATTTTATTCAATCGCCTACCATCTAAACGATTCCAAAATCATTATCGAGCAACCACAGCAGCTGCTCAAAATAACTAACTCGCATGAATCTGAACGATACTAAAATCGATAGCAATACCATAGCGGCTGCTCAAAAATAAACTCCCATGCTTCCCAAGCCAAAGACCAGCGTGCACACGCCGCGGTAGTTGAATAACGACTGATTTAATTAATTTTTGCACACAGGACAACCAATAGAGATCATACTTCTGCTATCTCATTGCCACGCCCGTCGATGTGTGGTGAATACATCGGTTAATTCGATAGTCTACGAACATGGGAGAATGAGACAACAGAAACACAAAGTACTATGATCTCGGGGTGGGTTTGGTTGTGTGTGCAAGAATCAGTGCAGCTCTGAGACTAACCCACTGACCCAATTCGGTGAATGTGGTGACCTCAGCGTGCATTGACCTGTAAGGAGACAGAACTGTGAAGGAGAGGAAAATTAAGCTGGTGCTATTCACCCGCGAAAAGAGAGCATTGATCCCCAGCGAATGAAGTGTCTGGAGAAAGTGAAAAGGACGGCGACTTGGCTAGGGAAATTTGATCATAGGAACTAACTTAAATGCTTTGATTATTTCCCCAGCGGTCGTAAGATTAAGCAACCGCGTCGTTTGATCAGACAATGCCGATCTAACCGACATGATGCAATTTCCGGTGGAAATCTCATGGGTTAGCGAAATGGGGTTGCCGTATAACTAAAAGATAGCTAAACTCAATTAATGCACTGCATAGGATAATGAGTTTAGCTATGCGTCCGTTTAACATGATTTACAGATGGAATAGCTTATAAGGGGAATAAGGGTAGAAATGACACACTGACAGCGATCGAAATAAGGTATGAAATTGTGGATTGGTTCTCCATGTGGTACCGAGAACCCCCACAGTCCCGCCCACTGGAGCCTACCGAGCCTGATTTTCCTTACAACATTAGCTTCAAGGTAGATCGCATACAACTCATGGTTGTAGCGTTTCCGGAATCGTCCTCTTCTCGCTTATTTCTTCTTCCATATTGTTATCGGCTGATACTATTGACCCAAGGTAGTTAAAGGGTTGCACTACTTCAAATTCGTGCTCCACTACCCTGATAGTTTGACCAACGTTAGGTCTTCTCTTCGCAGAAGTTGCCACCATGTACTTAGTTTTCCCCTCATTAATGTGCAGTGCCAGTTTTGTGCCGCCTGCTCGATTTGGGAGAAGGAGTCCTGTACAGCTGATTCGGATCTACCGATGATGTCGATGTCATCTGCGTAGGCATGTATCTCGCTGGACTTGGTGACAATAGTTCCTCCAGTTGTGATGCCAGAGTCACGGATTGCTTTCTCCAACGCCAGGTTGACGAGGAGGAGGGACAGCCGTCCCATCGTCGGAGTCCATTAAATATGTTTATTGGTTTGGACAGCAATCCCACTATTTTTACTTGACTAGTTACGTTGGTCATGGTCAACCTACAAAGTCGTATCAATTAGTTTTGAACGCCGAACTCTCTCATGGCATTATGTAGTTCTACCCTGGCTATGCCGCCGTAGGTGGCCTTAAAGTCTATAAACAGAAAATATAATGGAATCTTAAATTCCAGATATTTTTCCATCGCCTGCGTAAGAGTGAATATCTGATCAATCGCTGATTTGCATGGGATGAAGCCACGAGGATATTGACCAATGACGACTTTAGCGTATGGGACTAGCCGACCTTGTAGGATAGAGGACGGTATCTTATAGGCGGTACTCAACAATTTTATAGCCCTATAGTTGCTGCACACTGTGATATATCCCCTCTTATGTATAGGGTAAATTGTTTCACGACGCCAATATTCCGGCATCTTCTCTCGCTCCCATATGTGCCCCACGATCTCATGAATTGCGTGATGTAACGCTGTCCCGCCTTCTTTGATCAACCCAGCTGGTATGCCATCAGCTCCGGGGGCTTTATTTGATTTGAGCTGTGTTGTGACTTTTACTGTTTTCTCAATGCTTGGTGACGACAGAATTTGCTCTTGATCTTGCATTGGTGGAGCCTCCAATTCTTCTGTGAGCCTACCATTTAGCAATTCATTGAAGTGCACTTCTAATCGCTTCAGAATACCTTCAGGATCAGTGATCAGATTACCCTCTTTATCCTTGCAGTAAGTGCAACGTGGTGTGTACCGGGTCCTACTGCGGATTATTTGGCAGGGTGGCGGTTCCACCAAACCCCACAGTACACTTACCTAAAAACACCCATTACCTCATCCCAAGACGCATTCGTTTTCGTCAATGCAATCGCATTAGGCACCTGAAAATGGTTCACGCATTAAAGAGATCAAATCTATGATCTTTAAGTCCCTGTAAAGGAAACTTACCTTTCAAGCATTCTCTCCGCATACCAATTCTTTGTAGGATTTCTTTATTAGCTTATCAGGAATTCCAAACCAATTTCGGCATCTACGTTGCCAGACAAATTCCCCTAGACGAATTCGTGTAAACAAAAGGATTACCCTCCGCGGAACGGGAGCGGAACTCCACACGACTGTTGTCGTCGGCAGATGGAAAAGGAGTTAGCGATATAAATTGGCTGACTAGGGAATTCGGTCAGTGAAGCTGGCGCTCTTAAATAAAGGATGTGTAGTGTTTTTATACGTCTTTATCTCTTATCCCTCCTTGGTTTGTTGGATAAAAACACACCTCTTGATCTTTCATTAGTTTATTTACCAAATTATCATCACTTTGGTTGTATACACTTATTATGACTTAAATTACCGTATTCAATTACGAAATATACGTTGAAGTAAATTAAATTATTATTAAGTTCGATTAGGAAATATATGTCGACGTAATTTAATTAAAGCTCCATACACACATTAGATTGTTTTCGATTAACTTAATTGAAGCTCTATTCACACATTAAATTATTTTCGATTATGGCACACAAGTTAAAGCATATAAATTGAAGCAACTTCAAAATGAAACTCCAAGTAGGCACAATACACGTATGCTAGGTGCTCCTCACCGGCCTCCATCAATCGCAATTCCAGACTGAGCCCAAGAAGCTTCTTCGTCCACGACGCTATTACAACATGCACATTTGATCACCGCTTCCATGACCAAATATGGTAAGACATTCCTTTTTTTCGTTTAGCTTCATCGCAAAAGGGGTTAGAATGTAAACACGATGGTCGTTTTCGCCACTCATCGTGTGCGTCCGCGAAACTGCAGACTCAGCATAGAGCCCCCCTAATCATTTGCAACCGGTGCGAGCATCTTCACTAAGGATAAGGGTTGAGATGTTCAGTCCGTTGGTACTGCGAGGGACAGTATCTATGACAGTTCACAGCTCCGACCAGGAATTCCTGCCGAAACTGCTGCGTCAGGGCGGTATTGGTGCATGGAGGGACGTTGGATGTTCATGTTATTAAACATCCAGACAGCATCTCGTTGATGCTACACCTGCCCGGCGTGCCAATGCCGATCGATACGATCGACCGGTGGCTTGTGTACGTGACGTACCGAAGATACTCTGTGCTGGTGCCGTGCCTCGCTTGGTCGGATGTTTGGCACCCGCACGACCGGACAATATTGTTTTTCGGGTAGTGCGACCACATAGGTTTTACTGCATTACCATTTGGTGCTGATCAATGTGAACCAATGCTTTATGACTTTTCTTCGTTTTTGCAGGCACAACACAGAAGGTAAGTACTTGCTGGGGTATTTTAGGACACGATTACCCTTTTTCACCTGTAAGGTAAGAAGTGGCGTCCAACGAACTGCCACGACACTTGTTTTTAATTTAGGTTGTATGTCCCAGATGGGAGCTTTTACCTCATATGCTAGGAAGTTGGGTGGTGACGTTCGGGAGAATCGCCACAGATGTATTTCCTGTTCCAAGAGAGACGTAAAGTCTCTCTTTGGGGTAACCAACAGATCTCATACGGAAGATCGCCACAGTACACATATATGTGTGTAAACTGCTTCTTTTATGGACCAAAACCATGGGAAGGAATCTAAACAAAGAAAGGAAGAGGTGCATTCATGAGATGCGAGTCTGGTAAAACAAACAAAACCGAAACTCGTCGGATGCTAGTTGCATCTTTGTTTGAGATGTGCGTCGCGGCTAAATAAATAGACGCGGCGCAATGAAGAAATGATATTAATAGGTTTTGGCTAGATTACCAGGAAATGGTGTTTATGGCATCACTGGTAAGGGTAAGTATTGAATTCCTATTTGCATTTGCTTATGCTGTAGGATTTAATTGGTGCCAAGATGTCTGTATTTGTTTTAGTCCCTTGGGTGTAGGTCGCCAGCCAATGTGTTTGTCTGGTGATTTATGATGCACATGATGAAGCTGGGATAAACCAACTCATGGGTAAGGTTTCCCGATTATGCGGTTGTATTATAAATGAACCGATGAATTTTCTTTCAGGTAATTTAAGATAAGATAAAGAACTCTTATAGGGGGTTTTACATGCGAAGTTATGCTTGCAGGTAAGAATTCTTTTGCAGAAGCTTGAAAATAAATATATTTGGTAAGCTTAATGCGTGCAGCATTTACAGGTGCTAATGCTATTGCATTAGCGGAAACTGATGAAGATTGGGTCGTAATAATGGGAGTTCTGCCTGATAAGGTAAAGAAAGGATTCTTACGGGGAATTATATGCGAAGAGCATGCATCAAAGGTAAGTTTTCTTTGACAGGGACTTTAAGATCCTTTACTTGATTTATATGGTGCGTGAAGCATTTTCAGGTACTAATGCGATTGTATTAGTGAAGTTAGGAAATTGGATGACAGTTATGGGGGTTTTATGTAAGTGAACCGTGGGGTTTGGCGGCACCGCCACAGATCTTCTGTACGAGATCCGGTTATCACCACCGTAAAAAAGAATGCACCCAAATTTCCCTTGGACAACGATTGAATATCGTTGAGTCCCGTTCCATCTGCCGACGACAATGGTCGTGCGGACTTCCGCTCTCCGCCGGCTGCGGAGACGCGATAATACACCGCGAGTCGAGTAAGCGCATTAAAAGAGTAAAAAGTCGCACGAGTGGTACACACCAGCCTTTATTATTTTTCTTGTTCATACGGGTCATCTTCAGTAACTTAAATCAATGTTGTGCAGTGTTTGCAACCGCCATGTCGAATACTATATTTGCTGCAGTATCCAATAATTCTGTTTCTCCTTTAATAATTAAATAAATCGACATCCAACAGTGTAATCCGAAAGTGAAATAAAATAAAAATCTCTTACGATTCAATAGACCCAAACTGTGTTTTACTTCCTGTCTCCTGCTTCACTTCCTAGATATGTTGTGGATTATTTAGTGTGTCAACCAGTGGAGGACTTCGAATCGCGACGATGTGTTTTCTCTTGCTTGGTGATCGTGTTTCTGACTTGCTTTCCCGTGGCGGAACAATTAGTCACAGTATGATGGAGGAGGAAGTGAACCAAGTACCCATGCTGGTACCATAGTTCCTCACCACAGTAGAACGTCCGCGCCTGGTGCGGACTTCGCTCTCTTTTTTTCTCTATTTCACAGACAAGGTTTTTTTTCGCAGGCACTTTTCTTTTGTCTGTGCAGCCTTTTCTCTGTTCTTTTTAGCTCTTTGTATTTCTCCTCGCGTACCCGCGTCCTATGAGACTGCTGCATTGCCCGGTATGCAGCATTCTTACGTTCAGTTGCTAGTTTGCACTCATCATCAAACCAGTCGTTCCGATCTCTACGACTACTGCCTAAGATGGAGTTGGCAGTACTAATGACAGTATTCTTAAGGCGTGTCAATTTCTTGCCTACGCCCGGCATTCTGACCCCAGGACTTACTCACCCTCCACCGAGTTCTTCGAGCGCGAGTCTTAACGCATGACGAAGTGTGTTACTGGTGTTCTCATTGCGTAAGGCAGTCGTGTTGATTCGAACCTGATCCGCGGATGCAATACATCTCCGTAAGGCAATTAGCGCTCGGAAAACTATACCAACAAGATAGTAATCCGAGTTACGTTGGCACATCGGTACGTCGAACCGTCATCAGGCTCGAGGAGTGGCGGCGGTCTATCAACATGTGGTCAATTTGGTTACGAGTGTCTCCCTCAGGTGATACCCAGGTGGCTTTGTGGATATCTTTACGCGGAAACCTGGTACTCGCAACGATCAAGTTTTTTAATGCTGCCACTTCGATGACTCGTAGTCCATTGTCATTAGTGTTCTCATGTAAACTATGGGAACCTGCGTAGGGCCTGAAAACTGGCTCGCAACCTATTTTCGCATTCAAATCAACAAGAACGATTTTCACATCGTATCTTGTGCAGTCATTGAGAGCCCATTCGACGTTCTCGTAGTATTCTTCCTTTTCGTCGTCAGGGGACTCCTCTGTAGGTCCGTGAACGTTTATGGGGCTTATGTTCTTAAACTTGCCTCGCATGCGAAGAGTGCATAGCTTTTCGTTTATTGCATTAAAGCCGATGATGGCAGGTTTCAGTTTTTGGCTGACTAGAAAGCTTACCCCGAGCACATGGTGTTTTGCATGACAACTGTAATAAATGTCATACTCGTTTCTTTGAATAACACCACTCCCCGTCTATCTTACTTCTTGTAATGCTGTTATATCAGCCTTATATTCGGACGGGGCATCGCCTAGCTGCTGTGCAGCTCGAGGTCAAACTCAAATTCTCAAATCGTTTAGCCATTTTCGTTACCGTGGTCGTCGTTGTGTATCCGGTCCATGTCCGAGGCTTGTTAAATTTGCCATAAAAATTCGTTTTCGCGGGCAAGGTCATTAGCCTTGCGCCAACCTTTCTCAGGATGCCGCTGCATGCTTTGGTTCACACTTGGCGGGTGCCAAAGGAGCTATCCAGGGTTGTCACGTGGAGACTGCATGTCAACTTGGATTGAACGGGGACTTTGTCCTGTGTGTTCGCTCCCATTCCCCTAAGCAATAAGAGTAGCTGCTCTTTAAAAGAAAACATATGTTGCTTTTTCGGAAATATTTTTATTCTACTTCATTTTAAAATCCTATTGGAAACTCTTTTCAAATGTTCCGAAACTGGTGTGTGATCGACATGAGTCGAAGTAAAGCCTGGAACTATTGGACGTAATTTTCTTCGGTGCGGCAGGACATTTTTTTATCTTCAACGCCAATATCTCTATTAAGTGGGCTATTGTGTTCGAAACATTAAATCAAGTATTTGGAAACTCGTTGTTTTATACCCTCTTTACATGTAGTATAACTTAAAAAATTATCGTACGGTCATTAATAATCATTCTTCCAAATTAAAATGTATCCAGCAAACACGTTAATAGAATTAAACAAATAGAAACATCTGTAATTAAGGGTCATAGTCTGCTTAACAAACGCAACATGAGAATGTGGGGGTTAAGGTATGTATGCCGACGTACGGCATGTATTCGCTAACTCCCCAACGATGTTGCTGCACGAAAATGATCCTCAGGAAAAGAAAAACACTTTTTTTATTTATTTAACTTAATTAATATTTAGTTTATTTTTTTGATTTAGATTACACTGGTATTTCCTTTGAATATGATAGATGCATATGTACTTCCAATCAGTAGGTCGTTCTCGAGATGCGCACTATACGAGGGTTGAAATTCCTTTTTTTACACCGACTATGTTAAAAGCAAAATAACGCGCGACTCCTGTTCTGTGTACGAACACCTCGGTCGATGAAAACTAACTTGTGCGGCAGCATGACTGCAAGCAATGAGGATTGAGATGTGACTCTTGCGGCAGTGTGAGTGCGCGCGATGGTGATTGAATAGTGACTGCTCTACTTAGGGGTGAAATTCATGAGCAATTGGATTTGCATGCCAAACAACCAATCGAGATCATCCTTACATCTGTGCTCTCTCATTCTCTCCGCCTATCTAGGTAGATAAACGCTTCAGTTAATTCGATAGCTGACGGACAAGAGAGAATGAGAGAACCAGAACACGCAGTGCAATGATCTCGAGGTGAAATTAGCTCTAGCATGCATGTCGCAATGCTATCCTGAAACTGACCTAGTGACACAATTAGGATATTATGGTGATGTCAGCGTACGTTGGACTGTGGTAAGGGGAAATGTGATGAGTATGGAAGTTGATTTGTAGCTATTCACCTGTTAAAAGAGATCATTGATCCCAAGCGAATAGAGTGGCTTAATCGGCTAGGGATATATTAATGTGTGAACCAAATTCGAAGAATTTGAATTTTCCCAGCCGATGTATGAATATGTAACCGCCTCGTTTGGTCTGGTCTTGGTTGTTGCTAACCGAAATGACTTTGAAATTTCCGGTGGAAATCTCATGGGTTAATGCAATAGTGTTGCCGTATGGCAAGAAACCACTGAATGCAATTGTGCATTAACCGAATAGATTAATGACTTCCGGCCAGTCTTCTTTAAGGATTTATATATTGCAGGTAAAATAGCCGACGGTAGGAATTGGGATTGGGTTGACGCGCTGTTAGTGGTCGAAATAAAGCGGACATTGGGGTTGGAATTCTGGGTTGGTTCTCCATGTAGAATAGAGAAACCCCTCAAGAATACCTGGGGACAACTTCAAATTGCCGTCGGAAAAATGCATTTTTTATGTAGGATGAGGTGGAGGCCAAAGTAACGTGCGAAGCAACACGAGAAAGATCGCATATGCAAAGAATGCAATGTTTTCTATATCACCTACCGCTACTCCTCACCACTAGGTTCAAGGATAGAGAAAGAACTTACGATCCAGATGCTAGCATGTCTTCCACTGAGCAGCAAAAAGTAAAAGTCGGCTAGAATTTGGACGAGGTCAACGACACTGTTGTTGGTCTGTTACAGCAGTTCTGGGAGATGTAAACTTCGGAGGAGTATGGAAGGTCAGTTGCCGAGATGCAGCTTCAAGGCCATGATACAACTAGTTTTGACCATGAAAAAGCCAGAATTCGATTATTCGCCAGCAGTCAGTCAAAGGACAAACGTGCTTAAATATAAATAAAGGTGAATACAAATTTGAAGTGGATTGTTTTCTTTTTTGTTCGGTATAATCGCTCAAGTGAGTTAATATAAGTACGTGCGGAGCGATTATCGAAGTTTTTTGCTAGTTTTTCGCGAAACACTCCCGGATTGTACTGGAATGAAATGTACGTTTTTTGGTCAACCATTAAAAGGTGTACTTGTCAATTAGATCTCCATGACCTGAGCTAAGCAGAACTGTTGTACACACAATAACACATTAGAAGTACGTGTCATATACATTTTTTTCGGGTCCTACAGAAGAAGAGGATAAGCTCCATTCTGTAATTTTTCACGTCACTCGTCAACTACCCATTGAGTCTGATTAGAGTTTACAACAATAAAGTCTTATTTATTGGATAACCACATCCCATTTTTGCTTTCCAATACAATTTAACTAAGCAAACAATCAGATATAATGATATTGTGACGCATATGACAATCCGTACTAGAATATTCTAGAGAGTCCGAAACAGAGTACTAGAATATTCTATAAAGTAATGGAAAACTGAAGACTAGGAACAGTAGAACATTCAAGGCAATGGAACGGACGGAAACGAAACGCTGAAACAGTATAAATACGCCGCACACAGAGCATAGCCATGAGTATGAAGTAGGAAGTGAAACAAGCGATTGCTGACGAGTAAGAAGTAGAACGTAAAACAAGCGATAAGTCTCGAGCGAGAAGTAAGCAGTAAAATACGCGATAATTACGGAAGCGATAATAAAGAAAACGTTAAGTGTACGGTAAAAAGTAATGATTGTTATTACGGACCAATAAAATGTCACATTAATTCAGAATCGAATTAACGGCTCTTATTTATTTTACAATAATTAATCCAGCGAACCCTAAGCTCGCTACAATATTGTCAAGTCCTCTTGTGCAAGGAGAACAAAAGCCACAGTCTGAAGTGCTGAAATAGCTAATCTACTTACGTACAATAATTGAATACATTCATCTGTATTCCGGCTCACAGAACACCTAACCCTTTTGATAGATTGTCTGTCGATTTATCACCACGTTTGGAAACTCATTAAAAATTTATGAAATTTCCATCACATGGCCATTAGGCATAACGCCGTCTTAATTAACGCAAAATTAGTGAACGGCAAATTGTTCGATATTAGAAAATCATAATCGCGCATTGTGTGAAATAATTTGAATGGAATTTTACGCATATATTCCGTATCTACAGCATTTCGCCTGAATTGAGAATTCCACATTTTTCAATCACCACGATGCAATTAAATTCCCTGAAACTCCCCTATTCGCTGGCCGTCGTCCGGTGGTGTTATCAAATTAACAATTATTCCGTTCTCTACATGCGTATGAAAATCATTTTTGAATTTCGGTATTCAGTTCGATTATGGGCCGATGAGTTAGCAGAAAGAAATAATTTATTTAATCAAGTCGCCTAAACTAAACCAGTGTAGAGCGTGTATGATTGAAAGGCATAAACTATGTACAGAGTACAATGCGAAGAATTTATTAATTTTTTATAGAACAACAATTCTTGATTTAAAATATTGCTGTTAATAAACGTTGGTGTTTTTGTTGAACAGCTGGTACAAAGAAAAATTTATTTACAAATGGCGATGTTAATGTTTCATATAATTACTATTACTTATTGTACAAATATAATTATTCGAAATCTTAACTGAGATATATCATTCCCGTTTATTGGATAAACACTATTTATGGTATTCGGCTAAATGATCAACAGTAAGGTCGTCAACTACCACCTAGCAATTGACCAACAAAGAATATTGAGTAAGCAGGGTAAATAGACTAAATTGACTAAATAGAGTGCTAATGATTGCATACCGACGTATAATTTTGATTAAAATGGAAAAGATAGATGTGGGGTACATGGACGTTAGCGTTTATCCCATTCCGGTTCCTGACTATTCTTTTAT
This sequence comes from Microdon myrmicae, assembly GCA_963931805.1. Taxonomy (NCBI): domain Eukaryota; kingdom Metazoa; phylum Arthropoda; class Insecta; order Diptera; family Syrphidae; genus Microdon; species Microdon myrmicae. The sequence continues at coordinate 75,413,137 of OZ007496.1, forward strand.
GAGAAGGCATTGGAGCCAGAGGCTCCTCGATAGTATAGTAGTACCCGCCTGTCACGCGGGAGACTGGGGTTCGATTCCTCGTCGGCGAGCCTCTGGCGCAAGACTAATAACCTTGCCCGGAAAATTTAACAAGCCTCAGGACTTGCTAAATAAGGCCAAGACCGGCTCCCGGTTGTAGTGCCGATGATGATGATTGGAGCCAGAGTTTCGCATTAAACAGGGAAACATATGTAGGAATGAATAGTATGCAATTTACCAATGTTAAACATGTTCGAATTTCAAAATAGCTGAATGTAACTTCGAACTCGTATCCCCTCCTCTTGTCTTCTCAACCATTGACAACTACCACCCACCCGTTATCCTGTCCTTTTTTGACAAACCTCCGTTGCAGTCCACTCCACCCCGTAATCATTATTCATATGATTACCACACAGCGAACTTTCGACATATTAATGACTACCTTAGCAGGATCGAATTGTGTTTTCATAAAACCTAACTAAGAAGCTATTTCCAATCTCTACAAAGAAATGTTCAAATCAATTTCCCTCTATGTTCCTGATTCCAGGCACAAAACACCATCATCTTCACCCCTGTGTATAACAGAAAACTTCGCTCATTACATAATAAAATACTGTATACTATTTTATTCATTAATTTTCTGACCATCTCGGTCGCTTTAGGCTCCGTGAAATGGTTGGGTGAAATCCCTGGCCATCTTTCGGAGCTTGGCTGATGGGCCAGTTCGAGAAAAGGTTGGTTAGGTGGTAGTCGGACCCAAGGTGAGATACCACCCCGTCACGCTGTACATTCTGCGATATCGCCGAGAGAAATCTTCGACGGTGTTTCGGATGTGTGTTTGATGGCCCGGACTCACACGGAGATAAGTCATGATGGTACCTTCTGATATAAAGAATCCCGGAGGTAAACTAGTCTCCCATTCAGTTCTCCGGGGGAAACTGTAGCGTCAGATACACACACAAACACAAGCAAATAGTGAAGAACACCGAACGAAAATCGAATAAAATAATGCATCAGAGCCGTATACCATAGCGATAAAATAACAATTCACATCAGTGGCATATACTTGCGTTTAAAAATCGAATTCCAAAACACGGCCAGTAGCCTGATGGGTAACGCTTAGGTTCAATTGTTGGTTATTCTAACTGCCATAGCGTCAGTTCGAATCACACGTTCTTCACTATCATATCAAACACTACACGACTATGTCAGGGGAAACATCATGCAGATATCATGATAAATAACGGAACTTTAAGAGGTTCGTCATCGCATAACCGGGCTCGCTCTCGAGGCTCTGCACACGCTCGACTGGTGGCGGCATTTTGTAACATCACGGGTATCGGTTTCACCAATACGAATGTAAACGCCGTCCACCAATATCTGCAAAAAACGAAACCGGATATCCTTGCCCTAACTGATACCCAGGTCGATTTGTCAACTGATTCGGCATATCTTCGTTGCTCAGGATACGAGCTATATTCGAGATTCCGTTTTAAGGGCGGAGTCTGCGTCTTCGCGCGGTCCAATCTGGCTTGCCAGAGGGTGGAGGCGTTGGAACCCAATAATATGGACATCATATGGTTGAGGGTCGTGCTGAGGAATTCCGTAAAATTTTTTTGTTGTCTTTACCGCTCCCCGAATGACAATCCACCGGCGACATTTTTCGAACATCTTTCATATACCGGCGACTGGATACAGATCAACCACCCAGCTTCTGAAATTGTTGTTCTTGGCGATTTTAATATGCACAATTTCGGCTGGTTGTTACGTTCTAATAGAACCGACGAAGCTGGGAGGCTGGCGGAGATGTTTGCTGTAAGCCACAACTTGACTCAACTCGTGAGGGAGCCAACGCGAGTGCCGGATGCCCGAGGCGATTATGCGAACACCCTGGGTCTGTTTTTGACATCCGAACCGGGTACTTATACCGTAGAGGTTTCTGCGCCACTGTGAAACTCTAATCACTGCTTGGTATCTGTCGCGAAAGCACTTGCATATCAAGCGAATAACCGGCCTAGGCAGATTCACCATGTATGGAAGTATGGGGCTGCTAACTGGGGCGATTTGCGAGATTTCTTCGCATCCTTTCCATGGTCCGAGGTGTGCTTCGGAAACTCCGATGTTAACGCTTGCGCGGAGTCGGTATCAGAGATTATTCTTCTGGGGGTGGAGATGTATATTCCACATTCCATCAAACGAAGTTCGTCTGATAAACATTGGTTTGATAAAAAATGCGTGCAGATTACAGCGGCAAAAAATAGAGCTTTTAAGCAATGGCGCTTCAATCCCACCGATGCTAACAGAACGAATTTTGTTAGAATCAGAAACGCGTGCAACCAGGCGATTGATACCGCGAAGAAGGCTCATAACGACGGGGTGATCAATAAGCTCCTTCGATGCCCAACTGGTTCGCGCTCCTTCAGGTCAATGGTAAAAGCTGTCCGCGGTAACTTCGCATCCTCCTCTTTCCCTCCGTTGGTGACAGACAGCGGGACGTTAGTCACGAATTCAAAGGATAAAGCTAATGTGTTCGCGAATTTATTTTCCGTGAATTCAAACGTCGATCCCGGCCTTTGGAGCCAGCTGTGATCTCGCCGGTACGATCTTCGATGCGGGATGTGAGATTTCGTCCGCGCACTATTCAACGCATTCTACGTGAACTGGATTGTAGGAAGGCAACCGGCCCGGACGGAATACCAGCAATAGTCCTTCAGAACTGTGCTCCAGAACTATCGCCGGTTCTTGACAGACTCTTCTGTTTATCTTATGCACGGAGGACCTTTCCTGCCTACTGGAAAATCCCTCAAATTCAGCCTATCCCAAAGACGGGAAAAAAGTGTCTCCCACAAAATTACCGTCCGATAGCATTACTGTCTATTTTATCTAAGGTAATGGAAAAAGTCATCAATACAGAGTTGGTTTGCCCTATCGCTAGATGCCTACCCAAGGACAGCGTTCCTTTGTTTGCACTTAGTGCATTGCTAAGTCATTGGTCTCAACGCGAATGGTGCTAATTACATGCATCTGCGTTGGACTATTTAACGCTGGCTAAAGGGGTCGCCAGCCGATGTGTGTGTAAATAGTTTTTTGTACACATATTGAGGCTGGGATTACCCAACTCTTGGTAAGATTCTCTGATATGCGGTGGTATGATATACGAACCGTTTAGTTTCATTACAGGGAATTTAGGATAAGATAAGAAAGAACTCTTATAGGGGATTTTAAATGCGAAATTATGCATCCAGGTAAGAATTCTTTTGCAGAAGCTTGAAAATAAATATATCCGGTAAGCTTAATGCGTGCGGCATTTACAGGTGCTAATGCTGTCGCATTAGCGGAAACTGATGTAGATTGGGTTGTAATAATGGCGGTTCTGCCTGATAAGATAAAGAAAGGAATCTTACGGGAAATTGTATGCGGAGAGAATGCATAAAAGGTAAGTTTTCTTTGACAGGGACTTTAAGATCATAGATTTGACGTATATGATGCGTGAAGCATTTTCAGGTAGTATGCGATTGCATTAGTGAATTTAGGCATTTGGCTGAATGTTATGGGGGTTTTACGGTAAGTAGACAGTGGGGTTTGGCGGAACCGCCACAATAGTACGCTTGTTTCCTCCTTTTTGAGTGTTCGGCCGGTTGGTGCATCTGCGTCGCATCAGCTGAGATATAGACAGATTGACTCTCTGAATCAGGATCTAGATAAGGTCCTGTAGTCGGGAAGGGCCAGTCTCGTCGTCTTCATTGCAGCGAAGACACAGTATACAACATTCACAAAGAAAAGTGGATCATCGATGCCACAGCTGATGATGAATAGCCGGGCCGTCGAAGCTTGAAATTGCTCGGCATCAGGGTCTGTGGGAATGTATCATGGCATAAACACGTGTCGACTGTCGCCAGGTCAGCACCAGGAAAACTGAGCTATCTTTTTAGAGCCAAGGAATATTTTACTCAGGCCCAAGTTCTGCTCCTATATAAAGACCAAATTAGATCCGTGCTCGAATATTGCTCTCATGTTTGAAGCTCGGCTCCTAAACATACCCTCGACTTACTTGAGAGCATATAGAGACGAGCAATCCCGATGATCGGAGAGTCGGCGCTGACGTCGGTACTACAACCGGTATCACATCGAAGGCGCGTAGCCGACCGCTGTCTGTTTTACAGATATAATCACGGGTACTGTTCTTCGGAGATTCTTAGTATTGTTCCACGCAATTTGGCTTATATGCGCTCCACAAGACAATCCGACGGATCGCACCCGTTTGTTTTTCATCTCCCGACGGCGCAAACATCGCTGCATCAGAACTCGTTCCGTTATAGAGCGGGGAAGCTGTGGAGCTCCCTTCCCATGCGAGTCGTCCCTGAGCGTTACAACCTGCAACTGTTCAAAAAGAACTGCAACAGTTATTTGATGGCATCTCGAGGCGCCCACTCGGCGCTATAGGTTTTCCGGAGAGAAGTCTAATTAAAAAAAAAAAAAAAAAATGCTTCGAAATCTAAACCAACCAAAACTATACCATGGAACGCGTTTGGTGATAAGAAAGCTGATGATCAATGTGATTCACGTGACGATACTTAAAGAAAGATTCAAGCGTGAGGAAGTACTCATTCCGAGGATTCCCATGATCCCAACCGACATGCCCTTTGGGTTTAAATGAATTCAATTTCCGATTCGTCTTGACGATTAACAAATCACACCCTTGAGTGTTTGTGGTCTGAATTAAAAAAATGCATGCTTTTCTCATGGTCAATTGTACGTGGCATGCTCACGTGAGGGCGAAGTATCCGTTTAACTGTTCTTGCATCTGATAAGAAAACAAAACTGTCATATATAAAACGCTGCTTCACTCATGAGAACCAACCGGAGTGCAACTCATGAAGAAATATACATAGTTTAAATAAGGCGTGTATTGCAGACACGCCATTGAATTAATTGATTTTTCTACTTTTATTGAATTCTAATTTTCTTTATGTATGTTATATAAATTCATTCAGCTAAACTTAAGTTAGGATTTTATTAACGCAGTAAAATAAATACAAACAATTTATTAAATGCAATGGTTTATTAGGATTCATTCATTGCGTGTTAATCACTACGGAGTTCACCGGGTCAGCTAGTTATAATTATAAAAAAGGTTAAGTAAGTGAAATAAGTTTAAATTAGGTCTATAACGAAAAAAAAAACTCATAAAGTTTTTTAGTTTAAAAATTCTTTGTTTCAATAAATAACTAATAAATATATTAATAGGTAGGAAAGGAATAACGCCGAAAAGCAATAATGTGTGACATTAATCACATTATGTTTAGCTTTGGATCTAATATAAATAATCTAGAATAAATAAATATAAGTCCTTTTTGCCTAGCAAGTAGGTAAAAAAACTAAGAGAAAGAATCAAATAAAAAATGTACATAGCATGAAAAAATGATATACTACATCACGAACGACTTCTCAGTTAAATGTGAACGTCGCAACGGCTTTGATAAGGAGCTACACGGTCGTGTTGATACATCTTACGTAAAAGCCTTTCTTGTGGGTTCAGCGCCTTGGGGATCTTATTTTATGAGCACGTCTAGAATATATTTATACTTAATAGAGCTCCCAAAGAAGCCTCCATTCAATGAGAAAGAATGTGAATTTCTGAGCAACTGCTCTTGAAAATGTCATGGGAACTCTAAGTTGATACAGGCACACCCCATGGTTTCAAGTTGTCACCCACTCTTCCGCTGCTTGTTATAGAAGTGATCTATTTTTCTGCATCCATATCCTAATTCACTATGGGGATAGTTCGAAGAGTTTCATTTCTTCATTCGAACGTATACAAACAAAGTTATCAAAAATCATTCTCATAGAAAAGGGAGTACTGAAATCGTCTCAATGAATCTTGTGAAATCCTCTTAATGACGACAGTCCTTAGCAACCCCTTAGAGTTTCAGTCTGATTTCCTGAGCATTACCCATAAATTACATTATTCATAGGGTGAATCCTGTAAATCCAACTTAAGTTGCTAAACTTACACCATCGTGTTGTCTGTTTCGAAAGAAAGTCGTATTTGTCTTTGCACTCTTGCAAAACAGAAATCCGAATTTGTGATACAACGCAAATGAAAGCTTTTCAGCTTTTACAATGTACGTAGATTTTCTTAAAATAAAATTTAACTCGGAACGTCGGATTATTTTAAACCTCTACATTTACTCCCAAAATGATCTATTAATACTTTCACATCTTCCTGAATTTCATCGACCGAAAACTTACCATATTTAAATATGTTGAAAAGGGTTGGAAATGAGTTGGAAACTCTGTGCAAGAAGTTATCCCTCTTCATTCGATAACTACATCAGTTTTAAGTTAACTGTAAGAGGCAGATAATGTTGCGCCTTCCAAAACCTTCATCCAGTTGAATGCACATAGCCAATTATTTTGAATACTGAAAATTTGTTCTGCACGCTCTCAGTCTCCGCAGATATCGAGGAAGAGACGAATTTATTCTGGCGGCGCTCCTTCCGGTTTCCTGCACAACCATTGAATACGTTTCGAACAGTAAGTTGCCCATAAATTTTTGAAAGCCCACTTTTAATGTGGGATATACTCGTAGGCAATATAAAGCTTATATGGCAGCCTTAATGCCAAATATAGAATATGTCTATATTTGTAATGGAGCTTGTTAGCGCTACACTGTTCACGTTGCCTACGGGAGTAGAACTGAACCTTTGTTGGAATTGGCCTTCAAAACATTTGATTGATTTTAAGCGTTAGCAGGATATGAAGACGTAAATAATATTTATTTATTTTTATCAACATGGGAAATTTCATTTCCTGTTGCTGAATGCGATATCCTCTGATTAAACATCAACAAGATCCTTTTTTGAAACTTTGTGTAATTTGTTTTGGAGTGCAGAGTACATTACGTTCTGTGGAATACCTTGATGAAGTTACGCCGTTATTAGTTCATTATACTCTTACTAAGGTTTTACTTGTTATGGAAGCCACAACTTATCGTTTTCTCTGTATTTTTCGACTGCGATGTTCACATTTCCATTAAGATTCGTGTGCTTTTAAAGCATGTGTCTGCATACTTCAAGTACTGATACCGCCCGTTACACGAAGCTCCCATCTAAATTCAACTTACTTGAAGATATTCCCTTCACAAATTGAACATTTCTTCTCTCAAGTTGTGTTTATGTTTTTAAAATGCTAGCCTTAAAATCTCAAAGTATGGGTTCAATAAGGAAGCAGCTTCTTTCATTATTCGAATGTGCGGATATCTTCCTTTGTTATATTTAAAGTTAGTACAGGGAGGACAAAAAGTTTTACCCGTTACCATGAAAAAAGGCCATAAAACTCTGCATAAGGTAGTTAGAAGAGTTTCATAACATAAATTTGGGAGTAATGCGTGAAACGTAGTCGAATGAAAAGTTAAAGAGGCAACAAAACAGCTGCATGAGTAATATAGACACTAATGATCTTATATGTTGTACCATCATCATCGGCACTACAACCGGGAACCGGTCTCGGCCTTATTTAGCAAGTCCCGAGGCTTGTTAAATTTTCCATAATGATTTGTTTTTTCTGGGCGAGGTCATTAGTCTTGCGCCCTTATATGTTGTATAGGGTTTTCCAATAGGGACTTGACAACTTTTTTTCGGTAGTAAATTTTTATAATTTTCGGACGGTGTTTGCTCATATACTTAATCATGATGAAAATGTTGAGTTTACTGAATAAATTGACAGTTCACAAATTAAATTCAAAGTTGTCAAGTCCTTATTGTATAACCCTATATATAAAATGCATCAAAATATACTACATATGCGGCAGTTGTTTTAAAAAACTTGGGATCCATTTTGTGATTTTTTGTAACCAAATGGTTAAAAGCAGTACAGTTATTTGCTTACTTAGTTGGAGCCAAGAACACGAGTTTACACTAACAATTCTTTCCAATCAGGTCAGCCTTTGGCTAATGGTATTCCTGTGCTTCCAATTGATTCAAGCGATGAAACTTTTGGCAGTTTGTCGTGTTCCTCCAATTTTTTTTTACGTTTATTTATTTTACCTAAATACTATTACATTTTTTTGGTACTTAGTCTAAATAAAAATAAAACTATAATCTCTTGTGTGGCACGCAATACTTACTATATAATTTTTTTGTTATTGTTTTTTCCTTATCCTTGCACATCGTTTCTACCTGTACTGTATTTTTTTTTTTTACACCAACGCGCGCACAAAAGGGTATTTTGAAGAACCCTTAAATGTCAGAGCACAGTGCGAGCGGGTGGAAAGGAAGTGGATAAGGAAAGGAGGTGTCGATGTATATTGGTATTGAATGTCTGGACATCACAACGGCCAGGAAACACATGATCAGGCAGAACATTCCACATTCGTGTGGTTCGGCTAAAGAATGACTCTCGATGTTTATTTGTGCGCCTGAAGTCCACTTTCAATGTGAACTGGTGCACATTCACAGATTGACAGGTATCGCGGGAAAATATCTGAAGGGGCGGAACGAATTCAGCAAGTTCAGTTGAGCAACGACCATGGTAATACCTATAGAAAGAAATAGGCATGATACGTTGCGCCTGTGTACTAACGATGGAATTCAACGACTTACGGCTAAGTCCCCAATAAGTTTCACTTCTCGTTTTTGCATCCTATCGAGCACGTGTAGTGCAGATTTGGATGCGCCTGACCAAATATGGGAGTTGAACTCTGTTGCGGATTCACAATTATATGCTCGGGGAGAATCTAGTACGCTCATTGTCTAGTACTCTCCCCGACAAACATATTCACCACACCCGTTGACAGTGCATGGTCAACTGTCAATACCTACTGGTCAATGGTGCACGATCAACTGTCAAGATCGAATTGGGTTTTTAACTGAATTGGATATTTTAACTTGCGAAAAACATGTTCCTTTTGCTGTAAAAAGTTACTGGTGTAATAGTTGTGTGCCTCGCAATTTGACATTAAATCATAGTTAAAGTTAAAAACCAATTACACTACTATTGTTGTAATACCATACCATTCATTCAATTGAACCTCATGAAATAAAATAACAACTTTATCATGTAAATCAAAAGATATTGCTGTTCCTTTGTATTCTAACCTATTTGTTTCAGGCTGCGTTGGTTCGGACGCCATTGCGTCAATCCTTCATCCAACGTGCTCCATCCATATTCTCCGACTACATTCCTCGTTCGGCGGAACACCACAAGGATCTCGACCGATGACATTCCTCGCTCGGCACCGAGATATTCAACATTTTTTCTGGTTGCGGATTCACAATTATATGCTCGGGGAGAATCTAGTACGCTCATCGTCTAGTACTCTCCCCGACAAACATATTCACCAAACCTGTTGACAGTGTATGATCAACTGTCAATACTTACTGGTCTATGGTGTACGATCAACTGGTCAATCTGGATGCTTGAATTGGAATTGTTTTTAATTTGCACGCCACCATGTGGCTTTTGACTTTTTATGAATATTAAAAGTTAATTGTTGCTTTACCTGAAGTGCTGTGTTGGTTATATTGTCAACAATTTTGAGGCAAGTGTATGTAGTTCAAGCAACAAGGCAAGCGAGTACAACATTTGTACGGAATCAGCGCTATTTTTTCTTGGAATTTCAAGCTGGAAGATTGTCCAAACAGGTATTGTTCCTCTCGACACTAAACCCATTTGTTTCAGGCAACGTTGGTTCGGACGCCATTGCGTCAATCCTTCATCCAACGTGCTCCATCCATATTCCCCGACGACATTCCTCGTTCGGCGGAGCACCATAAGGATCTCGACCGACGGCATTCCTCGCTCGGCACCGAGATATCGCACGAACTCCATTTTTGGACGGATATATCCACTGTAAATAGTGGCCAGGTTCGATGGAGTGAAGTATCTTTTGCATCTCTTAAGGAACCACATACATTTGGCTGCACTTTTCGCAGCTTCAAATATGTGGTTATTCCAGTTGAGGGTCGAATTAATTCGAGTGCCGAGGTTTGACAGTTCCTTGGCTTCGTCGATGCAAGTGCCGTTCATAGACAGTATATTTACTTTAGGGTTCGCCTTTGACGACAAGAGACAGCACCGAGTTTTTTGGGCATTGAATTCTACTCGGTTAGATGATCCCCACTGAAATATCTTGTTGAGGTCTGAATTCAATGTATCAAGCATAAGTTGCTGATTGGTAGTGACGTTCGAAGAGTATGGACGGGAGTGTTCGTATGAGTATGAGAAACTCGACGTGCTGTCTTCAGCCAACGAGTGAATTGGGTTGTGAGTAATTGACAAAAGATCATTTATAAAGATCAGGAAGATAATGGGTGAGAGTACAGAAGCCTGGGAAACTACTATTACTATTTATTGGCCTGTAGGAACCCGAAAGTTCATGGCCCCACTGACTCGGCTCCGCCATTGTTTCCTGTCTCGTGTGCTCTCCTTCCACGTTCGACCAGCTGATCCGGATCTCCTCGAGGTCTAACCTAACATTGTCCTCCCATCTCCGTCGCGGCCGCCATGTCAGTCTCTTTCCCGTTGGCTTACCCTCAAAAATTCGATGCACGGTCCTATCGTTGCCCATTCGCGCCACATGTCCGGCCCATCTTAATCTCCGCAACTTGATTACTCCCACTATTGTAGGTTTGCGGTATAGCTCTTCCAATTCGTGGTTAGGGAGTTTCCACCATTGTCCTGCCTCCTCGTCATATTTGCCGCCAAAGATACTCCTTAAGACTTTATTCTCGAGTACCCGGAATTTGTTTTCTTCCCGTTTTGTGAGAGCCCATGTTTCGCATCCCTATACAACAATCGGCATGATTATGATTCTATAGACACGGAGCTTTATATTCTGTGATAGCAGTTTGTATATCAACAGTTTACTGACTGCATGCCAACTAGCGTCCCCAGAGTGTAGTCTTTTGTTAATTTCCATCGACATTTCGTTACTGGCCGTCAGTATTGTTTCCAGGAATTTAAATTCTTTGACATTTTCGAATATATTGCCCCTGGTGTCTATGTGTGTTCTCTGAGGTCCGCCTGTTCTGGCCATAATCATGTATTTCCTTTTGTGTTCATTTATTTCTAGGCCCATCTCTTCTGCCGCTTGCATGATAATTTCACTGTTTTACGGTTTCTAGATTATCGTCCAAAACGACGATGTCATGCGCATATGCGAGCACTTGTGTGACCCCGTTCAGAGATGATCCGGACATGTTGTCGTCTTGTACCTTTCTGATGACATACTCAAGGACAAGGTTAAAGAGCCATGGTGAGAGGTCATCGCTCTGTTTTAGTCCGTTCTGGATTTCAAATGGTTCTGAGAGGTGGTTTTCTATTCTAACTCGCCATTTGTTTTCGTTCATGCAGATTTGAATGAGGGCGGTATATTTTTTCGGGATTCCCAGCTTAACTACAATATGGTAGAGTCTTTTCCTTGCGCCTGAGTCGTAGGGTTTTTTGAAGTCAACGAACAGTTGGTGAACCGTCTCTCCGTATTCCCAATTCTTTTCCAGTAGTTGCCTTATTGTGAACATTTGGTCGCTTGTTGACCGGTTCCTACGGAATCCAATATGTCTTCTGCGTACGGTGTGATTCTCGCCAGTATGACAATTGTTAGTATTTTGTATGTGGTTGGGAGCAATGATATTCCTCTGTAATTTTCGCAGTCAGATCTGTCATCTTTTTTGAAAATGGGGACGACTATTGCGGTTTTCCATTCTTCCGGAATGACTTCCTTCTCCCATATTGTTTTAATGAGTTGGTGGATCTTTCGAGTGGTTGCCTCTGCTGCATGCTTCACAAGCTCTGCCGATATACAGTCGACTCCAGGAGCCTTGTTGTTTTTCAATCGGTTTATTGCGTCTACAACTTCGTTGAAAGAGGGCTCTGGGATCTTAGGCTCGGCTGTATGTACGTCTGATGCGTTTATTTGTGGTTGATGGGTACGCATATTGAGCAGGTTTTCAAAGTACTGCTTTCATCTTGTCACGATATTATTTGTTTCTGTTACCATGCAGCCGTTTGTCTTTCGGATTATTTTGGCTCTCCGTCGGTAGCCGGAGAATTTATGCCGGCATACATACCTCTGATATTCTTTGCTCTGGAATTTTCTAGCATTTTTTCGATCCGAGTCTCTCCCACTCCGGTTTTTTGCGTTTGAAGAGCCTAATTGTCTCTTTCCGAATTGTCGCGTATCTTTCTGCGTTGACTTCATCATATCTTTTTTAAAAGACCACTCTGAGGCGTTTACGTTTTTCGATCTTCACCCTGCACTCGTCGTGAAACCAAGGTTTGGACTTAATTGTTTTCTTAAATCCTAATACCTTTTGGGCTGTTTGTTTGCTTGTGTCTTTGATCGATGCCCATTTAGTGTCCGGATTATTGGTTACCTCTTCCCCACTACTCCCATTCCCTAGAATGCTAAATCTATTCGTTAGTTCATCTTGATATTCAGCCCTTTTACGTAGGTCTTTTAGTTTATCAATGTCGAACATTTTGCTCGTCTCCCGTGATTGCCCATGTGGGTTTGCTGCGAGCCGGCTCCTGATTTTGCCTATCACTAGAAGATGATCGGAGTTGCAATCTGCTACTTTATATGATCTTACGTCAAGGATATTCGAGTGGTGTCTTTTGTCTATGAGGAAGTGGTCTATTTGGTTATGCGTTACGTCGTCGGGTGATATCCATGTGACTTTATGGATTTGCTTCTGCCTGAACATTATATTTTTCACTGGCAGACCTTTTGACGCTGCGAACGTTATAATTCGAATTCCATTATCATTTGAAACGTCGTGTAGACTTTCTTTACCTATAGTTGATTGGAAGATGTCTTCCTTTCCAATTTTCGCATTGAGGTCCCCGAGGAGGATTTTAACATCGAATGATGAGATCCCATCGAATACTTCCTCTAGAGTCTCGTAGAATGTGTCCTTCGTTTCTTCGTCCGTAGATTCTGTTGGGGCGTGTATGTTTATAAAAACATAATTGTACCATGGTCCTTGTATTTTAAGCACCGACGTTCGGTCATTAATGAATTGCACATATTTTACATGGGGCGTAGTCTTCTTGCTTATGATGAAGCCGGTCGCGAGGATATGTGTGTCGGTACCTCCACACGCCAGTGTAAACCCGTTGGTTTGGATTACTTGATGTGGGAGTTGGACTTCCTGAAGCGCGACGATGTCCATTTTATATTGTTTCGCAGTTTCTACGACCGTCTGTATCGCGTCCGACGATTTCGGTTTTATTTGCTTTACCGAAATCGTATCCTAGAAATGCACTTTATGTCTTTCTTTGTTCTGGGCACACATACCACCATGACCACGATGATCGAGTAAGCTCTGAACGAGCAAGATATCGTTGAGTCGTAATTCAACCAGCAAGGCGGTCGGGTCGCCTGCCATCCAACGTACCGGTGCCGGTACGGTGGGTTATCTAGGAGTCTCATCACAACCACCGCTCGCGACGGTAGGTTTTTCTCCCGCACTCCGCAAACCGCGGAGATGTGTAATATACCCTTGGAGTCGTATTTTAACATCCAGAGACGCTGGTCGGTTTTCTTTTCTTCTGCTCCCCGTGGCGCCACGGGGCGCATCAGTCCCAGAGTCCTTTATTCTATGGCCCGAACCAGATTGTCCTCCTTTTCGTGATCCATAACTTGAGAAAGGCAAGACAAGTGTTGCGTTTTGTTGATTTGGAAGTGTCAGTTCTTTTCACGGTCGAAATTGAAATATAGTAAAAAGTGAATGTGCCCAAGGATATGCGACACCGAGTCCGGGAAATTGAAGAGGTAATAAAAGATTCAATAATACGGAAATGTGAATGACCAATTTTATACATCAATTTTGTGGATTAGAACGTGTGAAGTATTTTAATTGTTTTGTGTTTTGAAAAGAAAAGGAACTATGGGGTTGGTTATGTGGCGTGTGAATCAGGGTGCCACAGGGGCACAGGTTAGCCACGTTTGCCCACTGGTTCCGTCTGTATCTGACTCCACTAGATATGAAACTCCTTCTTAACCGAACTTATTATCCAAATAAGAGTCACACTTGGTTTAGAATGAATAGGTTCGCAATACTCCGTAGATATTTATTTTTATTATTAGTTCTTCTTTATACCTTTAACACTATAGACGAGTAACAAAAGTGCGTTGTATTCTTAACGTTCAATTTCATGTATAACACAGGAAAACTTTGTTACACAAAACACCGTGGATATTTATTTTATATATTAAGTCTTATTTATACATTTTACACTATAGACGAGTAACAAAACTGGGTTGTAGTTCTTAACATTCAATTTCATGTCTAACACAGGAAAAACAGGAAAACTTTATTACGCAAAACACTGTGAATATTTATTTTAAGCATATGGCGCAGCACGACGGTTAACTGACACTTTTCAATTTTTCTCAACGACTCATTGTGATGTATTACCCGATCCCTTGGGACGGCCCAAGAGGGGTGTAAATTAACGTGAGGGCGCAAACTGCCCTCACGGAATACGAACCGAGATTGCATTATTTCATCGAAGCGTTAGGATACAAAAATCCCATCATCGCTTCGATGACCATATTTGGTAATATATTCTTTTTTGCGTTAGGTTCAACTCAAAGGGGGTTGAAATACACACACGATGATTGCTTTCGCTGCTCATCGTGTGCGTCCGCAAGTATGCAGACATTGCATAAGTCCCCTTTTCAAGTTCGCAACAGGTGCGAATATTTCGACGGCAAAAGGGTTGCAATGTGTACACGATCAGTGGCTACGAGTAGCGTGATGCTGATCGTGTGCGTGTTGTTGGTGTATCCTCGCAGTCGAACTCTAATGGTAATTTTCCATTTGCGAATTCGCTTGCCGGGGCGCCAGCCGGATGCCCTCATTAATCGGTCGTTCGATGTGGGCATGCTTGCTAAGGCAAAATACCTTTTTATGCTGGTGTTCAGCTGGCGTGCAAGAGGATATCGCGTAGATATTGCACAGGCAATATTGGTTGGTTGGTTGTTAAACCAAATTGCCTTGAAGAATATTGCATTTGGTGCCGCTGGAATTTCGCTTCAGCGCGACTTAATGTTTCACAGGGCTTTTCTTGTATTTTGCAGGTACAGTACAGAAGGTAAGTACAGGCCTTTTAATGTATTTCAGGAAACTGTTACCTTGTGTACCTGTAAGGTAAGTAGTGGCGTTCAATGGAACTGCCACGGTACTTGTTTCTCTTTTGTTGTATGCTCTATTTGGGGGTTTTTACCTAGTTTTATTGGAAGATTGGTTAGTGGGGTTCGAAGGAACCGCCACAGAACCTTATAACGTGACTCCCAGTGTTTCATTCTCTCCTGTGATTGATGTATGCTGCTGCCGTCGGTGATCATTCGTTTGTTTTTGGTGCCAAGTTTAGTGGAGTGTTAGTGGGACGAAGTAGAACTCGCACCCATGCCGGTGCCACGACTTCGTTCCCCACAATACCCCTGGTGACGCGTAACACCCTGGATTAGGGGCGGTAGATCTTTGTGTGTTACTCCTCGATAGCCTGTCTGACATGGGTGGCCCTACTGGAAGCGTACGCTTCCGTGAGCATAGCCTGAGTGATTCATCGTAGTTTAAGCCCCCGCACCACGTCAAGGTTTCTACCAAGCGGGGGAAATGACTAGGAATTTATTTGAATAAACTTCTGGAAGGGAAATCACGAAATGCATTTTGAGTTAAGCATTTCATGATGTCAGGATTTTTGGGAATTGGATCAATGCACGACAAATAGACTTTGGTTTAAATTTATCGTGCATATGATTCAATTGAATTGGGGTATGAGTTAATGTGAAATTGAATCAATGTGCGAAAAATTAACTTTTGGTTTAATTTATCGCTCGATTGATTCAATATGGAATTTGGATTTGGATTATAGGAAGTATTGGGGATTTGGATGGGAGTAGTGATTTAGGATCACTACACTCCGATCTTGGAAGAGTTTAAACCCAACGTAATCTCTGATTACATTTCTTGTTGTCGTTGTTTATAAAAAAAAAAGCAGCGTGATACTGTTCTTTTTCCAATGAGTTATAATTTTAATTACCTCTTCTTAGACTTCATTCGTCCAATGTATATGTTATGATTTCATTCCAAACTTCAGTAGACCTATATTTTGTATTTTAGACCCTGCACCTCTGACAAATAATTATATATATATATATATATATATATATATATATATATATATATATATATATATATGTATATATATATATATATATATTTATATATTTATATATATATATATATACATATATATGTATATATATATATATATATATATATATATATATATATATATATATTGGCTGGAGCAAAATGACTCACTCTATCGCCACATGTTATAATTTTTGCAAATCGCGTCGTACGTCAATTATGTTTAACATTTGTGAAATAGACAGCTTATTAGAACAAATTGTAAAGGTCCAAATAAAGATTTCCATCACCAAAAATCATTTTTTTTATTTAGTAAAAATCTAATTCAAAAACGAAAAATGCGATACCCTATATATATATATATATATAAATAACTAAAAAAAAAAAAAAAAAAAAAAAAATACCGGACAAGTTACGTAGCAAGAATATATCCAAAAGTCTTAAACGTATTTTCGGTGAAATATAACTCCCCCAACAACTCATTAAATTAAGTTTACACCGTAACATCTTCCGAAGAACTAATTGATTTTACAACTTCAAGTTTATATAAGACAACAGTGCTCATTAGCAGTAGCAATTTAAATGTATTATTCGCCTCATAATTTTGTTTTTTGTGATTAAAATTTCAACATGAAAATGAAAGGTATGACTTAATGAATTAAATATACCAAGAGGGTAATTGTTTCCTGGGTTGTTGTCTGTTGATGTACTTCCTTCGTTTTATCGCGACGAAAACCAGCGAAAAGCCTAACCGAAGGGGATATAAAGCAGAGCAATTGCTTTTATGGGGATTTGCGTTCGCTGTGAGGCTGCTATTAACCAATTCACATTCTCGACGTCGTATAATTATCATTAATATTTGAGAAATGAATAGTATTCCGACTTGCCTAAGAAAATTCAATTAATCACACGGATGAAAATTCATTTTTTAAAAAGGTGTTCTGATCAAATTGAGATGATTCTCAGGAAGTGGATTTTAAGTCATTTAAGCTCTAGAAAATGTCTTATTTGTATATTTCCGATGAAGAGTAGGCTTTCGCCCATGTTTGTTTTCACATTCGTTTGTATCATTGTTCTCAGCTATTACATTTGAAACAACTCTCTTTGTCACTTCATATCCCTGTTATTTTGTTCTTGTTGCCGCCCCACTGTATCTATTCACGATATTGTTATACAATTACAAAAGAAAAGTAACCGATTTACAATTCAGAGACATTTAATAAAGAATATTCTGATAAGAAAGGCTTCTCGATAATATAGTGGTTAGTATACCCGCCTGTCACGCGGGAGACCGTGGTTCGATGCCCCGTCGGGGAGCCTCTGGCGCAAGACTAATGACCCTGCCCGGAAAAAACAAATCATTATGGAAAATTTAACAAACCTCAGGACTTGCTAAATAAGGCCAAGACCGGTTCCCGGTTGTAGTGCCGATGATGATGATGATTCTAATAAGAAGGAGACATATGAAAAGTACATTTTAAAAAGTGCACGTGATAAATTGATGATATTGTGACGCATATGAGAATCAGTACTAGAATGTTCTAGAGAGTCCGAAATTAGAGTACTAGAATATTCTATAAAGTAATGGAAAACTGGAGACCGTGAACAGTAGAACATTCAAGACTATGGAACGGGCGGAAACGAAACGCCGAATCAGAATAAGAAAACGGTATAAATACGTCGCACACAGATCATGGAGACGAGTAAGAAGTAGAAAGTGAAGCGAGCGATAAGTGCGGTAGTAATGAGTAATAAGTAGAGAGTAAGAAGTAGAAAGTGAAGCAAGCGATAAATAAGGAGTAAGAACTAAGAAGTAAGCAGTAAAAGACGCGATAAGTATGGAAGCGATAAGTGAGGAAATCGTTAAGTGTACGGTAAAAAGTAACGGTTGTTATTAACGGACTAATAAAGTGTTACAGTAATTCAAAATTGATATAACGGCTCTTATTTATTAAAAATAATTAATCCAGAGAACCCTAAGCTCGCTACAATATCTTTATTGACTTACTTGGTTTGGTCCATGACAATTATGTTACCATACCATTACCATACTCTTGAAACTGTCAAAATCTACAGCATTGAATTTCGAAAAAGAATCGATTGATATTGCCCGGTGATGCTCACCATACACTGAAACAGCATTCTTCGTATCATTTTGGATAAAAAGGTCAGATAAATCGTCTAGCAAATAAATACAAAATGCAACCCAACAGTGCTTTGGTGGACACAGAAACTTTTCGACAACCCTGCATTCTCATCATCCTAAATACGGCAAATCTGCACAAAGCCGCTAAGAAGAAAATGTGCTTCATCACTGAAATGATATTTTGTGAACAATTCTCATCAATTTGACATTGCTTGTGCATCCAATCGGGGAACACGTCGCGCTTAAAATTGTCAATAGGCTTCAATTCATACATTATCTAAACTCGTAAGCGTGTTAGGATAAATCCTTTCTTAAAATTCCAAATAATATGGTTGTGAAGAGTTTCACTACTACTGTAATGTCCAGTGATGTTTTCACATCTGCTGCCGACCAGTTTCCTTGAATTTGGCAACAATTTTTGCAATTGCAGTCTCAGTTGCTCTATTAAGTTGACCAAAAACACCGCGAAGTGCGCACATTGCTATTTTATTTGAATGTGAGCTTCCCTAATAGCCTTCAATAACTATATCATGTTCTTGAATTGTAAATCTCTCCATAAAAAGTAGCAAAACTTATCGAGTAAAGAAATTGGCCTGCAAAATCGTTTGATGTTTAAACCCCATTCGGATGTAACAATTTTCCTTGTAATTGGAACACCCTTTATATACTTGGCGTTCTATAACTATTCTTTGAGAGAACTTATGATGCCCGTAGAGCGGAAATACTCTGGTGTGGAATGTTTCGTAGATCTTCGATAACTTTTCTTTGAGAGAATTTACGTTTCCGCATAGAGTGGAAATGGTCTGTTATGGAATATTTCATAGGTATCGATGTTAGAAAATCTATTTAAGGAGGATTAAATGTTCTTTTAAAAAATTACTCCTATTTTGTAATAAATATCTTCTTCGATTTCGAACTGAATGCATCATAATTCGACATTAATGTGTAAACCTGTGGGGTTTAAGTTTAGTGGAGGTAGCGGAACGCCAACCCAATCCGGCTGCTGTCTGTATATATTCACCGCACAAGAAAAACGCTTGGTTACTCTGGTAACACAAAAAAAGGTTCTTTATTTTCAATTGTAAAAAAAAAACGGATGCTTATAAATCCGACTCCAAAGGTGAGGTTATCTCTTAACGCTACGAGTAATTTAGTTACTATAAGTAATGTTGATGATTAAATAACTGAATAGTTCACATTTAAATTGTAAAGGTGCACGGTAGTTATTATAATTAATATTAGAGTTAAATAATTGAATAGTTCACACTTAGCTTGAAAGGGTTCACTATAGTTATTATAATTAACATTAGAATTAAAATAATTGAATAGTTCACATTTAACTTGAAAAGGTGCACTGTAGTTATTGTAATTAATATTAGAATTAGATAATTAAATAGTTCACGCTTAAATTGAAAAGGTGCACTGTAGTTATTGTAATTAATATCAGAATTATATAATTGAATAGTTCACGCTTAAACCGTACCACACAATTCGAAAGGAAGTTCACGTTAACTTTATATGCAACTTGTCGGGTCTGCGCACGTTTTGCTATCTCTTGGGACATCCCATGAGAGATTTTTTTAATTCCGCTTGAGGCTCTACTCTTCCTCACCGTATCCACGACGCGATTAATTATCGCCATCGAAGCGACAGAATACCAAAATTCTATCCATTGCCTCGATGACCATATTTGGTCATTTTCCTTTTCGCATTTTCCTTACCATGAAAGGGTTGAAACACACACAATGATCCCCTTTGGTGCACATCGCGTGTGTCGCCAAGCATTCGAACCATAGACTTTGAATAAAAATAAAAATAAACACATTCGCAGTTGGGGCGAGTCGTTCTGAAAAGGGTTATTTTGTTTACACGATCAGCGACTACGTGTAGCATGATCGCTGATCGTGCGCATGTTGTTGTTGTCATTAACAGGGGTCGAACCGGCGTGCGTGTATTTACACTGGCGAGTTTTCTATGCCTTTTTGCTGCCAGCTGCGAGTTCCGATTTCGTGTGGCTTGACTTAGCGACCGATGTGGGCATTGCATGAAAGAACCACAAGGGAAGAAATGTCTCTTGTGGCTTTGTAGCCGACTTCTTAGGAGACATTTCGTTGGTAGGAATTAATGCAATGTTGGTTGCTCGATGTGCGACCAATTTGCCCTTGCTATAGAAACGCTTGTGTTGCTGATGGTGCTTACTTCAGCGCAGTTAAGCATTGCAGCGGTGGTTAGTCGTATGGGCAGGTAAGTCATCCTTTTCAGGTTTTTGTGGTTGTTAGACATGCCAATGCAGGTGAGCACACGCTCCATTGGGACAGGACGCCCATGAAAAGGGGGCTACCTGGTGGTAGACAAGCACGCAAGCAGTGGCGTTCTCAAGAACCGTCACAAACCTAATCCTTGAAAATTAAAGACACCAGAACGCTACCTTTGGCAATCGTGAATATTTGTTACTCCCTGAAATTTACAGGCCGTTAATACGAAGAATAAATAGAGTGTGCGGTTGTGTAACTCTTTGGGACTGTCCAGAATTTATGTTACAAATAAAAACCATCCAATATCTTCATCTACAATATTTTATATGAATAAATATTTAGTTAATGTACTATTTACTAGTACTATTACTATTTTTGACCAGTAGGAACCGGAAAGTTCATGACCTCGCTGACTCCACTCTGCCATCGTTCCCTGTCCTGTGCGCTCTCGTTAAACGCTTGACCACCCAATCCGATCTCCTCAAGGTCAAACCTAATATTGTCCTCCCTTCTCCGTGGTGTTCGTCCTACCGGTCTCTTTTCCGTTAGTCTTCCGTCCAGAATTCTACGC
The DNA here is from genome assembly GCA_963931805.1 of Microdon myrmicae. Taxonomy (NCBI): domain Eukaryota; kingdom Metazoa; phylum Arthropoda; class Insecta; order Diptera; family Syrphidae; genus Microdon; species Microdon myrmicae. Next base: position 75,434,293 of record OZ007496.1, read on the forward strand.
ACAGTCCTATCTCTGCCCATTCGCGCCACATGTCCGGCTCATTTTAATCTTCGCGACGTAATTACTCTCACTATACTAGCTTTGCGTTATAGCTCTTCCAATTCGTGGTTATGGAGCTTCCACCATTGTCCTGTCTCTTCATCATATTTACCTCAAAAGATACTCCTTAAAACTTCATTCTCGAATACGTGGAATTTGTTTTCTTCCCGTTTTGTGAGAGCTCATGTTTCGCATCCGTATAGAGCAATCGGCATGATTGTGGTTCTATACACATGGAGCTTTATATTCTGTGAAAGCAGTTTGGATTTTAGCAATTTACTGACTACATGCCAACTAGCGTTGCCACAATGTAGCCTTTTGTTAATTTCCTTCGACATTTCGTTACTGGCCGTCAGTATTGTTCACAGGTATTTAAATTCTTTAACTTTTACAAATATCTTGCCTCTTACATTTATATGTGCTCCATGACTGCTGCACCGTAATCAAATATTTTGTTTAGTCTTCATTTTTTTTTTTTTTTTTTATATTAGACTTCTCTCGGGAGAGGCGAACCTATAGCGTCGAGTGGGCGCCCCCAGATGCCATCAAATAACTGTTGCAGTTCTTTTTGAACAGTTGCAGGTTGTAACGCTCCGGGAACACCCGCGTGGGAAGGGAGTTCCACAGCTTCCCCGCTCTGTAACGGAACGAGTTCTGATACAGGGATGTTCGCGCTGTCGGGAGATGAGCCACAAACGGGTGCGATCCGTCGGATTGTCTTGTGGAGCGCATATAGACCGAATTGCGTGGAACAATCCCAAGAATCTCCGAAGAACAGCACCCGTGATAATATCTGTAAAACAGACAGAGGTCGGCTACGCGCCTTCGATGTGATAGCGACTGTAGTCCCGACGTCAGCGCCGAATCCCCGAGCAGGCGGATGGCTCGTCTTTGTACGCTCTCAAGTAGGTCGAGGGTATGTTTAGGAGCCGAGCTCCAAACATGAGAGCAATATTCGAGCGCGGGTCTAATTTGTGATTTATATAGGAGAAGAAGTTGGGCCGGAGTAAAGTATTTCTTGGCTCTAAAAAGATAACTCAGTTTTCCTGAGGCTGATCTGGCGATACCCGATACGTGTTTATGCCATGATACATTCCCACAGACCGTGACGCCGAGCGATTTCAAACTTTCCCCAGCCTCGAGGGCCCGGCCACTCATCATCAGCTGTGGAACCGATGATCCAGTTTTCTTTGTGAATGTTGTATACTGGGTCTTCGTTGCGTTGAAGTCGACAAGATTGGCCTTTCCCCACTGCAGGACTTTATCCAGATCCTGGTTCAGAGAGTCAATCTGTCTACATCTCAGCTGGTGCGACGTTGATGCACCAATCGGCCGATCACTCGAAAAGGAGGGAACAAGCGTACTATCATCCGCAAAACTGAACACTTTGTTATCCGTTGTCTCCAACAAATCATTTATGTGAAGCAAAAACAAGGTTGGAGCCAAAATAGAACCTTGGGGCACCCCCGAATTAACAGGATACAGATCCGAACACTCGCCGCCCACAACAACCCGGATCGATCGATTCTCGAGGAAGCTCCTCGTCCAGTCGCAAAGCTGTTGGGAAAGTCCATATGAACGAAGTTTGCTCAGCAATGCTCCGTGCCAGACGCGGTCAAAAGCCTTGGAGATATCTAATGCGACCGCCCTTGACTCACCATGCCGTTCAATCGCAGATGTCCATATATCGGTTATAAGTGTCAAAAGGTCTCCTGTGGACCGCCTGCCACGGAATCCGTATTGACGATCATTCAGAAGACCGTTGCACTCCAAATACTTAACCAACTCTGTATTGATAACTTTTTCCATTACCTTAGATAAAATAGACAGTAATGCTATCGGACGGTAATTTTGTGGGAGACACATTTTTCCCGTCTTTGGGATTGGCTGAACTCGAGCGATTTTCCAGCAGGCTGGAAAGGTCCTCCGTGCATAAGATAAGCGGAAGAGTCTGCCAAGAACCGGCGATAGTTCTGGAGCACAGTTCTTAAGGAGTATTGCTGGTATTCCGTCCGGGCCGGTTGCCTTCCTACAATCCAGTTCACGTACAATGCGTTGAATAGTGCCCGGACGAAATCTCACATCCCGCATGGAAGACTGTACCGCCGAGATCACAGGTGGCTCCAAAAGGCCGGGATCGAGGTTTGAATTCGCGGAAAATAAATTCGCGACCACATTAGCTTTATCCTTTGGATTCGTGACTAACGTCCCGCTGTCTGTCACCAACGGAGGGAAAGAGGAGGAAGCAAAGTTACTGCTGACAGCCTTTGCCATTGACCAGAAGGAGCGCCAACCAGTTGGGCACCGAAGGAGCTTATTGATCACCCTGTCGTTGTGAGTCTTCTTCGCGGTATCAATCGCCTGGTTGCACGCGTTTTTACTTCTAGACCCACCTCTTCTGCCGCTTACAGAATGATACACTGTTTTTACATCGACATTTCGTTACTGGCCGTCAGTATTGTCCCCAGGTTTTTAAATTCTTTGACATTTTCGAATATCTTGCCCCTAATATTTATGTATGTTCCCTGAGGTCCGCCTGCTCTGGCCATAATCATTTATTTCGTTTTGTCTTCATTTATTTCTAGGCCCACCTCTTCTGTCGCTTGCATGATGATTTCACAATTTTTACATACAGTTTCTAGATTATCCCCCAGAATGGCGATGTCATCCGCATATGCGAGCACCTGTGTGAGGCCGTTCAGAGATGATCCGGCCATGTTGTCGTCTTATACTTTTCTGATGACATACTCGAGCACAAGGTGAAAAGGCATTGTGAAAGACGACCCCCCTATTTTAGCCCGTCGCGGATTTCAAATGCTTCTGAGATGTGGTTTTCTATTGTAACTCGCCCTTTATTTTCGTTCATGCAGATTTGAATGAAGGCGGCATATTTTTGGGGACTTTCAGCTCAACTACAATATGATAAAGTCTTTGCCTTGCGACTGAGTCGTGGGCTTTTTTGAACCCAACGAACAGTTGGTGAGCCGTCTCTCCCTATTCCCACTTCTTTTCCGCCAATGAGGCAGCACGTGTGCTGCTGACTCGTGATCCGCACCATCGGATCAATTGTGCAATCTGTTTTGGATTCTTAAATACATATAAGATACCCAAATGCACTATCGGTTCGCGTGAGAAATCTTACTGTGAGATCCTAAACAAACAAACGTGAAGATCCGAGTGCAGTGCAAAGTTTTCTGTGCGATCCTATGCAAAGACACGCGACTTAGTTCTGTGAAAAGTGCGAGAATATACACGAGAGTGATATGCAGTGTGGGAAAAGCCTCTACTCATTCCATTCATAGTGTCTGTTTTCCTTTTTATCGCACCTCTGTTTGCGTCCCTCAGGAATCGATACTCTCGATTGATTAATAATCGTTGGGGAGTTTTTTGTGTCTGAGTGGGATAATGTTCATCATGGAAGGGATGTGACGTGGATTTCGCACGGATGTAGTGGGGCACCTACTACAAGGGCATAACACCTGTAGTGGGTGCTTTCGCTTATCTATTGCTGGTCCCAACTTGCATCCTTTCCCTAGGCCGTATTTGTTTTCTGTGTAGGGCCATTTAATGGCGTGGAAATATCGCGTTGATTTGTGTAACATTCGCGGCTTTAGATGCAATTTCTCTTCTGTGTCTGTCCATGTTTCTAACCTGAAACCATCTATCCTTGCACGTAGCAAAACCCAGATAATTACTAATACAGATATATCCGTTTTTAATCTACCTGGACATAACTTAGTGCCTCTGTTCTTTCCACATCGTGGTATAGCCACATATATATGAAATGATATTGCTTATCAGCTTCTGCCACAATATGGGCTCTGTTCCAACCCAGAACATGCTTTCTCTTGGCTAAAACTTCACGTTCGTACGCATACAATACATTACTGCTTTCTTTACAAAAGATCAAACTTGGATAGAAACGCATCCCTTAACAAATTTGATGCTCTGTCTGATTCTATCGATAGGATCTTGACCCTATATCCCCACACTGAAATCGTTATTGCTGGTGATTTTAATGTAGATAACTCTCAGTGGCTCGTCACTCCGGACACACAAAAGCTGAAAGTCAATATCTCTAGATTTTTGCTCATTCAAATAGTTTAACTCAACTTGTCAATGAGCCAACATCGGTATATATGGTCATTTCGCCAACACACTGGACCTGTTTCTCACCTCCCACCCAAACAAATACACAATTGAAGTTTCTTCGGCCTTGGGCACTTCAGACCACTGTGTCGTATCAGCTAAATTTCCTCTAACCAACAGTAACGTTAATGAGAAAGCTCCCAAAACAACAGTATGGTTCTACGAGAAAGCCAACTGGGTCTGAACGACTTTTTTGGGAGGTTAAATTGGTCGTTATTTTTCGCCAATAACGATGTTGACTCTAGAGCGGACACATTGACAGACTCGATTCTACTTGGCATGCGGACCTTTATCTCACACAGAGTAACGAGTATCAAACCCAAGAGAAATATGTGGTTCGATTCCGGGTGCAGAGAAACCATTAAGGCTAAAGAGTTGAGCTTCCGGTTGTATAAATCAAACAATACTGAGGCAAACCGGATAAGATTTAAGAGAGCTAGAAATGACTGCAATGCGTATATTCAACGCGCCAAGTTCTTGCATGGCCAGAGAGGGAGACAAAAAATACTACACTCTCCCACAGGTAGTAGAAACTTCTGGGCAATCGTGAAAAACATTCAAAACTCGGTCTCTTCATCCATTCCATCGCTTATAGTCGATGACAAACCAGTCACCACTGCAATAGAGAAGGCGAATCTACTTGCTGCACATTTTGCAGCCAACTCAACGCTGCCTGATACTGTGGCGGTTAAGTGGCGGTTCCGCCAAACACCACGGTCCACTTACCTGAAAAAACCCCCATAACTACTACCCAACTTCCTTAAGTTCGCTAATGCAATCGCATTACCAATTCGGTACCAGACAAATTCCTGTAAACAAAATGATTCGGATTGCATTCAATGTAACCGTCATGACAGGGACCATAAATATTGCGCCGTCTATTTTCCCAGCCGCGTCATGTGTACAACAAATACCGTTTTATACACATTTGCTGGTGACCTTTTTCTCCCAGCAATTAATTTTCTGACTCCCACAATGTGCAAACCAAAGCAAATACGCATTCCGTGTCTCTTGGCATCAATTAAATCCTACAGCATAACAAATGCAAATAGGAATTCAATACGTACCCTTACTGGCGATGCCATAAACACCATTTCCCAGTAACCTAGCTAAAACCAATTAGCGCATTTCCAGATCGCATCGTTGTCTCTTTGTTTACCCGCGACGCACATGCATCCGACGATTTCGGTTTTATTTGCTTTACCGAAATCGTATCCCATGAATGCTCTTTATTCCCTTTCCTTGTTCTAGGTTCGTTTTTCATCCATGAAAGCACCATGCACATATACCACCATGATCAAGATTAGCGAGTGATCTCTGCACGAGATAATTATCGCTGAGTCTTATTCCATCCTTTGACCACGCTGGTCACAGCACTACCGCTCCCCGTCACTACGGAGACGCGCGAAATATCACCGAGTTGAGTGTGCGTAAATTTAGTTATTCATTTTGTTTGTTCCGGAGTGACTTAATTGAAAACCATTGCCAGTGGTATGTGTTCAACATAAAATAAATTGTACGCAATCGCGAAATGTGTGTGTAAAGAGCTCTTCTGCTCTATGCCATTCTCGGCAGTTATAAAATATCAATGTACCTGTTATCGTCCGTTTTGTTCCACCGACCCTTTCTTTAAATATAAATAAACGGATCATTAAAATTAAAACAGTGAGTTTTATTTACTTTTGTTTCATGTGTCGAGAAGTTTTGTTTTGTGTTGTCTTCCTTGCTAACGATACGGGTCGGCACATTAGTGACATCATGATCGAGGAGGAAGTAGAACTCGCACTTATGCCGGTGCCACGAGTTCGTCCCCACAGTTTCAATAACGCCACCGCGTGCTTTTTCCAGGTACAACACCTAACTTCCTCCTAGGACATACGAAAGTATAGAAACAAGCAATTGTGGCAGTTCCAGGAACGCCGCTACTAATCTTTTCCAATTACAACATAAAGGGGCTCCTAAGAATCTTGGCTAACGATTTGCACTAAGGCAATAAGTACATGCACCAAATAGTAATTTCCCTAAGGGCATGGTTACTTTAAACGCACTATGTTCCCCGAAAGCAATTTGGTCGTACCATCTGCAAACCAGCATTGCCAAATCATATCGGTCGCCAAATCACCCGGCCAAGCGAAACACGGGCACCGACGCAGGATGTGCCAAAGATCCAACTCGGTTACGACATTACGTAGCCGACATAAATCGTTGAGCTTGTCCATGCACACAGAAGAAAGAATTTTTCCACACACGCGGAACACACTCTGCCGCAACCCTTTCGGTGGTGATTGCTGGTTCCTGGGGTTTTGCCTGCCTGCGAACATGCCCAGCGAACGGCATAAACGCTGTGCGTTATGTAACATTAATGTAAACATGCTGATGCCCTTGCAGGATGATTTGCCCAGCTGCAGATCATTGCTCATGGTGTTCCTCTTATGGATTTGGTCGGCCCACGGTCCGCATACTTGTGGACACACACACCATGAGCAAGCGAGGCAATCGTCGAATATGTCTATCGCCCTTTGTGCTAATGCAAGGTAAATCATCCTGCAAGGGCATCAGCATGTTTACATTAATGTAACACAATGCACAGCGTTTAAGCCGTTTCGCTGGGCATGTTCGCAGGCAGGAATTTAGTACCGCATTAAATGAAATCAGTTTTTTAACCATTGTGATTTTTCTTTTGAGAGAAAGAGAAAAGAAACATTTTTTTAAAAGGACGGCCTCGAGTTCATCGGGGCCAGCGCTGAACTCTCTTTAAGTAAGTTTACTTTATCTTCGTCTAGGTGATGGTGAATAAGTTGAGATATGAACGAGCCAATGGAGAATGTACGTAGGTATTTGCAGTAAGACGGGTTAGGCTCAGAAGAGTTGTCCGTGAAGGACTTTTTAAAGAACGCAGCGAAAAGATTGGCAATAGTTTGGGGTCGGTTGAAGATAGGCGTCATATTTACGTTTATAATTAATAAAGCGGAAAAATTATTTGAGGTCATTGATCACGTTGTTTTGTGAGATAACTGTACTAGAGGGAGTTGTAAAGCTCGGTGAATTTATAAAAGCAAGCGAGGGCTCCTCGATAGTATAGTGGTTAGTATACCCGCCTGTCACCCGGGAGACCGGGGTTCGATTCCCCGTCGGGGAGCCCCTGGCGCAAGACTAATGACCTTGCCCAGACAAAATAAATCATTATGGAAAATTTAACAAGCCTCAGGACTTGCTAAATAAGACCAAGACCGGTTCCCGGTTGTAGTGCCGATGATGACGATGATTTTTCTTTTGACCATTAAATACAAGTTTTACCACAAAAATATTTGAATTTTAACAGTTGTGTTCTTTTGGTATTAAGACCGCAAATCACCAGCATTAATGGTAAAGTTGTGTAAATAGATATTTGTAATTACGTTTCATGTTAATCTTTAGAGTAGTGTCTTTAGAAATTGAATAATAAATAAAAAAAAAAACGAGTCTGCTACGGAGTTTTATTTAAGTGAACTAAAAGCAGCGACAGACGCCCGGGTATAGTGGTGAACCTGTGCCCCTGAGGCACCTTACCACTAAAGACAATATAACTAAAAAATACCCACAATACCACATCAGTTCCACCTCAACTTGAGCATAGGCAGCACACCGTACTGTTGCCCGTGCACTCAAAGAGCTAAACGCACACAAATCCGCTGGTCCGGATGGCATTCCCCCAATTCTCTAGACACTTTTGGAATTTATTTTTTCTTTAAATGAAAACTTCTAAATGAAAAACTTTTATTTAAATTTATTGTAACACAAAACTTTTATTTTTAAACGCCAAATGTTCTCCTCTTATCTATTTCTTTTATTTTAAAACTCAAAACCGACCTTCCTGATCGGAAGTCTAATTATTACTTATTCCGTGTCGGAAGTCTAATTAACACTGACTCTTGACATTCTCAAAAACATTCTCGATTTCATTCTGTATGAACGAAATTCATCTGTTACCCTTAGTTACGTTCATGGGGGTGATTCATTATTACGAGGGTTGCCTCTTATGTTTCGGGATTTGGCAACCCTAGCGTTGCAATCCGGCAATTGACAGCTCTGTCGTAAAGTTGGACATTTTTGAGGTTATACGCACTCAGAACGTTTTGACATACGAGCGCTATTTGTGTTGTTTACAGTAACTTAAAAGATTCATCTCGGCCCAAAAATGGAATTAAATCGTCAACATTTTCGTGCGATTATTTTTTACAACTTTCGGCGTGGATTAACTCAGCAACAGTGCATGGATGAACTTAATTCAATTTTTGGCGATGAAGCTCCATCAAGGACCAGTGTTTATCGATGGTATGGTGAATTCAATCGTGGTCGTAGTTCACTCCAAGATGAATTTCGTGAAGGTCGTCCAAAATCAGTTGTTGTTCCGAAAATCATTGATGCTCAAAAAATACGGTCGCGGTGCTTCGAAACACGTCTATGACATCGTGACAGGTGATGAATCGTGGATTTACGCGTATGAGCCCGAAAGTAAACAGCAGTCGACTGTGTTTCAAGATGAGCCAAATCCAACAAAAGTTGTTCGCGCACGAAGCACTTCCAAGCAAATGGTCGCCTGTTTTTTCGGAAAAACTGGACATGTCGCAACCGTACCACTAGAAAAACGCAGAACAGTCAATTCTGAGTGGTACACAACCATTTGTTTGCCAGTTGTCTTCCAAGAAATCAGGAAAACCAACCGCCGAAGACGGATCACTCTTCACCACGACAATGCGAGCTCTCACACATCGGCTGCGACAACTCCATTTTTGAGCACCCTAAACATCGATTTGATGGGTCATCCGCCGTATAGTCCTGACTTGGCACCGAATGACTTCTTTTTATTCCCGTACGTAAAAAACAAACTGAGAGGTCAACGTTTTTCGACACCTGAAGAAGCGGTTGCTGCATTCAGAATGCATGTGTTGGAGATACCTCAATCAGAGTGGCAAAAGTGCTTCGACAATTGGTTCAAACGCATGCAAAAGTGTATAGATCTTCATGGGGAATATTTTGAAAAACAATAAAGTGATTTTCGATGATCAATATTTGTTTTTGTTCTCTAATCCCGAAATATAAAATGCAACCCTCGTTAACTGAAACTATTGCAGCTGTTTAGTTATTTTGGATAACGGGAATTGTGTTCGATGTTATTATGTAAGGGATAGGTTATGTATTGTATGTATGTTATGTTATGATATGAAATTTGGGAATTAGGAACGATGAAATGTATTTCTAATGTATGAAGTATTGTATTTCGAATGTAATGGATATATTGAAATATGGAAGGAATATATTCAAACAGAAAAGGATTAGGGATTTATTCAATATGTAACTATATTGATAATATGGAATTGGATTGATATGCAAATGTAGGAACTATGTAAATTGAATTGATGGAAAATTGATTTAGGATTAAAAAGATATTAAAGGATAATAAAGTGTATAAATGTATATTTTGGGAAATTATGTTGAAATGGATATGTTGGTTGAGGTTTGGATTATTGGAAGACAGTAGGACTGCGGAGTACTACATAAGTACCTTAAGGTAACATCCACTACAGTGGTGTGAAAACTTTTTCTTGTCGCTGGCAACGTGTGTCCGCTCACTACTTAGGCATAAATCATTTCACTAAAATATATCCCCAATATCTATAAACATTCGAAACGTTATTAAAAAATTCTGCAAAAACTGATATTAGATTTCGTATACCTTGCCTTGCGGCGAGCGCAACAGATTACGGACATCTCCGCACGGAAAAATACGCCGCGGGAAAGGAATCGAAAGTATAAGTAGCGAATTGAGGCACCTTCAAGGAGTTCCACTGGGGGAACTTCAAAACTCTTTATTCCAAAGAATAAGGTCATCCTATTTTTTCAAACATGGAATGGCTCATCCCTAAAAGGGTTGGCCCAACCGCATTGTGAAGCCCATAGCATCAATTAAGATCAACGTACCACCAATTCCAACTTTTTCGACTAATTAATCTCCGACGGATTTTTCCAGACCATTTCACAAATCTTATACTATTGTATGATATGCTGATATCTCAAAGACCAGCGGGCCGTCCTATGATCGACCAAAATATCGCAAGTATCGCTGTCTTTAATAAATTAGGAAAGTTCGCAAAACATTTGCGTGATCAAAAAGTTTCCAACATTCCACAATTAACATTCAAATCCATGAACATATCTTAAATAATTTAATATTATGTGTAATACAAAAAATATATGTATAAAAATAAAGAAAAAAGTCTGAAAAAATCGTTATGCGGCACACTAAATCAGAACGCTATTGACATTGTCCATCTTTTTCACATATCATATGTAGGTGACTATCTAGTTTATTCAGATGAACTTTATACACTGAAAAATGTGTCGTGTATCATGTCCACATATGTTTCGTTTATGGTATATTCCTAATGGAGAATTCATCCCCACATAATGAGGTTACAAGCAAGATATTATACACAAAACACGAATGCCATTTTGATGGCGTCTAAGTTTTGCCATGAATGACTCTAAACTAACTATCCTCGGTCGTCCTGGGCATAACTCAATCTACCAACGGAACGTTAGTTCTCCCTTCACTCTTACGGTCATCTGCAATAATTCTTGCACAAATTCGTTAGGGACTTGGTAAGTTTTTAAGGAAACTATTTCGAAAGTTCTTTGCTTTTATAACGAACAATAAAAGTTTGAGGGCGTTTCGCTAATTGCATAGCTACAGGAAACGCAATTAAGTTCTCATACAATTCTTACTGCTACTAAGGAACTGCAGCTACTTGGGCGTCCATAGTTGTATATACTTACACTGGTCCTTACAACCACCATTTTACTGGCTTTTGTTGGTAAGGAAATTGAGCTAAGATGACGTACATAAGAATTAAATATACGCGCATCAAACATCTAATGGAGGAGTGTTGAAAACCGAAAGGCACAATGCAAATAAAAGAAAAAGTCGACGGAAATATCTTCCGCAATAAAGTAACCGATGCTCTTGCGACCGGAGCAGCGTGCCGGGAATCACATTCGGAAACAAAGTTGTCGAAGTTCATTTCAAAAAGTACAAGTCTAATCATATTAGAGACCATTTACGATGAAGCTATATTTGTTTTTTTAAATGCAACTACAATTTAATTGACCTATTCATTCAGATATTCGCGGAGGAATAAAATTTCAAGGAAATTGATCACACAAAGAAAAGGAAACTTATTTACAAAGCACACACCACCGCACTGAAAGGGAAAATTCTTGGAAAACCTTGCAAACGGTGAAGAAATACTATTCAAGTTTCGGATAATATTTAAAATATGTGTTTCCTTCAGGCAAGTTTCGAACTGCATTAAAGAATCTTAAGGATACTTCTGCCTGGATGTAAAGAGTGGAAGTTTAATTTGACTTATGACCGTCTTAAATTGATTCTGTTCAAGTGATTCGCAAGGAATAGTGGACGTATTAGACAGATCTCGGTATTTAAAAAGAACTATAAAAAAGGATAATTTCATGTCTTAGAAGAAGGGCAGGAATTGTTTATTGGGTATAAACGAAAATTAAACGGGCACTAAGCACAAAAAGTCCATATCTGTTGATAGGAGCTGTTAATCGTTTTAAATAAACTATAAAACCGTGCAAGAGTCTCTTTAAATGCTCATGAACAAAAGAGATTTTTAATATCCTTAAATGTACAAACGAAAAGAAAGTAAGAGAATTGAGGAAGATTTTTTAGATGCACGTTGAGGAATAAACCGCATAGTAGAGTGTTCAATTATCATACAGTTCGACTGAAGAATGATTTCATGTGCTTATTCAGGGTTTTCCAATAGGGACTTGACAACTTTTTTTCGGTAATAAGTTTTTATAATTTGCAGACGTTGTTCGTTCGTGTACCTAACCATGATTGTTGAGTTTACTGAATGAATTGACAGTGACATTTCGATGATTAGTGAAAGGGTGCGTCCACAAATGAAATTCAAAGCTGCCAAGTGCCTATTGGAAAACCCGATATGTGCGTCTGTAATTTACATTTAGTGCGAACAGGTATGTACTAGATGGCAAGAAAATGGAATAAATTATTTTGCAAAATTATACTTAAATTTTTTAGTTATGAACAAGGTATCGTTTTAAAAAATATGGGAACAAATGGAGGTGTTACATAGCTCCGGAGAATATCAGCATTTGTTTTACAAAACCCAAATTTTGTTTAAAGAGAAACAGTTTCGTGTTTATTGAACCAGGTATGTGTCACTGATTTGTAATATGCTGCTATGTTGTGGACACTACATACTAAACAATCAGCCTTAATCCGCTGACGTTCCGTTTTACTGTCAAAACTCTGCCATTACAGAAACAAAAATTAACTATAAAGTACAGACAAGAACGCAGAAAATCAACCATGTAGTGAGTTTTGTTACGGTAGCATGTATCACGCCGTTTATCCACAGCAAAACATTATCATTCTATACGGTTTACCAATAGCGAAACATTATTTCCCGTCCACAAAGTCCTTTTCACTTTAAAAGTTTCCAAGGCCAATGTTCCTGTAGCGGTTCCGCCACACCCCACGGTACGTTTACCTTAAAAACCCCCATAATCATCACCCAAGACGCATAAGTCTTCGCCAATGCATTCGCATTCGCCACCTAAAAATGCTTCACGCATTATATAGATCAAATCTATGATCATTAAGTCCCTGTAAAGAAAACTTACCTTCATGCATTCTCTTCGCATACCACTGCTCCTTAAGATTTCTTTATGAGCTTACCAGGAATTTCCAATCAATTTCGGCATCTACGTCGCCAGTCAAATTTCCTTAGATGAATTCCGGTAAACAAAAAAATTCGATTTACATACATTGTAACCTTCATGACAGCGATCATAAATACTGCGCCGTCTATTTTCCCAACGTCGCCAAGTAAATTTCCTTACGTACACATCGCCCGGCGACCTTTTTCTTCCAGCAATAAAATTCCCTAACTCGCACCATGTGCAAATCGAAGATTGCTGTTCCTACATAGGTTCCTGCGATACCATAGACAATTCATATCGTTTCGTTTCGTTTTGGTATCCGAATCACATTTTCTATTTAATGAGCGGCTGCTATTTATCTAGCCGACCCCCATTACCGCACTATACATCAGGTCATATTTCCCTTGTCCTTAAATTCGCAGAATCTTTTCCTTCACGAACTAGATGCATAAACAAATACAAAGCCATTAGCATCCGACGAGGTGCGATTCGTTTGTTTCAACAAACACACATCTCTTGGATGCCCATTATGCCCCGTCCTTGAGTTACAGGTTTATTCCTATGGCCTTGTGTATGAAAAAAAAAACCAATGTGATCCTCACTCACACATACACATTCATTGCCAAGTCTGTATTCCTTGTTTCCACCACAGAGAAACATTTTCTTCTTGGGCAAACTCACCTCAAAACGATAAAATATCGTTGAGTCCTATTACAACCTTCAGAGCGTGCGCATCGGAAGTCGTCTGGTAACCGCCGCGATCACACGCGGGTGTGCACGCCCCCGAGTGTAAAGTTTAGTCGAGAGTAATACCCTTTAGAGCCACTAATGACAAGTACGAATTAAGTGATTAACCACAAATATACAAGTGTAGACATTATCGTCATCTGGTCAGTGAAGAGTAATACGCCAGCGAACTCAAAGTTATGTAAAACACTAATTTAAGATTCGGTTACCAGTTTAATAATTTTTGTACAGATGCATCCTAAAATTAAATAAAAGACCAGTTGGACTACCAACAAGCCACAAGTGTTTTCGTTTTTTTGTTTCTTCTTGGTGGACAGTGTACGGCGGAATTCATAGTGACGATGGCAGAAGGAAGTGAATCAGCTTCGTACGCCGGCGCACCATACTTCCTCCCCACATTCCAATTCATGTACAAAATGTACAAGCTATTCATTTATGAATAGTCGCAAGATTTCCAAACGTATACCTCTCACCCCTCTCCATTTCCTTTTCACGCAACACACATCGTTATTCTTATCAAAGAATTATGCGATACTTTCCACGTGGATCAAGGCAAATGAGAGGAAACATATACACATCATCATCATCATCGGCACTACAACCGGGAGCCGGTCCTGGCCTTATTTAGCAAGTCCTGAGGCTTGTTAAATTTTCCATAATGACTTGTTTTTTCCGGACAAGGTCATTAGTCTTGCGCCAAACCTATACACATACCTAAACACAAATTAGCACACATACCTATACACTCTATCCTTTGGTTTTTGTCAACGTTGGCGGAGAATCACAATCGGATTTTGTGATCATGTGATATACTGTCATTATTGTGGTCATCGCTTTAATTATCTTCGCCGTACTTTGAAAACTTTGGGATAAACTCATGAAATCGAATTGCTTGTGTGCTCATTAGCCTAAAACAAAGTATAATCTCTCCACCACCTCGGCCTTTAAAGAATATATCTGATTTCCGTTGTTCAGTAATTCATTCGCACATAAATTGTCCAGAGATGGTTCGTGATTTTGTCTTGGTCACTCTTGTTCCACTCGTTAGCTGCATTTAACTCAAGTACCGCGTATTGATTAAATTTAGCAAAGGATTTTATCCGAGATCTCAGTAACACAAGAACGTCGAGCACTCTCATATGCCGGAATAGTTCAAGAGCTTCAACGGCATTACCATCTACCTTCTGCAACATAAGTAATCTTTCAATATGATTGGTCTGGACTCATTTTATTCCGCGAACTTTAGGTTCAGAATTAGTCACATTCGTAATCTTTCTCGATCATCTTCTCGTTCTGTCGGCACTGGAACAAACGAATCTGTTCGTTCATCTATTAGGCGCAATATACATTCCGATGATAAAACTGTTGGAATACATCCAGCACCAAAATCTCTTACCACAGAAACACAATCGTAGTTAAGAAACTTCTTTTCTTTTACTTTTTTTCAATATTCTCTTTTTTATGCAGTCTGTGTTATTGTACTGTGGCGGTTCTTCCAAACCCCACTGACTACTTACTTAAAGAACCCCCATCCCTACAACCCAGTCTGTATCAACTTTCTGCTAATGCAATCGCATTAAGCACCTGTAAAGGCTTCACGCAACAAAATTCACCAGATGTATTTACCTAAAAGCTCCTGGAAGAGAATTCTTACCTGCATTCATTTATTCGAATTCAAAATTCCTCTTAAGAATTCTGTTCCAAACACCATATCCCTGAAAAGAAAACTTATCGGTTCACATACATGTAACCATCCAAACTAGGGATAATGATCATTGCGTCGCCTATTTCCCGTCCTCACCAAGTGTATCATAAATCAACATACATATACACATTGGCTAGCGACCTACACCCAAGGGACCAAAACAAATATACGCATATCGCGTCTCTTGGCACCAATTAAATCCTACGGCATAAGCAAACGCAAATAGGTATGGTAAATTTCCCCTGGCAGCGCGGCTATAAACACCATTTCCCGGTAATCTAGCTAAAACCCATTAGCACATTTTCACATCGCATTGCCGCCTATTTATTGAGCCGCAATGCATATCTCAGACAAAGACACAAACGTTTCCTTTGTTTTTTTTTTTATATTTCGGGATCTGCTTCTCATCAGCAGCGGCAAGAGCAAACAGAAAACCAATTATCGTCCAAGGAGATTCAGTTTGTTTGCTTTACCGAACTCGCATCCCATGAATACACTCTATGCCCTTTTCTTTGTTTAGATTCTTTCCCATGGCTTCGATCCATAAAAGAACCAATGTACACACATGTATGTGTACTGTGGCGATCTTCTGTATGAGATCTGTTTGGTTCCCCCAAAGAGAGACTTTACGTCTCTCTTGGAACAGGAAATGCATCCTTAATTTAAGAGAGCCAGTTTCACTGGCTGAATTTCTTTCGACAACGATTGAATATCGTGGAGTCGTTTTCCATCCGCTGACCACCCCGGTCATGCCGCTCCCGCTCACCGGTGCACACGGCGACGCGAATAATAATCGAAGTGCAAGTTAGTGGAGTGTTTTAGAGTACTTAAAAACAATTTTATTTAAAATAGAACACATGAAACTAAAGAACATTCGTTACGACAAATTCAACGGTGTAGTTTATCGTCAATTGCATCGAATCGGGATAAAATAAATAACGTCGCTTAAACTAAATTCACAAACAATAAAGTCAGTAACAAATAACCATATCAGTGTATTTTATTCTTGTACTGTGTCCGCTTCGCTTTTTGATCATCCGCCTTACCGTCTTCTCCGTGGTGCATCTAGTGAACAATTTGTCGGGACGTGGTAGAACCCAGCGTCCATGCAGGCGCCCCGCCCACCTAATACCCACATTGGTGACCCACGAGTGTAAAGATACACGCAACCTTCGATCAAAAACAGTGTTTTTTTTTCGGTAACTCTGAATCAGTGACTAAATCGTAAAAAGTGGCGTGTTTGCGCGAGTTAAGGGAGTTAATGGTAATTTAGGGTTAAAACCATTGTAATCACTTTAATCTATTATTATAATAAACATATTAAATAATCATGGCCAGCAAAACCAGCAATCATCATAAGTCAACATAATAAGACGAAAATAACCATTGTTATCAAACTAAGATAAAAAACCATTGCAATTACTTTAAGCTAATATTCATGTCAAGCAAAACCCAACAATCATCATAAGCCAACAAAGATACACACGACCCGAGTACCCAACAAGCATCATAAGTCAACACAACAAGACAAAGATGCACACGACCCGAGTACCCAACAAGCATCATAAGTCAACACAACAAGACAAAGATTCACACGACCTAAAGACCCAACAATCATCATATGAGCTAAGATGATAAGACGTCCGAAGCAAAGACTATAAATGCTACATGATGACCAGACGAAGAGGGGATTCTGATTTGGACACCAGCCGGCATAGCCGAGAACTAAGTAAAACTTGTAACAAAGATTAATAGCAATTAGAATTTGTAAATAAAATTAATATAAGTGAAATTCACAAATAAAGTTTTTAAAAAGTTAAATTCCGTGAATTGTGACTTAATTGGCGATCCTGCCAGGAGTGTTTTGGATTATAACTCCATCACAACCTGTGGACCATACCCGGACGAGACGAGGACCATATCTGGACCTAACTAGGACCATAGCTGTACCTGACAAGGACCATATCCAGACCTGACCAGGAACTCATCCGGACATTACTAGGCGAAAAACACACTGGAAACCACACTAAGAGTTGCATAGGAAAAACCGTGAGTAAAAATTAAATTTTCTTAAAGTGTCAGTGATTCCCTAGCAATAAAGGACAACATCCGCATAAGTACGGACACAACAAGTTTTGACTGCATAGCAGATAAAAAAGGAAAGTGAGAAAAAAACACACTCACGATAAAACCCCGGGATTAGACCCACATCTCCTTTATGAAAATTCCTAAAATACGGAATAAGTCGTCGAGACCATTCGAGAGACCATCCGCCCCAACCGAATCAGAAAGTGAAAGTGAAGAAATGGCCTCAGCAGCAGAACTACAAGCGCAGATCGCTCACCTAACAAGTACCCTATCGGCCTTAATAACCGAGAATAAGGAAACCAGGGAAGCCGTCATACGGATACAACAGCAAGGATTAAACAAGGAAATAGTTACGATAGAAAAGCTAACCCCCGTAACTTGGAAGCTAGAAGATCCTAGCCAAATCGACACCAGTATATTAAAAAACATACCTGTTTTCAACGGCAAACCAGAGGAGTATAGAGCATGGCGGAGTCTGATCTGGAACCTAATGGAGGAAATAAAAAGATTCCAACAGACAAATGAATATTTTAAATGCCTACAAATCCTCAGAACAAAAATACAAGGCGACGCAGCGGACATATTGGTGAACCACAATACCATACTTAATTTCTACGCTATAATCAATAGGTTAGATTATACTTACGCCGACCAAAGGCCACTTTATGTGTTACAAGAAAACTTATTGAAAATTAAACAGGAAAAATTAGAAGTTACGGAGTATTTCAATAACATCAATAAAGCCTTAAATCTAGTACTAACTAAAATCGAGATGCAAGGTACGAATAAAAGTGAAGCCTCATACACCAACGCTATGGAATCAGGCGTTAGAGCCTTTGCTCAAGGATTAAATTGTGAATACACAAGAGGAGTACTTTTTTCCCAAAATCCGAAAACTCTGGAAGAAGCGTATGCAATCGCTAGAACTATCTTACACAACAAAGAAGCATACGGATTAAGCGAAAGGTATCACTATAGACCTCGGAACTCATATGATCAGAGACACCAGAAGAGATACGAAAAATACGAAAGGAAAGTCGAACCACCACAAGGCTACAAGGAGCAACGTTATTACAAACCCAACGTGCAAACATATGTGAAGCCGAAGCCTGAACCAATGGAAGTGGATGAATCTATCCGAGACAGGAGATCACACAATAACCAACAACAGAGACAGTGGAATAACCCCTTCAGAACAACTTCAACACAATACCATAGAAATGGGCCCCAAGAAATGAACAAAATACATCATAACGATAACATTTCTAACAGCCCACAGATAGGTAGCGAAGACAATGACCATGAAGCTAAGACGACTTTTTTAGCCGAATAAATGGTCTTCCGTGTTTGACCCTAAGAACCAAGGATAAAGGAAGACCCGAGCTCCGAGTGACTATTCTTATAGATACTGGAGCCACCAATAATTACGTTTCCTCAAACTACCCCTATGGAGCACCCATACCAATAGAACCCATTGAAGTTAATACAATGCATGGTACGACATTAACTCATGCAAAAAAACAAGTCAATATGTTTAATACGAATCTAATATTTTATGTCATACCTACTTTAAGAAATTTTACAATGATACTAGGAGAAGCAGGCTTAGTTCAATTAAACGCCAAGATAGACTTAGAAACTTATTCAATTACTTACAAAACCCCCAAAATGCAAATAAATTATTCTCTTGATGACGAATACTATTCTAAGGAGGTAGATGCAATTATGGAACAAAACAATAAATTCATTCCCACCCTCCCCTTCATTACCCAAGTAGAAGCCTCAATACGTACTAAACATGAAGATCCTATTTACTCGCGACAATACCCTTACCCCATGTCCGACAACAAGTTTGTAAATGAGGAAATCGCTCGACTACTGAAGGAAGGAATAATCCAAAAGAGTTTTAGCCCATACAACTCACCTGTATGGGTTGTACCGAAGAAAGGATACAACGAAGATGGAACCCCTAAGAGACGTATGGTAATAGACTACCAGAAACTCAATGCAGAAACAATTACGGATCGATACCCTATCCCTGACGTAAATTTAACAATACAAAATCTAGGGAAAGCCAATATATTTTCAACATTGGACTTAGAATCAGGTTTCCACCAAATAAAAATAAAAAAAGAGGATCAACAGAAAACTGCCTTCTCTATTAATGGAGCGAAATATGAATTCGCACGAATGCCGTTTGGACTCAGGAACGCGCCCAGTATATTCCAAAGAGCAGTTGACGATATACTTCGACCATACATCGGGAAATTCGCCTACGTCTATATCGACGACGTGTTAATATACTCTCATAGCAAAGAGGAACACTCAGAACACGTAAAAATAATTACAGATACATTAAGAAGAGCCAACATGAAAATTTCAAACGAAAAATCGCACTTCTTTAAGGAATCAATAAAATACCTGGGACATATAATAAAACACAACACAATTACCGTCGATCCGGAGAAGATTGAAACAATAAAAAATTACCCAGAACCGACTAACCTGAAAGAATTAAGGTCATTTTTAGGACTAGCTGGATACTACCGACGATTCATACAAAATTATGCGAACATCACAAAACCAATGTCCATATTCTTACAAACAGAAGAACAAGTGTCTAAGAATAAAAGTAAAAAGGTTGAAATCCAATTCGACGAACGAGCCAGAAAAGCATTTGAAATGATCAAAGAGGAACTACGAGCAAGGATAGAGCTATTCCAACCAGATTTCAGCAAACCCTTCGAACTTACGACCGATGCGAGTAACTTCGCCATAGGTGCGGTCTTAAGTCAAGGAAATAATCCAATAACCTTCGTATCACGAACACTTAGCAAAACAGAAGAAAACTACTCCACTAATGAGAAAGAACTGTTAGCGATAGTTTGGACGCTACAAAAACTAAGGAATCTGCTGTATGGTATAACAAACCTGATCATATATACGGATCATCAATCATTAACATTCGCCGTATCAGAAAGAAATCCTAATACCAAACTAAAACGATGGAAAAACTTCATAGAGGAATACGGAGCAGAAATCAGGTATAAACCCGGTAAAGATAATGTAGTCGCAGATGCATTGTCAAGACAACAGGTAAACACCTCCACTTGCTCTGAACATTCCGCAATAAGCTCTCCACGAACACAAATCTCACGAGTAAGCCAACCTCTCAATAATTATAAAAATCAAATAACGATTAACGAATCAAACAAAAACCAACCTATAAAAACAAAAAATGTTTTTAATAACTTCAGGCATGACGTATGCATCATAAATGAAGAAGATTTAAAGAAAAAACTAAAGAAAATACTTAACCCCAACGTCATTAATGCAATAAAAATACCAGAAGAACTATTACATAAACATGAAAGAACAATTAAAGAAACATTCAAACATTATAAACTAATTATAACTCAAACACTATTAAAAGATATAGAAGACAGAAATGAACAAATAAAAATAACAGAAGAAGTGCATAATAGGGCACACAGAGGATATCGAAATAATACCAAGGAAATCCTATTACAATACTACTGGCCGAAAATAGCTAACGCATGTAAAAATTACGCTACAAAGTGCAAAACATGCCTCAAAGCCAAATACGACAGGAAACCCAATAAGCACCCCATAGGAGAAACACCAGTACCAACCAAAATCGGACAATACCTACAAATGGATGTCTTCCACTTAAACGACCAAATGTACATCAGCACAATCGACCGTTACTCAAAGTACCTACACCTAAGGCACATACCAAACAAACTAAACATACCGACGGTTATAAACGAAATACTTTCGCAAATATTCAAGTACAACGATCAACAGTACGTAATGACTGACAATGAATCAATTTTTACAAGTCATCAGGCAGAATCAATGTTCAACCGACACAAAACAATACACGTAAAAACACCTATTGATCACTCAACATCTAACAGCCAGGTCGAAAGAGCACACTCGACCATTCTTGAAATAGTACGAGCTCTTGCAAAACAAAACAGCACAGATTGCGAAGAGGAAATTTTTGAAGCTGTGAAACAATATAACGCCACTATACACTCCGTCACTAATTTTAAACCCGAAGACATATTTTTTAATCGAGAACAAATACCACCACTCGAAAATGTTCTGAAACTCAACCAACAAAAAATATTAAACCACTTTAATAAAAATCGAGAAGCGAAAACATACAACCCTAATGACATAATATTTCACAGATCAAAGCGACGGAACAAGAATACAGACCGTTTCATTGAGACAAAAGTAAAAGAGGATAAAGGGAATTATATAATCACAACTCAAGGCAAGAAAATCCATAAAGACAACATTAGGAACACAAAATGTACATCATAATTGCTCTCCTACTAATACCTCAAGCGAAAACTCTTGAAATAAAAGACCTAACTGGCCAAAAATACATATCCATCGAAACCGCACCAGTTCACCTGTACAACGAGACCGAATACCTCCTTCATATTTTTAACTTAACGAAGATACTCGCACCCATACACATGGCAAAAGAAACAGCGGGACATGAAGAAACATCATTACAGATGAAAGCAATTCTCCATCGTATAGATTCGCTAATGGCGCAAATCACTCCGCATGAAGTCAGGCCAAGGAGACAAATAAACCTTTTAGGGTCAGTATTAAAACTGATAACGGGTACACCAGACCACAACGACATAGTCGAAATTGAAACCCGCTTGAATACGCTAGTAAAAAACAACAACGAACAAAAAGCGATTAACTCGAGATTCGAGAAACTACTAGAGAAAGTAGATAATAAAGAGCACAGCTCAGAAACCATCCTACAAGAAGTTTATTACGAACTCGAAACAATTACAACCACCATAAATTTAGCAAAAAATGGGAACTTTTACTCCAAAGCTATTGATACGTATGACGTAGAAGAAATAATCAAACATGAAAATACTGGTATCCCTATCATACATGTTCTAGAGTACTCTAAACAATTTATCTGTTATTATAAAGATTCTATTGTAATTACATACAAATATCCAGTAATAATCAAACAATGTCATTTGTACAAACTATATTCCCTATCCAGTAGAATTGGCAAACTAAAATTAAAAGAAAAAATAAGTCTATGTAATCAAAATTATGTAAATGTTAATGATTGTAAAAATTATATTGGGGACTACATTTGTAAAATAGATTACAGCAAAGATAGTTGCACCATACCCCTACTAAAAAACGAACCAGTACATTGTAAGTCTATAAAGGAAAACAATAAAGATATAAAAGAGTTAGAAGATGGGTACATATTTTTTAATCAAGAACAAATAGTGAATAATGTAACAATGACAGGCCCGAAACTCATTCATTTTGAAAATACTGTAACAATAAATAATAAAACATATACGAACAGAAAAAGGTTGATGAAAAAATTAATTGTACAAAACCATAATAATGATGTAACAATACTAGAGTATATGACCTCCAACAAAGAAACTAAATTTACAAACTTACAAGAATTATCCACGATACTCATACCAATCGAAGAACATCCTATACTTACACTTTTTGTAACACTTATAATAATTGTAATAATTAGCATGAGCATATGTGTAATAAAAACCATTGTAAAAATTATTAATATTAAGAAAAAACACAAATACATAGTACAATACACCAATGCTCTGGAAAAACTCAAAAGCGAGGACGCTTTATCTTAACAGAGGGGGGAGTTAAGGGAGTTAATGGTAATTTAGGGTTAAAACCATTGTAATCACTTTAATCTATTATTATAATAAACATATTAAATAATCATGGCCAGCAAAACCAGCAATCATCATAAGTCAACATAATAAGACGAAAATAACCATTGTTATCAAACTAAGATAAAAAACCATTGCAATTACTTTAAGCTAATATTCATGTCAAGCAAAACCCAACAATCATCATAAGCCAACAAAGATACACACGACCCGAGTACCCAACAAGCATCATAAGTCAACACAACAAGACAAAGATGCACACGACCCGAGTACCCAACAAGCATCATAAGTCAACACAACAAGACAAAGATTCACACGACCTAAAGACCCAACAATCATCATATGAGCTAAGATGATAAGACGTCCGAAGCAAAGACTATAAATGCTACATGATGACCAGACGAAGAGGGGATTCTGATTTGGACACCAGCCGGCATAGCCGAGAACTAAGTAAAACTTGTAACAAAGATTAATAGCAATTAGAATTTGTAAATAAAATTAATATAAGTGAAATTCACAAATAAAGTTTTTAAAAAGTTAAATTCCGTGAATTGTGACTTAATTCGCGTCAGGGAATTTGCGCGAAAAGTGTCAGCAAACTATCCCTCATTGCATTAAACATCACACAATTGGCGACCTTTTTGGAAGAACCAGAACCTTAAAACAATAGACGGTCGGTGAAAGTTGTGAAAGTGCAAAAGAAAACAAAAAAAAAGACTACTAAAAGGTAACTCGTACCCCAACGCTCTTGGATTTAACATCACTGGGCTAGGAGCAACAGCCCCAACACAACGTCCCAACATCACCGAACAGCAGCCATGGAGACAGCACAGGACACCAGGTTTTTTTTTTCTTCAATCATTTTTTATGTTTTCCCTTTCTTGTGTTAGATTCAGTTTTATTTTATTTTATTCTATACTTTTTATAACCAATTTTGGTTTTATTTCCTTCCTGGTAACAATTGCTTTTGTGGTGTTCTTAACAGGTCAATTGCAAAGTCCCCGGCCTTCCATAGTAAAACGCATTCTTTTGAGATCTGAGAACAGGAAATAGTCGCTGGGGGCCAGATCTGGAGAATACGGTGGATGCGGAAGCAATTCGAACCCCAATTCATGGATTTCGTCCTTCAAACGGTCCAATAACGCTGTGTAATAGTCGCTGTTGATGGGCCTTCCTTTTTCAAGATAGTCAATGAAAATTATTCCGCGCGCATCCCAAAATACAGACGCCATAACCTTGCCAGCCAACTGTTGCGTTTTTCCACGCTTTGGGGCGGGTTCATCGTGTGCAGTCCACTCGGATGACTGTCGATTGGACTTCGGAGTGAAATGATGGAGCCATGTTTCATCCATTGTCACATATCAACGCAAAAACTCGGGTTTATTACGCTTGATCATCCCCAAACACTGCTCCGAATCATCAACTCGTCGTTGTTTTTGGTCAAAAGTGAGCTCGCGCGGCACCCACTTTGCACAGAGCTTTCTCATACCCAAATATTCGTGAATGATATGATGTACACGTTCTGTTGATATCTTTAGAGTGCCTGCTATTTCATTCAATTTCAATTTACGGTCATTCAAAATCATTTTGTGGATTTTTCTAATGTTTTCGTCGGTAACAACCTCTTTTGGGCGTCCACTGCGTTCACCGTCTTCGGTGCTCATTTCACCACGTCTAAACTTAGCATACCAATCCTTGATGGTTGATTTTCCTGGGGTAGCGTCTGGAAACTCGTCATCAAGCCAAGTTTTTGCTTCAACTGTATTTTTTCCCTTCAAAAAGCAATATTTAATCAACATAACAGAAGTTGCTTCACTCAAAATACTATAATTCACAAACTAATGATCCGACATCTGTCAAATTTATACACGCGTCTTTTGAAGTGTAGGGCTAACTAAAAATCATATGGATTTAATTCTAGTGCCGCCATCTATGTGTCCGGCCGGGACTTTTCAATTGATCTGTTACATTAGCTTACGACGTGTAACCCATTTTTTCAAATCTAACAACGTGCACATTACCATTGTATTTTATTTTCGTTTTCTTCTTTCATTTTTACTTTCTTGTGGATTTTCCTTTTATTTTATATAAACACTTAAGAGCATATTAACAAGGTGTTAATTACATATGCGTTTATTGTATTAAATTATCGCATATTTTATGTTTAAAACGATCGATTTGATTCCTCTTTTTTGTTTTCTCCAAAGATAAAAATATTCTAAACATTTTCCTTTGCACGTAACATTTATATTAAAAAAAGAAGAAAGAAGTTGTTGGTATTTAAGGTGTAAGGGATTTTGCCCAGATAACAAAACAAATAATTACATTTATTGCAAAATATGTTTTAGGAAGGAAAGTGATAAATACGGGATTTTCTATTTGTGCACACAAAAAATAAGTAACGTGTAATTCGCACACTCTATACTATCATAATTACAACTAATTAAAGCACCTCTAGTTTTTTTTCTCAAACAAGATTTTTTTTATTTTTTTCTGGTTTCCTTGCTCTTAATCCCTGTCACGTGTATAACTTATCGCAAAAAGGAATTCCTATTTTTAAACTCACATAAATTACATAAACAACTATATACTAACAATTTTGAAATTTTGAAATACGACATAAGAAAACAAACAAAGAAAAATTATCAAAAATAACAATTAAACCAAGTATTTATTTTTACCACTTTCCGCATATATAAAAATAAATATTAATATACAAATTACTCTCTGCTTTCTTCTGAATTTAAATAATACGAGTTGGCTCGTTAACTACATACATAACCAAGAACCATAACTCTACTTAAAAAAAGATATAAAACAAAAAACATAAATAAAATTTATACACAAAGCAAATGTCATGACAAAATAAAATTTTAATCAACAAAATTGTAAACACATTGATTTTGTTTTTAAATAAATATCACTCGCGTTTGAAAGACGAGAACAACACACTCTTAAAAGAAGAGTTGAAAAACAAGAGAAACTAGAAGCAAGCATATATAACTAAATAATAAATATTGTAAACCCCTTCTGGGTACAGACCGGTGTACAACCGCGTCCGCCTCACTCGCGACTCGATTTCAACTCCACACGACTTCACTCGACTCAATTTCAACCCCTTTAACTCCATCAATTCTGGCTCCGCCGTAGTCTCCTTTCCTCACACACCCAACTATTCGACTCCATTTAACTTCTTTTCGACTTCGCTCGATTATTTTTCGTCGTCCTTCGACTCCATTTTCCCACAACACTCGACTCCACGCGCTCTTCTCAACATATTGGCATACAATGTCGTCTATTTCAACGCCTTCTATTTCGTCTCTTTCCCAAATATTGGCTCACATGCCCGCCAAGCGCAGTCTTCATGCGACTCCGCCCTTCTTTCACAACCTCAGCTCCCCACTGCTCCTCAGCTACTGCGCGTAGCAAAACTACCAGTAGGGCGCCCGGTTTCAACTTCACGCGACCCCGCGCGCCAATGCTCGACCTTACTCTAACCAATTCCAGCAACCCAGCTCCCCTCGTAACCACAGCTACTACGCGTAGCACCACCACAGCAGGACGCCTGGCTTCACCTCCTTATACAGACTTCAGGACCTCCCTTCTTAGGTCCCTGGATGTATCCCAAGTGTCTCAGCAACACCGGTTGGCTATGCAAACCAATTCCACCGGCCTGAGACCCTACTTAGAACACCTTATATAGGTGTCTCTATCCAACCTCATCCGGGAACACCTCATGTAGGTATCCCAGTTATTAGCCACCACGGCTCATCTCAAGCGGCAACTAAAAGGCAATTCACGCCTCACTACGCCGCCACACACACCAGTTGCATCACCATCTTCGGAGCGCACTTCCATTTCCCTAGGACGCCCTGCAGTTGGACACAACCAACCACCCGCCAGGAGCCCCTAAGCTAAGTCGCACAACTTCAACCAAGTGCGACTGGCCGGCACCACCTCACATCCTGCCGTTTGGCCGAGGACGTAGCTGCCGTATATCGACCGCCGTAGTCGACACCGGTGCCGATATGCGGTTCCTCCCTCGATTGGTAAGCCGCGCAACTGAGTGCCCACCCCCCTTAACCAGTCCCAGCGGAAAACAATCCGCCATACAAACGTATGGACTCGGTTTTCTTCAATCTTATCCACTGACACGATGTTAGTGAGTCGCAATAGGTCCCATCTCCTGGCACTTCGTGCACGATGCCAGCGAGCCCCAATAGGTTTCGCCTCCTGACACTTCGTCATACGATATTAGAGAGTTCCTAATGGGATTAGACCTATTAGATAGGTACAACCTGTTGGCAGATACTGCCAATGACAGGTTGATAGCCACAGCGCCTCTATCTGCCTCTTCCCGCACACACTACAACGTCACTGCGGACGCTAGAAGATTATCGTATCGGACGATAAACCTGTTAGTCCAAACGACCCATAACAGGCTAATGGACTGTGGCGTGGATGTTGAGTGCCTGACATGGACACGGGCTTACATCTATCACCCACGAACGAAATCCTCACTAAAACTGTCTTAAAAAAAAAAAAACAACACAAGCACCAAAAACAAAGACAACTAGAAAAAAAAAGGCACTGGTGGATTTTCGTTTAATAGTTTCCTTTATTGAGGCAATCACAATACTTCACAGAATTCAAATACGATGATGCTATAAGTAGCTTTAGAATGCAAACTCTCATTTATTAGATTCCTTTAATGGTTGCAATTACAATTGGTCACAGAACTCTGACAATTAATGACACTGTTTGACTATAACACGGTCAACTCCACGGCGCGTGCGGACACTTGAATGATCAAATCTGACTGACTTCTATTCGCAACCATAAGATCGACATGGCAGCGAATAGCTTCAAAAAGGGAGGAGCGAAACGATCAACCAGAGGCAGCCAATCGTGATTGGGTACGATGACATGGGGTGGATTTTTCATGTATGGGTATCCGCTACTGAAGGCCAGCAACGAACGAACATAAGAGGATGCGGGCGTTGTTGTTGTAACCCACCGTAATGATCATTAGAGGAAGAAACAGGTCTCTGCAATCTTATGTAAACAGAAACGCTATTTCCATGATCAACGATGGGATACACATTGTTTGGGTTCGCCAACGTTGCATGAGGTCAGCGGCTGTGTACACAATGGATTAGTGTAACGCTTGCCGGCGATAGACCTTTCTGGTGTGAAAAACACACCGAAGATCTGCCCGCCCTAGGAGAGGTCATAAATCAACATTTAGTTGATGGACATGTTGGTTTCTAGGTCCGCGGTCGGTTGGCGGCCGTTAATAGGAATTTTGGATGTACTCTAGACAAACCTGAAGATAAGGGTGCGACTTTTGGTTTTGCAACGAATATAGGATGCGATCGTTGCCAGTTGTTTAAAGTAAACACTTGATGACCACATCCAATTCGTTGCTTGTTTGCGACCCATGATCGGTGGAAACCGATAATGGAAAATTAGCTGCTGCTGAACATGCGGGAAATGTTTGCTTTGATTTGGCCGAAACGTTGTCGACAGTGGCAAACTGGTGAGGCTGGGTAGCCGCACGATTAGTGGTGACATGGGCAAATAAAACAAGCACATTGGGATACTCAGTGTTTATTTAGTTTTCATGGCATGACGTGGGTAAGCATAAGATTATAGGGACGTGATGCACTGGGTGCGATGCATGCCTGAGGGCGAAAGTTTTTGTTGCCACGGGCAGGTGGTAATCTATGCCTTGGGCTTAATGTTTTCAAGTGAAAGATACTCGTATGCAGGTATAGTGATTAAAGGTATTTGCAGTGAAATATGGGGCAAGAGCGATGCGCGGTTCTTCGGCCCCTGAAAAACCCCACAGGACCACGCCGCACACCTTTGCCCTTGATGGCATCAAGCGGTAACATCCGCGTCCACCACATTTCTTAACACAGGCCCAAGCTAAAACTAGGAACTTGTCATCACGACAGTCCCCTTAACCAAATTGCAGCGCCTCCCAAAGTACGCAGGGCCACCTTGTTTACCAAGCGTACGGTCCTCCTCTCATCACAGCACCAACCATCGAGCATCCGTTCAGTCCTACCTTTGCACCCTCGTCACAGGGGGAGGGGGGGGGGGGGTGTCGTAGCGGTTCCGCCAAACCCCACGGTACACTTACCTAAAAAACCCCCATCAAATCATCCCAAGTCGCATGCATAAGGTTTGCTCATGCAATCGCATTAAACACCTGAAAATGCCTCACGCATTAATTAGATCAAATCTATAATCTTAAAGTCCCTGTAAAGAAAACTTAGCTTTTCATGCATCACTTCGCATACAATTTTCCGTAAGATTTCTTTCTTTGCTTATCTGGAATTCCAAACCAATTCGGCACCTTCGGTACCAGACAAATTCCTGTAAACAAAATGTTTCGGTTTGCATACAATAACCCGTCAACCGAGAGGGACCATAAATATTTCGCCGTCTATTTTCCAACTTCGCCATGTGTACGATAAATTTCTTTACGTACACATTGGCTGGCGATCTTTTTCTCCCAGCAAAAAAATTCTCTAACTCGCACCATGTGCAAACAGAAGAACGCTGTCCCTACATAGATTTCCTGCGATACCATAAACAATTCATATCGGTTGTGGTATCCGAAAGACAGTTATTTTCATTTAATGAGCGGCTGCTATTTATTTAGCCGACCCTCATTACCGAACGATGCATAAGCAAACCCATTAGCATCCGACGAGTTCGGTTGCTTTGCTGAAATCGTATCCTATGAATGCACTTCATGCTTTCTTTGTTCTTGGTTCGTTCTCATCCATGAAAGAACCATGCACACACACCACTGCACTGCAAGAGTGCATTTCTGTGGCGGCCACACCCTTAAGAGAAAAGTTGTTCTCTCTCTTCCCGTTTCTTAACCCTAACCTAGGATGGAATTCATGTCAGAATTCTATCCTCGGGGAGCCGTATTCCATCCGCTGACCGCCACCGCCACGCGTCACTCTCGCTCTCCGCCGGCGGCGGAGACGCGTAAAGGTATACTGGAGTCGTGTTCGCGTTGTACAAGTAACTTTAGTTAAAGTCGGTGAAAGTATTGATTAAAATCTGTCATTTCATGTGTTGTTCGATTTTGATGTACATTCAAAACTAAAGAATTAATCAGTGAGAAAAGTAACTTTATTTTAAAATAATGAATCCTGAGTTGTTGTTGATCGGTGCACTCTTTGCGCGCGCCGGAGAAGCGCAGATATACGGAGTCATTGGCGTAGGGAATTTTATTCGCCATCCATAAAGTCGAGCGGTGTTTTGCTGATTTATTTTTATTTGAACCAAACGATTTCAAAAATATTACATAAAACTCATAAATCCAACGATATGAACTTGCATTTAATTTATCATTTCCAGTCCGGTGTTCGATCATGAAGTGTAATAAAATAAGAATTAATTAAGAACTGCGTGTGTTTTACTTCCTTTTCCTGTTGTGGACGCTGCGTCGTCGATTTCTGTTTGTGCGTTTCCTTTTGTGACGATTCGGTTGTCGGAGTTTTATCTTTGTGATGATGGAGGAGCAAGTGAACGGAGTGCCCGTGTATTGGCACAGTACTTCCTCCCCCACAAGTTCCCCCAGGGGCTAAAGTAGCCGGGAGCTGCCCCAAAGGTGGACCAGTAGTTGACACTAGCCGACCAACCGCCACCGTCACCCACGGGCTAGAGTAGCCGGCAAATATCCCTCAGCGGAGGAAGACACCAACAGACACGGGCTCCTACAGCCGGAAGCCGGTAGGTGTACCCCCTGACGTAGTTCAGGGACCCCAAAATAGATTTTAATTAACCAAAGACCCCTTGAATGACCCCAGGGACCCCTTAGGGTCCGTAAGGACCACTTTAGGAACCACTGGTATAGAACTAGGTTGATTTTGCTTTTTCGATTTTTTTTAGTGGTTTTGTATATTCATATAGTGGTCATTTATGTTTATACCGTCACAACATTTTTATATTCCTTTCGTGAAAGTACCCCATTAAGAAATTGTATCTTAGAAATAGCTTTCGAGGAATCAATCAAAATTCCGCCACTTCTATCTACAGTATTCAATCACATATGTTATTTAGACACTTCATAAAAACTTGATTCGGCTTTTGAACGAAAAGGTTTAACTCTTATAAGGCACCACTGACAACTCTTCGACCAATCCAACACAATAATTCAGACAATGAACAAGCAGCCCTATAGTCCGGATCTAGCTTTGAATGAGTTTCTTTTATTCCTCCAGGCTAAAAGAGGGTTCAAAGCTCACTACTTTCCCAGTGCAAGCGCGGCTGTAAAGGTTTTTAAGCGAGATTTTGCACATATATTTTATTGTGCGGTTCATATGAGACTACTCGTGCTGTCATTGCCGAACTTAGTATGTATTCAGAAAATGTTTGCGTCCTTCTGGTGTATATCACAAGATGGCGCTGGTGGCACGCATTCGCCTACAGCGACAGTAGTGCCAGTCTTTACTAAACACTGCCCATATAATAATACAGTATTTAAGTAATAGGTCCATTTCTATAATACATGTTTAAAAATTTACTAGCTATCATGTCATCAATGTAATTGTATTAAAATGTAATACGGATAAATCTCTTCTAATGAGTTTTAACACTAACGACTTACACATTCTAGTTATTTTTACCTGTTCCGGTCGATGGTTACAATTCTAAGTACTCAGTGGCCTGAAGAGTGCAAAATCCGTCATTGTTTGGTACTTATTAATATTACAGCTATCGTTCCATTTTATAATGACACCACATTTTAGAAACATGTCTCGGAAACAAATCCTCTTTACTTTGTCTGAAATATTACTTCAATACATTTTAAAGTACTGCACCTTCCCAGTTTTTATGTTCACGGTCTCAAAAGATCATAGGGTCACATGACTCGTAAGGAATTAATTTAAAAAAACATAAAAGAACCTCTTTTCGCATTTGCCCTAGCAAATATGTGGTACTCCAATGTAAAAGACCACTTGGAACTTGTTGGCAACCTAGTCTACGATTTTCATCGTCTTAATACAGATCAAGGAGGTAACCCTAATGTGGTCGTAAGTTGCAGCCTTTCAATATGTGTACATCGAGGTAATTGACGACTATTGACCTCAATACCATTCATATGTGTCCTCTATAATGTCGTTAACTGGTGACATTGTATTCAGTAGCTCAGGCGGCTTACAACATTGTGCGTGTGGTTTCATAATATTGAAGCAGTTGATAGCAAGTACGGATGTCAGGTAGTCCCTGGCATGTGGAGCCCATTACGTAGCTGTTGCTGCCGATAACGATGGTGAAAGCCATAAATAGCTGTCTTTTATAACTTGCTGGCTAAGGGCATGAAAAAAGAAACCCTCATAACTGACAAACGAACCATCCGTAGTTTCTGGGCCTCAAAGAAAATTATGTTGTTGGGTTAATCTCTGCGTTGGATAAAACAGCATATCTCCGTCTGTGGAATACCTTGCAAACGAATACAAACATGAACACGGAGCTTGACTTTGGTATCTACTTTGATTTTTACCCCCGTCTACCCCTTCGAAATGGATCCTATCGGTCCGGTAATTCAGCTGAAGTGCTTAAGATGGAGCTTTGTTCCGAGCTATTTGGTGTTATATATATGCGAAAGAAATTTCTCATTCACCTGTCGCTGTTATCAAATTGTCAACCAAGCGGAACACCTTCATGCTTCAATGTATTCTGCTCGTAAATTGCTTGTCTTGGGGTGTTCCTTGTTCATCGTTTGTTCTTTTATACAGGATGAGGACATAAAGTTTCCTCTGAGACTCTCATCTGGATGTCATTCGCTTTGGCATGTACTTCTAGCTCATATGATATCGAATGGATGGAATGGGAATCCTACTTTTCTGTACAACACTACATATTCAAGTTTGTAGTCCTTTCTCTACTAAATAATCTCACATTACCATTCGTAGTTAAGACATAACATGACATTGCTGAATTTCGGGATCCCCTATCCCCTATAAGTGCATGATGTTAAAACTAAAAGTCATGTATGTGGGATTCATGACATAATACACTTTCGTCGTCGGCGGGAGGTCGATTGAACTCAAAAAAGGACTAGGCAATGTGAAAAGTTATTTAATAATCCTGTCAACATTGCTTTAGACTTCGTGTTTTACTAAGTTCATGATGACTGTCGATGAATAGTTTGTTAAGGAAACGATGTTAATACATGTCATAAGATTAAGGATACACTTGTAAGAAAACATAAGAAATTTTAATAAGATTTGTAACCTGGGATAATATTTATTGGTCTATTGGAACCGGGAAGTTCATGACTTCGCCGACTCGATTTCGCCATAATTCCCTGTCCTGTGGGCTCTCCTCCCACGCTTGACCATCCGATCCGATCTCGTCAAGGTCATACCTAACATTGTCCTTCCATTACCGTCGCGGCCCTCCTCTCGGTATCTTTCCCATTGGTCTTCCGTCAAGAATTCTACGCACGGTCCTATCGTTGCCCATTCGTGCCACATATCCGGCCCATCTTAATCTTCGCGACCTGATTACTCTCACTAGATTTGCGTTATAACTCTTCCTGGCGGGATGGAAGCGCACATACAGGGCAAAGTCACTGATTGCTTTCAACCCGGCGAAGGCCAGGACAATCCTTGTCCCTGTTCAATCCAAGTTGACATGCAGTCCCACGTGACACACCTGAGTATCTACTTTGGCATCCGCCACGTAGTGAACTAATGCATACGGCGACATCCTGAGAAACGTTGGCATAAGGCCAATAACTTTGCCCTGAAAAACAAAGTAATGTGGTAACTTTATCTAGCCTCGGACATCCGCTCAAATTGAGACCGGTGGAGGGACTTGTTAAATAAGGCCAACACCGGATCCCGGTGGTAGTGCCAATGATGATAATGTTATAGGTCTTCCAATTCGTGGTGTAGTTACCTCCATTATCCGGCCTCTTCGTCATATTTACCGCCAAGATACTCCTTAAAACTATATTCTCGAATACGCGGAATTTTTTTTCTTCCCGTTTTGTGAGAGCCCATGTTTCGCATCCGTATAGAACAATCGGCATGATTATGGTTCTATAGACACGGAGCACGTGATAGCAGTTTGGATTTCAGGAGCTTACTGATTGCCTGCCAACCAGCGTTACCCAAGTGTGGTCTTTTGTTAAGTTTCTTCGACATTTCGTTACTGGCCGTCAGTATTGTTCACAGATATTTAAATTCTTTAACTTTTTCAAATATCTCGCCCCTGACGTTTATATGTGTTCTATGAGGTCCACCTGCTACCCCGTAATCATATATTTTGATTTGTCTTCATTTATTTCCAGGTCCAGCTCTTCGGCCGCTTGCATGATGATTTCACAGTTTTTACTTAGAGTTTCTAGATTATCGGCCAAAACGGCGATATCATCAGCATATGCGAGCACTTCTGTGACCCCGTTCAGAGATGATCCGGCCATGTTGTCATCTTGCACCCTTCTAATTACATACTCGAGCACAAGGTTAAAAAGACATGGTGAGAGGCCTCCCCCCGTTTTAGTCCGTCGCGGATTTCAAATGGTTCTGAGAGACGGTTTTCTATTCTAACTCGTCCTTTATTCTCGTTCATGCACATTTGAATGAGGGCGGCATATTTTTTCGGGACTCCCAGCTCATCTACAATATGATAAAGTCCTTGCTTTGCGACTACGATGTAGGCGTTTTTGAAGTCAACGAACAGTCGGTGAACCGTCCCTCCGTATTCCCAATTCTTTTCCAGCGATTGCCTTGCTGTGAACATTTGGTCGCTTGTTGACCGGCTCCTACGGCATCCGCATTGGTAGTCTCCCAGTATTTCTTCTGCGTACGGTGG
Organism: Microdon myrmicae; assembly: GCA_963931805.1. NCBI lineage: Eukaryota > Metazoa > Arthropoda > Insecta > Diptera > Syrphidae > Microdon > Microdon myrmicae. The sequence continues at coordinate 75,469,372 of OZ007496.1, forward strand.
GATTCTCACCAGCATGCCATTTGTTAGTATTTTGTATGTGGTTGGCAGCAATGATATCCTTCTGTAGTTTTCGCGGTCAGACCTGTCACCTTTTTTGAAATTGGGACGACAATTGACGTTTTCCATTCTTCCGGAGTGACTTCTTTATCCCATATTGATTTGATGCGTTCGTGGATCTTTCGAGCAGTTGTCTCTCTTCCATGTTTTATATGCTCTGCCGGAATCCAGTCGACTTCGGAAGCCTTGTTGTTTTTCAATCGGTTTATTGTGTCTACAACTTCGTTGAAAGAGGGGTCTGGGATCTCAGGCTCGGCTGTATGTATGTCTGGTGCTTTTGTTTGTGGTTGATGGGTGTGCACATTGAGCAGGTTTTCAATGTAATGTTTCCACCTTTTCACGATATTATTTGTTTCTGTGACCAGATAGCCGTTTTTGTCTCGAATTATTTTGGCTCTCCCTCGGTAGCCATTTCTAATAGAGTTTATGCCGGCATACATACCTCTCATGTTCTTTGCTCAGGCATTTTCTAGGATTTTTTCGATCCGAATCTTCTCCCATTCGCGTTTTTTACGTTTGAAGGGTCTCATTGTCTCTTTCCGAATTGCCGACTCCTACCTTTGCCCATCACTAGAAAAAGATCGAAACCGCAATCTGCTCCTCTATATGATCTTACGTCAAGGATATTCTAGTGGTGTCTTAAGTCTATGAGGTAGTGGTCTATTTGGTTACGCGTTACGTCGTCGGGTGATATCCATGTGGTTTTATGAATTTGCTTGTGCTTGAACATTATATTTTTCACTACCAGATCTTTTGACGCTGCGAACGTGATAATTCGAATTCCATTATCATTTGAAACGTCGTGTAGGCTTTCTTTACCTATAGTTGGTTGGAAGATATCTTCCTTTCCAATTTTTGCATTGAGGTCCCCGAGGAGGATTTTAACAATGAATCATGAGATCTCATCAAATACTTCCGCTAGGCTCGCGTAGAACGTGTCCTTTGTTTCTTTGTCGGTAGATTCTGCTGGGCGTGTACGTTTATAATAATATAATTGTACCATGTGCCCTGTATTTTTAGCAACGACATTCGGTCATTAATAAATTTCACATCTTTTACATGGGGCGTAATCTTCTTGCTTATGATGAAGCCCGTTCCGGGGTTATGTGTATCGGTACCTCCACACGCCAGTGTAAACCCGTTTGTTTCGATTACTTGTTGTAGGAGCCGGACTTCCTGAAACGCGACGATGTCCACTTTATTTTCGTGTTTTCTACGACCGTCTGTATCGCGCCTGTTTATATAACGTTCAAACATTCCACGTCCCGACGCGTGAACCCCGCTTTTTCTGTTTTTCTCTACGTCTTCTTTTTGCCCAGTCGGTGTTTTCTTGATGATTTGTTGCCTTATGATAGTGTCGGGTCATCATACCTACGCCTACCGGGTTTTTCGTGAGATTGTTTTTGTATACTGATTATTCCCGACGGAGAGTTATCCTACTCTAATTAAAATAAACATGTGATTATATGTGGCAGGCATTCGCTGAATGTGTGATTGATTTCGTACTCACTGTCAAGCTCCAGCGAAATTCTGGGCTTTCGATACCAAAACATTAAAAACTTTGAACTTATATGACCTTGCATAATGGTAGCAGTAAATATTTATGAATAATTTCGAAAAAGTTTCAACCAAGCCAGAGATATCCGCAATGCAACGCTCTGTAATACATTCACAACCATGTTAAACCCAGATACAGCCAATATTTGAGAATCTAAAGAATTTCTCTTTGGTATGATACTCCTCGATAGTATAGTGGTTAGTATACCCGCCTATCGCGCGGGAGACCGGGGTTCGATTCCCCGTCGGGAAGCCTCTGGCGCAAGACTAATGACCTTGCCCTGAAAAAACAAATCACTATGGAAACTTTAACAAGCCTCAGGACTTGCTAAATAATTCCAAGACGGGTTGCCGGTTGTAGTGCCGATGATGATGGGGATGGCGTTTTTCATGAGAAGTTGTTGGTTGGCGGTTTTTCACGGCGGAAAGAGAGAGAGAAAGGTTTTTGAGCAAACTGTTGTTGACGGTGTTTTTTGGACACAGTACGGAATGTGTAATCGTATGTTTAAGAAGTAAAGAAAAACAATTGTTAAAAAGCGAAAATAAAAAAGGGAAGTTTACGAGTAAAAAGCAAGCGAGAAGGAGTTATTATTTATAATTTTCTTTACATACTGAGTGTTGCAGTACAGCACCATGAGCAAACAACAATCAATTTAAATATTGTATTGTTAGATCCCATATCTCACCAACTCGATTGCAGCCTATAGCAAGAAAACATTCTCCAGAGGCGTACCATCATTTAATAGCGTTACTGCATACCACTGGCCAACAACTCCCACATCACCACTTATATCTGGTAGAACTCCACAATTAGAAAGAAAAGAAAATGAGTTCACGTCCATTCATTTACAAATAACCGGAAATGAATGCGATACCAAAACTGATTATGAGTCCGATGTTCATCAACATCAACATCAATGCCAACAAGAACACCAATAACAAAATCGAATCCAACAACCTGATGACGATAAACTACACCAACGATCATCGTCATCTGCAACTCCAAGGAAAACAACAACATCTGCTCTTCAGCGTTTTCGAAGGAGACAGACTCTGGTTATTGACCTCAACTACGGTTCAATAAGACAAGGTGGAGAAACCTGTTGTTTGGAATGATCAACCGGTGAGTTTTTTTTTTTTTGAGTTTTTTTAAAACATTTTTAATTTTTATATTCTTAATTTCTAAATTAAAGGCTAGACAAAAAATGCTTAAATTCTAGCTTAATTATCTTATATAATAACTTACTGGTCCTTCGCAGACGCTCTAAGCTAAACATTACTTAACATTTGTATAATTTGCCTTTCGGCGACAGAACTTTGTGGCAGTACTGATAATTAGTTGAAATACAAAGACAATTTTAAAAAACTTTGTCAATTTTTTTTTGTTTTTTTTTCTTAAAATTTAACTTACTTAACTTACCTACTTTTTTTTTAATTTTTTTTTTTTTTTTTTTTTTTTATGTAAAAGCACTTAACCTAACTTAACTTAATTCTTATACTACCCTAATTCTAGAAAAGCTAAGTCTATGCAAGCTAGCTGATGATAGTATGATTCTATACCGACTTTGGTATCCAGGTCTTTATATGCCATTCAACCACCAGAACTGTTGACGCTGTCTAATACTATCGTCCCGGTCCCTGTGGGAGATAGCCCTACTGAAGCGCAGGAGCTCTTCTTCGGTGTGCGTTACTCCCCGGTCGTAGCACAATCGCCCGTATACAGATGATCTACTTACATGATAGATCAGCGAAATTCCGGATCCATCCTTTATAAGCCCTTTCATGTCCAAGCCAAGGAACACCTCTGGTGGAACAAAGCCGTTGCGACGCACGCTCTCATAGTACAGAGTGTTTGGATAATAGGCCCCGAAAATTAGGTCATTGGACGAGCTTATTGCTCTTGCAATATGTCCTCTGATTAATTTAATCATAAAATTATCCACCCTATTTATATACGCTTCATTATATAAAGTCTCATTTGAATAATACTTTTTATAGTCCGATTCCGGTGTCCGATATAATCTGAGACAACTTCTGAGACACTTTCTTTCGAACACCCGAATCTTTTCCATCAAATTTGGACCTATGTTAAACCATATTGGACAACCATATATAAGCATTGGCTAGATTAGCGTAGCATATGACTTTTACCCTGCTGTCAAGTTGGCTACTGTGAAATAGCCTCCTTGTCATAGCAAAAGTTTTTCTAGTCTTGACCAAAGCCGCCTCTACATGTCTGTTGAAATACAGATATTGGTCTAGCCAGATGCCCAGGTATTTAACTAAACTTTTGGTTTCCAGTTTATCTCCATGCGGTCCCACGATAACTAGCTTTCGCCAGTTTTTCCTTGTGTCGTTCGTGGCTTTATATAATGGAGTTCTAAATAGGATGGCTTCACATTTCTGGAAGTTGATCTTAAGTTTCCAGTCATCGCAATAGCGCTGCACTTTGTTGAAGTCTCGCTGTATTAGCCTATTTATGATCGCAACTTTCGGAGCTGTTCTGTAAATTATGAGATCGTCTGCGTACGTAATAGCCTGCGGAAGTGCTTCTAATAAGTCGCTAATATAAATGTTAAAAGAATCGGAGAGAGTACCGCGCCCTGTTGCAAGCCATTCTTGATATTATACGTTTTATTAGAGGTCACATTACCACTTTTGACCACGAACCTCCTGTCCTTTAGCATATCGTAAAGTACATATAGTAAAGGCTTATGTATGCCATGTCTGACCAGTTTGTAATACAACCCTTCGATACACACGGTATCAAAGGCTTTCTCCAAGTCGATCAGACAGGCCCCTGTGCATTGTTTCCTACATTTACTCCATTGTATATATCTATTGCCATTGGGGGCAGGTTCTTGAGTACGATGTTAGGTACTCCATCTATTCCCACTGACTTTTTGCTTCTTAATGAGTCGAAGATACTCTGGATTCCTTCCCTTGTTATTAGAAGGCTATTAGCCACCACACCACTGCCATTAATGTCAATTGACAGATTATCTTCACTGAATTCGGTAAAACCCGGATTCTCCGATTGCCAAAGTGAAATTTCATTCTGGAGGTGCAGGTGATTGAGTAGAACTCTGTCCTCCAGGTCGTGATTTCGGTGAATGCTTTCATTCACCTTGTACATTTCCTGAAAGACAACTCCCACAGCGTTCACCTTTTCCAAAGGATCTTCGACCACGAAGAGCTCACTATTGAGGATAGCGTTCTCTGCATCTATGCCAATGTTGGTTAGCAGCTGCTTGTTTACCTGAGTAAGTGGGATTTGGAGACACTGAATCTCATTTTGATTATTACTCCTGAATATTTTATTTATTTGTGGGAACATATTCGGGTTATTAGTTTTTATAGCTCGAATTCCGTTGTTCCAATACAAATTTGTTGCTAATCTATAATTAGCTTTAAGTAATTGTTGGAGGTTTTTTAATCGGGATTTCAGTGATATTATCTCCTGGTCTTGCCTGTCTGTAAACTGTCTGTGTAATTGTTTTAATTTCGATAGCAGTCTGCTCTTTTTCTTGTGAAGTGCGTTTATTGTTGCGTTTCTGTACATGTTAGTGTGATCTGTAACTGTTGTTTTGGGAATTGTTTTGTCCATTGTTCGTTTTACGGTTTCGTCCATTTGTTGAATGTATTTGTCGATTTCGACATTAGTCAGGTTTCTGTTTACTGGCAGATTAAAGTCATTCGAACGCAGTTCTCTTGTTAATGATCTGGTGAACCGCGGGATTAGGAATTCCTCCAGATCTGCGAGCTCGTTCGGAAGCTCTATTACTGCCGTGAATGCACAGTGGGCACTGTCGTAGTCATTTGTCCGTAAACAGGTTCTGTTTCGTCTGTTGGTGCTAAGTAATCTCAGTCGTGAGTCGATTAGCAAGATATCTAAGAACGATCTACCTCTGGGGAACGATGGATATTCCGTAGCTAGCAGATCAGTTCTATATTCAGTATGAAACTGATCTAACCAGCCAGCCAACTGATTTCCTCTGGCATAAGATATATAATTTCCCCAATTTCTATACTTGGCGTTCATATCTCCCCCTAGGATAAAGTAGTTTTTGTCCAGGTGCAATTGTAAGCATCGAAAGAGTGTCCCGACCTCTGCTATAAATAGGTTATGTTGGTGCTCCTCAGGTGCATAGACCGCAATCGCATACAAACCCCTTCCTTGCTGAACGGGTATGCGTACGATACAGGCTTCCAGCACCCGGAACCTGCGCACTTCTCCACCATATATTACTTAATGATTGATCCCTTTCCTAATAAAGATTGCACTTTAGAAGGGCTTTGTCTTCTACCCTTTCTTTTCCCAGGGGGCATTCTTCTGCCTTATGATCTTTTCCGCATTTTACGCAACGGTGCTGCATTTCACAGTTCGCCGCCGCGTGACCAAACCTTTGGCAGCGGACACATTGCAGGATGTCTCTTCCTTTTTTTAATTTGTCCCATGTGACAATTTGATGATCCAAGACTGTAATCTTTCTTGACCACCAATTCTGCTGCTGTGCGTTAGTTGAACCAAAAAGAAGGGTAGCTTGCGGTTTTCCCGTCTTGCCTTGGTTGTGGTGAACGGTTTTACGGAGATAAACTCGAGATCGTCGTCCCTCAACTAGCAGAGCCCGCGGTTCCACCTCAGGGTCGACACCCTTTAATAGAACCGTTACCCTCTTTGTTTGCTTCGGCGTGAACGAGTAGAATTCCGCGGTGGCCCTTTTTAAGACCTCTTCAATTTTTTCGTGGTCTGCCACCGCATAGGTTTGAATGGCATGCCTATTACCAGCCAGTCGTTTAACTACAAAATTGTTTCCTGTAGCTAGCTTACAAAGACTTACCAATTTCTTACACTCAATATCTATGGTGTTGATTGGTGGCATCTTTATTTTTTGGTAGTTATTGTTGCTTTGCCGCTGTTGTGTTGCTTGCTGTGGTCGATTTTGTGTTGATTGTTGCTGTTGATGTTGCTGTTGCTGTTGCTGTTGCTGTTGCTGTTGCTGTTGCTGTTGCTGTTGCTGTTGCTGTTGCTGTTGCTGTTGGCCGACTTTTGGCTTCGACTTTTGTTGTTGTTCGGTGTCTTTTTCTTTTTCGAGTGCCGCTATTTTTTTCTTTCGGCGTCTCTCTTCTAGACGGGCTCTTGCCATCGCAAGTTTCGCCTCCAATTCAGTTATTTCCTCTTCTTCATCCTCAGACTCTGAGGATGCAAGAGAAGCGAACGAATAGTTTGCCCCATACATATTAAAATTGTAGGGGGGGGGGGGGGGGGCGCTCTCTGACCTCCTCCATTTGCTGACCTTTATTCTCCATTGTTAATTTCGCGGTTTTACTTCGCGTCACAATGGAGATTTTCTGTGTACCTTTTCGTTTGTTTGTCGCGTTTTTATCTTCCTCCGTGTTCATGCTGGCTCTTTCCAGTTTGTTTTCATTTAAAAAAAAACAAAGGCGACCGCAATACGAACGACGAAGTCGATTTCTCCCATACGCCGACTCGAACTCGGCGGCTATCGTCGGCTAAGAGTCAGTATACTTGCACTCGCGCCAAATGATGCTTTGCAAACTCTGTGCTTAACTAGCAATATATTGTGTGTTTTAGTTTTCACTTTTACGACTGAGGTGATAAAATTTAATTGTCTGACGTTGTTTTTGCACCTCACTGAAGTGATTTTGTGAGCACGTTTTTTTCTCTTTTAGCATTTGTTTTGTTTGTTTGTTGTTGTTGCACTTTGTTTTAATTGTCACACACGTCACGTCACTGTTTTTCTATTTCGTGGCTTCGTTCTCGTTTATCAATTAGATTAATTATATTAATACGTAATCACCTTTTTTGAATGGATTTTAATGGTAGTATGGTATTGGCACATCGTATCGAATCAAAATATAATGTGATCAACCGGTGATTTCAAGCAAGAAGGACAACAGTTTCTGTTGTGGTGCCGGTTAAAAGGTACACCAAGTTTCTGTGGTGCATGCGTTACTTTTTTGTGCTGTTGTTTTTAAACTAAAAGTAGTCTGTCGTCAAGTAATAAAGGTACAAGGATCATGATTGCGATCTGCGGCGTAATTCTTTTGTTTTATTGACAGATGCGGTTTTGAGTTTGAATTGGTCTTTCGATTTGTGTATTTTTGTTGGTTGTTTGGTTCGGTCGTAAAGCTATTGTGCCCAGTGCGGCATTATTCGGAAACCATACAGAGGTAAAGCTATGCCATAAGATTGCTGTTCCACTAATAATGCAGTTGATATGCCGGACCTTGGATCAATCACCATTGGATTTCTTCTTTTGTGCGACACGTCTCCCAAGGTGTGCTGAAGATGAGATCCAAATATCCAGCTTTGGTCCAACAGTGAGATCTGATGCTGTGCTCTGCTGGTGGTGATTCGAAAATCAACGAGAATCGAAGACAGATGCGGAACCAATGTAAGGCGAGACAACGAGAATCAGCTGCCGGTGAATTCAAGATTTTTGCTATATCCAGAGCGAAAACACAGTGTTCTATAAGATACAGGAAAATGTTGTTCCAATATATAAGCTAACAGTGTAATCAATTTTGTTTTATAACAGATTCAATTCGAACAAACAAGTTTCAATATTTATCCCAATGCTACTAAACTTAAAACAACTAAGTATAAGGGTGAACATCAATAAAAACAATTACAATGGACCCAATATGTGCAGAGAAGATTAAGTCCTTGCAGAAGTACGTACCTCTATTAGCGAATGTCCTCAAACACTTTACTAATGGCATCGAGATCAGACCGCCAAGGGTGTAGACGTAAGGGCATTGACAATCGAGAGTAGGGGTGTTCATCTCGAAGAGAAGGCCGGGAGTGGGGAGTGGCACCAAGACGAAACCACCGACACGTGAGTACTAATTGACCTTTTGAATAATTTGAAGATATTGTGCAATTAAATTATAAGAGTCGCAATGTTGTACTAAAAACGATGGAAGAAGCTTTAAAGATTACCAAAGAAACAGTCCGAACCACTGTCAACAAGGATTTGGATAAAACAAAGATCTTTGCAAAATGTGTTCCACATACTTTGACGTCTTTCGTATCAATCATTCAAAAGAAATCGTTGCACACACCAGAAATGATCCGAATTTCCTGAAATCAATTGCTACAACTGACGAATCGAGCTGCTTTTAGTACGTTTCAAAACCCAAGCTTAAAAATGCGGAATAGAAGTTGAAAAATTCATCATAAACCAAAAAAAAAAAAATTCTCATTGTGTTCTTCAATAGCAAATGAATTATCCACAAAGAATTTGTTCCAACTGATCAAGCACCTATTGTCATATGCATTGACGTTTTGAAGCTGATGCCCAGAATCCGTCGTTTTCGATCCAAATATCACGATCCAGAGCCGTGGCCTCGGTTCCACGAAAATGCACGAGGTCACATCTCAGTCGATGATCGTCATTCCCTGACTCGAAATCAAGTCTTGGTGTTGAATCATCCGGTGCATTCACTTGATTTGGCCCCGTGCGACTTCTCTCTACTCTTAAAGTTGAAATGATTTATTTTTACTGACATTTCGACCACCAAAACAGCTGCCACACGAGCACAAAATATGATTCCACCAAATATGGTGGAACAAGTATATGAATTACTGTGTAAACTAGAGGAAACTATTTTGAACAAACAAATTGAAAAATATCAGCTATCTTGTTTCAATATTTTCCACGGCCAAACTATTAGTTCAATTAACATTAACTAATGATAACCTGTTCTCATTTAGCGAGATAAACTCTCTTCTTAATGAAGTTGTAACCAAGCTTAGTGCTTGTCAAACCAAAGCTGACCAATTTAACGTCATTACTTCATTAGCTATTAAGTACATATACTCGGAAAAAACATGTTAAGAAATTCTCTTAACATCATAACTTGGAATGCGAGAAGCATCAAAAACAAAAAGCATGCATTTTTTAGTTTCTTGATAAATTTTAATATTGACATTGCACTTGTTTCAGAAACCTGGCTCAAACAAGACATTTCTTTCTCACATCAAAATTACATTTGTTATCGCCTAGACAGGGTACATGCTAGTGGTGGAGGTGTCGCCATTGTTGTGAAAAAATGTATAGAACATTCCTTGCGTCCTTCATTGCGCCTTAAGTTAATTGAGGAAATTAGTATAGAGGTAACATTAAGTGACAATTCCAAGGTGAGTCTTTTTTCGGTCTATTTCCCTGGAGGAAATAGAAACCTAGAGAAATCTACTTACTTTAAGCGGGATCTGCAAAAATTGTATAGAGTCAACACTCGAAACAAGGTAATTATTGGTGGTGATCTAAACTGCAGACATCAGTCGTGGAATTGTCTTAGGGCAAACAGCTGGGGTAACATTTTACTAAATGTTGTTGAATCCAGCCCAAGTTTTTCCATACTTTATCCACTTCTTCCCACCTATATCCCAGCGAGTGCTAACAAGAACCCCTCAACTCTTGATCTATATATCACTAATATTCCAAATTACTGCACAGTACCATTAACTCTAAATGCGTTAAGTTCAGACCACCTTCCGATCAGCCTCACAGTGAATCATACAGTAGTTGTAAATCGTACCAGTTTATACCACAACTATTCCGCCGCCAACTGGAATTGTTATAAATCATATATAAACACGAACTTGGTTCTAGGTGATACCAGCCTAAATTCTATAACCTGCAGCGAGCACATTGATATCCTATGCAACAATTTTGTTTCTATTATCAATAGAGCGGCCGATCTTGCGATACCTAAATGTTCCACTGCTCCAGTTGATAAGGCACCGCTTCCTGAAAATATCTTACATCTGATTAGGCTACGAAACTCTGAAAGAAGAAAATGGCTGCGTTATAGAATCGATTGTTTTCTAGTTAATGTTAAAGTCTTAAATAATATCATTAAAAACGAAATCTCAACATATAGGAACAAGTGTTGGAATAAACACCTTTCCTCTCTTGACAAAGCAAGCAAACCGTTCTGGAAAATATCAAACATTATGAAAAAGAGAGGGTGCAGTATTCCTCCGTTTAAAGTTCACGACAAGTTGTTTATTTCTTCAGTGGAGAAATCGTACCTACTTGCTAACACGTTTAGTAAGAACCACTCCATATCTATGCATCTAAGCGACGCGTATACTGAAGCTGAAGTTGCTAACACTATCCATGTACTTTCTCAAACACCAGCTGAAAGTACTTACGCAACTAATATCAGCAAAGTTAAAGAATTGATAAAAAAATCGAAATCAAAAAAGGCCGCGGGTCTCGATAATATTAACAACAAATTAATCAAAGCACTTCCACCTGCTGCAAGTAACTATTTAACGTTCATTTTCAACGCTTGTCTTAAGAATTGTTATTTTCCGGACTGTTGGAAAACAGCAAAAGTAATACCTATCCCGAAACCCGGCAAACCGAAGAACAGCCCCGAAAGCTACAGACCTATTAGTCTACTTAGCTGTCTAAGTAAGCTCTTAGAAAAAATCATTAAGGAAAGGATTGATCGTTTTGTGGAAGACAATAACATCTTACCAAACTTTCAGTTCGGTTTCCGTAGTGGTCACAGCACAATCCACCAAGTCTTGCGCATTAAAAACCACATAGCTGGTAAATTCATCGACAAGGAGTCAACGGGACTAGTTCTTCTAGACATCGAAAAAGCTTTTGATACGGTATGGCACGATGCCTTGATTTATAAGCTACTAAAACTTAAGCTGCCAATACCGCTTATCAAAATTATCCAGAGCTTTCTTCGTTCGAGAAAATATGTTGTGAGTTTAGGAACCGACATATCCTCTACTCACCAAATCCACCTTGGTGTACCCCAGGGCTCGGTCCTTGGTCCCATATTATTTACATTGTTTGTCGCAGATTTACCATGTTTAGGTGAAAACATTCAGGTAGCTATGTTTGCCGATGATACGGCCATTTTCTCTTCGGGTGCCTTATTCACTAATGTCTACAACTCTTTGCAAGCAGCTCTTGACAAGCTAGCAGTATATTACAGGAAATGGAAAATAAAAATAAATGGTAATAAAACACAAGCTGTCTGGTTTTCGAGATGTAGGAAACACTGTTACCTACCAAATGGCACTAAACTCAGTATGTGTGCAGTTGATATTGATTGGTCCGAAGAGTGTAGATATCTAGGTATTATTCTAGATAAAAAACTCATCTTTCAAAAACACATCACTACCACAATTGACAAAATAAACAAAGTCGTAAGAGTTATGTATCCATTAGTGTGTAGAAAATCAAAGCTTAGCATCGAAAATAAAATTATAATATTTAAAACCATTTTTCAAGCTATACTCCTGTACGGGGCGCCTGTATGGTGTAATTGTGCTCGCACACACAAAATAAAATTGCAAAGGTGTCAAAATAAAATATTGAAAATGTTGCTGAATCTGCCATGGCATTATTCGACACATGAACTACATGAAAACGCCAACGTTAAACCGGTAGAGTTCCTTATTGACAAAATCAATCGAAACTTCTTCGTCAATTGTTCTTTTTCTGACAATGTTCTCGTTTCCCGTCTTCCGTTATCCTAAGTCACTACATATGTACTCTGTCTATGAAAATTATATCGAGGTCATTACTACATAAAATAACCGGAAGCTCGTGCAATATTAGTCTTAAGATTCAAATAAGGGTTTTTTATTGTAGTTTTCCCTTAATTTATTATTTGTTATTCATTAAAATTGTGCTATTGTCGTTATATAGATTTAAGATTATAGTTGTAAAGGAATTGCTATCCTAAATCTCTTAAGTACTAGTTGTAAAATATACCATAAATGTAATTATCTACTAAATAAAAAATTAGTTCAATTTTAACTTTAGGAAGGTCTGCTCACGTACGATAAATATACTACGGATGAAATCCAAGGAGGGAGGGAATAACTATAATATAAATTTAACTTATGTTTGTTCACCAACCATTTCATCAACAGGAGTAATCCCCCTACCTGCCATATCTGTACATCCAATTCCAATCAATTTCATTTTTATATCATTTTTTATTTCTTCCTATCATTATAATTTACTTACTCGCTAGACAAAAATGATTAAACTCTAGCTTATGTTATCTTATTTCTTAACTTACTGGTCCCTTGTGGGCTCTCTCAGTTACATGCATACGTTTAAAGCATGAACATTTGTCTTTCGACATTCTGATTATTTGGTTTACCTGCATTTTTAGGGGACTTAATTAGATACAAAGAAAATGAAGAACAGAAAAAACTTTGTTTTTGTTATTGTTTTTACCTTATATCTAACATAAATACTAAACAAATTTTTTTTTTGACCTTAACTCTATCCTAAACCTAACATCAAGACTAAATCTAAGCCTAAATCTTCGAAATGCCAAATCTATGTAAGCTTTCCGTTGTTTGTTGGTTTTATTGTTATTATTATTATTATTATTATTATTATTGCCCTTTTTTTCCAGTTTTATAAGGAAACAGGTTTTTAATTGCCACTCAGCCACCAAAATATCTGGAATTGCTTATTCGTGTCTTTTCGGTCTTTCTGTGCCACTGCCGTACTGACCTGCAGGCTCTCTTTATTAGTGTGCGCAACCTCTCGATTATAACATATTCGTTTATCTATACCCGACCGACGCATGTGATAAATCAACGGTATAGCGAATTCATTTTGTATGAGGCCGTTCATGTCAAGTCTAAGGAATGCTTCTGGTGGAATAAAGCCATTGCGACGTACCCCCTCATAATACACATTGTTTGGGTAATATGCACCAAAAATTAAATCGTTCGGGGAGCTCATTGATCTCGCAAGATGCCCTCGGATCAGCTTGATCACAAAGTTATCCACTCTGTTTATATTGGCCCCATTGTACAACGCTTCATTGGGATAGTATTTTTTGTGATCGGAGTCAGGAGTCCGATGTAAGTTCAGACACGTCCTGAGGCATTGTCTCTCAAAAATCCGAATCTTTTCCATTAAGCTAGGTCCCACATTGAACCACACTGGACATCCATATATGATCATCGGTCTGATGAGAGCCATGTAGCATATAACTTTAACTCTGCTGTCAAGTTGACTACTATGAAACAGTCTTCTTGTCATAGCATAAGATTTCTTTGCCCTGGCTAGGGCAGCTTCCACATGTTTGTTAAAATATAGATACTGATCCAGCCAGATGCCTAAGTATTTGACTACATTTTTGGTCTCCAGTGTTTGTTCGTGTGGTCCCATAATAGCTAGCTTTCGCCAGTTTTTCCTGGTGTCCCTGGTAGCTTCAGCCAGTGGTGTTTTAAAGAGGATGGTTTCACACTTCTGGATATAGATTTTGAGTTTCCAGTTGTCGTAGTATCGCTGAACATCATTCAAATCCCCTTGTAATAATCCGTTAATGATTTCAATTTTTGGAGCTGTTCTATATATTATCAGATCGTCTGCATACGCAATAGCCTGATGAAGAGACCTTATCAGGTCGCTAGTGTAAATATTAAAAAGGATCGGAGATATCACCGCTCCCTGTTGCAGACCGTTTTTTATTTCGTAAGTAATGTTGGAGGTCACATTGCCACTTTTGACGACGAATTTCCTTTCATTCAACATGTCGTATAGTATATACGGTAGTGGTTTAAGAATGCCTGGTCTCATTAGCTTGAAGTATAACCCTTCTAGCCAAACGCTGTCGAAGGCCCTCTCCAAGTCAATCAAACAGGCACCTGTGCACTGTTTCAGATTTTTATGCCACTGAATGTCTGAAACCAGTTTAGCTGCGGCATGTGTGGTTTCATGACCAGCTTTAAAACCAAATTAGATATTTAGAATAATATTATTGTCCTCAACCCATTTAAGTAGAGCCTTGTTTAGAACTTTTTCGAATACTTTACTGATACTCGGTAACAAACTGATCGATCGCAGATTTTTTGGGTTTGTTCTGTCTTTCCCTTTTTTTGGTAACGGTTGGATGATTGCCGTTTTCCAAAGTACTGGATAGTGTGCGTTGTTCAGAGCGTTGTTAAACAAGACTGCATATATGTCAATCGCGATTGGAGGAAGATGTTTGAGTACTATATTGGGTACTCCATCGATTCCAACTGATTTTTTTGTTTCTTAATGATGCAAAGACGCCATGGATGTCTTCACTAGTGTTCAAAAGGCTGTTGGTGCTTTCGACAGTCAACTCGGCGTTTGCCGTATTTTCATTATTGAATTCGATAAAACCTTGCTCGCCACTGTGAAATGTCATTTCGAAGATGACGATAGTTCAGTAAAACTCTATCTTCCAAGCCATGGTTGCGGTGAATTACTTCATTTGCCTTGTACTGTTCTTGAAAGACGGCCCCTACAACATTCACTTTTGCCAAGGGATCTTCAAACACAAAAACTTCGTCAGTTAGGATGGCGTTGTTTGTGTCTATGCCTATATTTGTCAGCATTCGTTGGTTTTCGTCATTTCGTGGTATTTGGAGACACTGAATCTCGTTTTCATTACTCCGTCTAAATATTTTATTAATTTGCGGGAACATACTGGGGTTGTTGGATTTTACCGCCCGAACTTTGTTGTTCCAATACAAATTTGCTGATAGCCTATAGTTGGCTTTTATCAGCTGTTGGACATTCTTTAATCTGGACTTCAGTGATATTATCTCCTGGTCGTGCCTATCAATAAATCCTCTGTACCGTAGTTTTAGTTACGACAGAAGTCTACTTTCTTTTCTGTGGAGTGCGTTGATTGTGGAGTTTCGGTACATGCTCACGTTCTCCGTAGGTGTGGTTTTTCCTATTGTTTTGTCCATAGTTTGTTTTATGGTTTCGTCCATTTTTTGTATGTATTTGTCGATGTCATCGTTGGATATGTTTCTGTTGGTAGGTTAATATCTTTTAAGCGAATTTCTCTTGTTAAGGTTCTCGTGAAACGCGTCCATCGCATACCCCCATAGTTATAGGGTTGTGGTATCATACATTCACCGAGTTCCACAACTTCGCTTGGTGTTTTTATCACGATTGATAATGCACAATGGTCGCTGTCATACTCAATTGTGCGTAGGCAGTTTATATTTAGTCTGTTAGTATGTGTATGTCTAAGTCGTGTGTCAATAAGCATAATATAAACCACTGCATCAATTTTTGGTCGAAACTATATTCTTGGGGCATTCAAAAGTAGATGAAAGAAAGAGAATATACAACCAATCCCCAAAAAGAGGTGTGCGTATTTACGAGTCCATCCTTCCAAAAAACCACCTGACCCTTCGCCTATCCAAGGGGCCACACCCCATATATTCGAAACTTACACGGCTGCCTCACGATATAGGGCTCTAGAAATCAAAATTGCCTGACAACTCGAAAGCTGGATAAACACAATTCGTCAGAACCTATTACATAATAAGGCGAATGAGCGATTTTTTCTCATGTTGTGTTTTGGAAAGAATCGATGCAAAGAGGACGATAATCACAGTTTTGAATTGATGCTCGTGAGTTGAATGTGTAATAGGCTAATGGAAAGACTTCGATCCTTGTTTTCCCTAAATTTTCCACCGTGTAATATCTTAGAATATATAAATATATATACATACACACATATATATATATATATATATATATATATATATATATATATATATATATATATATATATATATATATATATATATATATATATATATATATATATTGTTATGGATGCTGCGAATCCATTGGGGAGCACCCTATCTGAAACCATAACATGATATCCATTCGAAAGAAATAATGTGCATATTCCACAAAATATTCCAAGTCCCACAATGTATGATCCATAAGAAGCAATTTTGCCTGAATTGTAAATAACCTACTCTGAAACCCGAACCCCATAGAAACAGCTCACAAACAATTTGCCCAATCCACAAAATATTCCGAGTCCCATAGAATACTATGATCCATAAAAAACATTTTGCTTGAATCAACAAAATAACATATCCAGAAGTCCAAACTCCGTGGGAGCCTTTAACGAACGATTTTTCCTTGATCGACAAAAAGCAACGCGATCATGGGCGGCCAACTAAGCAGGCGAGGTATGGTGTGTATGAGAAATCTGAAGAAGAGTCAGAAGTGAATGTGAGTCCGTCTCGGGTCCTACGTAATTAAATTAAAAGTAAATATTCAAGGAAATTTTAAGTCAAAGTTGCAACGGAACGTTTAGTTAAATTGAAAGTGAAGCTTCAAAAAAATTTTAAGTCAAAGTCGCAAAGAACGTTTAATTAAATTAAAGATATTCAAGAAAGTTTTAAGTCAAAGTTGCAAAGAACGTTTAATTAAATTAAAGATATTCAAGAAAATTTTAAGTCAAAGTTGCAACGGAACGTTTAGTTAAATTGAAAGTGAATGTTCCAAGAAATTTTAAGTCAAAGTTGCAAAGAAACGTTTAATTAAATTAAAGATGAATATTCAAGAAAGTTGTAAGTAAATAAGCAAATTAGATTGTCATTAGTAAATTAGAACAATAAGATTGTAATTAATTTTGTCAATGTAATCAATCAATAAATAAGTGAATAAGTAAAATTGTAATTATATCAATTAATAAATAAGACTGTAAAGTAATCTTTGTAAATTAATCAGATCGATAAAATTGTTATTAAGAATATGAAATAAGAATGTAAAATAATCAGGTTGATAAGATTGTAATTAATTTTGTCAATGTAATCAATCAATAAATAAGTGAATAAGTAAAATTGTAATTAATTATATCAATTAACAATAAGAGTGTAATCAATTAATAAATAAGTCAATAAGTAAAATTGTAATTATATCAATCAATAAATAAGACTGTAAATTAATGATTGTAAAATAATCAAGTTGATAAGATTGTAATTAATTTTTAATTGTTAATAAAGCTAAGTTAAGGTTAAGGTAATCGTTGTTTAACAAAAAAAAAAAAAAAAAAAAAAACGGGACTTCACGCAGCAGCACTTCCTTGGTTTCAGTCTCCGCCCTCCTTGTCCAACGGAAACGCCGGAGGTTCACCCACGGACCGCATCTGGCCCGCGGACTAAGTGGTGCAGAAATATTATCTGGTGTCTATAGCCTACCCAGGCATAACAATATATATATATATATATATATATATATATATATATATATATATATATATATATATATATATATATATATATATATATATTGTAGCGAGCTTAGGGTTCGCTGGATATATTATTTTTAATAAATCAGAGCCGTTAAATCGATTTTAAATTAATGTAACACGTTATTAGTTCGTTAATAACAACCGTTACTTTTATCATACACTTAACGATTTCTTGACTTATCGCTTCCGTACTTATCGCTCTCTCTGCTTACTTCTTACTTTTTACTTATATTCCCGATCTGCGTGCGACGTATTTATACAATTTTTCCTCCTTCTGGTTCGGTGTTTCGTTTGCGTCCGTTCCATAGCCTCGAATTTTCTACTGCTCATAGTCTCCAGTTTTCCAGTACTTTCTAGAATATTCTAGTGCTGATTGTCATATACGTCACAATATATATATAAATATATATATATATATATATATGTATATATATATATATATGTATATATATATATATATATATATATATCATCATCATCGGCAGTACAACCGGGAACCGGTCTTGGCCTTATTTAGCAAGTCTTGAGGCTTGTTAAATTTTCCATAATGATTTGTTTTTTCCGGGCAAGGTCATTAGTCTTGCGCCAGAGACTCCCCGACGGGGAATCGAACCCCGGTCTCCCGCGTGACAGGCGGGTATACTAACCAGTCTACTATCGAGGTACTATCGAGGAGGATATATATGTATATATATATATATATATATATATATATATATATATATATATATATATATATATGTGTATATATAAATATATATAAAGAAAGAAGTGAAAACATATGACAAGTGTTTATGTTTTAAATTGAAAAATAAATTAAATGAAAAAAAAATACACTCAAGATTTACAATACAAGACTATATTACACAAAACCCCAAAAGCAGAAAACTGTTACAGTACCGAAACAATCTCTACGATTAAATCCGTAAGGAGAACAACAGCAGCCGCCGAAGCGGAGGCCAGAACCGAAGTGAAGGTACCGACAGTGCGGGAGGAAACCATCCCAGGAAGGAATACCAAGCAGCACCTCCGTCCAGAGAGGAGACGCAGCCCGTAGCGACACGAATTGTGAGTACGTTCCATTATCATTAATTATTATATAATATCTATATATTTTTTCTGCATATTTATTTTGCAACAGAGCGATAGTTAAACGCATCAGGAGTAGATCTCTTAAAATCACAGGAGATAAGAATGGCATTAAAAATGCAAGAAACGATCGCAATTATGGCGATTCTTGTTTAGATCACGCGCCAACTCGATTTATTCCTCAGAAATCTTCCAATGAGAATTGCATTACGAATATTTACTTCCTGCAATTTACCTCTCCACGAAAAGAGTCTTGTAACACACCCTTGCAACCCCCACTACTCTCTGGGGCTGGTTAGCTTCTTAGACTTCTCCGATTGCCCTCTACGACTCGTTGTCTTGCCCTTTCAAGTTCAACTTCAGGCAACTTGTTCTATACTGGAGCACAAATTTCGTCCCAACAGTCTCGGATCACATCATATAGCTAACGATGTGCTCTGGGCCCGAGAGATTGTTTCTCCATTGAGTGAAGCGTCTGCATATTTATTTTTTATTTTTTTATTATTTATTACAATGTAAGTAAATTACATAGTAACTTAAATCTAGTAGCACTAGCAACTAAGGCTTTTAGCTAAGCTAGCTTTTGTAAATGTTTGTCTGTACATTTTTTTTTTTTTTATTTTTGTTTTCAGATCTTATTTTGTAACTTAACTAAGGTTAGTAATTTGTAGATTTTGTCAATGTTGGGTGAAGATGGCTTGGAGATGATGTTGATGATGTCGTCTTGAAAATGTAGTTGAGCCAGGGTTTTCATGCCCACGCATTCTAATAGTATGTATTTGGATGTTAATCTGGAGTTGGAACTGCAAATATGACAGGTGGGTGGGCTCGTTTTGTTGATGATATGTTGCTTGGTGATAAGCGAGTGTCCAAGGCGTAGACGGAGGAAGCATTTGATTTTTTGCACTGACGATGTTGTCGGGTAGATGGTTGGTTCTCTTTTGTTATTTATTGTTTTGTAGATGTGGTTGTACTTTGCCCATTCCAGTTTTTCTATCTTTTGGAATTCTATTTTAAAGTACCTACCTATCGATGTCTTTATTGTTGTGCACATAGAAGGTGGTTAACGGTTCTCTTATGGCCAATTTGGCAGCGTTGTCAGCTGCTTCGTTGCCGCTTATCCCACTGTGACTAGGAACCCAGAGCATTTTGACTTTGGTTTGCTTCTGGATTAGCTTATCCTGGATCAGATTGATCACTTTGATTTTGTTGTTTAGGTTTTGGATTGCTTGGATGGTGGATAGGCTGTCGGTGCAAATCAGTGTCTTCTTTTTCTCCACTAGTTTGAATGCTTCGAGGACTGCTGTTGCTTCGCTTGAAAAGATGGAACAAAATTCAGGTAGCAAACCTTTTTTTAGCACTGTATTATTATTATTTACTATTGCGAATGATGTTCCCTCTTTTGTTTTGGAACCATCGGTGAAGAGTAACTCCCATTCCCGGTGTTGGTTCTTAATTAATTGGAAGTGTTGCTGGTATACCAAGTTGTTTGTTGTATTTTTGGGGAGCTGCGATAAGTCCTCTATGATACATTCTGTTGGTAATAGCCATGTCGGGTAATGCGTTCGTCGTCGTTGTGGTTTAGTTACTACATGGAGCTGTTTGGCCAGCTCTATTGCCTCTCTTAGTGCCGAGGTGAATTTCAGAGGACGTTTTCTCCTAAGTATCTGTTTGACATCGTCTAGGATGGGGGTTGCCGACATTGCGGGAAATTTGCCAGCTAATTTCGATAATAGCTTTTTTTTCTGTTTTCTATGAATGGAAGTCCGCTTTCAGCCAGTATATTAATAATTGGGGTGGTACGAAATGCCCTTGTGCTTATTCGGGCTGCTGTGTGGTAGGGAGATTTGATCATCTGTAAAGTTGTTTTGCTGCAGTTGCCGTATACTCGTATAGGTAGCCCATAGTCTATTTTAGATAACAGAAGTGCTCTAGTGATAGTGATTAGTGTGTTAGTATGCGCCGAGCCATTTTTACATGACAGGTATTTAAGAATATTTAACCTTAACCTTAATGGTTCTTAAAATTATATTTACAGTCGAATTGTAAGCCGAGAATTTTTAATGTGTCGACATTACTGATCATAGCGTTTTCAAAATTTACTATCAGGTTCTTGTTACAATTTTTTTTTTTTTTTTACATATGTGTAAGATTTTGCTTTTTTCCTTTGATATTTTTGATCCGGAACGGTTACACCATATTTGAATGTGACATAGAATATCTTCGAATGTTTTACTAGCTACTTTTAAGTCGTTAACATTAGTGAAAATGATAAGGTCATCGGCGTAGAGGCAATGTTTTACAATTTTATATTTCGAGATTATGCTATTTAATTCTTCAAACGCTATTTTAAATAGTACTACTGATAACAGTGATCCTTGAGGGATACCCGTTTTCACATTATGAACATCAGAAAATACGCCGTTGGCTTTGGTTCTGAATTTTCTAATATTTAAAAAGGACCTAATAAAATTGAACATGTTGCGTCCTATTTTCCATTTTTGTAGAGCTTGGAGGATAATGTGTGGACCGATCCGGTCGAAGGCTTTTTCGAAGTCTATTGATAGAATGGAAGTATGTTTTTTGCAGGAAAGAGCGGAAATAACGTAGTTATCAATGTGGAGAAGTGCGTCCATCGTTCCCCTACTTTGTTTAAAACCGACTTGTTGGATACTTATCAAGTTACCAGTTCAGTCTCTTAGCAACAATTTTTTCCAGTAATTTTCCTGGGCAAGGTAGTAGAGCAATGGGGCGTAAACTGCTGATTGTGTCGCTTGTGGAGTTTGGTTTGGTCAGAGGAATAATAGCGGCTATTTTCCATATTTGAGGTATGATGCCTGTCATGAATATGGAATTAAATAGATTTAGGAGGCGGTCTTTCACAATCTGTGGACTATGTTTTAGCATTTGATAGTCGATTCTATCGAATCCTGGAGTTTTTCCTTTTGTGGTATGAAGACTAGATTCTAGTTCTATATGGGTTATGGGGGCTTCGATAACTTTGTTACAGGGGTTACTGGTGTTGCTCAGGGGTGTTGGCTGCACTTCTATTTGGTTTTTTGCGGTATAGAAATCTGGGTGGAAATTGAAGTTGGTGGGCGTATTTGCCCAAAACTCGGCCAAGTATTTGGCTATTTTGCCAGGACATGTAAGTATGTTGGATCCTGTGTTTATTGATTTAATATTGGGAGGGTTGTAGCTGCCTGTCAGTGTTTTTATGTCGGTCCATATCTTTTTTGGGGTGGATGTTGCATTTAATTTTTCGGTGAAGGACTGGAAGGCTTTTGGCCTTTTCAACTTTAGTTGTTCTTCGGAACAGCGCGTTAAGCTATTTGTAGCGTATTAGGTGTTGGTCGGTTGGATGTTTGTTAAAATGTTTCCATGCCGACTGCTTTTCTGCGCGTAGATTTGCCAGATCTGCATTCCACCATCGTACGACTGATTTATAGAATCTTTTTGTTGTCTGTGGGATGGAGCCATTGGCGGCTGTTCGAATGGCTTTTGTAATAATTGCTGTTTCTGGGTTTATGTTAGTTTTAGTGCTATGGAGATTAAGGAATTGTGTGCTAATTATTTGGAATTTGGTCCAATTTGCTCGGTCAGATTGGAACTTGGGGAGGAGTTTGATCTTCTTCTTATTGCCGTTGCCAGTCGAGACAGAGATTTTAATCGGGAAGTGATCGCTTCCATGCAGATTGTCTAATATTTCCCAGTTAGTTATGGGAGAAAGTTGGGATGATATTATGGAAAGGTCTATGTTTGTAAAGGTTTTGTGTGTGGAAAAGTGGGTTGGCTTGCCGTTATTCAGTATTGCCAAGTGGGATTGTAGCAAAAATTGTTCAACGATTTTCCCTCTTTTGTTTGTTGTTCGTGATCCCCATATTCGACTCCATGCATTGAAATCCCCCACACTGATTGGTGTGGGTATGTTTTGAATTATGTTATTCAGATCCGCTGGATTGAATGATTGGTTGGGTGGGATGTAAATTGAAATAACAGTTAAACTTAATTTAGCTGTAAGTTCGATTGCGGTAATCTGGTTAAGGGCCCTATGTATTAGTATACCGGACCCTTGTTTAGAGGAGTTGTCTCCTGTGAGGTTGTTGAAGTAGGCTTTATATTCCCGAGGCACTTTAGCATTTCAGGACTGGGGTAAGTGAGTTTTTTGCAATGCTATGATCGCTGGTTTTAGTTCCTTTATAAGGATCTGTAGTTCGTGATAGTTATTGTGGAACCCATTCAGGTTCCACTGAAGCATTAAAAGATCGTTTGGGTTGTTGTTAGTGTTTGTTGTGGTGTTCAAAGTGGGGGAGTCAATATAACGGTGGTTGGTTATCTGACTCCGCGCCACACAGCTCGTTTCACTCAGTTGTCCAATCCGCTCGGATTGGTTTGAGTGAATGTCGCCCTGTGCCGCGGAGTCAATGTGTTAGTGACAGAGATTAGGATCATATCTTTCCATGATCAGGTAAAGGGAAATTTTCCGTTGAGTCTAAACGGGATTTTTGCATTTCTGCTGGAGTGTGTTTCGGTTTGTTTATGTGTGTTTGAGTTTGTATGGGAGAGGCGTTCTGTGTTTTGTTTTTTATTGTATTTTGTTGTACGATAGGGTGTTTTCCCTTTTCTATTTCCTTTAAGGTTGCGTAAGAGGTGGAGAGAAATATTTGTGTTTCTTTGGTAGCAGTTTTGTTTACGGGCATTGGGTCTTGTATGGGTTTTGTTGGGACTGAATTGGTACCAGTTGGTGTTTTTAATGGGGAAGTGGTTTTCTTTATTTGTTCCGAATAGAGATCATTATTTGTTGATTGTATGGGATTTTGTTCTCTGCATATGCGTTTAGCGTCGGATAGGGATGTTTTATTTTTTGTTTGTATTATTAAAATTTGTTGGTATTGCATATATTTTGTGAATGCGGAGGAAGATGCCGGGTGGGGGCCGTGACAGTTGTGGGGTGGAAGATTGCATGTATTGCATGCTGTTGTATTTTTGCACCATTTTGCCGTGTGGCCTAGTAATTGGCATTGTCGGCAACGCATAGGCCTCGGAATGTATTCCTTGACCTTGGTGTTGTACCAGCCGATTTCAATTGTGGTTGGTGGTTGAATACGGTCAAATGAAAATAGCATTAGGCCCGTGGGCTTCCTTTCTCCATTCATCATTTTGGTGAATTTAAACACATCAACAATGCCTTGGGAAATCATTTCTGTTTTTATATCAGGTTCTGGGACGTTTATAAGACAGGGGGCGTAAACGATTCCTTTAGAGATGTTTAGTTTGGGGTGTAGTCTTATGTCGACCGTACAGATTGATTCGAATCGTTTGGATTGGATGAATCTACCTGCTGTATCTTGGTCTTTGACTAGAATTAGTATGGAACCATCCCTAAGCAGGGTTATTCTTTCGTACTGTGTACTAATAGAATCAATTATTCTCTTCAGCACAAAGACGTTAACAGATGTTAGTGGCCTTGAAGCATCGGTTGGGTGAATTTGAATAAACCGAGGTGTTTTTAAAATTGCTTTGTTCGGCAAAGCAGGGAAATCGAAAGACAATGGGCTGCCGGATTGTCTTTTCTTTTTTGTTGGCACGTTGGTTGCAGAGCCTGAGAGTGAGCATTCTCCCAGTTCTAGGAACCTGTTGCCGGTATGCTGGCTTGGCCCTAGGGCCATATTTTGGGTTTCTTACCTGATGTGTCCTTGTTGTCTTTTGTTTGTGAGTTCTTAGGAGTTTTATCTGTTGTCAAAAATTGCTTTTGAAATACTTTTACTTTTTAAATAGGTAGTCACTTCACTTTTTAACTGGCGCACTGTTAAACTGATGTTCTCGGTAAGAGAGTTCGCGGGTGACTGAGCGTCTGCATACATCTACTCACACTGCGCGTTGAGGACAAACAGATGAGCTATCTTGTGCAAAACGGTTTAGGTATTTTCGAAATTCACCGTGTCCTGATGAGAACTCGATAAGGAGGTAGTTGTAGTCCCCGTGTAAGCACTTTACCCATACTTCTATGGATAGAGTAAGTGTAAAGGTCCATCTGCCTTTTAAGCTAGTGTTATATATATCCTGCAATATAGCAACGGGATTTTTTTCTTCTAGCCCTATCATCGTCATTTCACCCGTCACTTACTCTTCTTTCCTTGTATAGATCCCAAGCATTTCCTCAGCTAGGAACTCTATTGGGATTAATCTACCTATAACAAATGCTGCTACTTTGGAGACCATCCTGAATCCATATATAATCCTTAATCTCAGTCTATTGTCCAGAATGACTCCAGAGTATTCAACCGCATTCTTTGATCGTAGCTTCTGATTTCCGATTTGGAAGTTAGCATATTCCACGTGGGTTATGTCAACCATACGTACCACCCAAGTGTCCGCTAATTGAGCCACACGATAACATTATCAAAAGCCTAACCGCAAAACAAGCCGAAAATAAAAATACAAATAATATCTTCCCAACCTAGTTAACTTAACTCCCAAGATATGGAAACACTATTTCAATTCTTATTTACATTGCATTCACACATTGTAAACAATACTCAAATTCAATTCCTTCATCCTATGTTATCTTGAATATACAAACAAAACAAACCCAATTCCTTTCATCCTACCTTATTCCGAAAATGTAAACAATACCCAAATTCAATTCGCTCTATCAATTGTTATTTCGAATATATAAACACTAGTTGTTGTTTCGTGTTGAAATAGTTTTTAAGTGCAAATGAAGATGCTGTTGTCCAGTAACCTCCGGCCGGAGATAGTTTAAAATAAAGTAAACTTAGTATTAAATATATAATGTTATTTAAAATAAAGTAAAATTAAGAACAAAATAAAAGTTGTGTTTTTGTGGAAAAATTTGTAAAACCCACATTTATCTTGAGTTTTCGATTAGTTATTAAGGCTTTCTTCATTTTGTGGTCGATTAGTTCTAGTCTAGCGGATTGTATCTTTAATTAGTCGAATTGCTTCATCAGTGGCTTCTACCCCATTTTATGTTACTGTCGGGGTTCTCTATACCACACGAAGAACCAAGCCACAATTCATACCTAACTTCGATCGCTAACAGCGCGCCACTATAACCCAAACCTGCAATAGCACACATTCGCAAACGTGCAAAGAACACACTTCCCAATCTGCAACACCATCCGTTCCCCAAATCTGCAATCACATACATCCCCAAACTTACCAAGAATCCCTTTCCCAATCTGTAATAAAACGCATTTTCAAACTTACAACGGAATATTAATCATCTCCCTCATCTACATCAAAACGCATACATTTTTACCAAAAACCACTTCGGTTAATTTCTCACTTAAACTATATTTGTCGCTTGCAACCAACCGGCATTAATTTTCCCCGAAAGCCATTCCGGCTCACTTCCTGCTTAAACCATTTCCCTCGCTCGTAAACTAGCAACATCTAGTTTCCCCGAAAATCATTTCGGCTCCCATCCTACCCAATACCAATTCTCCTTACTGCTAAGTCGAAAAAATTACACTCATTAGGGATGGTTCTATCCTAATTCTACCTAAAGACCAAGAAATCGCTGATAGATTCATCCAGTCTAAGCGTTTTGACACAATCTGTCCGGTCAATATTAGACTGCATCCCAAACTGGATACTTCCAAAGGGATTGTGTATGCCCCTTGCCTCATTAACGTCCCAGAAGCCGACATTATATCAGAAATGGGATCCCAAGGTGTGGTAAATGTCTTCAAATTCACAAAAATTAACAACGAAGAACGATTACCCACAGGATTGATGCTGTTTTCTTTTGAACGGCTACAACCACCAACAACAATAGAAATCGGCTGGTTTCGCCCAAGCCCAATCCGGTGCCGGCAATGCCAATTACTCGGCCATACGACAAAATGGTGTAAACATGTAGTACATGTAATCTGCCACCACATCCCAAAACTGAATGCACAAGAACAATGTGTGCTAACTGTCAAGGTCCGCACCCGGCCTCTTCCTCTACCTGCCCTAAATATATTGAGTACCAAAAAGTATTAGAAATTCAAACAAAAAACAAAACAACCCTAGCTGACGCTAAACGCATATATAGGGAACATAATACCATACAAACTACAAATAACGATCTTTACTCCGATCAAATTAGAAAACACACGCCCGCGTCTATAACTCCAACCAGTTCCAATACACTACTCCCAAAAGGAATACAAAATCCAATACCCGTAAACAAATCTGCCAGTAAAGAAACAAATGTATTTCCCTCTTCTTCCTACTCAGCTCTAAAAGAAATTGAAAAGAGAAAATATCCCATCACTTAACAAATAAATATAACCAAAACTAAAGATCAATCTTCCTCCTCCTTACAAACTCAAACACATACAAGCAAAGCTAAACCTACCACCAGGCAAACACAAAAATCCCATTACGATCAAATCCGGAATATCACTCTACCTGATTATGGAAATATAAAATTCTAACCTCTCTCAACAACCTATTGACTCCGCGGCACGGGGCTCTTCTTACTTCATCAATTCGAGTGGATTGGAAAACTGAGTGGGGCGAGCTGTGTGGCGCGGAGTCAGGAAAAGAACCACCGTTATACCCCCACCTCGAACTCTATAGCAACATCCAATTATAACCCCGCAGACCGCTTAATACTTCAATGAACCCTGAATGGGTTTCACAACAATTATCACGAGTTACCGGTCCTTATAAAAGAACTCAAACCGTCCATCATAGCACTGCAAGAAACCCAGTTACCCTACTCTTCAAATGCGAAAGTGCCTCGGGAATACACAGCCTACTTTAACAATCTTAAAGAAAATAACTCCTCTAAACAAGGGTCCGGGATATTAATACATCGGGCACTAAACCATAAGCATATCAATCTTAATACTCCTTTCTCGGCCACGGCAGTCGAACTAACGGGCCAACTAAAGCTAACCGTGATCTCAATCTACATTCCTCTTACTCAACCATACACCCTGGCTGACTTGAATAAAATAATTCAACACATACACACCCCCATTCTTCTAATGGGAGATTTCAACGCTTGGAGTATAGTATGGGGATCACAAACAACAAATAAAAGAGGGAAAACCGTGGAACAATTTTTACTACAATCACAATTGGCAATATTGAATAACGGCAATCCTACTCACTTTTCCACGCACAAGACGTTTACAAATGTAGACCTTTGCCTCGTATCATCCCAACCGTCCCCTAATACAAACTGGGAAATACTAGATAATCTACATGGAAGTGATCACTTTCCGATACAATAAAAAGGCAAAAATCAAACTCCGTCCTCAATTCAATTCTGACTGAGCAAATTGGAACAAATTCCAAACTATCACCACACAATTCCTTAATCTACATAACAAAAAATCCAACATAAATCAAGAAGCTGCCGTTATCACAAAAGCTATTCGAACAGCCGCCAATGGCTTCATTCCACAGACAACGAAAAGGTATCACAAAACCGCCACCACCATGGTGGAATCCCGAACTGGCAAAGCGACGGGCAGAAAAGCAATTGACATGGAAAATGTTTAAGAAGCACCCAACCGACCAACATCTCTTAAGGTACAAAAGGCTTAACGCCATGTTCTGAAGAACAGCCAAAATCGAAAAAACAAAAGCCTTTCAGTCCTTCACGGAAAAACTAAACCCAACAACCCCCCCCAAAAAGATATGGGCCGACATAAAAACGCTAACAGGGAACTATAACCCATCTACTATCAATTTAATAGATACAGGATCCGACGCCCTCACATGTCCGGACAAAATAGCCAAATACTTCGCCGAGACTTGGGCAAATACGTTCACCAACTTCAATTTCCACCCAGATTTCCATATTGCCAAAAACCAAATAGAGGCGCATCCAACGCCCCCAAGTAACCCAAGTAATTGTTATAATAGCGTTATCGAACTTCCCATAACACAGATGGAACTAGAATCTGGTCTTCATACCGCAAAAGGTAGGACACCAGGCTTTGACAGAGTTGACTACTGTAATGAAACTGTTTTATCTCTCCATTCAAAAACCCGTGGAATGAAACACATGCGGTTTATTGTCTATCTTTAGTTTATTCGAACGTATATTCCTTAACTTAGTTTCCGTTGTTTATTTAAACTTATTACCTTAACTTAGTTTCAGTTGATCTTAAGTCATTGTTACACACACTTTAGTTTATATAAACTTATTACCTTAACTTAGTTTCAGTTGATCTTAAGTCATTGTTACACACACTTTAGTTTAAATAAACTTATTACCTTAACCTAGTTTCAGTTGATCTTAAGTCATTGTTACACACACTTTAGTTTATTTAAACTTATTACCTTAACTTAGTTTCAGTTGATCTTAAGTCATTGTTACACACACTTTAGTTTATTTAATCTGCTATTAGATATATCCAGTTATTTTCTCACACCAAATCCAGAACTCTTTTCTTCACCTTCAAAAAACTCACTCCAAAAACCAAACTTACTTCCGTTCTGGACTTGACACAAAACACAACTCAATGTCCTTTCTGGACTCCATCCCACAGCCAACCTTGTCCTCAACAATCGCTGTTCGTCTT
Source organism: Microdon myrmicae (assembly GCA_963931805.1). Taxonomy (NCBI): domain Eukaryota; kingdom Metazoa; phylum Arthropoda; class Insecta; order Diptera; family Syrphidae; genus Microdon; species Microdon myrmicae. Next base: position 75,498,708 of record OZ007496.1, read on the forward strand.
CCATTGTACTTTTTTCTAGGTGTGAAACCTGGTTTCTTTCACCAGATCAAAGGATCTCTCATTTTTTGCCTGGTCCTTTTTTTTGTGTGAAACTCAAAGAAAAATCAATAGCGTGTTTATTTCGCCTATTGTTTTTCTTTAGTCTAATGGATTTTTCCGTGGGAAACTCATGAAGGAGGATCAATCGTGCCGAGGCGAATATTTATTTTGTTTTATTGCCTTTTCGTGTGTTCTAACTTAATTTGGTTAGAACGAAAACTGGCGCTGATTGTTCTAATGGTTTTAGATAACCATTTGTCTGAAAGGATCATAAAATTGCTGGCGCGCATTTTCATGATTCCCATCGATTTTGGTTCGGACGACGGCATCTGGTCCGCACATTTGCCTTTTAGGGGTTTTTGTTGGGTAAATCCTTGGCTCAATGTTTACAAAATCATAATAACAAAGCTGATACAATCCACGGCTACCGCTCCATCTCCTTACTGCCTTGTTTAGGAAAAGTATTGGAAAAAATTGTCGCTAAGAGACTAAACTGGTACCTAGAAAAATATAATCTGATAAGTACCAAACAAGTCGGTTTCAAACAAAGACGGGGAACAATGGATGCGCTTCTTCATATAGATAACCATATTGTTGCTGCCCTTTCCTGCAAGAAACACACATCAATTTTATCAATAGGCTTCGAATAAGCATTCGACCGCATCGGTCCACACGTCATCCTCCACAAATTACAAAAATGGAAAATAGGACATCATATGTATAACTTTGTTAGATCCTTTCTGAATTATAAAAAATTCAGGATCAAATATAACGGCGTGCTCTCTGGCGTCCATAATATGAATACTGGAATCCCCCAAAGATCACCGTTATCAGTAGTATTATTTAAGATAGCATTTGAATAATTAAATAGCATTATCTCTAAACATAAAAAGGTAAAACATTGTCTCTACACCAACGATCTATTCGGTGTACAAATTTGCTTCCGCCGTTTTTTTTCCGATTTTCGAGGCTTTATTGTAAAAAAGTGGTTATACATTTATGATTCAAAGTATTGTCCATCGCTGGCCACTACTTTCTCCCATCTTTTGGGCAGCATACGAATCCATTTCTTCATATTAGAGCAGAAAAATAAAACCTCCCGCAAATGACGAGAATTTGGCTCCTAAGCTGACATGTTTAATCGAGGATAACTTTCTGACGCAGACACAAATCAACTAATATTTCGATGACGTTATGTTTACAAATACCTAAGCTTATTGTATGACATCTATGATTTATTTATTTCAACTACCACTTACCGCTACAGCCATCTATTGCAAAACGGCGGAAGCAAAGTTGTACACATAATAATATTATTCACAAATGTAAACGACCTAGAAGTACCTAGCAAAACTTTCTAAAATATTCTATCAGACATACAAAAATGGTGTAACTATTCAGGTTCAAAAATTTCGAGCGTGAAATCTAAGATATTACATATATGCAAAAAGAAAAATTGTAACAAATCTTTACCAGTAAATTTTGAAAACACTTACATTAGGAATGTAGATACACTAAAAATTCTCGGCCTACAATTCGATTGTAAATATAATTTTAAGAATTATTGTCTAGCCCTTAAGAAGAATCTAGTGTTAAGGTTGAATATACTGAAATATTTGTCATCTGAAAACGGCTCAGCCCATACTAACACACTAATAAACATCACTAGAGCTCTCCTACTGTCAAAAATAGACGATGGCCTTCTAATATACGATAACTGCAGCAAAACAACGTTACAGGCAATTAAATCTCCCTACCACGCAGCAGCCCGCATAAGTATAGGAGCTTTTCAGACCACCCCAATTACGAACATCCTAACAGAAAGTGGACTCCCGGCCATAGAAAATAGGATAAAAACTCTGTCGTTCAAATTAGCCGCAAAGTTTCCCGCAATGGCCTCAACACCCATTTTAGAGGACATTAAACGAATACTTAAGAGAAAACGCCCTCAATAGAACTGACTAAAGAACTGCTCGCCGCACCTTCACCACAAAGACAACGAGCACATTCCCCCGTGGCTAATACCAAGAGATTGTGTCATAAAAGACCTATCACAGCTCCCCAAAAGCACGACTAACCAAGAAGTGTACCAACAACACAAAAAGCAATTTCCCCGTACACATGGCGACAGCGGAATCCAATTCAGCCTGCACGGCAATAATTCGCTGGAACTAAATTCCCTATGCACGCATAGGAACCCTTTTCGAGTTCCTTGTAAGTGACAGTGAGTTTATTTAGCTATGACTCCGCCACGACACGATGAATGGATTCTCGCCCCTTCCTAGTCAGTCGAAGTTCATTAACCGCTGGGGACGGTCACGCTGCGCGCGCGCACTCGGATTCATAGTTCAACTTCCACGACGATCGGTCACGCGGAATTAGAGCCAAGTGTGTAGCTTCCTCAGGGCGCCTGTCGTCGAGTTTCAATTAATACGGCCGCATGCTACTATTGTCGTTTGAGGACAGTTTCGCGGTTTATCGATTAAATTTAAGTATACAAACATCTAAACTAATCAATAATGTAAATATAGTTCTTAAAGCGCTTTTGTAAGTGAATCCAGTTGTAACAAATACAAGTCCAATTGTGAATGCATTTCCGCTGAATCGTTCCATGCGGAAAACAGAAACAAGAAAAACTTAGTGTACCATAAAAAAAAAACAAATGAAGTATAACCAACAAAAAATAAAAAACCTATATTCAACAAGCCGGCGTGTTTTATTCATACTTCCCTTCGTCGTTGGGGTATTGTATTTGTGTGCGGACGTTGCGTAGAGTCTGTTGGCGCAGAAGGGAAAATTATAAAGGATTACTAGTGCGACACTTGCCCGGGAATTTTCCTAAATAAACGATTGATTCTGAGTGAACAATAAGTGGGAAAAAGTGAACCAGGCGCCCGTATCTTGGCGCCATATACTTCCTCACCCACACATTACAACCGGAATATCGTCAGCCAATCATTTTCACTCGTTGTGGTGGATCTATTTGTAAAATTCCATCGTACGTATATTCCACAGAACGAACCCGGACTCACCTTTGAAGAAGTCCTGCCAAGACGTCCTAGATTTTCTGACCTATTTTTTAATGTATGCAGGGCTGTCTGTCGTTGTACCTATATACCAACAGCTTTTCAAACAAACTACACGAATTCAATTTGTTTCCAGTCTTCTGTTCTTCTGTGATTACAAACGTTATGGATTCAAAGCAAATCCACACTAACTCCAACTCACTCCTCCCACTTCTCTCCCTCTGTCTGTTCTCTAACTTTGTGTTTGAGGGCACAAAAATGTATCTTTCAACATAACAAATGTCAAGAACCTAGCAAACACAGAAAATGCATTTTTAGAATATCGGTTGTGTAATTCATATGTTTTTATGTCGCTCTTTGGAGGCTGATCTGCATTCAATACATTTTGAAAATTTCCTTTGTATGATAGAAATATACAAGTTCTCGAAATCATAGTTTTCAACGATTCAACGACTTAAGTTGGCTTCGGCTCTCTGAAGGAACGGTTTAGACCAGTGGTTCTTAACCTTTTTAGCTACCGGCACCCCTAAAATTTTCAAACAATATTCTCGCACCCCTTACTAGAAATTATTGAGTTATATAAATTAAAAAACAAACATTATGCAAAACATATTTTTTATTAATTTTATGTGCGTAACAAATTTTTTATAAATTTTAATTGTTAGCTGAAATAATCAATTATAAATTATCAAAGTTTTTATTAATGGCTTTTTTGTTGTTGCTTTTCCTCAATTATTTTTGAAAACCGGGGGATCTTTTTTGAAATAGCTACACGCATATCATTACTAACACTAAGTCTATTTCTAGCTTTTGTTTTTATATGCACAAGTGACGAAAATCCCATCTCACACAAATATGTTGTGGCAAATGGAACAAGATGCTGAAGCGCTATTTTAGCTAATCGTGGATATGACATTACTTGAGCACACCAGAAATTTTCCAAATTCTCTGCTTCAAATTCCATTTGATTATGTCCATTTGTCCGTAGTTCAACAAGGTCATCTTTCAATAAATTACTGTCATCCATTGAGTCCAGATTATAAATAAATGGATCTAATATCCATTTTTCTGATATATCTATATCTCCAGTAGCAAAATATCCCTCAAAAGATTCGCTCAACTTTTGCAAATGATCTTTAATTTCGGTGGTAATATTGTTTCTTTCATCATCTGAAACAAGAACTTCTTCAAGCAAAGGAAAGTTAGCATAATTTATCTTGTCAACACGGTTAATCCAAATTGAAAGTTTTCGACTAAACGCAGTCAACTTCTCTTTCGCTGTTATAGTGTTCACTCCAAATCCTTGGATTGAAATATTTAATTCATTAAGGTGCGTGAATATGTCTGCCAAATACGCTAGCTGAATTATAGCATCTCTATTGCTGAATTCATCAGCTAAACTACTGCCTTGATTATTAAGAAACTGCATTATTTCACTTCGCAATTCGTACACACGATTTAGCATACGTCCACGCGATAGCCATCTTACTTCTGTGTGAAATAAAAGGACAGTATGCTCGGCACCAAGTTCTTCGCATAAAGCACGGAAGAGACGATGATTTAAAGCTCGACCTCTGATAAAATTTACAACTTTGACTGAAGTGATTAATGTTTTCTTTAATTTTTCAGGCAATGTCTTTGTAGCTAGCGCATGTCTATGTAAAATACAATGGGTAATTGTAACGTGAGGCACTTCCTTTTTTACATACGCTACAAATCCAGAATTTTTGCCTAACATGGAAGGAGCTCCATCAGTACAAATTGATCCTATTTTGTTCATCGGTATCTCATATTGTAATAAAAAGTCTTTGACTTTATTAAATATATCAATTCCTTTTGTAGTCAATTCTAATGGTTCACAAAACAAAAATTCTTCAACAATTTCTTTTTCTTTTACATATCGTACAAACACCATCAGCTGAGAACAATTTTCAACATCTGTAGATTCATCCAATTGAATACCCACTGGGACATTACTAGCTTTAATATCTTCAATTACTTGTTGTAAGATGTCTTTACTTATATCAGAAATTCTAGTACGGATTACGTCATTTGACAAAGGAATTTGTTGAAGCTTTTGTTGTGCTTCAGTACCCAACACTATTTTTGCCATTTCTAATGCACAAGGCTTTACAAGTTCTTCAGCTATTGTATGTGGTTTCTTCTTCTTGGCACAAATATATGCAACTTGATAAGACGCTTGCAACAGCGGCTTTTCGTGTGATATAAATCCAAAAGTTGTGATAGTTCCACTTTTATCAAATCGAACTCGTTTAGATTTCAAACTTTCAAAATCATAGCCAGCATCTACACCACCATGCTGTTTGGTAAAATGCTCATTTAGTTTCGACGGCTTGAGATTGGCGTTTGAAAATTTATTGCAGCACAGAATACATTGTGGTCGCTGCGTTCCATCCTTCTCCGTTGTAAATGTAAAACCATAACGAACATAATCGTCATTCCAACATCGTTTCTTTGACATGGCGCCTTTTGAATTTGACTTTAATGTACCAAATTATATTCTAATAATTAGAATATAAATATTCAACTAAACTTGTAAAATTAACTTGTATTAATTATTTTATTATTAATATTTAACTTTTAATATTCAACACGAAAATTCAAACTTGTAATAGTCGACACTAAAATTCAATTATTTTTAAATTTTTATTCAATGTAATGTGCGCATCAACAGTATTTATATTTCTAAGAATAATCGCAACAATCAACTGAAATTTCGAGGAAATATAAAAATTAGTATAGAAACTAGAAACGCATTTGAATTTTTGTAATTGTAGAAAAAATACAAAAATTAATTTGTCTCGATGGTTTATAATTTACAAACATATTTAAAAAATGTTTAGGGAATAAAAAATTTACTAACCAAAATGAATTTTTAAGATTAGTTTTTTATTTTGCTAGCTACACGTGAATTTGTAAAATTACAATTTCGCACCCCAAAATATTCAAGCTCGCACCCCTAAGGGGTGCGTGCACCACCGGTTAAGAACCACTGGTTTAGACGGAGAAGTTACCTAAAATCTTCACTATGGCTCAAGGAATTTATGCGATTACGCCAGATCTTTATTGATAAGATTCAATGTACTCGTAATAAATTTTCCTGTTCGATGCCCTTCACCTACTCCATGAGTGATTTCGAACAAAAAAGGACGTTTAATGTAAACTCACAATTTTTACTCAAAACTACATTTTGCAAAACCATTATGGAAGGACAATGTGTTTTCTTTTCACGACTTCATCATAATCTGTTGTGGGTGGTGCATAATAACCAGCATATCAATCACTGGATCGCAATGGGACATCACCGCGATAATATCACACCAAAAATGCTCCCTCAATGACACGCTTGTCTTGTCAGCCGACGTCGTATTAAAAGGATGATAAATGAACGAACAGCCCACTCAGGAACGAGGATTCAATCAGCTTTATGCGGCGTGACATTTTGAAAAGCCTGCGGATTTTTGGCGTTCGCCCTTACTGCTGTCTATTATTTGACGAAGTGCCCTCCAAATTCCATTAAGCTGCCATATTTTACGGAAAATTAATTACGGGTTCTTTGTTTAGACAAAAACAAGAATATTTCTTGTTGTTACTATTCCGGAGAGAAAATAAGTAATTTTTAATGAGTGTTTTGGGAAATTAAACGACAGATTAGGAAGCGTCGATACATCATAATAACACCGCTTTCGGGAATATTTGTCTATTTTATTTCCTTACAAATCGTTTTTCAAGGGGTGTGTGTTACAAAATGTAATGCAATATTTTAATCATTATTATGTATGTTAGAACGAGAAAATAGAATTGTGGGGTTTCTAACAGAGACACGCACAATACATAAGCAAATAGTGAAGAAGAACACCGAACGAAAATCGAAAAAGAAGAGAACATCATTGCCGTATAACATAGCAATAGCATGACAATTGCATATCAATTGAGTGCAATTGAATATAATGATCGAATTCGGATACGCGGCAGTGCTCTGATGTGTTGAACATTGCCTCTATCTTTTAGCGAGTCTAACCGTAACAGCGTCGGTTCGAATCACAACTTCTTCACCATCGTCTCAAACGCTATATAGTATCTCAGTGAATCGACTCAATATTGAGTCGCCGTGTCAGAAAAATCGTTGAACGAACTACATCGATCGTCACTCGTAAACAAAAAAATATTAAAAGTATTGTTTGCGTACACGCGTGCCTATGTGTCTTCTCCACGGAGGAAATAACAGTAAAGTGTGGACATTTTATACACGTTAATCACAAAAAACGGTGTGAATACATTACAGGGCGTGAGTACAGATGTCTAATAAACAAATATTTAATGGTTCGATCACATGTGTGATCAAACAAACAACAACTTAAAAAAAAAATCCACGAAAAACATTTTAAAAAAGTGTCGTACTGTCTATCAACTAAGGTCGGGTCTAAGGAGGAAGTTGAATCATCAACCGAATTTAAAAGACAGAAATTAGATGCGAATGAGGACCGTGAAGTACGTAAACATGACCAAAATTTGTTTCCCAGCGATGGTTACTACTCTGGAGGAGGGAACAAATACAAATACCTGATCGTTAGGGCGCTAGTGGAAAATAAGTCTAATGAAGAGCTCGATAACAATATCGCCGAGCTTATCAAAAAAAGAGATGAGCTGTGCAGAGAAGTAAAAGCAGCTCTGGAAAAGGGGAATATGCGGCGATTACAATTATGTGAACAAAAACAACAACAACGAAAACAGCAGCAGGAAAAACAGCACCAGTAACAACAAATTAATTGGGAGGAGAAAATACCTCCCATTATTGTGTGCCATATGAAAACTAAGATGGTAATTAAAATCAATAAGTTATCATGTAAAAATTTTAGAACCAAACGTATCAATAATGCAAAAATTAGTATAATGTGTAATGATTTAGAGGACTTGTGGGGGTTCTCTATATTACATGGAGAACCAACCCACAATTCCAACCAATTTTGACCGCTAACAGCCCGTCACCTTAACCAAACTCCCCAATCAAAACTTGCAAAGAATACATTTCCCCAATCTGCAACAACATCCATTCCCAAATCTGCAATAGCATATATTTCCAAATCTGTGATAGAATGCATTTTCAAAACCTACAACAGAATACATTCCCAATCCTGCAATAGAATACATTTTCAATCATCTGCAATCAAACCGCATTTGGTTTTCCCCGAAAACCATTCCGGCTCACTCCTTACTTAAACCATTGTTCTCGCTTGCAATCAACCAGCATTAGTTTTCCCCGAAAACCATTCCGGCTCATTTCCTACTTAAACCATTTCCTCGCTTGCAACCAAGCAGCATTTCATCATCATCATCGGCACTACAACCGGGAACCGGTCTTGGCCTTATTTAGCAAGTCCTGAGGCTTGTTAAATTTTCCATAATGATTTATTTTGTCTGGGCAAGGTCATTAGTCTTGCGCCAGGGGCTCCCCGACGGGGAACCGAACCCCGGTCTCCCGGGTGACAGGTGGGTATACTAACCACTATACTATCGAGGAGCCCCAAGCAGCATTTAGTTTCCCCAAAAACCATTTCGGCTCCTATCCTACATAAACCATTTGAAATAATACCAATTCTCCTTACTGGCAAGTCACCAGCACGATGCGTTGCATTTCCACGAAACAACCATCGCAACGATCAAGATTCGGTTCCTCTGTCTAACCGACAACTCATGCCCACACTTGGTCGCGCCTCCGAAACCGATTTCTCCGTATACACAGCAACACAGGAATCTAATTCAGCATGTACGGCAGACCTTCCCTGAAACAAAATTCTCTATGTAGGCATAGCAACTCTTCTCCATGTTCCTAGTAAGTGGCAGTGAGTTTACTTAGCAATGACTCCACTGGCACGACACTCTGAATGGATTCTTTCCTTCATTTGGTAAATCGAGAAATAGCCATCAACGTGCACACACGCGATGTGGAGTCATAACCCAAGCGGCAAAACTAAGAGTCAAGTGCGTAGATTTCTCAGGGTGCCTTTGTCGAGTTCCGATCAATACGACCACATTCCAATATCGTGGTTTAAGGGTGATTTCGCGGTTTATCAATTAAACTTGAGTGTACAGTACATCTAAGCTAATCAATAAATGTAAACATAGTTTTAGATTGTCCCTTCCCTTCTTGCAACGATTTACGGATTAATAACTAACGCGGACTCCCCATCGATTCGACTTGGGCGAGAAAGATAACCCGCGACTGCGCGCACTGTTGTAATCTGACTGAGGGAATGAATGAAAGAATCTATTCATCGTGTCGTGGCAGTGGAGTCATGGCTAATTAAACTCGCTGCCACTTACCAGGAACTTGAAAAGGGTAGCTATGCGTGCATAGGGAATTTAGTTCCAACGAATTACTGCCGCGCAGGCTGAATTGCATTCCTCTGTCGCTATGTATACTGCGAAATTGGTTTTGGAAACACGACCAAGTGTGGGCATGAGTTGTCGGTTAGACAGGGGAATATGGGTCTTGGTCGTTGCGATGGTTGTTTCGTGGAACTGCAACGCGTCGTGCTGGTGACTTACCAGTAAGGAGAATTGGTGTTGGGTAGGATGGGAGCCGAAACGATGTTCGGGGAAACTAAATGTTGCTTGGTTACAAGCGAGAGATATAATTTAAGTAGGAAATCCAACCTTGTTCTTGCTTCACATAAATGATTTGTTGGAGACAACTGATAACAAAGTGTCCAGTTTTGCGGATGATAGTACGCTTGTTTCCTCCTTTTCGAGTGTTCGACCGATTGGTGCATCTACGTCGCATCAGCTGAGATGCAGACAGATTGATTCTCTGAATCAGGATCTAGATAGGGTCCTGCAGTGGGGAAGGGCCAATCTCGTCGACTTAAATGCAGCGAAGACACAATACATAACATTCACAAAAACAAGTGGATCATCGGTTCCACAGCTGATGATGAGTGGCCGGGCCGTCGAGGCTGGGGAAAGTTTGAAATTGCTCGGCGTCACTGTCTGTGGGAATGTATCGTGGCATAAACACGTATCGGGTATCGCCAGATCAGCCTCAGGAAAACTGAGTTATCGTTTTAGAACCAAGAAATACTTTACTCCGGCCCAACTTCTTCTCCTATATAAATCTCAAATTAGACCCGCGCTCGAATATTGCTCTCATGTTTGGAGCTCGGCTCCTAAACATACCCTTGACCTACTTGAGAGCGTACAAAGACGAGCGATCCGCCTGATCGGGGACTCGGCGCTGACGTCGGGACTACAGTCGCTATCACATCGAAGGCGCGTGGCCGACCTCTGTCTGTTTTACAGATATTATATAATCGGAGATTCTTGGCATTGTTCCACGCAATTCGGTCTATATGCGCTCCACAAGACAATCCGACGGATCGCACCCGTTTGCGGTTCATCTCCCGACTGCGCGAACATCCCTGTATCAGAACTCGTTCCGTTACAGAGCGGGGAAGCTGCGGAACTCCCTTCCCACTCGAGTGTTCCCGGAGCGTTACAACTTGCAACTGTTCAAAAAAACTGCAACAGTTATTTGATGGCATCTCGGCGCGCCCACTCGATGCTATAGGTTCGCCTCTCCCGAGAGAAGTCTAATAAAAAAAATAAAAAAAGCATTTCGTTTCAGATTGGGAAATGGATTCTTGCAAGTTTGGGATGTATGCCCTTGCAGATTTGGGAACGGATGCTGTTGCATATTGGCAGGTGTTCTATGCATGTTTGCAATTGTGTGCTATTGCAGATTTGGTTTATGGTGACGCGCTGTTAGCGGTCGAAGTTAGGTATGAATTGTGGGTTGGTTCTCCGTGTGGTATAGAGAACCCCCACAAATCTAGACGCGAGTACAATTGAGCACACGGAAGAACTTACGGACATCCTAAGATCTATTAAAGGGGGGTTGGGTGCGAACATACAGGGCAAAGCCTCTGATTGCTTTCAACCCGGCGAAGGCCAAGACGATCTTTGTCCCTGTTCAATCCAAGTTGACATGCAGTCTCCACGTGACAACCCTGGATAGCTACTTTGGCACCCGCCAAGTAGTGAACCAATGCATGCAGCGACATCCTGAGAAAGGTTGACGCAAGGCTAATAACCAGGCCCGTAAAACTGAATTATTATTGCAAATTTAACAAGCCAAGTTTATGGACCGGATACACAACGACGACGACGGAAACGAAAATGGCTCAATGATTTAAGTATTTTTAAATGGAACGTACACTCACTATACAGAGCTCGAGCTGCACAGCAGATAGCCGATGCACTGTCCGAATATAAGGCTGACATGACAGCATTACAAGAAATAAGATGGACGGGGAGTGGTGTTATTAAAAAAAAACGAGTATGACATTTATTACAGTTGTCATGCAAAACACCATGTGTTCGGGGTAGGCTTTCTAGTCAGCCAAAAACTGAAGCCTGCCATTATCGGCTTTAATGCAATAAACGAAAAGCTATGCACCCTTTGCTTACGAGGCAAGTTTAACAACATAATCCTTACAAACGTTCACGGATCTACAGAGGAGTCCCCCTGACGACGAAAAGGAAGAATACTACGAGAACGTCGAATGGGGTCTCAATGACTGCCCAAGATGCGATGTGAAAATTGTTCTTGGTGATTTGAATGCAAAAATAGGTCGGGAGCCGGTTTTCAGGCACTACACAGGTTCCCATAGTTTGCATGAGAACACTAATGACAATGGACGACGAGTCATCGAACTGGCAGCATCGAAAAACTTGGTCGTTGCGAATACCACGTTTCCGCGTAAAGATATCCACAAAACCACCTGGGTATCACCTGATGGAGCCACTCGCAACCAAATTGACCACGCTTTGATAGATCGCCGCCACTCCTCGAGTCTGAGTCGCCACTCGTCGACTCGGATCACTATCTTGTTGGTACAGTTCTACGAGCGCGGATTGCATTACGGAGACGTATTGCGTCCGCGGAACAGCTTCGAATCAACACGGCTGCCTTACGCAATGAGAATACTAGTAACGCCTTTGGTCATGCGCTAAGACTCGCCCTCGAAGCGCTCGATGGAGGGAGAGTAATTCCTGGGGCCAGAATGCCAGGCGTAGAAGAGAAATGAACACGCCCCAAGAATACTGTCATTAGTACTGCCAACTCCATCTTAGGCAGTAGTCGTAGAGGTCGGAATGTCTGGTTTGATGATGAGTGCAAACTAGCAACTGAAGGTAAGAATGCTGCATACCGGGCAATGCAGCAGTCTCATAGAACGCGGGTGCATGAGGAGAAATATAACGAGCTCAGATGATCTGAAAAAAGACTTCACAGACAAAAGAAAGGTGTCTGGGAAAAAACCTTGGCTGTGAAATAGAGAAAAGTAGAGAGCGAGGTCCGCATCAGGCGCGGAAGTTCTACCAAATAATCCGCAGTATGACGCGGTACACACAACGCTGCACTTACTGCAAGGATAAAGAGGGTAATCTGATCACCGATCCTGAAGGCATTCTGGAGCGATGGGAAGTGCACTTCAATGAATTGCTAAATGGTCGGCTCACAGAAGAATTGGAGGCTCCACCAATGCAAGATCAAGACCAAATGCTGCCGCCACCAAGCATTGAGGAAACAGTAAAAGCCATTAGACAGCCCAAATCAAATAAAGGCCCCAGAGCTGATCAAACAAGGAGGGACAGCGTTACATCACGCAATTCGTGAGATCATGGTACACGTATGGGAGCAAGAGGAAATGCCAGAAGATTGGCGTCGCGGTATAATTTGCCCTATACATAAGAAAGGAGATATCACACTGTGCAGCAACTATAGGGATATAACATTGCTGAGTACCGCCTATAAGATACTCTCCACTATCCTACAAGTTCGAATAGCCCCATACGCTAAAGCCATTGTGGTATTATATAAGTTAAGGGTTGTCAGCAAGGACAGGGATTCACTAATATTCCACCGACTTGTCTGCAGCTGATTGTTCGCGGTTCTGTACCGAGTAAATAAATACACTGGAGTTTCTTGTTATGATGGTTTCCTTTATTAATCAGATTTGATAACACTATGGTATTAATGCACTGGTTTTTCTTTTGGGTCTATTTTATAAAATTATCTCCTACATTAACGACATGGGTGTAGGCGCATATATTGTCTTTGTACATAGATTTATTTGTTGTTTTCATCATCATCATTATCGGCACTACAACCTGGAACCGGTCTTGGCCTTATTTAGCAAGTCCTGAGGATTGTTAAATTTTCCATAATGATCTGTTTTTTCCGGGCAAGGTCATTAGCCTTGCGCCAGAGGCTTCCCGACGGGGAATCGAACCCCGGTTTCCCGCGTGGCAGGCGGGTATACTAACCAGTATACTATTGAGGAGCTATTTGTTGTTTTACTGCCACCAAAACTGACATTACTTCTGGAACTCGAATATTTCCGCGCACAACTTTACATTAGAAAATGTATTAACTGTAAGGAACTAGATCACAGACGACAAACGGACTTCACTCTCGTACACTCAAGCCAACCGAGATGGTGGGAGTCATCCAACTTCTTGGGCGAATAAAATCTAACTGATTTTCCATTCGTCTACGCACGAAGGAACCGGTCACGAATAGCATCAAAAGGGGAGGAACTACACGATCAACTCGAGGCAGTCAATCGTGGTTGCGTTAGCTAACATGGGGTGGATTTTCCATGTATATGTATGCGCTACATGATCAGCAACGGACGAACATAGATGGATGCGGACGTTGTTATCGCATCCCATCAGAATGATCATTAGCTGAAGGAAAAGGTTCTGCGATCTAATGTCAACAGAGACGCTATTTCCCATGATCTACGACGGGGATGCGGATCTTTTGAGTTCGGCGGCATTGGATGGGTTGGCAGCTGTGTACACAATTATTTTGTGTAACGCTCGCCGGTGGCGGACCCATCGAGTGTAAAAATACACCGAAGATCCGCTAGCACATCTGTGAAATCATAAATCAACGTTTAGTTGATTGGCATAATGTTTCCTAAGTCCGCGGGCGGCTGGCGACCGACAACAGACACACTCGCCGAAGGCAAACAATCCCAATAATCATGGGTGCACTTGGATTCTGTTTAAACTAACACACAACGGCCAGATAACATCAAATGCATGAGTTTTAGGGTAATTACTCCTGTTCTGGTGCCATAAGGCAAGAGCATCCGCTAAGATCTCTACTTAAGTAAACGAAACTGCATCGCTAGCCATTGTGTGAATCGTTGGTCATTCATTGAGTAAATAATATTGATGGTCATGTCCGACGCTCGCGATCGTTCCGAGAAACGGCAACGGATCGCAGCATCGGTCATGCTGATAATCCAGTAATATGCGTGCCAGCAAGGCCAATAATAATTTGAACCTTTTTTTTCTTGGAAAGGATAGATCGAGGATCGTACCGATGAGAATCGATTGATGTTGGAATCAATGTCATGGCAAGCTGATGATCTTGCCATGAATTATGCTTTCAGGTGATGACCGTGGAGAAGAGGCTTGGAACAGCCCCCAAATAAGGTAAGCTGCCTAGTATGTATTTATGTCGGTTATCCGTAAGGATAACCGAATTGATTCCAGCTATGGTGGCAGTTAATGCCCTAGCAAGATTGTACAATCTTGCCGAAATTTCAACTTTAAGGTAAGTTGTATTGCTGGTAATGGTGAGGATCAAGCGATGCGTGGCTCTTCGGGCCCTGAAAAGCCCCACACCATCATTGGTCAATATCAGTGTACCTTAATCCCAGGCAAATCAGCAATTGATCAGATATTCACCCATAGGCAGGCGATGGAAAAATATCTGGAATTTAAGATTCCATTATATCATCTGTTTATAGACTTTAAGGCCGCCTACGACAGCATAGCCATGAGAGAATTCGGCATTCCAAACAAATTGATACGACTTTGTAGGTTGACCATGACCAACGTAACTAGTCAAGTGAAAATAGCGGGATTGCTGTCCAAACCAATAAACATCTATAATGGACTCCGACAAGAGGACGGCCTGGCCTGCCTCCTCTTCAACCTGGCGTTGGAGAAAGCAATCCGTGACTCCGGCGTTACAACAAGAGGGACTATTGTCACCAAGTCCAGCCAGATACTTGCCTACGCAGATGACATCGACATTATCGGTAGAACCGAATCGGCGGTACAGGAATCCTTCACCCAGATCGAGCAGCCAACACAAAAACTGGGACTGCACATTAATGAGGGAAAAACTAAGTACATGGTGGCGACTTCTGCGAAGAGAAGACGTAACGTTGGTCAAACTATCAGGGTAGTGGAGCACGAATTTGAAGTAGTGTAATCCTTTGACTACCTTGGGTCAATAGTATCAGCCGATAACAATATGGAAGAAGAAATACGCAAACGGGTGATTAAATCCAACAAAGCCTACTATAGTCTATCAAGGCTCTTTAAATCCCGAAATTTATCCAGAACATCCAAGCTACTACTCTACAAGACCATGGTCTTACCAGTACTCATGTATAGATCCGATACCTGGGTGCTTAATAAAAGGCACTCTGAACTCTTGGCCGCGTTCGAGAGAGAGGTTTTAAGGAGAATTGTAGGCCTCGTATGTGAGGGAGGAAGATTCCGGAGACGCTACAACCATGAATTGTACGTAATCTACCTTGAAGCGAATGTTGTAAGAAAAATCAAGCTCGGTAGACTCCGGTGGCAGGATGTATGGAAGGAGACAGCGCGGCAGACCTTGTCTGCGATGGAGGGATGGCGTAGACCAGGACGCCCAGAGCCTAGGAGTGCCAAACTGGATGACATCGGCTAGAAATCGCGACTGGTGGAGAGATTTGTTAGTGTTAAGGCCAAGACCGGATCCCGGTTGTAGTGCCGATGATGCTGATGAAGATCTATTAAAAACAAGAAATGTTCTGGAATAGATAGTATTCCAAAGATTGTTCTAAAGCACTTGCCTCTTGAAGCAGTGAAGGTGTACACGGTTTTATTCAACAACGCTCTAAATAATGCATATTATCCAACCCGTTGGAAAACTGCAGTAGTCCATCACATCCCGAAAAAGGACAAGGGCAGAAGGAACCCTGCCAATCTTCGTTCGATTAGATTGCTTCCAAAAATCAGCAAGGCACTTGAAAAAAATTATAAATAAAACAAAAAAGCATTGATAAACTGGTGTGATGAAAATGGTGACAGTCCGAATAACCAGTTTGGATTTAGATCGCAACACGACACACTTCACGGTGCGACAAAACTTCTTTCAGACATACACTGGAACAAGGCGAAGTGACAATGCACAGGGGTCTGTTTGGTTGACTTTGAAAAGGCTTGCGGTACTGTATGATTAGAAGGGCTTGTATATAAGTTATCAAATCTATGTATGGCCCATTATTTGTTATACATTATGTACGATATGATAGTGGGTAAACAATTAGAGTTGAAATGTGAAGATTTAACATCCAACAAGACCGCTCACATCAAAATGGTTCCCAGCAAGGAGCAGTGTATTCTCCCATTCTATTTAACATTTACTCTAGTAAGCTAGTGGGTTGTCTCAACCATATAATTGCATACGCCGATGACATTGTGGTGTATAGATCTGAAGAAAAGATTGATGTCATCAACAGACTTTTGCAAGATGACATCAATCACGTTTTTGTGACGACAGGAAGTTAAAGATCAAAATCCCGAAAACAGAAACTATCCTTTTCAGAACGCCCTTGTCTAATGAATCAAGGAATACAAAACAAAATTCGAAAAACTGTTCCATTGTAGGAAGTCATTATCTTCCCCTACAAGTAAAAACTGTAATCATATACCTTGGTATCTGGCTTGATCAGTATCTATACTTTGATAAGCATATAGGAGCAGCTCTTACCGCAGCTAAAATCGCATATGCTATGACAAGAAGTCTCTTCCGTAGTAGTCTTCTGGACTTTAAAGTCAAAACGATTTCATACTCAACATTCATCCGACCAATATTGGTGTATGTCTGCCCGGTATATTATAACATATCGGTTGTTCGAGAGGGAGTATTTGCCTTCCTGCCAAGGGAATAGAGAACCCCACAGTCACAATATAAGAAATTCGACCGAAATAAACTTCTATACGAGAAATCAGGAACAGGATACATTACTTTCTAATTAAAATTATCTGTAACCACACTGTAATTGGCAATGTGCAGTGAAAAACAACTAATCTCGACACTATTCTATTCTAATGATATATATCTGGAGAGTTGTCTCCAGTATGGGCTTGTTCCCCCAGAAGCATTCCCCTTCGATAGAAAAGGGCTTATCCAAAATAAACATGGAGTCCCTACTATTTACCATGCTTAAGATCTGTCAGCCTATTCCATACCGTTTTTCTTTACTACACTCTGGCAACGCTAGTTGGCACGCAGTCAGTAAACTGCTGAAATCCAGACTGCTATCACGTAACATAAAGCTCCGTGTCTATAGAACCATATTCATGCCGATTGTTCTATATGGATGCGAAACATAGGCTCTTACAAAACGGGAAGAAAACAAATTCCGCGTATTCGAGAATAAAGTTTTGAGGGGTATCTTTGGAGGTAAATATGACGAGGAGGCAGGACAATGGAGGAAATTCCATAACCACGAATTGGAAGAGCTATATCGCAAACCTAAAATAGTGAGAGTAATCAAGTCGCGAAGATTAAGATGGGCCGGACACGTGGCGCGAATGGGCAGCGATAGGACCGCGCATAGAATTCTTGACGGTAGACCAACGGGAAAGAGATCGGTAAGACGGCCGCGACGGAGATGGAAGGACAATGTTAGGTTTGACCTTGAGGACATCGGATCGAATGGTCAAGCGTGGAAGGAGAGTGCCCAGGACAGGGAACGATGGCGAAACCGAGTCGGTGAGGTCATGAACTTCCGGGTTCCTACAGGCCAATAAATAATAATAATTTTCTTTACAGCGTTTTTGTTTATTTTTTATCCCTAGTAGTTCTTTTCAATGACTTAAAACCGGCAGTTGTTGCTTATAGAACATCGAGTCAAATATTCTGCAATAGGCTAAAGAACGCTAACCAAAACAGCCAACATGTTCCAAAGACTCATTTGGACCCATTTAAATGCATTTCGGATTTTTAGCGACTAAACCCACCTGCCATCAGCACATATTGCGGTTGTTCTTGTGCTCATTGTGTATTCAATTCCACCTGTCGGAGTAACTCTACGTCTTCTTCGTCGCTCAAATGTCTCTCGTACGCTCTCCAATCTCACGTAGGCAGGGAATAAATATTTTGCATTTTCGACGTTGCATTCGCAGTGCAAGGAGCATGGGTAATAGACACATATTTGTACAAGTATTATTGAGAGCGTCCATGTCCTGACAGTAGCTGAGTCAGGCGGTAGTTCAGCTCTCCATGATTTCTTTTTAATTATTTTTAAATCAGGTATAAGTCCTTTGTCTTTTTTTCCTATTTTGCTGCCATTCTCTTTAGCAAGACTCTTCTATTTTCCTTCCATTGGCATTCACAGATACTACGCTGGATATACAAGTGCAAAACGCTCTCCCAAGACTTTTTTTGCAGTGATATCAAGCATCTTCGAATATTGTCCCGAAACGCTGCATACTAAACTATATGCAAGGTGATCAACTTTCTTCAGTCTACATATTAATATGGCTTCCGTCTTGCATGCGGTTCTGGATTGTATGGGAACAATTATATGTCGGTATTCAGCTATGAGCATTATCGCCAAATCATCTACATACCCAATGATTCTCACTCCTTCTGGAACATCGCTTCTTAGCACTCTACCATAGATAATATTCCACAAAAGCCGTCCATAATCAGATCCTTAAGGTGCGTCCGCTGTTATTTCATATTTTATAGTCCATCATCGGTGTTACGAAGCATTTTTTTATGTTAGAGTTAAGTTACTAATAAAGAACGTACTAGGTAGAGGGAGACATGAAGACTGTCTTAGCAAATAATTGATGAATGGCTGGCTAGGTTGAGCGCGTTAATGAAATCTAGTGTCACCACTGCACAGTATTTTTTAGCTCCTCCTAGTGCTCCGGCTATCATGTTTCGAGCAATGGCGCAGACAAGAGATAGATCTTTACCTACTACATTGATCTACCTTTTTTAACGCCATATTGCTAGATGCTCCTTGATAAAACTTTACAAGCGGGTGGTAATTACTCATTTGAGTACAATACTTTGCCCGTTGTGTCTAGTATGTACAGCGGGCATTAAGATGACGGCATTTCTGTTTGCTGGGCTCCTTTAGTTATGAGCACAAGTTTTTGTTTTTCTTATTGTTGGGAAAAAAGATCTATTTGGCGGATGATGAAGAGGCTGCGGCAGACTTCTGGTTTTATAATTAAAACAGTCTTTATCTCCTTCGTTTTTTGAAAATCCATCTAGTCCTGGAGTCTTATTGCATTTAATGACTCTTACTGCTACAAATACCTCTTCGAAGGTCACTGAGAGTATTTTCTTTTGATATGTCTTTCCTACAGCGGTTCTGTGCCTTAAAAGCCCAGCATCGATTCCTATTACAGCATCAACACTTCTTTGTAAACACCAACCGCATGAATTATTATCTAGTTATTGCCTTGAGACATAGAACGGCTCACAGTCAGATCACATACGTTACTTCTTTATGTTTACTGACCTATTCCATATGTAGTTGTGAGCTCGTGTTATGGTTTCTGTGTCGATTTTTCCGATTGGGTTTATTATCATATAATCGAGAACCTCGACATCTATGGCTTTTTTCTTTCACCCATTTTCTCCACAAATCTGTTTTTGAGGAAGCATCTGCGTGGAAATATTTAGTACATCACATCTGTTACATAATTAGCCCCTCCACCGGTATTTACTAACTTAATCCGCGTCCTATTTGCCAAAAACCTGATTCCTTAAATCCCCCATATCACTTTCCTTACCTGACTCATCAATCCATCATGCTGTTTAACAACAGCAAAACATGGGTAGACAACGCTGATTCTACATAGCGAAACAGTTTAGTCCATCATCAAATTCCTTTTGCACATTCCAATCCAAAAGTAGATCCCAAGCCAATACTCAAGCCCTCAAGAACTAAGAAGTACAGGCAATCCACTTGGGAATAGTTTCCATCGGGTGGAAAGTATGCACGAATATACTTTTCAACCCTCTCCATTTCCCCTTCTCGGAATGCACTTCGTAATTCTGCACTCAGAGAATTACCCAAGCCTCAAAACGAGGTCACGCGGTTGCCCTTTTGGTTTCGCTTTTTCGCCAGGCAGCTTTCCTTTGCAATTTCCCAATTCTCGCTGGGTTCATTGAGTGCTGAGTAAATTCGCGAGAGTTTATTCGCATTCAGTGGGCGGGGAAATGGGAATCAGAATAAAAGGGCGCTAGTGGGCATGGTGAAGCGGTTGTTTACTACCGCACTTAAGACCTATCGGTCTTGTACGATTTCTTTCCCACCATCCCCCCATCCAAGTAGTTACAGAACAATTGAACTAACCCTGTCCACACTATCCTTAAATACCTCCTTCCCCTTTCTTTTCAGATATCTTGAGACCGAGCCCAACATCTTCACGGATGTGCGTGATTCGGGTTATCGCAAAATGGCCAGAAGCCAGAAACAAGATGAAGGACACATTTGTCCTTGTCTCCCTAAAGTCGACCTCTCGCCACCCCATTTTTTATTTATTTTCTTTTTTGTGAAGCGGTTGTAATCTGATAGAACCAAATCGCGTGTGTCGTGTTATACGTGACGAAAGTTTTATAGTCTGTCTGAAATTTGTCATATTAGAAAAGTAAGTGGTACTGAACTTATCAAAACATGCGTACGGAAGTTTCAAGAGATTCCATTGATAATCGGCAAATAACTGAGGGGACGTCAAGAAACCAGGAAAACGTGTGCCAGCTGGTTCGCCAGATTCCCAATCTCCCAGTTCATAAAAGATACACAGGTGTGATGGTTCGTCTAGAGAGTGTTTTTTTTTTTTTTTTTTTGTCCGTCAAGAGTTGTTCATCTCGTGTGTATTTAACCAAAAATGAAAATTGAAATTGGAATTTGTAAATGAAAAATAAAACTGATTTCCGAACCCAACATCTAAATAAAAAAGGAAGGCAACTAAGTGGTGTGGTTTTAAAGAAAGCGGGCAAGATCTTCTCTCCACAAAATAAAGTTAAAGCTAACATATCCAGCAAACTGTGAGTACACCCAATATTTTTGTTATATATTATTATATAACATATTGTGCAAATTAAAAACAGTATCACGTCTTAGGGATCACTGTGGACATAACTGTGCAAAACTCACCATTCCATATTTGTTGCCACCATGATGCTGGCGAAAGTGATATCAATTTTGGACCGTACTCTATCGTTTATAAATGTATAAAATATGAAATAAATATCATCATCATCATCGGCACTACAATCGGGAGCCGGTCTTGGCCTTATTTAGCAAGTCCTGAGGCTTGCTAAATTTTCCATAATGATTTATTTTGTCTGGGCAAGGTTATTAGTCTTGCGCCAGGGGCTCCCCGACGGGGAATCGAACCCCGGTCTCCCGGGTGACAGGCGAGTATACTAACCACTATACTATCGAGGAGCCCATGAAATAAATATAATCTCCAAAATATTTTCATTAAGTAGTACTGCATCTAGGACTGCAAAGGCCTTGAGCTTTCCTAGGCTAGTGCCAAGGCGTTGAACTTTCCAGTAATTATTAGAGGACTATTTGCTCTAACATCTTCAGTTGCCTAGTCTAGGAACCTTGTAAATTCAGTAAAAATGAATTTCCCTCACTTTAACTGAAGCAAGTCTCTTTTGTCGCTGATCAGTTCTGCTTTTTATAGAGAGATTTCCTGTTATCCAAACGGCTGGTGTGCCGCTGCTACTTTCTTCCGATACATTTGTAGTGCTGCCAGGCATGCTGTATTGCCTATTATTGAGTACCACGCCCGTGCCACATTCCTTAAGCCTCTCGGAAAGGAGATCTTATACAGTTTCACAATAGTTGAAATTGATTTGTATGTACGAGGTAGGTCAGTAAGTCCTTAGAAACCCTTACGATGGTGCTCGTAGCATCGCAAATGGCCTGTTTTTAGTAAACGTCATCCCTCACTAGGTATCTGTCAATTTCAATTTGTATCATGTTTCAATTTTGCATGATAAATTGGGTATGAAAAAATATCTGTAAGATGGGTGCCGCATTTGTTCTCAGCTGAGAACGCATGCGTCGCGCACCCCAGATGAATTTCTGCGCAGATTAGTAACTGTAGATGAAACATGAACACACCACTACACTCCCGAAATGAACGAACAGTCAAAATAGTGGATTAGTAAAGGCAAACGGGCTCCAAAGAAGGCAAAGACGGTGAAAACAGCTGGAAAGGTTATGGCTATCGTGTTCTAGGATGCACGTGGCATTATCTTCATTGACTATTTGTAAAAGGGACAGACGATAACTGGGCGATATTATGCGTCATTATTAGCTCAGCAAAATAAGAAAATAAAAGAAAAACTTCCTCATCTTCTAAAGACCTATTGATCTGGCCATGCTCCTAAACCTGCCCATTTTTGGTTTAATAATCTGACCGCCGCGGTTTGTGTGCTTGGCATTTGTAACTGCTTGTAGGGTATGCGACAACGCATTCTGTTTTACAAATCATCCATTTGTGTTGTACTTGGCATCCTTTCGCTTTGTTACCTTTTCCTCCTCCTGGCAAATAGTATCCGACAAATCTAGTTCGCATTTGCGGAGTTTCGCAAATATATTGACACCATCGTCACGATGTGATGTGTTCTCTCAGACTTTATCTTACTCATGCCACCCACAATAAACCTGTAACTCACCAACAAAGTTGTTGTGGTCCTCCTCTCAGGTAGCGTGTCTTCTTATCCTGAAAAGGACGTAAGATCTCTTAAAGACGGCTCCCGAGGGGACCCGTTGCGGTTGCCACCGTGCTTCCTCATACCTCGAGGGAAGAGCAGCTACCGATCGTCGAGTAGGAAGAATCGGCCAGGCCCAATAAAATGCTTTTCATTTTATTTTAAATTTATTTTATTAATTTATTTTCTGGCGTCCTTACATCTAGAACGCCAATTGAGACTGATCCTCGCATCTGAAATTCATCACCCTTATAAAGAGAAACAAATCGAAATTTGTATCTCGAAAATACACAATTTCATACCAAAATCCTGAGTGAGCTGCTGTGAGCTGAGTGTTTATTTAAGATAAGGATTCAGTTTTACTGAATCCCTTTGAAACTGTTGTGCAGATGTGGATATGTAAAGGAATTCGGGTTTTTGTTTGTTCAATTTGATGGATTTTACCAAATTGAGATAACGTATCTCTGGTTTTTGAATTTAGATGATGCCATGGGGCAAATGCAAAACGATAAACGAATATATGATTCGTTTATTGTGAATTTTGATTTTAATTCGGTTTTTTAGATTAAATTATGCCGTGGGGGCAAATGTTAAGCGATAAACGGATGTTTGATTCGTTTATTGCGAATTTTGGATCTAGTTTGGGTTTTTTCGGGTTTTGATTGAATTTTAGGTTTTAGTGTATTACTGCTAGGATTTGGATGTATGTGTGGGGGAAGGGGATGGTAGGGCTTTTCAGAGCACTACAAAGTTAGCTTTTTTCGGTAAGCTGATCGTGATTAGTGTGTACATTTCGATTTCATTCTGAAGCTCTTTATCGCTTCCGTGGGAATCGTGCTCAGTTCAGGGAACTCTGTGGTCACCATTGTCAAAATTTCCTCGATAATGGTGACCTCGTCCATGTTCAGGCATTGTTTCTTAAGCACCTGTTTTCACACTGGCTTCTTTCTGCAATGTGTTTTGCACTCTAATTTTCAGTGTCTCGGTGGTAGCCTCTGGTACGCCTTTCAGTTCTAGAAGCTGTTCTCCTTTTGCTGTCAATTCAAATTAGTTCACGGTTTTTTTTCCAAGTTTACTTAATTAAAACTTCGCCTTCGCCAAGTTCAGCAAATCTGCATATATATTTTATCCTCTTTTGGATATAATAATACAGTCTGGACCAGAAACAGATGTACACATAACCATTGATGATTGGTAGAGTTTTCCGGATACATAACGGGTTAATGATCTCTGTTCAATAGAGGTGTTGCTACTTTTCCTTGTGCAGTTCAACCCAAACTCAGGTTTCAGTCAATGTAATCAAAGTAATGCTCCCAACTTCTTCAACGGCAGCGAAAAAAATATCTGTGTTAAAGTACACTACGCGAAAGGCAACTGCATCAAGTACCTCAAAAAACAGATTGCTCCCATACCTAAAACCGATCAACTAGCTCCTCGTTCAATTAACCTCGTGGAAACCAGAAACGGCACCCGTGGGTCTTTGCCCGGGACTTCAACTTTTAGGCGTTTTTTAATAATGTGTATCTACAAGAAATCTTCAACTTTCTTGCCAAGATTTGAACTCAATCATTTATTCAAATCGCCAGGTCGACAACAGTTTCAAACGTATTTACGTCAAATAGTTACATACACCCAGATAGATGAAAAATTAAAGGCGACCTTCCTTAAAAGCAATGCTGTCTGGTATTATTAATAGATTTATGATGTCGACATTACTTTCAAGGCGAATTTCACTGACTACAATTTTCCTGAGAGTGAAACTTCCCCCCCTTTCAAGAATTATGGGAAACAAATCACAAAAGTATAGTAAAATAAATGAACTTCGACTTACCCCATGGATTAAAGTTGGCATCATAATTAGGATAAAGTCACCGTGCAAGTTTATACTTGAGGTATTGTGAAACATGTCAAGGCAGACGCTATCCACACTTCGAGCTTGTTGGCAAATTGGGTCCCTGTCGTGGGCGTTGTAGAACAGCACACGACAATGGTAAGTGAGAATAGCTCCTAGGAAAGTTCGATTCCACAACTAATGTGCTGGGTGTAAACTTTCTGCCAACTTGGAACTGCTTACTCCAGTAGTCCAAGGTCATTCACTCTGCACACATAGCAAAGTTAATCAAAAGAAAGCAAACGATACAGAAGTATTGTATATGAAGAAGGGATTAACATCCCGAACCAGTTGAAACTCCAGCGCAACAGTTACTCCTAAAGATAGAGTTCCAAAGCGGCCTATTCTATCGATGACACAGTGCGAATTCAAATGGCATTCTCCGCTTTCCTGGAAAACTCTCCTTCTTACTACTTACATACTCACCCCGCTGATGCCATCCAACTACAAGAGGAAAAATGTGCATACACCTTACGCCGTAAATAAGACTTATCCTTTCAAATGGATTCCACAACAAAAATTATGTCAATATAGTAACCCTTGTTTCTCGATTAAAGCATACAAGAACCATGGACTTCGGAAAAGATAACCGAGCTTATGTGGCTCTTGTAACTCAAAGTACGTTAGAGCAACCATACTAGTAGGACTTGTTATGGTTCTGAGAGACCTTTTTAGGTGGCATTTGCGTTCTTGTAAGCAATTCCTGGTGCCTCGAAGTTATTGATGTACTCTATTTCGATATAATCGAATTCATTAGAATATATCCGCTAACCAAACAGCACAGAAGCTTTATGTTATAATTGAAATCTCCCATTTAAGCCGGGTATTTTATTAAGAGGTAAAAGTAAATAGATGTAAACGTACTTCAAATATCTGGTCACAGAGGTATGGGGGCAACGAACCACTGCAAAATTGGCTATTGAACTCATAATAACTTTCTATGTTTACGAGGGTGGCCTTTTATATTTCGGGATTAGAGGACAAAAACAAATATTGATCATCGAAAATCACTTTATTGTTTTTCAAAATATTCTCCATGAAGATCTATACACTTTTGCATGCGTTTGAACCAATTGTCGAAGCACTTTTGCCACTCTGATTGAGGTATCTCCAACACATGCATTCTGAATGCAGCAACCGCTTCTTCAGGTGTCGAAAAACGTTGACCGCTCAGTTTGTTTTTTACGTACGGGAATAAAAAGAAGTCATTCGGTGCCAAGTCAGGACTATACGGCGGATGACCCATCAAATCGATGTTTTGGGTGCTCAAAAATGCAGTTGTCGCAGCCGATGTGTGAGAGCTCGCATTGTCGTGGTGAAGAGTGATCCGTCTTCGGCGGTTGGTTTTCCTGATTTCTTGGAAGACAACTGGCAAACAAATGGTTGTGTACCACTCAGAATTGATTGTTCTGCGTTGTTCTAGTGGTACGGTTGCGACATGTCCAGTTTTTCCGAAAAAACAGGCGACCATTTGCTTGGAAGTGCTTCGTGCGCGAACAACTTTTGTTGGATTTGGCTCATCTTGCAACACCCAGACAGTCGACTGCTGTTTACTTTCGGGCTCATACGCGTAAACCCACGATTCATCACCTGTCAGGATGTCATAGACGTGTTTCGAAGCACCGCGACCGTATTTTTTGAGCATTTCTTTCGACCAATTGACACGAGCCTTTTTTTGGGCGATTGACAAATTGTGTGGGATCCAACGCGAACAAATTTTTTTGACGGTTAAATGTTTATGCAATATTGAATGTATGCTGGCCCCACTAACGCCTAAGGTTGTCTCAATCTCACGATAGGTCACATGACGATCTTCCAATATCAGTTCGCGCACAGCATCAATGGTTTTCGGAACAACAACTGATTTTGGACGACCTTCACGAAATTCATCTTGGAGTGAACTACGACCACGATTGAATTCACCATACCATCGATAAACACTGGTCCTTGATGGAGCTTCATCGCCAAAAATTGAATTAAGTTCATCCATGCACTGTTGCTGAGTTAATCCACGCCGAAAGTTGTAAAAGATAATCGCACGAAAATGTTGACGATTTAATTCCATTTTTGGGCCGAGATGAATCTTTTAAGTTGCTGTAAACAACACAAATAGCGCTCGTATGTCAAAACATTCTGAGTGCGTATAACCTCAAAAATGTCCAACTTTACGACATAGCTGTCAATTGCCGGATTGCAACACTAGGGTTGCCAAATCCGAAATCTAAGAGGCAACCCTCGTACATCATTGAATGTGCAACAAAATATTTCCAACACCAACAGTGAGTATTCAAAATCTCTTTAAACCGTGGATTAACTTTGAGATTTATCGTTAACAATGCCAGAAAACGTGGCGTTTTTAAGGCACTAAATACTACTCCCATCCTGAGAAAGGTTGACGCAAGGCTAATAACCTTGCCCGGAGAAACAAATTATTATGGACAATTTAACAAGTCTCCGATAAGGACCGGATATTCGTGGAGAGACTTGCTAAATAAGGCCAAGACCGGGGTCCGGTTGTAGTGCCGATGATGATGATGATGAAATACTACTCCGTTATATACTCTCCCTTGGTATATATTGTTAAGGTCGGAATTCAATGAGACCAGCACACTCTCCTGATTGATATAGGAGTTTGAAGTGTGCGGCCGATCATATTCGAAAAAGAGAAACCCGAATAAATTTAATTGGATGGAATTTTACGCCTTACAAAAGTACTTTTGTTTTACATAAACGCCCTTAGAGAAGGGGATTTAGTGGCACTTTGACGGATGTTGGTCTGTTTAACTTTGGCTGTAGAGAGTCTATCTGGGTCGTAAGTGTTCCGCCGAACACTGCTGCTACAAAGAACCCCACAGAACGGATCAGCACAACTACAGCACTGAGAATTGTCATGAATAAAACCAGAATATAGTTGCACATCCGGATCCTTTATTGTCTTAATTTAAAACCAAAAACTGTTGATTTCAAACATGCACTTAAATTGCTACAAACGCATGACAAGTGTTTGTTAGTTTTCTCAAAATACGCGACAAGGAATTATTGGACACTAGGATCGCACGTAACTACAGCGAAGTACAACTCGAATGTCCAGAGCGAGGATTTTGGTTCAGCGCGAATTGAAAAACCGAATATATAAATTTAATGTTGCCGTCGGTGGCAGTTCGGAAAAATACTTGTTCCTCACGTCCTCCTAACTTCTTATCCTATCTGTCGACTACCTCACGGTGGGTTTCTCTCCGACTCTCGGTATAGCTGTTCGATGAAGAGTATTGTCAGGTTGACAATTAGAATTGGACTGTCTCTGGCCTACTGAAAAATATCCTGTTACAGATGGTATCTGTATCTGTGCAGAAAATTTTTCTTATTCGTTCTGCTAACAGAATTTCCGAATCTCTGTTAGCAACATGTTAATTCGTCCCAGGGGTAATTTCTAGATTCCTGAAAAGGAGAAAGTCATTCGTCACATACATCCTTATCACCATCCGTGGTGGTGATCGAAACTCATTTCCACGGTCTTCTGTTTGCACAGCACATCTGGCGCGCAGACCGGAGATGTTCGATGATTGTTTGGACGTACAGTCCGTGGGTCTTGTTTGACTTTGTAATTACACGCCGAAATCCATTAGATCTTTCTAATGGTGTGAAATTCGAAAGGAACCGTGTGATCGGAATAGTTTCTTTTGTTGGTTTTTAACCTCATAACTATTCCCGAATTATCTCGTTGAGATAATTACGGTTGCCCAGGGATTGGCAGCGGATAAGCGATATGCTTTATTTCACGATGTTGCCGTTTCCTTTGTTTGCACGATGGATTTGGGTGGTCTTTGTGGCCGACTACCCGCACGTGCATCCGTTGGTCGGCTAATATGCTGGTGATAGCAATTCTTTGTATCGATACTCGGAATCGTCGGTTCGATGAGGTGTTCCGGGCGCAGGCAGAATGTATGGCATTCTCGTGAACTGCATTTAGGACTAGGATGCATGGATGGTTTTAACCTTTGTTTCAGGTATGAAGAACTATGATTGTTGAGCTTGACATTAAAGGCTTTGGGGACGTTCCTTGCTTTTTGGTGTCGGGCTCAACATTGGCTGCCAGTTGCAGGCCCTATGGTGGGACTTTGGGACACGCGTCTGTGGGTGCGTGCAACGTTCTCAGGTAAGTAAGTTCCTTGGAGGTAGGAACCTTACCTGCACGGAATTGTGCGTTCGTAGAACACTACAGTACCATTCACTGTTAAAGTACAGTGCTAGAGGAAGAAAATGCAAAGGATACGAAAAGAAGGTATCAAACTGGCATCGTACGTCTGATATCACAATAGAAGGGAAATACGTGGTCAGGCGAGCATGCCACTTTCGTGTAGTTCGACTAAGGAATGATGCCGTGTATTTATTCTTACGTCGAAAATTGGTCGGTATGATCTTGTGTGCACATTCTCGGTTTCAAGATATCTGAGAAAGATAGAGGTGGCGGGGTATCTAAGGATAGTGTAGCGGCCCCGCCAAACCCTACGGTCTACTTACCTGAAAAAACCTCCATAACTACTACCCAATTCTCTTAAGTTTGCTAATGCAACAGTATTAGTACCTGTAAATGCTTCACGCATTATATAGATCACCATCTATAATCTTAAAATCCCTATAAAGAAAACGTACCTTTTCATGCATCCCTTCGCATACAATTTCCGTAAGATTTCTTTCTTTGCTTATCTGGTATTCTAAACCAATTCGGTACCAGACAAATTCCTGGAAACAAAATAATTCGGATTGCATTCATTGTAACGGTCATGGCAGGGACCATAAATATTGCGCCGTCTCTTTTCCCAGCCGCGTCCTGTACCTTTTCATACACATTGCCTGGCAACCTTTTTTGTTTGTCTTATCAATAAACAACCCAAGCAGCTGCTTATAATTAGCGCAATAGACGCCGAAACCAAATTCTCCAGCATTTCCTAATGCAAATATGAACCCGGTTTCTACTGCAGCCAGAGATGCCATAAACATCCAATTTACTTTTAGCACCTTTTTCTCCCAACGTCGAAAATAGCGTCGAGGCATCGTGAAAACAATCACGCGCATTACCAACGGCGCATTTGGTCATTTTTCCCTATTGTCTTTGCCGCCTACCTGTTTCGCTGTTCCACTGCACGTGTGAATAGCATTGATCTCAACGATCCCACACATACCACCATCACCATTACAAGATCAGGTTTCCTATACCACCAAGAGAGACTTTACGTTTCCTTGGTGGTAGGTAAAAAACGATATCCTTATTGGTGAGGATATCGTTTGAGTCTTATTCCATCCTCCGACCACGCTGGTCGCACGGTGAAACTCCCGCTCTCCGCGCCACCAGCGGAGAAGCGTAAACAGTAACACGCGAATATATACTCGTGAGTCGTGTGTGTTTTATTTTTCAACTCTAGGAAGTTTTAGTTTATTTATTTTTCCACGTAAATTTATCCGTGAATCTATGAAATAACGTAAATTTATTGATCCCAAATTGTTTATTATCGAAAACATATAGTGCGGCAAAAAAAGTCGGTATGCAATAGTCTGTTTGATAAAACAATATCCTTAAGTTCATACGAAAGTGTTCAATAGTTTTTGTGAAAACGAACCAATACATCCAATAAAATAAAAGAACATTAACTTTCCCTCCAGTGTTTTTGTGTGGCGTAGGTTTTGTTTTGTTTCGTTTTTTTCGGTTCGGTGATTTGCGCGGCGAACAATACATGATGGAGGAGGAAGTAGAACGGAGTACCCATGCAGGTACATTACTTCCTACCCCACATTGGTGACACCGAAAAAGGACACGCAACCGGATTAATGTGATCGACGCACGTAACCTGTTGTGCAGTCACAGTGCCAGAACAGATCCGTGAGCAATTGTGGCGGCAATTGCCGTAAGACAGTGGTGATCTCTAGTGAACTGTTTAAACGCAACCTTCCGGTCAAGGAATAGGTGACACACAAATAAAAACAATGACAATCAGTGGGCAATTGTGGCGGCAATTGCCAGAAGTCATGAACGGGCAAACATCGCCCCAACGCCAGCCTAACAACAGCACCTGGCGAAACATCACCGGGAGTAGCCGATTGGATATCCAGCACGAGGAACAACACCATCTCCGGACCAACTTCACCAGGAAACGCAAACACCAGCACCAGGCAGCCGATCTACAATCGAACATCAGGTATTCCTTAAAACTTTTTAATTTTTTTCTTTTCTCCTTTCCTTTTTGTATTGTCTTCATGTAAGCTCCTTCTGAGCGAAACTTAAAATTTGTTTCCTAAAAAACATTTGTGTGCATTGACATTTGTTATTCAAAAATTAATTACCGATTTGAAGTGCTAATTACCACACACAGTCCTAATTAAGCGATTTTCATGGTAAAGGTAGACAACTGGTTCGAAACAGTTGTCCTGCCAGCCTAAGAAAACCGTTTAATAAGCTTGACTGTTAAAGGCTATAAAAGATATCGATATTTATATGAATGGACGTATGTCCGGAAATATGTTCATTTGTATGAATGCGTTTCTTTTATTTTCTTTTAAAATAAACAAACATTAATCCGAATATTAAAAATATTTTTATATTCTCCTCTTTGTTCTCCTAAATTTCTGCCTTTCTTCTGTCTTACTTAATACTTTGTATATTAAGCAAACTCCAGTTATTTAAAGAAAACATGACCTTATATAAAACACTTAAGTATACCCATAAAATATTAATTATAATAAAGTTAAACCCTATACTATACAGTTTTGTTTCAAAACATGCGCTTTGTCGCACAAGAAATAACGATAGAAAGTCAGGGAACGCCTGTAACTGTTGTCCAGCATTAAATCCAGACTAAAATTAAGTAGTTTCCGATACTCTATTTATATTTACACACTATAATACATCAACATGTACATCTACAAGAAAAATTAACATATGGATTACCCCCTTTAAGATACGAAGACAGAGAAAGTGTAAGCAAACAGTTCCCTACAATTGTGTATAGTAATTAAAAGAATAAAAATAAAGCAACATAATAACGTGCATAACAATAATTAGACAAAACATAAAAATAATTTGTAATACCCTAAAGCAGCAAAATTTGTATTATGCTAAATATTACGTTAGATGTACTACAGCGTACCTAATTCTATTTGTGATTCGGTGGTATTAGTACAAGTTTTGTTTTGTTCTCGCCAAGAAACACGCACACTAATTAAAAATATACATAAAGTAAGCAACAAAATACAACATAATCAAATGTTAACATATTGTCAGTAAAAACAAACCAAAAACACATAAGCATTAAAGTTATATTATTAAAAATCGTAAACATTGTAAATGATATACATAAAACAAATGGCAATAGATATAGCTCAATAAATTTTATGCGCAATTATATATATCGACAAGTAACATAAAGTAAACGCACCACGGCACCATAATTACCTTACCTTTTTTTTGTGTGCGTGCTACCATATCTTATTGAATAGAAACGGTTGCTGCAAATTTTATATTTTAAAAAAAAAAAAAAACAAACAATAAATAGTGTAAGCCCCTTCAGGGTATTTAGCAGTCCACAACCGTTTCGACAATATTCACAGCGCTATTCAACTCCGTTCATTCACATCACACACTCGACTTTTCGACTATTCGACTCCATTTCACTTTTTTTCGACTTTGCTCGACTCTTTTTCGTCGTCTCTCGACTCCTTTCATTCCTTCGACAACACTCATCCACGCGACTTCACCCGACTAATCAACCTTTTTGGACTCCATTTCGACTACATTCAATCTATCCACCTCTTCCCAAGATATTGGCGCATAATGCCGTCACACACCCCCGACTTCACCTTAGACTCCATATAACTGTTTCGACATTTTTCACCCCACCAACCCCATTGGCATCATTTTCAACCTTTTGGTTTCACTCGACTCCTCCTATTCGACGTCATCAAACTCATTCGACTTCGCTCGGGTTTATTCAATCCCGACGCCTTCTCAACATATTGGCGCATATGCCCG
Source organism: Microdon myrmicae (assembly GCA_963931805.1). NCBI lineage: Eukaryota > Metazoa > Arthropoda > Insecta > Diptera > Syrphidae > Microdon > Microdon myrmicae. The sequence continues at coordinate 75,531,548 of OZ007496.1, forward strand.
CCAAGCGCAGTCTTTATGCGACTTTGCTCGCCTCTATGCCACCCTGTCCGCATACCCTCGTCTATATCCCATTTTCTGCAAACCGGCCCCTTATGTGACAACAGCTACTACGCGTAGCATATAATCTATAGGACGCCCGGTTTTGTCTCGCGTGAAACACCCTCACCCTTTCTGTCTCTTTTCTGAAGGTTGGCGCTCACGCTCACCAACCATAGCCTTCACGCAACCCCATGCAACCCTTCTCGACTCTGCTTGACCTCTAACACCCTTTTCTGTCTCTGTTCATATATTGGCGCCCATCTACGCCAAAAACAGTTATCACGCGAAACTGTTCATCAATGCTCGACCTTTCTACCCGATTTCAGCAAGCCAGCTTCCCTCGTAACACAGCTACTACGCGTAGCAGCACCCATCAGGGCACCTGGTTTTGCCCCTTTATTTAAATTTCAGGACATTCGTCCTTAGATCTCCTACGTCTCCCAAATGTCTCAGCAACACCGGTCCACAAATCAAACCGATACCACCGGGCTGAGACAACATACCAGGTTCCCCAATCTTTAGCCACCATGGCTCCCCTTTAGCGGCAACTAAAGGCTATACACGCCCCTCTACGCCGCCTCAAATACCTAGGTGCATAATACTTCGGAGCGCACATCTAATAACCCTAGGGCGCCCTGGGGTTGGACACAATTAACCACCCACCAGGAGCCCCCTAAGCAAAGTCCTCTATTTTCTTAACAAGCTCGACAGCCGGCACCTCACAGCAAGTTTCCATTCGGTCGAGGTCGCAGCTACCGCTACATTGGCACCAATGTACCGGTCCTCCCTCGATAGGTAAAACGTGCAATCGAGGGCCCGCCCTCCTCTACCAGTCCCAGCGGCAAACAAATCGCCATACAAACGTATGGACAAAAGACACCCTCTCTGGACTTGGTCTCTTTCCATTCCGCACACGGCAACCCGTCACTGCGGATGGGAATTACCCTGGGATAAATTCCCCTCCACCTCGCACACACTATTTCGTCACTGCGGATGTGAGCGGATTTCCGATAGGTTCCGACCTATTCGGGCGATAAGCCTGTTGGTCCACGAGACCCATAACAGGCCGATGGACCACGCCGCACACATTTGCCCTTGATGGCATCAAGCGGTAACAACTGTGTCCATCTTATCGATAAAGGCCCAAACAATAACCAGGAACTGGTCACCACGACAGTCCCGTAACATTACCACAGCGCATTCCGAAGCAACCTCCCTATCATCACAGCACCCACCATCGAGCATTCCCTCCCCCCTACCTTTTTTTTCGTGACTACGTCACTGGGAGGGGAGTAGTGTGGCGATTCCGCCAGATCCCACGGCTCGCCTTCCTGAAAAAACCCCCATAACCATAACCCGGGTCTGCACCAGCTTTCGCTAATGCAATTCGCATTAGCATCTTAGATGCTTCACGCAACAAACAGACCCAATTATTATAACCCTAAAATCCCTATAAAGAAAACTTACCTTCATGCATCCCTTCGCATACAATTTTTCATAAGATTTCTTTGTTTTCCTATTTGGTATTCTGAACCAATTCGGCACCAGACAAATTCCTGTAAACAAAATAATTCGGATTGCAATCAATGTAACCGTCATGACAGGGACCATAAATATCGCGCCGTCTATTTTCCCAGCCGCGTCATATACCATACATACACATTGCCTGGCAACCTTTTTTGTTTGTCTTACCAACAAACAACCCAAGCAGCTGCATATAATTAGCGCAATAGACGCTGAAACCAAATTCTCCAGCATTTTCTAATGCAAATATGAACCCGGTTTCTATTGCAGCCAGAGATGCCATAAACATCCATATTGCTTTTAGCACCTTTTTCTCCTAACGTCGAAAATAGCGACGAGGCATCGTATAAACATGACCCTCATTAAAGAGCGAACCATTTGGTCGCCTTTTCTTTTGTCCTTGCCGCCTGCCTGTTTCGCTGTTCCACTGCACGTGTGAATAGCATTGATCTCAACGATCCCACACATACCACCATCACCATTACAAGATCAGGTTTCCTATACCACCAAGAGAGACTTTACGTTTCCTTGGTGGTAGGTAAAAAACGATATCCTTATTGGTGAGGATATCGTTTGAGTCTTATTCCATCCTCCGACCACGCTGGTCGCACGGTGAAACTCCCGCTCTCCGCGCCACCAGCAGAGAAGCGTAAACAGTAACACGCGAATATATACTCGTGAGTCGTGTGTGTTTTATTTTTCAACTCTAGGAAGTTTTAGTTTATTTATTTTTCCACGTAAATTTATCCGTGAATCTATGAAATAACGTAAATTTATTGATCCCAAATTGTTTATTATCGAAAACATATAGTGCGGCAAAAAAAGTCGGTATGCAATAGTCTGTTTGATAAAACAATATCCTTAAGTTCATACGAAAGTGTTCAATAGTTTTTGTGAAAACGAACCAATACATCCAATAAAATAAAAGAACATTAACTTTCCCTCCAGTGTTTTTGTGTGGCGTAGGTTTTGTTTTGTTTCGTTTTTTTCGGTTCGGTGATTTGCGCGGCGAACAATACATGATGGAGGAGGAAGTAGAACGGAGTACCCATGCAGGTACATTACTTCCTACCCCACAGTCATTTGTCATCCTTTGACCACGCTGGTCGCTTCACTCCCGCTCTCCGCCACCAGCGGGGACGCGTAAATATACACCCTCGTATGTACCCCGGAGTCTTGTTTGTAGTCACGTTTCATGATATAATTGTTATGTCGAGTTGTTCAGAAAAATTTAAATACCGAAACAGTGTATATCCATAGACGACGTAAAATTATTAAATAACTGTTACTATTAAATAAATTACATCAAATAAGAGATTATTCACTACCATAGATAAACATAGTGTTTTATTTTTAACTCGCGCGACTGTGTGTTAATCATATCCGTTTGCTTCATTCTTTGGTGACAATTTTCTGTGAACATTTTGCTGCAGTGTTCGGTGCGCGGACTTAATCCTTGGAGTTCGTGTTTTCGTATGCAGCGGTATAAGTGATGGGGAAGAAGTGAACCGTGTGCCCGTGTCTGGCACTATACTTCGCTCCTACAATAGTGTGGACAGGGTTACTTCAAATGTTCTCTAACTACTTGTATGGAGGGATTATGGGAAAGAAATCATACAAAACAGGTAGGTCTTGAGTGCGGTAGTAAACGCAGATCACGTCTTCGGCGTCTGATAATCTGCGCTTAGGTCGGCATCAGTGGCGATCTGTGTCATGTTGAAGTTTAATGACAAACCGGCGCCCAAAAACATAATCGTTTCTATCCACTTGGTGGGTATCACAAGTATTAACAAGCCATCAAGCCGACTGCGGTCCGGAGGGCGAATGAATTCCAGTCCATACTCAATACAACACATGCAAAAACACCGACATTGAATGTTCTCGATTCTGCGAATGGGGGACATTTGATGTTGGCACATATTCTAGTAGAGGGCGGAGAAAGGTAACGTTAGCGATCGGCTAACGTAAGAGTTAGAAAATTCCTTAGATCGGTGTTTCACAAATCCCAGAACAAAACGGGGCTTCAGGCCTTGAGGACTATGTCGTTAATAGGTAAGAAAAATTAAGCTCCTTGTTACATAAGGTGCCCAGGTCACGAATCGAGTGAACAGAGAGCACAGGTTGGTTGAGAAAGAAGAATATGTGATTGGCGCGGGGGGGGGGGGGGGGGGCGCTTCCGTGAAAACGTGATTGAACACTAGGTTCTTCTGGAACCAAACCGAATAGGTGTCGAGGTCTATTTGGAGAAGGGAAGAACCAAGCGAGAAACAAATGGGTGTGAACAATTTTGTAACTTTGGCGTAAAGAGAGAAATAAAAATGTTTGATTATCATATCAATATCATTTACGATAAGTATAAGAAAGAGGTAATCTAACTGCCTGAGATACCCCGGAGCTGGCGAGAAAAGGGATTGAAAACAGATATGAAACATACTCTGTAGAGCTGATTACTTAGATATGAAGAGATCCACTTTGCCATTATGCATTCGAAGCCAGAAGATGATAATTTAAAAAGAATAAAATTTTGCGAAATTTTGTCGCTAAAATTGGTTGCACTAACATCGACTTCATTGCCGTTCTCTATGTCTATGAGTTTTTGTAATGTGAATGTAACTAAATTAGAGGTGGTTATTAAGGCAAATTTAACAAGCCTCGGATATGGACCGGATACCCGACGACGACCACGGAAAAATAGCTAAACGATTTAAGAATTTTTACATGGAACGTCCGCTCACTATACAGAGCTCGAGCTGCACAGCACTGTCCGAATATAAGGCTGACTTAACAGCATTACAAGAAATAAGATGGACGGGGTGGCGTTATTCAAAGAAACGACTATGACATTTATTACAGCTGTCATGCAAAACACCATGTGCTCGGGGTAGGCTTTCTAGTCAGCCATCATCGGCTTTAATGCAATAAATGAAAGGCCATGCACTCTTCGTGTACGAGGCAAGTTTAAGAACCTCATAAAGGTTCACGGACCTACAGGGGAGTCCCCTGACGACGAAAAAGAACAATACTACGAGAACGTCGAATGGGCCCTCAATGCCTGCACAAGATACGATGTGAAAATCGTTCTTGGTGATTTGAATGCGAAAATAGGCCGGGAGCCGTTTTTCAGGCGGTACACAGGTTTCCATAGTTTGCATGAGAACACTAATGACAATGGACTACGAGTCATCGAACTGGTAGCATCGAAAAACTTGGTCGTTGCGAGTACCATGTTTCCCCGTAAAGATACCCACAAAGCCACCTGGGTATCACCTGATGGAGCCACTCGCAACCAAATTGACCACCTTTGATAGATCGCCGCCACTCCTCAAATCTGATGACGGTAAGAACGTACTGAGGCGCCAACGTCGACTCGGATCATTATCTTGTTGGTACAGTTCCCCGAGCGCGGATTGCCTTGCGAAGACCTATTGCATCCGCGGATCAGATTCGAATCAACACGGCTGCCTTACGCAATGAGAATACTAGTAACGCCTTTGTTCATGCGCTAAGACTCGCCCTCGAAGCGCTCGATGCAGGGAGAGTAAGTCCTGGGGCAGAATGCCAGGCGTAGAAGAGAAATGAACACGCCTTAAGAATACTGTCATTAGTACTGCCAACTCCATCTTAGGCAGTAGTCGTAGAGATCGGAACGACTGGTTTGATGCTGAGTGCAAACTAGCGACTGAACGTAAGAATGCTGCATACCGGGCAATGCAGCAGGCTCATAGGACGCGAGTGGGCCAGGAGAAATAGAAAGAACTCAGAAGATCTGAAAAGGGGGCTTCACAGACAAAAGAAAAGTGCCTGGGAAAAAAACCTTGTCTGTGAAATAGAGAAAAGTAGAGAGCGAGGTCCGCACTAGGCGCGGAAGTTCTACCAAATAATATGACGCGGTACACACCACGCTGCACTTACTGCAAGTATAAAAAGGGTAATCTAATCACCGATCTTGAAGGCATTCTGGAGCGATGGGAAGTGCCCGATAGCAAAATGTCAGGAATTTATGATTCCATTATATTATCTTTTTATAGACTTCAAAGCTGCTTACGACAGCATATCCAGGGAAGAACTTGCCATGAGAGAATTCGGCATTCCAAACAAATTGATACGACTTTGTAGGTTGACCATGACCAACGTAACTAGTCAAGTAAAAATAGTGGGATTGCCGTCGAAACCAATAAACGTCTATAATGGACTCCGACAACGGGACGGTGTGGCCTGCCTCCTCTTCAACCTGGCGTTAGAGAAAGCAATCCGTGATTCTGGCGTTACAGCTAGAGGGACTATTGTCACCAAGTCCAGCCAGATACTTACCTACGCAGATGATCATCGGTAGAACCGAATCGGCGGTACAGGAATCCTTCACCCAGATCGAGCAGCCAACACAAAAACTGGGACTGCACATTAATGAGGGAAAAACCAAGTACATGGTGGCGACTTCTGCGAAGAGAAGACCTAACGTTGGTCAAACTATCAGGGTAGTGGAGCACGAATTTGAAGTAGTGCAATCCTTTCACTACATTGGGTCAATAGTATCAGACGATAACAATATGGAAGAAGAAATACGCAAACGGGTGATTAAATCCAACAAAGCCTACTATGGTCTACCATGGCTCTTTAAATCTCGAAATTTATCCAGAATATCCAAGCTACTACCGTACAAGACCATGGTCTTACCAGTACTCATGTATGGATCCGAGACCTGGGTGCTCAATAAAACGCACTGTGAACTCTTAGCCGTGTTCGAGGGAAAGGTCTTAAGGAGAATGTATGTGAAGGAGGACGATTCAGTATGTGAGGGAGGACGATTCCGGAGACGCTACAACCATGAGTTGTAAGCAATCACCTTGAAGCTAATGTTGTAAGAAAAACCAAGCTCCATAGACTCCGGTGGGCGAGACACCTAGCTCGAATGAGCGAAGAGGAGGCTGCCCGGAAAGTCCTTTGTGGCAGGATGTATGGAAGGAGACAGCGCGGCAGACCCTGTTAGCGATGGAGGGATGGCGTAGACCAGGACGCCCACAGCCTGGGAGTGCCAAACTGGATGACATCGGCTCGAAATCGGGATCGGTGGAGAGATTTGTTAAATAAGGCCAAGACCAGATCCCGGTTGTAATGCCGATAATGATGATGAGATGTACCAGTAGGTAAGGACGTTGTCTGGGTGCAATAAGAGATTTGCGATGGAAACACAGCACTTCAAACAGGATGCTTTCAAAAGGTTTAGGAATGTAGGAAAGTTTGGAAATAGGGCGACAGTTCAAGACATCACTTTTGTTTCGCTTTTTACGTATAGGGTATATGAACGAAATTTTCGGTATGCTAGGGAATTTAGCTTGAGAAAGCGACCGATTAAAGGTCATCGAAAGAGAGTAAGAAAAAACGGAGGAACACTCTTTAAGAAATATGGCGGACAACCCATCTAGACCAGGAGTGATTTCATCTTTAAGGTGTGTTAGTTTATCAATACGTTGAGCTAGTGGATTAATACAATGCGAAACAAATGGACCGAAGGAGAAACAGAAGGCAAAAAAGTTTGCAACTGTCACGTGAATTTGTAGAAGTGTCAGTTTCAGATTTTTAAATGAATTGTACCATGATGTTTAAATAACGAATCAAATTTCATGAAAAGTTCCATGACATTAATATATATACCCAATATATTATTTTATTGATATTACCTTTGTTTTCCTTTTTGTGTATCTTTTTTTTTGTCCTTTTCTTTTGACATTCCAAATTTCTTGTCCAAGAACTTCTGAAACTTCTTATAAACTTTACCATTCTAACTTGGATGAGTATTAGGGCAAAAATTGCGGAATTGTAAGCACTGTTTTTATTTGTCCATTTGTTTCAAGCCCTTTTGGGTTTTAACAATGATACAAACATATTACCTAATTTATCTTTTATGTCGCTGTTGTATAGACACACCATCTGCGGCTATAGGTCTTTCTCTTATGTTATTGATAGAGGCACCACAACCAGTCACAATGTTGCTTAGTTTGAATTTGAATTGAATCCGTGAAATAAAAAAATCAATCAACAGGTCCATAGCTTTCCCGATTGGGAAAACAAGCCAAAAGAAAGGAGACCCCACGGTCAGTTCTTGTTTATACTCGCCTATCCACCCCAATTGTCTTTCTTCTTCAAATGTGCGCATTTCCCACGCCGTTGTGCCCGTTCATTGGGAATAAAAAAAAATTCGTACGGGTGGCACATACATACATAACACACTAACCTCCCCTTTAAGGGATGTGTGATTTCATTTGGCTTATAATGTAAAGCACAACTAGAGAGGGTCAAGTGAAATGTTTGTATCTAAGCGTATGTATTGTTTTTAGCCTTTATCATAGTCCATATGGTACAGTAATTCTTTCATAGGAGAATTTGAATTTATTATGATAAGACCCCTGCTGAAAGGAGTTGGAGTTTGTTCTATACATTATTCGCATCGTATTGGGGTTTTCAGCTATTCTGAAATGAATAGACTAAAACAAATGCTTTGGCCTGGGGATTAAAAAGAGGAAAGGATTTTGAAAAGTAAATTGGTAGAATAAGAAATATCTATCCACCTATTATATGTTGATGGGAGGAATTTTGGTATATTTGGCGAGGGCAGAACCCCCGTATATTTGGCTTAGTACAAGCAATATATAACAATACGTGTGATTATCTTAACAACTAACTTGAAATTAAGGTATGAGAAACTAAGAAGGTGGGTGAACGGCGTGTAAGTGATAGGACAAGGGTAGGACGATAGGACGGAAGCTGAACAGGTGAGTATGAGGGTGAGTGCTGGTTGTGCACTTTTTATGTATGGGGTGACAAAAAAGGATTTCCAAATACTTGCGAAAACACCACGTGTGAGATTGATTAGATTGAAATTCTTCGAGAGAGAAAGAGAAAAGAAACATTTTTTTTAAAAGTACGGCCGGGAGTTCATCGGGGCCAGGGCTGAACTCTCTTTAAGTAAGTTTACTTTATCTTCGTCTAGGTGATGCTGTATAAGTTGGGATATGAACGAGCCAATGGAGAATGTGCGTAGGTATTTGCAGTGAGACGGGTTAGGCTCAGAAGAGTTGTCCGTGAAGGACTTTTTAAAGAACGCAGCAAAAAGATTGGCAATAGTTTGGGGGTCGGTTGAAGATAGGCGTCATATTTACGTTTATAATTAATAAAGAGGAAAATTATTTCGGGTCATTCATTACGTTGTTTTGTGAGATAACTGTACTAGAGGGAGTTGTAAAGCTCGGTGAATTTATAAAAGCAAACGAGGGCTCCTGGATAGTATAGTGGTTAGTATACCCGCCTGTCACGCGGGAGACCGGGGTTCGATTCCCCGTCGGGGAGCCTCTGGCGCAAGACTAATGACCGTGCCCAAAAAAAAAAAAACAAATCATTATGGAAAATTAAACAAGCCTCAGTACTTGCTAAATAAGGCCAAGACCGGTTCCCGGCTGTAGTGCCGATGATGATGATGTTGATGAAACGAGGTTGTTGCAATACAGCAACATGAATAAAAGCTAATCAGGTTATACGTTGTAAATCCAACATACAACCAATTCATTTGTTTGAAATAAAAATACATGTTTGCACTAAGCGCCCAAGCTTATGCAGTAAAAGAAAACGGCCACTAGCAAAATCGCAGTGATAAGGTAGTCAAGTCAGTAGACTTCGAAGTCTGTTCTCAGGCGACGTGACGTGAGCAATCTCCTAAATGGAACCATTACCAATCGAGTGAGTGGATTTCGAAAGAGACGAACCCTGCGCATTTTTGGGGATGTCTTCCCCAATTTGCATCCGATGTTCAGATGACTCTGCGTATTGAGGATTCACACGTAAGGTCGTAGCAGCGGCTGATGTCGAAGTAAAGTATTCGCGCCAATTGTCTACACATGTGTTGTGTGTGAAACGAAATTGGCGGGAAAGATCCGGCGTTGGTTCTTGTTCTACGTGTGAGAGAGACCTACGTAGTACCGCGTCGACCCCATGCCAATTCAGCCGTGACTCTCCGTTGTGTGTGAGGGTAACCGAGAATGTACTTGACGTAAATCCACCCTCGGTGTCAGTCTCTGCTTGCGACGACTGCATGGAGAATGTGGTTTGTGCTGTACCACGTCTCAGTGGTAGGTGTCGCGCCAGTAGCGATAGCGGGGTCGTCGGTCGGTGCCTTCCTGTTTGTTGCGTCGTTGTCGGTGACTGTTGGCGGATTGTTGGGGTGGGTCCTAAAGAGAGCGGCGGCTACCACATTGTCTGCGCTACGAGCATGCTCCAGTTTGGCGTTGAAACGCATCACATACTCTAGGTATCTGGCTTGGCGCGGTGATGCCTTGTGTGATCGCTGGGCCGGGGCGTAGACTAGGGCTTGTGGTCGGTGAATATCGAATTTCTCGAAGTGTTTCGCCGCTGCGTATATTGCTAAAACCTCTCTGTAATAGGTTCTGTGGCGCTTTTGGGTATCCGAGAACTTTTGGGAGAAAAAGCCTAGAGGTCGCCATGTGTCGTCAGGTTGTTGTTGCTCTAGCGCGGCCCCTATAGCGGTGCCGGAGGCGTCCGTCCTCAGCACTAAGTTCCTATCCGGACGGAAGAAGGTGGTACAAGCTGCGTCTGTGATGGCCTGTTTGCACAGATGGAAGGCCCGGTCCGGTTCGGGCGTCCACGTTAAGGTTGCCCTTTTGGCAAGGCCCTTGAGTAGGTCGTGGAGTGGTGCTTGTAGGTTGGCCGCATGCGGGACGCACCGAGGAAACGACGGAGCTCTGTTGAAGTGGTTGATTTGGAGAAGGTCCTGATGACGTCCACTTTTGCCGAGGGTGGTTGAAAGCCTTCCTCCGAAATTTGGTAGCCTAAGTAGGTGACCTGGGGCTGGTCGGTGGCGTGTTTTTCGCCGTTGATACGCAGACCGGCTCCTCGGAGGGTGGTTAGCAATTCACGCAGGTGTTCGAGGTGTTAGTCGTGTCCGTCCGATACGACGAGGATCTCGTCGATGTATCCTCTGACGAACGGCAGTTTGCGAAGAACGTGGTTGAGGGGCCGCTGCATTGACTGCGGCGTGTTCCTCAGACCTAGCGATGTGCCCCGAATTCGAAGAGCCCGAAGGGCGTTGTGACTACCGTTTTTTCGATATCTTCCTCGGCGATTAGCACCTGATAGAATGCTTTGCGCAGGTCCACCGTCGAGAAGGTTGTTCCGTGGCTCTCCGCAGCAAGTCTGTAGCGATTCTAACAGATACACACGATTCACAAGCGAAATAGTGAAGAACACGAACGAAAAATCGAATAAGAAAAATACATCAGAACCGTATACCAAGCGATAAATAACAAAAAAAAATAATAATTCACACCAGTGGAATATAGTCGAGTTTGGAAATCAAATTCTAAACACGGTCAGTAGTCTGATGCTTCACTGCTTCGCTTTTCAACCGTTTCGTCGTGTGTTCAATTCACCTTCTTCACTATCCTTGCTTAACGCTATATAATTGGTGACCCCGACGTGATCTGTACACACAGTATAGCATACACTTCCCATAGTAAAGCAGAACTTCACACACGGTCACGTCTTCCGCATAGAGCACAGCCTCCGACGTTTTCTCGTTTCTCTCTCTCGTTCGTCCGTCGTCCGCATACGAATCTGATCGTAACGAAGTTACTGCGGCGGGTGTGGGGTAGCGATTCTAACAGATACACACGATTCACAAGCGAAATAGTGAAGAACACGAACATAAATCGAATAATAAAAATACATCAGAACCATATACCAAGCGATAAATAACAAAACAAAAAAAAATAAATAAATAAAAAAAAAATAATTCACACCAGTGGAATATAGTTTGGAAATCAAATTCTAAACACGGTCACTAGTCTGATGCTTCACTGCTTCGCTTTTCAACCGTTTCATCGTGTGTTCAATTCACCTTCTTCACTATCCTTGCTTAACGCTATAAGTCTTTAACGACTGGGAGCGGGTAGCGGCCCAGGATGGTGCACGCGTTGAGGCGGCGGTAGTCGCCTGTTACTCGCCAGGAGCCGTCTGGTTTGCCGACCATGTGGAGTGGGCTTGCCCATTGGCTGGAGAAGGGCCGAACGATGCGCCTCTCGAGGAGGCTCGCGAAGGTCGCCTTGGCGACATCGAGCTTGTCGTCGCTCAGCCTGCGTGGGCGTTCGAAGACCGATGGACCTGTGGTACAGATGGCGTGCCTTACCGGAGATCTGGACGGGGCCGGCGTTTGGGGTGAAAACATCACGGAATTCCTCCAGTAATTTCGTGTATCGTTGTGCTGTTTTCTGGTTGTCGAGCGGGCCAGCGATTGTGGAGACTGAGTGCGGTGCTGCTGGGGCGATGATTACGCGCGACGCCACATCGATGAATGGGTCGGTTAGGCGTTTGTTCTTGATGTCGACCATAAGTCCGTACTTCGCCAGGAAGTCCGCCCCCCAGGATGATGAAGTCGCATTCGAGGTGCCGACGCAAACCCAGGTCCAGTGTGCGTCGTTGGTGTCCGTACGTGGATATGGGCGTCGAGTACAGAATTCGGTCCTGTCTCCGGAGGTTTTTAGCCCGTCGGGGTAGCAGCGAAACGATCGAGCCCGTGTCGACCAGGAGCCTGATCTGGGAGAGCCGGCCGTGTAGGACCAGGCGACGCACATCGTGGGGGCCCACCTCCGTTACCTGCATTCGGGGTGAGCGACTTAGTTTCCTGCCCTGGCGAATGCGCAGGGTGGTCTTTAGGTGCGCGCGTCGGCGCTGAATTCCCGATGATACCAGCACCATTGCTCCTGGGTTCCGGTCTCGTGTCCTGTGTGCTGGTCTTGGTCTCGGGTGACTTTGCTGTTGGTGCCGGTTGGGGTTATCTAAGTTGGGTGGCTGACGGCTTACGGTTAGTTGTATGATAGCTGCTTCCAGGACATCGATTCGCTAAGCGGGTGTGTCCTGCGAACTATTCTTGTCTCCGACCGCCATGATGTCCTCCACGGGATTGTAGACGAGTTCGTCCCCCGCGGAGATTAGGTCTTCTGTGGTTGGAGGCCTGAATATCCTCACGGTGTTTTGGGCGTTTTGAGGTAGAAGCGATCTCCATTTCACCAACAGTACCCCTTCGTCGATCCGTGTTCCGGCGAGAGCCTTCATTTTCCGCCACAGTTGGGAAGGTTTCAGGTCGCCGGGTTGGAACTCTGTGAGCACTGTGTGGAGCCTCTTCTCTTCTTAGTCGGTTGTGCGACGTAGGATGCTTTCCTTAAGCGTCTTGTATTTGTCCGCTGCTGGTGGGCTGGCCAAGAGGTCGGCCAGCTCGTCGATTGTGTTGGTGTCGAGGGCGCCGAGGACCAGCAAGAACTTTTGGCTATCGTCATCGATGTCATTCATCGCGAGCATTCCTTCGGCTTGGATGAACCACGCGTGGGGGTGGTTGCGCCAGAATGGTATTAATTTTACCTTTGGCATCGCGTCGGTCAGATAGTGGCCAGTAGCGTCTCGGGGGTGCAGGTTTCGCTGTGGCTGACTGATGAGGGCAGCGAGTCCTTCGTTGTTTCGTCGCTCTTGGCGCCTTTGAACTTTCCTCCTCGAAGCTTCGTGTTAGCGTGTTCGTTGTTTTCTTTTCCTTTTCTTTCTTCTCTTTCAGTTGGTTAACAGTAATTCTCCTGAAGGAATAGTGAGTTCGCTGGAAACGAGATGTGGATGTGGGTTGGAGGGTGCGAAATTTAGTCTAGAGGTGGATTCAGTGTACGAGTGGGATTGCTTGGGGGGAGTAGAGATAGGGGCAGGGTGTAATGTCCGCCTTAATTATAACATCATCACCATCATCATTATAAGCAGTACAGCCCAGATCCGGTCTTGGCCTTATTTAGCAAGTTTTGAGGCTTGTTAAATTTTCCATAATAATTTATTTTTACGGGCAAGGTTATTAGCCTTGCGCCGTTTTAATTCTAACAGGCATCTTATAATTAAGGTGGACTTTTTTACGGCTGGTTGAAAAGGAGGATTTAGAATGAAGGGTGCTAAAGCGGTGGGAAGTCGGTTTGGAAAGAGCAGTGCGGGAGTTACGGAGAGGAAGGCGAGTAGGCATTGGCTGAGGGAGGAAATTTAAGGAGGGAGTTATAATTGGAATGAAGGGCAACGCGGAGAAGCGAATTGGTATTGGCAGCTGAATTAGGAAGGAGAGTAGGGCTATGATCACGTTCTAAGGATTTAGGAAAGGAAGACTGGTATTTGGTTGGTTAGTTGGAGTTGCTACTGGATATAGTCACTCTGTCGATCCTAAGGTAACCATTTTTGTTCGGCTGAAAAATCTAGTCGCATCTGGAGGGAAGAACTATGCTGAAACTGGATCTGTTTTCGGAGACGGGAAGTTCGTGGCATTATTTTATAGGAAACCTTTAAGAAAGAATTCCGAACTCCAATCAGCGTTCGTGGTTTTGAGGGCGCCGTTTAACAGTTACAGGGTACTTGTTTTATTAGAATGATCGAGTTTATTAATATGAGCCTGCCATTCTGTGCGGCTCCAAGATGTGTCAAAATGGACGTTTGTATAGATGGCGAGGAGGAGTATCGCAGAAGTGTAAGGAAGCAGGAAGCAGGTTGTGGAGGTGTGCGGGGGGGGGGGGGGGGTGTCAAATAGTACTATATCGAGAATGTGTACCGCGGTCCTAGAAAACCAAACATAGGCATTGAATTCCGTTTCTTAAGAAACCCCAGGCGTGTGGCCTTACTCTCCACAGTCGAAGCGATTTGATTCGAGTATCAAGAATTGATAGTTCCTTGACAAAGGGCCAATTATGTATTTACTTTATAGTTCATCTCTGACGAGAAAACGCAACACAGTGTTTTTCTGGTATTGAATTTCACTAAGTTATATAATCCCCATTTAATTTAATGAGCTGAGTATATCCTGCTGATTAATAATGTGGTTTAAAGAGGTTCATCGGGAATGAGTGTGAGAAACGCAAGGGGTATTATTCCCAAACGAGTCGATTGGGTTGTGGGTAGTGGATAAGACATCGCTTGTGAAAATGAGGAATAAAGGGGGTGAAGTTACAGAACTCTGCTGAGCACTAATATTAATATTAAGCTGATTTGACACCATGCGAAACCACTTTGATTGAGTGACCAGAAAGACAGTGTCGGTGTATCGTCAACTATATAGGATCGCAATTTCGGTAAAACCGTTGTGTTTGAAACCCTATCGAAGGCTTTTGAAATATGCAGACAACAACCTTGCTTTTACTGAAGTAGTGGATGGTAAAGAACTGTATCAGATACTCTGCAGAATATGTGCTACGGAAGCCACATTCGAGGTTATTAAGATCATTTGATTCCATAGTTGGCAGTTAATCAGCGATTCCATAAGGTTTAACAACAAAGAAGTTATCTTCTGTGTCCCTAAGAAGAGGGAGATGAATTGAATGAATTGTTGAATTTTTAATTGAATATTCAGTGACTTTTATCTCTTTGGGAATAGGCTAGAAGAACGAAATTCCGCAGCAGTTTAGCGAATGAAGAAGAATGCCATCAGTACCAGCAGATTGTTAATATTCAGTTCTTGACTGGTCGGGCAACAGTTCAAAAGTGAATCTGGCTCGGGGTGTCCGACTTGTGTTTAAGTTGAGGTGGAGCTAATGTATCAGGCAGTGTTCAGCTGGCTACAAAATGTGTAGCAAGTTGATTCACTTTTTCTATTACCCTGATGACTGGTCCTTCGTTGAGTATAAGCGAAGGAATGGATGAGAAGACTGTGATTTTCAAATTCTTTACAATTGCCCGCAAACTCTACCACTTATGGGCGAATGTAATGTTTTTTGTTTCACTCTCTGGTCATAATTTCTACTTGAGTTTGAACCATATATTCGTCTTCGATTTGGTACATTTTACCTTGTCTAGAATATACACTCGCGTACCAAGTATAATCATATCAGTTAATGGACCATCTATAGACTATCATTGTTGGCGATGGATCACGTCGACACGAATTCCCAGGAAAGGCAAGACAAGCGCCAGCACACAAGTTCCTAGGAGACAACGATCCGCGGCGCACCGATTTCAAGAAGGCACTAAGAAAAGCGGCAACCAGGAAACGAGCGAATGAGAGGGCGGCTGCGGGCCTATATAAGGCGAACACATCGGCAAAGCTGCGGGAGTTGCCACGGAAGCTCTGAGTTGTGAAGAGATAACTGACAGTTTCGGTGCACATGATTTACTGTAGTGTGCTCCATAAGGCCACAATAGGAATGAGTGCGTAACGAGGCAGTGATTAGAATCAATGAGCCCAAGTCGAATTATTGTCAGAAGCATTTTTTTTTGCACATTTTTGGTTAGTTATCGCTTCAAGTTTAAAAATATGGCTCAGTAGTAGATGATTTGCTACCATTGAAGCGATCAATTCCACAGTTACTATATTGTGAAGAGTTCCACTCACTATAAACAGGGTTTCAAAACTATATTCCTGAAAAAGCTGTCTCAAGTTAAACGGAAACTATGTTATGAAATATAGATACAAGTTCCCAAGTGTCTCCTCTGTTGGGTTGAGTACTTTTGGCACTACTCGTGTGTTTTTAAAAAATTCCATCAACAAAATTCAGGGATTTAGAATAAATACCATTAGTTTTGTAAAACAAAACAAATAAAAGCAAGCACTGACATCACTATTATTTCCACCAGCATCGGAACTCAATCATTTAAATCCCCACCATTATGAAATTCAATTTACACAGAAATACGTACAGATCGAAAGTAAGCGATACATGAATGGATGGAGAGCAAATGTAAAATGGACCGATGCAGAATGATATGCAGTGCCAGACGGAGATCCTTTCAAAAGGATAGATTCACAGTTCCCTATGTAGGTACGCTCTTATAAGTTCTATATAAATTGAATTCACCTGCAACGAATATGTTACATGAAAACGATTCGATGAAAAGCTCACCGAAGGCAACAAAAGTGCACTCCCAGAGCTAGAAATTACGTTTTTATATATGTTCATATTCCACCTAGTTTTTTTTTCTTTTTTTCTGTTCTTTAAAGAGTTCAAGGGGAGAAGATGAATTCTATAGAGGAATCCGTTTCGCAGGTTACATCGATAATATTGTGAGTGCGAAATAATCTCTCTAATAATATTGTCAGCTACATTATTCTTGAATATGAAATTCAACGACGTACCAGATTAAAAAAAGGGCGATAGAAATTCAAATTGGATTCAAGTTAGAAGCACTTCTATCTTGTGTCTATTTACTTACCTGCATATCAACCCTTTATGCTCGGATGTTGATTCTTACCATACGAGTAGACCGGTTAATTCCATTCATTGAATAAAACCCCGTGGATACATTTACCGTTCCTGAATTTCCCTCAATTCATTCAATTTCACTTATTGCCTAAAAGAAGTGGAAGGATATATAGTGAATCTAGGATAAGACTCCCTAAACTATTTTCTGGCTATTTAGCATAATGAAATATTGTATGCGGAGAGGTTATTAAAATATTCAAACGTATATTAAACTGACATTAGCGCATCAAATGAAACGTATGTCCTATTTCTATATTTCATTCGAGGTTGCACAGTGAATGGAGCTGATCTATACTCATGCCCACTATCGATTTTCTGACATACGAAGGCAGTCCCGGAGTTAGTCGGTCTGATACATTTATGGTGGTAATTACTAAAATATAATGACTGTGGTAGATATTACTAAACTTAGAAGTATTTCAAAGTTTGAAGAACACATGTTCACACATCCGTTATTGCAGTGGCCAAAATCAATGATTTGAAATACGAATTGCTTCCTTAGCACCCTCGGACTAATTTCTCTTTCCAAACTTGAAGAAATGGCTGAGTGGTAAACTGCAATAACGGATGTTTAATTTTTTCCATGCTTACAAATTCACTGAGAGTGTTCACTACTGATGGCTGTCAAAAAAGTAATAAACAAACTTGAAGCTTAGTCTTTCTAAGGTTGGTACTATCTACCACAGTCATTACATTTTAATAACTACCGCCATCTATGTGTCAGGCCGATTAATTCAGGGCCTACCCTCGAATCAGGTAAAAAAACTCAACAAAAATGTAAAGGCTATGTTTGAATGGAATATTAATCAAAAAACCAAATGTAGTCTAATGGGCAAGTCCACCCCAACGATATGGTATTTAGCCGAGCGATGGTAACTGGAATCGCAAATTGGCACGACAATGAGAACAATGTCATCAAAACCTTATTAAGGATTCGTTGTGCTGCATGTGATTTCCGTTGATCCTGGCTGAGCGCTTTAAATGCCTCGCAGGAGTTGATGGAGTGCAATGATCCACAGACCGGGCAGGGAGATCATAGGTTCGAGGCGAGGAGTGAGGCCGTGTTCACTAAGAGGTGTGACGTCGGGTTGGGGACCGGGTGATCATTCCTTATAGCCCTTTGGGAGTGATCGACGAAACTCTATGCAAGTCAATGAACTCCATATATATAATATAATATAACCTCTACAAGTTGCCACAGCGTATAAAAGGAAAGCACATTTTGGATCCGTGATCAGTTACAGTCGATGGAAAATTCGACTTAACCCATCTAAAGCAGTAGCTATAATTCTGAGTAGTAAACACTCCCAACCTACTTCTCGATATTCACAGAATATCCGAATACAAATGGGAGGTACTACGATTAGACCACAGGACAGGATGAAATATCTTGGGGTCATCTATACCCCAAAAATGAATTTCATCAAACATGTGACCCACATTCTTCAAAGGGGCCTCGGTCGGTCTAAGCAACTGCACAACATCTTGAAGTGGAGCAACAAAGTTGACACCAAAGTTAAGCTTCTCTGCTATAAGCAGCTAATCCGATCTGGAATATCGTACGCTTTTCCCATATGGTCTTGCATATCTTCGGCCCAAATGGAAGGACTGCGAGTTTTCGAAAGAAAACTCCTCAGAAGATGCACCAACTTCTACAGAAGGCCAGACGGCCGCCACTACCCGAACTCTTACCTATACGAAGGTTCCTCAATTACCCCTATCGACGAGTACTTGCTAGAATTAGCATATAAGTACCTCGAAAGCATTCAGAACAGCGAGAACCCACTTGTACGGCAATCTTGCGTTCTTGACCCCTCTCTCTCTCAATCTCTTCGGATCAGACCACCACAATTTTTTCTTCAGTACAAAACTGAAGAAAGCATCCTTCCCAACAACATTCTCCTATATAATAGAGGATTCCTTGACCCATCCCATACGGTCTACTGCTGACACACTACAAACACGCACGCACAGTACAAGACAGCACAAGTACACACACACACACACACCGACCAAAGCGCAGATTATCAGACGCCAAAGCCGTGATCTGCGTTTACTACCGCACTCAAGATCTACCGATCTTGTACGATTTCTTTCCCACCATCCCTCCATCGAAGTAGTTAGAGAACATCCGAACTAACCCTGTCCACACTATCCTTAGATACCTCTCCCCCCATTTTTTTTTTTTTTTTTTTTTTTGGATCCGTGATCAGTCGGGATCCAGAGGCCAAGGCAACGGCCACAAGTGAATTACAAGAAACAAAGAAAATAAAATTAATAAATTATTATATTAATCAAATCGTTTTTCACTATTGGACACCGGAAACAACCGAATCTCCCCAAGGAGGTAAGAAGTAATATACCAAAAAATCTAACCTGTACAAGTTGCTGGTATGTGGGCTGTTCCGTGGTGTTCCATGGCTGGACTTTAAATAGTAGAGACGTTCGACATCCGTAAGGTCTGTGTGGTGCGCCAGTACTGCCATAAACAGGTCTTTGAATGGTTTATATTCTCAGTATCTGCCCGAGAATGTTGGTAATTGCACTGGCGGCAGTTTTCGGCGTTTGGCGCGGGGTATATCGATAACGTTGAGTATTGTTTAAGAGGCCTTTGGTGTGCCGGGAAGACCGCGGTGAGGACGTGATGGGCATGTGGTGGTGCCACTAACGCAACTACTCACCTTTTCAATTACCCCAAAAACTTCCTCCTAAAGCTCTAAAAACCCCATCGTTTTATGCTAATACAGTTGCATTAGCACCTGCAAACATTTCTCCCACAAGGGCAGTCTCGCATGCATCAATGCATCTCAGCATTTTTCTAACAAAAAAAAAAAATTCGGTTACCGTACCAAGTAACCGCAATAAATCATGGAAACATATCGGCGCTCCTGTCGGCCAACGAATTCTGCCGCACACGTGCATAGCAGATTGTCCTGGTTTATCTGCATGCACGGCGGCCTGTTGTCCGACTGGCAAAGCATATCGCAACTCGCGACTAGCCGCCAAGAACCGAATTCTCTATAGTGTAAATATTCACACAAGAGTTCGACCCTTTGAGTCGCCATGGATGCTATACACAACCGCCATTGTATTGGCATCTAATTTGCTTTTACCACCATTCTCTAATGTCTTGCGATATATTTATTCAGCTGCAAACCACATATCAAGATGCCCTTTGTTTGAATTCCTTTCAACGGTTCGTCTGCCCATGAGCTCGCGGAACGAGCAAACAAAGTGATCGCCGCGTAAATAACCACACCCTCGCTAGGATCTATTTACCAGAGATCCTCTCCCATTGGTCACTGGCCAAAAGGAAAACTGCACTTTATTTTCACCACACCCCAAACTTACCCCGAATTGAGTTTTCAATAATCAGTCGAGTTTCATCACCAAAACGATGCACACCCGTTGAGCGAGTCGAGTTTTTAACAACGAGTGGCATTAAGTCTGCGCGCGAATTTAAAGTTTCCTTTTAAATCATTAATCCCGCATCAAGCTGCTATTAAACGAACGTCAAATAGGCTATTAATAAAATTTACTAATTTGGTGTCAAAATTAGCATTGTAACATTTTAAGAAGTTAAAAAAAAAAAACAGTGAACGGTATCGTGAATATACCAACGTTAACAAATAGTGTTTTATTTTCTTTGCTTGGAACAGTTGCATTAAGCAGTAGGACTGTGGGGGTTCTCTATATCACAAGGAGAACCAACCAACAATTCCTACCTACCTTCGACTGCTAATAGCGCATCACCGCAACCCAAATCTGCAATAGCACATACTTCCAAATATGCAACAGCATCCGTCCCCAAATCTGCAGTCGGATAAACCTGTGGGGAGGAAGTAAGTGCACCGGCGTACGGCGCTGATTAGCTTCCTCCTCCATCATAATTACTAGATGTTCCACAAATGTTTCGCCAAGCACTAGGAAAACTGTTCACCCGGAAGAAACGAATGTTGGGGGATTACCTTTCTTTTTGAAAACGTTTTATTGGGCAGCAGCACAGGAAACACGCTTTAACAATGAAATGTGTCTAGTTTTGAATTTAATTTACTTTTAAATTTTGAAAATCAAACAGTTAATGAAATTTATAAATTGTTTATTGTTTGTCTTTTACATTTTTGTATGATGTATTCGTTTTCACAAAAACTATTGAACACTTTCGTATGAACTTAAGGATATTGTTTTATCAAAGAGACTATTGCATACCGATTTTTTTTGCCGCGCTATATGTTTTCGATAATAAACAATTTGGGATCAATAAATTTACGTTATTTCATAGATTCACGGATAAATTTACGTGGAAAAAAATAAACTAAAACTTCCTAGAGTTGAAAAATAAAACACACACGACTCACGGGGGTGCGAACTCCGACGCACCCCTCGATGGTAAAAGGGTGGCCCATCGTATTTACGCGTACCGAGCGCAAAGGTAGCGTAGTGGAGACCCGACCGACTTGGTCTGGTGATGGAATGAGACTCAAACGATATCCTCTCCAATAAGGATATCGTTTTTTACCTACCACCAGGGAAACGTAAAGTCTCTCTTGGTGGTATAGGAAACCAGATCTTGTAATACAGGTCATGGTGGTATGTGTGGGATCGTTGAGATCAATGCTATTCACACGTGCAGTGGAACAGCGAAACAGGCAGGCGTCAAGGACAAAAGAAAAGGCGACCAAATGGTTCGCTCTTTAATGAGGGTCATGTTTATACGATGCCTCGTCGCTATTTTCGACGTTAGGAGAAAAAGGTGCTAAAAGCAATATGGATGTTTATGGCATCTCTGGCTGCAATAGAAACCGGGTTCATATTTGCATTAGAAAATGCTGGAGAATTTGGTTTCAGCGTCTATTGCGCTAATTATATGCAGCTGCTTGGGTTGTTTGTTGGTAAGACAAACAAAAACGGTTGCCAGGCAATGTGTATGTATGGTATATGACGCGGCTGGGAAAAT
Organism: Microdon myrmicae; assembly: GCA_963931805.1. Classification (NCBI taxonomy): domain Eukaryota; kingdom Metazoa; phylum Arthropoda; class Insecta; order Diptera; family Syrphidae; genus Microdon; species Microdon myrmicae. The sequence goes on from OZ007496.1 coordinate 75,553,334, forward strand.
AGACGGCGCGATATTTATGGTCCCTGTCATGACGGTTACATTGATTGCAATCCGAATTATTTTGTTTACAGGAATTTGTCTGGTGCCGAATTGGTTCAGAATACCAAATAGGAAAACAAAGAAATCTTATCAAAAATTGTATGCGAAGGGATGCATGAAGGTAAGTTTTCTTTATAGGGATTTTAGGGTTATAATAATTGGGTCTGTTTGATGCGTGAAGCATCTAAGATGCTAATGCGAATTGCATTAGCGAAAGCTGGTGCAGACCCGGGTTATGGTTATGGGGGTTTTTTCAGGGAGGCGAGCCGTGGGATCTGGCGGAATCCGCACAGTACTCCCCTCCCAGTGACGTAGTCACGAAAAAAAAGGTAGGGGCGAGGGAATGCTCGATGGTGGGTGCTGTTATGATAGGGAGGTTGCTTCGGAATGCGCTGTGGTAATGTTACGGGACTGTCGTGGTGACCAGTTCCTGGTTATTGTTTGGGCCTTTATCGATAAGATGGACACAGTTGTTACCGCTTGATGCCATCAAGGGCAAATGTGTGCGGCGTGGTCCATCGGCCTGTTATGGGTCTCGTGGACCAACAGGCTTATCGCCCGAATAGGTCGGAACCTATCGGAAATCCGCTCACATCCGCAGTGACGAAATAGTGTGTGCGAGATGGAGGGGGATTTATCCCAGGGTAATTCCCATCCGCAGCGACGGGTTGCCGTGTGCGGAATGGAAAGGGACCAAGTCCAGAGCGGGTGTCTTTTGTCCATACGTTTGTATGGCGATTTGTTTGCCGCTGGGACTGGTAAAGGAGGGCGGGCCCTCAATTGCACGTTTTACCTATCGAGGGAGGACCGGTACATTGGTGCCAATGTAGCGGTAGCTGCGACCTCGACCGAATGGAAACTTACTGTGAGGTGCCGGCCGTCGCTCTTGTTTAAAAAAAAAATAGGGGATTTTGGTTAGGGGGTCCTGGTGGGTGGTTGATTGTGTCCAACCCCAGGGCGCCCTAGGGTTATTAGATGTGCGCTCCGAAGTATTATGCACCTAGGTATTTGAGGCGGCGTAGAGGGGCGTGTATAGCCTTTAGTTGCCGCTAAAGGGGAGCCATGGTGGCTAAAGATTGGGGAACCAGGTATGTTGTCTCAGCCCGGTGGTATCGGTTTGATTTGTGGACCGGTGTTGCTGAGACATTTGGGAGACGTAGGAGATCTAAGGACGAATGTCCTGAAATTTAAATAAAGGGGCAAAACCAGGTGCCCTGATGGGTGCTGCTACGCGTAGTAGCTGTGGTAACGAGGGAAGCTGGCTTGCTGAAATCGGGTAGAAAGGTCGAGCATTGATGAACGGTTTCGCGTGATAACTGCTTTTGGCGTAGATGGGCGCCAATATATGAACAGAGACAGAAAAAGGTGTTAGAGGTCAAGCAGAGTCGAGAAGGGATGCATGGGGTTGCGTGAAGGCTATGGTTGGTGAGCGTGAGCGCCGACCTTCAGAAAAGAGACAGAAAAGGGTGAGGTGTTTCACGCGAGACAAAACCGGGCGTCCTATTGATTATATGGTACGCGTAGTAGCTGTTGTTAGCTAAGGGGGCGGTTTGCAAAAAATGGGTGTTGAGCAATGGCGAGAGTGTGCGCCAATATTTAGGAAAGGACCGAAAAAGAAGATGTTGAAATAGAGGGCATTGTATGCCAATATTTAAGGAGGGCCAGAAAGGGGTTGAAGTATTACGAGCGGGACAAAACCAGGCGTCCTATTGATTATGTGCTACGCGGAGTAGCAAAAGTGTGATGAAGAGCCGGTTTGAAGGAGTTAACTAGGGGCGTTGTGCGCCAATAGTAAGAGAAAAGCCAGACGGGTGTTGAAATGGGTCGAGTGAGGTTGGATGGAGTAAAGGGACGAAGCGAGACTAAGGGGGCAAAGGGAGCCGAAGGCTGTCGAGTGGAGTCGAAAGGTGGCCAATGAGGCTAAAAATAATTCGAAGGTGTTTGATGACGTCGAATAGGAGGAGTCGAATAATGGAGTTGAGCGGAGTCAAAAGACGTCAAATGTGGCTGACGTGAAGTCATGTGAAGTCGAAAAAGTGTCAAGCGAGTTGAAAGGAGTGAAGTTGATGGAGTCGAAAAGTCGAGTGTGTTGAGTTCGAGTCACAAGCGAGGCGAACGCGGTTGTACACCGGTTTGTACCCAGAAGGGGTTTACAATATTTATTTTATTTTTGCCTCAATCTCGTGCTATTTGCGGATACAAATATATTTTCTTTTTTAATTTTTTACACAGGTAGATGTTTTAATTAAAAAAAAAAAAAAATTCAATTTCATTGGTATATGTTTTAATTTAAAAAAAAAAAAAAATTCAATTTCATTAAACAAAACAAATTCGCTCAATTGAAGGCTATCGTGTAAAAGTAAATATTATGTGAAGAAGTTAGATACATATACAATATCGTTTCCACTTCTCACAAAAACAATAATTCATCTTTCGTTTGTGAATGGTAGCTTTACAATACGTAGTAATTGAAAGGATTGCTTCTTAAATTATGTGCGTACGGTTTACTTTATCTTTTGACATTTTTTTCCTAGATTTTCTGGTGGTGCCTCTTTTATCTATTTTTATTAAATGAATAATCTACATAATTTTGATTGTGGTGTCTCTGTTTTTGCGTTTTAATGTATAAAAAGGAAAGATAATAGCAAAACTGAGTATATGTAACTTTTAATATAAAAGTATTGTCTTTTTTTGTACGTTAATAGGTTACAAACCACAAAAGAAACGCACCCATATAAATGTATATATTTCCGGACATATATCCATCCATATAAGTGGCAATATCTTTTATGCATATTTTATGAATTTTAATTATCGAAAACAATGTTTCGGAATTTGAATTGGAAAGCATAGTTTTTTAATAGTTAAATCAGTTATACTCTTTTCCTACACTGGTAGAATAACTGCCTCTAACCAGTTGTCTACATTTACAATAGAAAATCGTTTACGCAAATTGGAACTGTGCGAGGAAATTTGCACTTCAAATCACTAATTAATTTTACACAAAACACAAGCTTAATGATTAGCCTACTTGATTAGTTTCTCGAAATAGTATTGAAAATTTTACTTTTGACAACATTTTGCTGTTGGGTTTGTTTACCCTTTGGTTCTTTGATTTTGGACCATTTTCGTACATTGTGCTGTTCGTAATATTTAATTGCCCTGACGGAATATTTTAATTCCTTCTTACAAAATTGCTATTAATATACTAATCAAAATGAAAATGACATTTGCTTTTTTTGCCTGTTTTTTTTTTTTTTTTTTTTTTTTGACAGTTTCACAAACACCGAATAGTATAAAAGAAAATAAAGGACTTTAATATTGATACATCATACATAACTGTAAAGGATTTTGAGTTTTAACGACGTTATTAATTATTGGTAATAGATAAACAACTGGAAGGAAGGGTGGTTTTACGCTACACAAATTGACTGGATTATCTGGAAAATAGCCGACCCACAACGACGAAGATAAACCATGCCAAGAGCCACGGACCAACAGGATACTGGTTCTCCTTTGTTTTCGATGACTTTGGCACATTTCCTCGCAATGTCACATTTTTGATTGCTTTCTCGTGGGGTAGCCATTGTGTGAAAGCTGGATAGAATTCCGGATATAACTTGGTGGTGTTGTCTGAATCGCTGTTTGATAGATAATAATATATTATTTTAAGAACATTCACAACAGGTGAACGATCTTTATCATTTTCCGCACTGGTGTAGTTTTCCTTGGTTTTTTGTGATTTAGCGGCGAGGTATTCAGGCTTGAATCCTTCCATAAATTAAAATACAAAGAATTAAGTTTCTGTAGGCGGCCGATGGAACAGCTCGATCCTATCGGTTGGTGAGCGTTGTGTTGTTTGTTAGACCGCTTGTTACTTAGCGATACCTTAGCTGAAATGCAATTAACCAGGCCATTGGTGAATTTCCGTATTGCATCGGTAGTACGCTGATCCTTATAATGCTGCGATCGTTTAGGTGCACCATACATGCCTCGGTGGTCCATGATCGCGATCTCATTCTGCCTCTAAGATTACTTGCATCTGGGAGCAATGAATGATGAGTTGCTCATGCCATTGTTGCTTGGTAGTGTTGCGTGACTCCCTGTTCAGAAAAAAAAAAAGGAAGAGATAATACGGAACTCACCAAATCTTGGCCGTTGCTGTTGAGGCGGTTGTTGTTTTATGCTGCTGATGATGGTCCGGAGATGGTGTTGTTCCTCGGTGATCCTGTCGTTGGGGCGATGTTTGCCCATTCATTGATTTTTGGCAATTGCCGCCACAATTGCTCACCGATTGTCACTGACACAGTCGCAGCACCGAATAGTCACTGTTCAACGAGCACTAATTCCTCCTTGCGTTTTCACAACTCTTACTGACTGTTTTTGCAACACTGATCTTTGCTCGTACCGGTCTTTTAGGTGGTTGCGTGTTACTCCGAAAGTTCACCAATGACGACAAACGCGGATGTTCGAAGGTTGCAGTGTTCTTTTTATCACGTCGGGGTCACCAATGTGGGGAGGAAGTAAGTGCACCGGCGTACGGCGCTGATTACCTTCCTCCTCCATCATAATTACTAGATGTTCCACAAATGTTCCGCCAAGCACTAGGAAAACTGTTCACCCGGAAGAAACGAATGTTGGGGGATTACCTTTCTTTTTGAAAACGTTTTATTGGGCAGCAGCACAGGAAACACGCTTTAACAATGAAATGTGTCTAGTTTTGAATTTAATTTACTTTTAAATTTTGAAAATCAAACAGTTAATGAAATTTATAAATTGTTTATTGTTTGTCTTTTACATTTTTGTATGATGTATTCGTTTTCACAAAAACTATTGAACACTTTCGTATGAACTTAAGGATATTGTTTTATCAAAGAGACTATTGCATACCGATTTTTTTTGCCGCGCTATATGTTTTCGATAATAAACAATTTGGGATCAATAAATTTACGTTATTTCATAGATTCACGGATAAATTTACGTGGAAAAAAATAAACTAAAACTTCCTAGAGTTGAAAAATAAAACACACACGACTCACGGGGGTGCGAACTCCGACGCACCCCTCGATGGTAAAAGGGTGGCCCATCGTATTTACGCGTACCGAGCGCAAAGGTAGCGTAGTGGAGACCCGACCGACTTGGTCTGGTGATGGAATGAGACTCAAACGATATCCTCTCCAATAAGGATATCGTTTTTTACCTACCACCAGGGAAACGTAAAGTCTCTCTTGGTGGTATAGGAAACCAGATCTTGTAATACAGGTCATGGTGGTATGTGTGGGATCGTTGAGATCAATGCTATTCACACGTGCAGTGGAACAGCGAAACAGGCAGGCGGCAAGGACAAAAGAAAAGGCGACCAAATGGTTCGCTCTTTAATGAGGGTCATGTTTATACGATGCCTCGTCGCTATTTTCGACGTTAGGAGAAAAAGGTGCTAAAAGCAATATGGATGTTTATGGCATCTCTGGCTGCAATAGAAACCGGGTTCATATTTGCATTAGAAAATGCTGGAGAATTTGGTTTCAGCGTCTATTGCGCTAATTATATGCAGCTGCTTGGGTTGTTTGTTGGTAAGACAAACAAAAAAGGTTGCCAGGCAATGTGTATGTGTGGTATATGACGCGGTTGGGAAAATAGACGGCGCGATATTTATGGTCCCTGTCATGACGGTTACATTGATTGCAATCCGAATTATTTTGTTTACAGGAATTTGTCTGGTGCCGAATTGGTTCAGAATACCAAATAGGAAAACAAAGAAATCTTATCAAAAATTGTATGCGAAGGGATGCATGAAGGTAAGTTTTCTTTATAGGGATTTTAGGGTTATAATAATTGGGTCTGTTTGATGCGTGAAGCATCTAAGATGCTAATGCGAATTGCATTAGCGAAAGCTGGTGCAGACCCGGGTTATGGTTATGGGGGTTTTTTCAGGGAGGCGAGCCGTTTAGATCTGGCGGAATCGCCACAAACCCAAACATAAACTTACCAAGAATCCCTTTCCCAAGCTGCAATAAAATACATATTCAAACCTACAACGGAATATTAATCATCTCCCTTAACTACATCAAACCGCATACATTTTTCCAAAAAACCGCTTCGGTTAATTTCCTATTTAAATTATATTTCAGTTCTAATCTCCTCCGCAAATCATTCCGACTCACTTCCTGCTTAAACTATTCTCTCGCTTGAACCAAGCAACATTTAGTTTCCCCGAAAATCATTTCGGCTCCCATCCTACTCATAACCAATCCTCCTTACTGGTAAGTCATTAGCACGATGCGTTGCATTTTTGCGTAACAAAAATAGTAAAGACCAAGACCCATATTCCCTTGTCTAACCGACAACTCGTGCCCATACTTGGTCGGGTTTCCAAACCAATTTCCCCGTATACATAGCGACAGAAGAATTTAACTCAGCCTGTACGGCAGTGATTCTATAGCGTTAAGCAAGGATAGTGAAGAAGGTGAATTGAACACACGATGAAACGATTGAAAAGCGAAGCAGTGAAGCATCAGACTACTGACCGTGTTTAGAATTTGATTTCCAAACTCGACTATATTCCACTGGTATGAATTATATTTATTTTATCGCTTGGTATACGGTTCTGATGTATTTTTCTTATTCGATTTTTTTTTCGTTCGGTGTTCTTCACTATTTTTTGCTTGTGAATTGTGTGTATCTGTTAGAATCGCTACAATTCTCTGGAACTAAATTCCCTATGCAAGCATAGCAACCCCTTTCAAGTTCCTAGTAAGTGGCAGTGAGTTTATTTTAGCTATGACTCCACTGCCACGACGCGACGAACTTTTTTCTTGCTTCATCATCATCATTCATCATTCTACCATCGGCGCGCGAATTACGTAGAGCCTTCAGCTCGTAGCCTTTTTAAAAATATAAAATAAACTTTCTTTTATTAATAAGTTTATTTTTCATCACCGCAAACTTTTATTCTCAATATTTCACAACTTTTATATATCGGCCTTTTAACTTATACTTTATTCGAATTAACAGTTTCGACTTATGAAATAGGAACTTTTATCTTCGAGGTATCTCGATTTTGCACTTGCACGATTAGAAACGAACTGCCTCTAAGTCTGAAATCCAAAACTGAGAAATGCCGTTATCCATACTGACCTTGATACGGTGGGAGAACATTGCACCTCACGGCGTGTCAAGTTCAGTGCCTGGGAAAGGTGCATTTCACAGTTTCGCAAGACTACGTTGCAGTTTGCTCTCTGGCCGGAAATTGCTTCTTAAAATTACGTCGGGGATCGTTGTGTTGGCGGTCGCTGACTCCGACATAACTCGCCCCCCCTTTGCCCCATGACTCTCCTGAGTTATGATTATTCTATTTCTTAATTTATATAATTTATAGTAGATAAAAATTGCAACAATTATGATTATAACAACGATGGTAAAAAGGATGCAAACACTATATATTACATGAGTTTTTCTAGCAAATTTGAGTTCTTTTATATGTTCTATATTTTTTTCTTGTTTTAGCAAGATTTCTTCAAATGTTAATTGGCTTTTTGTTGTGTTTAAGATATCTTGGTAGAGTATTACAAATTTTTCTTCAAATGTTTCTTGTTCGTTAGTACAAATTTCGTTTCCAATAGTTAGTTAACAGTTGTTAAAGTTAAGTAGATAAATAAATGGAAACTTTATTTTAATTTTTCTTTCGTCACATGTACTTGATATCTCAACGTTTTTATAGTTTTTAAGTAATAACAGTCCTCTTTCAATTTCTATAAGTTGCTCTTTACTATTCTTGATTTTGATACAGTTTTTGGAGTAAATGCATAGATTTGTCCTTTTCAAATTTTTGAAGTCCGTATTTTCTTTAAATGTATAAATTGTTTCATTTATTTTTACAATCTCTTCGTTTTCTATTATTAATTCATCGGATTCACAGTCTGTCATAGCAGTAACGAAATATTTTGGGGTATCTATTGTTTCTTTAGGTATTTTAATAGCAAACATAATTCTGTCGTTGTTATATTTTGCTGTTCCTATTTTAATTGACCGTAGTTTGTCGAAATCTATATTGTACTTAATTATTTCTTCTTTACTAAGTATACTACTGGTCATTATTCCTAATCGACTTGACGCAATATTAGACTGAATATGTTCTACATTTTCTTTTATAATTCTTATTTTTAATAGACTTTCTAGATATATAAGTTTGTTAAATAGTTTACTAATTCTACCATCTGTCGTGTTAAACTTGCTTAGAATTCGTTCTCTGTCTTCTTCGATAGTCTGTTTGAGCATTAAAAATGTTTTGTTAAAATGGTCATTAATTATAATTTGTTGGTCAAGTTGCGTAATGAGGTTGTAGTTGTTTTCGTCAGTAATTTTTAAATGTTCTTCAATGTTTCGTCTGTCGTCATCGTCCATTGTACCGTATAACCATTTCATGCCGGAACCTATGATGTTTATAAGACCTCTTCTATGTTTATGGGGAATGATTGTATGTATTTTGTGTTTTAGTGATTCTAGTTCGTCCGTTAGTAAGTCTTTTCCGTTTTCAAATTGTATATTTGACAGGTTTTCTTCTAAATTTTGTATTATGTTTTGAATTTCTATTGGGCTAATTGTGTGTAAGATAATGTCATGTGATTTCGTAATCTGGACATTGCCGAGTTTTATTTCGGAAAATCCACTGTTTGTGTTGATTTGTTCAACCATCAATGTCGTTTGGGTCATTGTCAGTGTCAGGAGTAGGGTTAATATTACTTGTATCCATTTGACCTGTAAATTTGTAAGGGTGTTTAATATTAGACGGGTGTACGTTGGAAAGTTCGAGTTTTCGGTACCTTGGTTGTTCTTTATGCCTAAGTGCTTTGTAGTTCTTGACATACCCTGTTTCCCTTCTTTCTTCGTAATCTTCCCTAGCTTCGTTTCGTTTCGATATTACCTTCATCTTTTTAGTATGAATGTTTTCTCTAACGGTGTCTTTGTCTATTCTACCTTCCTGTATTTGTAATGGTTTAAAGTTAGTTGTGGAATGCACGGATTTGTTGTACCATTCTACACATTTATACATTTTCTCGAGAGTTGTCAACCGTGATTTTTCTGCTGAGAGTATTCTCATTTTCTCGCCTATAGTGCTATGGAATCTCTCGATATCCGAGTTTCCTGTGTGACTATTAGGTCTAGTAAAATGTATTTCAACTTTCTCTTCTCTCAAAAAATCTTTTATGTTGGTGCTGCTGAACTCGTTGTCGAAAATCATTAATTTTGGTTTACCCTTGATTGAAAAATATAATCTTAACTTTTCCCTGACTGTTATGCTGCTTCTATATTCTAAATGAAATATTACTGCGTGTTTAGAGAACTTGTCTATAAATGTGATAAAATTATTTTTACTATTGGTGTAAATGTCTAGGTGTGTTGTTTGGTTAATATCTGACGGTGTATCAGTGATTTTAAATTTGTTTTTGATAGGTTTTCTCTCATATTTGGCCTTGGTGCAAGTGTCGCAGCTTCATTTTCGTTGCTTAAGTCTCTCGCTTGATATGCACATTTATAGAATTTAATGTTTCTATTAGCATCGAACAGTTCAATAAGATTTTGTTGAACTATGTTATATTCGTGTTCTGTGAGATCTGAGTATATCCCTATTTTTCCTCTATCTTTAATGAATCTTCTAAATATATCGTTTAGTTTCCCTTGGTCAATGTCACTAGAATTTACATAAATTTTCCTTTTATTGTTAACTACTTCAATTTCCCTTGATTTGTTATTGGAAAGGATTATTTGTGTATAGAATCTGTTTACAACTGTGTCTAAGATTGAAAAGTGGTTATTTTCTTCCTCTACTTGTGAGTGTATGGAATTTGCTAAGCTCACATCGTCGTTTTGTGGATTATTTTCTCCTCCTCCTAAGGGTGTTTCAATGATATTAATTTCTCCAGTGTCCGCGTTTATTCGGCTTAAAAAATCGGCTGCTGCATTTTCTTTACATTTAATATAATCGATGTTAATATTATATTCGCCCAATTTAAGTAACCATCTTTGAAGTCTGGGATTAATATCTTTCCCTCTGTGCTTGGTTTGGAGCCATTTAAGGGGTTGGTGATCTGTCATTAGATCAAAAGGCCTACCGTAAATGTATGGTCTGAAGTAGTTGACCGCCCAGACAATTGCTAGGAGCTCTTTTTCTGTGGCAGAGTAATTTTTCTCGTGCTCATTTAGGGACCTACTTGAGTAGCATATAGGATGTCCGTCTTGTGTTAGGACTGCTCCAATAGCAAAATCGCTAGCGTCTGTAATTAATTTAAATTTCTTCTTAAAGTCTGGATATTTTAGTACTGGTGGATCAGTTAGGATAAACTTAAGTTTTTCGAAAGCGTTCACGTAAAGGGGATCCCTGATGTTTATTTTTGCATTCTTCTTTAAATACTTTGTTAGGGGTTGGGCTATCTTTGCGTAATCCTTAATGAACTTCCTGTAATAACCCGTAATGCCCAGGAAAGATTTAATTTGTTTTGCTGTTTGTGGTAGTTTCAATTTTTGGATAGCTAAAATTTTTGACATGTTTGGTTTGACGCCTTCTGTCGTCAAAGTGTGACCAAGGAATTCTGTTTCTCGGGCGAAAAATTTACACTTATCTGGCTGGATTTTCAGATTGTGTTCCCTGAGTTTGTTAAAAATCTTTTGGATGCTGCTAACATGTTCCTCTAGACTAGTGCTGAAGATTAGGATGTCGTCAAGGTAGACCACGCAAATCTGATTTATATACTCCCTTAGAACGGAATTTATAAGTCTTTGAAACGTTGCGGGTGCATTCTTCAGTCCGAAAGGCATTCTAACGTACTCGTAGTGACCCATGGGAGTAGAGAAAGCTGTCTGTTTTCTATCAACCTCATTCACTAAAATTTGGTGGAAGCCTTTTGCGAGATCTAAGGTTGTAAAATACTGTGATCGTCCTAGTTTTTCGAGTATTGTTTCGATGTTGGGAATTGGAAATTTGTCATCGATCGTTACTTCATTTAGCTTCCTATAGTCTATAACTATTCGAAACTTTCTGATTCCAGAGCTGTCAATCTTTTTGGGGACGATCCAGAGTGGACTGTTATAGGGAGAGTTACTTTCCTTTATTATTCCCTGTTGCAACATGTCTGTTATTTGTTTATTAATTTCCTCTGCATGGATTTAAGGATATCTAGAGATTTTGGAAAATGTTGGCTTGTCTGTTGAAGTGACAATTTCGTGTTCAACTTCATTTGTATGGGTTAGTTGCTGTCCTTCTTTATAAAATAAATCACGATTTCTGTTTACGAGGTTTTTTAATTTGTCTAATTCTTCAGAATTCAGATCGTTTCTAAAAAGGGCCTCTTTTGAATCGTGTGATTCTTGAAGGTCATTTATTTCTTCGTACGAAAATGGAGGTGAATTAAAAAATTTTATTTTTTGTTCGTTTACTTTTAAATAGTCGTCTTGTAAATTTACAATTGCTTGTAGTGGCTTAAGCAAGTTTTGTCCTATAATTCCGTCAAAGTCTTTGTTCCTGAATTCGGTAAGTTTCCAACTCATAAATGCGTTTTCATTAAATTCTTTTGGTAGACTTGTAATAATTTCATTATCGCTAAAAGTTTGTCCGGAGAGGGTATTGAAAAAGAGTTTATTTTGTAGAGGGATTCTCCTGTAGGATTGCAGTTTTGTTTTGTCTAGTAATGTTGTGGAGGATCCCATGTCTATTAGACAGCGGACTTTTTCGGTACCAATGCTGAGTTCGACTATCGGTAGATCTTGCCTCGAGGAACTAAGTGAAAATTTACCTCTTCGACATGGTCTATGCTCATAGCGTCAGGAGACCTATTTCTCCTTTGAGCTGAATTGTTGAAATTTCCTTGGTTTCTATATTGACCTGAATTGTTGTTCCTGAATTGTCCCGATGTTTGTCGTCTCATAAAGTCATTCTGATAATTTGGCCTGATGTTAGCTGGTCTATTATTGAAGTTATTATCGTTAAAATTTGGCCTAGTGTTAACTGGTCTATTATTGAAAGGATTGTCGTTAAAATTCTGTCTATCGGAGTTTCTAACTTGATCTCGATTATGAATATTGTATCTTCTGTTCTCCCTACACAGATTCGTTTTTTGTTGGTATCTTGTTAATAACCCTGATTCCTCTAGTGTGTAAAATGCTTCCCTAAGATTTTCTATTTGCCTAGTCAAGATTATGCTAGCTAAATTAGCATCTAAACCGTTAATAAATGTTTTTAGAATCATTTTTTCGTTACTATCGTGACAGAATTCTACGGGTTTTTTTTTCGTCAAATTCAAATTTACAATTAAGTCTATCTAAAATATTTCTTAATTTGTTATAATACTGACTTACGTTGTTATTTTTCTGCTCCAGTGCCTGATGATATAGGGAGTAATAGCTCTCCCTTACTCCGTAGTTCCGGATCAGTTCTTTCTTGATTTGTTCCCACGTTGGATTTTGTCCCAATGTCCTGATTGTCTGCAACGCTGGTCCTTGAATCCTATTGATGACGTGTCGTTGGAGGAAGTATCTTTCCAGTGGCCCGCCTACGTAGCAAGGAAGGAATATTTCCACTTCCCGTATAAATGAGGATAGGGAGTAGTCTTCTGTGTTACCCCAGAACTCCTTTATTTTGGACGATTCCTTTAATATTTCGTCCATCGATAAGCCGATTTGGTTCTCATTTGGCATTTTGTTCTTCTTTTTTTTTTGTTGTATTATTTAGAAAACGATGTATATTTGTATGAGTTTAGTTTTCCGTAATTACTATATATTATATCAAAAATTGTGTTCACTTTTTATTTATATCATTAACTCTTGTATTATCACGTTAAAATTTTTTTTTTTTTTTATCTTAAAATTGCTAGCTTTTTTAAAGTTAACTTTTTAATATAAGTTTAGGATTGTTTTTCTTTTCTTTCCGTTGATTTGTACTTTAATGCACTTGTTGTCTGTTGTTGATGCACTTGCAACTATCACTTTAGTGTCTAGTGTTAGTTCACTTGTAACTATTAAATCACTTTAGTGTTGTTCGATTCCAATGTCTTTAGACTTTAGAACTACCGACTGCGCCAATTACGTAGAGCCTTCAGCTCGTAGCCTTTTTAAAAATATAAAATAAACTTTCTTTTATTAATAACTTTATTTTTCATCACCGAGAACTTTTATTCTCAATATTTCACAACTTTTATATATCGGCCTTTTAACTTATACTTTATTCGAATTAACAGTTTCGACTTATGAAATAGGAACTTTTATCTTCGAGGTATCTCGACTTTGCACTAGCACGATTAGAAACGAACTGCCTCTAAGTCTGAAATCCAAAACTGAGAAATGCCGTTATCCATACTGACCTTGATACGGTGGGAGAACATTGCACCTCACGGCGTGTCAAGTTCAGTGCCTGGGAAAGGTGCATTTCACAGTTTCGCAAGACTATGTTGCAGTTTGCTTTCTGGCCGGAAATTGCTTCTTAAAATTACGTCGGGGATTCTACGTCTCTCTGTCGAATTTTACTTTTAATAAAAGCTACTGAACAATTAAACGATCCGTGAATCCCACGGCTTCGATTCCTCGCCGTCCCGCGGTGTCCTGGGTGTCTGGCCCGCCTTTATTCTCTTCGTTGTGAACAGCTACGGTGGCAGAGCGATGAGGACATGGTGGACATCGTACCCCCCATGGGACAACTGAGTGCATATGTAAGGATTATTTAGTGTGTTGACAAGTGGATTACTGCATATGGTGACAAGTTAGTAAAAAGTGCATCTCCCACGTGGCAAATCTGACTTAGTTAAAGTATAAATTCAATCAGGATCCACCGTACGAAAGCATGCGTGTTATAGTTTGGTGAGTTTTCTTGTGAAAGGATATTTAATAACTAGAAAGACTAAAGGAGATTAAGAGTGATTGGATCTAGGCGTGGCAAGTGTACTCATACAATCTTGTGAAGATGGTGGTTTAATCATACATGAGCTTGTTAGGGAATCTTAGTGAACCCGTGCCCGTGTTGGCACATAACTAAGATAAATCCTACAGGCGTCAACCAACTTCGCCTGCTCGTCCAGGTAAATTTCCTCAGCCGAGCCGATGAATTCTTCCGCGAAGTAGCGGCGAGCCTTAATCTCTGGACTTGCCAGTGGTATGATCTCCTTGTGCCACTTCCGGATGTCCGCCCGTTTCACTCTTAGGTTCTGCTGGCGAGTTTCCACTGTGCCCAACGTTGGTAGCCCCCTTTTTTCAGGTTGAGGTAGTCCCATACCTCCATACATGAAGTTGTTTAAGTCGGTGGATCGCTTGAAAATCTAGTAGTTGCGCGACAGATACGAAGCAGTGATCTGAGTTTTCCAGTGGCGCAGAAACCTCTACAGTATAAATACTCGGCCCCGATGTCGAAACTAGATCCAGGGTATTCGCATAATCACCTCGGGTATCCGGCACTCGCGTAGGTTCCTCCACGAGTTGAGTCAAAAATATCGCTGGTCAATCATCGTTCGGGGAGTGGTAAAGAGAACAAAGATATTTAACAGAATTCTTCGGCACAACCTCAACCTTATGGCCATCCTCTGGCAAGCCAGATCGGACCGCGTGAAGACCCAGACTTCGCCCTTAAAACGGAATTTTGAATTTAAGTCGTATCTTAAGCAACGAAGATATGTCGAATCAGTTGACGAACCAACCTGGGTCTCAGTTAGGACAAGGATATCAGGTTTCGTTATTTGCAAATATTGGTAGACAGCGTTTACCATACATTCGTATTTGTGAATCCGATGTCCCTGGTGTTGCAAAATGCCGTTATCAGTCGAACGTCGACAGAGCCCCAAGAACGGGCCCGATTATGCGATGACGAACCTCTTAAAGTGTCAGAGCAACAACAATGCTAATCTTTTTGTCCTTTTTATTCGTTTTAAAACTTTTTGTTCTTTAATTTATTTTACTTTTTTAACAAATATAAATCTTTGTTTTAAATACTGAAAGTACAACTATTTATTATAAACTTCTTGTCTTTTTTATTTATTTATACTGTTGTTCTTTGTCGTATTAACCGAAACTATAACTATGTATTTTAAACTTCTTGTCTTTTGATTTGCATGCACAGGTTCACTAAGCCACCCTAGCTTTCTGATCCTGGACCGCTGACCATGAGACTGAGACACTATGGCTGGTCGCCGCTCGAACCGATTAGATACACATAGCAAAAATAAAATGACTCCAATTATTTCTCTATTTATTTCTTGTTGGGATATGTTTTACATAAAAAAAAGCAACTAGATCACGACTAAAGACATATATATTTAATTTACAGCCGATCGATACTTTGATCGTTTAATTGAAGTTAAAGTATAAAATAATAGCAACAACACTTTTGTTCACTGGCTCGTTTGCACACGGTATGCTACGCACTCTCCGGCGGATGAAACTCGACTAGTTTACTTTTTACGTTTTACGTGGAAGCACGACTTGCCTCCATGGAATCTGAGTTACGACTGACTAATTCTTTCGAAACGACAGAATACCAAATCCCATCGTTTCGGCGACCAATAGGGGATGATTCTCCAAATTGGTCACAGGAAAAGGGTGCGAAAGGTTGTTCATGCAGTGTGTCGCCCAGCGTGCGAGCCATGGACATGCAATCGAATAAACAACCGAGAAGAGCACCCGCAGCTGGGCAAGTCATCGGTAAAAGGGTATCTGTGTGTTTACACGATCAGCAACCGCGTACATCATTTACGCTGATCGTGCACATATCGGTGGCATTTCACCCACTCTCGTGTGTATATTTACATTGACGCGAATTCGGTTTGCTTCGGCAGCCTGTGGTGAGGTATGCTATTGCCTATTGAACGATCGACCGTTAGGTCTGCTGATATGACTTGCCATCCACGTGTGTGGGAAAAAATACTTTCTCCTTGTGTGCATGGACAAGTTCGAGGATTTATGTCGGTTACGTAATGTAACCGAATTGAATTTCAGGCACATGTTGCGTTGCATGCAGGCATGCCGTTGGGGGGAATGCTTATAGGATACTAATGGCTTTGCTTGTCGATCGGTTTACCGACCGAATGCTTGTAGGTAAAAATGAAAGAAGGAATATCTCCTCCATGTGCGCGACGGAATTCGTTCGGAAATGAGTGCACCGAAATGGTTCGAGTCATGTCGGTTGCTTGGTGGTGCAACCAAATTGCTTTTTGGGAACATGGTGTGTTTCATGCGACCATGCCCTTAGGAAAAATATCTGTTTGGTACTGATGGAATTGCATCAGCGAAAATTGTAGATATAAGGCATTTCAGGTGATAGTTTGAGCAAACGATGGAAAGGTGAGTAAATGCTTTCCAGGTTTTTGGTGCTCTAGGAAGTTGTTTCTTAATGATTGATGGGAAGGTAAGCCAACAAAATGGAACCGCTACAGAGTCATTATAGAGATTGCAGGTCAGTGGCCTAAATCAACGCCAATCTGAAACTGTTTGGTACGACAGAGAGTTGCTGTAAAAATTCGTCGTCATAAATTCAGCAATGTGACAAGAAAGTGGGTTGGCAATCAGAGAGTGTGCATCGATTTTTTTTTTTCGTCATCGGTATGTTAGATAGCGAGTAAAATAAAATAAAAGGTTTTCAAGCTTATTAACTTTTAATTGTATGACGAATCCAAAGTGATTCTCTACCGTGCTTCGTGTAAAATAGTGAATTAAATTCATCAAAGACTCTCCTCCGAGTTTCTTTTCTTTTGTTGCACGCAGATAGGATTCCAGTCGGGCCGGTTTTTTTTTTTCTGTACCTTTTCGAGGATGTTGTATCGTAGCATACATAGAGGGTCATTCGTTAACCGTACCACACGGATGTGGAATCCTCTACCTGATCATGTATTTCTTCGTCGTTCTCCAGATATTTAAAACCAATGAACATCGATGCCTCCTATCCTTATCCGCTTCCTCTCCATCCTGTCGCACTGTGCTCTGACATTTAAGGGTACTTCAAAATCCCCTTTTGGGCGCGCGTTATTGTAAAAAAAAGTCAAACTGCGCAGGCGTTGACTACCCGGAAGGTAACGTGTCTGAAACTAATAAAAAACACCAGTAAAGGTTTTTGAAAGGAATCCTTATGTCCATGAATTCCTTCAAAATATCAGCAAATAGACCTTGACCGGTAGTATTCGACAATCTGCAAGTGTCTCTAGCCCTGGGTTCGAGATTAACGTTTGCTGATTCACTAATCTTGTGGGGGTAGGAAGGAACGTGTGCCGACGTACGACACGTGAATCACTTTACCCCCAACGACGTTCCGCCAAAGTTCGCTCGTAAAAATACACGAGGGAGAATAAGCGGATACGGAACCAAAAGATAAACACTCGTGTACCGTAATTGTGGGTGATGCTTTATTTCCTTTATTTAAATTTGCACTATTTTCATTTTTGATTCGAATTTTCTCCCCTTTATTTAATCTATTAAAGTTTACACAAGTTTTCGTATCCTTCTCGCACTAGGTTCTTGTTTCCCTTCGCCTCGAAGCAAGACGACGGGTTATACAGTAACGGACACTTATTCACAACGCGACAGGCGGGTTGGTCGTTATTTTATCTCTGTAATAGGAGTTCAAACAGAAACAATAAGGGGAAGTCGTATCTCGCAAAGCCTTCTTCGAGGAAGAAAAAAGGAAACCTTCGGCCGTTCGAATGAATTAAGGCGAACCAACTCCCGACTTTGGTGGCTCGGTGGCGATTATGCAACGACTTATGTAACGAGGGAGCGATGTGCGCTCGACGGTGGTTATGACTTAACTCTTGCGTGTGCCCCCGGTGGCGGTTGGATTTCGACTCACTAAAGGGTAATAAAACGGGGATGCGCACTCGGTGGCGGTTGGACCACGACTTGGTGTGTGCCCCCGGTGGAGGTTAGATCTCGACTGACTCTGTTGTGGACGCAACGGTGAATGAATCGCGACTTGAAGGTATGTGTGCACCTCGGCGGTTGAACAACGATAGACTAATGAAATGAAAAAAATTTCATAGCAGAAATAAACTCACTGCCTCTTCCGAGGAATTTCGATATGAGTTGCTCTGCTCGTATAAGAATTCAGTTCCAGCGAATCCTCGCCGTACAAGCTGAGTTGGATTCGTTGGTTGTGTGTACCGGGAAATTGGCTTTGGGAACGCGAGCAAGTATGGGCATGGATTTTCGGGGGAAGTTGGAGTTGCTTGGGTGCAAGCAAGGAATATCGTTTAGATAAGATATTAACCGAAGTAATTTCGAGGAAACGTATGCGGATCGGTATAGTTGGTGGCGATGGTTAATGTTCGTTGTAGATTTGAATATGCGTTTTATTACGTCATATGAATTTCGGGGAAATTAGGATTGCTTGGTCGCAAAGAGGGAATATGAATTAAGTAGAGAATTGACCGAAGCAATTTTGGGAAAATGTATGTGGGGTGATGTAATTGAGGGAGATGATTGGTGTTCCATTGTGGGTTGGAATATGCATTTTATTACAGCTTATAAATTTCCGGGGAAATTGAGATTGCTTGGGCGCAAGGAGGGAATGTGAATTCAGTTAAGAATTGACCGAAGCAATTTTGGGAAAATGAATGCGGGGATGATTAGAATATATTCTGTTGAATTGTATTCTGTTGCGGGTTTTGTAGTGTGGTTATTGCGAAGTTAGGAATGTATGGTATTGCGGATTTTGCGCGGGGAGTTGGGTGACAGGTTAAGATAAGGTGACGCGCTGTTAGCGGTCGATATTGGTTGGCATTGTGGGTTGGTTCTCCATGTGACATAGAGAACCCCACAATCTCTTACATGACAACTCAACGAGCAGGTTACAAAATTTGATTAGGCTCTTATCAAAATCTCGTTGGCGTCGGTGATTACGAAATCCTAAAATTCAGGGTAAGAAGTTTGCGTCCATATGTTGCCATTGCTGAGTTGTTTGTAGCCAACAACCACAATATGCCAGGCAATCTATCAGTAGGTGTGAGGATATTAGCACGTGTGTTTATCGTCAAATCGGTATTTGACTCATCACCGGAGACAGACAAGCGATTTCAACGTGTACTGCAGGCAGTTTGTCCACAATGGACCAAATTTTCGAAAAACAAACACCGACCAGTTAAAACGTTATAAATCATTGTATTCCTCACTCATTTATTTAGATCAATTATTTTTAGCCCGTTCACTTAATTATTTAGCTAGATTTAAAGCTTGAAATTACTTTTAAGACACACCTCTCTATTGAGACTTTTGGGTAGATCTTCCAAAAGTATTCGAAACTGAGCCCCGACAATGACCTCTCCTTATAATGTAGATTCGGCTCAATAAACTCGAACCGCAACACTAAAAAGCAGTATTTAAGAATTCAAAAATAATAAATAAAGAAGTTCAGATAAAAATTCGACCTCAGCATTAACAATCCCTTTATAGCTTTAAATTTATTTCAAAAAATACCATAGCCAAAAACAACGAATACTAAAAAGCCACAAAGGCTATCGAAGAAAGAGATCCTTTGTACAAATGTAATGTTTGATGGCATCAAATATGAGCTTTTACGGACACTTTCTAATGCCCAAAACTCATCGGTGTGGTCAGAAAGGGTCACGTATTATCCATAAAACCGGCATTACCGAACGATTTATACATTCTCCCGCAAGTAACAAATAAAAATTTATCTGGTAAAGGATGCCAAATACAATACTTGACATTTTATTATCATAATATAAACGAACTGAAAACAAATTGACATTTTTTATGTATTTTCTTCATCGAGTATCCAGTTCTTTATGTGAAGAGGTTTCCAGTTTCTCAATTAACTTGAAGAAGAGCAAACCAGTATTACAAATAAGTCTTATCGTTAACTGGTCATTGCGAGGGTAGATATACAAGGATATTCGGTAATCAGGTCACTTTCCTAATACGAATGCTGTTTGCTCTTTTATTCATTCCGATCGTCTGGTTTACAAGAAGTTCCCATCTCATCTTTTAAATTGTGAATCCTGATGTTAGATAACCCGCTAAAATGAAAATCCTTTTCAATAATGAACTCTTCAAAACGAGAACAGGAACCGAAATCATCGTTGGCCAGAACGGTCTTGTAAACTATGAGAGGAGAAGTTGTGTAGTGGCTACAGTAAAAGTATACCATTGTGGTGCATCTAGTGGCAATTGTTGTGTTGCCAAGAGTAAACTTCTTCCCGCTCAGTTAGTAAAATATTTACTTTTCCATGTCCTGTGAATTGTTGTGGGGGAAAACAAACAATCGGGAAAGTACGTATACTTGTATTCTGTGGATGAATTGAGTAGCAATTTGTGTTAGACGTAGCCATGCTATTTTTAAATTTGTGTTTTTAATTTTTAAATTTCGTACTTTCGGGTGAGGAATATTAAATGATTAAACAACGAGGGCGATATATGACATATTAGTCTACGCCGATAGGGATAGTTTCGGTCGCGATTAAGGAAATATTAAACATAGAAGTTGATTGGAAAAGTGGGGATTATGGAAAGAAAGGAAACAGGAGCAAAATAGACGAAAAGTGTAGAGCTTGTTCCGCATAGAGAGTCGGTTTTTTTTTTCACGAAACATTCAGGTAAAGGGAGTTTAGATATGCACTTAACTACCGCAATACAGTGCTGGCAGCATAATCGAAAAATAATAAGCGAAAGAAGTATCGATTGAATGCCGGAGGCAACATTTCATAAGACACTGTGTTGTTCGGCTGAAGAATGAATTTTTGAGTTTATACGTATGTCTAAAGTTAATTTTTAAAGTGATACACCCTCTTCGATTGACTGGTATGTCAAACTTCTTTTACTTATCGTAAAATTGGGAATGCCATACGCAGTTCTTCATAAGTGTTAATAGATGTTAACCCACGCAGAATACAATATTTAATCTTCGGCTCAAATGGAAAGACCGGGTTTTCGAAAGCGAACTCCTCAGAAGATGCACCAATCATTCTAGAAGGCCCGACGGTCGTCATTACCCCAACTCTCACCTATAAGAAGGCGCCTCCATTACCCCTATCGACGTGTACTTGCTTCAATTGGCATACAAGTACCTCGAAAACATTCAGAACAGCGAAAACCCACTTGTAAGGGACTCTTGCGTTCTTGACCCTTCCCTCTCTCGATCTCTTCGAATCAAACCCCCACCATTTCTTCTTCAGTACGAAACTGAAGAAAGCACCCTTCCCAACAACATTCCCCTCTATTATAGAGGACTCCTGGAGCCATCCCATAGGGTCTACTCTTAACAAACCACACACACACGGACGCACTGTACAAGACGGCACAAACACACACACCGACCAAAGCGCAGATCATTAGACGCCAAAGACGTGATATGCGTTTACTACCGCACCCAAGACCTACCGTTCTGGTATGATTTCTTTCTCACCATCCCTCTATAAAAGTAGTTAGAGAACACCTGGACTAACACTGTCCACACTATCCTTGCATACCCCCCCTTTTTTCTTTTCTTTTCAGATATCGCGAGACCGAGCTCAACATCCTCACGGATGTGGGTAATTCTGGTTATCTCAAGCAGATTGTCCGTGCTGCCGCGGCCGTCCCAAATCTTGGTATGTTTACTTCCTGCAATTTCTTCCCCCTTCCAAATGCTAATAACAACGCAACGCTAAAAGTACGTATTCGTATGGCAGAAATAGTGTCAGTCTTTATTGAATAACCCTTGTACGGGATACGTCGACTTGAACTAGACTTCTGAATGAAATTTCCTCTTCATTTATTTATGTTATGGTAGGCATGCGGCCCTCTTTTAGATGTGTTGTAGCATTACTTGGGACGATATTAATTTTTGTTGTTTGTGAACAAGATCTCGTTTTGATTCCCCCCTAAGTTCGCCCATTGCGGTCGCTGCCGTGCTTCCGGAGTTAACCGGGAAGTGTAGCGACTGGAACAGGGTTCCCGGGCCGAGCAGCCCAGGTGGTCCTCGGAAACGGCAAAGAAAGTATGTTTTGTGGATATGCCACGACTCTACTCACCAGTTGTGGGTAAGACGTGTGGGGGCTCTTTAACCTTACGCAAAGAACCACCCACAATTCCAACTTATAATACTTTTCACAATAATTTTCACAATTTAATTATCATTACCTTGTTTTCTTTGCCTCGTTTTCCGCATACAAAAATTTGAACAAGTGTTATAACCGTTAAGTTATGGCCCCTGGGCCACGTGTGTTAAATAAAATTAAGCGCAAACGGTTGCGTTACGACCCCGTTATTGGAGGCCAAACTCCTCCCGATAAACTTTCAAAAGTGAACAATAAAGTTCTGGAAAAATCTAAAATGTGTTCAAACACTAACTTTTTTCAACCACTTCAAAGTCTGATGGAAGACTCTCCTGAAATGGATCCGACCAATGACGAACAGTGCGCAGAACTTCCTAAAGAAACCGTTCCGCCAATTGTGGTATTAAAAACAACTAGTGCTCAAGTGCGTGATATTTTGAGCAACATTAAGATAGACAAATACTTAATCAAAAACATTTCGCTTGGGCAAAAAATTTGTGCCCCAACAATGGACATATACAACAAAATCAGAACCGAACTCTTACGGTTAAAATGTGAATTTTTCACCCACTCGCGAAAGGAAAATCGTCCATTAAAGGTAGTGCTATCCGGACTAGACTTAATTAGCAACGATATAGTGAAAAATGAGTTAATTGCACTCGGGATTAAGTGCCCAGGTGTTAAAACCATCACATTAAATCCGTCAACAAAAGCCCTGTACAAACACTGCTTGTACATCGTTTATATTCAACGCGGTACTGTTAAATTAAACGAACTAAAACGTAACTACTCCACCTTGTTAAAAACCATCGTTCGCTGGGACTTTAAAAAACATAATCCAGGTAAGGTCACACAATGTCACAATTGCCAGCTTTACGGTCACGGCTCGATGCATTGTCATATAAATAGCTTCTGTGCAATATGTTCGGGAAACCATAAAACATCCGACTGCAAAACGAATGAGGTCATCAAGTGTGCAAATTGTAGTGGGCCACATAAATCCACCGATCCAGAATGCATAAGCCGAAAGCAGTACATAGACATTCGCTGCAAATTATCCCCACGCGGACGTGGTAAAGGAAATACAACCTTCCTACAGCCTCCGAGTGACAAACAGCAGCCAGTGCCCGACCGATTATCCGTTGATAATTTTCCTCCACTACCCCGATCTGTGCGTCAACCTTCACTTCCTTCATCCACCTGGGCTTCTGGCCTCCATCAAACCCAGCAACCTTCCAACAGTGATACGACACACACGAAGAAAAATCCGTCAGAAACATTAACTAATGATAACCTGTTCTCATTTAGCGAGATAAACTCTCTTCTTAATGAAGTTGTAACCAAGCTGAGTGCTTGTCAAACTAAAGCTGACCAATTTAACGTCATTACTTCATTAGCTATTAAGTACATATACTCGGAAAAAACATGTTAAGAAACTCTCTTAACATCATAACTTGGAATGCGAGAAGCATCAAAAACAAAAAGCATGCATTTTTTAGTTTCTTGATAAATTTTAATATTGACATTGCACTTGTTTCAGAAACCTGGCTCAAACAAGACATTTCTTTCTCACATCAAAATTACATATGTTATCGCCTAGACAGGGTACATGCTAGTGGTGGAGGTGTCGCCATTGTTGTGAAAAAATATATAGAACATTCCTTGCGTCCTTCATTGCACCTTAAGTTAATTGAGGAAATTAGTATAGATGTAACATTAAGTGACAACTCCAAGGTGAGTCTTTTTTCGGCCTATTTCCCTGGAGGAAATAGAAACATTGAGAAATCTACTTACTTTAAGCGGGATCTGCCAAAAATTGTATAGAGTCAACACTCGAAACAAGGTAATTATTGGTGGTGATCTAAACTGCAGACATCAGTCGTGGAATTGTCTTAGGGCCAACAGCTGGGGTAACATTTTACTAGATGTTACTGAATCCAGCCCAAGTTTTTCCATACTTTATCCATTTCTCCCCACCTATATCCCAGCTAGTGCTAACAAGAACCCCTCAACTCTTGATCTATATATCACTAATATTCCAAATTACTGCACAGTACCATTAGCTCTAAATGCGTTAAGTTCAGACCACCTTCCGATCAGCCTCACAGTGAATCATACAGTAGTTGTAAATCGTACCAGTTTATACCACAACTATTCCGCCGCCAACTGGAATTGTTATAAATCATATATAAACACGAACTTGGTTCTAGGTGATACCAGCCTAAATTCTATAACCTGCAGCGAGCACATTGATATCCTATGTA
Source organism: Microdon myrmicae (assembly GCA_963931805.1). NCBI lineage: Eukaryota > Metazoa > Arthropoda > Insecta > Diptera > Syrphidae > Microdon > Microdon myrmicae. The sequence goes on from OZ007496.1 coordinate 75,577,650, forward strand.
ACAATTTTGTTTCTGTTATCAATAGAGCGGCCGATCTTGGGATACCTAAATGTTCCACTGCTCCAGCTGGTAAGGCACCGCTTCCTGAAAATATCTTACATCTGATTAGGCTACGAAACTCTGAAAGAAAAAAATGGCTGCGTTATAGAATCGATTGTTTTTTAGTTAATGCTAAAGTCTTAAATAATATCATTAAAAACGAAATCTCAACATATAGGAACAAGTGTTGGAATAAACACCTTTCCTCTCTTGACAAAGCAAGCAAACCGTTCTGGAAAATATCAAAAATTAAGAAAAAGAGAGGGTCAAGTATTCCTCCGTTTAAAGTTCAAGACAAGTTGTTTATTTCTTCAGTGGAGAAATCGAACCTACTTGCTAACACGTTTAGTAAGAACCACTCCATATCTATGCATCTAAGCGACGCGTATACTGAAGCTGAAGTTGCTAACACTATCCATGTACTTTCTCAAACACCAGCTGAAAGTACTTACGCAACTAATATCAGCAAAGTTAAAGAATTGATAAAACAATCGAAATCAAAAACGGCTGCGGGTCTCGATAACATTAACAACAAATTAATCAAAGCACTTCCACCTGCTGCAAGTAACTATTTAACGTTCATTTTCAACGCTTGTCTTAAGAATTGTTATTTTCCGGACTGTTGGAAAACAGCAAAAGTAATACCTATCCCGAAACCCGGCAAACTGAAGAACATCCGCGAAAGCTACAGACCTATTAGTCTACTTAGCTGTCTAAGTAAGCTCTTAGAAAAATCATTAAGGAAAGGATTGATCGTTTTGTGGAAGAGAATAACATCTTACCAAACTTTCAGTTCGGTTTCCGTAGTGGTCACAGCACAATCCACCAAGTCTTGCGCATTAAAAACCACATAGCTGGTAAATTCATCGACAAGGAGTCAACGGGACTGGTTCTTCTAGACATCGAAAAAGCTTTTGATACGGTATGGCACGATGCCTTGATTTATAAGCTACTAAAACGGAAGCTGCCAATACCGCTTATCAAAATTATCCAGAGCTTTCTTCGTTCGAGAAAATATGTTGTGAGTTTAGGAACCGACATACCCTCCACTCACCAAATCCACTATGGTGTACCCCAAGGCTCGGTCCTTGGTCCCATATTATTTACATTGTTTGTCGCAGATTTACCATGTCTAGGTGAAAACATTCAGGTAGCTATGTTTGCCGATGATACGGCCATTTTCTCTTCGGGTGCATTATTCACTAATGTCTACAACTCTTTGCAAGCAGCTCTTGACAAGCTAGCAGTATATTACAGGAAATGGAAAATAAAAATAAATGGTAATAAAACACAAGCTGTCTGGTTTTCGAGATGTAGGAAACACTGCTACCTACCAAATGGCACTAAACTCAGTAAGTGTGCAGTTGATATTGATTGGTCCGAAGACTGTAGATATCTAGGTATTATTGTAGATAAAAAACTTATCTTTCAAAAACACATCACTACCACAATTGACAAAATAAACAAAGTCGTAAGAGTTATGTATCCATTAGTGTGTAGAAAGTCAAAGCTTAGCATCGAAAATAAAATTATAATATTTGAAACCATTTTTCAAGCTATACTCCTGTACGGGGCTCCTGTATGGTGTAATTGTGCTCGCACACACAAAATAAAATTGCAAAGGTGTCAAAATAAAATATTGAAAATGTTGCTGAATTTGCCATGGCATTATTCGACACATGAACTACATGAAAACGCTAACGTTAAACCGGTAGAGTTCCTTATTGACAAAATTAATCGGAACTTCTTCGCCAATTGTTCTTTTTCTGACAATGTTCTCGTTTCCCGTCTTACGTTATCCTAAATCACTACATATGTACTCTGTCTATGAAAATTATATCGAGGTCATTACTATATAAAATAACCGGAAGCTCGTGCAATATTAGTCTTAAGATTCAAATAAGGGTTTTTTATTGTCATCATCATCATCATCATCGGCACTACAACCTGGAACCGGTCTTGGCCTTATTCAGCAAGTCCTGAGGCTTGTTAAATTTTCCATAATGATTTGTTTTTTCCGGGCAAGGTCATTAGTCTTGCGCCAGGTTTTTTATTGTAGTTTTCCCTTAATTTATTATTTGTTATTCATTAAAATTGTGCTATTGTCGTTATATAGATTTAAGATTATAGTTGTAAAGGAATTGCTTTCCTAAATCTCTTAAGTACTAGTTGTAAAATATACCATAAATGTAATTATCTACCAAATAAAAATTGAATTTAATTAAATGTTAATTTCTATTTTACAAATATCACTCTTACATTAACTTACTGGCTCTTCGCAAGCACTCTAAATTATACAGTATTTTTCTTATGCCTTTGGCGTACAATAACTGTTTTTATAACATGTCACAATAATTGATATGATTTGTTTTTTAAATGGATTCTAGTTTTTTTTTCTACGTCATGTACTATTTATAATTTTTTTTTTTTTTTTTTTGTAAAATTATATATACCCCTATATGCACGCAAAAAATAAAAAATTAAATAATGAATCAAAACGGACAAACATAAACAAGGAATACAAATAAAAATAAAAAAATAAACAATTAAAATCAAATCAAAAACGAAAATAAAAAAAAAAAAATTGGCAATTGGGGGTAGGGGGAAGAAAAGCGGGCGCCTAAGAGGCATACAATGTTTGGGGACGTGTAGTCCTTTCTTCGTCACTGATCCACCACCAGTTGGGATGGGATCGATCTTTTATTGATTTATCTCTTTCACCGATCACCATACTGAAACGCAGGCGGTATGGAAAATTCGAGATATCGTTATCGTGGAGAATTCGTTTATCTCTGGCATCACGGAAAGCGTGGTAAATAATAGGGACTTCGCGTTTGTCTTGGATAAGTCCATTTTTATCCAAGAAAGGGAACGCTTCTGGGGGAATGAACCCATTCTGGAGAGTACTCTCCATATACATATCATTGGGATAGAATGTTCATTCCGAGGCAGGAACGCAAACACTGCCTCTCGAACACCCGAAACTTCTCCATGTAAAATGGGGATATGTTGTACCATACCGGGCAGCCATACACCAATATTGGTCGAATGAGTGCTGAGTATGAAATTATTTTCACCTTGGGGTCCAGCAGACTACTACAGAAGAGTCTTCGTGTCGTTGGATATGCGTTTTTAGCTGCTGTAAGTGCAGCTGCTGTATGCTTATCAAAGTAAAAATACTGATCAAACCAGATTCTAAGGTACCTGACTACAGTTTTTACTTGTTGGGGAAGATTATTACTTCCCGCAATAGAAAATGTTTTCCAATTCCGTTTTGTATTCCTTGATGCACTGGACAGGGGCGTTCTGAATAGGATAATCCCTGTTTTTTGGAAATTTATTTTTAATTTCCACTCGTCGCAAAGCCGTTTGATCTTGTTGAAATCATCTTGCAGAAGTCTGTTGATAACTTCAATATTTTCTCCAGATCTATACACCACAATGTCGTCGGCATACGCAATTGCATGGTTGAGAGAACCCACTAGACCACTAGTGTAAATGTTAAATAATATGGGAGAATTCACTGCTCCCTGTTGTAGACCGTTTTTGATGTAGAAAGTCTTGTTAGAGATTATATCTCCACATTTCACTACAAATTTTGTACCCATTATCATATCGTAGATAATGCATAATAATTATTCGGGCATACCTAGATATATACCAGCCCTTCTAACCATACGGTGTCGAAAGCCTTTTCAAAGTCAACCAAACAGGCCCCTGTGCATTGTCGCTTCGTCTTGTTCCATTGTATGTCGGAAACAAGTTTTGTCGCAGCATGAACTGTGTCATGTTGCGAACGGAAACCAAACTGATTGTTTGGAATAATACCATTTTCCTCACACCAGTTAGTCAATGATTTATTTATAATTTTCTAGAATATCTTGCTGATGTTCGGAAGCAAACTAATCGAGCGAAGATTGGCTGGATTGCTCCTGTCCTTGCCCTTTTTGGGGATGGGATGGACTACTGCAGATTTCCATTGGGTTGGATAATATGCATTATTTAGAGCGTTATTGAACAAAATAGTGTAAACCTTCACTACTTCAAGAGGTAAATGCTTTAGAACAATGTTTGGAATACTATCTATTTCAGAAGATGTTTTGTTCTTAGTCGATCTAAGAATGTCCGTCAGTTCATCTTTGTGTACAAATATACTAGTGTTTAGATCTCTAAGCGGGGGAATCCGCTCTATTATTTTCACTAAAGATAGTGAAACTTCGACTTAAGAGACGCCAATTGTTAAGTTCATTGCGTAGCGAAATATGTTTTTGGAGAGCCCTATTTTCCAGGTCAAGGTTAGAATGAGCCGATTCGTTCAATCTATACACTGCTTCGAAACAAGCGCCAATTGAGTTCGCCTTTTTTTGCGGATCCTCGACTATTATGAACTCTTCGTTAGAGTTGATGTGTTCCAGGGTAAGTCCTGCGTTCAGCAGAGTTTGACAATTCTCGGGAGTCCGTGGAACTCGCAGACATGGGATGTCATTATAATCTTTTCTTCGAAAGACTTTATTTATTTGTGGGAACGTATTCGGCCCACTAGCTTTAATGGCTTGAATTTTCTTGTTCCAGTCTTCATTAATTACTGATCTATAGTTGTCACGGATCAGTTTTTGAAGATTTTTAATTGGTGACTTAATTGTTTTTATTTCCTGGCTATTTGGATCGCGGAATTGTCTGTAGAGCAGTTTTAACTTAGATAGCAGAATACTCTTTTGCCTATACAGCTCGTCGACCGTTGCGTTTCTGTACCGGTTTGTATGGCTCTCCATGTAAGACACTTTTGGGATAGAACGGTTCATTGTATTAGTAACAATGTTGTTCATCGTCGAAAGATAATGATCAATTTCGTCATTATGAAGATTTCTGTCAGTTGGTGGATCTATGCCATTGGAGCGTAATTCTTTTTTTATTATCCGATCAAAGCGCGACCAGTGTGGTTTTCCGAAATTAAACGAATGTATCTGTTTATATTGCGCAAGTAGTAAGTGTTCGTTTGGGAAATGTATTACCGTATAATTTTTTTTTTTTTTTGTGCACCACCGTGCTTCCGGTTTCCCGGAAAGAGTGGGCTACCGTGGTTGTCTTTCATGGATGTGTCGAACTCGTGTATATTTGTTTTTCCGAAGAAAATACCGAAGGTGTTACCGCACGATTATATTGAGCCACTAGCGACGTAAGTGTCTTTACACATGCGAGAAAAACACTATTTGCTAAAAGTCAATTGGATAAGACATTTAAAATTTAAACACAATTACTGCTTTGGCAAAAAGGACATTTAATTCTCGGATTTAATGGATGTCCTAACAACTTTTGAGAAGCTCTTCTCCTTCCGTAGGTTACTTACTAACTCTCCTGCTCGACTCCCGTCAAGTCACTTTCCCAACTGTTCACCTTCTCACTTCAAAATTCTAATTTTCAAATATCTTTATGTTCTCTTGAAGGTCAAGACGCATCGCCACCTATCGTTTAATCCTTTGTTGGGGTCTTTCTTTGTGTTAGCCATCTGGCCAATGCAAACAAGAATTTTCGTGCATTTCAAATGGGTAGCACAAGATCCGTGGAAATTGGTTGTTAGTTTAGGATCTGGAATCCGTGTCTATTAGCAAATCATAAAACATCTGGTATGTGAGAATATGATGTTTATGATTGCTAGAATGTGCGTGTCGGCGTATCGTGCCTTTGTGCACTTTTAGGTTTTGGATCTTGTAGGGTTTTTAGGTGCTAATTGCTTTTAGCATACATGGGAAAATAATGCATAATGCTGTTTGATTTTAGGAAATAGAATCGAACAAATGCATTGAATTGAATAAATGAATTTGAATTCAGTAAATGGGAATTTGAACGTTTAGTTCAATTTGGTTTGACAATGTTATGTTGGGAATATCAAATGGATTTTCTTATAGGTGGGAGGAAAATGTAATGTGGGAGGAAAATGTAATATGGGACAAAAATGGTAGGGCTTCTTGGAGCACTACAACGGCACCAAGTCCATAATGATCGCTATCGTACTCGATTGTACGAAAACAATTACCTAATAATTGCAAGAACGAATTTCCTCTTGGATATGACGGCGTACTTGTAGCGTACAATTCTAGTTTATGTTCGATAGCGTTTGCTTGCCACCAGTCGAACAACACATTGCCTCTTGTGTTTGTGATAAGGTTACCCCAAGTACTGTGCTTGGAATTGAGATCTGCCACCATAATGAAATAATTATTTTCCGAGTCTAACTTGTATCTTCGAAAAGGGGTATCAAGTTCATTGATAAACTGTATACACCGTGGAGCTTCGGGAGCATAAGCAGAGATTACATATGACTTTTCAAAGGGATATCTATAACGAAGGCTTCTAGTTCTTGGAACCTGTATACATCTCTACTGTAAACCACTTTATGTTGTAGACCATTTTCAACTAAGACAGCAACCCCGCCCCCCTGAGTGGAATTTGGACGATCTCGTCTAATTGCTTTATAATTTGGGTAGCCCAATTTGTGCCTTTGATTTAGCTTAGTTTCGCTAGCCAAAAGGACATATGGGCGATCAGCTTCCAGCATATTGCTGAGATTATACCTTCTTTTCATGCGGATTAGTGAATTAACATTCACAGCAATAATTTTTAGGGTTAATTCAGTCGCAGTGGATGTTATGATTAGAGTGTGGGTTCGTCTGGAAACAGGGTCGAATATATAATGTCCGTTCGAGCCACTTGTTCCGTCCGTTTTTTTTATATCTTTTCGAATTTTTTATCAAACGCAGCAAACTGTCCTTGTATGGACAGTAATATTGCTGTTATATCAGTTTGTGCTTCCGGAGCAGGCGTTTTAATGATATTACGTGACTGTTCTAAGATTGGTGCATTTTTTACTCCACCTGCCATTTGGGCGTATGACACACTTGGTGCTACGAAGTTGTTGTAAGAGCGAGTTTTCATCCTTTCCTCTTCTTCAACTTGCTTCTTTTTGGCTTCCACCTTTGATTTTAGTTGTTGGTACTCAGGGCAACCTCTAAAGTTAGCAGCATGACCTGAGTTGTTACAGAGGACACAGGATTGTTTATTTCTATCAGGAAGCTGTTCTTTGCCCAATGGACATTCTCGAATACATACAAATACATATTACAATTCGCTGCCACATACCCGAAGCGTTGACTGCAATACGCGGTCGCACTTCTTTATTCTCTCCCAACTTATTGTTTGGTGAATAATGTATTTAATATATCTAAGTCCATCAATTTTACTATTGGGGCTTAGCGACACAATGAAGAAAGGCAACCTACGGTTGCGATTTCTAGAATTTGCTGTAGATGGTTTCACACCTGTAAATTTCAAGGTATCGTTTTCGAAGCTTTTTAGTTCTTCGAGCACCTCTTCGGGAGTAAAGGAAGGGTCAACTCCTTTGAGGAGCATGGAGACTGTTTTCTCCGATTTAGGGCGTACGTGTCGTACTCGCTTTTCGATTTCCCTAATGCCGATTTAATTTTGCTATAGCCTTCTAAATCCTCGCATGTTAAACTTATCTTAAAATTATTTATTCGTTTTGTTTTAAAAGTTTTGCATGTCAACTCACCCAATTTTATGAGATCCTTTGTCTCCATGTAGCTGATGTAGATAGGAGGTACTTTCTCCCTTTTTTTGACTGGCACTTGCTGAGATGTTTCCTGCCATGTGTCCTGCTGTTAGTGTGATTCCTGCTGTTGGTGTGATTCCTGCTGTTGAATTTCCTTATCTTGTCGTGTTTTCTTTGCCTTCGTGGGTTGTTGTTATCTTTGAACAACAACAATTCTACCATTTTCGATTTTCGCTCGTTCTGGGTCAGGTTGTTTTTTAGTTAAACAACTTCCTCCATTTGTCTATCCAGTTCTTCTTTTTTACGACTAATCTCATGGATGAGTCTGTTGAGGACCTCGATTTGATTGCTAGCGTCTGCATTTGTTTCGCTGACAGCTAGTTCTTTGAATTGGCTTCCAGCCCCTGAGTACTGGCCACCATGGGTGTTGTCCGCGTCATCGCTGGTTACAATCGACGTGTCTGTATTCTTATTTTCATTTGTTCTAAGGCGTTTAGCCTTTAGATTTACGTCTGAATTTTGCCTTCTCCGAGGCGCCATTTTGGCATCCATTTGTTTTCCGTCCATATTATGGACCGCGTGTTCTCACTTTTTTGTTCGCGCCCTCACACGTAAACACCGTTAACGTGTTACTCAAACACTTTTTGTATTAAACTTGTTCTTCGTTCTCTTTTGTTTTATTCTATTTATTTATATTTACTTTGCCTTGACCGTTTCTATCACTCTAATTTATTTGTTTATAAATAGTCTTTTTATAACACTTCAGCCAGTCGCGACTCATGGCACCAATACTGCGACTCGGGGTGTTGGTCTTCTCAGTGTTCCCCATATCGTCCTCACGCCCAGGAATATAATCCTTCCGTCGGTTCCCGGATACACAGCTTGTACTTCTCCGCGGGACCAAGTACTTCGGGGTAGTACGGAATCCACCATCAGGACTACATCTCCATTTTCTGGATCGGTGGTGTCTCGTCCAGAGATCCTTCTTGGCATCAAGGTTGGTAGATATTTTTGGCAGGTGTTCACTGTAGTTTGACACTTTGGCGGTAGTATTTTGGTATATTAGTTGTAGGAGTGTTCCGCCGAACACTGTTCAATACTTACGCGGAGCGGAAAACAACACACAAGTAAAACACGGAGATATGAGTTTTGTCAGTGACAAGTAAGAACGTTTATTTTTCACTTTAAACTTTACCTACTTTAGGATAAGCCAGCGACAATCTACACTCTATTATTCGTATGTCACTCTAGCGTTGTTTGTTTGCTGTTACTGTGTACTGTTACTTCGTACTACTCGTATTCGCATATACAAATATTTTCCTTTCTTTCGCACGACAACACACGTTAATCTAGACACACGTCACTTTCGAATATTCTTGTTTCTTACGCACGGCAATACACGTTAATTTTGTCTTTTCTAAATTTTGCTGCGCGGATACCTCCTCGTCGGAGTTCTCTAACCGTACTCGTTTCGACCTTCTCGGTGGGGTTCTCTGTCCCGCTGCTCTCCTGGACGGATGCTCGATATAGACTATTTGTATCTATCCTAAAAATATCCCATTCGCAGTACTTCCTCGCCTCTGAAAAAGAAGTAAATGAAAGTATCTGTTAGCAGCATAAAATTTCCCTTTGCATCTCAAAAGGAGAATTTCCCATCGGATCTGAAAAAGGAGAAATCCTCTTCGTGATCATTATCATTACATTCGTTGCTGGTGGTCGGTATCTTTTTTGCTTTTGTTTGCAGATCGGATGCCGCCGCTTATTCTCCGATCTTTCCGTGGTTTGTTTGAACTGCACATCTGGCATGCGGCAAAGGATCGCCTGCATTTCGGATGTGTACACGGACTATGGGATGTAAGGCTTTGTTTTCCTTTTCCATCATCAAAATCTATCTGGGATAGTGTTATGCGTTTATGATTGTTCGCCTGCTATTCAGCGGCGCAACGAATCGTTTGTTTGCGCAAGTGTGCCTTAGCATTAGATCATGCGGGGGATTTAGGTGCTAATTCCATTTAGCTACCCGAGAATGTATCCCTTGTTCGGTTTACTTACCGACATGGTATTTCGTGGGAAAACATCGCGTTGCTGCCCAGGCTGGGTGATCGATTTACATGCGATGCTCTCCCGCATTGTTTAGATGCGATGCTTGCTGCCTTTTTGGATTGGGGTAGAATACCATGTATGGATGCTTTGAACTCGATATTGGAAGCTTTTAAACGTTAAGTTCCTTGGTTTTAAATATCGGGTTCAACGTTGTTACAATTTCGTATAACCTTGGTTACGGGTATGATCACCGGCTATTGGGACACGAGTCTGTGGGCACGTGTAATGGATAGAGGTAAGTATGTTCCTTGGCGGAAAGGACATCTTAACCTATAGTTAGTTGTGGTGGTTCGTAGAACCGCTACATATTCTTTAATCCATCTTGTTCAGAAATGGTCCGTCAGCCGATGCGCTGTTCTCCAGCTCGCTCTACCAATAAGGTCATGGTCATCGAATTCATCAGGTGCCATTGCACCGCAAGAACGTCCCAGCAGGATATGATTCGTCCCAAGGTTTTCTTCGTCGTTCGTCTCCGTGCTAACTTGGATAAGTGGGCGTGAGTTGGGGGCATGTTCCACTTCCATCGTCAGGGTGTTTAGCAACTCCTCTGCCGGCGCCCTAGAGTGTAGAACGGCAGTAAAGGCCATTTTTACTGACCACGAGAGCCTTTTCAAGGCTTCCCCCACACTAGGGCACCCAGGTGGAATGAACTTCTACTTGATCCTACGTTCGTTGCCCGACTCTTCCAATTCGTTACTCGCCCCGGTGAAGTTGGTCCCCTTATTGCTCCATATTATCCTTGGAATTCCTCTTATGGCGGCTATCCGCGGCAGGGCCATAATCATGGAACTGGCGCTGAGAGAATTAGCCAGCTCCAAGTGCACAGCTCTCGTGGTTAGACATGTGAACAGAACTCCCCGGCGCTTCTCGGTTCTTCTTCCAACGGTAGCCTGCATTGGCCCGAAGAAGTCCTCTGCGGCGTTAGTGAACCAGTGTTGATGGTGGTACAGCCGTTCGATAGGTAGATCTCCTATGGGTGGCACTTGAGGGACGCTTTTTTGAACTCTGCACCATTGACATCGATGTAACACTCCCTCTGTCGATGTTCGTAGCCCCAAGACCCAGCATATCTGCCGAATCTCGTTCAATACAGATGTGGTGTTGCCACGAGCAAACTTCCTATGGCAGCGGTCGATCAGGGGGCGACTCAGTCAATGTTTTTCATCCAGTATGATTGGATTTCTTTTACAGCCGTCGATTTTTATTTTCCTCGTTCGAGACCTTAGATTTATCATGCCCTTTTAAAGGTGGCCTTTATGAACGAACATCAATACCATTGTCCCTTATTTTGTACCATACTTAATTCTCATTGATGACTTAGTTGACCAACAAATAAATATTGCAATCAGATACACACTCCTTTGTGTAGTCAATGTTATCATCGTATAGGTCGAAAAGCGAATTTCTTTTGTAATATTTAGCCCTTACGCCATCCACTGGGTTGAACAATATTTTTAAACAAGCGAAAGATGAATTAAAATGTGTCCATTTTTATATTATACTTTCTGCTGCCAGATACGCTCTGGATTTTATATTATGTCCTTATTCTAAATAATTTCCTTTTGGGGTCAAACTAACACCCTTGAATTAATTGGATTTCATTCTACCTCTAGAGACTTCCCCTCTTCAATAATATGCAAAATAATAAATCTTAATTGTATCTTTGCGAAATACAACTGCATCAGAGGTGGAATTATATCTTGATCGTATCCGTATTGCTGTTTTCTAATCAAAACAGATGATTGACATAACCACGAATATTGCAAAGGAAGAGAAGAACAGTTACGCTCCTTACAACTACGTTTCAACTACATTATTTGCTACTTTGCTTTCACAATTCTATACCCAAGCATGAATAAGAGGATTTTGCTGGACAGCCAGTGGCAGATTTGTCTTCTTTGAGGTGGAGGACCTCGTCCACCAAGTGCATTTACCAGATACTACAAATTCAACTGCTTTCAATATGGCAATCTTAAACTGCGTTCTTGTTAATTTTCCTGAATGTTTCCTTAATTAAGCCAAGAAGTCTCTTTTGATGCCGTTGAAAATGAAGCACTTTAATGAAGGATACTGGTGGGTGCAATGATACTCTAGGTGCACTTTGCAGAATACACCCAAAATGAGTACAGCTAAGCAGATATTTCCATTACGGTGGTCCCGTAAAAACAAAAGCCGTTTTAACATTTGGTCTACTGAGCATGTGTTAAATTCGGCATGCACGTTTTAATTAAATATGAATCAGCTTCGTTTAGATTATGCTCAAGCGAAGATGCAGTGGCAAATATTTTTAGATTATAAAACCAGTAATGGAAGCCGAGTCACAAGTCTCAATAGAATATTTGCATTAGAGACTTATTGATATTGATATCGATCGCCTTCTTATAATCGTATTACTAAGGTTAATTTACGGCTAGACTGGGACGCCGATGAAGTAAGAAGAATAGGTAAGAGGAATAGGGTGCTACTGTTATTATTATTATTATTTATTGGCCTGTAGGAACCCGGAAGTTCATGACCTCACCGACTCGGCTTCGCCATCGTTCCCTGTCCTGGGCACTCTCATTCGCCCCGATGTCCTCAAGGTCAAACATAACATTGTCCTCCCATCTCCGTCGCGGCCGTCCTACCGGTCTCTTTCCCGTTGGTCTACCGTCAAGAATTCTATGCACGGTCCTATCGTTCCCCATTCGCGCCACGTGTCCGGCCCATCTTAATCTTCGCGACTTGATTACTCTCACTATTGTGGGTTTGCGATATAGCTCTTCCAATTCGTGGTTATGGAGTTTCCTCCATTGTCCTGCCTCCTCGTCATACCGATCCTCCGATCCACGCCGTACCTCCAAATATACCCCTTAAAACTTTATTCTCGAATACGCGGAATTTGTTTTCTTCCCGTTTTGTGAGAGCCCATGTTTCGCATCCATATAGAACAATCGGCATGATTATGGTTCTATAGACACGGAGCCTTATGTTACGTGATAGCAGTTTGGATTTCAGCAGTTTACTGACTGCGTGCCAACTAGCGTTGCCGGAATGCACCTGCTCTAGCCGTAATCATGTATTTTGTTTTGTCTTCATTTATTTCTAGGCCCACCTCTTCTGCCGCTTACATGATGATTTCACAGTTTTTACTAACAGTCTCTAGGTTATCGCCCAGAACGGCGATGTCATCCGTATATACGAGCACTTGTGTGACGCCGTTCAGGGATGATCCGGCCATGTTGTCGTCTTGTACCTTTCTGATGACATACTCGAGACACGGTGATAGACCATCTCCCTGCTTTAGTCCGTCCCGGATTTCAAATGGTTCTGAGAGGTGGTTTTCTATTCTGACTCGCCCTTTGTTTTCGTTTATGCAAATTTGAATGAGGGCGGCATATTTTTTTGGGACTCCCAGCTCAACTAGAATATGCTAGTCTCTGCCTTGCGACTGAGTCGTAGGCTTTTTTGAAGTCAACGAACAGTTGGTGAACCGTCTCTCCGTATTCCCACTTCTTTTCCAGCAGTTGTCTTATTTTGAACATTTGATCGCTTGTTGGCCGGTTCCTACGGAATCTACATTGGTAGTGTGGTGTTTAACGTGGTATGGCAGAATACCGGGTGCCACCGGGGCACAGGTCCACCACGCTTGTCCAACCGTCTTCTTTCGTCCTCTGACTCCTTGAATTAAAACGCCGACTGTTCTCTATTTGTCCTCACTTTTATTTACTTATATTACTTATTAACTAAATGTTCACATCGGATTTTGTTTGTGATGATTCGGTACACAATGTAAATAATTTAAATTAAACGCTCGAATTCCATTTGTAATTCAAATTCGATACACAATGTAAATAATTTAAACTAAACGTTCACACTCTATTGATAATTCGGATTGGGTATACAATGTAAATAATTTAAATTAAGCGTTCACATTCTACTGGTAGTTCAGATTCGGTACACAATGTAAATAATTTAAATTAAGCGTTCACATTCTATTGGTAATTCGGATTCGGTACACAATGTAAATAATTTAATACACCGTATGTAACCCGGCGCTAGTGGCTCTTCACCGGTCCCAATCCACTGCAATTCCAGACTGATCGCTTAAGTAAATCCCTTGGGACGCCCCAAGAGGGATGTAAATTAACGTGAGGCCGCAACCTGCCCTCACGGAATCCGAATCGCGATTATTCTAAGTTCATCGAAGCGATAGAATACCACGTACTCAATCATCGCTTCGATGACTGTAGCGGTCCCGCCAAACCCTACGGTCTACTTACCTGAAAAACCCCCATAACTACTACCCAACTCCCTTTAGTTTGCTAATGCAACAGTATTAGTAGCTGTAAATGCTTCACGCATTATATAGATCACCATCTATAATCTTAAAATCACTATAAAGAAAACTTACCTTTTCATGCATCCCTTCGCATACAATTTTCCGTAGGATTTCTTTGTTTGCTTATTTGGTATTCTAAACCAATTCGTTACCAGACAAATTCCTGAAAATAAAAACCCTCGGTTCACATATCATGTAACCATTCCAGCCAGAGATAATTATCATGGCGTCGCCTATTCCTACCTTCATTCATGTATACGATAAATTTCTTTATGTATACATTGGCTGGCGACGTTTTTCTCCCAGCAATAAAATTTCCTAACTCGCACAGTGTGCAACCCAAAACAAATACGCATTCCGCGTCCCTTGGCATCAATTCAAATCCAAGCATAATCAATGCAAATCGGTATTCAATACGTACCCTTACTAGCGATGCCATAAACACCATTTCCCTGTAACCTAGCTAAAACCAATTAGCACATTTTCACATCGGATCATTGTCTCTTTGTTTAGCCGCACATGTTCCAACAAATATTCCATTGGCATCCGCCGATTTCGGTTTTATTTGCTTTACCGAAATCGTATCCTAGGAATGCACTTTATGTCTTTCTTTGTACTAGGCACACATACCACCATGGTCACGGTGAACGAGTGAGCTCTGAACGAGCAAGATATCGTTAAGTCGTAATTCAATCTCCGTGGCGGTCGGATCGCCTGCCGTCCACCGTACCGGCGCGGTACGGTGGATTCTCTAGAAGTCTTTTCTCCCTTCGCTCCCCGGTGTAGTGTGTACGTTCGAGCGTTTCAATGAGGTATATTAAAAAGCGCGAATTTATATTCCAAACAAAATGGTACAATCAGTTTAAGTACTTTGAACAACTTGAATTAGTATTTTTGACAATTGTTTTAGTCTTAGTGTTAATTAATAAAAAAACATCATCGTTATAAATTACACTCAGCGTGTTCATTAATTCCTCCTGTGTGTGGCGTTTTTCTCTTGGCGAACATTTTACTGTGTGTTATCCTTTTTTTTACGTATCCTGTGTTGGTCTTTGGTGTTTCCTTTTGTGTCGGCGGAACTACGGATGAACCTTCGTGCGTGAACAATTTATGATGGAGGAGGAAGTGAACCAAGTACCCATGCTGGTACATACTTCCTCCCCACATGACCATATTTAGTCATTCTCCTTTTCGAAATTGTCCTACCAAAAAAAGGGTTGAAACACACACACGATGATCCTTTTTGCTGCTGATCGCGCGTGTCGCCCAGCGTGCGAACCATAGACTTGAAATTAAATAAAAATAAACACATTCGCAGCTGGGGCGAGTCATCCTGAAAAGGGTTAGATGTGCTTACACGATCAACGCGTGCATAAAGCATTATACCGATCGTGTATATTACATTTCCATAAAAGGATATGTTTATCCGACCAGCACTGTGTGGAACATTCACGCTGATCGGGCGCGCGTTGCCGGCGTCCTCTGGTATGAATTGCGATGCACGTGTGTGCGAAAAATGCTTTCGTCTTGTGTGCGTGGGCAACGTCAAGGAATTATGTCGGCTACGTGATGTTGTACCGAGCCGTATTTCAGGGGCATTTCACTGATGCCAACAAGCTCGCTTGTCGATCGATGTAAGTATAGACGACAACAAAAAGGAAGAAATATCTCCTGTGGTATGTGGTAGACACATTAGGAGGTATCTCTTTGACACGGTTTGGGCAATGTTGATTGCTGTTTTTGCAACCGTTTTGCTTTTAAGGAACATGGTGCGTCTCGTACGACTATGCCCGTGTGGTAAATGTCCGTTTTTGCTGATGAAATTTCATATCAGCAGGCATTATGTTTCACGGGTTTTTCTGTGGTTATTGGTATGACTAAGGCAGGTAAGTAGACGCTTTTTATGAACTAGGACGCGCGTGGAAATGGTTACCTGGTGGTAAATAAGCAGGTAAGTAGTGGCGTTCGGAAGATCCGCCACAGTAGTCTCCCAGTATCTCTTCTGCGTACAGTGTGATTCTCGCCAGAGTGACATTTGTTAATATTTTGTATGCGGTTGGGAACAATATTCCTCTGTATTTTTCGCAGTCATATCTGTCGCCTTTTTTGAAAATGGGGATGACTATTGAGGTTTGCTATTCTTCCGGAGTGACTTCCTTATCCCATATTGTTTGGATGAGCTGGTGGATCTTTCGAGCGGTTGCCTCTCCTCCATGCTTCACAAGCTCTGCGGGTATGCAGTCGACTCCGGGAGCCTTGTTGTTTTTCAATCGCTTTATTGCGTCTACAACTTCGTTGAGAGACGGCTCTGGGGTCTGAGGCTCGGCTGTATGTACGCTTGGTGCATTTATCTGTGGTTGATGGGTGCGTACATTGAGCAGGTTATCAAAGTACTGCTTCCATCTTCTCACGACATTGTTTGATTCTGTGACCAGACAGCCGTTTTTGTCTCGAATTATTTTGGCTCTCCCTCGGTAGCCATTTATAATTGAATTGATGCCGACATACATACCTCTGATGTTCTTTGCCCTAGAATTTTCTAGACATTTTTCGATCCGAGTCTTTTCCCATTCGCGTTTTTTGCGTTTGAAGAGCCTCATTGTCTCTCTCCGAATTGACGCGTATCTTGCTGCGTTGACTTGATCATATCTTTCTAAGTGGATCACTCTGAGGCGTTTACGTTCTACGATCTTCGCCCTGCACTCATCGTCAAACCAAGGTTTGGACTTAATTGTTTTCTTAAATCCTAATACTTTTTGGGCTGTTAGTTTGATTGTGTCTCTGATCGATGTCCATTTAGTGTTCACACTATTAGCTTCCTCTTCCTCACTGCTCCACATTCTCTAGAATGCTAAATCGATTCGTTAGTTCGTCTCGATATTCAGCCCTTTTGCGTAGGTCTTTCAGTTTATCAGTGTCGAACTTTTTGCTTGTCTCCCGTGACTGCCTATGTGGGTTTGCCGCGAGGCGACTCCTGATTTTGCCAATCACTAGAAGATGATCGGAGTCGCAACCTGCTCCTCTATATGATCTTACGTCAAGGATATTCGAGTGGTTTCTTTTGTCTGTGACGAAGTGGTCCATTTGGTTACGCGTTACGCCGTCGGGTGATATCCATGTGGCTTTATGAATTTCCTTGTGCTTGAACATCGTGCTTTTTACTAACAGATCTTTTGAGGCTGCGAACGTGATAATTCGGATTCCATTATCATTTGAAACGTCGTGTAGACTTTCTTTACCTATAGTTGGTTGGAAGATATCTTCCTTTCCAATTTTCGCATTGAGGTCGCCGAGGAGGATTTTAACATCGAATGATGAGATCCCATCAAATACTTCCTCCAGGGTCTCGTAGAACGTGTCCTTCGTTTCTTCGTGCGCACATTCTGATGGGGCGTGTACGTTTATAAATACATAATTGTACCATTGGCCCTGTATTTTTAGCACAGACATTCGGTCATTAATAAATTTCACATATTTCACATGGGGCGTAATCTTCTTGCTTATGATGAAGCCGGTTCCGAGGTTATGTGTATCGGTACCTCCACACACCAGTGTAAATCCGTTGGTTTCGATTACTTGATGTGGGAGTTGGACTTCCTGAAGCGCGGCGATGTCCATTTTATATTGTTTCGTGTTTTCTACGACCGTCTGTATCGCGCCTGGTTTATATAACGTTCGAACATTCCACGTGCCAACACGTACATCCCGCTTTTTCCGTTTTTCCCTACGTCTTCTTTTTGCCGAGTCGGTGTTTTCCTGATGATTTGTTTCCTTATGGTGGTGTTGGCTCATCACACCTACGCCTACCGGGTTTTTTGTGAGATTGTTTTTTGTGTATTGATCATTCATTTCATTGGATCACTCTGTGGTTTCAAATGGTCCGCCATATCAGAGCCCCTCTTTGATATGGTAAGGTCTGCTTACTGCTCTGATTCGACCCGGTGTCAGAGAGGCGCCGTTATAATACAGCCGGCATACCCCTGGCTGCAGACCATCCGATGGGCACCGTGACGCGTAACACCCTGAATTAAGGGTGGTAGATAAAAAAAAAAAGAGCACAAAGTTTTTCGAATCTTTCTTTGTTAGACAATAAATGAGAAGTAAAGCCGCAAATACAGTCCTGCCGCCGAAAGGCAAATTGCAAAATAGTCTTATTATGTTTAGCTTAGAGCGTCTGCGTAGGGCCAGTAAGTTATAATATAAGATAATTAAGCTAGAATTTAAGAATTTTTTTTTCTAGCATTTAAATTAGATACGGGTGGGGGTTCTCCACACCACATGGAGAACCAATCCACAATTCCAACCAACCTTGACCGCTAACAGCGCGTCACCCCAACACAACTCCCCATGCAAAATCCGCAATAGCATACATCCCAAACTTTGCAATAAGACACACTCCAAAACCAGCAACAGAATACATTCTAAATCATCCCCGCATACATTTTCCCAAAATTGCTTCGGTCAATTCTTTACTTAAGTTATATTCCTTCCTTGCGACACAGCAATCTTAATTTCCCCGGAAATGCATATGCTGTAATAAAACGCATATTCAAACCTACAACGAAACGTTAACCATCACCACCAACTACACCGAGCCGCATACATTTCCCCGCAACTGCTTCGGTTAATTCCTTATCTGAATTGTATCCCCCGCTTGCACCCAAGCAATTCCAATTTCCCCCGAAAACTATTTCGGTTCCTATTCTACCTAAAAGATGTAAAACCACATCAATTCCCTACAATAAAACCGTATGCATTTTCCCCAAAAACCACTTCAGTTCATTTCCTCCTTAAACTATACTTCCCGCTTGCAACCAAGCGACAGCTGATTTTCCACGAAACGATCACAACGATCAAGACCCTTGATCATACTTGGCTATGCCGCCGAAACCAATTTCCCGGTATACACAACCAACTGTATTCCCTATGCAAGTATAGCAATCCCTTTCAAGTTCCGAGTAAGTGGCAGTAAGATTATTTAGCTATGACTCCACTGCCACGGCGCGATGAACTTTTTCTTGGCTTTAACCAGTCAGTCGAGTCACAATCATCGTCGAGCGCACATCGCTCACCAAGCTAAAACAAGTCGAGATCAAACCGCCACCGGGGCCGGATGCATATCGAGGAGTCGCCTTTAACAAACCCGGGGTGTCGTGCTGAGCCGCTGAATTCGATTTTGCTCCCCTGTTTTGTTTTGCATTAAGTTAAGACTCGATTTTCGGGCCAAACAAAATTAAACGAAAGTAACATTATACATAGTAAGTCCCCAAGCGTGGGCGACCTAACTTTAAATGAACAAGATTCTATTGTGTAATATATTATGAAGTTTTGAGCCTAGTTAGTCTATGTTTTAGTGCAATTTTTACCAATTTAATTAAGCTAACCTGTTCCTCCACACTAAAGTGGATCGCTTTGTAAATATATTGACGATAATAAAAATAAAAAGATACTTAACAATAAAACCTTCCAGTGAGTTCTCATTTATGCTTGGCTCCCTTTGCTGAACAACGTACGGCGGAACTTTTGATTGTTGGGGAATAGGAGTAACCGGTGCCCGTGCCGGCTCGCAACAATTCCTATAACCCCACAAATGAAATAAAAAACGATGCAAAAATGAAAAATGAAAAATGAGATAGCCAATGGTTTACATTCGATACTTTGTTTTAAGATCGAAAATGATGATGTCTTCGCTTTGATGCTGACGCTTGCGGAGATAGGAGATGAGCAAAGAGGTGATTCTTTATCCAAGTTTTGCGTCGATTCGACTTCTGTTAGGTAACCGGCTGGATTTTTGCATTTGATTTAGTGCTCATTTGTTGCCTGCTGTTCCGATGTTAATAAACATTTCACTATGATTCTTGGCTTTGTCTTGTGCCTTCAGCACGATCGTTGTTGTTGCTCGTTGTTGATGTTCACTGGGCATATACATGCATTTGAAAGACGAATTGGTATTTTAAACAAACGTCAATTGAGTTACTCTCAGCGAGGGGCTTGATGCAAAGGAAGATCCTCTAGTTTGCCGTTTTGTATGTGTCCAAAGTTCAGACAACTTAATTGATGGAATATTCTGGTCTAAACGCACGAATTTAAGGCAATTTTTGAAGTGCTGTAAAAAAAAACGATCAATATTTTTAGTATTCATTTTTTATAGGATGTTTATTAATATTTCAAGAATACAGTAAAAAAAATTTAATGTAAAAAATTCAAAATTTAAAAAGTTAGCAGCTGATGAAGTGGGGCATCTCAAAAAGTTGACACGCGACCATACCCACGATTCACCCCTCCTAGCAATCTAAAAAAAAAAAAACGTTATTAATTTACAGAAATGCCTCTATCAATGGAACTAAAAAAATTGAAAAAAAAAAACACTTTTTTTAAGAAAATGGTGACTGCTTGAAAAAAAAATTTATTTTTGTATCACTTTTTTTAGTTTTTCGAAGTTTTTAAAAATAGTTAACATTGAAATTTGGGGATGAGGATAGTTCATGCAATAGAAAAGCCTATAAAGAAGACATATACTAAATATGAGGTGAATCGGTTCAACAGAACTTGAATCGTGGGTATTGTTTTAAAAAAGACAGTTTCGAGAAAAACTGGTTTAAAGTTTCACGTAAAGTCAAAGTCAAAAAAGTCAAAGTTGCGTCAGAAAAACAGCCATACCTCCGAAAATAATTTGAATTTTCTAAAATCTGTTGTATTTCAGAATACTACCCTTATTCGCTTTAACACTAATCTCATGTCCTTTCTAACACAACCTTTGAAACTACATCCGCACATATCTTACATTCTCATTTAATACAAGTCATAAATAAACAGACACAATATTCTATATCCAGTCACTTACAGCACATTTAAAAACATGCCCCTTTTCATAACAAGCACATTTTTCATTTCAAAACATAGCCACTTTGATTTTCGTTCAAAGTTTATTCAAAATTATAAACATAGACTTCTGGATTGTTTTGTTCATTTTATACGACACAGTTAATTGGAACAAAATGTTCTATAAAAACAGGAAAATTTATATTGTAAAAGTAGTTCAGAATTGAGCTCAGTTTGAGTTCAATAAAATAAAAATAAAACTAATAATTATTAATAAAGAAAACTTTAATTATTTTAATAACCCCCACGCTCTTCCCTCGAAAGAGGAAGCACGGCGCTGGAGACGTAACAAATCCTCTTAAAGACATATTCTTAGAGGGTTAAGCTAAAATGATTTTTTCAAATTTGTAGACCAGAATACCCCCATGACTTAATTTCAGATACACTGCGACAGTAGAGCGACCAGATGGTCACTAATAATCCTAATAAAGGTGCTGATGACCTCCCCGCAGTGATCTGTTGCATGAAGTTAAATGTAGTCCGGCGACCAGTAGAGGGCGCTCAGTGAACAGTAGATCAGTTTGTGATGTGGATAGGAAAAAATCGGTGCTCCTCCAATTATAAGCGGTAGTGTTGGATGTTATCCTAAAGGCGATCGTTTATTTCCATTTCCTCCAATATTCGACTCTTATTGCTCTATTTGAACAAAGTGTAGGGGCAACAATTACTTTGGAAGAACTATTTTGTTTCTCAGAAGTGCTTCAAAATACAGTAAACGAAGAAGAGATGAGTACAGTTGCTATCATTTACGACTATGTGGATGTTTTACCTAACTTATCCTGCATTTCAGATATTTCTAAAAGAAAATCGAATGCCCGGTGGCGACTTTTAGCACCCCACTTTCAGTAATGAATAGTAAATTAAATTTACAAGTATGCTCTGTCAAAAGCTTCATCTGGAACATTCTTCAGCACATTATTGTCAATGCCAATTAAGGTATTTAATTAGCTGCCATACACATGTTTTCGCCATTATGAAATAATAATTTTGTTTTTCTCGGAAAGGTTTTCGCTTCAAAACTTTCTGAAGGTTAGAAGAATCACCTTCGCAGAATCCCAACTATTTGTCGTTTATATCTGACTGTGGATTCCATGTGTGCCATCATCAATCAATGTGCGAGTTATTGCAAACATGTAATTACCACTTATACGACTGCTCTGTCGAAAGTTGATACAACTATACGGAATGCAGTCTTTATAGCCCCTCCTCACATTGGTATGTGAACACATTTCTTGAAGACGAAAGTTATAATTATTTAACTTTCCGAATGTCATCTCCGAACCCTGCGCACGAATACATTCCAAAGTGCACCATAAATCTTTTCGACTTTTCTCAACTTTGTCAAAGACTAAAAAATGTGAAAGCGATTAAGCAACATTCCATCAGCACTCTCTGCCATACCGCATTCAGATACTACTCCTTTTCTAATCCTTGTCGCGGTTATGGCTTTAATAAATCAACTTGCCCGGCCAGAGCGTCATCCATTCAGAAAGAAAGTCATTTATAACCTAGATCGAAATACTGGATGCCTTGGGACGACAGAGGACGAAAACTCTTTCGGGCTTCTCCTTTCGATATGTCATCCGAAAGGAAACACTTTTTAAAATCACTAGATACAGCTACAACAACCAAATTGGAATGAGACACAGGGAAATTGAATAGGAAGTCGTTTAGTTGGCAATCACAAGTGCGGAAGGCAATAGATGTGCAATCTCTATGATTATTGACACGGGGATATTTTTTATTTACGGACGTATGGAAATATTTTCACTTCTGGGATATGAATAGTTCGCTTGTAGTTCAAGAGTAATTTTAGTAAGCGATTACATTGGGTAAAAGATCTCTGGACTTCCAAATGAAGTATTATTTACCAAAATCAAAATTTTTGCATTTTATTGTTAATGATGGATTCTGGTTTGTGGTAGTGTATATCCAAATAAAATGGGAGATTAGTGAGGAACGCTAGACTGATATCTATTTCTTTGTATTTAATTTTAAAATTATTTTTTTGCTATATAAATATTGAAAACTAATTAGGTGCTACAAGTTAGATGTATTACATTTCACAACATTTTTAAAAAATATATAATACTCTCTTTGCAACGTAATTAACGGAATGATTTTAGTCACAGCGCAATTTTTAAAGGTTAGACAGAGAAATAACCTCAGTGTTCATGACCTCACTAACTCGGCTATGCCATTGTCCCCAGTTCTGTATACTTTCCCTTTACGCTCCACCAACTAGTCCGATTTTCTCAAAGTCATGTCTTCTGTCGGGAATTTTAGGAACGATTCTGTGAAGTGAAAACCTATCAACTCACTCTTATACTTACAGTAGTTCAAGTGTATTCCTACAGTATTCTTCAAGTATGTCGCAGTATTTTCCTACAATGGAAAAAATTTAATATCGTGCAGTGATAAAATTAATAATTTGGACACTGTGTAGAGCTCCAAGAAGCCCTACTATTTTCCTCCCCCATATCCATAATGGATACAAATCGAATTCCCATCCAATATCATATATTCATATCCCCAAATCTACGTTAAATACAATCTCAAGCAAATTGAACCAAAACGTTCAATTGCCGAACATTGCATTCAATTCCAAAAATCCGAGCATCACAATGCATATTTTCACATGCATTGTATGTACAATCAAACACGTGTTTTTTTTTGTTGGTTTAATATCCACATTTATTTAACCATTCAATTACATATTTTACGTAAGACTAAATGTTAACTTCTATTTTACAAATATGATTCTTACATTAACTTACTGGCTCTTCGCAAGCACTCTAAATTATACATTATCATTTTTCTTATGCCTTTCGGCCTACAAATCAAACACGTGTCCAAACAAACCGATGCCGACACCCTATTCCGGCAATCTAAACATCACAATGCATATGCATTGTAACCAGATGTTTTATGTCATGCACAAATAGACCCAAATGCTCATCCCTATTCTCACCCATTTCCCATGGACTCTGACTCCATTTAAAGAGCAATATAATCTCTAGTTTGCATTAGCCAGACACGCTAATGGATAACACAAAACCGCAAAAAGGATCTGCGATAAGGGGCGATGTGTCAGAGACTTCGAGGAAGAAGAAAAGTAGATTAGAAAGCAATCAGTAAGTAACGCGAGTGACGTAAAGTCTCCAAAATAAAGTGATATAGTCTTTTAACAACGGCGCAAGGCTAATAACCTTTCCCGTAAAAATAAATTATTATGGAAAGTTTAACAAGCCTCGTGACTTACTAAATAAGGCCAAGGCCGGATCCCGGTTGTGGTGCCGATGATGATGATGATGAGTCTTATAAAAAGAATCAGTCTGTTTTTTCTACGGCTACGGCTGTGAGATTTCCTTGGCGATTGTGTTGGTTTTGGGCTCATCGAATGGATAGTTTAACAGTTTAAATGTTCGGTTCCTAGTATTTCTCAAGCAAAGTTGTGGTAGGCTGTGTGAAATAACATTGTAGAATGAAAAATAGTGCGTCTGGATTCGATTAACTCTTTCCGTGTGTGTGTTAATAATTGCAGCGAAAGGATTTTAATATGGAGATATACAACAGAATTGGGGGGGGATGGGTGCGAACATACAGGGCAAAGTCTCTGATTGCCTTCAACCCGGCGAAGGCCAGGATGATCCTTGTCCCTGTTCAATCCAAGTTGACATGCAGTCTCCACGCGACACCCCTGGATAGCTACTTTGACACCCGCCAAGTAGTGAACCAATGCATGCAGCGACATCCTGAGAAAGGTTGGCACAAGGCTAATAACCAGGCCCGTAAAAATGAATTATTATGCCAAATTTAACAAGCGACGACGGCCACGGAAACGAAAATGGCTAAATGATTTCAGGATTCTTTCATGGAACATACGCTCACTATACAGACCTCGAGCTGCACAGGCGCTAGCCGATGCCCTGTCCGAATATAAGGCTGACATAACAGCATTACAAGAAATAAGATGGACGGGGAGTGGTGTTTTTCAAAGAAAAGAGTATGACATTTATTACAGCTGTCACGCAAAACACCATATGTTCGAGGTAGGCTTTCTAGTCAGCCAAAAACTTAAGCCTGCCATCATCGGCTTTAATGCAATAAATGAAAGGCTATGCACTCTTCGCGTGGGAGGCAAATTTAAGAACATAAGCCTCATAAACGTTCACGGACCTACAGAGGAGTCCCCTGACGACGAAAAAGAAGAATACTATGAGAACGTCGAACGGGCCCTCAATGCCTGCCAAAGATACAATGTGAAAATCGTTCTTGTTGATTTGAATGCGAAAATAGGTCGGGAGCCGGTTTTCAGGCACTACGGAGGTTCCCATAGTTTGCATGAGAACACTAATGACAATGGACTACGAGTCATCGAATTGGCAGCATCGAAAAATTTGGTCGTTGCGAGTACCAGGTTTCCACGTAAAGATATCCACAAAGCCACCTGGGTATCACCTGATGGAGCCACTCGCAACCAAATTGACCACGTGCTGATAGATCGCCGCCACTCTTCGAGACTGATGACGGTACGAACGTACCGAGGTGCCAACGTCGACTCGGATCATTATCTTGTTGGTACAGTTCTCCGAGCGCGGATTGCCTTGCGAAGACGTATTGCATCCGCGGATCAGTTTCGAATCAACACGGCTGCCTTACGCAATGAGAACACCAGCAACACCTTTGGTCATGGGTTAAGACTGGCCCTCGAAGAGCTCGACGGGGGGAGAGTAAGTCCTGGGGCCAGAATGCCGGGCGTAGAAGAGAAATGGACACGCCTTAAGAATACTGTCATTAGTACTGCCAACTCCATCTTAGGCAGTAGTCGTAGAGATCGGAACGACTGGTTTGATGATGAGTGCAAACTAGCGACTGAACGTAAGAATGCTGCATACCGGCCAATGCAGCAGTCTCATAGGACGCGGGTACGCGAGGAGAAGTACAAAGAGCTCAGAAGATCTGAAAAAAGACTTCACAGACAAAAGAAAAGTGCCTGGGAAAAAACCTTGTCTGTGAAATAGAGAAAAGTAGGGAGCGAGGTCCGCACCAGGCGCGGAAGTTCTACCAAATAATCCGCAATATCACGCGGTACACACCACGTTGCACTTACTGCAAGGATAAAGAGGGTAATCTGATCACCGATCCTGAAGGCATTCTGGAGCGATGGGAAGTGCACTTCAATGAATTGCTAAATGGTGAGCTCACAGAAGAATTGGGGGCTCCACCAATGCAAGACCAAGACCAGATGCTGCCGCCACCAAGCATTGAGGAAACATTAAAAGCCATTAGACAGCTAAAATCAAATAACGCCCCTGGAGCTGATGGCATACCAGCCGAGCTGATCAAGCAAGGAGGGACAGCGTTACATCACGCAATTCACGAGATCGTGGTGCACGTATGGGAGCAAGAGGAGATGCCGGAAGATTGGCGTCGTGGTATAATTTGCCCTATACATAAGAAAGGAGATATCACCTGTGCGGCAACTATAGGGGTATAGCATTGCTGAGTACCGCCTATAAGATACTCTCACCTATCCTACAAGACCGGATATCCCCATACGCTAAAGCCATCATTGGTCAATATCAGTGTGGCTTCATCCCAGGCAAATCAGCAATTGATCAGATATTCACCCTTAGGCAGCCGATGGAAAAATGTCTGGAATTTAGGATTCCGCTATATCATCTGTTTATAGACTTCAAGGCCGCCTACGACAGCATAGCCAGGGTAGAACTATATAATACCATGAGAGAATTCGGCACTCCAAATAAATTGATACGACTTTGTAGGTTGACCATGACCAACGTAACTAGTCAAGTAAAAGTAGCGGGATAGCTGTCCAAACCAATAAACATCTATAATGGACTCCGACAAGGGGACGGTCTGACCTGCCTCCTCTTCAACCTGGCGTTGGAGAAAGCAATCCGTGACTCTGGCGTTACAACAAGAGGGACTATTGTCACCAAGTCCAGCCAGATATTTGCCTACGCAGATGACATCGACATCATCGGTAGAACCGAATCGGCGGTACAGGAATCCTTCACCCAGATCGAGCAGGCGGCACAAAAACTGGGACTGCACATTAATGAGGGAAAAACCAAGTACATGGTGGCAACTTCTGCGAAGAGAAGACCTAACGTTGGTCAAACTATCCGGGTAGTGGAGCACGAATTTGAAGTAGTGCAATCCTTTAACTACCTTGGGTCAATAGTATCAGCCGATAACAATAAGGAAGAATAAAAACGCGAACGGCTGATTAAATCCAACAAAGCCTACTATGGTCTATCAAGGCTCTTTAAATCCCGAAATTTATCCAGTACATCCAAGCTACTACTGTACAAGACCATGGTCTTACCAGTACTCATGTATGGATCCGAGACCTGGGTGCTTAATAAAAGGCACTCTGAACTCTTGGCCGCGCTCGAGAGAAAGGTCTTAAGGAGAATTGTTGGCCCCGTATGTGAGGGAGGACGATTCCGGAGACGCTACAACCATGAGTTGTACGCAATCTACCTTGAAGCTCATATTGTAAGAAAAATCAAGCTCGGTAGACTCCGGTGGGCGGGACACCTAGCTCGAATGAGCGAAGAGGAGCCTGCCCGGAAAGTCCTTTGTGGCAGGATGTATGGAAAGAGGCAGCGCGGCAGACCTTGTCTGCGATGGAGGGATGGCGTAGACCAGGACGCCCAGAGCCTGGGAGTGCTAAATTGGATGACATCGTCTCGAAATCGGGACCGGTGGAGAGATTTGTTAAATAAGGCCAAGACCGGATCCCGGTTGTAGTGCCGATGATGATGATACAACAGAATTAATACCGACCACGTCGAGGGACTTACAAGGCCCAACCCAAATTCGAAGGACCCGGACTCAACATACAACAAGCATCCATTCAGGGTCCATCGTTCGTTACTCTTCCTCGTTGATCGAGAAGTACGGAACCCAACCGTACTACGACTACAGGACTGAAAGAAATTCAGGAAGAATTATGAAAAAGGGCTACACTAGAACACTAGAAATATTGGTTGCTGAATTTGAATGTGGGCGTTTAGATTTTTCTAGAACACTAGACCCAAATTCGAAGGACCCGGACTCAACATACAACAAGCATCCATTCAGGGTCCATCGTTCGTTACTCTTCCTCGTTGATCGAGAAGTACGGAAGCCAACCGTACTACGACTACAGGACTGAAAGAAATTCAGGAAGAATTATGAAAAAGGGCTACACTAGAACACTAGAAATATTGGTTGCTGAATTTGAATGTGGGCGTATAAGCCCTAAAATCGATCCACATGATGTAAGTCCAAAATGTCTATCGACACCTCAAATCATTATGAAAATACAGGTCTGACTTTGGAAGATCGTCGATTTCCCGGTTGGTCAATTTAGTAGGCTATGTGAGGCGGTCCTTTTTGTTTTCAGAAGCCTTGTGCACAATCATGCTTCGCTAACAATTGTCTAAAAAAAGCATTGGAATGCGACTTTTTCATCAGCATTTGAGGGCAAAAAATAAAATAAAAAGAATTTTGGTGCCATTTCAACATTGTGTATGAGGATCTCGAGTCAAATCAAGAGGCGAAGGAATGGTGTAAATCCGGTACTTCTGTTTCCAAAGCCACTTATGGTCCAGAAATCTGCCACAAAGTTTTAGTATCAGTTCTTGGGATGCCAAAAGAACATCTTTAGCGGATTACCTCAAAACTGGAAAAACAATATATTCAGGTAATTAATGTAACCTTCTGGACCAGCTCGATGTAAACATTCGTAAGAAAAAAACTAGTTTACAAAAGAAAAAAAAATGTTACATCAAGACAATGCACCCTCTCACATACATTAAAAAAGCGATCGCAAAAATCAATTAATTGAACTGTGCATTGTTGCACTCTATTCCCAAATCGCCAGATTTAGCACCTCTGAGCCCTGACTATTCGAACATTTCAAAAAATCCATGTATGGAAGCAATTTACCTCGAACGAAGAGATATCAAGGGGGAATGGGAGGGAACATACAAGGCAAAGTTACTGATTGTTTTCAACCCGGCGAAGTCGCAACTCGCAACTAGCCGCCAAGAACCGAATTCTCTATAGTGTAAATATTCACACAAGAGTTCGACCCTTTGAGTCGCCATAGATGTGTGGCGGTTCCTTTGAACGCCACTACTTACCTTCCCATTAACCATTCGAAAACTTCCAACCTAGAGCATCCAAAAACGCAATAACACAAGTATTGTGACAGTTCCATTGAACGCCACTACTTACCTTCCAACCTATAATGAAGAAACAGTTGGCTAGTGCACTAAAACCCTGGAATACATGCATTTACCTGTCCATTGTTTGCCCAAACCTTCGCCTAGGGCACCTAAATCTATAATTCTCGCTGATGCAAAATCCATCAGCACCAAAGAAGTATTTCCCTAAGGGCAGGGTTTCATACAAACGCACCATGATTCGAGAAAGCATCCGGCGTAACACCAAACAACCGACATAAACCCAAATCATATCGGCGCCCATATCCTTTGTCGAATCCTACAGCGCACAAGCAGGAGATATTCCTGCTTTACTGCTCTGCTGCGACCATATCGGTTGCCAAACCTATCGACAAACAAATGCATTGGCACCAATAAGCATGCCGCTGACATTCAATTCGGTTACGACATTACGTAACCGACATAAACCCTCGACCGTGTCCATGCACATAAGAAGAAAGAACTTTTCCACACACGTGTATGGCAAGTAACATTCACAGACCCATCGGTCGATCGTACGCCGTTGCTGATCGTGTAAACACCCAAGCATCTCCTTCGTGATGCTTGCCCAGCTGTATATCATTGCTCATGGTGTTCCCCCTGTTGATTTGGTTTATCCAAGGTCCGCATACTCATGGACACACACCATAAGCAACAGAAGCGATCATCGTGTATGTGTTTCGCGCCCTTTGCTGGGACCAATGTATGGAAAATCATCCCCTTTTGGCCGAGGAGCAAAAGATGAAATTTTATTGTCTGAAATTAATCAGTCTTTCAACAGATTCCGTGGAGGAAAGTCATTCCTCCACGTAAAACGGTAAACAAGGAGAGTCGAGATTCTTTCACCAGTGCGTCCGTATCGGGTCGAATATAAACGAGGTCGGTTTGAAAACACACTCAACTTAAATTGGATTTAACCAAATTTAAATAAAGTGCGGACGTCATTTAATCAAAGATAAACACAGTGTCTGTTTTGAAAACACACTAATCAAACTACTTAAATTAGATTCAACTAAATTTAAATAAAGTCCTGACGTTATGTAACCGAAATGTAAATACAGTATCTGTTTTGAAATCACACTAATCGACTTACTTAAATTAGATTTAACCAAATTGAATTAAAGTGCTGACGTTCTTGGATCAAATTAGACTACAGGGCTTACTTTGTAAACCATATTATGAGTAATAAAGCAGAGGAAAAGGAATTAAGTGTTTTGATAATCTAATTGTTACATTGGGTCTGATGGAAAAAAACCACACCGGTGACAGAGACAGCAAAAGTGAAATCAAGATGGAGGAAGGAAGAGAATTCCGCGCCGTACGCCGGCGCACACAAACTTCTTCCCCACAGATGCTATATACAATCGCCTTTGGGCAAGCAGCTAAATCTCTAATAGTGTTGCAGTCTATTTATGCAGCTGCATCATGCATCTATACCATAAATAACGACCTTTGTTCATCTTCTCTTTTGCCAATTTCTTTCCCATGACCTTCGTTGCATAAGCAAACATTGATCTATTAAGCCATCACCCTTAGCCGGGAGAGTTTTCACACTCAGTCGTGATTCAACCACCAAGCAGGCGAGTCGTCTTGTAACCGCCGCCGCGTGCACACGGGAGTGTGCACACCCCCGAGTGTTACAGAAATTCGAGTTCGAATCGTGTGAGTCGACTGCGCGAATAATACTTAATGTGGAGATTAAAAATGTGTGCTTCTTGCCTTACCCAGTCCCCTTTTACTTGCATAATATATGTATTCAGTGAATGTTTGTACTGAGTTTTAAAGTAAATATAATTATTTTTACATAAAATAGAACAAAAAACAATAACGCCGTGTTTTATTTCATAAAGTCCAGTGAACCTGTGGTGGTTTCAGCTAGTGCGTCAACACGGGCGCTGGTTCAGCAGAAACCCCACCAATATTACGCTGGGAATTAGAGCACAACCGCGAACACAATAGCTCTCCAAGATAAACACACTGAAGTAGTTTTGATGCTAATGTTTTTTATTTCGTGGCAAAAATCCTGTAAAATTAAATGGATATCCCGAATTCTCGTTACACGCACGGCGACAATCCTGGCTTATTATTATAACGGGATCAAAGTTAGTGGGCTACAGAAAAAACACTTTTAACTGATTATGTTGCGACTCGATACGCGTTCGACTCGCACTCGGCTTTTTGGTATCACACCGTACCGCCGCCGGTACGGCGGATGGCGGACGACCCGACCGCCTTGAAGGTTAGAATACGACTCAACGATATCTTCCTCGTTCAGAGCTCACTCGCTCATCGTGATCATGGTGGTATGTGTGCCTAGAACAAAGAGAGACATAAAATGCATTCCTAGGATACGATTTCGGTAAAGCAAATTAAACCGAAATCGTTGGATGCATGTGCATAGAAGCTAAACAAAGAGACCACGATGCGATGTGGAAATGTGCTAATTAGTTTTAGCTAGGTTACTGGAAAATGGTGTTTATGGCATCGCTAGTAAGGGTACGTATTGAATACCTATTTGCATTGTTTATGGTTGGATTTCAATTGATGCCAAAGGACGCGGAATGCGTATTTGCTTTGGGTTGCACATTGTGCGAGTCAGGGAATTTTATTGCTGGGAGAAAAACGTCGCCAGCCAATGTATACATAAAGAAATTTATCGTATACATGAATGCAGGTGGGAATAGGCGACGCCGTGCTAATTATCTCTGGCTAGAATGGTTACATGATACGTGTATCGGGGTTTTTCTTTTCAGGATAATTTATGATAAGGAAAGTAAGAGCTCCCACAGGGGATTTGTAAACGAAGGAATGCTTGAAAAGGTAAGAAGCTTTACGACTATAGCTTTGCTCCAATTAATGCGTGTAGCATTTTCAGGTGCCTAATGCGATTGCATTGGCGAAATTATATGGGAAGATGTGTGTTATGGGGGTTTTTAAGGAAAGCGTACCGTGGGGTTTGCCGGAACTGCCACAAACCCATTAGTGGGGTGGTAGTGAATCGGTCCTCGTGCTGGCACACATATTAGTACCCCCTAAATCTCATATAATTTTCTGAGGTTATGTTACTGTTCGTTGCTCATTACTGATTCGAATAAGCAAATAAGAATATCAAGGATCATTTGCGTCGTTAAATTAAGCCATGCCTGTCAAAGGTAGGTAGGAAATTTAATGGAATACATGCCTTGTATGCCGTCAGATTTAAATCATCTTGTGCATAACAAATGTGATAACTAGACAGTCATATGAGAAAAGTTGCTTTACTATCGAATCAACTATACGGGTGATTAAGAGACCTATACTGATAATAAATAGTTCGAAGTTTAACTTAATTTGCAATACGTACCCAATAAATCGATTACTACCACGCTTATTGAATTCTCCTAAATGATTGTCCTTGTGCTGAATATATGCTTAGACATTTTCTTCTTTTTTACCTTGTTTCACAAACAATTAGCTAAGATATGCTTTTCAACTGAATGAAACCTTTAGCAGTCCAATTGAATTCACTCCGTTTGGAGAAAAACATCCATTACTCTCTTTAGTCAAAACTATTCAATTAGATATTCAACCCGAATGGATATCTTTCATACCTGTGGATATAGATTCCCTAAATCGTAGTATGCGTTCTTCTTCAACCGATTGAAGGAAAAAGATAAAAACCGATCCCTAAGGGCAATAACACCTGAACACTCATCTAGATTTAATCCACAGGTCACTACTTGAGTTAGTTCAAAAGACTTTAAGAACTAATTCTCCTATAACGAACGCAAGTCACTGTGGTATCTCTAACCACACAGGCAACCTACAGGTTAACTTGAGCTGTCACTGAAAATAACCACATCATCTTGGACACAATATGGTTACATCGGTTCTAATAACTTTCTCAGATCACACCAGACAAGTGATGTCCGCAAAATCGATATTATGAATAAATGCACTGAGCGACATTCTGCTTCTAACGGAAAACTTTACCCGAATCGATTCTGAGAGCTTTAAAACTACATCCATTGTGTGGCAACTCAGGGGATTCAGTCTGGTAATAGCAAGCTGAAACATTGAGGATACAATTTCACCCCACTCAAGTCGCAGTGGCACTTAAAAAATGATTCAATTGCTTCACAAGATCCTGTAAATTGTATATTGCAGAGTCCTTTTTCATATCCTTTCTAAATTCATCATATATTGCATTCCATATGGAATAGAATTTGTAACGAAGATATTAAAATCGCCTTTGTGCGTTTTATTAGATTATCGAGAACCATATGTGACGGTGTCCTTGCATAGATGACCAATGCATTTGAAGCAGAAGGGCATGTTGTCACAATTCCACCCATCGTAATGGACATCATTGGTGGCTAGCTCTTGGAAATGTATGTCCGGCAGATGTACCAGACCAGTATAATATTTCTCAAATCGACAATTTTATTTGATTATCCTTGGATTATGTGATGCTTTGGTGATTTTCTGAGACATTTGTGTTCTCTCATCCAATAGTACGAAAGGACATGAACTTCGGGATCCATAGACGTCGAATAATAAGATGAAATTTTGAAGCATTGTAGAGAAAGAACAAAATTCAAATACATTTGAAACAGACAAATCGGGATGAATGGTAAGAAAAAGAAGAAAATATCTTTTTGAAATCTTGTGATGTATTCAAGCAAGGGACAAAAAGAAGAGAAAAAGGATCTTTCTTGTATTATGTTTGCTTCGGTGTGTATTTTTATTTTATCTTTCTCCTTTTTCCCTCGTGCCTATTGCTTACTTAAGCATAATTGAATC
Source organism: Microdon myrmicae (assembly GCA_963931805.1). Taxonomy (NCBI): domain Eukaryota; kingdom Metazoa; phylum Arthropoda; class Insecta; order Diptera; family Syrphidae; genus Microdon; species Microdon myrmicae. The sequence continues at coordinate 75,611,587 of OZ007496.1, forward strand.
CGTTCATTAGGCTGGGTCAAGGGATTGAAGACTCTACTTGCCACTGTACGTTGAAAAATTGTGTAACGATGTTTTTACGGACAGGACTTTCCCATGAAGCTTGTGATTTAAATACAGGAGATTGTGTGAGGAAAATATGAAAATAAAGGATATAACAATTAGGAGCAGACCACTACACACTGTTTGGATTGCAAATTTGTGGCTGATTGAAAGTTTCGTTAATGATTGAAAACAAATTGCCGCTATATGAATGTTTTGAATAATATTCTCTCAGTTGCATTAGATTGGTTTGGGTAGTTTTGTTGTTTTAATTGTTTTCGCAATTTCTTTTATTAGAGTTACCCGGCAAAATTGATGACACGTATGCTTACGTACCAGTTAATTATTTATGCCATTACAGTGTTTAGTTGTGTTTTAATAAAACACTCGCTTAAAAGGATTTTTGATACCTCAAACCCTCAAAACCAAAGTGCAATGTGAGCAAAAGAGTAAAAAAGAAAATATAGGTGCAAATGAATGTTAAGCATCTAATAAGAGGTAGCTGACCAAGCCGACCAACGCCCCTGCGTTTTCGTTGAAGAACAATGCACCTGGGCCTCAGAAATATAGTTACTTTTTATGTGGATGTGCAAGTCATAAATGATGATATTAACTTAAAAATAGTTGAAAAGGAAGAAATGTGTTCTCTTTACACAAATCATTATTATTTGCAGAAGAGTAGAAGAAAAAAAGGTAGCAAACGAATAATTATCTTTGAATGATCAAATTGTTCAAAACTGATTAAAAACGAGAATTGACTTTCAGGTTTGTGTCCTTTTAACGGTTATTCATAAAATCGGACGTTTCCAAAATGTTGAGATCTGAATGTTGATCAATAGCAATAAATCGAGTTCCGCGACGAGACGGCACGTGCGGTTCTGCCTCGTGATCTGTATCATCGGCTGAGTTGTGCAATCCATTTTCAGAAACTTAAGGAGGTATTCTGGTCTAGAATTTTGAAAACATCGATTTTATATTTTATTTTATATATTCTTTATACTCTTAAGAATATGCTGTCCAAAGGAAAATTAAAATTCCAATAATTGGCAAAGTTACAGCTGCTTTAGTGACTAGGCAACAACATTATGTCACTTGAAGCTATTATACACTGAAATTTTTAAACGCATTTTCCCGAAACCACTTTTTCCAAGTCTTTTGACACGATATCTCAAGTTCTAGTAAACCGATTGACTTGAAGTTCAGTACACACCTTCTTGATATAATGCTCTAAAGTGACCAAGCTTTAAAAAAATTGCTATTATTAAAAAATTAATAACCGGAAAAATATAATGATGTTTTGCCGTTGTGGGGGTTGTTCCTCAGGAAGCGCGTTTTCTTGTCCTGAAAAGGACGTTGGATCTCTTTATTGATTGCTCCTGGAACAACACACTTCAGCAAGGGGTCGTTGCCGTGCTTACTCTGACCCAGAGGGAAGAGCAACCTCCTGATTGTTCGTGGGACGTAACCTAGGGGATAGTGTCCTTATACCCTGCTACCTTAGTACCGGTTCCTGTACCGATTTCTTTGGAGTCGTCCTGGTATATATATAAAAAGCATCATCCAACGTTGGGTGCCAGCACAAAATTTCCAAAGTAGTGAAAGAAGTTTTTTATTTTGGATTTAGTTTTATTGATTTAATTTTAATTTGAAAATAACTGCTCTGTGGCAGGAGGATCTAGATACTGTGGCCTCGAGATCGTTTTGCTATCCCTTTATAAAGGAAAACACTTCGAAAATTGTATCCCAAAGATACACATTTTCGTACAACAATCTCGATTTGTTGGGTATTTCGAGCGAGATGTTGTATTTACACAAGATAAGAATGAATTCTTATGAAACTATTACGCAGATGTGTGAATGTATCTGCTTTTGGTTTTTGTTTGTTTTCCTGAATGGAAAATTTTCAGATCGAGATAACGATCTCTGAATTTTGAATTTTCATGATGCCGTGGAGCAAATTTGAACAATAAACGAATATTAGATTCGTTTATTGTGAATTTTAATTTTAATTAGGATTTTGGATTAAACTTCGCCGTGGGGGCAAATGTTATGCGATAAACGAATATTTGATTCGTTTATTGCGAATTTTGGATTATGTTTGGGTTTTTGTGGGTTTTGATGGGTTTTTTGGTTTTAGCTTAAAATAACTAGGATTTGGATGTAGGAATGGGGGAAAAAGTTAGTAGGGCTTTTTGGAGCACTACAATGAGCAAACCAAAATTTTTTTCAAACAGTTGCCATTTAGCGAAACCAATTTTTTTTTTATTTCTTCGGGGCAGGGACGATTACAACACCTTCACTGATTAAGAATTCATTTTTATTTTTTTTTTTCAGATAATTGGAAGAGTCAAAATCACGTCAATCAAGTTGCATGCTTTTGTTTCAACCCCCCACTTCAACACCCTGGAATTTCGGAAATTTTTTACATTTTTGTTTAATTTCTTTTTATTTTGTTATGTTATAAATAAATATTGGGCAAAAATACGATAGTAAAAATATTTTTCGTTTTTTTTTTAACACAATTCAAAAAAACATTCAAATGTGGCCCTCTACACTAGAATACCCCCCAATCTTGGAGGACCGCGGGCCCACATAAGGAAACTCATAACTAGTGTCAACACCTCCATTATAATGTATGCAGCTCACATATGGGCAGGAGCCGCACAGTATAAGTCGTTCATGAGAGGAGTAAACTCAGCACATAGGCTGGCATCAATAAAAGTATGCTGTGCATTCCGAACTGTATCCGAAGATGCCATAAATGTTTTGGCCGGGAGGACACCACTTAACATTGCAGCTAAAGAAAACGCTGCATTTCATAAGCCTAAGAGAATGGCAACGAAGGTGGGATTATTCCACCAAAGGAAGATGGGCCCCCACCATGATACCTGATATAGAAACATGGGTGAAAAGGAACCATGGCGAGCTGAATCACCACCTGACTCAGCTAATATCAGGATATGGATGCTTCAGGCAGTACTTGCACAAGTATAAACATGTGAATCACCCATACGGCTTGTATTGCGAAGGCAAAATAGGAAATGCGGAACACGTACTCACAGAGTGCGTGAGATTCGAAACTACACGCATGATTTTGGAGAGACATATGAGACGGACAGTTACTCCGGGAGGAGTAATAGAATACATGCTGAGTTCAAAACAGTCATGCTCCGTAGCTAATGATGTTCTATGTGACATGATGCAGCAGTTACGACACCCGGAGTAACAGGTAAACTCCGTTCTGCCCCGCGATGGGATATCTAAAAGAAAGTTCCGCGAGGATCAACGGTAACGTGGTTTTAGTCAGTAAAAATCCGGCATGCCGCTAGATCGGTCTACTTGGCATGCGGAACTTTATTTCACACATGGTAAAAAGTATCTAACCCAAGAGAAATATATAGTTTCATTCCGGGTGCAGAGATGCCATTAAGGCTAACAACTTGAGCTTCCGGTTGTATATATCAAATCATACTGAGGAAAACCGCAAAAATATCCAAGAGAGCTAGAAATGACTGCAATGCGCATATTTAACGCGCCAAGTTCTTGCATGACCAGAGAGTGAGATAAAAAAATACTACACTCTTCCGCAGGTAGTAGAAACTTCTGGGCATTCGTAAAAAAACCTCCAAAAATTAATCTCCCCATCCATTCCTTCGCTTGTGGTCGATGGCGGATCTGTCACCAGTGCATTAGAGAAGGCGAATCTACTTGCTGCACATTTTGCAGCCAACTCGACGCTGCCTGATACCACAACACTTCCACTTCAACCTGAGCATAAGCAGCACATCATTAGCCAAATTCACTTCCGAACGCGCACTGTTCCCCGTAGTATCCCACCACTTGACCCCATTTTACATTAACCAATTAACGTACACGATGCAACCAATCAATTAACACCATAAAATAAATGGTTATATCGCACACGCTGCCACACTCATAATATCTATTTGAATACCCTCGCTAGGTGTTCACCTATGATACATAGTCTTTACTCAAACTACACGTTCATATTCATACTCATATTGTACCCGAAGCAATCAAATCATAACAATTAACGTATAATGTCGTATGACGCAATCTCGCTTCCTAAAGCTACACGCTAAATGCATTTTTGCTGTGTATCCAAAACGAGCACTGCGCCGAAATGAGACAAGCTCTAACGAATATCGAATTACAGCCGCATTTTTTTCGCTTCATATCCGGGAACAGGTGTCATACAAGTCACAGGACACTACCGGCACCTTCAAAGGCAATTAGCGACCACTTACCGGAGCTTCCGCCAAGGTCCTGCGATATCCGAAAGCTATGCATAGCGATGAAACGTAAATCGATTTAACAATTCGAATGGGTTCGAATAGATAATGTCAGTACGAGCCACTTGTTCTGTCAGTTTTTTTTTTCGATCATTTCGAATTTTTTATCAAACGCAGCAAACTGTCCTTGTATGGACAGCAATATAGTTGTTATATCAGTTTGTGCCTCTGGAGCAGGCGTTTTAATGATATTGCGTGATTGTTCTAAGATTGGTGCATTTTTTACTCCACCTGCCATTTGGGCGTATGACACACTTGGTGCCACGAAGTTGTTGTAAGAGCGAGTTTTCATCCTTTTCTCTTCTTCAACTTACTGCTTTTTGGCTTCCAACTTTGATTTGAGTTGTTGGTACTTAGGGTAGCCTCTAAGGTTAGCAGGGTGACCTGTGTTGTTACAGAGGACACAGGATATTTTATTTCTATCCGGGAGCTGTTCTATGCCCAATGGGCATTTTCCAATGATATGCTTATTTAGGCATTTGCCGCATCTGAAATACATATTGCAATTCGCTGCCACATGACCGAAGCGTTGACAGCGCATACACTGCAATACGCGGTCGGACTTCTTTATTCTCTCCCAACTTATTGTTTGGTGATTAATGTACTTCATATATCTAAGTCCATCAATTTTTACGCTGGGAGAGCTTAGCAGAAAGGCAACTTACGGTTGCGACTTCTAGAATTTGCTGTAGAAAATGGTTTCACACCTGTAAATGTCAAGGTATCGTGTTCGATGCTTTCTTCTAGTTCTTCGAGCACCTCTTCGGGAGTAAAGGAAGGATCAACTTCTTTGAGGAGCATGGAGACAGTTTTCTCCGATTTAGGGGTGTACGTGTAGTACCCACTTTTTGATTTCCCCAATGCCGGTGTTATTTTGCTATAGCCTTCCAAATCATCGCATGTTGAACTTATTTTAAAATTATTTATACGTTTTGTTTTAAAAGTTTTGCATGTCAACTCACCCAATTCCTTCTGTTGATGTTGATGTGTTTCCTGCTGTAGAGTTTCCTTACCTTGTCGTGTTTTCTTTGTCTTTGTGGGTTGCTGTTGTTGTTGTATCTTTTTCGTTTTTCGCTCATTCTGACCCCAATTGCTTTTTTGTTTAAGAACTTCCTCCATTTGTTGATCCAGTTCTTGTTTTTTAAGACTAATCTCATGGATGAGTCTGTTGAGGACCTCGACCGGATTTCCGGCGTCTGCATTTGTTTCGCTGACAGCTAGTTCTTGGAATTGATTTCCAGCCCCTGAGTACTGGGCACAATGGGCGTTGTCTTCGGCGTCGCTGTTGACACTCAACGTGGTTGTACCCTTGTTTTTATTGGTTTTAAGGCCTTTAGCCTTTAGATTTAGGTCTGTATTTTGCCTTCTCCGAAGCTCCATTTTGGCATCTTGATTTACGTCCATATTATTCTCACTTCTTTTTTTTAATTATTTTTTATTGCGCTAGTAACAGATAGAAAATCACTTTGAGAGTTAATTTATTATACTGTGCACATAGACAAACAGGAACACTCGGTATGTCGCGTATCGGCACTAATTGTTTTTTAATTATGTTGGGTGCAGAGAAGTCCCAATCGAACCCGTACTCATTTAAGATGTGCAACGCGGTTTAATGTAAAATATTAATTTAACAATAATTTAATAATAAGTTCACATACTCTTCACTTTTTAGGCCGTTTCGTTGAACGATTCATCAACTATCACTTGTCGATTGTCGACACGTCTACGCCGGATGGTGGTCAATTCGGTACTGCTTTATGAGAGCTATGGGGTGTAGTGTACTGCTCTGAAAAGCCCACACATACATCCAAATCCCATAACCCTACTTCAAAACGTAAATCTAACCCAAATCCTAAATAAATCTAAACTTCGTTTATCGCTGTGCATTCACCCCACGGCTTAATCAAAACTCAAAGTCACAAACACATGTCACCAATAATATAAAATCCCTGATAAACGAATCAAACATTCGTTTATCACCTACACCCAATCCCTAAAACAAACCAAACACATGGCAAATAGAACCAGATGTTCAATTTTCCATAAGCAAACAAAATCCTAATTCCACTGCATCCACATATGCCCTTTCAGAAGAATTCATAAAACTGGATTCTTATCTCAAAAACAAACATTGGGCATCACACCCAGTGTATCTAAATCGAAATTTTGCATCTGAAACGTTCATTTCAAGATACAAATCTCGATTTGATCCCGTTTAAAAGGAAGATGCATCGCGATCTTCGGGCCGCAGTATCTAAAAAGCCATTGTCCCTGGAGGAATTATCCCAGGAGCGGAGTCAGCAAAATAAGAGCCATTGTCCCTGGAGAAAGTACCCCAGGAAAGGAACAACCAGTATTTTTACCTGAAATGAAATAAAAAATACAAAAGTACTGGTTGAAGAAAATGAAAAGTGGATTGGTTCATTCGATGTCCACCAAATTGTCACCATAACCTTTATTGGGTGAAGATCGGACTTGAGGGTGTGTTTTGGTTAACCACTGCCCAGGTCTTTTCCGGTTACCATACAGAATTCACTTTTCATCGCGGTGGTGCAAAATCGGTTCAGTTTGGTTTCTAAATCTAAACGATGCGCAGATTTCCAGGCGCCGTAGTTTTTGGGACGCGTTCAGTTCATGGGGTACCCACTTATCGAGTTTCTTTACCTTTGCTATGAGAGAACTGTGTCGACTTATTGTCATTGGGTATACTCTCATGCTTTGTGCAATCTCCCGCACCGATTTCGTTGGGTCAACTAACGTTTCCGGCTTCCCACATGGTTCATTTTTAAAGCTGAAATCTCCCCAACGGAACTTTCCAAACCAACGTCGTATAGTGCGTTCGTTTACCGCTACATACTCAAGTGCGTTATTAATGTTTTTCATTGGCAATGACGCATTATGTCGAACTTTAAATTCATAAAGAAAGAGGGTTCGAACTTGAACTGCCGACAGCATGGTCAACAATTTCTAGGAAAAAAGATAACTGCACTTGTAACGAACCCTAAAATTCTCACACGTCAAGCACACGTACCACTTTACTTTATAAAAAAAAAAAATTATCGTTCTGGCACAGATGTTCACTCGAGAACTCCGTATTTCCTACTAAGCAAAAATCGGACATTTCATGTGGTGCGGCCTAATATAAAAGTAGTGTTTAAAGTATTCTCATGGATTGAATAAAAATTTAGTTATAAGCCATATAAAGAAAAAGTAAAATTATAGTTCCAAGTGTTGTCATTTTTCCTCTTGAAGTACAAGATTATCTGTGGGAGGCTACCGTGGCAGGATACAGATTGTCCACCAGTACCTATTTCTTATCATTTTCTTATTAAGACAGTTTTGCAGTCATTAAAAAAAATGATAAATGCCGGACCATAAGCTGGATAACTCAAAATGTTCTAATCAAGCGACCTGGTGTTTTTCTAATGGAACCCAACATGTAACTTGTTGAGCAATTTTGGCCACTTCTGGTTAATCGTTAGCTTCAAACGTTCCAATTGTTGACAGTTGGGGGCCGAAATTAATGTTTAGTCATATCGAAGTGACTCATACTACATGATTCCTTTTTGATCCCACCAAACAGTGAGACACTGCTGACCATAAGTCCACTATTTAAGCTGTATCATCTGCATCTCCCAAGAACCTTCCGTCTCCCCCTTCCCAACCTGAAATCAGTACCTACCTGAAAACATAAGCCCACGGCAAGATTACCATCTTGCCGTGACATCAAACTTTCACCCCAGGGCATGCTTGCATCCAACGCATCATGTTCCTGAAATCTAATTCGGTTACCTCATCATGTAACCGACATTAACACCCGAACATGTCAATGCGCATTGCTAACAAGCATTTTCCCATCCAAGTGCATTAGATGTTCACCCTTGCCTTATCTGCTGAATTATTGCTGGCTGCCTACAGGGAGTTCAAGTGTTGTTTAATGTAAACACACACCCGACACATCGACCGATGAGACGTTGGCAATTTGCGTGCAATCGAATTGATACTGTGCGCAGTGGCCAATGAGTAAACAAACAATGTTCCTATGTTCATTAGGTTTTCAGCAGCTGCAACTAAATTTCCCATGATCGGCCACCAACCGATCATGGGATTGGACACGATCATCATTGTATTTAAACAATCATACCCATGGTCGTGTCCCTCGTTACTTTCTTCTAAAACAAACATGCTCCCATCCATTCTAGTCCCTAGCCATTGTGGGCAAAGTTTCTGTTGACTTAACGTCAACCAAAAAATCGATCCTCTATCGTACGGTAGCAATACACCCAGCTCGTACACCGATCATCATATTTGACCAGCTGCATGTTTGTTTTTCTTTCCTTCTCCCAACGCATGTTTCGTTTGTTTTTCTTTCCGAGGTAAAGACATTCAACTTATCTGGACGATGTCTATGGGAACCTTCCAAAGGGATGCGAACCGGTTTCTCATTGGTCGTTGGGGCGAAGGAAAAATGACATGAGTGGAAACCCATCCCACTGATCGAGGTTGACTCAGCGTCGCCCAGCTCACGACGAGTCAGATTTCATCATCCGGAGGGTGTGCACGAGTCTTAGAATTAGTCGAGTCATTAAATCGTTGTTTCTGTAATAAATATTAGTACTTTTAAATGTGACAAGCACAAAACTTAAATCGTTGATTCTGTAATAAATATTAGTACTTTTAAATGTGAAGTTGGACAGCTTAGAATAACCTTTGTGTAAATAAAGTTTCAAGCAACAACTCTAGCGTTTTTTATTTATTCCATTCTTCGTCGGAGAACTATTTAACATCGTCAATCGTTGGGTGTTTTTTGTGAACCTGTATCGTACGCCGGCAAATTACTTTACCGCCACATTGGTGACACCTAGTGGAAACGCGCTACCGTTTGAACTTCAAAACAAAGACAGTTGGTGTAAATTGTGCTCAATAAAAGAACACAAAAACGATGGTACGAGCCAGCATCCGGTGAAAGTGACCAGTGCTACGTTATTAAGAAGAACACGGAAAGGGCAAGAACCGCCCCAACTAGCCGTTAGGATAGACATCACAGGACACCCCGACAACAGCCAACAGAACGGACAAGCGCAACTTACCAAATATTTTATATGTATTTCCATTGTTCAATTATTTTAGAAAAACAAATTTTCATCAGTTAACAGGATCATCAAAGAATTTACATTCGAAACGAATTCTCGTGTTAGGCTTACAAGTGTTCATCGGACTTATGTCAACAGTTATTTAAACTAATTTCTTTAAGGGACGCTACATTTGTCCTCGATAATGTCCTACATTTAGTTGTTTTTTTTTTTTAATAAAATCGCATTTTAACTAAATTACATGTTCATTAGATTTCTTTCACAACTAGAAACAATTATTTTCTTTTTCAGATTTAGTTTATATAATTTGTCTTACGTCCATTTTTGAGACCTACGGAATGAAATATGTGTAATGATTATGCAATAGCAATAAATAAAAATTTACCATATGTAACAAATCTTAACTGTTGTAGAACATAGTATATGTCCATATAGGTAAATAAAAATTAATTTAAACCATTAAAAAGTAGGACGAAATAAACAATCATTTGAAACACCACACCACCGAAAACTGGGTTTTCCCTACTGTATATTACCTGAGAACATTAACATTTATTAGTTATACTTGTAAAGGCAACGGGTTCAAAAATATTATTTTTAAACACATACAATACACAAATGGCTTAGATAGCCCACAAACTAGATGTAAACATATAAGAAGTTTTGTTTTGTGAATCGTTAGATAAAATAAAAACAAAAGGAGCAACAATTACTTTTTCTACCGTGGCGTGATAGAAAGTAGACTACAAAGCACGTATTTCACATAGATCTTCCTCATAATAAATATCCGAAGGAACTTCTGCTATTAACTTTTTTTGTTTTCCTACTAAACATATACATCACTTATATAAAGATACATACATTTCTGGGGCGAGCTCCTTCCGAGCCTAAATGTGTAAAACCAATAAGCTCCCTCTGAGCAAGTATTAGGAACAAGTTTCTCCTGAAAGGTTTTGTAGTAATTTAAGTCCTTACAGATAACTTACATCATCATCATCATCATCATCGGCACTACAACCGGGAACCGATCTTCGCCTTATTTAGCAAGTCCTGAGGCTTGTTAAATTTCCCATAATGATATTTTTTTCCGGGCAAGGTCATTAGTCTTGCGCCACTTACATCACTTGCTGTTAATATATATCACTTTATATTTTACATTTTACGAAAACATATAAAGACAGAGAAACAGAAAAGTTCCGCGGGTTCATCGAAACCAACTAAGTTTAGGTTTTTGATTTGCTTCAATTTAAAAGCAATCTTTTTATTATTTTTATTGTCATTATTTTTGAGGCATATTTTGCAATTTTACATGAGATACAATACAAATTAAGTGCAATCCTTTTCGCTAACATTCGCGACTCTAAGCAACGCCACTCGCCTTTGCACGATTCTCTTTTGGCCCCGCGCCTCTCCTCGCGTCCTCTTGCGACCCATTGCTACTTCCTACGCAGCAACCAGCGACCTAAGCAATTATTTTTAACGGTTTTTTTTTTGCAACCACCGTCGAATCCAATTTTTCCTGTTTCGTTTTTTTTCTCGTGTATCTTACGACATAGAAGCACGACCTCAATCTCCGACAGAGAAATTAACGGGTATCCAAACCGGAATCCTTTTAGGAGAAAAACCGCGGCAATATCTTCAATTCCCGCAAACCGGCTCCTCACATAACAACGGCTACTTCGCGTAGCAAAATCCTGTAGGACGCCCCGTTACACCTCACAATCGCCTTCTTTTCACCACTCTTTGACAACTCGCACTACCCTTTTAGCGACTTCTTTTCTTCTTTTCGACTGACATCACTGAGTTTGCACTGCCCCCTGGTGATTTCTCTCGTCTCCTCGCGTCCTCTCTGCGACCCCTTACTACTTCTTCAAACGCACTCTCGACGTCTCCCAATTCCGGCTCTTCCCCAAATTTTGGCATCACTATGCCCACAACACTAGCCGGTACTGTTGTGTTTAGTAGGGGTTTGTTTCAGGATCTCTTAAAACAGACCGCTCCTGAAAACTTGTCCTACAAAGGGGTCGTTACCGTGCTTCCTCTGATCCAGAGGGAAAAGCAACGTCCTTGATTTGGCCTCAGTCTTCGCTCCGCTGGTTTCCGTGGGGGCCAGGAGATACTCCAGATTTTCAAAAATATTCTCTTTGTGGGAGTACCACTGCTCTACTCACAAGAAAATGAAAACAAGGTTCGTTTTTCCAGAAAATGAGAACAAGGCTCGCTTTTCCTTTTAGTATTTATATTTTATTTATTTCTGTTCGAATTTAAGATCCGCCCTTCTCCAGGATATTTTCCTTCAGGGACAACGGACGATATTCAACTGCGGCCCCGAGATCACGTAAGTATTCCTTTATAAAGGATAACGAATCGAAAATTGTATCCCAAAGATACACATTTTCGTGCAACAATCTCGATATTTCGAGTGAGATGTTGTGTTTACTTTAGATAAGAATTCCATTTCTTGAATTCTTATGAAACTATTGCGCAGATGTGGGAATGTATCTGCTTTTGAGTTTTTGTTTGTTTTCCTCAATGGAAAATTTTCGGACAGAGATAACGATCTCTGAATTTTGGATTTGGGTGATGCTGTGGAGCAAATGTAGAACAATAAACGAATATTAGATTCGTTTATTGTAACTTTTAATTTTAATTTGGATTTTGGGGTTAATAATGCCGTGGGGGCAAATGTTAGGCAATAAACGAATGTTTGATTCGTTTATTGCGAATTTTGAATCATGTTTGGGTTATTGTGGGTTTTGATAGGATTATACGTCTTAGCGTATTATAGCTAGGATTTGGATGTGGGAATGGGGGAAAAAGGTAGTAGGGCTTTTTGGAGCACTACAGTACCTCCCAGCAGGCGTAAACGCGAACTGATTCTCAAGAGTTCCACGATGCTTCCATCATCGAGACTAGGACCCAATCTCCAAACATAAAGTACCCCCCTTTGACGAGGAGGACCCAGAGCTTTGGTTCGCCTTAGCGGACCGCATCTTCCGAGCCGCCGACTTGCACGACGAAGAACTCCGTGCAGTCGAGCTGATGCGAGTGCTTGACCGCACACAAACGAACGCATGTTGCCCATATTATTAGGTCGGCCGACCCCAATCCATACCGCAACATGCGCGAGACTCGGTCGTTTTTTATTTATGCGATTCTTCGTCGGAGAACTATTTAACATCGTCAATCGTTGGGTGTTTTTAGAAAAACCTGTGTCGTACGCCGGCACATTGCTTTAACGCCTCAAAGTCACTTTACCGCACTTTATACGTTTTTGTACAATATTGTCATATGTGGCCAATTTCTCATCCCCAGTCGATCTTTAACTCCTGGACTATACTCCAACTGCTAACATGGCGGTCTACTTCAATCATTTCCATGGTTTCACCGAAATTTTCAATCATGGTCCTACCTGTGCACCTTTAACACTGAACATAGCAGAGCAACTGTGATAATATCAGAACCATAAACCGTATTCAAAATTTCGCTCGGCTTGCATTACTATAGGTAAATTAAAGTGACTCAAATAATAACCCGTGAAGGACACACTCATTCATTATTTCTGTAATAACATCACGAATTGTTCTAATAAAATGTATGTATTTTCTTTTCACAAGTCTTTATTGATTTGGACTTGATTAAGTTAATTTAGCCTTAAAAAAAGGTAAGGCCTATAAAAGAAAAGTGAAATTAATACGCTACAGGTAAAATATAATCCTAATATACAAAGTTTGTGTTTGAAATGCGCGTAGCTGTAAAATATACTAGCAGAGTTCATGAGGAACTTTTCTGAATATCAAATGCCAACACTGGCGCTCTGTCAAAATAATTGCTCCAGAAGTAGATTCAATTACAGTTATATAAGTCTGGGAAAGCCACGCAAACAAATGCGTAAACTTCTTACATTTCCGAACTTATGTAGGTTCCCACTCAGGACTAGATTCACCTACGTATGGCTTACCTTCACATCTATTTGTAGATCGACTTCCTAAAAAATGTCTGCGGTTTGTTACAGAACAGCTTTCTTATGTTGTGAACGCGATGACTATATAACATCACTTTTCACTCTACTGAGATTTATAATATCCTTGAGATTTTGGCGAAAGTCGAGCGCAGAATTTTAGATCCTCTAGACCAAGTTTGTAAAGCAATCTACTGCACTATTCAATTAGTTGTACCTAGGCTGCGACTAACTCACAAAATGCAAATTGTTCCACGTCAGTGGTTGCATTTAAAAATTATTTAAATCCGGAAAAGGATGAAATAAATGGGAAAGAAGCGAACGGTAAAAGAAAAACTATAGGATCACATAAAAAATGAAGAAACTCATAAGAAGGTACTTAAGAAAAAATCAAAAAGGAAAAAAAAACAAATCTAAGAGACAACGGGAAGCTTAACATCAACCTATACGGATATCCTTCTGTAGCCTGTCCTGGAAAAGTTTTCTTTGTAATTGGAAATTGCTGTAAATAAAATCAGGTAACAATGTAAAATTAAACGGGAAAAGAAATTACTCAGTTCGTTCCTCGTTATTCCCTGACACAAGGTTTGTTCTCAGGAAATGGCAATCAATTTAATTGGGTCAAAGAAATCACCTCGAGTAGAATAATAGGATTATTAGTTCGACAATTTCAGATCTCCACTTTCCTTTTTCCTATTCTTATTTCCCAAGGGTTGTTTGGGGGAGTTTGTTAAACATTGTTTTGTTAGCAGGATTAGTGAAACCGTTGTCTCGACAACTTTATGTTAGGCCACCTTCAACACAGCCCAAGAAGAAGGAACATATTACAGTCCCATTGGGATCACTCACAGAAGGTCTAAGAAAACAAATCAGGATACGAGCTGGGAAGGGAAATTTAAATTTGTTTTCATTTCTATTTCAAGAAGTTATACAGATACCAATGGCAGAGGAAATAAAAGCATATCTTAGGTTGTTATGGCTTATTTTGCAATTTTATGGTTTATTGGGTCACGATTCTAGGTTATATTTTGAAATAAGTGCTGGAATTCTCCAATGAGTAGATATAAGCTTTTCATTACATTTGGCAACTTTGAAACTTAGGAGAAAACTTTTCCCGGAACATAGTCGATAATATCGTAAATGAAATTGATGATTAGAATACAACAATAGGATCTTTACATAGTTGACGGACAGCCTAGGCTTGTAAGAAACGGTAAGAGCGCAAAGAAATGCATGCAATGCATTGGTACAATGTGAACGTGCCGCCGAAATTCGTTTCTACAGAACCAATGTGGAGCAAGCAAATCAAATGTGATACGCAGATGCGTGCGTTCGGTTTCGAGTTATCCAGGATACGGTCGAAGCATTTTCTTCGTTGAGATTTGTCGCCAGATTTGTAGCGGTCAGTCAGTGATATTAGGCCACCAAGTGAGAATTCATTTCGAGGGTAGTAACGTCCAGTAGGTAGCGAGGTAAGTTATGGCTAAACAAATAGGTGGGTCAAGAAACATTATGTAAGTATATTGTTTAATAAGCATTCTAATAAGCCCATTAATCGAGTTAGAATGGTTAAACATTCCATGTTATGTTGTTTGCATTGGTCTTATTGTAAAAGAAAACAAATTAAAACACAAAGCGAGTTTTATCATTATGAAGAAGTATATTATTTCCTCTGCCATTAGTATCTCTATAACTTATTGCCAAAGAATGAACTAAGTGAGTTTTTGAATAAGGGAGCTTGTGGGGGTTCTCTATACCACATGGAGAACCAACCCACAGTGCCAACCAAATTTGTCCGCTAACAGCGTGTTACCCTAACCTAACCTGTAACCCATTTCCCAACATGCAAAAACACATCCCAATATCCAACAGCATCCGTCCCCAAATCCGCAATTGCATACATCCCCATACTTACCAAGAATCCATTTCCCAAGCTGTAATAAATGTATATTCCAATTTACAACGGAATATTAATCATCTCCCTCAATTACATCACGCCACATATATTTTTCCCAAAAACTACCTCGGTTAACTTCCTATTTAAATTACATTCCTTACTTGCGACCAAGCAATTCTAATTTACCCCGAAAATCATGCTCTGTAATAAACGCATATTCAAATGTACAACGGAATACTCACCATCTCCACCAACTACACCGAGCCGCATACATTTCCCGGAAATTGCTTCGGTTAATTCTCTATCTAAATTATATCCCTTGCCTGCAACCAAGCAATTCCAATTTCCCCCGAAAACCATTTCGGTTCCCATTCCACCTAAACCATGTAGAACAACACCAATTCCCACTTCCTGGCAAGCCCATAGCATGGTGCGTCTCCTTTCCACAAAACGACTACCGCAACGATCAAGACCCTTGACCACACTTGGCTACGCCACCGAAACCAATTTCCCGGTACACACAATCAACGAATCCAACTCAGCTTATACGGCGATGATTCTCCGGAACTAAATTCCCTATACAGGCATAGCAACCCTTTTCAAAGTTCCTAGTAAACGGCAGTGAGTTTATTTTAGCTATGACTCCACTGCCACGACGCGACGAACTTTTCCTCGCTAGTAATTAGTCAGTCGAGATTCTACCGCCACCGGGGTCGGACGTACAAGTCGAGTTTTAACAACTGATGTGCGCACACATACGGGGGTGTCGTATTTCCTAACACATTGGTCTGCCTTGGAAGTGTGAAATCGACTTGTCGTGATCCTGTAAAATAATTGACTTATTGTGGTCCCGTGAAATAGTTGACTTACTGTAATCCTGTAAAATAGCTGACTTATTGTGAGCCTGTGAAATAATCGACTTATTGTGGTCCGGTAAAATAATTGACTTATTGTAATCCTGTAAAATAATGGCCTTATCGTGGTCCTGTGAAATAATCGACCTATTGTAATCCTGTAACGTAATTGACTTATTGTAGTCCTGTGAAATAATAGACTTATTAAGAACGCCGGCCGAGCGTACAAGGTGTATGTGCTGGCACCAATATCAATGGTTCAATTATACACGTCAAGTGTTATTTTTACGCAGAGATTTTCCTTTACGTGGTGAATTTGCAAAAATAGACAAGAAAACGGAGAACAATAAAAGGACCTTGTAGCGTTCTACGAACGCACAATTCTACGCAGGTAAGGTTCCTATCTTCAAAGAACTTACTTACCTGAGAGCGTTGCACGCGCCCACAGACGCGTGCCCCAAAGTCCCACGATAGGGCCTGCAACTCGCAGCCAACGTTGAGACCGACACCAAAAAGCAAGGAACTGAACGTCCACAAAGCTTTTTAGGTTAAGCTCAACAATTATAATTCTCCATGCCTGAAACAAAGGTATAAACATCCATGCGTTCTATTCCTAAAAAAAAAAACAATTCCCAAAATGCCATACATGCTGCCTGCGCCCAGGAACATCTCATCGAACCGGCAATTCCGAAATTCAATACAAAAGAATTGCTATCATCAAAGAATGAGCCGATCAACGGATGCACGTGCGGGTAATCTAACGCAAGGACCACCCAAATCCGTTGAACAACAAAAGGCAGCCACGACCTATCGCAATCGAATATATCTCAACGAGATATCCGATAATTTATGAGGAGTTAAGCCAACAAAGGCAATACTCCGGTCCCACGGCCACGCTAGAATTTCGCACCATTATAAAGATCTAATGGATTTCGATTCCGGGTACCAAGTTCAAATAAGTCCCACGGACTGCACGTCAAAACAATCGCCGAATATCTCTGGTCTGGGCGCCAGATGTTCTGTGCAAACAGAAGGCCGTGGAAATGAAATTCTATCAGCGATAATAATGATGTATGCAAGATGACTTTCCCCTTTCAGGAAACTACAAAATATCCCGGGGGATGTGATAACATGCTGCTAACAGAAATTCGGAAGTTCTGTTAGCAGAGCAAATAGGGAAAATTGTCCGGATAGATACAGATACCAGTTTTGAATCTGGGTATCTGTGTGAGCAGGATATGGTTGAGGGCAGATACTTAGTCTGATTTTGATCGTCACCGGGACGAGTTTTCGTCAAGGAGCAGCGGTAAGGGCGGAGAGATTCTGATCGTCACGCGAGGAGGAATACGAGAACACCACGAGGAGGTGATACGCGTTAAGATAGCCCGAGAAGAAAAAAAAAGAAAGTCGTGTGTGCGCAATTGAACAGTAAAACCGAAATTGCTTCATAATGTTCAGTAAAAATATAAGTTAGACCAAATAAAGTAAATTAAACTGGATAAATAACCCCCAGTGTTTGTTTTTGGACAATTGTTTTCACTCCATTGGTGCTCCGGTGTGGATATTACTTCGGACAGTGATTGGCGGAACACTTACAACATACCCGAAACACACCGCCGAAGTTACTCAACATAAAATACCGCCAAAACCTTACAACGGATT
The DNA here is from genome assembly GCA_963931805.1 of Microdon myrmicae. Taxonomy (NCBI): domain Eukaryota; kingdom Metazoa; phylum Arthropoda; class Insecta; order Diptera; family Syrphidae; genus Microdon; species Microdon myrmicae. Next base: position 75,629,406 of record OZ007496.1, read on the forward strand.
CAGTGTGTTTTATTTTCCCTTGTGTTCGCCGAACAATCGTTGGGGGACAGGAGAGAACCAGTGCCCGTGTCGGCACACATGCCTCCAACCCCACAAGCATTTAGCTCAATACATTTTATCCATCGTTTTTGAAATTTTTTTATTCCTTTCAAATAATAGGTGTCCTCAAGGTCCTCAAAATATGCGTTCGTTTCTGTGATTACCTCTTCACTCGACCCAAATCTCTTACCTCCCAGCTATTTCTTCAGGTTTGGTAACGGGGAATAGTCGCAGGGGGCTAAACCTAAAGAATATGCTGGATGGGGTAGCCGTTCGCAGTCTAATGTATGGATTTTGCTTCATTATGCTTAATCAGCTTAAGAAATCACTTTTTTCCACTTTCGTTAAATTTCACGAGGTTGTCTACTTTCAAGCACTGTCAGACAAAAACTAAATGAGACAGCTTGCTCAAACTTTGACAGTAGTCTACTTACAGAGGAGTGCTCGTCGCTGTCCACAACAGCTTCGAGTCGTCATTTGTCGCTTTACCCACCTCCTTCAAGCTAGACTTGTGACTGTCAAAATCACTTTTCCTCGGAAATCAATTTTTGTCATGTGCTTCTATATCTTGCCATCCCAGCCTATTGAAGTTTACGAGCTAGCTCTTAATGCTGTCGAACATATAATCGGGCTGAGTAATTGCGAGGACGGCATCATCGTTTTCGGAGATTTTAATCTTCTACAACCCAATTGGATTATATCTGACGATCATTCAGACTTCACCTTCCATTCCACCTTGGCCAAGGAATATCTCTTCATTGATCGACTAGATGAATCTTCTTGTCTTTGTTAAATCAACAACGCCCGAAACCTTTAGGGTAAGCAGCTTGACCTCACCTTTACATCAGACCCTATCAATACATCAGTCTCAGCCACCCCCTTCTTCCTTACATCTATAGCCTACACCTGACTACTCCAACTTTCTTGACTGTTACCTCCAATTCACGGAACTATGCAATACCCTTTATCGCAACTATCTTACCAATACTCAGGCCAATCTCAAAAATGACCCCAAAACCTTGTGGGAGTTCTTTAAAGCTTACCTGAAAAACCCCCCATATTTGCAACACAACTCCCATCTCCTTCGCATACTAGCAACATTTCCTTCTTCAAGGACATATAATGCACTTAACGCATTACATAAAATTCCCTACAAGTATTCTTTCATTCATGCATCCTATGCATTTCCTAGATTCCCTGAAAAGAATTCTTCATATCATAAGGGCATCATACATCCAAAAACCATTCGGCACCCTCGTATCCCAAGCAATTCCGCTGTACACGTGCACACCACATGTCCCTGGCAATTCCACGGCCTCGGCACCTTTTTGTCGAAGGGACAAAAGCAAATACACGCATCTAGCGTCTAGTGTCGAATTTCTTCGCATATAAACATGCATAAAAACTCGATACCTTTTCGTTCAGCAAGATACGGTACACGATCACCCATTGTATACCTAAATTGCTTTAGTATCACCAGCCTAATTGCAATGCGGCTATTTACCCAGCTGCAATATACGCATTCCATGATTTGTTTGGCTAACTGACAAACAATCACCACACTCGCTCTTTGCCGCCGAAAATCGAATTCATCTGCATACACCACATGCAAACAAAAGAATCCGATTCTGTCCGCCGCCAGAAATCCATTAGCACGTTTTCCTAATAGCAATGCACCTATTTACGTAGCTGCACCATGCATCTATGCCATTAGTAATGCCCTTTGTCCATCTTCCCTTTTTTTCAACTTCGTTCCCCATGATCTTCGTGCGTGAGTAAAACAATGTGATCTACACGATCACACACACACACACACACACACCACCGGAATTTAGCCAGCAAGATTCTCTTACTGGTTACTCACCATAGAAAAAAATGTTCTCTCTCTTCTCAAAATCTCACCTCGAACTGAGAGTCGAATGCAAGTCGGAATTCAACCCTCGATGAGTCGTTTACCAACCACCAGACGCGCCGGTTGTGCCGTCTCCCGCTCCCCGTAGCGTACCGGGGATGCGTACATCTAGGAGTCGTTTTCCTCCCCAGTTTTCCCTCCTCGTTCGTGATACGTATGTGTCCTTAAATGTATTTCGGAGATCTAATATTTTGTGAATTAAGTTTGATTATAACAACAAATAATTACGAGATAGTATTCGTATCCGTTCTATTAATCGGGATTTGAGAAAAACCTCGCAGCAGTGATATAAAATGAGAAACTATAATATATATGTCATAAAAAAGGAAATCGAACACGGTGTTTCCAGAATATAGCTAAAATAACTAAGAGTGTCATTATTAATATCATCTACGTTCAGTGAATTTTATAATCCGTATTAAGTTTAAATTGCCGTCAAACATGAATAATAAATATCGAGACATTATCCAAAACAATCTAGTGTGATTCATTTTCTGTGCTGTGGTATCCTGGGTGTTTTCACTCGTTTCCCTCGGTAATGCCAGTGAGCAGCGCTCTATGCCTTCTTCTCAGCAGTGCACCTTTGGCGAATATTATGTTGAGTGACTTCGGCGGTGTGTTTCGGGTATGTTGTGAGTGTTCCGCCAATCACTACTCCCAAAACAACGAAACAAAAGAACGGAGCGAAAGCAATGTCAAATTAAACCACGAGAAGAATTGTTTTGTTTTGTTTTTATATTTGGTTCTATTTTAATCTTACAGCGCTTCACTACACCGCACGCGCGATCACACTCGACGTTACTTTTTTTTTTTTTTCTACTTCGAAAATGCCTACTCAGATTTTTATACACTCGAAAATTGTTCTCCTCGTCTTCTGCCGATCGAAACCTAACTTCGTTGGTCGAAATATACCACCCGATATGGCTATCGAAATCAGACTGTCTGTCTGCCCACACAGATAACCAGATTCCAAACTGGTATCTGTATCTACACGGAAAAATTTTCCTAATTGCTCTGCTAACAGAACTTCCGAATTTCTGTTAGCAGCATGTTATCACGTCCCAGGGGTGATTTTTCATTCCTGAAAGAAGAAACTCGCTCATCATCGAACATCATTATCACCATCCGTGGTGGTGGTCGAAATTCAGTTCGACGGTTGTCGATTGTATGCCGCCTTATTTACATAACACATCTGGCGCGAAGGCCGAAAGATATCCTGCAATTTGCATGGATGCATGGTTCGTGGGTTTTGTTTGACTTTTGTCAATACACCCGAAATCCATTAGATCTTTCTAATGGGTGTGAAATACAAACAGACACCGTGGGATCGGAGTAGTTTCCTTGTAGGTTTTCAACCTCGTACAATTTGAATTATCTCGTTGAGATAATTACGGTTGCCGTTTCTTTATGTTTGCCGCTAGACTTGGTGGTCTTTATGGCAGCTACCCGCACGTGCATCGTTGGTCGGCTACTTTGCATTGCATAGACGTTTGAAATTGCCGATTCAATGGAATGTTCCTGGGCGCAGGCGGATTGAATGTTTCTTTTTTGTTTCAGGTATGATGACTTACGAATGTTGAGCTTGGCATTAAAAGCTTTGGGGACGTTCAGTTCCTTGCTTTTTGGTGTCGGTCTCAACGTTGGCTGCGAGTTGCAGGCCCTGTGGTGGGACTTTGGGGCACGCGTCTGTGGGCGCGTGCAACGCTCTCAGGTAAGTAAGTTCCTTGAAGGTTTGGAACCTTACCTGGGCGGAATTGTGCGTTCGTAGGACGCTACATCACTCCCCCCCTAGTGACGTAGTCACGATATGAAGTAGTTAGTTGCTTGGGGGTGTAGTTGAGTTTTATGGGCGTGCTCCCTTCCGTATTGGGCGGTGTTTGGGTGGTAGAGGAGCGAAAGTTATCGCGTTCGTCGTTCTTTTTCGCTTGTCAGAAGTTAGGGTTTCAGGTTGCCGTACGTTGAGAATCTTCGCAGCGTCTTCTTGTGCGCGCAGATCTCGGGCGCGCTGCCGCGTTATCGGTCCGTGTAGGATATCCGACGCCCCGCGCGCGACCATTTCGCGAGGGTTTGGTGGATTCTCGACTCTTGCCGTGTCTGGCGTTTCGTGGGAGTCTGCTGGGTGGCGTACGGGACAGGTTTCGGCTGCCGCCGCTGGTTGTTGATGCACTTCTCCCAGTACGGTATCTGGTGGTAGTTCCAGGTGGCACGGTTTCAGTCTTTCGACACTGACGGTGTACGGCTTGCCGTCGATGTCAACGGAGAAAACTCGGTCGTTTATTCGATCCAGCACCTTGTATGGCCCTTCGTAGGGCGGTTCTAGAGGTTTCCTAACTTTGTCCACCCTGATGAAGACGTGCGTGCAGCTGTCCATCTCTGGGTGAACAAATATCCTCTTGGAACCGTGTCTGGCGACAGGTGTTGCCCTGATCTTTCGCGTGAGTTTGCGTAGGTTTTCCAAATTTGGCAACTGTTCGAGCGATGGTTCTCCATCGGCGAAGAACTCTCCTGGGAGGCGCAGATTGGTTCCGTAAGTCAGATCTGCTGCTGAGGCTCCCAGGTCTTCTTTTATGCTTGTGCGCAAGCCTAAAAGAACTGTCGGTAGTGCGTCCAGCCATTGATTATCGTCATGACACATCAGTGATGCTTTCAGCGAGCGATGCCATCGTTCAATCATCCCATTGGACTGCGGGTGATAAGCTGTCGTATGGCTTTGTTGACAGCCGAGTAGATCGGTCAGCTGCCTGAAAATCGCTGCCTCGAACTGTGGTCCTCGATCGGCTGTGAGAGTAGCTGGGACGCCGAAACGTGTGACCCAAGTCGAATAGAATGCTTTGGCTACATTCTCTGCGGTCACTGTTCGTAGTGGCACTGCTTCTGGCCACCGAGTGAAGCGATCGATCATCGTCAGGAGGTATATGTAACCTCTCGACGGCGTATGCGGTCCCACAATGTCGATGTGTACATGGGCGAATCGTGCCTCGGGGAGCTTAAACTGTGCTGGTTGTAGCACGTTGTGTCGATCGACTTTGCAACGTTGACATTGCAAACAATTGCGTGCCCAATTTGTTATGTCTTTTGCCATATGTGGCCAGACGAATTTACGTCGGACGGCTGCAGCGGTTGCGCGTCCGCTTGGGTGGGCTGGGTTATGTAATGTTTCGTACACATTCCTTCGAAACTTTTCTGGGATGTAGGGGCGAGCTGTCCCTGTCGATACATCACACCAGACTTCATCTTTTGAGTCGTTGAAAGGAAGTTTACGCAGAACTAGTGCTGTCTCCGCTTTCAATAGGGACTCGAGTTGATGGTCCTCTCCTTGCGCTTGTGCCAAGTCGGCATCATCGATTTGCGCTCGGAGTTTAATTGCATCGATACGCGAAAAAGCGTCTGCAATTACGTTGTCTGCACCTGGAACATATTCGATTTGGGTACTAAATTGCCCGATGAAATCCAGGTGCCGTTCCTGTCGTGGGGTTGAACTTTCCGCTTTCTTTCGGAAAGCGTACACCAGTGGTTTGTGATCAGTTTTGATCGTCAACTGGCGTCCTTCGACCATGTGCCGGAAGTACTTTACTGCGGAGTAAATCGCTAGTAACTCCCTGTCGTAGGCACTGTATCGTCGCTGGGTCGGATTCAATTTTTTTGAGAAGAAGCCCAGCGGTTCCCATTTTCCATCGCACTCTTGTTCGAGTACGGCCCCAATTGCAGTGTCGGAAGCGTCACACTGTATGGACAATGGGGCTCCTTCGATGGGATGTCGAAGTAAAGTTGCATTCGCCAGCTGCTCTTTCGATAAGCGAAAAGCTTGATCAGCTGACTCGGTCCATTGAATCGGTCGTTTGTCGTTTCGTTTGGCTCCTACTAGGTATTCGTTCAGAGGAGCCTGGACCTGTGCGGCGTTTCGAAGCGTTGGGCGATAAAAGTTTAACATGCCCAGATAACGCCTAAGTTCTCGCACATTCTTGGGGCGAGGAAACTGCATTAGTGCATCCACCCTGTCTTGTAATGGACGGACGCCTTGGCCATTTATACAATAGCCAAGGTACTTGACTTCGGATTCTCCGAGGTGGCACTTGTCTGGATTGATTACCAGGCCGAAATATCGGAGGCGCTCGAACACTTGCTTCAAATGGGAGCGATGTTCAGTCATGTTTTTCGATGCTATGAGTATATCATCGATATACGCATAGCAGAAGTCAAGTCCGCGGAGAGCTGAGTCTATGTAGCGCTGGAACGTTTGCGCTGCATTTCGGAGACCGAATGTCATCACCTTGAACTCGAATAGTCCAAACGGTGTGGTTACCGCGGTTTTCGGTATATCTTCGGGAGCCACCGGAATTTGGTGGTACGCCCTCGTGAGGTCAAGGGTCGAGAAAACTTCGCACCCCTGCAGCTTATAAGAAAAGTCGTGCAGGTTTGCTATCGGATATCGGTCGGGTGTCGTTACTGCGTTCAGCATTCGATAATCGCCACATGGACGCCACTCGCCGTTACTCTTTTTGACGAGATGAAGTGGGCTCGCCCATGGGCTGTCGGACGGTTGGCAGATTCCTAAGTCGAGCATATACTCGAATTCTGCACGGGCCTCGCGCAATTTTTCGGGAGCCAATCGGCGCGGGCGTTGGCTCACTGGGGGGCCGCGCGTTTCAATGTGATGGAAAACGCCGGCCTTTGCGCGTCGGGGATTGCTAAGCGGAACTGTTATATCCGCAAATTCTCGCAACAGATCGCTGAATGGTCCGTTTGCGACAGTGCACGTTAACGTCAATGCCTCTCCCGCCTTGGCGTTTACTGGCTGAGAAAGAGACGTTAACGGGTCCATCAGTCTATTGCTGGCTACGTCCACTACTAGTTTGTAGTGTCGCAGCAGGTCCGAACCTATTAGAGGTTCGGTCACATCGGCCACTACGAAGTACCATCGAATTGGTCGACGTAGGCCTATTTTTAGTGTTATTAATTTCCGTCCGTAGGTTTTAATTGGACTATTGTTCGCGGCGAACAATCTCAATTTACCCGGCAACCGATTTGCAGGTGCGTATGAGCGCGGAAGAACGGAAATATCCGCACCTGTGTCAATAATGAAGTCCATATTTAACTTCGAATCGTATATTGACAAGCGACTTAATTGGGGGTTGCCGGCCGTTTGCGCTTTTTCTACGGTCGGCAGTTCTAGTTTAAAGAACTAGCCTGTATTGCTGGCACATGTGACCAGTTGCAGGGTTGCCTGCACTTCCTGGCTTGTGCCCCGAAACGATGGTGGAAGTAACACCTGCCTAAGGTGTTTTCGTTGGCTGGCGTGCGCGATCTGCCACGCCCGCGTCTAAAGTTTTCGCGCGACCTGCTTCGTCGCCGTGATCTGTCACGGCCAGGCCATGAGTTGTTCCCCACGCTGAGGTTATTCAGTTGCGCTTGCAACTGCTGGACCTGCCTGCCTAAGCGTTCTATCTCATTGCTCGTTTGTGTTGCATGAGTGCACGTTACCGTGGAGGTTCGTGGTTGGGGCAGAGGTGGATTTTGCGCGGGGTTCGTTGCCGGAAGGAATTGGAGATCCGTTCGGGATCTATCCGTGGCCATTACTGCCTCGGCGTGTCGCGCTAGCTCATCGAGACCAGATTCGGCCAGAGGCGCGACGATTGCCTGAACGTATTCTGGCAAAGACTCTCTAAATATAGCCGTTAAGGCTGTTTCGGACATGTCCGTGCCAGCCAGCGCACGGAAATAGGCGGCGCGCTGGGATGGTCGCATCCCAGAGGTGTCGGTCGACCGTAATAAACGTCGCAAGCGATTTTGCGGCGTTTCACTATAGGCGTTGGTCACCATCTCTTTAAACGCCGTGTACGGTTGCGGAGATGGAGTTTTTATTAGGCACTTCGCATATGGGATTAATTTTGGGTCTTGTACCCGTGTTACCACGAGGAATTTCACTTCCTCGTCGGTGATTCCTTCCACTCTGAAAACCCTTTCGGCGTAACCGAACCAGTACTCTGGGTCGTCGAACGTGAAGTCCGGTAATATTACGTTCGGCCTTCGTGGACGTTGGTCCGTATAGGGGGGTATGTCGGCTTCTTGTAAGGGAGTTGGTTGAGATGCAGTCGGGGAAGTGTCCCTGTTAGTTGCCATTGTCGCTGTTTCGACCGAAAATTGCGACCTCGTGATTGGCATCTACTTTGAAATTTCGCGTCGTAAATCCGTCGCTCGGTGCGCGGATCGCTTGTTAACGAGAGGTTCGCGTTTACTTTTTTTGAGTGGAACGCGGTAAAACGACCTGCTGATTCCAAAGATTTTATTCTCAGGGATTGGCCTAGCACAAAAGGATTCTATCTATTTTCCAAAGATGATATAAGGGTGGGACTACACCAGAGGATACTTCGGTTAATTCGACGGTGCTAGGAGCAGAAAGGAGAGGAGCTTTCCAGTTCAGAGGAAGACGAGAAGAACGAGGAGATGAGAATAATCGAGGATCTTTCGCGGATTCGCAACTGTTTCTGCGTTGCCTTTATTGCGGCGATCAATTTCGCTTTATTTCGCGGTTGTTACGAGAAAGTAATGTCAAGTGTGTCGTCGGTTTGTGAGTGTGTCTCTGGCTCTGAAGGAGCTTACAATTTTGTTTACTTTTGATTCGTACTTATATATAATACCTGTAACAAATGTTTCTATTTATTGGAAACTCAGAAGGAGCTAAATTTTCGTATTTTATAATTACCTCGGGCTCGGATGGAGCTTCGTAAGGGTTTACAAAGGAAAATATGTCGCGCACTTTACTTAACATAATACGGTGAACGAATGAGGAAAAAGGATATGTAATTATATATAAACATTTAACTGGAGGCTATAATTTTTCTTCGTCGTCGTGTGTCGATTTCAATTATACAAAAATTACTATTTGACACAGTCTCTTAACGGCCGGACGTGTAGTGTTTAGTACATACAGCATTTTAACACAATATTTGAAAACGAAACTACACTTACAAACATTACAAAAAAAAGAAAAAATATAAGAAATCTTGTTATATGTCCTTTGCTTGGTTTGTCACGATCAAATTTATTGTGTTATGAATAGTCACACTCAATGAGTTTAGGTAAAATGGTTTTAGTACAATTCTTACTGGGCAGAAGGAAATAAAATATATATATAATAACTTGAATTATTGCATGGACAAAAAAAAAAAAAAAACGTTTGGTATTCTAAATTTCTAATTTCTACGGAAGACTTGCTATTTTAAGTGAATTTTTCGTTTAACTAACTGTTATGTCTTCCCCTATCTTTTCAATAATTTTATGTGAGTATTTCCATTTTGAGTTTTATTTGTTTCAAATTTTTGCTCCGAAGGAGCTTTATAAATTTTTCTTTGGGCTCAGACGGAGCTCAATCAATTTTGACAAATGAATTACAAACGGATATATGTTTCGCGGTTCGTTTAGCACAATACAAAAACGAAATAAAACGAGAATGTATAAACAAAAAAATTGTTTGAAAAAGAAAAACTTGCGTTTCGTCCTGCGTCGATCTGCGTCAGCGGCGTCGCCATGCGTCCTGTGGGCTGCAGTCGGTGGCACTTAATACTGTGGGTGGTTGGGTCACTTTCACTGGGTGGTTATGTTTTCCTGGGCTAGCACTCCTCACTGACTGTTTTCGGCGCTGTTCGTAATTCTTTTTGGCGTTTTGTCACTGTCTATTTCTCTGCGCGTGTTCACTTAACAATTGTATTCCGGGCGTGTTTATTTTGCTCACGTTCACGATGATCGTTTTAATTTACTCTGCACTGTGCGTGTTCACTATAAATTCGCGCGTCGGGCTGTCACCAATTTGGCGAATATTATGTTGAGTGACTTCGGCGGTGTGTTTCGGGTATGTTGTGAGTGTTCCGCCAATCACTACTCCCAAAACAACGAAACAAAAGAACGGAGCGAAAGCAATGTCAAATTAAACCACGAGAAGAATTGTTTTGTTTTGTTTTTATATTTGGTTCTATTTTAATCTTACAGCGCTTCACTACACCGCACGCGCGATCACACTCGACGTTACTTTTTTTTTTTTTTCTACTTCGAAAATGCCTACTCAGATTTTTATACACTCGAAAATTGTTCTCCTCGTCTTCTGCCGATCGAAACCTAACTTCGTTGGTCGAAATATACCACCCGATATGGCTATCGAAATCAGACTGTCTGTCTGCCCACACAGATAACCAGATTCCAAACTGGTATCTGTATCTACACGGAAAAATTTTCCTAATTGCTCTGCTAACAGAACTTCCGAATTTCTGTTAGCAGCATGTTATCACGTCCCAGGGGTGATTTTTCATTCCTGAAAGAAGAAACTCGCTCATCATCGAACATCATTATCACCATCCGTGGTGGTGGTCGAAATTCAGTTCGACGGTTGTCGATTGTATGCCGCCTTATTTACATAACACATCTGGCGCGAAGGCCGAAAGATATCCTGCAATTTGCATGGATGCATGGTTCGTGGGTTTTGTTTGACTTATGTCAATACACCCGAAATCCATTAGATCTTTCTAATGGGTGTGAAATACAAACAGACACCGTGGGATCGGAGTAGTTTCCTTGTAGGTTTTCAACCTCGTACAATTTGAATTATCTCGTTGAGATAATTACGGTTGCCGTTTCTTTATGTTTGCCGCTAGACTTGGTGGTCTTTATGGCAGCTACCCGCACGTGCATCGTTGGTCGGCTACTTTGCATTGCATAGACGTTTGAAATTGCCGATTCAATGGAATGTTCCTGGGCGCAGGCGGATTGAATGTTTCTTTTTTGTTTCAGGTATGATGACTTACGAATGTTGAGCTTGGCATTAAAAGCTTTGGGGACGTTCAGTTCCTTGCTTTTTGGTGTCGGTCTCAACGTTGGCTGCGAGTTGCAGGCCCTGTGGTGGGACTTTGGGGCACGCGTCTGTGGGCGCGTGCAACGCTCTCAGGTAAGTAAGTTCCTTGAAGGTTTGGAACCTTACCTGGGCGGAATTGTGCGTTCGTAGGACGCTACACACCAACCAGCGAACAATTTGTGGGGACGTGGTAGAACCCAGCGCCCATGCCGGCGCAACGACTACGTACCCCCACAACCTTCTTCCAGTTCCTGATCATAAACATAGATCCGACGGTTACCCCACATCCCTTACCTTAAACTCCATACCTCATCTGGTCCTGTTACAATTGCTAACCTCTTCGCCACTCACTTCAATCAGTCATTCACTAATGACTCCTTTCTTCCTGACCCGTCATACTTCAACTTCCTACCTAACTTTTTCCTCGGACCCCTTCTCCATAACTCCGTCCATTGATCCGACCCTAATCGAATCCAAGCTACTGGACCTCAAAGACGAGTTTACATCGGGCCCTAATGGAATCCCTGCAATCCTCCTCAAGAAATGCTAATCCATTCTCTCTGCTCTCCTCTCACTGATCTTTAATCTCTCACTCTCGCAAAGCGTATTCCCCTACATTTTGAAAACCTCCTGCATCACCCCCATCCACAAGAAGGGCCCCAAAAACGATGTCGCGTACTACCGCCCCATCGCCAAACTGTTCCACTTACGTAAGATTCTCGAAAGCATTCTAAACGAATCTCTTAGTTTTCATTGCAAATCTTTTATTCACCAAGGCAACATGGTTTTCTCAATGGCCGATCAACTACCACCAACCTCGTTGAGTTCACTTCCTTTACACTCTCATTACTAGACGACGGATACGAGGTCGATATAGTCTCGACCGACCTCAGTAAAGCATTCGACAAAATCTCCCACAATCGAATCCTCTTCAAATTATCCGCCCTCGGCTTCGAACCTGGATTGCTGAAATGGATTTCTTCCTATCTAAAGGATAGACTTTATTTCGTTCGGTTTAGGTCCATGATATCCAACCCCTTGCTTGCCACCTGAGTCCTCTCCTATTTATACTGGCCACTAATGACATCGATAAGGTCATTACGAATTCCAGCTTGTCTCTATACGCTGATAATACCAAGTTATAAATAGAAAATGCAAAATAGAAAATGCGGAACACGTACTCAGAGAGTGCGTGAGATTCGAGACGGCACGAACGATTTTGGAGAGACATATGAAACGGAAAGTTACTCCGGGAGGGGAGGAGTAATAGAATACATGCTTAGTTCAAAACAGGCAGGGTCCGTAACAAATGGTATTCTCTGTGAAATGATGCAGCAGTTGTGACGCGACGAGCGGAGTAACAGGTAAACTCCGTCCCGCCCCGCGATGGAATATCTAAAAGAAAGTTCCGCGGGGATCAACGGGAACATGAGCCTGGCGGAAGGTGGTTTTAGTCAGTAAAAACCCGGCATGCTTCTGGATCGGTCAAGAGGTATCGTTTGAAGATTTCCACCTTCCTACCGAAATGAAAAAAAAAAACCACTTGATTTTACACTGCTGCAATCTGACCTTGACCGCTTCTCGACTTTGTGTGACAGAAATTGCTTTTTACTTAACATCGCCAAATGCCAATCTGTACCCATTTCCCTTAATCGTATTCACTCATCATCACGTTCCTTTACCGTTCATAACCAACCCCTGACCATTGTCCAATATATTCGAGATCTTGGGATCCTTTGCGACAGAGAGCTTAACTTCCTCTCTCACATTAATAAGACGATCCGGAAAGCCTATTCTGCCCTTGGATTCATGAAACGATGGTCTAAGGAATTCTCCTACCCTTACGTTACTCTATCCCTTTGCCTTACCCTCTTTCGTCTACTGCTTGAATATCCTAACCAGGTATGATCTTCTTATCACAAGATCCATTTCGGTAGACTCGAAAGTATTCAATGTCGATTCCTTCGGTTCGCTCTCCGAGGGCTAGGTTTGAAAAACCCCTTAATCCTTCCCCCGTACATTAACCCTCTCAAATTAATCAATCTCAGAACCCTTGAGGAGCGGAGGGTCGTGGCTGACATAATGTTCATTCATCGGATCCTCTCCAGCTCGCTCGACTGCGCCTACCTCCTTAACTTAATTCCATTCCTCTAAACACAAACCCTCGAAATATACGTGATATATACCCCGCCTTCTCTAAATTCCCCTTCACCACAGCTCTTATGGTGTCAACGAACCCCTTCGCGGATGCTGAGAAATGTGAACTCGACCCCTGTACCCATACTCTCAAGCACCGCTTCCTAAACCATTCTCACCCCCAATCTTAAGCGGCGCTTCCACAGTTACTACGCAGGAAATCAAAAAGTCACTGACTTATCAAACCGCCTTCGTATTCTAATATAATATAATATTATACCTCGCCGTAAAGTGATCATACACAACTGAGATGAAAGCAAAGTTAACTGTTGCGATCTCTTTCTCTCCGTGTTCAAAACATTCAATAGTGTTTGATATTCCGCCCTTTATAGAGTTGATTAAATCTCTCGGTCAATGGAATGAATACATTTCGGAGAGTTTAGTTCATGTAGATGGCGTTAAATCGGCATCCTACAAGATTATCACTGTTTCTTAGAGCCCCGTTCACGTGCCTATACCATATGATGTTTTCAACGATCGCTCATCTATTGCTCTAATTCCGATTCATTCTTTTGCTGGTGATGGTAGGCTGAATTCTCCCAGCTAACTTCAATTATTATCGCGCATGTTACTTCAAAGAATCCTTGACGACACAAAACCCCATCATCCAAAATGTGTAACCTAATTACACATTTTGTCTAAACAGAAATACTATTAAGAACAAAACGCAAAAGGTATATTAACAAACTACAAAAAATTCAGAGAAACATAAAAATATGGAATAACCCAATTATACATTTTGTCCAGACAGAAATATTATTAAGAACAAAACTCAAAATGTAACAAATAACAAAAATTCAAAGAAACAAAATATAGAATAACCAAATTAGAATATAATGTATATCACAACATATGTTACCTAATTGCACATTTCATCCAGATGAACAAACTCAAAGATAATTAGCAAGAAGTCGTGGAAACACGAAAATGAATATTACACTAATTGCAATATAATATCCATTGTGAGAAAGATATTATATTGCAACGTAGAGAAATAAACCTAGATATAAGATTTTATGTTAGAGTAAGTTTAGTTTACAAAACGGCACTCTGAAGAGCAGACGTTTCTTAAATTCAAAAATTGAATAAAATATAAATTTTATTTAGAAGTGTTTTCCTTCATTTCACTCAAGTGGAGTTTAAGAAAACATAATTGGCGCAGTCGGTTAACTTATCATCCGAAGATGATAAATCGAACATACAACTTACACGATAAGTACAGTGAATTACTTTATTAAATATATATAAAAAATTTTTTTTCATCAAATCACCTAATGTTAAAAGATAATAGAAACAAAAAAAATCAATGAACATACTAAACGAAAGGAACAACAAACAGTTGAACAGTGAAATAATGGAAAAAAAAAAACTAGCTGAAATTTAAAAGTGCTTCAAATCGAACGAAATTAACAACTTTTCCGGTTAACCAATGAAATAAAAAAATAGGTGTACCGTGAGGAATTAAATGAACAAATTAAAATTAAAGCTGTCTTATTCTTATAAAGATAAAATAAAAAAGAAAACATAATCCGCGTGGTATTTAATCAAAAGAGAAACAGTTATAGAAAATTATTAAATACAGTTTTGGTGTTTAATCAAAAGACAAAACAATTATTGAAAATTATTAAATAAACAGTAACATTTAACTAAATTATTAAGTAAAAGTGACGGAATTTTGGAAATAGTAACAGTTTATAGAAAATCAGTAAATAAAGTTTTGGTGTAAATAAAAAAAGAAGAAAGACAATTAAAGGGTGACAAACACCCCAAGAACAACAACAAAAAAGATCTCGTGAACAACAAGGGTAAGAAGAACCCCACCTCATCTCTAATTGCAAGCCGTACAACACCAAGAACACCACTACAAAGGAGGAAGTAAAAGTGAGCAACACTTATTTTAAATATTAGATTTATATTCATAAATTCATACATTGTACATTTATATTCATAAATTCATACACTGTACATTTATAAATTCATACACTGTTTAGAAAATAAGTTAGTTTCATGTCTTTTGGTTTTAATTAGTGGTATCGAGAAAGAATTTTTTTTTTTTTTTTAAATCTTAAAAATATAGGAACTCTATTTACAAACAAAAAAACAAAAAAATGTCAGACGAAATACCGGCAGTCGAATTAATAAGGGAAGCCGCGAAAATAAAAGAATTTCACGGGGATGGAAGATATGATTTGTCCGCCTTTATAAGGGACGTAGAGCTTATCCTGCCACTCTTTAATGAAAACCAAGTGTTAAAAAATTTCATTTATCAACGACATGTCCGCAATAAAATTCAAAGAGCCGCTCTCCATTGCATAAGGACATTAGGACCCAATCCCACGTGGGAAAGGATAAAAGCAGAATTAATTAAGAACTTCGGAATTAGGGAAACATATCACAAATTGCACCATGAAGCAGTGACATGTAACAATTCATCCGTAAGCTCATACTATAGGGATCTCCGGAGAATATTAGACAAATTAAACGGTAAATACGAATTCGATGATAAAAAACCTAGCGAATTTTCCCCAACGTCGAATGAATCCCTTATACTAAAAACATTTTTAAATGGAATTAACCCCAATTTATCAAGTATAATTTACAGTAGGAACATAGAAACACTTAGAGAAACATATTATACTTTAGAAGAAACAGGAATGCTTCGACATTATAACAAACCGAATAATTACGAAAATAGAACAAATAGACCTAACAACCAAAATTTTAATAGAAATCAATACCCCAGACATAATGACTATAGAGAAAACATACAAAGAGACAATAACGACCCAACACATTATTACAATATAAATAATACATACCAATACAACAACACATACGAAAACAATTCTAGGCAAACTAGACAAAATAATAACAATACATACGAAAACAATTCTAGGCAAACTAGACAAAATAATAACAATACATACGGAAACAATTCCAACCAAATGAGACAACATAATAACAATAACTACAATACCAACAACACATACCATCACAATACAAACCGGGACCAAAGTTTTCCGAATAACTCTAATCAAACAAGACGAAATCAGACAAGCTATACAGGCAGAAATTACACCCAGGCAAGAAACAATTTGGTTGAACCAATGCAAGTGGACCATATCTACAACACAAATCAAAACTTGGACCATGAACGTTTTCAAGTGACCAGCTTAACAGGAACTTTACCAGTAATCGAATTGACAATAGGTAATGACAAATTAAAATGCCTAATAGACACAAAAAAAAAAAAAAAAAAAAATGTGGCGAGAAGGCCGAATTTGGCGAGACAGGACATATGTGTCCTTCATCTTGTCTCTGACTTCTGGTCACCTTGCGATAACCAGAATCACCCACATCCGTGAGGATGTTGGGCTCGGTCTCGCAGCATCTGAAAAGAGAAGAAAAAAAAGGGGGGGTATCCAAGGATAGTGTGGACAGTGTTAGTCCAAGTGTTCTCTAACTACTTTTATAGCGGGATGGTGGGAAAGAAATCTTACAAGACCGGTGGGTCTTGGGTGCGGTAGTAAACGCAGATCACGTCTTTGGCGTCTGATAATCTGCGCTTTGGTCGGTGTGTATGTTTGTATTTGTGCCGTCTTGTACTGTGCGTTCGTGTGTTGGTTTGTTAATTGTAGACCCTATGGGATGGGTCCAGAAATCCTCTATTATAGAGGGGAATGTTGTTGGGAAGGGTGCTTTCTTCAGTTTTATACTGAAGAAGAAATTGTGGGGGTTTGATCCGAAGAGATCGAGAGAGAGAGGGGTCAAGAGCGCAAGAGTCCCGTACAAGTAGGTTCTCGCTGTTCTGAATGTTTTCGAGGTACTTATATGCTAATTGAAGCAAGTACTCGTCGATAGGGGTAATGGAGGCGCCTTCGTATAGGTGAGAGTTGGGGTAATGACGACCGTCAGGCCTTCTAGAATGATTGGTGCATCTTCTGAGGAGTTTCCTTTCGAAAACCCGAAGTCTTTCCATTTGAGCCGAAGATATGCAGGACCATATGGGAAAGGCGTACGATATTCCAGATCGGATTAGCTGCTTATAGCAGAGAAGCTTAACTTTGGTGTCAACTTTGTTGCCCCACTTCAGGATGTTGTGCAGTTGCTTAGACCGACCAAGGCCCCTTTGGAGAATGTGGGTCACATGTTTGATGAAATTCATTTTTGGGGTATAAGTGACCCCAAGATATTTCATCTTGTCCTGTGGTCTAATCGTAGTATCTCCCATTTTTATTCGAATATTCTGTGAATATCGAGAAGTAGGTTGGGAGTGTTTACTACTCAGAATTATGGCTACTGCTTTGGATGGATTAAGTCGGATTTTCCATCGACTGTAATACTGATACAGTTCGTCCAAGTGACGGTTGAGTCGATTTGTTGCGAGGTTAGGGCCTTTGGTTGACGTGTACACCAGGACGTCATCCGCATAGCATATTTGGTTTACTCTCCCGTCCGCGGGCCGGGGAATATCGGAGGTGTAAATATTGAATAAGATGGGGCCTAGAATGGAGCCCTGTGGTACGCCTGCAGCGGCGTGAAAAGTTCGGGAAAGCTTTCCATTCATTCTAACTTGGAAGGTTCTGTTTAGAACAAACTGGTAGATGATGCTACACAGCGTTCTACTGAGGCCAGTATTCAGAAGTTTAAAAGCGAGACCTTCGATCCAAGTCGTATCAAAAGCTTTTTCAATGTCTAGGCTTACCGCAACGGTGGGTTCCTTATTAAAGAGCCGCACGCAGACGTGGTTTTGAAATAAGTTAAGAGCCATAGTGGTGCTGTGCGCTCTTCGAAATCCGAATTGGAAATCAGGTATTAGGTGCCTGGCACTGACAAAGTTATTTAGCTTTTCGTATATGAATTTTTCATATATTTTGCTGATGCAAGTGAGAAGCGAGATAGGGCGAAAGCTTGAGGGGTGATACGT
Source organism: Microdon myrmicae (assembly GCA_963931805.1). Classification (NCBI taxonomy): domain Eukaryota; kingdom Metazoa; phylum Arthropoda; class Insecta; order Diptera; family Syrphidae; genus Microdon; species Microdon myrmicae. The sequence continues at coordinate 75,647,322 of OZ007496.1, forward strand.
TGGTTTCCCAACTTTTGCTATTGGGCAAATAGCCTAATAGACACAGGGTCAACAACCACTTTTCTAAACTCAGACAAACTGCCATATTACAAAAAAATAAAATTAGAAAACACAATCCCCTGTAACACTCTTAGCGGACAAATCTCAATAAACACTGAGATAATAACACCATTGCCAAACGAGTGCAATGAGAAGAGCTATATGAGTTGGGAGTTAACTCCTTTTTATAATAAACCATTCGATGGACTAATAGGTCAAAACCTACTGAAACCTCTGCAAGCAATAATTAACTTAGAAGAGGAATCATCATCATCATCATCATCGACACTACAACCGGGAACCGGTCTTGGCCTTATTTAGCAAGTCCTGAGGCTTGTTACATTTTCCATAATGATTTATTTTTTCTGGGCAAGGTCATTAGTCTTGCGCCAGAGGCTTCCCGACGGGGAATCGAACCCCGGTCTCCCGGGTGACAGGCGGGTATACTAACCACTGTACTATCGAGGAGCCTTAGAAGAGGAATACATAGAAATAAATAACACAAAAACAAAATTAATTAACTCTTGCCCACTCAAATACGAGGAAATACATGCATTAGAAGAACCTAAACTGAAACTAGAAAAATTAGAACGCGAAGAGATGAATAGGGAAGAAAAAAGGAACTACGAAAATTAATTAACAAAAATAGAGATCTCTTTTACCAAGAAGGACAAAAACGTTCACATACTCACGAGATCCAACATGAAATTATAACCTCTGTAGAAAAACCTTTATACTCAAAAATATACAGATATCCCCAAATACATGAAACAGAAATAAATAGACAAATAAAAGAAATGTTGTCACAAGGTATTATCAAAGAAAGTAATTCACCATACAACTCACCATTATGGATTGTTCCGAAGAAAATCGATAATTCTGGTGAAAAGAAATGGAGAATAGTGATCGATTATAGAAAACTTAACGAAGTTTCTATATCAGACAAATATCCAATCCCTGACATAGAAACTATATTGGAAAAATTAGGACGATCACAATACTTCACTACCTTGGACCTTGCCAAAGGATTTCATCAAGTATTAGTCAAAGAAGATGACAGAAAGAAAACCGCATTTTCAACGCCTCTTGGACATTATGAGCTTATACGAATGCCGTTTGGACTCAAAAATGCCCCTGCAACTTTCCAAAGACTAATAAATGCAGTTTTAAGAGAGCACATTAATCGAATTTGCGTAGTTTATCTGGACGATATTCTTATTTTTAGTACGACCTTAGAAGAACACACTGTAAATATAGAAAAAGTGTTCAATAAACTTAGAAAAGATAATCTGAAGATTCAAATTGATAAGTGCAATTTCTTTAGTCGAACTACAGAATATTTAGGTCACACTCTGACAACAGAAGGTATTAAACCGAATATGAATAAAATTGAAAATATACAGAAGCTTAAATTACCGGAAACCCAAAAACAAATAAAATCATTCCTGGGAATGACCGGATACTATCGCAAAGGTTGCCCACGGTATGATAAAGTATTTGAAGACAAATTCTAAAATTGATAAAAAAGACCGTCAATATACAGATTCATTTCAGAAGCTTAAGAGATTGCTCATGGAAGCACCAATTTTAAAATATCCAGATTTCAACAAAAGATTTAAGTTAATAACGGACGCCAGCGATTTTGCTTTAGGCGCGGTCCTTACACAGGACAACCACCCACTAAGCTTTGCAAGTAGAACTCTAAACGACCATGAGAAAAAATACTCCACAACGGAAAAAGAACTTCTTGGTATCGTTTGGGCCGTTAACTACTTTCGCCCATATATTTATGGTAGAACTTTCGATCTACTCACGGATCATCAACCTCTCAAATGGCTCCAAAGTAAACATAAAGGGAAAGATATAAACCCTAGATTACAAAGATGGTTGCTTAAACTTGGAGAATACGACATAAATATAAATTACATTAAGAGCACAGAAAACAAAGTTGCAGACTTTCTATCCAAAATAAATGCAAGCACAGGAGAAATAAATGCCATCGATTTAGAAGAACAAAATGATAACATAAGCACAGCTGCAACAATACACTCACAAGAAGAAGAACAAAATGATCATTTTCCAATCTTAGAAACAGTTGTTAATAGACTCCAGACGCAAATTATATTGACACACACTAAAAGAAAAGAAATCGAAATTATAGGAGACAAACGAAAAATTTAAATAAGTACAAATGACATTGAAAACAACTTCATGACTGATATATTTCGCAGATTTATAAAATCAGGGAAAATAGGAACTTTTTCAGAACTTTCTGACCATATATATAACAAAGTACAATAAAAATTAATCAATCTATTCAATACAGGTTTAAATCTTATAAATGCACCTACCATGCAAAAGACATGACGAATGAAGACGAAACATATAGATACATTGCAAAATATCATAGGAACGAAACAAGACATACAGGAATTAACGAAAATTACGAAGGACTAAGAAAAATTATATATATCAAAAATTTAAAAACATATATCCAAAAATACATTAACAATTGCGATACTTGCAATAAAGCAAAATATGATAGGAAACCAATAAAACCAAAGTTCCATATAACTGAAACCCCCAATAACGTAAATCAGATAGTTCACCTCGATGTATATATAAACAAGAGACATATCTTTTTATCATTTATCGACAAATTCTCAAAACATGCAGTAATACTAAATTTAGAAGACAGAAATAGCGTTACAATCATTGAAAAAATACGACTATACTTTTCCATTAAAGGTAAACCCAAATTAATCATTTTAGACAACCAATTCAATTCAATTAACATCAAGGAATATTTAAGGTTAGAAGATGTAGAAACACACTTCACAAAACCAAACAGTCATACAGGTAATTCAGATATTGAAAGATTTCATAATACATTAGGAGAAAAAGTTTTGGAAACCGAATAATCCGAATTATCAATTCAAGAAAGACTTTTCAAATGTGTAGAATGGTATAATAAATCTATTCACTCCGTCATTAAAGCAAAGCCAATAGACGTAATAGAAGGGAAAGTCGATAGAAAACAAATAGAAAATCTTTTAAAAGACTACAAAGAAAAAACCATTAACAAGCGCAATGAAAAACGAGAAACCTATAGACCGAACCAAGATGAAGGTTACGTAAAAAATTATAAAGCATTAAGACACAAAGACCAACCTAAATATAGAAAACTTAAACTAGAAAATATACACCCGACAAATATAAAACGACCCACGAAATTTTTAGATCAACTAGACGTTAATACTTACAATAATGACAGTAACAACACTGATCCACACAACGACAGGAACATTTAGGAATAATTGACGAAAATAATCATAGCATAATCACCAACTTAATAAAACATATATATTAAAGATCATTTCAACTTAACTTTCAAAAAGATAAAAAAAAAAAAAAAACAGTAGTAATATATTAACTTAAGAAGAAATAAGAAGATATGAAGTAAAATGGTACAAACTACAAAATACCAGACTCGGTATCGCAGAATACAAGAAAGAAAAAATAACATTATTCACAAAAATCCCAAAAGATATAATAAGAGCTAAATATTCAATTATAACAACTCTATCCAATGAAAATTATGAACAACTTGTGTTCAATAAAAAAAAAAATTTTGTAATTTATAGCGATAAACAAAAATAATTTTTTAATGAAGACTAATTTGAATTAAATATATAAATATAATACCACACTATCATAGAAGAACTAAAATTTAATAAAAAAAAAAAATATATATTTGGTATAATTGGACAATTATAATTGTAATAATCATAAGCATTTTTACTATCTGTTCTTATTTTTTATATAATTGAATTAAAAACAAAACTCAGGAGAGTTTCGAATTAAAAGGGGGAGGTGTGTGGGGAGGAAGTCGTGCCACCGGCAAGGGTGCGAGTTCTACTTCCTCCTCCAACATATTTAATGGTTCCGGCGGCACTAAACGATTCCGCCGAAGCAAAAGAAACACCGTACACCAACGCAAGAAGAGAAAGTAGATGAAACATATTGGTGGAAAATGCAACACAGGATAAATGAAACACGCAGGGTTTTGGTAGTTAATTTCTTTCTTTGTTTATTTTCGACCTTTATTTAAAAGAGTTATTTTTAATTCCGCTTTAATTAGTTTACACAGTCGACTTACACGATTCGTACTACACTCAGGGACTGTGAAATTACTTTAAGGGTGACACACTCAGTGGAGTGCACACTCTCGTGTGCACTCGGCAGTGGGGAAGAGATGCTGCGCGCGCGATGGTTGGGATACGACTCAACGATATTTTATCGTTTGGGGTGTGTTTTTGGTGGTGTGGTGAAAAGGAAAAGAAATTTCCTTTGACCAGTGACCAATGGAAAGCGATCTCAGGTACGCGGTGGTGTATGTGTGTGTTGGTACACATCACCGTGTTGATCAATGCGTTTTGCCTGAAACGAGGAAAAAAGGAACAATGGTGAAACGACCTACAGCATCTTTCGGTGATGAGGGTCGGTTGTCTAAATAGCAGCCACTCGTTAGATGCTAAAAGGATCGTATACATGATTACCTGCGACTGGAAGAATCGGATTCTTTTGTTTTGCATATATTTATGCTATTGTATCCGATTTGACGGCGAAACTTGGCGTCGGTGATTGTTTGAAAATTCAAACAAAGCAATGTTTCCTGGTGAAGTGCTTACAAGTGAATCCATAGTTGCAAGTCTTCGGAATGCAATTTAGATGGGTACACAATGACGGTTGTGTATACCATCTGCGTCCATTATGCATGGCATCTATGGCGACGGCTGGATCGAATTATAGTGTGAATATCTACACTAATTGGAAATTCGGTTTTTGGGTCGCTAATGCAGAGATGCTTTGTAATATATGAATGCCCTTGTAGACGCAATTCTTTTTAGGGATTCTTTATAATGGTTGTATGCATTAATGTCCTTGGAGAAGGAAATATTTTCAGGTGCCACTGCAATCGCATTGGCGGGAGTTAATGGTAGTTGAGTTGCGGATATGGGGAGCTTTTCAGGTAAGTGGGCCGTGGGATTTGTTGGAACCCCCACAGTACTCGCCTCCCCGTGACGTAGTCACGAAATAAAGAAGGTAGGGCTGAAGGGATGTTCGAGTGAGTGGTGCGTAGTGATAGGAGGGCCGTTCGCTTGGGGTTCAAGATGACCTTGTTTACCTCGGGGGGCGCGGTGGTTAGTTACATGTGAGGGGCCGGCCACACTTATGAGGTTGTTGACGGCGGAACTCGCTATTTCAGAGTCCTGGGCCGTCAGGCAATTTATGAGGATGTCGACGACGGAACTCGCTATTTCAGAGTCCTTTAACCCTCAGGAAATTTGTGAAGGTGTCGACGACGGAACTCACTATTTCAGAGTCCTTTAACCTACAGGAAGTTTGTGAAGGTGTCGACGACGGAACTCGCTATTTCAGAGTCCTTTAACCCTCAGGAAGTTTGTGAAGGTGTCGACGACGGAACTCGCTATTTCAGAGTCCTTTAACCCTCAGGAAGTTTGTGAAGGTGTCGACGACGGAACTCGCTATTTCAGAGTCCTTTAACCCTAAGGAATTTTGTGAAGGTGTCGACGACGGAACTCGCTATTTCAGAGTCCTTTGACCTTCAGGCAATTTGTGAAGGTGTTCCGGCCAGTCGCGCTTAGATTGGTGATAGGCATCTTAGCTTACGGGCTCCTGGTGGGTGGTTGGGTCCAACCCCAGGGCGCCTTAGGGAAATGATGCGCGCTCCGAAGTGTGATGCACCTGGTAAGGGTGAGGCGGCGTCGAGGGGCGTGTATTGCCTATGGTTGCCGCTTAAATTGGCCATGATGGCTTGGAGAACGACGGAAGTCCCGAAGGGAGACGATCCTTACGTCTGAGTAAAGGCGATGGGACCGGACATCCTAACAGTTGATTGCTACGCGGAGTAGCTGTGATTCAGTGAGGAGCCGAGGTTGTGGAAGAAGGGTGTCGAGCAGAGGCAGGCAGAGCCACATAGAACTGCCTTTGGGGGACATGTGCGCCAATAATTGGGGAAGGGCCTAAAAGGGTGGGTACAGGCGAGTTTTGTCTGTACCTAAAGAAGGCCAGAAAGGGTTGAAATGTTTCGACATTGGCAAGCGGGATCGCGTGAAGGCTGTGGTTGGCGAGTATGAGCGCCAATATCCAGAAAAGCGGCGGAAAAAGTTGATTTAGAACAAGACCGAGCGTCCTATTGAGTGTTGCTACACGTAGTAGCCTTTGTTAAATAAGGAGCCGGTTTGGAATGAGGTACATTGTTGGGCATTGTTGCGCCCAAATGATGGGAAGGTCGAGTGAAGTCGAGTCGGAAGAGGTAGAAAAAGAGTCGAGCGGAGTCAAAAGACGTCGAAAAGGAGAAGTCGAGTGTAGTAGAGAAGTTGAGAGAAGTAGTAAGCGGAGTCGAGTGGATTGGACAAATGGAGTCGAAGAGTCGAGTGGTCGCGTGTGAGGGGAGTCGTAGGGGTTGTGCGCTGTTTAATACACTGAAGGGGCTTAAAATATTTATTATTTTATTAATTGTATACAATTTTGCAGCAACCGTTTCTATTCAATTAGATATGATGTTTGTTTAGTATGCACTATACTAAATAAAAGAAGGGAAAGAGAAATATGGTAGAACACACAAAAAAATAAGGAAATTATGGTGCCGTGTGCGTGTTTATTTTGTATCTTTTGTGTAATGAACTTTTAACTTTAGCTATATTTCTGCCTTCAAATTGTGTGCGTTGCAAATATTCCGGTGATCGTCGACTTATGTCTATATCGTAATATACTAAATTTTATTTAAGAGTTTTTTTCTAGTAATAGCAGTGGTGCACAAGACTATGGAAAAAGGTATCGAAATGATTGGATAACAACTTCAGAGTGTTTTATTGATTAACACTAACAACTATTATTGCTTATTGGTCTAATGTAATATAAATTAATAGTGGTATAAAAACGTTTAATTTATTTCATTCGTATACAGAACTATATTAAATTATCTGATTCTGCGGTTACACATTCTAAATGTGTTTTTAAAGCATATAACATTTTGCGACAAGCGTTTTCATTAAATTGGGTTTCAGAATATTCAATATGCGAAATATTAATTTAAACGGAAGAAAAACAGTGTATGTGATAAAGATCGCGATTAAAAGGGGAAGCCATTCATTGCTTAGACGTATAATTTACGTATCGCGTTATAATAAAAAGGAACCTTTTGCTTAACCAAAATTAAAGTACAGTCTAGTGCATCGTAGAGTTTATTTGTTTAGATTGCTTAATAGAGATGATTCATTTTCGTGTATTGATTTTGTATGTTCCCGGATGGGGCTTGCACTGTTTTTAATTTAAAGCTGTTACTCGTATTTGTGTGTCCACATTTCATGTTAGTTTGGGCATTCTGGTTGTTTTTATTTAAATATACAATTTTGTGTTTATGGAACATTTTTACATGGTGTCTATAATTTCCATTGTTGGTTTTTGTTACATTTCAACGGTAAATGTTTGCTTAATGCACAATATATTAAATTAAACAAAAGAAAAACAGAAATTTAGGCGAACAAAGAAGAAGGAAGGTGTGAAAATGTATGCATTGGTAAAGTAAAAAAAAGTAAAGCAATTGTGTATTTGTTTGGAAAGTGTTCGCTTGGGCTTTTTACAATGTGATATTTTTCTATTTTATCTAATACTTTAATTTCGCTAATGATATTAATTATTTAAATCTGGTGGCCCGGAAGGAGCTCACCGAAAGAAGAAATGCCGCTTGGAAAATAGAATAAAAAATGAAAGGAAAAAACCTGTGTGTCCAGCGGTGGTTGTCTTGCTGTTCCTGGCCGGTGATGTTGGGGTGTCTGGTGCTGGTGCGTCGCTTGGACGTTGTTACAGCTGAACGTGATTAGGAATTCGTTGGGGCTCTGGTTGCCCTTTAATTGTCTTTTAATTTTCAGTTTGAAATCACCAATTGTGTGATAATTAATTAAATGTCTCGGCGAGCGATAATTTGATGACAATTTTCGCGCAAATTTAAAACTCCACAACACGATTGCACCACCTCGTCACTGACTGTGTTCACCGGTCACTAACGACGAAAACGCGGATGTTTGAAGGTCGCGATGTTCAGCCCTAAGGGTCACCAATGTGGGGAAGAAGTCGTGCTACCGGCATGGGTGCGAGTTCTACTTCCTCCTCCAACATATTTAATGGTTCCGGCGGCACTAAACGATTCCGCCGAAGCAAAAGACACACTGTCCACCAACGCAAGAAGAGAAAGTAGATGAAACATAATGGTGGAAAATGCAACACAGGATAAATGAAACACGCAGGGTTTTGGTAGTTAATTTCTTTCTTTGTTTATTTTCGACCTTTATTTAAAAGAGGTATTTTTAAATCCGCTTTAATTAGTTTACACGGTCGACTCACACGATTCGTACTACACTCAGGGATTGTGAAATTACTTTAAGGGTGACACACTCAGTGGAGTGCACACTCTCGTGTGCACTCGGCAGTGGAGAGGAGATGCTGCGCGCGCGATGGTTGGGATACGACTCAACGATATTTTATCGTTTGGGGTGTGTTTTTCGTGGTGTGGTGAAAAGGAAAAGAAATTTCCTTTGACCAGTGACCAATGGAAAGCGATCTCAGGTACGCGGTTGCCTGAAACGAGGAAAAAAGGAACAATGGTGAAACGACCTACAGCATCTTACGGTGATGAGGGTCGGTTGTCTAAATAGCAGCCACTCGTTAGATGCTAAAAGGATCGTATACATGATTACCTGCGACTGGAAGAATCGGATTCTTTTGTTTTGCATATATTTATGCTATTGTATCCGATTTGACGGCGAAACTTGGCGTCGGTGATTGTTTGAAAATTCAAACAAAGCAATGTTTCCTGGTGAAGTGCTTACAATTGAATCCATAGTTGCAAGTCTTCGGAATGCAATTTAGATGGGTACACAATGACGGTTGTGTATACCATCTGCGTCCATTATGCATGGCATCTATGGCGACGGCTGGATCGAATTATAGTGTGAATATCTACACTAATTGGAAATTCGGTTTTTGGGGTCGCTAATCCAGAGATGCTTTGTAATATATGAATGCCCTTGTAGACGCAATTCTTTTTAGGGATTCTTTATAATGGTTGTATGCATTAATGACCTTGGAGAAGGAAATATTTTCAGGTGCCAATGCAATCGCATTGGTGGGAGTTAATGGTAGTTGAGTTGCGGATATGGGGAGTTTTTCAGGTAAGTGGGCCGTGGGGTTTGGTGGAACCCCCACAGTGTTACGTCAAAGAATGCTTGACGACACAAAAACCCATCAACCAAAATGTGTAACCTAATTACACATTTTGTCTAAACAGAAATACTATTAAGAACAAAACGCAAAAGGTATATTAACAAACTACAAAAAATTCAAAGAAACATAAAAATATGGAATAACCCAATTATACATTTTGTCCAGACATAAATATTATTAAGAACAAAACTCAAAAGGTAACAAATAACAAAAATTCAAAGAAACATAAAATATGGAATAACCAAATTAGAATATAATGTATATCACAACATATGTTACTTAATTGCACATTTCATCCAGATGAACAAACTCAAAGATAATTAGCAAGAAGTCGTGGAAACACGAAAATGAATATTACACTAATTGCAATATAATATCCATTGTGAGAAAGATATTATATTGCAACTGTTATATCGAAATTTGACCTCCGATATAAACATTAAAATATTGAGTTATTGGAAATCTATTGGGTTTGTTTATACTGGTTGTTGTTATTGTAATGAAATATCTGAGCGTATGCCCAGATATTTTCATTAATTATTTAATTATTAAAATGTAGCACCTGAGCGCAACCCCAGATGCTATCATTTGTTAATTAGTTATTTTGAATTTTGGGAATTCCTTACGATGTAATGTGGTGTGTCTCCTGGTTGACGGCCCGACTCTGTGTTGCTGTGGTCCGGAGTTGAAACTAGTTTTTATTTCTTAATGTTGTCACTTTATTTGTAGTAAAAGAAACGGGAATATCCATCCCTTGGTACAGTTGTTTTGTAATGTTAATATTTTGTTTTTTTTTTTTTTTTTTTTTTTTATAGATATCATTTTTTATTTCTTCCTATTATTATAATTTACTTACTTGCTAGACAAAAATGATTAAACTCTAGCTTATGTTATCTTATTTCTTTACTTACTGGTCCCTTGCGGACTCTAAGTTACATGCATACGCTTAAAGCATGAAAATTTGTCTTTCGACATTATGGTTATTTTGTTTACATGAATTGAATTAATATTTTGTTTTTTAGGAACAATACTGGTATGTAAAGTACTATTATCACTTTTACACTTTACCCTATAGTAATTTAATCGCAAGAAGACCCGCTCTACTTACGGGTGGCCGCAGTCTTCTTGCTTTCAATTACTGAGTAGCTTCCAACTCATTCGCAACCACTCATATACCAATTGGAATCAATTATTTCCGCCTATGATGCATCTTCGCACAGACGAGTAACCCATTCAACGGTCATTCGCCTGTCAACTGTAAAAACTGCAGCGATATAGGCCTTACCAATTTCTTAATTGGTTTACCTGCGAAAATTGCAACCGCATCAACTCATTCGTTTAAACGATGTGCGAAAGCATTGACCGATCTAATTTCAGTCCATTACCCCGCACGATGAGTTCAGTAATTTGATTCCTATTTCGCATATGTTGGCAATCCGCTGCCATTGAGTCCATCTTCAAAGAGAACCGACTTATGTTTACACTTGTAAACATATGTTGCTGAAATACGAGGCCGCGTCAACGGCGAACAGGTGTCCGTCTGTTTTTGTCAACGCAGCGGAATCTACGGTGAAACGATTTAATGGGTAATTATTGTTTATTCTGCGATATGACTCATTGTGAAGGCTTTGCTTCTGAATGAATTTAAAGTTGCATTGCTTGCAGAATATGATTTTGATTTGGGGAAGTCGTTACTTCCGAATGAATGCGAATTTGTATATATGCAAAATTTATATTGTATTATATGCATAATACTTGGTTCAGAGGAAAAGAAGATTGCATCTTAATTGTTTGATATATGTTAGGAGGGGGTGTAAGCGAGGTGTAACACAACGTAAAGAAATAAACCTAGATATAAGATTTTATGTTAGAGTAAGTTTAGTTTACAAAACGGCACTCTGAAGAGCAGACGTTTCTTAAATTCAAAAGTGAATAAAATATATTATTATTTAGAAGTGTTTTCCTTCATTTTACTTAAGTGGAGTTTAAGAAAACATAATTCGCACGCTCGCCAAAGCCCATGAGATTTCGCAGGGCTTGCTGAGCTCATTTATAACCAATCTTAACAAGAACTTCTAATGGAGAGCCCCACAAACAGCGTGCTGATTTGTATCATCAAAAAGGTAGACCCATTGTCAGTGGCACTCGCACGACTAACGCAAAGAACTGTCTATATTTGACCCCAGATTATTCTCAGCTGGAATGACTACATATACGAAAACCCGAAAAATTCAGCGAGGTGAATAGGATTTCTTAAAACATGAAAAGAATACTTGGAGTAGCCTGATTTAGCCAGGTATGTAGGAATGTTTTTGATTCAAAGCTGGTAATCAAATAACCATATTTAGTGAGGAACATCAAAACTTAATAGGATGTAAAATACAATAAAGGAACTCGGAGAAGACGCAATCGCCATGCATCTAACTCCGCTGTTAGAACACAGACGACCATATCCTGCGTTTTTCTGTTCAACAGGTATCACCATAGTTGTTGGTTAATTGAACTCCGAAGTTATGTCGATCCTCCGTAAATGCCCGTGAAAATCTGTAATCCTACGGCACATATTCTTACTAAAGATTAATTTTAGACAGGCAAGCATAGGCAATACTTTAAACTTACTGAAGGTAGGATACTTTGATATACCATAAATAACTTAACAAAAAGCCAATTGATAAGCAGCTCATTTTCGTGGTATCAGGTCCCCTCTAGTTAACACACCTGATGACCCTCAACATAACCAACATACCCAACCCCCATCTAGACAACATGACTCATCAAATTGCAACCGACACCACAAAATAATACGGCTGATGTATTTTCTTATTCGATTTTCCTTCGGCGTTCTTCACTATTTGCTTGTGTATTGTGTATGTATCTGTTAGAAACGCCACAAATGCACTTAGGCAGGAAACAATAGATAAAGGATCTTGCGAATGCGCATTTATTATGCTAGATGTTGAATTCCTTTTATGGGGCAATTTGATTGTATTTCAATTTTGTTTGTTGAAAAAGGTGTAAATGGATCTTGAGTTTTGTGGGACCAAATTTGTGTTAACAAATACTTAGAGGATCTTAAAATTGTGCATTTTATGATTCTCAGTAATATTTGTTCGAAGATCGGACATCTGGTCCGCACATTTAGCTCGTGTTAAGTATTTTGGGAATTGAATCAATGCAACAATTAGACGTTTGGTTCAATTTGTTCAACATTGGATTCAATGTTGATTTGGATATATGAATGGAGTTATAGGGAAGTAGGTGCAAATTGTATGGGGAAAGAAAATAGTACGGCTTCGTGGAGCACTACACTCTTTTCAGTTCGTCAATCATAATCATACCTCCGGTGGTTAACCCACATAAACCTAAATCCGGTGGTTACTCCACATTTTTCTCAAAATATGCTCATTCATTCTCTCTAGAAGCCTCTCGAAAATCACCCCCATCTATAAGAAGAACCAAAATCCATGTTGCGAACTACCGCCCCATTGCAAAAAATGTCCGCTTATCCAAAATGTTCGAAGGTATTCTATACGAAACAATAAGTTTTCGCAGCAAAAATCTTATTTCTCCAAGGAAAAATGGTTTTCTCACTGGCAGTTCAACTAACACCAATCTTGTCGAATTCACTTCATTTGTTGAGCAACGACCGTTATAATACCTATAGAAGAGAGATAGACACGATACGTTGCGCCTATGTTCTAACGACAGAATTGATCGACTCACAGCTGGGTCCCCAATAAGTTTCACTGCTCGTTTTTGCATCCTATCGAGCACGTGTAGTGGAGTTTTGGATGCGCCTGACAAAATATGGGAGTTGAACTCAATTTTGGGATACACCTCGTAAGTATACCCGCCTGTCACGCGGGAGACCGGGGTTCGATTCCCCGTTGGGGAGCCTCTGGCGCAAGACTAATGACCTTTCCCGGAAAATACAAATCATTATGGAAAATTTAACAAGCCTCAGGACTTGCTAAATAAGGCCAAGACCAGTTCCCGGTTGTAGTACCGATGATGATGATACACCTTGTAAATAGTAGCCAGGTTGGATGGAGTGAAGTATTTTTTGCATCTCTTAAGGATGCATTTGGTCGCACTTTTCGCAGCTTCTAAAATGTGGTCGCTCCAATTAAGAGTCGAATTAATTCGAGTGCCGAAGATTGATAGTTCCTTGGTTTCTTCGATGCAAGTGGCATTCATCGAGAGCGTATTTACTCTGCGGTTCGCCTTTGACGGCAGGAGACGGCACTGAGTTTGTAAGGCATTGAACACTACTCGGTTAGATAATCCCCATTGATATATCTTGTTGAGGACGGAATTCAGTGTATTAAGCATAACTTGTTGATTGGTATTGACGTATTGACATTTGGTCGGGAATGTTCGTATGAGTATAAGAAACTCAATGTGCTATCATCGGCAAACGAGTGGATTGGGTTGTGTAACTCTGATGAGTTAGTGGCTCGCTTCACAATAGTTCGCTCTTGAGTAGGATTCACCGGTGCTATATTATTTATATTATTTATATGTTTATTCAGTTACTCACCCATCCGCCCACTAAATGGTATGTAGCGTATCACTAACCACGTACTTGTAGCGGTTCTACGAACCACCCAACCCACTATAGGGTGAGGTATCCTTCCGCCAAGGAATATACTCACCTTTGCCAGTACACGTGCCCACAGACACGTGTCCCCATAGTCATTAACCACACCTGAAACGAAAGGTAATATGACATGCAACGACGTTGAGGTCGATACTAAACGTTCAAAAGCTTCCAATATCGAGTTCAACGCATTCATACATCGTATCCAAACCAATGCGCCAAATACAGCAAGGCATCGCATGTAAGTTAAGCACCCATTCTAAGCATTAACACGATGCTCCCATGAAACACCATTTTCGGTAAATAAACCGAACAACGGATGCCTACTCTGGTAGCTAATAGCAATTAGCACCCAAATCCATTGCATGACCTTAACGCCAAAGGCACACATGTGCAAACAAGGCATATCGTTTCGCTGCCGACCAATAGTCATGCAACCATAAACATCTTAACCCTATCCGTGATAGATGTTTATGGGGGAAATGCTAACAAAGAAACTATACCGATCCTACGGTTCTTTTGTACGCATCTGAAGCGCGCAAGAACCTCGTTGCCTTGGGCTAGATGGGTAACATAAACAAATCCCAGGAAAACATCGAAAATTAAGCGGCGGTACGATCGATCGTCAAACAAAGGAACAAGATTCCGATAAGGATGACGGAAAGGAGAATGATGGATTGATGATAGGAAAATTCTCTTTGCAGAATGGATGGGAAATTTTCTTTTGCAGATGCGGGATGAGAGGTTCGAATGGGATTTTAAAGATAGAGACAGTTAGTCTTTATCGCATAGTCGAGCCATAGAGAATCCCGACGCGGTGGTCTTCACATAGCGCATTAAAACGAAAAGAGAAACCGGCCGACCCGAGGTCTCTTCACTTTTAAAATACGCGAGTTTACCGAGTGCATTGGCGGAACTGCCACCTAAGGCAAACGAAATAAACGTAGACATTCGACGTTCAACGTACCGCAATTCAACGCGCGCAGAACTGTGAGCCTCACGAAGGACGTCGGTTTTGTATTTATCGGGTTAATTACGTGGTGTGCAGACAAATAATTAAGGGGACATTCCGGTTTATTCGGTTCAAAAAATCAATTTTTTTTGTTGCTTAATCGATAGTTTTATCCTTCAAAAATAATATGTTAAAATTTGGAAACGAAATCTTAGGCGGTTCCAAAGTTATAGGTCATTAAAGGGTCGGGTCTCCCGCGGATACAAATTCGTACCATAGGTGGTAACTACCGTGTATGTAAAAAGATACAGACCATCCATTTATGGGCATAAATTTGCTTAGCTGTTGGCTTGGGCCAACTGCCACTTCTTTGAATATGTCGCAATCTTGTGCGACTGAACAACATGTTCATAAGCGGTAATGGATAGTCGCTCCTGCGTATGTTGTTTTTACATCCGTACTGGGGGTGACCTGCGATTGCCTTAGTTTTAGTTAGTTTCGTATATATGAAACTAACTTGCCCGTTGCACAGTGCTGGTGGTTTTTTCTTTATGCTCACTCTGCTGAAGAAATGGCGAAAGAAATTTGAGCAACATACTACCACAAAACATCAACCGATGAAAATCCGCAACATCAAAACTGTCCAGAGGGCCCGGAGTCATGGTCCAAATGGAAACGCGCGGAAGCTGCGAATGACCTGTAAAAGGGGTTTTTACCTGTATTGCTAATAATGCAAGTCATGGCCATCAAAATTGGGTACGCTGCGAGAGCGTTTGCGAACGATAGGGACAGAGATCGGCTGCAAGACGCTGACCGCACCCTAGTATACAACTCGCACGCGGCACGAACAGCGAGGAAAAAGGCGAAAATGCAACTGGAGGACCGATTCGAAGTCGTGGAAGGAATTGTTTATGATCCAGGAATATATGTCTAGGTGTTAGTATAAAAAATCCCGATGATTTCATGAAAAAAATCACTTTTATCTTTTGTCTAATTTATCTCCAAACTTTGAATGCGTTTTTCTCGAAACGGCTTTTTTGAGTGCGGTGTAAGCGATAATATTAAAACGGTGCATGCGATTCTTATGAAAGTTCGCACGCATATTTTTAACAAGCACAAGCAAATTGTGGGGAAATTACTTTTTTATTTATTTATTTATTTTTTTAGTTATAACTAAAAAATAGAGTAAAAAAGGGCCGCAAAATCAAATTTTTTTTCAATAGTCCGCCATTTTGTTGTTTTTTATCAATTTTAAAATTTTACTCACATTGGGCTAAATGTTTTTAAGTTCAATAAACTTTTTGCATTTTTCGTATATTTTCACCGGGGACGAAAATATCCCTTACACGAGCAGAACGGATGGCTAACTTTAAACAGGAGGAGGGGGGGTTTCCGGTTCCGGAGTGACTCGATAAAATTTACAAACGTAGTCGAAAGATGAATAAAATGTTTAAAACAAATTTTTGTTATATCTTTAATACTTTCTCTTAAAAAACAAATCATGCAAATAACCTATTTTTTGACCCGACAAACCGGAATGTCCCCTTAAAAGAGAATCAGCGAAACTTGTAATGCGATAGCAAATTAAGTGCATGTCGTACAACAAAAAAAAGGAACAACAAAAGGATCAAAATATGTAGTACTCCAAGAAGCCCTACCATGTTCCTCCCACATACCCACCTACTTTATCATTAATCCATATCCCCAAACTAACATTCAATCCAATGATTGAATTGAATTGTTCAATTACCATTCTCATATTTCCAAATCCTTCCTAAAAACTAAACACCATAATGCATATCTTCATATGCAAACAAACACACATTAAAAGATATCCATTTCGTTCCCATACACTCAATCCAGAATCCTTATCTCCATCTGGATTGCAGCCAGATGTGTATATTCTAAAAATAGATATTCTATTCCTTTTCTCCAATTTTTCACATACAAATGAAGATTTATATAAAAGGGCGATGAATTTCAGTTTCGAGGATCAATGTCGATTGGCGTCCGAAGTGGTAGGACGCCAATAAACTAAATAAAATTATAAAATAAATGTAATTAAATAAATAAATTGAGTTTAAATACTGGAAATATAGTTGATTGATTTTTATTGCGCTTGGCCGATTCCCAAGCCCATATTTAACAGCCGGTAGCTGCTCTTCCTTCAAGGTTTGAGGAAGCACGGCGGCAACCGCAACGGGTCCCCTCAGGAGCTCCCTGAGAGATGGATCACTACAAAAATTGTGGCAGCGGTGGGATATCCATAGATCCCGCTACCAACAGAAAACTTTCAAATAATAAAAGCGTGCCTGGGGCTAAACACCGGCAACAGTGAAAATTTAACAGAAAAGAGGAAAAACCATATCCTGCGGCGACTACATTATTGGCGACACCACCACGCGAACGCCTAAATAGTGTAAAGTGGACGTCGGCCACGAGTCCGTCAACATTATATGGAGAAGCAGGATAATCAGTCCTGCACACCATCAACCAGAAAGTGTCACCTTTAGCGAATGCCAATGCCGGCACAACTACAATCGCAGTCACACCACACCAAAGGCCCACAAATAGTGCAGAGAAGAGCAGTGGTATTAGCAGCAATAACCACCACAAAGCACTCAAAAGCACCAACAGCTGTCGCAGCCGCATCAACAACAGCAATGTATACAATGCCACACAGACGCATCACCAACAACACCCAACAACAGCAACACACTCAACAGAATGCCCAGCAACAACCATAGGTACTTATGTACATTTTTATATAAATTAGTTAATTGAAGGGGACAAATAGAAACCCACAAACTAAATCTAAAATTTTGATATACAAAGGGGTAATAAGAAATTAGAAAACCTCACACAAATAAAATCAAATTTAACGTTCATTTTTACATATACATATACATATATACATTCATTAAAATAATTTTCTAAATCATTGAAATCACAGGAGCAAAATTTACATACTCTCAGGCAAGGAATTCTCAAATTTTGACGCGCTCACCCTTATCTGTCGCTGGTCTCTTCCCTTTTATCGTTTTCGATCGAAATTCCTTAGGAACTCTTTCCCATATCCATCTATTAGGATCTTTTCCACTTGCTGGCTCGTTTCACTTTGGTCTCGATAAAATTCCCTCTCTTTTTACCCTTGGCGTCTTTTCCAGGGTCTCTTCTGCTAAACTGTCTGTCAGGATCTTTCGATATTAGGACTGTTTTTCTCGGTGTCAGTAAAAATCTGCTCTTACCTTTAGTATTTTCGAAATTTTCTCTAGATATACCGATGTGTTTGTGTTTGAAGGCATTTTTTCTCTTTTCTCTTTAGGATCGCTTCAGTTGAGTTAGAAAAATCCTCTTCATACTATTCGCCCTTGATACACTTGTGTTTGAGAAGATGAATTTAACGAAGGAATATTTCACTCATAATAATACGTGACTAGAATATTTAAAATGCCCGAAAATGAATGTCTCATAACGCGAATTCAAATATGAACGTCACAAACGGGTTAAAGGATATCTTAGTTTTCGTGCCGGTGTTTAACGGTAACCCGGACGAATTGGATAATTTTGTTTCTTGCGGAGATATTATTTTCTCACAGGCACGGGACGACAGTCAGCATACTTTTTATCGAAGCGTGGTGAAAACCAGGCTACAAGGGTCAGCATACGACCACATCCGGTACAAGGTCATTTCAACCTGGAATGATCTTGCTTCCGAATTAAAGGGAGAATTTAAAATTCCCACCTCTAGGTCAGCGGCACAAAACAGTCTGGTGGACAGCCAAGCAAGATAGCAAGGAAGATGTGAAGGAGTTTGGAAACAGACTCGCACACCTCCTGCATCTGCTGGACTAAGCCACGTTTGAAAGCACTGTCGAACCTGCCGTGCAGAAATATCTTTTCGAGGAAAATAGGGAACTCGCCTTATACGCATTTGAAGATGGTCTTAGGAATTCTGATTTAAAATTTCTAGTTAAAGCACGAGGTACCCCAAGTCTTAGAGCAGCAATCAATTACACTCTCAAGCAGGCCCCACGACTAGGCAATGACACTCTGAAATTTTCTAATAATTCCAAATATAGCCAACCAACAATTTGCCAATCGTGCAATAGGTCTGGTCATACTTCTGTGATATGTCGAAATGAACATGTTTCTAATCTTATCCCCTAAATTAAGACGGAGGTTGAACGCCTCCAATGCACATATTGCAACAAATTTAATCATTCCCAAGCAGAATGTAAGAGACTGTCCCATTTCAGAAGTCAAAACGAGTCTCCATCAAATAAACATTATTCTAGAACTCAGCCCACTTCTACTGCAAACGTTTGGAGAAGTGGAGTATTAAGCAAAATGATCAGGGTGCAGTTAATAAAAATTGATTCGGAGAAACGATATACGGGAAAATTTGAACAAACAACACTAGAATCTGAGGATATAAACAGCAAGGTAGAAAATGCCCCACCTTACAAGGTGTCGTCTACGGATGAAATTGGTATTAGAGATAATAGGAACACAAGCCAGAGGCATGACGATTTAGCTGCTCCCGAAATAGAGGAGGTATTGGCCAAAGATCGTATCCAACAGTCAACATTTGATTCCGTTTATCTAGGGGCCGGATCTGATGATTCGACAAAGACCTCTGAACATACTATCCTTACACCTCTCTCTCTTTCTCTATTTTTGAATCTGACGTCTAGTAGCAAAATGTTCCAGGTCAAAGAGCATAAACTGAAAACCCCGGCAAAGTGTAAACATGAAGAGCAAGAACTCCCAGCAAACTGTAAGCCCGATGAACAAGAAATTTCAGCTAAGTGTTAGCCTGCGGAACAAAGAGTCCCAGCAGAACTTAAGTCTGAAAAGACACAAGAATTCCCAGCATCCAATAAGCTTGAGGAACAAAGAGTCCCAGCTAAGAGTAGGACTGACGAACAAGAAGTCATAGCAGAATATAAGCCTGTAAATAACAGCTAAATCAAATTACCGCTTTTAAATTACTTGTTTGTCCGCATCGTTTCCCTCGTTTCTCTCATTTTTCAAACTTTAAAATGGATTCTGCAAATGAAACATAAAAATAAACAAATACTCAAAATCCCATTTACAAATAAAACAAACGTTGATCTTCCAAAATCGATTTTGAATTCTACATCCTTCAAAATGCTTTTCATAGATGGATTTACTGCTCAAACTTTGAAAAATGTCACACAGCCCAATCCTAAGAAAACATGGAAAATGTTTCACAAATTTAAGGAAAAAATTAAAATGAAACAAATGGATTATTCCTTTCAAATATATGTATACGTATATGAACATGAAAAAATAAAACACCAATTCTCACATTATTAATCTAAAAGAAAAAAAAGAAAAACTATGTAAATTAGATATACCCACAATAAATATATAATTAATAATATTTAATTCCCCTTTTAACAACTTATTGTACAAAAACAAAATAGATACATATACATAATAACGCAAATAAATAAAATAAAACAATCATCTTTGTTTTGGATAATGTATGTATCAAAAAGAAAATTGTCTACAATAAACAAAGAAAATTTGTAAAAACATGCAACTCAGGAGATATAAGTGTTAACAACTCAAGAGATAATAAGTAAAATATAACACCAATAAATCTTTAAATAGCTTCTATTATGAAGAGAATCTCCCCAAATTCATATTATTAACACATAAATGAAGAAACAAATATCAAGCCCCTTTATACAACGAATTTTGTAAATATTGTATAGGTAACGCTTATATATAAAAGCTTGACATAAAATTAACAAATAAACTGTCTTGAATTACTCAAATTGAAAGCTGTAAATGACAGTTTGAATAACTTTAACTAAGCAAAAATTAATAATAAACAAAACAAAATCCATGAAATAAACAATATTATATACAAATATAATAATTTCGAATACTTATGTAATTACAAAACATTCTTCACTTAACCTAATCACATATATCCTTAGAAAAATAAGGAATTAAAAATGTTTTAGCTTAACTCAAAATGAATTTAAAAAAAAAAAAAGAATTAAGTTCAACATGAAAAAAAAATATAATAAAAATAAATAGATATATACATGACAAATAAGGACAATGAAAAGTCCTCAAAATGAAACAGAAATATACTCTGTAAATAATGTAAATTTCTAGATAAGATTATGTCTTACAAAACAAAACAAAAATTAAAAAAGCTGTAAATAACATTATATGATAAGGAAACAATGAATTTAAGCCCCTAGTCCAACACACATACGTAGGATTTATAAAAATATAACAAAACGGTGAAGCACATCCCACCCTAAACTAACAAAATCTAATATAAACTTTGAATAATACTTGCAAACAAGCACAAAAATTTAAAAAAGAAGCAAGCAATTGTAACTACAATGAAAATTTACTGTAACCGTTATAATTAGAATTCCAAATTATGTAACGAATCATGATGACATCGCCCTTCACCTTTTATCGCGTCACTCCTAGAAAATTAATCTCTTACAGATCAATTTTTTCTTGAAGAAGGGGAGGATGTAGTGCTCCACGAAGCCCTACCATTTTCCTCCCACATACCCACCTAATTTATCATTAATCCATATCCCAAACTAACATTCAATCCAATGCTAGACAAATTGAATTGTTCAATTACCATACTCATATTTCCAAATCCTTCCTAAAAACTAAACACCATAATGCATATCTTCATATGCAAACAAACACACATTAAAAGATATCCATTTCGTTCCCATACACTCAATTCTAAAATCCTTATCTCCATCTGGATTGCAGCCAGATGTGTCCATTCTAAAAATAGATATTCAATTCCTCTTCTCCAATTTTTTACATACAAATCTCAATGAAGATTTGTATAAAAGGGCGATGAATTTCAGATTCGAGGATCACCCCATCTTATTTAATATCTACACCTCAGATATTCCTCGCCCTGTGGATGGTAGAGTAAACCAGATTTGCTATGCGGATGACGTCCTAGTGTACACGTCATCCAAAAGCCAAAAACTCGCAACAAACCGACTCAACCGTCATCTGGACGAACTGTATCAGTATTACAGTCGATGGAAAATTCGACTTAACCCATCCAAATCAGTAGCTATAATTCTGAGTAGTAAACACTCCCAACCTACTCCTCGATATTCACAGAATATTCGAATAAAAATGGGAGATACTACGATTAGACCACAGGACAGGTTGAAATATCTTGGGGTCACTTATACCCCAAAAATGAATGTCATCAAACATGTGACCCACATTCTTTGAAGGGGCCTCGGTCGGTCTAAGCAACTGCACAACATCTTGAAATGGAGCAACAAAGTTGACACCAAAGTTAAGCTTCTCTGCTATAATCAGCTAATCCGATCTGGAATATCGTACGCCTTTCCCATATGGTCCTGCATATCTTCGGCTCAATTGGAAAGAGTTCGGGTTTTCGAAAGGAAACTCCTCAGAAGATGCATCAATCATTCTAGAAGCCCTGACGGTCGCCATTACCCCAACTCTCACCTATACGAAGGCGCATCCATTACCCCTATCGACGAGTATTTGCTTCAATTAGCATGCAAGTACCTCGAAAATATTCAGAACAGCGAGAACCTACTTGTACGGGACGCCTGCGTTCTTGACCCTTCTCTCTCTCGATCTCTTCGGATCAAACCCCCACAATTTCTTCTTCAGTACAAAACTGAAGAAAGCACCCTTCCCAACAACATTCCCGTCTGTAATAGAGGATTCCTGGATCCATCCCATACGGTCTACTCTTAACAAACCACACACACACGGACGCACAGTACAAGACGGCACAAACACACACACACACCGACCAAGGCGCAGATCATTAGACGCCAAAGACGTGATCTGCGTTTACTACCGCACCCAAGACCTACCGGTCTGGTATGATTTCTTTCCCACCATCCCTCTATAAAAGTAGTTAGAGAACACCTGGATACCCCCCCCCCCCCCCTTTTTTTTTCTTTTCTTTTCAGATATCTTGAGACCGAGCCCAACATCCTCACGGGTGTGGGTGATTCTGGTTATCGCAAGATGACCAGAAGTCAGAGACAAGATGAAGGACACACCTGTCCTTGTCTCGCTAAAGTCGGCCCTCTCGGCACCCATTTTTTTTTTGTTTTGATTCGAGGATCAGTGTCGATTGGCGTCCGAAATGGTAGGACGCCAATAAACTAAATAAAATTATAAAATAAATGTAATTAAATAAATAAATTGAGTTTAAATACTGGAAATACAGGTGATTGATTTTTATTGCGCTTGTCCGATTCCCATGCCCATATTTAACAATGGGTAGCTGCTCTTCCCTCAAGGTTTGAGGTAGCACGGCGGCAACCACAACGGGTCCCCTCAGGAGCTCCCTGAGAGAAGGATCACTACAAATAAATAACCATAACTCCGTGTTTCGTTTGTGACAATTTCTCGGTGTTGTAATTGAATCCGCGCCGGTGTGTTTTGTGTTGTCGTAAACAGTGTTCGGCGGAACACTCCAGTAGTGACTTCACAAAAATCCGCTAAAAACTCATAAGATAAAGTCAATATTTTCACGGGAACGACCGTCCGATTGACCCATCAATGTTAGGCCAGCTGAAGTGCAAAAAAGCTGTCCCCTCCGACAGAGAAAGACTACTATCTTGCCTTCAACGCGAGGAAGAAGGAAAATTGGACCATCAGTGCCACAAGATCACTAAATTCAAGGGCAACATACATTTGCTCGATATCACAGTCAGTGGGAGAATATCATGGCATGAACAATTGTCTAATGTCGCCTTATTTGTCTCAAACAAATTGAGCTATGACTTCAAATGTGTGTACAACTTCTCCTCCAACAAAACCTACATTAAATGAGCACTCGAATACTTTTCACATATTTGGAGCTCTGACTCTAAACATGTACTTGACCTACTCGATAGCATTCAGAAACTAGCAATGCAATTAATTGACACACGTCACTGTGGCAGTCACTGTCACGTCGTGGGCACATTGTGGATATCTCATTTATAGATATTACAACAGGGTGCGTTCTATACAGATCCAAGAAACTCGGTAAGACAATCCAAAGGTTAATTTACAATTTACAATTCACCTCTCTGTGGAAATGAATTTTGTTACACAATTGAAAACATGTGTTACTCTTCTCCGGCAACAATATTTCCGCAACACTACAAATTTCAACTGTTCAAAAACACCTCTAATAGCTAGCTGTCTAATTTCGACAGTCTTAAAACAAATATATAAAAAGCAAATGGTCTAGATAGTATCATATTATTCGTAACCAAAATTCCACTGTAGATACTTTTTCATTTACGCCAACACAAATCCGAAAGCTTTGCACTTTTGAAGCATTGTAAATTAATAGCAAAAGAGAACATCTAAACTCCAATATGCCAGTAAAATATCGAAATAGACGTTTATCGATAGAAATATTTCCCACAATCAATGTTTTCGGTCTAAGCATGTATTGAATTGCATTGTCCAAAAGTTTTCCAAAACAAACACTTTCACAGTAGTTCATTTCAAAATTTAACAAGTATCACATTATCCACAGATTTAATTGTTGTTAGATATTAATGAAATTCCTTGGTAAAGAAACTTCTAATTGATGCACTATTCACATTACGGTATATCCATTCCTCTTCCCATAAACTCATCAACTTCCTCAATACACATACAACACTACAATGGAAAATTGAACATTCTTTCAAGTTTTCATCCAGCGCATAACCTCCGTATAACCAAGGTAGTATAACAACCCTGTGGACACACTACTTCCCAGCATCCGAAACAAAATTTAAGCAATTTATTCATGATCCGAAATTCCAATCACGAATCTATAGCTGCCATGCATTTCCGTAAGTTTGTCCTGTGTGGAGTTCTTTTTATTTTTATTTTCTCAAGTTTTCCATTATTACGCTTCGTTGAGTTGGTGTACGTGCGGGTTGCATACAAACTATAACCTACTGCCCACGCACAGTACAAACATGTGATTAGGCTACATATACAACATTCCTTAATTGACTTTGGGCTGTAATCATCTTGCGTAAAAAACGCAACACTCATAGATTCAACTCAGCGTGAATTTATTGACTACAAAATTGAATGAATCTGAGGGCTTACGATTACTAATTACTGTCGTTTTCCTGGGTGAACGTGATGTAAATCATCATCATCGGCACTACAACCGGGAACCGGTCTTGGCCTTATTTAGCAAGTCCTGAGGCTTGTTAAATTTTCCATAATGATTTGTTTTTTCCGGGCAAGGTCATTAGTCTTGCGCCAGGGGCTCCCCGACGGGGAATCGAACCCCGGTCTCCCGCATGACAGGCGGGTATACTAACCACTATACTATCGAGGAGCAAACGTGATGTAAATACTAATGCTAAAAAACGCCGAGTTTTTTTTCTTTAAACGAAGATATTGAAAAAAAGTACTATTCGTCAATTCAGGAACGGTTTAATGCAATCGAATTAATCCGCTAGCTAATAAGCCGTCTCGGTTCCATGGTATGGGTTGAATTATAAATTTCCGATTTTAATTTACCTGAATATGACTTAGTGCTACTGTTCTTTCCACATCGTGGTATAGCCGCATACATACGAAATGATATTATTTATCAGCTTCTGCGACAATATGGGCTCTGTTCCAACCCAGAATTTAATTTCTCTTGGCTAAAACTTCACGTTCGTAAGGATATCATACATGACTGCCTTCTTTACAGAAGCCCAAACTAGAATAGAAACGCATCCTTTAACGAATTTGACGCTATATCCGATTCTATCGATAGGATCTTGACCCTATATCCGCACACTGAAATCGTTATTGCGGGTGATTTTAATGTGCATAACTCTCAGTGGCTTCGTCACTCTGGACACACAACTCCAGAAGGTCAATATGTCCGTCTCTTTGCTGATTCAAATAGTTTAACTCAACTTGTCAATGAGTCAACAGGGGTACCAGACATATATGGTCATTTCGCCAACACACTGGACGTGTTTCTCACCTCCGACCCAAGCAAATACAGAATTAAACTTTCGTCGCCCTTGGGCACTTCAGACCACTGTGTCGTGTCAGCTAAATTTCCTCTAACCAACAGCAATGCTTACGAGAAAACTCCCAAAAGAACAGTCTGGTTCTATGAGAAAGCCAACTGAAAAGGTCTGAACGACTTTTTTGGGAAGTTACATTGGTCGCTACTTTTCTTCAATAACGATGTAGACTATATAGCGGACACATTGACTGACACGATTCTACTTGGCATGCGAACCTTTATTCCACACAGAGTAAAGAATATCAAACCCAAGAGAAATATGTGATTCGATTCCGGATGCAGAGAAGCCATTAAGGCTAAAGAGTTAAGCCTCTGGTTGTATAAATCAAACAATACTGAGGAAAACCGGAAAGGATTTAAGAGAGCTAGAAATGACTTCAATGCGTATATTCAACGCGCCAAGTCCTTGCATGACCAGACCGTGAGACTAAAAATACTATACTCTCCCACAGGTAGTAGAAACTTCTGGGCAATCGTAAAATATATTCAAAACTCAGTCTCTTCATCCACACCATCGCTTATAATCGATGACAAACCAGTTACCACTGCAATAGAGAAGGTGAATCTACTTTTTTTTTGCAGCCAACTCAACGCTCCCTGATACCACATCAGTTTCGCCCCAACTTGAGCATAGCAGCACACCATGTGCCAGATTCGGTTCCGAATGCGTACTGTTGCCCGCGCACTCAAAGAGCTAAATGAACACAAATCCGGTGGGCCGGATGGCATTCCCCAAATCCACTTGAACAGATGTTCCTCTTCACGCGCCAAACCACTGCGGAAACTCTTCCACTTGTCTTATTCTACTGGCCGTTTCCCAAATAGATGGAAGTCAGTCAACACTCAGCTAATTCCCAAAAATGGCGACAAATCATCCCTTTCTTCCTATCGCCACATAGCACTAACTTCTATTCTCTCCAAGGTAATGGAATCACTTATCAACAGTGGACTTTCGAAATGTCTGGAATCAAATGACCTCCTCAATGACCGCCAATATGGCTTTCGTAGCAACTGGTACACAGGAGATTTTATGGCGTACCTTACCGAAAAGTGGAGCCATTCCATCGACTACCTCGGTGAAAGGCATCGACAGAGTTTGGCATGCAGCCCTTTGTCCAAATTGCATTCCTATGGGGTGGACAATTCCCTGGTCCAATGGATAAGAGACTATCTTTCTGGCCGTTCAATCCAAGTGGTTCTGTGGGGGTATAAGGATAGATGATGCCAGCGTACGGCACGTATTCCTTATACCTCCCAACAAAATGCACCGGGACCACCAACAACCGTACTCTTTCCTGCTCTTCAATCGAATCCGTGCCATCCCCATTTCACCCTGTCTTTGCATATGTTCTGTGTGTGACCTGTACGGCCACACAACACGCAGTAACTGCGAATGCTATAGACTCGGGGGTTTGATGTTGCTGGACTGTTGGAGGCAGAGGGTTGGTGTGTTCCCGGATGTGTTCTATTCTGGGAGTCCCTCTGCTGGCACGGTGACCTGTTCTGTGGTAGTACGGTGCATCGAGTACGACATTCTACAATGTCGTGGCCATACTGCCAGCACTCCCGGCAGAAAGGTGTGTTTCGCCTTTTCCGGCACTCGTCGTATAGGTGACCTAATTTATGGCAAAAACTGCACGTGATGCGTGCAGTCACCTGATATAAGCGACGAGCGCCGTGGTCCCTCGTGGTTTGATCCGCAGGTGTGGTATTTTGAGGGGGCGAATGTCGACCTACCCGTTGGGTATGCGCATTTCGATGGTCGCTTCGAACCTTCGCGAGGATGTGATTTAACTCGCGGCGGAGTGTGGCCTGCAACGCTTGAAGGTCGGATCTAGTGGCGGGCGCAGAGGAGCTGTCTGCGAAAGACTCGTTGGGCCCGCGGTTGTGGGTTCGCTGGTGGAGACAGGTTGTGCAGAAAGGAGCGTGCCTTTTGGAGGATGAGGAGGGTAGCTGTGAGGATGATGCCTCTGGAGCAGTCCTGGGTGCTGCTAACGAAGGTGATGTGTGCCGTGGATGCCGTGTAGGCAGTGTGGCGTGTTGGCTATCCGCCGCGTCGTGATATGGAGGGAGCTCAGACTGTGGGTCCAAGGTTTCCATAATTGCGTCAGCCACCTTAGCTAGGTAGCCCAAACTCTGGTTAGGTTGGGCCGTTAATGCCGAGCGGGCATGTTGAGGTAAACTCCTCAGAAAATGTGGCCTAATTAGATCATCCGAGATCCTGGTCCCCGCTATCGAGCGTAAATGGGTCAGGAAAAGGGATGGTCTAATACCTGAAAAATTTGTCGCGTTCGCTAATCGCTGTAGTTTGATGCTGGTGGGTTGGTCCAAAGCGGTAAGGAGACTCTCCCGCATGTTGCTGTAGGGATCAGGGCCCGGTGACCTGATCGCGTGTGCAATATGCATTCGCTGTGTCCCACCCAGCACCCGCAACAATTCTACAGCACGATGTTCTTCATCGTAGATATTGGCGAACCGGAAAAAACGTTCGGCTGTGGCGAACCAAAGCTCTGGGTACTCCTCGTCGAACGGAGGCAGCTTTACGCTTTGTGTGTGGGATAGCAATTCGTCGCTGGAAGCGTCATGGAAAGCGGGGGATTGATTTGACGCGCTGAAAGGCGGTCGAAATTAGGTAGGAAATGTTCGTTGGAATTGTGGGTTGTTTCTCATGTATAATAGAGAAACCCCCCACAGTTCTTGATGGTGTTAAAACTGTCTCCCATCAAATTAATGCAGGTGCTCCCAAAGGTTCGGTACTCTCCCACATTCTCTTCCTGATCTTTATAAATTATCTCTTGTCAATTAGTCACAACCCAATTCACTCGTTTGCTGATGAAAATACGTTGAGTTTCTCATACTCCTACGAACACTCCCGTCCAAACTCTTCGAACGTCACTACCAACCAGCAACTTACATTAAATTCCGACCTCAACAAGCTATATCAGAGGGGATTAGCTAACCGAGTAGAATTCAATGGCCTAAAACTCAGTGCTGCCTCTTGTCGTCAAAGGCGAACCGGAAAGTAAATATACTGTCTATAAACGGCACTTGCATCGACGAAGCCAAGGAACTATCAATCCTCGCCACTCGAATTAATTCGACTCTTAATTGGAATGACCACATATTTGAAGCTGCGAAAAGTGCAGCCAAGTGTATGGGCTTCCTTAAGAGTTGCAAAAGATACTTCACTCCATGCAACCTGGTCACTATTTACAGGCGTATATTCGTCCAAAAATTGAGTTCAACTCCCATATTTAGTCAGGCGCCTCCAAAACTTCACTACAAGTGACCGACAGGATGAAAAAGCGAGCAGTGAAGCTTATTGGTGACTCAGCCGTAAGTCGATCAATTCCGTCGTTAGAACACAGGCGCAACGTATCATGCCTATCTCTCTTCTATAGGTATTACCCCGGTCGTTGCTCAACTGAACTTGCTGAATGTGTTCCGCCCATTCAAACATTTTCCCGCGATATCCGTCAATCTGTGAATGTGCATCAGTTCACGGTGAAAGTAATCTTCAGGCGCACAAATAAACATATTCTCATCATTCTTTAGCCGAGCCACACGAGTGTTGAATGTTCTGCCTGATCATGTTTCCTGGTCGTTGTGATGTCCAGACATTCAAGAACAATATACATCGACACCACCTTTCCTTACCCACTTCCTCTCCACTCGCTCGCACTATGCTCTGACATTTAGGGTACTTCAAAATCCCCTTTTGTGCGCGCGTTAGTGAAAAAAAAGAAAACATATAAAAAAGAGACAGGGGTGGTACGTTGCATACATATACATCGGAATTGAACGACTTACGATGGATAGGGTCTTAGGGGTCTTACTTAAGGGATACAAATCTCTTAACCTATCCTGTTTTTTTTTTTTTTTTGTAATATACTCTCGCGAGAGGCGTACCTATAGCGCCGAGTCGGAGCCCCGAGCTGCCATTAAATAACTGTTGGAGTTTCTCCTGAACAGCTACAGGTTATAAAGCGTCAGAAAGAGAACCCGTGCAGAGAGAGAACCGAAAATTGGTGGGATCCGGCCGATTGTCTTGTGGAGCGCAAATAAACCGAATTTGACCACGAATCTCGAAGGAACAGTCCCCGTGATAATATTTGTGAAACGGGCAAAGGTCTGTGGGGAAGAAGTATGTTGCTCCGGCGAACGGCGCTGATTCCCTTCTTCCGCCATCATCACTAAACGCTTGCATTTAAGGTGGTTCACCGGACGCGACAACAGAATACCAGGATAGCATTGCTATGACAAGCACACAGTGGTTAATGAGAGCACAATTTGCAGGCTTCCACTGGTTGACACACTAAATAATCCAAACAACATATCCAGGAAGTGAAGCAAGAGACATTAGGAATAAAACACACAGGGTCTGCACGACTTTATTTAAGTTTATTGATCCGGATTTTATAGCATTATTAACTTAAAATTGTCAGTCGACTGAACACATAAATGCAAATTCACTGCACTAAAGGTAATACAAATTGGTATTGTGAAACGTCTCTTTAATTACGAACCCGACTCTCGCGCGACAAAAAGACTTTGATAATATACGTTCTACACTCAGCGGATGCTGCTCGATCGACAGTTGGAAATCGACTCAGCGATAATCATCTCGTGCAGAGATGATTCGCTTTTGGGGTGAGTTTGTGGTGTCGTGGTAGATATCCTCTCCACTGAGGATATCGTTTTTACCTACCACCAGAGAAACGTAAAGTCTCTCTTGGTGGAATAGGATCTTGTAATGAAGGCCATGGTGGTATGTATGCGATCGTTTAGATCTGTGTGGTTTACACGTGCTCGAGGGCAATGGGTAAACGACGCAGACAGGCGGTAAAGACAAAAGGATCGAATGGATCGTTGTCTTCGGGGTGCATCGCGTCTAAATAAATAGACGACGATATAGCGAAGAAATGTGGTAAAAGAAAAGATGAGACGAGAGTAGTGGGGTTATACCGGTTCCGGGACACTTTTTTGTATGAAAAACGGCATGACATTGCCAGATGCGAATTCCCGCCAGCAAAAAATGTTGGTGCGTATAACAGTTGGTTGGGGTCGGTTTTTGTGTATAACAGTTTGGTATTTTGAAATGGCCGGGGTGTTTTTGTTGATTCTTTGGTTTGGTGGATGTTTGAATATGTTATTATTAGTCATTGAGTTGGGTAATATATATGGGATTTTTGTAGTTGTTGTTGACAGATGCGAATTCCCACCAGCAAAAAGTGGGTCGATGTTTGAGTCATTGAGTAGAGTAATATATGGGAATTTTGTCATGATGTGGCTAGATGCGGTTGATGTTCCAGTTTGTGTGTATGAGAGTTGATATTTGTGAAGTGGGTGGATGTCAGATCTTTGGGGTGTTGTTATCAGTTGTAGTTATCTTCTGGTGGATGTTTTTGCTGAGGCTTTTTTTTATTTTTAACTGGGGATGTGAAATGGGTATATGTTTTTGCTGATTCTTAGAACAGTTCATTTGTCAATGAAAAAAATGGATGGGGTTTTTGCTGGAACTTTAAACTGACTTCAACTAAGACGCAGACCTAAGCCAGTACCCAGCAGCTGCGATAACAGGGCGGGGCTTTTTGCTCTATGCTGAAATGGTTTGTGCTTTTGGCTTTTGTCTCGGTTGTTGAGGACATTTTTTATGAATATACCTCTTGGGAGTAAATCTAAGATGATTCTTAATATATGGGAATTTTTTGGTGATTTTATCTGCTTTTAGACTATCGGGCTTTTTGCTATATATTGAATATGGGCTATTTTTAGCGCTACAATTTTGAGTTTTTTATATGGATATATTGTTAATTGCATACTTTAGGACTACGCATTATCCATATGATATATTAAATTCTTTGTGCTTTTGGCTTTTGTCTGAATATACCACTTGGCAGTAAATCTATGCTGAAATGGTTTAATGCCAAGGCTAAAGTTTGGGGTAGGTTAATTGTGTGACAAAAAATATAGTAGTAGTGTTGTTATCGGTTGTTTTAATTTTGTTCAGATGTGATTCATGGTTGTTTGGCTTGTTGTGTTGTTATCAGTTGAGCAAATCTTTAGTGGTTCGTGGATTTGTTATCTCGGTAAGTGAATTAAGTATTAGGTTTAGGTGATTAGCGTTCAAAGTTAATTGTGTGACATGAGCAGGTTTCAGTAGTAGTAGTGTTGTTATCAGGTGTGTACTTGTTATCAGTATTTTTTCAATTTGGGGTGTGTGATGCATGATCGTTTTGGCTTGTTGTGTATTTGTTATCAGGTGTGTACATCTTCAGTGGGTCGTGGATTTGTTATCTCGGTAAGTGAATTATGTATTAGGTTTGGTTGATTAGAGTTCAAGGTTAATTGTGTGACATGAGCAGTTGGTATCTTTGAATTGTGTGTGAATAGGTGATAGGTGATTCATGATTGTTTGGTAGTGAATATATTATTATTTTAGTCATTGGGTTTGAGTAATATATATGGGAATTTTTTGGGTGATTCTATGTTGAAATGGGTGTATGTTGTAGCTGTTTCTTAATATATGGGACTTTTTTGGGTGATTCTATCTTGAAATGGTTGTATGTTTTAGCTGATTCTATTTTGAAATGGGTGAATGTTTTTTTCTTAGAACAGCTCATTTGACCATGAAAAAAATTCTCTAAGACGCAACCTAATCCAGTACCCAGCAACTGCGTTAACAAGGTGAGGCTCGGGCTTTTTTGGTGAAATAGGATGAGGAGAATACTTTTATAGAGCTTACTTACCATTTTGTGTGCTGACGTAAAGTCCTGTTAACAAAAAAAAAACGAATCACTTCAAAACAGATCAACCTCCGCATCGAGGTTCTCTATGTATACTGATTACCTTATTTCCCATATTGGTTGCTGGGCACAAGTTGCTGGGCAGTATTCTTATCTTATTTTTGCATATTTGTTAAAGGAATGTGTGTAATCATGCGACTCATGACCTTGTACGCTACATTTTTTTGATTACAGAGGAAATGAGTTTGAAGAATTTTTTGTTTTTCTATAGCAAGTTGCTGGGCAGTATTCTTATCGTATTTTCCATATTGCGCAAAAAAGAAAGATGATGGGAATTTTTTGGGTGATTCTATGTTGAAATGGGTGTATGTTGTAGCTGTTTCTTAATATATGGGACTTTTTTGGGTGATTCTATCTTGAAATGGGTGTATGTTTTAGCTGATTCTATTTTGAAATGGGTGAATGTTTTTTTCTTAGAACAGCTCATTTCACCATGAAAAAAATTCTCTAAGACGCAACCTAATCCAGTACCCAGCAACTGCGTTAACAAGGTGAGGCTCGGGCTTTTTTGGTGAAATAGGATGAGGAGAATACTTTTATAGAGCTTACTTACCATTTTGTGTGCTGACGTAAAGTCCTGTTAACAAAAAAAAAACGAATCACTTCAAAACAGATCAACCTCCGCATCGAGGTTCTCTATGTATACTGATTACCTTATTTCCCATATTGGTTGCTGGGCACAAGTTGCTGGGCAGTATTCTTATCTTATTTTTGCATATTTGTTAAAGGAATGTGTGTAATCATGCGACTCATGACCTTGTACGCTACATTTTTTTGATTACAGAGGAAATGAGTTTGAAGAATTTTTTGTTTTTCTATAGCAAGTTGCTGGGCAGTATTCTTATCGTATTTTCCATATTGCGCAAAAAAGAAAGATGATGGGAATTTTTTGGGTGATTCTATGTTGAAATGGGTGTATGTTGTAGCTGTTTCTTAATATATGGGACTTTTTTGGGTGATTCTATCTTGAAATGGGTGTATGTTTTAGCTGATTCTATTTTGAAATGGGTGAATGTTTTTTTCTTAGAACAGCTCATTTGACCATGAAAAAAATTCTCTAAGACGCAACCTAATCCAGTACCCAGCAACTGCGTTAACAAGGTGAGGCTCGGGCTTTTTTGGTGAAATAGGATGAGGAGAATACTTTTATAGAGCTTACTTACCATTTTGTGTGCTGACGTAAAGTCCTGTTTACAAAAAAAAAAACGAATCACTTCAAAACAGATCAACCTCCGCATCGAGGTTCTCTATGTATACTGATTACCTTATTTCCCATATTGGTTGCTGGGCACAAGTTGCTGGGCAGTATTCTTATCGTATTTTCCATATTGCGCAAAAAAGAAAAAAGGGTGACATCTTAGAGGAGGATTTCTTGTATAAAAGGCCGAGTGTTAAACTTCAAGGTTCAGCAATTGTTGTGAATCATTTTTTGTTTGAGCATTGATTGGGGGATATCATCGTGGAGGGGGAATTGGGTAAGTTGTGAAATTTTTATCGGATGGGAATTAAGTCTTAGGTTTGGATAGACTAACGGACTTTTTGCTGGGCTTTTTTTAGCAAGTTGAGATGCCATTACTCATATCTTAAATGTCATCATAATTGTAATTGTGACGTATGTTGATTTTTTATATAGTAAGTTGTTGTCCATTGCTCTTCCCTTATTTTTCCATAGCACAATTTCTAAGTACATTAATGGGTCAACGAATGATTATTCAATTCCATATTGGTCGAAAAAAAGTGCTGCTATCAAGAAAAAAATGTGTGATTGAGCGATCCCATGACCTTGGATGCTATATTAAATTCTTGGGTTCTAATTCTTATTTTTCCATAGAACAATTTTCTAGGTACAAATGATTATTCAAGTCCATATTGTATTAAAAAAATGGAACGCGGGAGACCGAGGTTCGATTCCCCGTCGGGGAGCCTCTGGCGCAGGACTAATAACCTTGCCCGGAAAAAAAAAACAAATCATTATGGAAAATTTAACAAGCCTCAGGACTTGCTAAATAAGGCCAAGACCGGTTCCAGGTTGTAGTGCCGACGATGATGATGATGATAACAACACTACTACTATATTTTTTGTCACACAATTAACCTACCCCAAACTTTAGCCTTGGCATTAAACCATTTCAGCATAGATTTACCTCCAAGTGGTATATTCAGACAAAAGCCAAAAGCACAACGAATTTAATATATCATATGGATAAAGTATGCAATTAACAATATATCCATATAAAAAACTCAAAATTGTAGCGCTAAAAATAGCCCATATTCAATATATAGCAAAAAGCCCGATAGTCTAAAAGCAGATAAAATCACCAAAAAATTCCCATATATTAAGAATCATCTTAGATTTACTCCCAAGTGGTATATTCATAAAAAAAGTCCTCAACAACCGAGACAAAAGCCAAAAGCACAAACCATTTCAGCATAGAGCAAAAAGCCCCGCCCTGTTATCGCAGCTGCTGGGTACTGGCTTAGGTCTGCGTCTTAGTTGAAGTCAGTTTAAAGTTCCAGCAAAAACCCCATCCATTTTTTTCATTGACAAATGAACTGTTCTAAGAATCAGCAAAAACATATACCCATTTCACATCCCCAGTTAAAAAAAAAAAAAGCCTCAGCAAAAACATCCACCAGAAGATAACTACAACTGATAACAACACCCCAAAGATCTGACATCCACCCACTTCACAAATATCAACTCTCATACACACAAACTGGAACATCAACCGCATCTGGCCACATCATGACAAAATTCCCATATATTACTCTACTCAATGACTCAAACATCGACCCACTTTTTGCTGGTGGGAATTCGCATCTGTCAACAACAACTACAAAAATCCCATATATATTACCCAACTCAATGACTAATAATAACATATTCAAACATCCACCAAACCAAAGAATCAACAAAAACACCCCGGCCATTTCAAAATACCAAACTGTTATACACAAAAACCGACCCCAACCAACTGTTATACGCACCAACATTTTTTGCTGGCGGGAATTCGCATCTGGCAATGTCATGCCGTTTTTCATACAAAAAAGTGTCCCAGAACCGGTATAACCCCACTACTGACGAGGGCATCATAAAAGTCTGAAATGAGTGATTCCCTTGTGTAAATATACGAATAGCCATTGGGAAAGGTGCTAATGGGTTGGTGGACGAAACAAATCCCTTGCTTGCCTTTGTATATGCAGGGAAATTCGTTTGTGGAAAACGGATCCTATATTTGCATTGTTTATGTCTTGAATTGAATCCGGCGGCTATGCACGAAGTCGATGCTTGTTTGGAGATTCAAACAAAGAAGCAATTCTGGGTAAAGTGCTTGCAACTGTATCGATAGTTGCAAGTCATTACAAGGCAGATTAGATGGTTATACAATGTCGGTTTGTATATACCATCTGTGTCAATGGAACATGGTATCTATGACGACGCAAGTGTCGAACGTTAGTGTGAAAATCTACACTAATTGGAAATTCGGTTTTTGGTCGCTTATGCAAAGACACATTGATACATGTATGAATGCCCTTGTAGAAAAAAAATTCTTTTTTTTTTATGTAATGCTTGTATGCATTAATTGTCCTTGGAAAAGGAAATATTTCCAGGTGCCCATGCGATTGCATTGGCGGGGGACAATGGGAGTTGGGTTGCGGATATGGGGGGTTTTTCAGGTAAGTGGGCCGTGGGGTTTGGCGGAACCGCCACAGGTCTATTACGTGCCTTTAATGTGATAGCAACTGCAGTCCTAGTGTCAGAGCTGTGTCCTCAGTCACACGGATCCCTGTATGTTCTCAAGCAGGGTGAGGGAATGCTTAGAAGCACAACTCCAAACTTGGAAACAATATTCGAGCGCTGGTCTAATTTGAGATTTATTGGCCATCCCTCACTACAGGTATTTATCCTGATCGCGATCTGGCTACAGCTCAGCTGGTGCGATGTTGTTGTATTAATGGACCGTTCACGCGAAGAAGAAAAATAAGTGTACTATCATCCCCGAAACTGCATATTTTGTTACCTCTTGATTGTAATAAATCATTAATGTGAAGCAAAAACCCAAATTGGAGGCAAAACAGAATCCTGAGGCAACCCTTAGGTTATATAATACAGACCCGAAGAGACGCAGTCCACAACAACCCATATCGATCGATTCTCGAAGAAGCTCTTCGTCCCGTCACAAAGTTGTTGGAAAAGTCCGTATGAACTCCCCGTACCAGACGCAGACAAAACCCTTGGAGATATCCAATGTGATCGCTCTTGATTCACCACGCCCTTCGATCCCAGATATCCATCGGACCGCCTGCCACGGAAACCATATTGAGGATCATTTAGAAGTTCGTGGCATTCCGAATATTTAATAAACTCGGCATGGATTACCTTTTCTATCACATTAGATAACGTAGACAGTAACGCTGTCGGTCGGTAATTTTGCGGCAGACACATTTTCTCCTTCTTTGGGGTCGACTGAACTCGAGCGATTTTCCAGCAGGTAGGAAAGGTCCCCTATGCATAAGATAAGCGAAAGAGTTTGCTAAGAACCGGCGACAGTTTTAGAGCATAGTTTTTAAGTTTTATTGTTGGTTTTCCATCCAGTCCTGCGACTTTCTTACACACCAGTCCACGAAGAATGCATTGAGTAGCTTGTAAATGAAATTTCTTATCGGGCATTTAATTTCTAATTGTGACAAAACTCGTTCTGTTGTTGAAGCGCATCGCTTAAAAACTCTATTTATTGCCACTGTAATCTGTTCATATTTTTTAACAAATCAAGACTTATCAAATGCATTTTGTTTGATGGAATGTATAATGTAAAGCTCCGCAGAAGAATAATCTCCGTGACCGACTCCGCGCATACGTTAACATCGGAGTTTCTAAAATACACCGGTCAACACGGAAAGGATGCGAAGAAATCCGCCAAATCACCCCATTTAGCTGCCATGTAACTCTACACTTGGCCAAGCTGCTTAGGTTGGTAATTCGTTTGAAATGTAAGGCGTTACGCAACCAATATCAAACTGTGATCTGAGTTTCCCAATACCCCCCGGAGAATTCAATACATAATGCCATATTAGGTATTAGCTTCCCACTCTCTCT
Organism: Microdon myrmicae; assembly: GCA_963931805.1. Classification (NCBI taxonomy): domain Eukaryota; kingdom Metazoa; phylum Arthropoda; class Insecta; order Diptera; family Syrphidae; genus Microdon; species Microdon myrmicae. The sequence goes on from OZ007496.1 coordinate 75,685,197, forward strand.
CTCTCTCCAATTTCTTTCCTTCATCACATTTTTTTCTTTCCTGAAGTTAATTCTTTTAATTCTTATTTTAAAACATTAAAGCAAAAAAAACACTATATACAGGGGGCGCCATATTTTATGTCGGTATGTGAATATTTAGTTTAAAAAAAACCGATTTCTATATATAGGTATTTTTATTTAATTTGGTAATTTACAATTTATTTGCACTAGTTTTTGAATACAACATCAGTCACGTCACCGCCGTATTGCAAAATCCAAATCAAAATGCGCCCTTTTTACTACGTTTTCCATCACTCTTTTCAGCATCTCGGGTGGTATAGTAATGCTTAGGACACGAATGTTTGCCTTGAGCTCGTCAATGGTCTGAGGGTTGGTGGTGTATACTTTGCTTTTCAAATAACTCTACAAAAAGAAGTCCGGAAGGGTCAATTCTGGAGATCTGGGTACCCAGTCAATGTCGCCACTTTTGAACAGCAAACAAATTTTCGTTACTGAAACTGCATTGTTTCTTTTCCATGCGTCATCGTCTTCTTGAAACCAGTAACCGTCCAGATTTTTTCACCCATTTGTGGGCAGACATAATGAGGTAAGATCCACCGATATCAATTCCCATCGATTACTTCCCTTTTTCTGAAGAAAAACGGCTCAATGATGGTCATCAACGATGAATTAGTGTTGTCAGACGGTGCTTGTTGGCCACGATATTTTCGACGATATGCACGACTATTTTCAATATATTCGATAGATGCTTTTATTTTCGCTCCGAGTTTCCACCCATCCGCTTTGGCGGCGTCTTCATGCTGTGGGATCGCGAATCTAAACGTTTGGGTCGCCTCCAAGCTCGTGGAGTTGAATGAGTGCGAGCATTAGTGTAGGTTCTGCAAACCCATGAAAACGATTGCGAGCGTTTATGCTGATAATTCCCTCGATGTTTGTGGTTGTGTATCCTTGATCTTCAACAACGTCCATCGAACTATTGGCGGCTTGTGGAATAAATTTTTTAAACCTTTGGTCCCAATTGCATTTTTTTTTCCAGCTGTTGAGACTCCTGTTGGAGCAGCCTTGTTGACTTGTTGGTAAGTGCTGTTGGAGTCGTCGGTTGTGTGAAGGGTGCTATTGATGCTGGGTATATGGGTCACAATGTGTAAGAAGCTGTGTATGGCGTTGAGTCGTATCCAGTTGTTGATGGCGATTCATCTACGACAGACGAAACATCTGGCATTAAACACTTGTTGGCGGACGATGTGCTATTGTGAGCTACAATTGAAAACAACCTCGTGTGGTCAGGATTGCCAGAAACGGTAGACAATTTATTCTTAGACAATTTATTCATTTTAAAAGCCGATTTAAATTGTATTTTGTGGAGTTAAATATTAAGGCGAGAAAGTACGAGGGTGAATCAAATATAAACGGTAATTTTACTTTTTTGCTTAGCAACAAGTTCCGAGGTAGATAAACTTGTGTGTGGCTGTTGTTTGGTTTATGAAGAGTAGCGGAACCGGCTTGGCTAGCGGTCGCCTCGACTTTGTAGTCAGTACAACCATGAGCGAACAAGACGTATGTTGCGCAAGGGATTATTATAAAATTTTTAACAAATGAAGCCGTTAAACCTTCGGAATTTTTCTCTCGGTTGAAGGCACAGATTGGTGATGACATATGTCTCAGATTCGTGTGTATACTTGGGCCAGAGAATTTAAAAGTGGGTGAGAACTTATCGAAAATGATAGTCATAGTCGACGCCCAAGTGCATGTCGTACAGATGACAACATCCGAGAGCTACTTGAAAGTGATTACCGCTTGACTGTTGGAGAAATCTCAACAGAAGGGTGTATCAGGAAAAAATCGCATATCGAAACAAACGACGAGGTACGCCTGTGCGTAAGGTTTTAGTAGGTGCCTAGTATGACACGGATTCACTTAACCTTCCACCGTCTGCTGCATAAAGTAATCGACCACCAAAAGACCAAACAAATAAAAACACACGGGTAGTTCAATTTAAATTGTTCGCCGAGGAGGAATAAACAAGCAAAGACGCCGGAGTTTGAACAAAACACTGATCACCTGTGACACTCAATGAATAAGACAAGTCGATTTGTGTTAGTTATATAACATTCTTTTTGTTTAATTTCACTGTTTTGTTGTTGATTGATTTGTTTATTACTTAACTTGTTAATTTACACTGTTCTTTGTTTTTAAATGAATTTACACCAAGAAAACTGAACTTTCCGCGCACGACTCTTTTTATTGAAAAAGGTGTATTGACCTCAATATAACTTAACTTTCCGCGCACAACTCTTTTATTGAAAAGTGTATTGACTCCAATATAACTTAACATCATTAAATTCACATTAAATCACACGACCGCGGTGACGGTAGAAATCTGATTCCTCGATGCAATCCATTTCCGTCCGATTCAACGGTGGTGGATTACATCGGTGTGGGAGCATTCTATATGCGTCCGTATAGGACAAGTACGATGCCCTACAACCTGCATATCGGCAACGACGAAAATGCACCTGAATAAACATGGACTGATGTAATGAATTGGGCTCCTCGATAGTATAGTGGTTAGTATACCCGCCTGTCACCCGGGAGACCGGGGTTCGATTCCCCGTCGGGGAGCCTCTGGCGCAAGACTAATGACCTTGCCCAGAAAAATAAATCATTATGGAAAATTTAACAAGCCTCAGGAGTTGCTAAATAAGGCCAAGACCGGCTCCCGGTTGTAGTGCCGATGATGATGATGATGATGTAATGAATTGCAGGCATTATTGAGATGCGCGATAGCGAAGTTCGCCGAAGGAAGAAATAGGTTTCTGTGTCCTAAATACACAGAAACGCTGTTTCGAGGTTCAAACGATGCGATGCACATTATTTGTGATTTAGCTGATGCTACATGGGAACATCGGCTGTTTACATAATCGCCCCCGACTTATGCCATTGCAGGCAATAGATTTTTTGTGGCGATAAGCAAACCAAAGGTTTGCTCGCCTATGGCCAAGGCTATGGTGGCTTTTGTTTGATATAATTAAATGGAACATGGGTATGATGGTGAGGAATTTGACTTGCAGATGTGCAAGCGTACGTCTCACCCAGGGGGACCATGGACAGCTGTTGGTAAGTAGCATAAACACGGGGATGCTACTGTGTGTTTGTTTGTTTTACAGGCCGGAGTATCGTTAGGCATGATCTAGGGTATGATTGTCTAACGTCAATCATATTCATGCCCAAATCCCATGATCGGTAGATATCCGATAAAGGAAATTGGTCGCAAATGTTGCGAACCTCGGCATTAGGGCAATAAATGGTTATGAACCGTAGCAAAACCATTGACTACAGCTGTGTCAACAATTACGCTGGCCAGCGAGTGTTTATCTATTATAATTGCTGATGAGCCGGGCCGATGGGGATATGGAATGGTTCATATAATATGAAACGGAAAAATTCAATGTGATGCATGCCTTGATAAGGTTTAACTTTTAGGTGAAAGTTATTTGAAAGACAGCTTATGCTACTCGCATGCAGGTAAGTATCATTGTTTATGGAGTGAGGGAAAAGGGGTTGATTTAAAGAAATATATGGTTCTTTGGGAAAGCTTTAAAGAACCGCCACACGCCCATTCGAAATGTCATCTTCTTCATGACAACGCTATAAGGATACGTCGGAAGAAATGGGCTGGGAAACACTCGAACACCCGCCTTATAGCCAACTATTTTTTGTTCGCACCCTTGAAGGAATCACCTAGAGGAAAAAAATTCTGTAGTAATGAAGAAGTTGAGGAGCACGTGCACAATTGGCTAACAACTCGCCCTAAATATTTCTACGAACAAGGATAGTAAAGTTTCCCAATCGGTGGCAAAAGTGTGTAGATCACGCAGGAGACTTTATTGAAAAAAAAAATTAGTGTGTAACTTGATTCAATAAATGTATAAAAAGAAATTAGCGTTTATATTTGATTCGCCCTCGTATATGTCAAACGGTGTGGGGGGGGGGGGGGGGGACATACATGGCTAAGTTTCTGCTTTCAACCCCCCAACCCTGTTCCTCTTCACTCCAAGTTGACATGTAGTCTCCACGTGACCCTCCTGGATAGTTACTTTGGCACCCGCCAGTAGTGAACCAATACATGCAGCGACATCCTGAGAAAGGTTGGCGCAAGGGTGACAACCTTGCCTGGAAAAACAATTTTATTGTGGATAATTTAATTAGTCTCGGATATGGACCGGATATGGACCGGAGACTTGCTAAATAAGACCAGGGCCGGATCCTGGTTGTGGTGCCGATGATGATGATAATTGGTGACGTATATGTCAAACTCGATAGGTTTTCTGCTTTTTCAATGTGTAATGCTTCTGTGAATGGTTTAGCATTTCACTTATCTCCTCTATTTTCGTGTACCGTGTTGTCGATTACTTTTATGTTGTCATCTCGAAATCCTTTGTGAGCCTCGCTGTTATTATTGAAGCTTATCTCCTCTTATGGCAGATGTAGATCAGGAAGATAGTACTGTTCTCTTGAATCGTCTCCCTTTCCGTGGGTCACAACAAAACGTAATAGACCTAATTTTCATTGGCTCTATGGTTGTAACAAGATAAGTTTTAAGTGTTATTCAAGAATGTATTGGGTTTGTACTACATGAAATGTCCGATTTTCGCTTAGTCGGAAATAAGAAGTTCTTGAGTGCACATCTGTGCCAGAATGTTAAATTTTCTTTTTTTATAAAGTAAAGTGGTACGTGTGTTTGAAGTGTGAAAACTTTAGGGTTTGTGGGGGTAAGAAGTATTATGCCGAACATGGGCACGGATCCACTTTACCCGCCCGCACAGACGTAGTCAAATTGTTCGCAGAGAGAAAAGTTGAAATGATTAACACAGTTTGAATGTTGTTTTGAGGTTAATCCGTTTTTTTTTTATTTCACTTATTAATATAATCCTATTAAATAGTTTTTATATATATAATCCACTTTTTTCTCGACACTGCGACCGCGGTAATTAACAACTGGTGTTGAATTGTGACTCGCGCAACAACAATATTCGACCCCATTAAACAGACACGAAATTAAATTGTTTCCCCGAGCGGCTGCGTGACCTGACCGCGGTGATAAACGACAAGCGACTCGAATTAGGGATGGAAATTGAGATTTCTGCTTTTGCACAATGATCAGCCAATGGTAATCGTGCTCTCTTATGCATCCCTCAAGTCCCCACGCTCATCGAGGTGGATAAGTACTCGTGTACTCGTTCGACGTCGATGGACGTAGAAAGGATGAAGAAATCAAAAGGAAAACACAATAACCCAGGGTTGATCTGGCTTAGTGTGTGTGTATTAATGCAGCGCCTGAGAATGACCCACTGACCTAGTGCGGTGATTGTGGTGATCTCAGAGTGCATCGAACTATGGAAAGACAGAATTGTGGTGGAGAGGAAAATATATCTGGTGCTATTCACCTGTAAAATGAGATCGTTGACCCCAAGCGAATGGATGGTCTGGGAAAAGTCAATAGGACGCCGGTGATAGTTGGGAAATAATCAGCGTGAGAACCAGACTCTACAACGCTGAAATAACCCCAGCGGTTTCGCTATGATGCAACGGCGTCGTTTGGTTAGATTTCTTGTTGCTAACCGACATGATGTGATTTCCGATGGAAATCTCATGGGCTAGCAAAAATGTAGTTGCCGTATGGCCAAAAGGTATTTGAATTCAATTATGCATTATCTGTATAGAAGATTGAATTCAGCTATGCGTCCATTTGGAAAACATGATATTTCAGGTGAATAGCATGAACGGTGGAATAGGGGATAATGTGACGCGCTGTAGGCGGTCGAAATTAAGTTGGAATTGTGGGTTTGTTCTCCATCTAATATAGAGAACCCCCACAGGTTCGTTACAAGTACAGTTTTTTTTCTTTCTAGGAATTGTTTACTATGCTGTCAGCAGTTCAAATTCGAGCCATCTTCCTTTATGAATTTGAAATGGGACCTAATGCCTCATTGGCAATGAAAAGCATTAATGACGCGTTTGAGGATGTAACGGTAAACGAACGCACTATGATCGGTTTGGAAAATTCCGTTTGGGAGATTTCAGCATCGAAAATGAACCACGTGGGAAGCCGGAAACGTAAGTTGACGACGATGTTTTAAGAGCAACGGTGGATGCGGACTCAAGGAAATCGGTGCGAGATTGCACAAAACATGGGAGTATCACCAATGACAATAAGTCGACACATTTCTCTCATAGCAAAGGTAAAGAAACTCGATAAGTGGGTACCCCATGAGCTGAACGAGTCCCAAAAACGACGATGCCTGGAAATCTGCGCATCGCTTAGATTAAGAAACCAAACTGAACCGTTTTTGTACTTGATAGTCACCTGCGATGAAAAGCGGATCCTGAACGATAACCATAAAAGACCTGGGCAGTGTTGAAGGCAGGTGAAAAACCAAAACACACCCGCAGGCCCGATCTTCACCCAAAAAAGGTTATAGTAAAAATTTGGTGGACATCGAAAAGGCCAATCCCTTTTTCATTTCTTCAACCAGGAAAAACAGCAAACGCTTTCAAATATTCTGAGAATATGTACATATTGAAAATCAACCTGCGTTGGTCAATAGGCACGACCTGATCCTTTTGCATGACAATGCTAGACCCCATACCTCACAAGTAACGGTGCAAAAATTGTCGCAGGTGGGATTTTAAATTCTTCCGCATCCACCGTACTCTCCTGACATTTCCCCAACGGACTACCATTTTTTGCGCAATTTGGATTCATTTTGCCGGCGGAAGGTCTTCCGGAAGAGAGCAGAGGTTATAAAAGCCTTTGAAGATTTCATTGTCTCAACAAGTCAGCACTTCTACGAAAAAGGAATATTTTACCTTGTATCACTTTGGAAGAATGTCATAGGTGCCAACGGATCCTATCTTAAATGAATACAAATTTATGGAAAAACTAATATTGGCTGGTAAATTTTTAGTGTAAAATCGGACATTTTATGTGATACAAACCTAATATTTACAACATATATATTCTTGTCACAAAATATCTTCGGTTGCTTTTTTCGGCGTATATGCTACACCTTTTAAGACCTGTAAGTAAGCCCTTTAGCAGAGTCATTGCTGGATTTCTACAAATGGTGCAAAGCACAAGATACATGTGCTGTCCTTCTTGTTTGACTACGCTCATCTCCAACGAAGTGATGATTTAGACAAATATAGTAAGGTGGGCATACATTACATTGTATACTAACAAAATACCCAACATTTTTATCTTTCCAGAAGGTTCTCTATATAACAATTTGATACCATGAATTTATTGAAGTATCTAAGCAAGCAAGTTCGTAAACGCCAACTTCTGCGAAGTATTAAGTTCAACAATGTTTGCAACAGTACTATCTACCATTGAGAGGTATTAATCAATCTCCAGGGAGATGTATAGATGATACTAACGCTTTGTTAATCGCTTGTGTTAATTGTAACAAAATCTACGGCATTAGGAAGAGGTACCATGCTTCATAAGTTGAAATTGTTTTTTTTTTTTCTTATCTACTACACTAATGTGCATTTATAATGAGGATACCCCATATAAATACTCGCACTTTATGATGTAAGTGTTCTTAAAACAAGATAATGTAACATCGTCCTTAAAAAATGAAATTGAGCTGAATTCCTATTCAACGCAACCCACTCGAGAAAAAGTATTTGGGTATTTTTTGCTTATACCGCTGGTATGCAGTAACCTTGAACGCAAGAGTATCTATTACGGTGTCCTTTGGGAGCAGTTACAAGAAAAGTTTTAAGGAAGGATGATGAAGAAAACGGATCTATTTTGGTGTCTGTCGGCTCATTGAAGTGGAATCGACTGACGAAACTCGTCTTCATACTCCAATTAGTGCCCTGGCCTAACTGACCTCATCAGAGATTCCATGGATTGGAAATTTCTCACGTGAAGAGGACTTCAGTTCAGTGGAATGTGTATCGATGTTTCCTAAAAAACTAACGATGACTTAAAAGGAGGAACTTTCTAAAAACCAAACAAATCGGGCTTGAGAACTTTCATCTCAAGGCGGTGGAGTTCCAAATGAGCTGAACACATATTTTACCGCTCCATTGTGGCGTCTAAGAAATTAATTGTTTATTCAAACTTTAATTGCTTGTAAACATTTTCCAATGAGAGATTCTTAGAACAATCGTGTCTAAAAATTAAATATTCTTTTGTAGGTTGATACTTACAGCACTTCGTTTCATCAAACGTTATTCAACATACAACATTAAGAAAAAACAAAAATGCGTTGTTAAAAAAAAATTTTAAAGTTGCATTTAGTAATTGTTTTATTGGGTTTCTGGGTCACTTGAAAAATGTATATACAATTTTTGTTTTTGATGTACTGACGTCGTTCATCTTTTCGGTCAAAGAAAACATGGCCATAAGAATTTCTAAAAAAACATTTCAAAAAGAAGATAATACGATTCATGCGTCAATGCACACCCAGTATATACAAGTCCCTACACATTTAGAACCTTTCTTATCTTTTATTGGAGAAGCGTGAGGATTGGTAACACTAGAAACGACCATATAAAGGTTTTTTAAAAGGAACATAACAGTTTTGTTTTTTAATACGGACGCACCCTGAACCATTTTCCAAAATCTGTCGACATAAAAACGTCAGTCAATTTTAAAATTTTTATCATGGTAAAGTTAACAAATGAGCAACGATTGGAAATTATTAAAAATTAATATCGAAATTCTGAGTCGTCCGTCACAAATTTAAAAGCCTTTCTGCTTTTTTTGGTCATAATAATCGTCTCATCAGACAGACTGTGTGCGTTATAGTTGATACATTTAAGTCAAACTATTCATTGTTGGATGTTCCTGTGTCAGTGAAACAAATCATCGGCCAAAGTACCGAAAATATTGTAGCCGTAAGTGCATCAGTTCAAAAAGTGTCAAATCAGTCGATATCATGTCATTCACAGAAAGTGGGAATCTCTCAAACCAGATTGTGGCGAATTTTGCAGGAAGATGGTGGTCTAGACTGCTACAAGATCGAATTAGCTCAAGAACAAAAGCCTTTTGATCATCTGAACCGCCAAAACTTCTCCGACAGGGTTCTACAATAGTTTGAAGAAGATCCTAAATTTCATTGAATAAAGCTTCAGCGTAGAAACTCAAATCAATAAGCAAAGTATGCATTAATTTGTGTTGCTTCCACAAAACGTTTCAAGAGTCTTCATTGCATCCACAAAAAGCAATCGCACGGTATGGATTTCATGCCGAGCGTGTGACTAGATGTTACATATCATAATTGTCGCATATCAGCAAAACACGAAAATCAAACACGTGTGCGCCACTCGTCACTACAACGCAACGATATGCACCTTTCCCGGAAAGACTCACACTTTAAATTATATGTTAGTCCTACGAAGTAGACATTTTGTGCGTCGACCCCTTTTTACGCAACTACCTGAGGTACATTCTCCCGTACCCGAAAATGTTAGATGTTAAGTGAAATAGAAGTATAAGTCAGTCTGAAGTTAGATTCAAACTGGAAAAGTCATAAGATTGACGCTTCCAAAAATAAAGTGTTGTAAAAGAAAGATCGTGTCTTTTTATTTATTTTAACTACTAGACCCCATTTTTTCGTCGATAAAAATGATCACCATGTCACGTTGTGGCAGTTCCGCGAACCGCAAAAATCACCATAGGCTGAGATGCCTTTATTCCACCAAGGAACGTACTCACATTTGACTAAACTTCACGTGCCCACAGAAAGGCGCCCCCAAAGTCCACCTTTTCACCTGACCAAATGTGACATTATAGCGTTTGGAATGATAGTGAGGCACGTGTGATTCGAACTGACGCTATGACAGTTAGAATCACCAAAAATTGAACCTAAGCGTAACACATCGGGCTACTGGCCGTGTTTAGAATTCGATTTTTAAACTCAACCCCAAGTCCCGAACAATTTCCTTACGCCTGCACGCCGATCGAAGGACACGACCCAGTATTGAAATTGTTTATCGATCTGGATAAATACAAGTGGTTGGCACAGCTTCGCCAGATGTCGACAAACATCAAATCCCCGGCGATAAACAAAATGCCGTAAAACAAACAGTTAGCTAAACCTTTGACCCTACCGCAATGCACTTTGCCTAAACAAAGTCCATTGCGGAGAAACAGCAATAAACTAAAAGGCTGTTCCCATAGGGCAAAGCAAATACAATCATCACAACCAACGATAATTACCACGATCCCAGGATCGCCTAGAATAAACCACACACCCGAATGTATACAAAAGCAACTCGACAGAAGGTGTGAAAATTCGGGTGATCCCACAGGCGGCAACCTCCGCGTTTGTGTGTGTGTGCACCTGTGGCGTTTCTAACAGATACACGCACAACACATGCAAATAGTGAAGAACACCGAACGAAAATAGAATAAGAGAATGTATCAGGGCCGTATATCATAGAGATAACATAACAATTCCAAATCAGTTGAGTGTACTTGAGTTTAGAAATCGAATTCGTACACGCGGCAGTGGCCTGGTGTATTGAGCATTGGTTACATTTTTGGTGATTCTAACCGTCATAGCGGCAGTTCGAATCACACGTTCTTCACTATCGTCGCAATACGCTATAACGTCCCATGGAGTTCGGTGTTGTGTCATGTTTTAATATAATTTTTGGCCCAATTGGATGGACTTGACATCAGTAAAGTGATGGTCCAACAACCCGGGCCGCGTGCAACACAACTGCTTACACTATTGATCTACAATATTACAACGGGAATATGAGCTGGCGGAAGGTGGTTTTAGTCGGTAAAAATCTGCGATGCCTCTGGATTGGTCCCGATATATCTTTTGAAGATTTCCACCTTTCAACCTATTTCAAAAAAAAAAAGATTGATCTACTGAAGTGGAAGTTTGATAGGTTTGAACGAGACAGATTCATCAACTCTATAAAATTTCGACAACAGGGCGGAATATCAAACACAATTGAATGTATTGAACATGGAGAGAAAGAGATAGAGACAGTTAACTTTGCTTTCACCTCTGTTGTGTATGATCACTTTACGGTGAGCTATAATATTATATTATATTAGAATATGAAGGCAGTTTGATAAGTCAGTGACTTTTTGATTTCCTGCGTAGTAACTTTAAATGTTTTCCTCAACTGTCATCTCTAATATTTTAGTGGGGCTACCACCCCATTTATTGACTTAACTCAAGCAACATAATTTCCTACAACTAAAGTATATATAAGTTACAAACTAGAGAGCTTAAGAACTATCTTAATTTGGCTTAACCTAAGGTAACCAGGACAAATTAAGAACGCAGTTGTAGGGACGAGAGGTAGGTGCAGGTGATAATAAAGTGTTGAAGCGCCGCTTAAGATTGGGAGTGAGAATGGTTTAGGAGGCGGTGCTTGAGAGTATGGGTAGAGAGGTCGAAGTCAATTAAGGTGGAATTGGAGTTGACATTTCTCAGCATCCGCGAAAGGGGTTCTTTCAGATCATAAGAGGGCCGGTGAGGGGGAATGTAGACAAGGCGGGGATTACGCGTATTTCGGGGGTTTGTGTTCAGAGGAATTCATTTAAGGAGGTAGGTGCAGTCGATCGAACCGGAGAGGACCCGATGAATGAACATTATGTCAGCCACGACCCTCCGCTCCTCAAAGGTACTGGGGTTGATTAATTTGAGGCGGTTTATGTGGGGGGGGGGGGGGATTAAGGTTTTTTTTACATCCTAGCCCTCGGAGAGGGCACCGAAGGAAACGACGTTGAATACTTTCGATTCTACAGATATGGATCTTGTGATAAGAAGACCATACCTGGCTAGCATATTCAAGTAGTGGATGGACGAGGGTAAGGTAAAGGGATCGAGTAACGTAAGGGTCGGAGAATTCCTTAGACCATCTTTCACGTTTCATAACCGTGTAATCTCGAGATCAAATGGCCACTTTAATGCCTTTGGATTTCTCTTTATCTGGTTTTGTTAAGTCGTTGGTTTCTGTCGAAGAGCCAATAACGTTGTATTAGGATTTCAAACACGAAATTGCCAACGTTCTGGCAGATAAGTGTGAATGAGTACTGCAAAGTGAGTCCAAAGTTCAATCACTGCAACTTGCACGTCGTAGTCATATGCACGAGATTGAATTTCATACTCAAATGTAACATATGTACTGCACCTGGACTGTAACATGAGTTGGAGCGTAGTGATATATAAATATAAATAAATTAATTAATATATATATATATATATATATATATATATACATATATATATATATATATATATATATATATATATATATATATATATATAGGGTGTTAAAAAACTATCGGACTGGCTATACACCATTCGAAAGAGTGGCAAATTCTAAGAACAAATTTATCCGTAATATTTTTCAAATAAGTACTTACTTTACGAGTAATTAGGCGATAAAGATTCGATGTGTACGCCAATTACCTCACGCCTACAAAAGCATCACAGCATCGCCGCGGGAGAGAGAGAGAGCCACCGAGCGCTAATCAGAAGCCCCCCACTACTCGTCCTTTTTGCCCTCGTGGCATGTGAATAGGTGACGTATGGGCGTTTCACTTCATACATTATGTTTTATTGTTGATTATAAAAAAAACACTGATCTTTTGTGTGAAACTGCTTTTAATTTTCTTACCTCCTCCTGGGATGCGTTGATGTACCCTATTAACAATGTGTAGCGATCCTAAATCACTACTCCCATCCAAACCCCCAATATTACCAATAATCCCATCCAAATCCCCAATGCCTCCCATAATCCAAATCCAAATTCCATATTGAATCATATGAGTGACAAATTAAACCAAAAGTTAATTCGTCGCACACCGATTCAATTCCCAATAATCCTGACATCATGAAATGCTTAATTCAAAACGCATTTCATGATTTCCCTTCCAGGAACTTATCCAACTAAACCCTTAGCCCATTCCCAGAACATGATTCCAATTGAAGCACACAAAATCTTGCGTGTGCTTCTTAGAATTATAACTTTAAAAACGTTGACAAATCTCAACGACAAAAAGCATAAAAGGGCTGTAATTTTCAATTTCACGATCAGTCAAGGTTCCGAGGGGCGAACCGCTGGTCATCCGCACATCAGAAAGATTCCAGAGGCTAAACCCCTGACCACAAACCGACCATATTCTAAAATAGAATTGAATGTTCAAGCCGAATAAAGCCAAATAAAAAATATAGTATAATTCCAAATTAAAACCGGACACTTTTCACTTTTACGGCATATACGACTGATGGGAAGCTTGCGCTCGCCGCGCGTCTTTTAATTGTTCGAAACTCTGTGGAATAAAGCAAAGGATCCTTGACGGAGTAACCCACGGTGACCGATGGAAAGCTTGCGCTCGCCGCGCGTCCTCTAATTATTCGGAACTCTTTGGAATAAAGCAAAGGATCCCCGACGCCCAAACCCACACGGTGACCAAGGGAAAATAGCGCCCAGTGTCCCGGAATAACAAAGGATGTCCTGGGAGGAAACTCCGCCTTCAATCCAAGGAACCCACGCACTCCGAGTCTCCCACCCGGAAGCCCCCCACGCCCACAGAAGGAAGTTGCGAGGGCACACGGAGGTAAACTACAATTTCCAATTTAAAAAAATAGCACCTCAACAAATGTTATCATTCTTAGCATTACAGTATTTTAATTAATACGTCAACAAAATATTACTATTCAATTAAGTATCTACCTTTTATAGCTAATGTGTTCATAATGGCCACCTCCTACTTCCATACTAGCTGTTGCTCTCCTTTCGATGGCCTGCGTCGGTCTTCTTACGTGCTCGGGTTCCACCAACGCAGAGGTTGTCTGCTGGATTTTTGTCTAGAAAACGCAGTGGTCACTTCCAGTACGGAGCTCCTCTTCCCATCCAATCATCTCTGTACATGTTGTTCGAGAATTCTCTCACTAGTGCTACCCTTGCGAACATAAATTTATCTATTCTGTTCTTCTTGTGTTATTGAAATAATATTTACCTACGGCATGTGCTGGACATCCATCATGTTTGTAAACAATACGCCTTTCGATAAGTGGCATATCGTCTAATTGATAGAGTGGAAAGACGATGTCAGGAAGCTCTTCCCGTATAAATTCGACGTCATTTTGACCCGTAAGCCTTTCAGGTAGGAAAATCTGACCTATCTGACGAAACCAATATTCTTCAACTCTTCTGTCCACAAGACTCAGCAATTCAGCTCTTCCTCAATTCTATTAAGATGCTTTCTTGTGGAGCTCACCCGCAGAGCGTAGTCATGTAAAAGAAATTTCTGCACCCACGTAAAATGTGTGAGTGCAAATGGTCTGCCTTTTCTTTCCCGGTTTGGCGTGTGTTCGCTCGAGGATCGTCCTGCACACCTGCACACGCCTCAGCACCTCTTTCTCCATTTCTGGCACATACCAGGGAGAACATCTTCAGATATTATGATAAATAACCGAACTTCAAGAAATTCCTCATCACAAAATCGGGATCATTCTTGAGGCTCTGTCGACGTTCGACTTACAACGGCATTTTGTAACATCAGGGGTATCGGTTTCACAAGTGCGAATGTGAACGCGGACCATCAAAATTTGCAAATAGCGAAACCTGATATCCTTTCCCTAACAGAGACTCAGGTCAATTCGTCAAGCTATTCGACATATCTTCGTTGCTCAGGATACGACTTACATTCGAGATTCCGCTTTAAGGGTAGAGTCTGCCCCTTCGCACAGTCCGCTCTGGATTGGGTTGGTGGAGGCGTTGGAACCCAATAACATGTACATCAAATAGTTGAAGGTCGTGTTGAGGAATTCTGTTAAATTTCTTTGTTGTCTTTACCGCTCCTCGAATGACGATCGACCAGCGACATTTTTCGAACATCTTTCACATACCGTCGACTGGATTCAGATCAACCACCTAGCTTTTTTATGTGCACAATTCCAACTGGTTGGTACATTCTAACAAAATCGACGAGACTGGAAGGCTGGCGGAGATGTTCTCTCTTAGCCGCAATTTGGCTCAACTCGTGGAGGAGCCTACACTAATACCGAATACTCGAGGTGATTATGCGAACACCCTGGATCTGTTGTTGACATCCGAGCTGAGCGTTTATACTGTGGAGCTTGCTGCGCCGCTGTGAAACTCAGATCACTGCTTGGTATCTGCCACGCTACCACTTGCATTTCAAGCGAATAACCGACCTAAGCCGTTTCGCTATGTATGGAGGTATGGGGTTGCCAACTGGGACGATTTGCGAGGTTTCTTCGTATTCGGCAGCGGAACAAATTCAAATGATGACGCTAATGTGTTCGCGAATTTAATTTCCGCGAATTCAAACCTCGATGCCGGTCTTTTAGAAACACCTGTGATCGCACCGATACGGTCTTCGATGCGGAATGTGAGGTTTCGCCCGCGTACTACTCAACGCATTCTATGTGGACTGGACTCTAGGTGGGCGACCGGCCCGGAAGGAACACCAACAATAGTCCTTAAGAACTGTGCTCCAGAACTATCGCTGCTTCTGGTCAGACCCTTGGGCTTGAGCGATCGGCGCTGACGGCCGTAGCCAACATCTGTCTGTTTTACAGATATCATCACGGGTACCGTTCTTCAGAGATTCGTGGCATTGTTCCGTGGAATTCGGTTTATATGCGCTCCACAAGACAACCCGACGGATCGGACAGATTTGTGTTTCATCTCCCGACGGCGTGAACAGCCCTGCATCACAAGTCGTTCCGTTACAGAGCGGGGAAGCTGTGGAACTCCCTCCCCGCGCGATTGTTTCCGGAGCGTTACAACCTACAACTGTTCAAAAAGAACTGCAACAGTTATTTGATGGCATCTCGAGGCGCCCCGTCGGCAATATAGGTTCGCCTCTGCCGAGAGAAGTATATTTAAAAAAAAAAGAAAGGAAAAGAAAAAACTATCCACGGACGACCCCCAGCGGCATGACGTTGTCCGTCTCGCGTAATCGTCGCATTGCACCATTGACAGCATTCGCGTTCGGATGCCTCGCATTCGGAGATGTAGCTTGAACACCACGTTCGCCCTTTTCCAAATACAAACGCACCGTGTTGAAGTAATCTTCGGCAAAGTAAGCTGTCATTCTGATGTCTCTAGCACGACAAACCAAAAAAAAAACTGGCGAGCTAGTCGCATTATTGAAAAAACAGCATCGCCATTTGTTTATGTCCGTGAGTGAATACGCGGAAAATTGTTGAGGAGGAATACCAGCATAGCATGCGCCCCGAGACGTGATTTACTAATAACTTTCTTCTTAGATGTTCCACTCTTTCGAATGTTGTGTAGCCAATCTGGTCGTTTTTTAACACCCTGTGTATCATCATCATCATCATCGGCACTACAACCTGTGTATATACACATATAAATATAAATATATAATTAAATAAATATGTGGGGAGGAAGAATTGTGCCAACACGGACACTCGGTTCACTTTCATCCTCATCGTCCGTCACTGTCCGATCAAGGTTTCGTCAAACCGAATCGTCACTAGAAAAAAACACAAAAAGGGACTCCACAACACTATGTCCACAAACGTAACACAGAAACACGCTCAGGACCTGCAGCACCGGAGAAGAGTCAAATGAGACACACGGCTTATTAACTATTTAATCTTTATTGTTTTCGCACGCGTTGGATGACAATTTATTTAATTCTTAAATGAAAAGTTCGCTTGCAGTTTATTTAATTCCGAACACTTTAGTCTTCACTATAGCTTTAAATTTGAGACGAGCTATCCAGTCAACCAGCACTTCACACACGACTCGTTATAAACGCATCTCCGCAGATGGCGGAGAGCGGGAGTGAACCGGCCGTCGCAAACGGTGGTTGTAATCAGACTCAACGATATTTTAACGTTTTGGGGGTGAGTTTTCCCAAGAAGAAAGTGTTTCTCTGTGGTGGAAACAAGGAAGAAAGACTTGGCAAGGTATGTGTATGTGTGAGTGAAGATCACATTGGTTTTTTTTTCATACACCAGGACATGGGAATGAAGCTTAAAAATCGAAAAACAAGGGGATCATATAGATCATTGTTTAACCTATGCATTGTAGCTATTATAGGCGGCAAGGACAAAGGGATCGAGAAGATCGTTGTCTAAGCTATACATTGCAGCTGTAACGATAGCCGCAATGCCCATGCACATGGTGCTAATTGGTTCTAGCTTATTTACAGGGAATTGGTCTCAACATCTATGGTGCTAATTACATGCAGCTGCGTTGGACCATTTATCATTGTTTAAAGTGGACGCCAGCCAATGTGTATATTTGATGATTTATGATACACTTGGTGAGAACGGGAAATAGGCGACGCAATGTGTATGGTCCCTGTTATGATGGTTACATTATATGTAAACCAAATCATCTTGTTTTCAGGAATTCGTCTAGGGGAATTTGCTTGGCGCCGAAGGTGCCGAATTGATTGAGATTCCTGATAAGGTAAGAAAGAAATCTTACAGATTATTGGTATGCGAAGGGAATGAAAGGTAAGTTTTCTTTGCAGGGACTTAAAGATCATAGATTCAATCTCTTTAATGCGTGAAGTATTTTCAGGTGCCTAATGCGATTGTACTGGCGAAAACATATGCGTCATGGGATGAGGTAATGGGGGTTTTTAGGTAGGTGTACCGTGGGGTTTGACGGCACCGCCACAAATAAATATATATATATATGTATATATATATATATATTAATATATGTATGTATATATATATATATGTATATATATATATATGTATATATATATTTATATATATATATATATATATATATATATATATATATATATATTATTTCGAGAGCTTCGACACCACAAAACTGTAAGGCCTTTTGTCACTAACAGATCATGAAAGAAAGTTTAAGGATGCGTTATTAAAATACTAAACCGTTATGTCTCTTTCGAAAAACCGTATGCGGTTATACCCCCCAATGTTACGATTCAGTGTTTTACTGTTAACTGATATACTATTTACCTTTATACCGGCCACTCTTTCTGTCCACCTTTATGGTATTTACTCGTATACTTTTAACTCGAACAGCAGTCGCTTTTGAACTGTTAACTCATACTCTTTTCATTCTCATATTATTCACTATTATACATTTCACACTTATATTAATCGCCCTTATACCAAAATTGTTATGACAATTGCTTACTCATGGAAAAAACACGCAAAGCCGACTGTTTTCACACCGAATAAGTTTTTTCTCTAGGTTAGCAGGGCGCCCTCCACGGCTGTTAAGAGAAGACTAATTCTTATTTTATAATTATACTGTTCTGAGACCGTATATGTTAAAACACAGCTGCCATAATCGTGTCGAGTTAGGCCTAAGTGGTGTTGTACAATTACAATGAACTCATACACTATTTGATCTTACACCGCTAACCTATACTATGAACTCTTATACTATTAGCTCTTATACTATTGGCTCTTATACTGCTAACTCTTATATCATAAACTTTTATACCGCAAACCCTTATACTGAAAACTCCTGCACTGCTAAATCGTATATTGTAAACTCGTATACCCCAGAATCGTACACTGCAAACTCGTATACTGTAAACTCTTAAGTTATAAACTCTTATACTACAAACTTATTCTACAGACTCTTAGACTGAAAACTCCTATCTTACAAACGCTTATACGATAAACTCCATTTCCTCCTGTGGAAACAGGTGTAGTGCTCTGAAAAGCCCTACCACCTTTTTTCCTCCATTTCCACATCCAAATCCCAGCTAATTTACTACAAAACTCAAAATCCGATCAAAACCCGAAAAAACCCAAACATAAACCAAAATTCGCAATAAACGAATCAAACATTCGTTTATCGCTTATTAGCTGCTTCCACGGCATAATTAAATCCAAAATCTTAAATTAAAATCAAATTCCCAATAAACGAATCTAATATTCGTTTATTGTTCTATATTCGCCCCACGGCATCATCTAAATTCAAAAACCAGAGATACGTTATCTCAATTTGGTAAAATCCATCAAAGTGAACAAACAAAAACCCGAATTCATTTACATATCGACATCTGCACAATAGTTTCATAGGAATTCAGGAAACTGAATCCTTATCTTAAATAAACACTGAGCATCTCACTCAGGATTCCAAAATCGGGATTTTTGTAGGAAATTGTGTATTTTCGAGATACAAATTTCGATTTGTTTCTCTTTATAAGGGTGATGAATTTCAGATTCGAAGATCAGTCTCAATTGGCGTTCAAGGTGTAAGGACGCCAGAAAATGAATTTACAAATAAAATTAAAATTTAATAAAATTAAAAGTATTTTTAATTGATCCTGGCCGATTCCCAGGACCATATTCGATCGGTAGCTGCTCTTCCCTCAAGGTTTGAGGAAGCACGGCGGCACCGCAACGGGTCCCCTCAGGAGCTTTCTTAAAGAGATCCCTCGTCCTTTTCAGGACCAGACAAGCTCCCTGAGAGAAGGACCACAACAAAAATGGTGGCAGCGGTGGGATCCCAACATCCCCTACCAATAAAATACGAACTAGGCAGTGGATTATACTGATCCCAACATCCCCTACCAATAAAATAAAAAATATATGAGCAGTGGATCGGACTGATTCATTCATCCCCTACAAAGAAGACTGCGGCAGTGGAGCGCACTTGAGGTGTTAGAAATAGAGCACAAGGCATGGTATAAACAAAAGCAGTGGTATCTAGACGGAGATCATGAATGGGATAACCATCCCCTATGCGAAGGAAATACTAGTAATAATCATCCCTTAATCAACACAGTCGGTAGATAGAAGGTGACGTTCATCATCAGCAGTTGCACAATGATTTCAGCAACATCCTTTTCAATAAAACAAGGAACGAGCGTGTTAGTGACTGGATGCTAACATTTAGTTGGAGCGAGACAATAGTGGCCTTCAACAACTTCAACAACTACATCATCAGGGAGGAAGCGTAAAACATTTCCTAACAAGCGGAGGAGCTAACAAAACCAGAGTACTCAAATCATTGAGATTTACGTCAACACACACACAATTACATGCCCATATCACAGCATCGCAACAGTACGAGCAGTCGATACTGCTGTAGTAGTCAACAACATCAGCAACAAAACATATTTCACCAATAACATCAGTAACGTGAGCAAGTATTTCCAACATCATCACAGCGATGACTTCAGGAGACCAACAACAACTAAGCTAATCTTCAACGAAGCAAGAGTCCAATACTCATCAACGAAGCCTGCAACAGTACCGGCCAACACAACAAAAGAAGATCACAGGTATTTATATCGATTTTTCTTTGTTAACACATTTGCAAGGGGACAAACAAAACCCACAATACACATTTAAAAAGTTCATTAAAAAAAAAAAAAAGGGACGTATAGAAATCACGA
This sequence comes from Microdon myrmicae, assembly GCA_963931805.1. Classification (NCBI taxonomy): domain Eukaryota; kingdom Metazoa; phylum Arthropoda; class Insecta; order Diptera; family Syrphidae; genus Microdon; species Microdon myrmicae. Next base: position 75,705,601 of record OZ007496.1, read on the forward strand.
AAACAAATTAAATTGTGAAAAATTAATCAAAGGGGATATCAAGAAGAGCAAATTTTGAAAATTTTATTTTATAAACAGCATTTTTTAACGTAATCACTTGAATGGTTTACAATAATAACAAAAACCCCAAGAAAAATGTAAATATACAAAGGGAGAATAAGAAATTACAAACCCTACACTTATCAAATCAATTTTTACTTACATTTTTACATATACATATACATATGAACATATTTACATTCATTAAATAAGTTTCTTAAGGATTTAATTTACTTGATGAAAAATTTTTCATACTCTCAGGCAGAATTTTAACGCGCTCACCTTTATCTTTCGCTGGTCTTTTTCCTTTTATCTTTTTAGATAGAAATCCATTAGGATCTTTTTCTCTTATCCATCTATCAGGGTCTTTCCGCTTGCAGGCTCGTTTCACTTTGGGTTCGATAAAAGTCTCCTCTCTTTCTACCCTTGACTTCCTTCAAAGAATCTCTTTTGCTAATCTGTCCTTTACAGGATCCTTCCATATTAGGATTGTTTTTCGCAGTGTCGGTAAAAATCTTCTCTTACCTTTAGTATTATCGAAATTTTCTGTAGATATATCGATGTGTTTGGGTTTGAAGTCATTTTTTCTTTTTTCTCTTTAGGATCGCTTCAGTTGAGTTCGAAAAATTCTCTTCTTACTCTTCGCCCTTTGGTGTACTTGTATTTGGGGAGATGAATTTACTCAAGGAATTTTTCCCCCAAAATAATACGCGAATCGAATATTTGAAGCGCGCGAAAATTAATACCCAATTATAAAAACGCGAAACTAATAACAATGAATATCACAATCGGGTTGAAAGATATTTTGGATTTCGTGCCGGTGTTTAACGGTAACCCGGACGAACTCGATGATTTCATTTCTCACGGGGATATTATCTTTTCAAAGGCACAGGACGACAGTCAGCATGCTTTTTATCTAAGCGTGGTGAAAACCAGACTGAAAGGGCCAGCATGCGACCACATCCGGTACAAGGTCATTTCAACCTGGAATGATCTTGCTTCCGAATTAAAGGGAGAATTTAAAATTCTCACCTCAAGGTCAGCGGCACAAAACAGTCTGGTGAAAGCCAAGCAAGATAGCAAGGAAGATGTGAAGGAGTTTGGAAACAGACTCGCACACCTCCTGCATCTGCTGAACAAAGCCACGTTCGAAAGCACTGTCGATCCTGCGGTGCGAACATATCTCCTCGAAGAAAATAAAAAGCTCGCCTTGCATACATTTGAAGATGGTCTTAGGGATTCCCATTTTAAACTCTTAGTTAAAGCACGAGGTACCCCAAGTCTTAGAGCAGCAATCAATTATGCTCTCGAACAGGCCCCACGACTAGGCGATAGAAACCCTCTTAATTTATGTAATAATTCCAAATATAGCCAGCCACAAATTTGCCAATCGTGCAATAAGACTGGACATACTTCCTGGACTTGTTATCGCAATACAAACTCTCTAAATGTTGGTCCCCAACAAATGAAGACAGAGGTTCAACGCATTGAATGCACTTATTGTAAAAGATTTGATCATTCTCAAGCCGAATGTAGGAAACAGTCTCATTTCAAAAGTCTAAACGACTCTCCATCGAATAAAAACGATTTTAGAGGTCTGCCCACTTCTACCGCAAACGTCTGGAGAAATGGAGTAATAAACAAAATGAGTAGGGTACAGCAATCACAAATTTGTATAGGAACATTAAACAGCCAAAGATCTAACCAATCGTTATTAGAAGCTAATGATATAAACAGGAAGGTAGAAAATGCCTCACCTTACAAGGTGTCGTCTACGGATGAAATTGACATTAGAGATAATAGGGACAAAAATCAGAGGCAGGACGATCTAGAGGCCCCCCAAATAGAGGAGGTATTGGCCAAAGATCGCATCCAACAGTCAACATTTGAATCCGTTTGTCTACGGGCCGGATCTGATGATTCGACAAAGACTCCTGACCATACTATCCTAACACCTCCATCTACTTTTATATTCTTAAATGCTCCGACTTCTAGCAACAACACGTTCAAGCTCATAGAGCACAAACAGAAAATTCCGGCAAAATGTAAGCCTGAGGAGCAAGAACTCCGAGCAAACTGTAAGCCCGAGGAACCAAAAATGTCAGCTAAGTGTAAGCCTGTGGAACAAAGAGTCCCAGCAGAATGTAAGCCTGAAAAGCCACAAGAACTCCCAGCATCCAATAAGCCTGAGGAACAAAGATTCCCAGCTAAGAGTAAGACTGTGGAACAAGAAGTCACAGTAGAATGTGAGCCTGTAAATAACAGCTATATCAAATTACCGCTTTTAAATTGCTTGTTTGCCCGCATCGTTTCCCTCGTTTATCTAATTTTTCAAACTTTAAAATGGGTTCTACAAATTAAACATAAAAATAAACAAATGATCAAAATCCCTTTCACAAATAAAACAATGGTTAATCTTCCAAAATCGATTATGAATTCTACATCCTTTAAAATGCTTTTCATAGATGGTTTTACTGCCCAAACTTTGAAAAATTTTACACAAACCAAACCGACGAGAGTTTGGAAAGTCTTCCACAAATTTAAAGAAAAACTTAAAGTGAAACAAATAGATTTTTCCTTTCAAATATATATGTATACGTGTATGAACATATAAATAACAAAATACCAATTCTGACATTGTAAATCTAAAAATATTAAAAAAAAAAAAACTATATGTAAATTAAATAGAAAATATATAATTAATAATATTGAATTCCCCTCTTAACAAATAATTGTACAAAAACAAAATAGATACATATACATAATAACGGAAATAAATAAAATAAAACAACCAACTTTGTTTTGGGAAATTTATGTATCTAAAAGAAAATAGTCTATAATAAACAAGAAAATCTATAAATAATACAACTGTATTAACAATTCGGGAGATAATAAGTAAAATATAACACAAATAAATCTTTAAATAGTTTATATTATGAAGATAATCTCCCCAAATTCATATTATCAACACACAAATGATGAAACAAATATTAACTCCCTCAATAAAATAATTTTGTAAATATTATACAATATTTTAATTAATTGCCATTAACTTAAAATTTAAATAAATGAACAAAATCATTTAATTAATAAATGATCTTAATTTGTAAATAAAAAACATATATAATTCTAAGTAAAAAAAAAAATAATGTTTAACTAAACAAAACAAAATCTATGAAATAAACAATTTTAAATAGAAATATAATAATTTCAAATAACTATGTAACATTCTTCAATTAACCAAATTACACCTATCCTAAGAAAAATAAGGAACTAAAATTTTTTACTTAATTCAAAACAAACTTAAAAATTTAGAATAAAATCTGTCTTTATAATACATGAAAAAAAAAAAAAAAACATAAATATGGTCCTCAAAATGAAACAGAAATATACTCTGGAGATAATGTAACTTCCTATATAATACACAAGTTGTAATACAATACACTTTTAAGGCTCACCTAAAATTTATCTGTAGCACAAATTGAATTTAATATTTTATTTCATATAACCTTATTTTATAAAAAATAATTCACTGTTATCATTAAATATATTGAACAAACATAAGAACTCTGTAAATAACATTATTAATATATATATAATCTTTAATTAATTCAATATCAAAACGTAAAAAATGTACTTATATACACGATAAGAAAAATTGTGAATTTAAGCCTTTAGTTTAACACATAATCTTAGACTTTATAAAAACATAACAAAACATTGAAGAACACTCTACCGTAAGCTACAGAATTAACACAAAATTTTGAATAATACTTAAAAACAAGAACAAACATTTAAAAAAGTAGCAAGCAATTGTAACTACAATGAAAATTTAAAGTAACCATTATAATTGGAAATCCAAATTATGTAACGAATCATGATGACATCGCCCTTCATCTTTTATCGCGTCACTGCTACAAAATTAATCTCTTACAGATTAATTTTTTTTCAAGGAGGGGAGGATGTAGTGCTCTGAAAAGCCCTACCACCTTTTTTCCTCCATTTCCACATCCAAATCCCAGCTAATTTACTACAAAACTCAAAATCCGATCAAAACCCGAAAAAACCCAAACATAAACCAAAATTCGCAATAAACGAATCAAACATTCGTTTATCGCTTATTAGCTGCTTCCACGGCATAATTAAATCCAAAATCTTAAATTAAAATCAAATTCCCAATAAACGAATCTAATATTCGTTTATTGTTCTATATTCGCCCCACGGCATCATCTAAATTTAAAAACCAGAGATACGTTATCTCAATTTGGTAAAATCCATCAAAGTGAACAAACAAAAACCCGAATTCATTTACATATCGACATCTGCACAATAGTTTCATAGGAATTCAGGAAACTGAATCCTTATCTTAAATAAACACTGAGCATCTCACTCAGGATTCCAAAATCGGGATTTTTGTAGGAAATTGTGTATTTTCGAGATACAAATTTCGATTTGTTTCTCTTTATAAGGGTGATGAATTTCAGATTCGAAGATCAGTCTCAATTGGCGTTCAAGGTGTAAGGACGCCAGAAAATGAATTTACAAATAAAATTAAAATTTAATAAAATTAAAAGTATTTTTAATTGATCCTGGCCGATTCCCAGGACCATATTCGATCGGTAGCTGCTCTTCCCTCAAGGTTTTAGGAAGCACGGCGGCACCGCAACGGGTCCCCTCAGGAGCTTTCTTAAAGAGATCCCTCGTCCTTTTCAGGACCAGACAAGCTCCCTGAGAGAAGGACCACAACACAGGAATATAACTCGTTAAGCCGCACCAGTTTTTGAACTAAAGAGTCAATATTAAATTTTGTGTGAAAATTGGAAAAATACTAAAATGGCGATAATCGTTTATCCAAAACACAAGCACTTGAATGATTTCGACGACTCAAGAGAAGCCGTGTGTGGCGCTAAACGTACCGGCTATCCATCCGAAGTAATTCCCAAAGAAAAAGCACGTGATTTCGTCAACATTTCTAGGGAATGTTTAGTGAGATTCAGGAAAATGAAGCTTAACATACAGAAAGCAACAATTCATTGCACTTCAACAAAAAAACTTGATCTAAGGAAATTGCATTCAAAGTTTGCTCCACATCAATTAAATGATGAATGAACATTGCACCGGACTGGACATTGCAAAAACCTCTTTGAACACATGCGGACCAATGAAAACTACATAAAAACTATTGTAACCAGCAATAAAACGTGTTGATAATACGAAGTAGAAACGAAGCCAGATGATACTGAGTGGCGATCACCAGATGAAGGAAATCGCCATCCTCAACAACACTACCAATCAACAACAAAAAGTCATTTAATACACTTGTCGGACACGTAAATCAATATATTTCAGTTTAGGCAGATTATTTTGAATAAATAAAAACATTATACCAAACATTAATTAACTATTTGAACTTTTTTTACCCATTCTGGTTTATTTTGGAACAGAGGTTCTAAGTCATATCATGGGAAACGAAGATATGTCGGGCCAGTTTTCTGGCGATCTTGGGACTCGATTAGAGCTAAAATATCAAATGCAAATATTGGTGGACATTCATATTATTGAAACCGATACCTCTGATTTTAGAAAATGGCGTCACTAGTTGAAACTCGACAGTCGTTCTGGAGGGGACTTGTGGGGGTTCTTCAAGGCGCCCGAAGAAGCACCCATCGTCCTAACCCAACTCCCCTTTCCCAACCTGCAAATACCGGTACCCATCATAAGCAGCTTACCTGCATATGAGCTGTTCAAAGCTCTCCTCAATCAGTTTTACCTGATAACATAGGCCCACGGCAAGATTACCATCTTGCATCAAACTAAATCACCTAGAAACTAAATCACCTAGAATAATTGCCGTTTGCTACTGTGCTATCGCATTAGCACCTACAAACTTTAACCCCGGGGCATGCTTGCATCCAAACCATCATGTCCTGAAATCGAATTCGGTTTTCTCATCATGTAACCGACATTAACACCCGAACATAGCTGAGAAGCATTGTCCCATACACGTGCATGACAGGTTCACCCTTGCCCTATCGGCAGACCCATCGGTCGATCGTTCGACCGACAATCTACCGTACAGCCCATTGCTGGCTACCTACAGAGAATTCAAGTGTTGTTTAATGTAAACACACACTCGACACATTAACCGATGAGACGTTAGCAATTTGAGTACAATCGAAATGATGATATACGCAGCAACCATGAGTAAACAAACAATGTTCCTATGTTCATTAGGTTTTCAACAGCTGCAACCAAATTTCCCATGATCGGCCACCAACCGATCATGAAATTGAACACGATCAGGATTGTATTCAAACGATCATGCCTATGATCATGTCCCTCCTTACTTTCTTCTAAAACATGCTTACATCAATTCTAGTTCATTGTCATTGTGGGCAAAGTTTCTGTTGACTTAAGGTCAACAAAAAAATCGATCCTCTATCGCACGGTGGCAATACACCCAGCCCCATACACCGATCATCATATTTGACCAGCTGCATGTTTGTTTTTCCTTTCCTTCGCCCAACGCATGTTTCGTTTGTCTTTCTTTCCGAAGTGAAGACATTCAACTTATCTGGACGATGTCTATGGGAACCTTCCAATGGGATGCGGACCGGTTTCTCATTGGTCGTTGGGGAGAAGGAAAAATCGCTTTCCCCTCCGATGACATGAGTGGAAACCCATCCCACTCACGGAGGTCGGCTCAGCGTCGCCCAGCTTACGAGGAGTCAGATTTTAACATCCTACGCGTACGCACTGGTCAAGCCGTAGTTCTTCAGTGGCAGACTTGATCGCGCTGCCTAAGCCGAAGTTTTCACCTTCAGTTAACAGGGCGCTAAACTGTTGCGGAATATTGTTGTGCGTATTTTTATTAAATTAAATTCAGACGCAATCCAGTCGAACACTGAATATATGTATGTGCTGAGACCAGTTGCTGGTGTTGTGTCTATTTTTGTTAAATTAAATTCAGAGGCAATTCAGTCGAACACTAAATATATGTACGTACCGAAACCAGTTGCTGGTGTTGTGTGTATTTAGTTAAATTAAATTCAGAGGAAATGGCGTAGAACACTAAGTGAACTCTATGTATATGCCGAAACGGTAATTGCAAATAAGTGAACAACTAAAACTTAAAAAGTGTAAAGCCTACAGGGAGAGATCAATCAAATTCAAGAATTAAAACAAGTAACGTTGACCGGTGTTTTCTTTCGTTCGTGTTGTTTGCTTCTGGAGAACAATTTCACCGACGCGCAGTAGAGTTTTGCTTGGGCACGCTAATTAAAGAACCTATTAATGTTTTGACTTTTCCTCGGTGGGTGTGTGGCGGGGAAGAAGTGTGTTGCATCAGCGCACGGCGCTGATTCCCTTCTTCCGTCACCGTCACTATACATTCCGCCGGAACAAAACCAAGAGAACAGCAACGACAGGAGAAATAAACTGTTCGCCAAGACAACGCGGTAAAATTAAACACAGGATTTAGGTTAGTTTATTTTATTCACTTTTGTTTAAAGTTAATTTTTGTTTACAGGCTGGTTTCGGGATCACAATTAAATGAATAAACAAATGTTGAACGAATGTTTTTGGGCTCCTCGATAGTATAGTGGTTAGTATACCCGCCTGTCACCCGGGAGACCGGGGTTCGATTCCCCGTCGGGGAGCCCCTGGCGCAAGACTAATGACCTTGCCCAGAAAAAATAAATCATTATGGAAAATTTAACAAGCCCCAGGACTTGCTAAATAAGGCCAAGACCGGTTCCTGGTTGTAGTGCCGATGATGATGATGAACGAATGTTTTATGGTTGCAAAGTAAAAACTATAATATAATTGAATATTGTGTATTTAATTAAGGAAAATAATATTGACTCGTGGAGACAACGACTCAAGCGATTATAACTAATTATCGCTTCCCTGTGCGCACCAGGGTAGCGATAGGAGCCTCGACCTGCTCGGGTCGAAGGGTGGTAAACGATTCAACGATATTCAATCGTTGTTAAAAGAAATTCAGCAGTGAAATTGGTTGTCTTAAATTAAGGTTGCATTTCCTGTTCCGAGAGAGACTTAAAGTCTCTCTTTGGAGTAACCAAACCGATCTCATAGAGGAGATCTTCACGATACACAAGTGTGTGTGTACGTCGGTTATTTTATTGACCAAAGCAATGGGAAAGGATCTAAACAAAAAAAGGGCATAGAGTGTATCATGGGATGCCAATTCGGTAAAGCAAACAAACCGAATCTCCTTGGATGATAATTGGTTTTCTGTTTGCTCTTGCCGGCGCTGATGAAAAGCAGATCCCGAAATATTAGAAGACAGGGGAAATATGACCTGATGCATAGTTCGGTAATGAGGGTCGGCTAGATAAATAGCAGCCGCTCAATAAATAGAAAATGTGATTCGGATACCACAAACGATATGAATTGTTTATGATATCGTAGGAAACCTATGTAGGAACAGCAACCTTCGATTTGGACATAGTGCGAGTTACGGAATTTTATTGCTGGAAGAAAAAGGTCGCCGGCCGATGTGTACGTAAAGAAATTTACTTGGCGACGTTGGGAAAATAGACGTCGCAATATTTATGATCCCTGTCATGAAGGTTACAATGTATGTAAACCGAATTGTTTGGTTTACCGGAATTCATCTAAGGAAATTTGACTGGCGACATAGTAGCCGAAATTGATTGGGAATTCCTGGTAAGCTAAAAGAAGGCTTCTCGATAGTATAGTGGTTAGTATACCCGCCTGTCAAGCGGGAGACCGGGGTTCGATTCCTCGTCGAGGAGCCTCTGGCGCAAGACTAATGACCTTGTCCGGAAAAAACAAATCATTATGGAAAATTTAACAAGCCTCAGGACTTGCTAAATAAGGCCAAGACCGGTTCCCGGTTGTAGTGCCGATGATGATGATGATGAATTAAGAAATCTTAAGGAGCAGTGGTATGCGAAGAGAATGCATGAAGGTAAGTTTTCTTTACAGGGACTTAAAGATCATAGATTTGATCTCTTTAATGCGTGCAGCATTTTTAGGTGCCGAATGCGAATGCATTGGCGAAGACTTATGCGTCTTGGGTGATGATTGTGGGGGTGTTTCTACGAACCCACGTCCGTGCAGACGTAAGTGTAAAAACACGACCCACAGACTTGATTCCATGGAGGCGAGCTTGTAGCGGTTCCGCCAAACCCCACGGTCCACTTTCCTGAAAAAAACCCCCATAACTACTACCCAACTTCCTTAAGTTCGCTAATGCAACAGTATTAGTACCTGTAAATGCTTCACGCATTATATAGATCACCATCTATAATCTTAAAATCCCTATAAAGAAAACTTACCTTTTCATGCATCCCTTCGCATACAATTTTCCGTAAGATTTCTTTCTTTGCTTATCTGGTATTGTAAACCAATTCGGTACCAGACAAATTCCTGTAAACAAAATGATTCGGATTGCATTCAATGTAACCGTCATGACGGGGACCATAAATATTGCGCCGTCTGTTTTCCCAGCCGCGTCATGTACCTTTTCATACACATTGGCTGGCGACCTTTTTTGTTTCTCATTAATAAACAACCCAAGCAGCTGCATATAATTAGCCCAATAGACGCTGAAACCAAATTCTCCAGCATTTCCTAATACAAACCTGAACCCGGTTTCTACTGCAGCCAGAGATGCCATAAACATCCAATTTGCTTTTAGCACCTTTTTTTCTCCTAACGTCGATAATAGCGACGAGGCATCGTGTAAACAATGACCCGCATTACCAACGGCGCATTTGGTCATTTCTCCCTTTTGTCTTATCCGCCTGTCTGCTTCGTTTAGCCATTGCCCTCGGGCATGTGTAAACCACACAGATCCGAACGATCGCACACATACCACCAAGAGAGACTTTACGTTTCTCTGGTGGTAGGTAAAAACGATATCCTTATTGGAGAGGATATCTACCACGGCACAATAAACTCACCGCAAAATGCGAATCATCGCTGCACGAGATAATTATCGCTGAGTCGATTTCCATCCGCCGGCCGCCGTGGTCGTTGCTGACTTCCGCTCTCCGCCCGCGGCGGAGAGGCGCAGATACCCGTATTTATTAATTTAATTTAATTGTAAATGATTTGTATTAAATTTATCATTTCCAGTCCGGTGTTCGATCGAAAGTGAAATAAAAATAAAAATTAATTAAGAACTTTCCTTTTGTGTTAATATAAATAAAAATTATTGACAGTTATTCATATCCTGTGCGTTCTTATTTCTGTCGACTACTACCTGTGTGTATTTTTTTTGTTTCGTGCCTGGGTGACGATTTCTCGTGTACAATTAGGATGGAGGAGGAAGTGAATCAAGTACCCATGCTGGTACATACTTCCTCCCCACAAGCTGTTTACAATTCGTCATTGCATTCTGTAGGGGTTCCACCAAACCCCACGGCCCACATACCTGAAAAACCCCCCATATCCGCAACTCAACTGCCGTTGTGTCCCGCCAATGCAATCGCATTGGCACCTGAAAATATTTCCTTTTCCAAGGACATTAATGCATAAAAGCATTACATAGAATTCCAAAGAAAGAATTGCGCCTACTAGTGCATTCGTACATTATCAATGCATCTCTGCTTTAGCGACCCAAGAAACCGAATTTCCAAGTAGTGTAGATTTTCACACTATAGTTCGATCCTGCCGTCGCCATAGATGCCATGTATAATTGACACAGAGGGTATACACAACCGTCATTGTGTACCCATCTAAATTACTTTCCGAAGACTTGCAACTATTGATTCAATTGCAAGCACTTCTCGCGGAAATATTTCTTTGTTTGAATCTTCAAACGATTACCGACGCCACGTTTTGCCGTCGGATCGTATTCAATAGCATAAACATATGCGAACAAAAGAATCCGATTCTCCCAGTCGGCAGAGAGACAATATACGATCTCTATTGTACGAAATATCGCAATCCCTTTTAGCATCTAATGAGTGGCTGCTATTCAGACAGCCGACCCTCATTACGGAAAGATGCTTTAGGTCGTTCTCCATTGTTCTTTTTCCCTCGTTTCAGGCAAAACGCATCGAAGAACACGGTGATGTGTACGAACACACACATACACCACCACGTACCTGAGATCGCTTGGTCACTGGTCAAAGTAAATTTCATTTCCTTTTCACCACACCACCAAAATCACCCCAAACGAGGATTGAATCCCTAACTCGTTTTTTAACCGCCGATCCGGACGGTTCGTCTTCCGAACCCCGTGTCGTGGCAAGGGGATGCGTAAACCCGAGTCGAGAAATAACCCCCAGTCGTGTCCTAATCATTTGTCATTTAAATTTACCGTTTACAACTTAGTTCGTTAAAGTGTACCGCCAAAGAAACGGTTTCTGTTATGGTGTCCTTATTCCATTTCCAGAGGCATTGTGTTGTGAGTTATTCGCGTATTAATACATGTACATCCTTTTCAAATAATCCGGTAAAGAACAAAATAAATATACACGTTTCTTTTAGCAACAAAATACAATTAAAAATAATTTAGTGTTTTTATTCTTCTTGTGGTGATCGTTCGCTCCGTATTTTGACACTTGAGCATTTTGGCTGCGTTACTCAGTGTTTTGTGTCCAGTGAACTTATGATGGAGAATCTTCGTACAACCTGCGCCAACGCCGGCACCAAGACGAAGATTTCTCCACAATTCCATATCAGAGGCCACACTTCTGCTTACTTTAAAAGGTAACTTCGGATGTGCTGGTAAAGACAAAAAAAACGTCCTTCAACCCCTGCGGATATGGAACACTGTATTTGATCATGTGTTTCCTTGTTATCAAAGAAGCCGTTTGTATGTTGGAATACGGAAAGGAAACGCCTACGTGATCATGCGATGAGAGAAATGTCCCAATTTTTTTTTTTTTAATTTGGTTTCATAACGTCGAAATGTGTTACTTATAATTTTCTGTAAGGAGTGTTTTCAGATCCTCTTTTTATACTATTTGCTTTTACTATATATATACTGTTATACATTAGAGTGAAAAATGTTAAGCAGTTTTCTTGGTTTTTTTTATTTTGTAAAAGAAAAATAAATAAATAAAAGCAAACCTTTACATGCACATTTACCTTGTTTTAGTTTCAAAGGTGTCACCAATTCTATTTTCGCCAAATGTATTACTAAATTTACAGTGGTCTCAAAAGCAATGCATATATTCCTTTCCAGATAACTTTATTGTTGTGTGCAGATCCATTACCCCACAACAATAGCGTGTCCTAACTTATTCTAGTGTGCCGAATTTCTTTGTTTTTTCACCTAACAGCTTTATCTACAAGTGGAGTTTTAATAAGTCCAACTATTTGTAGTTTACTTTCCGTTTTCGGAGTGCAACCTAATTTCGACCCGTTTCCCATCAAGCCAAGAAAGTTTTCAATTGACCCCCAGCAAAGTGACACATGTCTCACAACTGTAGTCAGTTGTTGAACTTTGTCACCATTGTAGTATTGCAGGATACACTCTTACACACTTTTCTGTTTTTATTTGTTCTAGAGGAGCAATTCTGCTAACAATGTAGCAAAACTTATTACACCTTTTTGTAGTTTTTTTGTGTATTATGGAAAAACTCGTATAACTCACCTTTCGTAATATGTTATCACTGCCCTTTGCATGCAACACCGAAGGGCGGATTCACCATCCCTGACAGACTCAGCTGTCTTTGTTTTTCACTTTTAAAGTAACATATGCTCCATTTTGCAATGCTTCATAATGTGTTACTGTAGTCCTTACGTATTCATGAGTCATACATACCTCGGCACTTAGAATTTATTTTCTCCAATTCAACACGATACGACCGTAAGGACGACTCCGGAGGTCTCCCGGAAGTAATATGTTTGTTTTGTTTGCAATCCAGTGACACCGGAAAACTTTTGTCCTGCATACAATGCTCATAGTAGTAACATGTGATGGAACAAAGTACCACGATTACCGGTAGATTATAAACGACACAATTGCAGCGAAACTTCTGGCTGCGGTGCAAATGTACAAAAAGGACGTAACCATAATTTCTTCTTAAGCCAAAGAGCAAATGTTTTCATTATGTGGCTGCAGATAGAAGAACAATCGCTTGTCAAACCCAGTAAACTTTTTCAATCCACCGTAGCCCTTGTGGACGAGAGTCGTTACTGCATGGAGATGAATGTGTTATTTTCTCCCTTATAAGCTGAATAGGTTTTTATGACCAACGAAGTTCTATAACAATTATTTTGTCATTGAATTTTCTGGGCTTTGTGGAATGGAAAGTTTAATTTGAACCTGTCCTACGGTGTTTTGAAAAACATGAATGATATAGAAATAAATATAGAAAATCATTATCAATCGGAAAAACTGCATAAAAGTTCTTTTAAGTTTTTCTTTGTTTTTAGTGGGACACTGCAAATGTTATAGAAAATGGAAACTTTTCATACTACTAGGTGCAGTGTACCTGCATAATGGATTATTCTGTTGGAAGCGTCTACATTTTGAACACTGGGCGACGTGTAGTTTACTAATGGTGGAAGTGGGTACTATAATATTTAATTTTTATTTTTGGGATATTTCTTACATAAAAATGTTATACCTTGAATAGCGAATTTTATTTATTACGAGGTTGCTTGTACGAGCAAAAAATAAACACGTCGAATGAGTCGATCAGCGCCAGTATCATTTAGAGATGACGGAATAGAGAATGTCCATGACACGATATTTACCATCGGTGGGAATACGTCCTTTTTTCTGTCGTAGGCCATAAAGGAGTGAAGTGACCACCTGTAGCGCAACTGAAATACCCGGATCTCCAAAAATCAGTCGATATGTAAGAGAACATCGATGACTAAAGCATTCTGGGAAAGTTGCCTTTAGAATATGACACAACCTGGCTAGGGGGCAATCTTGTCGAAATCTTCAAAGAGTTAATGGGCGAAAAGATCTTAAATGCAGCGAAGTATGAGAGGTTTTCAATAAAGACTAATAAAATTTTCTGTAAGTGGAATACCTCTTCTCCCAGCAAAATGAGGTCATACATCATATCCACAAACCTTTGGGTCGCATTCCTTTACCAATCGACCATTCCTGTACAACTATTGAAGGACATAGGAATATAAACCAAATCTGTTTGTCGATTCTTTGCCGGGCAAACACAGGTGGCTAGGCGCGGAGTCGGTAAATACCGACAGGCACCAAAAATCCCATGCCATAACAATGCCGCCAAGAAACAATCAGTCTTCACGATATCTCCTTGAGCCAGCGCCAATCGGACTTCTTTTACGGTAAGGAACATTGCGGGAACAGGAAAGTAAACAATTAACAAGTATTGAAGTTCAAATAAACACTATCGCATTCAAAGATGACGACTCCAGTCGAGGCAATTACTAAGAGTAATAAACCACTCGCGAGTAATTTATTTCAAAGAGATTCTATTCTATTCATTGGCCTGTAGGAACCCGAAAATTCATGACCTCACCGACTCGACTCCGCCATTGTTCCCTGTCCTGTGCGCTTTCCTCCCACGTTCGACCATCCGATCCGATCCCCTCGAGTTCCAGCCTAACATTATCCGCACATCTCCGTCGCAGCCGTCCTGACGGTCTTGTAGCGTTCTACGAACGCACAATTCTACGCAGGTAAGGTTCCTATCTTCAAAGAACTTACTTACCTGAGAGCGTTGCACGCGCCCACAGACGCGTGCCCCAAAGTCCCACGATAGGGCCTGCAACTCGCAGCCAACGTTGAGACCGACACCAAAAAGCAAGGAACTGAACGTCCCCAAAGCTTTTTAGGTCAAGCTCAACAATTATAACTCTTCATGCCTGAGACAAAGGTATAAACATCCATGCGTTCTATTCCTAAAAAAAAAAACAATTCCCAAAATGCAATACATACTGCCTGCGCCCAGGAACATCTCATCGAACCGGCAATTCCGAAATTCAATACAAAAGAATTGCTATCATCAAAGAATGAGCCGATCAACGGATGCACGTGCGGGTAATCTAACGCAAGGACCACCCAAATCCGTTGAACAACAGAAGGCAGCCACGACCTATCGCAATCGAATATATCTCAACGAGACATCCGATAATTTATGAGGAGTTAAGCCAACAAAGGCAATACTCCGGTCCCACGGCCACGCTAGAATTTCGCACCATTATAAAGATCTAATGGATTTCGATTCCGGGTACCAAGTTCAAATAAGTCCCACGGACTGCACGTCAAAACAATCGCCGAATATCTCTGGTCTGGGCGCCAGATGTTCTGTGCAAACAGAAGGCCGTGGAAATGAAATTCTATCAGCGATAATAATGATGTATGCAAAGATGACTTTCCCCTTTCAGGAAACTACAAAATATCCCGGGGGATGTGATAACATGCTGCTAACAGAAATTCGGAAGTTCTGTTAGCAGAGCAAATAGGGAATATTTTCCGGATAGATACAGATACCAGTTTTTGAATCTGGGTATCTGTGTGAGCAGGATATGGTTGAGGGCAGATAGTTAGTCTAATTCTGATCGTCAACGGGACGACAAGCATAGAACGAGGAGGAACGCCATCGTGGAGGTGTTACTATATATACAGAATAAATCCGAGTAGCGCGAGTTGTGAGTCGTGTGAGTTCGCGTCTTAGAAACAAACTAGTTGTGTCGATTAAGAAAATCGTCGTGTGCTCAAACCGTAACCTTTCGTATAGTGATTCCGTGGTGATCAAGACGGTCGTACGTGCACTAACTTTGTCAAGCTGTAACAGTAAACTTGCAATATCTACGACACTAACTTTATTCCAATGTAAATAGTGAACTTGTAATATCTGCTTGTAAGCAAGTACAATAAAAGTAGATTTATACACCAAAACCCTCTGAGTTTTTTTTATTTGTGCCGTTTCCGGTCAGTGTGTTCTTCCTCGTGTGCGGATAGTGTTCGGCGGAACACTTACGGCCGAATCGATTATAACCGCCAAAGTCTCTTTCCCGTTGGCTTACCGTCAAGAATTCTATGCACGGTCATATCGCTGCCCATTCGCGCCACGTGTCCGGCCCATCTTAGGCTTCGCGACTTGATTACTCTCACTATTGTAGGTTTGCAGTATAGCTCTTCTAATTCGTGATTGTGGAGTTTCCTCCATTGGCCGGCCTTCCCGTCATATTTGCCGCCAAAGATACCCCTTAGGACATTATTCTCGAATATGCGGAATTTGTTTTCTTCCCGTTTTGTGAGAGCCCATGTTTCGCGTCCGTATAGAACAATCGGCATTATTATGGTTCTGTAGACACGGAGCATTATATTCTGTGATACCAGTTTGGATTTCAGCAGTTTTCTGACTGCATGCCAACTAGCTTTGCCGGAGTGTAGTCTTTTGTTAATTTCTTTAAACAAGTGAATTAATCGCGTGTCGCGATAGCAGTGTGATCAATAATGTAGTTTATTATATAAAAGCGATTTGTGTTCGTTCCTTCCCCCTTTCCTCAATAAAAGGATTTTAAATAAGTTATATAATTTAAATGTGACTGTAACAAAATAACCGCATCATTTGGAATAAAGTGAAGATATCGAGTTAACAAAAGTGTTTTATTTGAATGTTAGTATATGCACTGCGTTGCAAACTCTGCGTGTGGAAATTCTGTAGTATAAAGAGAAAGGACGGTAATAGACAGTAACGGCGATCATTAAAGTATTTTGAATTTAATACCCGCGGAATATTAGTAAACCCGTTCCCGTGCTGGCACCTTGATCAATATTACCCACAACCTCTATAAGACGGTTTGGAGTAGAATCATAGAGTTTTTTTTAAATAGTCTAGGGAAATTTGGTCCCAGGAATCACGAATAGCTCCGATTAAGGTGTCCTTGTCTTCAAATTTTCTGCCGCCTTCATAAACTTTACGAGATAACCATGACCAAACGTTTTCGATTGTGTTTGAGTCCGGCGAATAGGGCGGCCATGGCAAAAGTGTGGCGGTCCCGCCAAATCCCACGGTTCACCTTCCTGAAAAAAACCCCATCCATACAACCCAGTCTGCATAAGCTTTCGCTAATGCAATTGCATTAGCATCTTAAATGCTTCACGCATTTTATAGATCAAATCTATAATCCAAAAAGTCCCTGTGAAAAAAAAACGTACCTTTATGCTTCGCTTCGCATATAAATTCCTGTAAGAATATCTTTCTACCTATTCAAGAATCCCAGGCAGATTTCAATTTCCCATATCTGAAACATTTCCTTTTACAAGGACATTTAATGCTTTCAACGTGCTAGATAAAATTCCTAAAAATAGTTCCTCAATGTGCATATACACCATAAATACACAACATTCGACACCCATTGTTATCAATTGAAATGCAACGTCGGGCGGCTTGTTTTTACAGCTGCAGCAAGCCGACCGGCGATTCACCATCAATAGACAAACAATCTTCAATTTTGTTCGTCGCAACAAAACGAATGACCCGACACATACAAAGTAATGCAAGGGAACCGTTTCTGCCGCTGACCCAAGATACGATATACAATTTTCATTGTATAAAGTATCGCATCCCATTTTAGCACCTTTTTCCTTTTCCTAACGTCTATCATAGCGACGTTGCATAGCATAGACATAGATCATGAATGGGCTTTGTCTTTGCCGCCTGCCTATTTCGTTGTTCCACTGCTGTCGAGCACGTGTAAATAACATCGATCTGAACGATCGCACACATACCACCATGACGTATATTACAAGATCTGGCTTCCTATACCACCAAGAGAGAATTTACGTTTCTCTGGTGGTAGGTAAAAACGATATTCTTATTGGAGAGGATATCGGTTAGTCGTATAACAACCATCCCGGGAGTCAGTCGGGTCGCCTCCATCTCCGCCGTACCGTGCATACGGTACGGTGATTTACACACGCCATTTTTATCGCCGCACTCTGTAATGTTGTATCGTTGTCCGTCGCTTGATTGGACTCCTCACAGTGTTCTGTAGCCTTTAATCAAATAACAGTATAATTCAGTGTGTCATGCGACTAGTGATTTTAATATATAGATATTACTTAACAATAAAAACCTGTGTTAGTAAACTTTATGCTAAATGGTTTATTTTCCTCTTACGGGGTGTTGGATTGTGGACCTTCGCTAGTGTTTTGCTCTCCTGCGCTGCGGTTTCCTTTCGGTTTTTCTCGGATCAATTAGTGACGGTATGATGGAGGAGGAAGTAGAATTCGCTCCCATGCCGGTGCCACGACTTCCTCCCCACAAAAGTTCCACGTCTACTGATTGAATCCAACTTCCAACAACCCTGGAAGTATGGATGGGGGCATTGTCTTGTTGGAAAATCCAAGACAGGGATCCGAAAATGTTTTAAATTTTGGAAATGACCGTTCCAGCAAACATTTGTAGTTGTTTCCGTTCATTGTTGTGGACGAAAACTCCAACTCGATTGTGCCATAGTACGTAATAGCTCCCCACACCATGACACCTGATGTACGGCTGTGAAGTCTTGCCAAAAAAAGCTCCTCCTTTCTCAGATCATGGAAATAAAAGTTGAAACCACCCGGGCCGTCAAGGTTAAACTTTTTTTCATCCGAAAATTCAAAGCGTTTCCATTTACTGGTCCAAGCGACATGTTCTCTTGCAAAATTCATTCGATGCTCCTTGTATATTTGCCTCAAAACCGGTTTCTTTTTCAATTTTTTTCTCTTGATAGTATTGTAGTGATCCTAAATCACTACTCCCACCCAAATCCTCAATACTACCAATAATTCCAATCCAATTGAATCATATGCACGATCGATTTAAACCACAAGTTAATTCGTCACACATTGATTCAATTTCCAAATACTTTACATCCCAATCCAATTGAATCATATGCACGATCAATTTAAACCAAAGTCCATTTGTCGTGCATTGATTCAATTCCTAATAATCCTAACATCATGAAATGCTTAACTCTAAATGCATTTCATGATTTCTCCTTCCGGGAATTGATTCAAGTAAATTCGTACACACTTCCGGGAATCCTATTCCAATTAAAGCACACAAAATCTTGTTTGTGCCTCTTGGAATTTTTAAATAACATTTTTAACAAATCTCTGTTACCACAGAGTATAAAAGAGCGGCACATTTTGGATTCGTGATCAGCGCACCCAAGACCTACCGGTCTTGTACGATTTCTTTCCCACCATCCCTCTATACAAGTAGTTAGAGAACACCTGGACTAACACTGTCCACACTATCTCTGGATATCCCCCGTTTTTTCTTTTCTTTTCAGATATCGCGAGACCGAGCTCAACATCCTCATGGATGTGGGTGATTCTGGTTATCGCAAGATGACCAGAAGTCAGAGACAAGATGAAGGACACATCCTCGCTCGGCAACGAGAAGAGACGTTCCTATTCACAGGTAGTATATGTTTCCGGGTACAAAATGTCCAACAGGTATAGAGAGCGAAAAGCAATTGCAAAATGTGTGGCCTCTTCCCATTCACATTCTTCACATTCTTCACATTTTGCAATTGCTTTTCGCTCTCTATACCTGTTGGAAATTTTGTACCGGGAAACATATACTACCTGTGAACGTCTCTTCTCGTTGCCGAGTGAGGAACGTCGTCGGTCGAGATCCTTGGTGTTCCGCCGAACGAAGAATGTCGTCGGGGACCGTTGTTTTGAAACACTAGAAGGAAGACGGTGCACCAATGCTGTTTGCACGCTGGTTCTGCTGGTGACCGATGCACTCGATGATATGCCTTCGCCAGGAAGTCACTTTCTTCTTTGCTTGTTCGATGTAACCGCTTATCTCTTATGATGTTTACAGCGGTAAAAGTTCCAATATGACAATAGAGCTAATTCCGTACAAATGTTGTACTCGGTTGTCTTGTTGTGTAAATTGCATACACTCAAAATTGTTGACAATATAACTAATAAACAGCACTTCAGAAAGGCAGCAATTCAATTATTAATATTCACAAATCCAAAAGCCACATGGTGGCGTGCGTAAAACCATTGAATCCAAAAATGATTGACAGTTGATGATGCACTGTCAACAGTATATATATATATATATATATATATATATATATATATATATATATATATATATATATATATATATATATATATATATATATATATATATATATATATATATATATATATATACTGTACTATAAAATCTTTAAATTTCTCTCGGCCGTTTCCTGAGTGTTTGTTTCATTGTGCTGTTGTTTTTCTGGTGAACAGTTTGCCGCGGTGGAACTTCTAATTTGTGAGGACGAAGTAGAACCCTGCGCCCATGTCGGTGCCACGACTTCGCCCCTACAGATTGAAATAGGGTTAGGATTTGGAATATATTGTTCTGCGATGGAAAAACAACAGCACAATGAAACAAACACTCAGGAAACGGCCGAGAGAAAGTAATCACCACTTTAAATTTAATTTTATTTGTTTGGCCTTTACTTTCTGAACTTTAATTGGAAACGCAACACACAGCTCATTACAATGTTCAAATACGGGCGCACGACTTAGAACACGATAGACTTCGACGTAACCATACTGACTCGTACAGCACCTCGCGGACGCACTCGACTACACTCGCGGGTGTTACTTTGCGACTCTGGAATTAACGCATCTCCGCAGCCGGTGGAGAGCGGGAGTGCTGTGACCAGCATGGTCAAAGGATGGAATAAGACTCGGTGATAATCATCTCGTGCAGCGATGATTCGCCTCTTGGGGTGAGTTTATGGTGTCGTGGTAGATATCCTCTCCAATAAGGATATCGTTTTTACCTACCACCAGAGAAACGTAAAGTCTCTCTTGGTGGTATGTGTCCGATCGTTGATATCTGTGTGGTTTACACGTGCGTCGGCGCTATTATCGACGTTGGGAGAAAAAATGTGCTAAACGGTGCTAAAAGTGTATGGCATCTCTGGCTGCAGTAGAAACCGGGTTCGTGTTTGCATTAGGAAATGCTGGAGAATTTGGTTTCAGCGTCTATTGCGCTAATTATATGCAGCTGCTAGGGTTGTTTATTGTGGTGAGAGAAGGTCGCCAACCAATGTGTATAAAAGGGATGTGTTATACACATGAATGAAGCTGGGAATAGGCGAGGCAAGGGTAATATTTCCTGATATGCGGTTGTATTATATATAACCGATGAATTTTCTTTCAGGTAATTTATGATAAGGTAATAAAGAACTCATACAGGAATTGTAAACGAAGGAATGCTTGAAAAGGTAAGAATTCTTTTGCAGAAGCTTTACGATTATAGCTTTGCTCTAATTACTGCGTGTAGCATTTTCAGGTGCCTAATGCGATTACATTGGCAAAAACCTATGCGTCTAGGGGTGAGGTTGTGGTTTTATAGTAGGGTTATGAGGTATCTCTTAGCCTTGTCTCGGTAGGGTGTCCGTCCGACACTGGTTCACCGAGACGTCCCAACTGCTTGTTCGATCGTGGTGTTTCGGCGCTCTATATAAACAACGTCTGGTTCCTTAAGTCTATTTTCTTTATTGTACAAAGTATTTACATTTAATGTATTGAACTTAAGCACATAAAGTATTTAATGTACTAAAGTTAAGTTTATAAAGTATTTAAGGGATAATATTTAATGTATTAAATCTAAGCACATAAAGTATTTAATGTATAACATTTAATGTATTGTATTTAAGCACATAAAGTATTTAAAGTATAACATTTAATGTATTAAATTTAAGGTATAGTATTTAAGCACATAAGTATTTAATGTATAACATTTAATGTATTGTATTTAAGCACATAAAGTATGTAAGGTATCGAATTTTATGTATTGTAATATTTAATGTATTAAATCTAAGCACAATAAGTATTTAATGTATTAAATTTTATGTATTGTAATATTTAATGTATTAAATCTAAGCACCATAAGTATTTAATGTATTAAATCTAAGCACATAAAGTATTTAATGTATAACATTTAATGTATTGTATTTAAGCACATAAAGTATGTAAGGTATCGAATTTTATGTATTGTATTCAAGCACATAAAGTATTTAAAGTATAACATTTAATGTATTAAATTTAAGGTATAGTATTTAAGCACATAAGTATTTAATGTATAACATTTAATGTATTGTATTTAAGCACATAAAGTATGTAAGGTATCGAATTTTATGTATTGTAATATTTAATGTATTAAATCTAAGCACAATAAGTATTTAATGTATTAAATTTTATGTATTGTAATATTTAATGTATTAAATCTAAGCACCATAAGTATTTAATGTATTAAATTTCATGTATTGTAATATTTAATGTATTAAATCTGAGCACCATAAGTATTTAATGTATTAAATCTAAGCACAATAAGTATTTAATATATTGAATTTTATGTATTGTATTGTATTCACGCACACAAGTATTTAATGTATTGAATTTTATGTTCAATAAGTGCACGTTGCACTGTATTTACCACCGTGTACAATTGTTTTCAAAACCACGAGTGCACTGCACTAAAATGTATCGAATTTTAAGTTCAATTAGCGCACGTTGCCACTGTATTTACCACCGTGTACAATTGTTTTCAAAACCACGAGTGCACTGCGTTAAAATGTATCGAATTTTAAGTTCAATTAGCGCACGTTGTAACTGTTCGATCGATACTGCCCTATGTTATATCCACAACGCTACTCATTGCTCTCGAAGCGACAGGATACCAAAAATCTATCTATCGCCTCGATGACCATATTTGGTCATTTTTCTTTTTACGTTTTCCCTACCATCGAAGGGTTGAACACACATCATGATCCCTTGTTGGTGTTCATGTTGTGTCGCCCAGCGTGCGAACCATGTACATGAAAAATAACACATTCGCAGCCGGGGACGAGTTGTTCTGAACCGATCATTGTATTTGCACGATCAGCGCCTACATTGTAGCATGATTGCCGATCGTGCGCATGTTGGATGTTGGCGTTGACAAAGACGCACCGGCGTACGTGTATTTACACCGGTGAGTTCTATATTGCCAGTTTGCCGTCAGATGCGAGTTTCCCTGTGTGTGGCTCGAGTTAGCGGCCGATGTTGGCATTTCGTGTACGATTCAAGAGAAATATAAACATCTCTTGTTGCATTGTCGCCGCTTCTTATGACCAATTTCTTGGTAGGAAATAATGCAATGTTGGTTGCTAGATGTGCGACCAATTTGCACTTCCTATGGCTATGCTTGGGTTTTGGTGATGTTTAAACAGCGCAGTTAAATATTGCAGCTGGTTGGTCGTATGGGCAGTGTTTATGAGATCATGCGGCGCCATTTGTGCGGTACCATTATCATGTTTACGAGCATGATAAAACACTAGCCGCCGTACTTCCTTGCACCACACGATTTATGACTCGGCCATAAACCCGAGTATATTTGCATGCCGTCATCATCCACATTCGCCCGCAACCGGCAAATCACAATAACCATCAGCAAACATCTTTAACACCAGAAGGTGTTAATTGAATCGCCGCCACCGCAAAAAGGGACCACCATCAATGCAATGTTTTTAATTTTTTTGTGCAAGAATGTGCGTCCTTTTTTCCTTGTTTTCTGTGTACACCAGTAATTGGTGTGTATTATAGGAACTCTCCTTCCTATTGTCTTTGTTTCGTACTCATGTCTATTGTAAACAGGAATGTTGAAATCCTGTAGTCAAAATTAGAGATACGATTCGATGTATGTATTAGTAATGCTCTGCGGCGAGCATGAATTTTGTATCGATTAGATGTAAGAGTAGTAGTATAAGCAAATTGTATATATAGCTTAAGGATTGGAAAAATAAAATTAGAATGCATCCGACAGTAACCCCGGCGTGTTCTCATTTCTCATATTTCAGCTAATTTTTATCCTATGAGATATTTAGTGGCGTTGCGCCCAAATATTCAGGATTCTTTTAGATATTTAGTGGCGTTGCGCCCGAATATCGCCATACAACTTATCACACTAAGGGTGTTGCACTCTAGTGTACAATAGGTTTGAGCAACAGTTCGGTACAGCGAACGAAATACATCAGGTCAAAAGAGGCCTGATTCAACAGGCAGGTAAGTCATACTTTTCAGGTTTTAAAATGCCCATGTTATACTCTTAGATATTTTAAGCGTTTCTATTTGGGGGAATGCCTGTTATTGCTGATACACTTTTCGTATCAGCAGGCATTGCGGTTATTCGAAATGCTAATGCAGGTAAGTACACGATTTATTGGCGCCGAAGGCTTAAAAAAAGGGGTTACCTGGTGGTAGGTAGGCAGGTGAGTAGTGGCATTCGCAAGAGCCGCCACAAGGTAATGGGGGTTATTAGGTAATTGTACCGTGGGGTTTGACGGAACCGCTACACATCCATAAAAAATATTCGCTTAATTCGCAAAATATTCGAAGTCCAATAGTAAAATATGATCCATACAAAATATTCCAAACCCTAACCCAATATCCGTCCATAAGAAATATATTGCATAATTCGGAGAAAATTCCAAAACCCATAATATGATATAATCAGAAAGTAACAATTTTACCGAACTCACAGAGTATTCCGGTCCAATAATATAATATGATCCATGGGAAACATTCTGCTTAATTCGCAAAATATCCCGAGACCCACAGTCGTATGGCCCACAAGAAGCAGGTCACGAAACCCGAATCCAATGGAGCCAGACAACGGTTTCCTTTTTGTATATTGTATAGGGGCAACGTATGCCGCAACCTGAGCTCCAAGAGAGTTGGCAGCGGCATGTTTCTGCATGTTAGGCAAATGAGAAGTAGCGCAACGATAGTCGGCAAAAAGAAAAGAAAAGGAAGCTAGAAGCAGAAAAAGAATTTGAGATAGACAGAGACTGAGTTTGACCGCCTACCGATACAGACCTCTGTGCAGTGCCGCTCCGTGTATTAAAGACAATATTAATAGTGTATTAAAGAAAAGCTATTGTGTAAAGATAAAAGTAAATAGTATATCAAAAGTTATTGGAGACAATATTAAAATATGCATTAAGTGTAAATAATATTGTAGCGAGCTTAGGGTTCGCTGGATTAATTATTTTGAATAAATAAGAGCCGTTAAATCGATTTTGAATTAATATAACACTTTATTAATCCGTTCATAACAACCGTTACTTATACCGTACACTTAACGATTTCTTTACTTATCGCTTCCGTACTTATCGCGTCTTTTACTTCTTCACTGCTTACTTCTCACTCGAGACTTATCGCTTGCTTCACTTTATTACTTATTACTTTCTACTTATTACTTATCGCTTGCTTCACTTTCTACTTCTTCTTACTCGTCTGCGTGCGACGTATTTATACCGGTTCATTCTGATTTGGCGTTTCGTTTCCGCCCGTTCCATAATCTCGACTTTTCTATCCCAGTTTTCCAGTACTTCCTAAAATAATCTAGTACTTTGTTTCGGACTTTCTCGAAGATTGCAGTACTGATTGTCATATGCGTCACAATATATTAAAGAAAAGTTATTGTGAAAAGATAAAAGTAAATAGTATATCAAAAGTTATTAAAGACTATACTAATGAAAATTATTAAAGACAATATTAATAGTGTGTAGCGACCCCGCCAAACCGCACGGTACACTTACCTTAAAAGCCCCCATAATCAACACCCAAGACGCATAAGTCTTCGCCAATGCATTCGCATTCGGCACCTAAAAATGCTGCACGCATTTAAGAGATCAAATATATGATCTTCAAGTCCCTGTAAAGAAAACTTACCGTTCATGCATTCTCTTAGCATACCAATTCTCTGTAAGATTTCTTTCTTACCTTATCAGGAATCTTAAACCAAAAACCTGAAAACAAGATGATTTGGTTTACATATAATGAAACCATCATGACAGGGATCATAAATATTGCGTCGTCTATTTTGCCAGCCGCGCCATGTGTACAACAATGTTCCCTACATACACATTGGCTGCCGACTTACACCCTAGGGACCAAAACAAATACGCATTCCGCGTCTCTTGCATCAATTAAATCCTACAGCATATTCAAATGCAAATAGGAACTCAATACCTACCCTTACTAGCGATGCCATTAACACATTTCCTATTGTGTAAATAGAAAAACCATTAGCGCGATACATTTACCTACGCATCCGCACCACAGCATGGACACAGGTCATAAATCTCTTTTATCCTACATAGTTCTGGATCCGTTTCCCAGTAACCTTTCCATATAAACAAAGATCTGACTATCCTTTTCCCTTCCTTTGTGTATCAGGTTCTGGATCATGGCTTTGATCGATAAAGGGAACCGACGTACACACACACTTGTGTATTGTGAAGATCTCCTCTATGAGATCGTTTTGGTTACTCCAAAGAGAGACTTTACGTTTCTCTTGGTATAGGAGAACGCACCCCTAAATTAAGAGAGCCTGTTTCACTGGCTAAATTTCCCTTGATCAAATATTGAATATTACAACCACCGTTCGCGACGGTCAGTTCACTCCCGCTCACCGCCTTCTGCGGAGATGCGTTTATAGCGAGTCGTGTGTGAAGTGCTACGGAATTAATAAACTACAAGCGAACTTTCCTTTAATAATTAAATAAATTGACTGTCAATTGACCGTGAAGTATAAAATTAAACAATTAATGGCGAACAACATTCAATGGTGTTTTAATATTCCATGCTGCAGTTCCTGAGTGTGTTACATGTGTGGACATAGTGTTGTGGAGTCCCCTTTTGTGTTTTTATTTTTCCTAGTGACTTTCGGCAGATTTCGTTGATGGTGGAAGAAGGGAATCTCGTGCCCTTGTTAGGTATATACTTCTTCCCCACAAGTGTATTAAAGAAAAGCTATTGTGTAAAGATAAAAGTAAATAGTATATCAAAAGTTATTAAAGACAATATTAAAATATACATTAAGTGTAAATAATATATTAAAGAAAAGCTATTGTGTAAAGATAAAAGTAAATAGTATATCACAAGTTATTAAAGACGATATTAAAATATACATTAAGTGTAAATAATATATTAAAGAAAAGCTATTGTGTAAAGATAAAAGTAAATAGTATATCAAAAGTTATTAAAGACAATATTAAAATATACATTAAGTGTAAATAATATATTAAAGAAAAGCTATTGTGTAAAGATAAAAGTAAATAGTATATCAAAAGTTATTAAAGACGATATTAAAATATACATTAAGTGTAAATAATATATTAAAGAAAAGCTATTGTGTAAAGATAAAAGTAAATAGTATATCAAAAGTTATTAAAGACAATATTAAAATATACATTAAGTGCAAATAATATATTAAAGAAAAGCTATTGTGTAAAGATAAAAGTAATTAGTATATCAAAAGTTATTAAAGACAATATTAAAATATACATTAAGTGTAAATAATATATTAAAGAAAAGCTATTGTGTAAAGATAAAAGTAAATAGTATATCAAAAGTTATTAAAGACAATATTAAAATATACATTAAGTATAAATAGTATATTAAAGAAAAGTTATTGTGTAAAGATAAAAGTAAATAGTATATCAAAAGTTATTAAAGACAATATTAAAATATACATTAAGTGTAAATAATATATTAAAGAAAAGCTATTGTGTAAAGATAAAAGTAAATAGTATATCAAAAGTTATTAAAGACGATATTAAAATATACATTAAGTGTAAATAATATATTAAAGAAAAGCTATTGTGTAAAGATAAAAGTAAATAGTATATCAAAAGTTATTAAAGACAATATTAAAATATACATTAAGTGTAAATAATATATTAAAGAAAAGCTATTGTGTAAAGATAAAAGTAAATAGTATATCAAAAGTTATTGGAGACAATATTCAAATATACATTAAGTGTAAATAGTATATTAAAGAAAAGTTATTAAAGACAATATTAATAGTGTATTAAAGAAAAGTTATAAAGGACCATACTAAAACATACATTAAGTGTAAATATCAAACCATATATATATATATGAGAATAAAGTTACTGAGCCGAGGTATCGGACCCTTAAAACAGTGGTTTGTTTAAGAAAAAAAAAACTCCCACTCTCCATATGCCCTCCGAATAATTGGTCCGAAGGTAACGCCGGAGGATTTTCCCACAACCTACATCTGGCCTGAGGATCCATCAGTGTTTTTTTATAAGGTGTATAGCCGGTCCAGGCATAACAATATATACATATATATATATATATATATATATATATATATATATATATATATATATATATATATGGGCTCCTCGATAGTATAGTGGTTAGTATACCCGCCTGTCACGCGGGAAGCTGGGGTTCGATTCGCCGTCGGGGAGCCTCTGGCGCAAGACTAATGACCTTGTCCGGAAAAAACAAATCATCATGGAAAATTTAACAAACCTCAGGACTTACTAAATAAGGCCAAGACCGGTTCCCGGTTGTAGTGCCGATGATGATGATTATGATGATATATATATGTATATATATAGATATATACATATATATAGGGTGGGCCATCTTTTATGTCGATATGCGACTGTTTGGTCGTATTCGTGGGCGGTTTGTCGGCAATATTCTATGAATCAGGTTTTAATAAACTCCGATATTCCATTTTACACAAAACTTTATTGTATTCATCAAGAAATTAAGAACTGGTTACTTACCAGAGGGTTATCCATCATTACCATAACTTCCAAAATCTACTTGGTCCAATTTTATGTTTTTTTTTTCTTTTTTCTCTCTGTATTTTACATCACGATGTTACTTAAATGCAATTTAACTTTTCTTCTAACTATTATTTTCCATCTGTTACTTCACATCAGAAGTGTGTTAGTAACATAAGGTTCGTTTAAAACGAATTTAAGATAAATTGTTGCTATTATTTATTCTTTCCAATATTGTTTAATAATTTGTAATACTGTCCTTCTCACTTTAAGTTGAAGCAAAATGAACTAAATAAAAAGAAATTAACTTTAAAAATTAAAAAATATATAAACCTTTCTGTATTCGATTTTATTTAGCATTAATTAAAATATGTTTAAGGGCAAATACAAATATTAACGTTAGTTATATTATATTTATAGCTTTATATGTTCTCCTGTATTTTGAATCGGAACTACTTTTTTCTTCACAATTATTTCTGATTTTAGTTGTATGTTAAAAGCATGTCCATAAAATGAACTTTAAAATCAAGCTTGCTGTTTGTTGATCTTTAATTCGGTTTGCTAGCTGTTCTGATGGAAAGCAATCAAACTGTTTTACTCAGTTTGTTTTTTGATGAGGTAGCCCAAATACAACAGACTCATCGGAATCAGTGCTCCATATCCTTAAATATATCCGTATATTAATATTAATCACTTTCGCAACAATTTACTAAATTACTCTGCCCCAATGTCTGACCTGAAATTTAAATTATGTCTCATTGCGATTACGTGCATCCTGCCCCCGGGCCAAATGCATGCGATCAGACTTGCAGGTAGACTGTGGATATGCATCCATAACCGGCATCAATGTGCTTGTATTATACAGGATACTTTTCATCCTGACTTCGCCATCACATTGCACGTTAAATTTTGATATCCCCCCTGTGTTGGAGCATTTCGCGTATGAACATAGTGTATGCATTTTTTATGCATGGCTCTCAGATAAAGTGTTTTTGCGTTTGTTACGGTTCTGAATCCATCTTCTTTTTTTTTTTTTTTAAATAATTTTTGCAAAGTTTTTATGCACATGAAATGTTTGATAGCTGACAGTTATTTGCAAGAAGTTTTTCACGCAATCAATCTTAAGGAACATAGTCAAAGGAAGTCTTCAGGTCGGTGAATATTTCAAATACACATTTCGATTTGTATTACCATCGACCGAGATATATTTTAAGTTTGGCTGTAATTTGTGAGGAATGTCTTTCATTCAGAATTGTTGACACGTAATTGTGAGGTTCCCGGATCTCGAAGGAATGTCAGACAAATAATTTGATTTGGATTGAAGTACATGGCATGTGCTTCTTTATGGACAATTGGCATTGATAGATTCGAGCAATGAAAGGGATTCCTTTCATTTAAGTATGGAGTGTGAGTCTCCTCTAAGTTTGACTGTGATTACTTCAGATAATTCACTTCGATGCGCATATTGCTTTCTGAGAACAAATAATTGCATCTATCTAATTTGTGGGCTTTATTGTGTAGCTGGTGGATTAAATTTCGAAATTGCTTTATTGTATTTGAGTAACGTCATATGCCTAAGTTCAGTAGACATGATACTCGTATAGTCGGAAGACTAATTAGAGTTTTCCATATGGAATATGACTTCTCCGGCTGAATTGGTTTGTAGATACTTAATTTATTTAAGAGGGATTTGTCATTTTACACGTACAAATATATGATTTCTTAAAAAACTGCCTTTGAATAATGTAATAATATCAATTAGAGGAAAAATAAATCCGTTATTTTTATGCTAGATAGATGTAGTGATATATATCTTGTATAAAATTGACCAAACAAAGCAGGCTTGTCCTCGATGGAAAGTAATATTCTCTATTAAAAGAAATTCCTTTACAGTTCTTTGATTGCTCGTTCAGTTGTCAATTATAGGATTTACAACATGCCAATTAAAACCGAGAAAATTCGATATATTCTACAAGGTTGCTTAGATAATGGCGAAAATGCAAGTCGTATGATGTTTAGAGTCCCGATGCTGTCACAACCAACTACGCGCAAATTTGGCTTCGTCGGTTCGGTTTCAATGTTTTCGATGTTAAAAATGGACGTCCCTTAGGTTAAACAACCCCTTTGTTTTGCAATTGATAGTACATCGCAACACAGGTTCAAGGTTCCTTGAAAGTGGGCGTATTTGTAAACTATATAGGAAATCCGGAAGTTAGAGTTGATCTAATAATGATCTTTTATAAGAGAAGTTTTATTTTCGGAACGACTGCTTTGCTTCTCAGTAACGGAGCTTAAGAGTGAGGGCTCACCTTTTTTAATGCATTACGTGCATTCTGGGTAAATTTAAATAAGTTACTTAAACTTATCCCTAGATTGGAGATGTTTTTTTTTCTGCTGGAAGATTTACACCTTCGACTACGAATTCGCCATTACGACTCTCCCTGACAACTCTCTAGGACATTTTGAGCTGTGATTTCGGAAACAAATTCCTTTCGACTTAGGTACGTTCATTCTTATCTCCCATCGTCCGTAGAATGCATCTTTGTTTAAGGTGTTCAGAAATGATTTCGAGAGCTACCCTTTGTGTTCCACTATGTCCTTAGATTGGGGAGTGGGAGCGAACATACAGGGCAAAGTCCCTACTTTCAACCTGGCGAAGTCCAGGACGGTCCTTGTCCCTGTTCAATCCAAGTTGACATGCAGTCTCCACGTGACACCACTGGATAGCTACTTTGGCACCCGCCAAGTAGTGAACCAATGCATGCAGCGACATCCTGAGAAAGGTTGGCGCAAGGCTAATAACATTACTCATAAAAACAAATTGCTGTGGACAGTTTAACAAATCTCGGATATGGACCGGATACCGATGGAGAGACTTGTTAAATAAGACCAAGACCGGATCCCGGTTGTAGTGCCGATGATGATGATGATGATGTCCTTAGATTAAAGTATCACGGCATACAATAAGGCTTCAGAATCTTTAGACGTGTTGCTTTTAATGCACATAGATATTGTACAACTTTGGGTTCAGTATTGATCCACGGGGTACTCCCCATTCTATATGGAATGTGTGTGATTTACTGTGATTGCATTCACACGCGGAAAGTATGCTTCCGTTTAGGAAACTGTAGATCATATGCACAATATTAAGAGATAAATTGGTTTCTTTGACTTAATATATCTGTTTCCTGTTCGATGACACTCAGAAAGATAGCAAAAGAACGAAAGATGTCTTATTTCAATTCTTACTATTTATTAAGACTTTGACACCACTAAGAATTTTAACAGAATTAACAAAACGAATTTTAGTTGTAACCGCATTGAGATTACTTATTCAATCAAAAGCAAACTCCGATATCGTTCTTCCTTTTCGCAACGACCATTCGCTCAGCTTCAAACGTTAACAACTGCACTTTGATTTGAAATCTCCAGCACCGCAACAGCAACGAACGTCTTCATTCGTTGTTTCGTTGAAGAACATCTTGATCACAGCAGCAGGGCCAATGTCCAGAAAACGCTTGTTCGGCTGGCAACGGCTCTAATTGAAGGTCATCTTCACTGTTTTCTCCTGTTGCGCAAGAACATACTCCAGATTTCCTTTAATTATTGGATGTTTCTGAAAGCTCGACTTTGACCTCAAACTTGCCAGAATTAGCTCACTGTTGTCTACCTCGAGGCGTTATCTAAATGAATGGATTTTACTCTGGCATGATTGCTTTGAAATTATTAGTTGAGTAGTTCTTGCAACATCTTCCCAGGCCGGCGACGACGGACCAATAGTAGTCCTTTCCTTTGGTACTGTCACCGTGGGGCGGGTCAGCGCCGTGGTTCGTCGCGGTTATTACGGGTACTTGTGGTTGAGAACAGAGGCTTCAATGCTTGTTCTGCTCATGACCCGATACGGTGCAACGGTAGGGTGGCAATAGTTAATTATATTGATCAGATCTAATTCTATTATTTGATTTCAGTTATGAAATATAATTAGTTATTTTTCAGTGGTATAATTGTTATCACTGTGTGGGGGGATGTGTGTGTGCGCGCGGTTATTGGTTTGTGTGTAGGATAGAAGCATTCGGTGATACTACTACAGGAAGAGGATTTGGGTTTCTCTTCTTCTTACGCGGTTCAGATTTCCACGTCCTAACCTCGTGTATGGGCTTCTCGTGCGTCCTTGTTTGCGATGGTATAACACCTTCGCTGGCTTATCATTGCTGGTATGTCGTGAACTTGACTTTACATTTTCCAGATTATACGGCGTAGAAATTGTAACCAATTTAGGGGTTCCTGACTTAACCATTTGCGGTTGGAGGAAGACTGCTGGTGAAGCTATGCCAGACAGTTGAATGTTCTGGGCTAGCCTAACAGCTGTAATTGCCGACATTTGTAAATCTCCGACATATTGTGGAGGAGGTTCCTGAAAGGCGATATTTGCCGCAACAGCCGCGGCAAGTGCTTGATAAATGTTTGTACTATTCCATTGTTCAAGATTGAGGTCAATATTCCGGTTGATTTGATTACATCCTGGTAAGCTCCGTTTAAAATGCGTCGGCTATTGTGCAACGATCGGACCATTGAGACCATTTGACATTTGTATTAGAGCGATGTGGTTGTCATTAAGTTGAAGCGGTTATTGTACAGTCACATCTTGGCTTGGAATGTGACCGTTTCTAAATTGCTGAAATCAAGATGACGTTATTGATTCAGTCCAAAGACCACTTAGTTGGGTTAAAGTCGGTTGTGTAGTGTTGCACTTGATAGTTTGTAAGTTCACTACCGAACCGAATAAATGCCTTATTAGTATTTTATAAAAAACAGGTGTGCACTTGTGATTCCATTTGAAAACTTGTCCAATATAAATACTACTGCGATTCTTAATGAGGTTTTAAAATTTTTAAAACACAATCAACACATTCTACTTGATGAACACTACAATGAGATACTAGATTACATTTCATTTTTAAGGAACTTATCCTGCAACACGTGCCATTTTCAGGAAACTCTTTACAAAAATGAACCAGACACTTACGCTTGCTTTATAAATGAGCATAAAATGATTAGAATTGAGAAACTGATGTTACTGTATGAAAGATTAATAAAATAAAAAAAAAAATTGTAGTTGTATCTGTGTGAAAATAAAGAAAGTAATAAATTATAAAAGAAAACAAGTTTTGCTTTTTTTACTCATTATTGTGTACGACGAGTAAACGAAATGTTGTTGAGGAATTGCATAAACCTACACAAAGACATTTTATCAGACGTCGAGTTATAATTAAGGCATTTGATGACACATGGCAAGCGGATTTGGTAGAAATGATACCTTATAGCAACGAAAATAATGGGCATAACTTTTTACTCCATATTCCCTATCTACCTATACTCCATAATTCCTAACTACCTATACTCCATAATCCCTACCCACCTATACACTGCAATGCCTACCCCTACCTATACTCCATAATCCCTACCCACCTATACACTCTAACGCCTACCCGTACCCATACACCCATACACCCTAATCCGTAATTTCCTATACTCCATTATCCCTATCTGTCTCTACTCCATTATCCCCACCTATTTCTATTCCGTAATCGCTATCTAACTATACTCTATAATCCCTACCTACCTATACTCCATAATTTCTATCTGCCTATACTACATAATCCCTATTTACCTATACTCCATAATTCCTAATTACTTATACTCCATACTTCCTAACTACCTATACTCCATAGTCCCTAACTACTTATACTCCATAATCCCCAACTACCTACACTCCATAATCCATATTTTCCTATACTCCATAACTCTTAACTACCTTAACTCCATAATCCCTATCTAGCTGTACTCCATTATCCCTACCTATCTATATTCCGTAATCGCGATCTAACTATACTCTATAATCCCTATCTACCTATACTCGATAATTTTTATCTACCTATACTCCATAATCCCTACCCACCTATACACTGCAATGCCTACCCCTACCTATACTCCATAATCCCTACCCACCTATACACTCTAACGCCTACCCGTACCCATACACACATACACCCTAATCCGTAATTTCCTATACTCCATTATCCCTATCTATCTCTACTCCATTATCCCTACCTATTTCTATTCCGTAATCGCTATCTAACTATACTCTATAATCCCTACCTACCTATACTCCATAATTTCTATCTGCCTATACTACATAATCCCTATTTACCTATACTCCATAATTCCTAATTACTTATACTCCATACTTCCTAACTACCTATACTCCATAGTCCCTAACTACTTATACTCCATAATCCCCAACTACCTACACTCCATACATATAATCCATATTTTCCTATACTCCATAACTCTTAAGTACCTAAACTCCATAATCCCTATCTAGCTGTACTCGATAATTCTTAACCACCTAAACTCCAAATTCGTAATTCCTAACTACCTATACTCCATAATTTTGAACTACCTATAGTCCATAGTCCCTAACTACCTATACGTCCTACCACATATGTAGCAGCCAAACACCGTTATTATGCCATACGTAAACTCCATCATTATTTTATATCGAATACCGTAATTATTTCACATCTTACTCTATAATTTTTCAATATAACAGGTATATCCCTATCTACCTATACTCCATAATCCCTACTTACCTATACTCGATAATTCCTAACTACATAAACTCCATAATTCTTAACTACCTAAACTCCATAATTCTCTATCTACCCATACTCCATAATTCCTAACTACCTATACTCCATAATCCCTAATTACCTATACACCCTAATTCCTAACTACCTATACTCTATAATACCTATCTACCTATACCTCATAATTCCCAACTATCTATACTCCATAAACTCTACTTACCTATATTCCATAATTCCTGTCTACCTATACTCCACAATTCCTATCTACCTACGCTGCATAATTCCCATCTACCTATACTCCATAATTCCCATCTCCCTATACTCCATAATTCCTAACTATCTATATTCCATAATCCCTATGTACCTATACTCCCTGGTCCCTAACTACCTATACTCCATAATTCCCAACTACATATACGCCATATCACTTATGTGCCAGCCAAACGCCGTAATTATGCCATACGTAAACTCTACCATTATTCTATATCAAATACCGTACTTATTCTACATTTAACTCCGTAATTTTTCAATATCAAAGCAGCGGTATTATTCTACACCTACAAACATCGTAATAATAGATATAACAGGTATCCCCATCTACTCCCTATACTCCATAATCCTTATTTACCCATACTCCATAATTCCTAACTACCTATACTCCATAATCCCTATCTGGCTATACACTCTAATGCCCACCTCTACCTATACACCCTAATGTCTACCTACCTAAAGGCCATGCCACTTATGTAGCAGCCAAACACGAAACACAACTGCTAACTCAAATCGGGTAATACTTACAAATGGATATTGTTCACCTTAACGACCAAATATACATCAGCGCAATCGACCGATATTCAAAGTATCTAAACCTGAGGTACATACCAAATAAACTAAATATACCAACAGTCCTAAACGAGATACTTCCCCAAATATTCAAATATAATAAACAACAATATGTAATGACCGATAATGAATCAATCTTTACAAGCCACAAACCAAAGCAATGTTTAACCGGCATAGCGTGATACGTGTAAAGACACCTATCGATCACTCAACCTCCAATAGTCAGGTCCAAAGAGCACATTCAACCATCCTGGAAATAGTATGAGCTCTAGCAAAACAAAATAATACAGATTGTTAAGAAGAAATTTTTTTGAATCTGTAAAGCAGTATACGCCACGATACATTCCGTCACGAATCTCAAACCAAAAAAGCCAACAAAAACTATTAAATCACTTTAATGAAAACCGCCAAAGTAAAACATACAAACCTGATTACGCCATATTTCACAGATCAAACCGACGAAACAAGAACTCGCAATCATTCATTCATATGCAATTAATCGCACAATTAATACGCCAAAAGCCCGCGGTAAGTTTGGCCATCCGCCGCATATCCGAGGCACGCATATACCAAAAAGCCCGCGCTCTAAGTTCGGCCGTAATTTTTCAAGTGAGCTTTTGTTTTTTTTTTTTTTTTTGGATAATTCCTAGAAACGATCGACGAGGTGATGATTGATTGAGCCAGAACCCGCCAAAACACACTACTAACGCGTCAAGTTCTTGCATGACCAGAGAGTGAGACAAAAAATACTACACTCTCCCACAGGTAGTAGAAACCTCTGGGCATTCGTGAAAAACATTCAAAACTCAGTCTCTTCATCCATTCCACCGCTTATAGTCGATGACAAACCAGTCACCACTACAATAGAGAAGGCGAATCTACTTGCTGCACATTTTGCAGCGAACTCAACGCTGCCTGATACCACATCAGTTCCACCTCAACTTGAACATAAGCAGCACACCATGAGCCAGATTCGCTTCTGAATACGAACTGTTGCCCGCGCACTCAAAGAGCTAAACGCACACAAATCCACTGATCCCGATGGGATTCCCCCAATCCCCTTGAAGAGATGTTCCTCTTCACTCGCTAAACCACTGCGGAAACTCTTCCATTTGTCTTATTCTACTGGCCGTTTCCCAAATAGATGGAAGTCAGCGAACATTCAGCCAATTCCCAAAAAGGGTGACAAATCATCCCTTTCTTGTTATCGACCCATAGCTCGAACTTCTATTCTCTCGAAGGTAATGCAATCACTTATCAACCGTCAACTTTTGAAATATCTGGGATTAAATTATCTCCTCAATGACCGCCAATGTGGGTTTCGTAGCAACAGGTCCACAGGGGATCTAATGGCGTACCTTACCGATGTTACGGTTCCAACGCAGTGCTTCCTCTTTCGAGGGAAGAGCGAGGAGGTTATTATATTTATTAAAGTTATTAATAGTATTAAAAGATCTCTTTTAATTAAATATTTTTATTTATTTTTATTTTATCGAACTCAGCTATCTCAAGCTGAGCTCTCTTCTTTCTACTTTTTTCATATAAATTTACTTGTTTATATAGAACATTTTGTTCTAACTGACTGTGGCGTATAAACTGAACAAAACAATCTAGAAGTCTCTGTGACTTAGAATTTTGACTAAACTTTGAACGAAAATCAAAGTGGCCATGTTTTGAAATGAAAAATGTGCTTGTTATGAAAAGGGGCATATTTATTAAATGTGCTGTAAGTGACTGGATATAGAATATAGTGTCTGTTTATTTATGAAATGTGGTGTATTAACTGAGAATGTAAGATATGTGAGGATGTAGTTTTAAGGGTTGTGTTTGAAAGGACATGAGTTAGTGTTAAAGCGAATAAGGGTAGTATTCTGGAATACAACATCCCACCCTTCTTCGAGAAAGAAAATTATCCTTGAAGAGAATAATTTTCTCTTAACTATTGCTTAGATTAGGTTTAATTACCGACTTGGATTTTCGTTCAATTACAATGGCGTTCAAAGTTAATCTTATATCCAAAAGTTCTTAATACTAGAAAAATAGGTTACAATAATCTAAAAGTTTACTTATAGTCTACTTACATTATCTTTTAACTAACTTTAAATATTTCTAACTAACTTAATAT
The DNA here is from genome assembly GCA_963931805.1 of Microdon myrmicae. Classification (NCBI taxonomy): domain Eukaryota; kingdom Metazoa; phylum Arthropoda; class Insecta; order Diptera; family Syrphidae; genus Microdon; species Microdon myrmicae. The sequence goes on from OZ007496.1 coordinate 75,743,818, forward strand.
TTCCACTTGGAACCTTTTCTTTTATTATCCAACAACTTTTTTTTTTCTATATATATAATTAATATTATTTCTCGAAATTCTCTTTTTCGTTCGAATTATATCCCAATATATATTTTAAAATGTATTATATCCCAGTATATAATAAAAATTTTTTTTTCTAAAATTTTCTTTCTTTCTTCCCCTTTTTTTACCTTTTCTTTTTTTTTTTTTTTTTCGTTTCTGTCATTTCTTACAATTGTTTTATATATTGAATAAAAACAAAGGCCATTTGTTAAGTGTCTATCTTTTCCTTAAATTTATGGAAAATTTTCCAAAACTTTTTTGGGCCTATTATTATGATGACTGAAATGCATAATACCAAACATTTTCTTAAGAAATGATCTCAGTTGTCCTAAATGACTGTGTACCTTTTTATTTTTTCTTATTTTGTGTTCGAATACATGTTTATTGTTGTAAAATTTAATTTGTAAGGTATTTATAAGGTTTTTCTTTTCAATACCTATTTTAATTGAATTATTATTTTCAATTTTCATAACTTCGTGTTGGTGTTTAGTATCGTTATTTAAAATGTTTAGTGTTTTCGGCTCATTGTCATCATTTTCTATAGCTTTAACTTCTTTAATTGAATTATTATTTTCAATTTTCATTACTTCGAGTTGCTGTTCAGTATCGTTATTTAAAGTGTTTAGTGTTTTCGGCTCAATGTCATCATTTTCTATAGCTTTAACTTCTGTCGGAACGTTTACCTTTTCAGTCTTAATCATTGCTGATGGGTCGTTTAGTCTCTCAGTCTCATTTACTGATTCGTATAGTTCTTCAGACTTATTTGCTGTTAGAACATCTTGGTTCCCAGTCTTATTTGCTGTTTGAACTATTTCTTCAGTTATATCTGCTGTAGAAACCTTCAATCCTTCAGACTTTGCTGCTGAAACATGGTGTTCTTCAGTGTTAACTACTGAACTGACCTGGGTTTCGATTTTTATTGCACCTTTTGGATCTTCAGTCTTTACCACTGCTGAATTTTCAGTCTTTGTTGCTGAAGTGTCGGGGTTGTCTATAGGGATAGCCGAAATGTGAGGGATTTTTGTTAGTGTATTTTCTGCAAGTTCTGAATTTTCAGTCTTTAATATTGCTGAACTTTCAGTCTTGGTTGCTGAAGTGTCTGTGTGGTCAATAGGGATATCCGAAATATTAGGGATTTCAGTCTTTACTACTGCTGAAAATTTCGAATTTTCAGTCTGTGTTGCAGAATTATTTTCCAAAATTGGAGTATGAATCGGAATATTTATATTAGTGCTTGTTTTCTCTTCGTTTATCTGTATCGCTTTAGTTATTTGGTTAGGAGCTTCATTAAAATTGCCGTTATCTATTGCCAAAGATCTAATGTTATAAATAGAAAAAAATTTTGTCTGTCTTCCATAAAATTGGGTTGGCGTCAGGCCTCGTTTTCCGACTCTTGCACCGGAGAAAAGTGAACATTTTGCCTATCGTTTTGTCTATTGGTGATTCTAGGATATTCACTAAAACGATTTTCGGTGTTTGCAGGATTATTTCGGAATGGATTACGCGTTGTTGTACCTTGTTGGTAATTTGTTAAGGACGGTCCATTCCTAGATATCTTGTATCTACACTCGTTCTCTGTGTGATTATTCCGTCCACAGAAATTGCATATAATGTTATCTTCTCTTTTTATTGGTTGTCTATTCGGAAAATTGTTGGACTGCATGTTCCGATAACAAGTGTCCTGAGAATGATCTGGCTTACCGCAGGTTTGGCAGACTCTACGATTAAATTTAGGATTTTCATTATATTGATATGACCTGGGAGAGTTGTCCATTCGAGCAGCATGTGATACTACATGTGCAATAGACTGTTTTAAACTACTTCCCCCATGGACTTTGGCTAGGATTTTCAGTTGTTCATTCTTGAGACCGTGGGGAGGAGAAGTATTATGCCTGCCATGGGCACCGGTTAACTCTTATCCCCATCATGACTGTCACTAAATGCCGACACGTATCGTTCGCAAGGAAGGCAACACATAACTAAACTTCTCAACACAGGAAACAAGTTAAATGAAACACAAGAATTAATTGCTGATCACATCTTTTACTTTTATTGTTCACGGTAGTTTCGACTTAATCACAAACAGTTTTCAATTCCGCGTAATATGTTTACTTAATGTTAGAATATTTGAATTTAGTTCAAACTAGGCCCAACGTTCGCGGAATACGTAGAGAAGTGAATTAAGGATACATCCCGCAGGGGTGCAGACTCCAGTGCACACCCTACGGGGGATTCAAAAACAAACGCTGTGCGCGCACTGACGGATGAATGGAGGATCGACCAGTTCGGTCTGGTCTGTGGAATACGACTCAACGATATTTTATCGTTTGGGGTGAGTTTTTGGTGGTGTGGTGAAAAGGAAAAGAAATTTCCTTTGGCCAGTGACCAATGGAAAGCGATCTCAGGTACGCGGTGGTGTATGTGTGCGTTGGTACACATCACCGTGTTGATCGTTGCGTTTTGCCTGAAACAAGAAAAAAAGGAACAATGGTGAAACGACCTACAGCATCTTCCGGTAATGAGGGTCGGCTGTCTAAATAGCAGCCACTCATTAGATGCTAAAAGGATCGTATTCATGATTACCTGCGCAGAATTTCGTTTTATGACTCTAGGGTAGGATGCGAGTATTCGCTTTTGTCCGATGGTCAAAGAGCTGCCGCGGCCGTAGAAATGCCAAGGACATGTGGTATGCACATGTACGGCAGAATAGCAATGGTGGAACATGGGTGCCTAATGGTCGGGAATTTATGGTGCATAAGCACGTTACAGAATTGTTTTTTAGGGATTTCAGGGTCGATTGCGATAATTGAATGCGGCCGCCGGTATGTTATTGCTGGGCGAAAAAGGTCGCCGGCCAATGTGTACATTAAGAGAATTTATTATACACATGGCAAAGCTGAAGAATAGACAGCGCAATGTTTATGGCCCCTGCTGAAGGTTATTTGTATGTAATTCAAATCCTTTTGTTTACAGGAATTCGTCCAGAGAGATTTGCTTGGCAAACAATGGTGCCGGAATAGTTTACCTGCGAATTCTAGTAATGCATTGGACTATGAATGCTCTTGTAGATGCAATTCTGTTTCGGAATTTAATGTAATGCTTTTATGCATTAATGTCCTTGGTAAAGGAAATATTTTCAAGTGCCAATTCAATCGCATTGGCGGGATTTAATGGGAGTTGAGTTGCGGATATGGGGAGTTTTTCAGGTAAGTGGGCCGTGGGGTTTGGTGGAACCACCACAGTATTCCCCACCCAGTGACGTAGTCACGAAATAAAGAAGGTAGGGCTGAAGGGATGCTCGAGTGGATGGTGCGTAGTGATAGGAGGGCCGTTCGCTTGGGGTTCAAGATGACCTTGTTTACCTCGGGGGGTGCGGTGGCTAGTTACCTGTGAGGGGCCGGGCACACTTATGAGGTTGTTGACGGCGGAACTCGCTATTTCAGAGTCCTGGGCCGTCAGGCAATTTATGAGGATGTCGACGACGGAACTCGCTATTTCAGAGTCCTTTAACCCTCAGGAAATTTGTGAAGGTGTCGGCGACGGAACTCGCTATTTCAGAGTCTTTTAACCCTCAGGAAGTTTGTGAAGGTGTCGACGACAGAACTCGCTATTTCAGAGTCCTTTAACCCTCAGGAAGTTTGTGAAGGTGTCGACGACGGAACTCGCTATTTCAGAGTCCTTTAACCCTCAGGAAATTTGTGAAGGTGTCGACGACGGAACTCGCTATTTCAGACTCCTTTGACCTTCAGGCAATTTGTGAAGGTGTTCCGGTCGGTCGCGCTTAGATTGGTGATAGGCGTCTTAGCTTACGGGCTCCTGGTGGGTGGTTGGGTCCAACCCCAGGGCGCCTTAGGGAAATGATGCGCGCTCCGAAGTATGATGCACCTGGTAAGGTTGAGGCGGCGTCGAGGGGCGTGTATTTCCTATGGTTGCCGCTTAAATTGGCCATGATGGCTTGGGGAACGACGGAAGTCCCGAAGAGAGACGATCCTTACGTCTGAGTAAGGGCGATGGGATTGGACATCCTAACAGTTGATTGCTACGCGGAGTAGCTGTGATTACGAGAGGAGCCGGCATCGTGGGAATTATAGGAAGTCGCAAAGAAGGTAGAGTGTGAGGTGAACTGGGCGTCCTACTAATTGTTTGCTAGGCGTAGTAGCTGTGGTTCAGTGAGGAACCGAGGTTGTGGAAGAAGGGTGTCGAGCAGAGGCAAGCAGAGCCACATAAAACTGCCTTTGGCGGATATGTGCGCCAATAATTGGGGAAGGGCCTAAAAGGGTGGGTAGAGGCGAGTTTTGTCTGTACCTAAAGAAGGCCAGAAAGGGTTGAAATGTTTCGAACATTGGCAAGTGGGGTCGCGTAAAGGCTGTGGTTGGCGAGTATGAGCGCCAATATCTAGAAAAGCGGCGGAAAAAGTTGATTTAGAACAAGACCGAGCGTCCTATTGAGTGTTGCTACACATCGTAGCCTTTGTTAAATAGGGAGCCGGTTTGGAATGAGGTACATTGTTGGGCATTGTTGCGCCCAAATGATAGGAAGGTCGAGTGAAGTCGAGTCGGAAGAGGTTGAAAAGGAGTCAAAAGGTTTGGACGTTGAAAAGAAGGAATCGAATAGATGGAGTTGAGCGAGTCGCGTGAAATTGTGTGGAGTCGCGTGTGTATCGAAAAGAGTCGTAATTAATCGAAAGGAGTCGAGAGAAGTAGTAAACAGAGTCGAGTGGATTGGACAAATGGAGTCGAAGAGTCGAGTGGTCGCGTGTGAGGGGAGTCGTAGGGGTTGTGTGCTGTTTAATACCCTGAAGGGGCTTAAAATATTTATTATTTTATTAATTGTATACAATTTTGCAGCAACCGTTTCTATTTAATTAGATATGATATTTGTTTAGTATGCACTATACTAAATAAAAGAAGGGAAACAGAAATATGGTAGAACGCACAAAAAAAAATAAGGAAATTATGGTGCCGTGTGCGTGTTTATTTTGTATCTTTTGTGTAATGAACTTTTAACTTTAGGTATATTTCTGCCTTCGGATTGTGTGCATTGCAAATATTCCGGTGATCGTCGACTTATGTGTATATCGTAATATACTAAATTTTATTTAAGAGTTTTTTTCTAGTAACAGCAGTGGTGCACAAGACTATGGAAAAAGGTATCGAAATGATTGGATAACAACTTCAGAGTGTTTTATTGATTAACACTAACAACTATTATTGCTTATTGGTTTAATGTAATATAAATTAATAGTGTTATAAAAGCTTTTAATTTATTTCATTCGTATACAGAACTATATTAAATTATCTGATTCTGCGGTTACACATTCTAAATGTGTTTTTATACCATATAACATTTTGCGACAAGCGTTTTTATTCAATTGGGTTTACAGAATATACAATATGCGAAATGTTAAATTAAACGGAAGAAAAACAGTGTGTGATAAAAATCGCGATTAAAAGGGGAGGCCATTCATTGCTTAGACGTATAATTTACGTATCGCGTTTTAATAAAAAGGAACTTTTTGCTTAACCAAAAATAAAGTACAGTCTTGTGCATCGTAAAGTTTATTTGTTTAGATTGCTTAATAGAGATGATTCATTTTCGTGTATTGATTTTCTATGTACCCGGATGGGGCTTACACTGTTTTTAATTTAAAGCTGTTACTCGTATTTGTGTGTCGACATTTCTTGTTAATTTTGGCATTCTGGTTGTTTTTATTTAAATATACACTTGTGTGTTTATGGAACATTTTTACATGGTGTCTATAATTTTCATTGTTGGTTTTTGTTAATTTCAACGCTAAATGTTTGATTAATGCACAATATATTAAATTAAACAAAAGAAAAACAGAAATTTAGGCGAACAAAGAAGAAGGAAGTCGTGAAAATGTATGTCTTGGTAAAGTAAAAAAAAAAAAAAAAAAAAAAGGAATTGTGTATTTGTTTGGAAAGTGTTCGCTTGGGCTTTTTACAATGTGCTATTTTTCTATTTTATCTAATACTTTAATTTCGTTAATGATATTAATTATTTAAATCTGGTGGCCCAGGAGGAGCTCACCGAAAGAAGAAATGCCGCTTGGCAAATAAAATAAAAAGTGAAAGGGAAAAACCTGTGTGTCCAGCGGTGGTTGTCTTGCTGTTCCTGGCCGGTAATGTGGAATCCTGGTGTTGTTGGCTGTGTTGGGGGGATGTTTTTGCCCATTGATTTCGCTCATCACTGTCACTGTTCTTTAGCGATTGCAGACGCAATTGCTCATTGAATTTATATTGAAACGCAACGTTGCTCACAAAACGCTCGGTGTTGATGGAAAATCCGTCTGACTCCGGGTCACAAGTTGAAAGGTTGCGCGAACCTTCAACTGGGTCACCAATGTGGGGAGGAGAAGTATTATGCCTGCCATGGGCACCGGTTAACTCTTATCCCCATCATGACTGTCACTAAATGCCGACACGTATCGCTCGCAAGGAAGGCAACACATAACTAAACTTCTCAACACAGGAAACAAGTTAAATGAAACACAAGAATTAATTGCTGATCACATCTTTTACTTTTATTGTTCACGGTAGTTTCGACTTAATCACAAACAGTTTTCAATTCCGCGTAATATGTTTACTTAATGTTAGAATATTTGAATTTAGTTCAAACTAGGCCCAACGTTCGCGGAATACGTAGAGAAGTGAATTAAGGATACATCCCGCAGGGGTGCAGACTCCAGTGCACACCCTACGGGGGATTCTAAGAAAAACAAACGCTGTGCGCGCACTTACGGATGAATGGAGGATCGACCAGCTCGGTCTGGGGTGTGGAATACGACTCAACGATATTTTATCGTTTGGGGTGAGTTTTTGGTGGTGTGGTGAAAAGGAAAAGAAATTTCCTTTGGCCAGTGACCAATGGAAAGCGATCTCAGGTACGCGGTGGTGTATGTGTGCGTTGGTACACATCACCGTGTTGATCGTTGCGTTTTGCCTGAAACAAGAAAAAAAGGAACAATGGTGAAACGACCTACAGCATCTTCCGGTAATGAGGGTCGGCTGTCTAAATAGCAGCCACTCATTAGATGCTAAAAGGATCGTATTCATGATTACCTGCGCAGAATTTCGTTTTATGACTCTAGGGTAGGATGCGAGTATTCGCTTTTGTCCGATGGTCAAAGAGCTGCCGCGGCCGTAGAAATGCCAAGGACATGTGGTATGCACATGTACGGCAGAATAGCAATGGTGGAACATGGGTGCCTAATGGTCGGGAATTTATGGTGCATAAGCACGTTACAGAATTGTTTTTTAGGGATTTCAGGGTCGATTGCGATAATTGAATGCGGCCGCCGGTATGCTATTGCTGGGCGAAAAAGGTCGCCGGCCAATGTGTACATTAAGAGAATTTATTATACACATGGCAAAGCTGAAGAATAGACAGCGCAATGTTTATGGCCCCTGCTGAAGGTTATTTGTATGTAATTCAAATCCTTTTGTTTACAGGAATTCGTCTAGAGAGATTTGCTTGGCAAACAATGGTGCCGGAATAGTTTACCTGCGAATTCTAGTAATGCATTGGACTATGAATGCTCTTGTAGATGCAATTCTGTTTCGGAATTTAATGTAATGCTTTTATGCATTAATGTCCTTGGTAAAGGAAATATTTTCAAGTGCCAATGCAATCGCATTGGCGGGATTTAATGGGAGTTGAGTTGCGGATATGGGGAGTTTTTCAGGTAAGTGGGCCGTGGGGTTTGGTGGAACCACCACAGTATTCCCCACCCAGTGACGTAGTCACGAAATAAAGAAGGTAGGGCTGAAGGGATGCTCGAGTGGATGGTGCGTAGTGATAGGAGGGCCGTTCGCTTGGGGTTCAAGATGACCTTGTTTACCTCGGGGGGTGCGGTGGCTAGTTACCTGTGAGGGGCCGGGCACACTTATGAGGTTGTTGACGGCGGAACTCGCTATTTCAGAGTCCTGGGCCGTCAGGCAATTTATGAGGATGTCGACGACGGAACTCGCTATTTCAGAGTCCTTTAACCCTCAGGAAATTTGTGATGGTGTCGGCGACGGAACTCCCTATTTCAGAGTCTTTTAACCCTCAGGAAGTTTGTGAAGGTGTCGACGACAGAACTCGCTATTTCAGAGTCCTTTAACCCTCAGGAAGTTTGTGAAGGTGTCGACGACGGAACTCGCTATTTCAGAGTCCTTTAACCCTCAGGAAATTTGTGAAGGTGTCGACGACGGAACTCGCTATTTCAGACTCCTTTGACCTTCAGGCAATTTGTGAAGGTGTTCCGGTCGGTCGCGCTTAGATTGGTGATAGGCGTCTTAGCTTACGGGCTCCTGGTGGGTGGTTGGGTCCAACCCCAGGGCGCCTTAGGGAAATGATGCGCGCTCCGAAGTATGATGCACCTGGTAAGGGTGAGGCGGCGTCGAGGGGCGTGTATTTCCTATGGTTGCCGCTTAAATTGGCCATGATGGCTTGGGGAACGACGGAAGTCCCGAAGAGAGACGATCCTTACGTCTGAGTAAGGGCGATGGGATTGGACATCCTAACAGTTGATTGCTACGCGGAGTAGCTGTGATTACGAGAGGAGCCGGCATCGTGGGAATTATAGGAAGTCGCAAAGAAGGTAGAGTGTGAGGTGAACTGGGCGTCCTACTAATTGTTTGCTAGGCGTAGTAGCTGTGGTTCAGTGAGGAACCGAGGTTGTGGAAGAAGGGTGTCGAGCAGAGGCAAGCAGAGCCACATAAAACTGCCTTTGGCGGACATGTGCGCCAATAATTGGGGAAGGGCCTAAAAGGGTGGGTAGAGGCGAGTTTTGTCTGTACCTAAAGAAGGCCAGAAAGGGTTGAAATGTTTCGAACATTGGCAAGTGGGGTCGCGTAAAGGCTGTGGTTGGCGAGTATGAGCGCCAATATCTAGAAAAGCGGCGGAAAAAGTTGATTTAGAACAAGACCGAGCGTCCTATTGAGTGTTGCTACACATCGTAGCCTTTGTTAAATAGGGAGCCGGTTTGGAATGAGGTACATTGTTGGGCATTGTTGCGCCCAAATGATAGGAAGGTCGAGTGAAGTCGAGTCGGAAGAGGTTGAAAAGGAGTCAAAAGGTTTGGACGTTGAAAAGAAGGAATCGAATAGATGGAGTTGAGCGAGTCGCGTGAAATTGTGTGGAGTCGCGTGTGTATCGAAAAGAGTCGTAATTAATCGAAAGGAGTCGAGAGAAGTAGTAAACAGAGTCGAGTGGATTGGACAAATGGAGTCGAAGAGTCGAGTGGTCGCGTGTGAGGGGAGTCGTAGGGGTTGTGCGCTGTTTAATACCCTGAAGGGGCTTAAAATACTTATTATTTTATTAATTGTATACAATTTTGCAGCAACCGTTTCTATTTAATTAGATATGATATTTGTTTAGTATGCACTATACTAAATAAAAGAAGGGAAACAGAAATATGGTAGAACGCACAAAAAAAAATAAGGAAATTATGGTGCCGTGTGCGTGTTTATTTTGTATCTTTTGTGTAATGAACTTTTAACTTTAGGTATATTTCTGCCTTCGGATTGTGTGCATTGCAAATATTCCGGTGATCGTCGACTTATGTGTATATCGTAATATACTAAATTTTATTTAAGAGTTTTTTTCTAGTAACAGCAGTGGTGCACAAGACTATGGAAAAAGGTATCGAAATGATTGGATAACAACTTCAGAGTGTTTTATTGATTAACACTAACAACTATTATTGCTTATTGGTTTAATGTAATATAAATTAATAGTGTTATAAAAGCTTTTAATTTATTTCATTCGTATACAGAACTATATTAAATTATCTGATTCTGCGGTTACACATTCTAAATGTGTTTTTATACCATATAACATTTTGCGACAAGCGTTTTTATTCAATGGGTTTACAGAATATACAATATGCGAAATGTTAAATTAAACGGAAGAAAAACAGTGTGTGATAAAAATCGCGATTAAAAGGGGAGGCCATTCATTGCTTAGACGTATAATTTACGTATCGCGTTTTAATAAAAAGGAACTTTTTGCTTAACCAAAAATAAAGTACAGTCTTGTGCATCGTAAAGTTTATTTGTTTAGATTGCTTAATAGAGATGATTCATTTTCGTGTATTGATTTTCTATGTACCCGGATGGGGCTTACACTGTTTTTAATTTAAAGCTGTTACTCGTATTTGTGTGTCGACATTTCTTGTTAATTTTGGCATTCTGGTTGTTTTTATTTAAATATACACTTGTGTGTTTATGGAACATTTTTACATGGTGTCTATAATTTTCATTGTTGGTTTTTGTTAATTTCAACGCTAAATGTTTGATTAATGCACAATATATTAAATTAAACAAAAGAAAAACAGAAATTTAGGCGAACAAAGAAGAAGGAAGTCGTGAAAATGTATGTCTTGGTAAAGTAAAAAAAAAAAAAAAAAAAAAGGAATTGTGTATTTGTTTGGAAAGTGTTCGCTTGGGCTTTTTACAATGTGCTATTTTTCTATTTTATCTAATACTTTAATTTCGTTAATGATATTAATTATTTAAATCTGGTGGCCCAGGAGGAGCTCACCGAAAGAAGAAATGCCGCTTGGCAAATAAAATAAAAAGTGAAAGGGAAAAACCTGTGTGTCCAGCGGTGGTTGTCTTGCTGTTCCTGGCCGGTAATGTGGAATCCTGGTGTTGTTGGCTGTGTTGGGGGGATGTTTTTGCCCATTGATTTCGCTCATCACTGTCACTGTTCTTTAGCGATTGCAGACGCAATTGCTCATTGAATTTATATTGAAACGCAACGTTGCTCACAAAACGCTCGGTGTTGATGGAAAATCCGTCTGACTCCGGGTCACAAGTTGAAAGGTTGCGCGAACCTTCAACTGGGTCACCAATGTGGGGAGGAGAAGTATTATGCCTGCCATGGGCACCGGTTAACTCTTATCCCCATCATGACTGTCACTAAATGCCGACACGTATCGCTCGCAAGGAAGGCAACACATAACTAAACTTCTCAACACAGGAAACAAGTTAAATGAAACACAAGAATTAATTGCTGATCACATCTTTTACTTTTATTGTTCACGGTAGTTTCGACTTAATCACAAACAGTTTTCAATTCCGCGTAATATGTTTACTTAATGTTAGAATATTTGAATTTAGTTCAAACTAGGCCCAACGTTCGCGGAATACGTAGAGAAGTGAATTAAGGATACATCCCGCAGGGGTGCAGACTCCAGTGCACACCCTACGGGGGATTCTAAGAAAAACAAACGCTGTGCGCGCACTTACGGATGAATGGAGGATCGACCAGCTCGGTCTGGGGTGTGGAATACGACTCAACGATATTTTATCGTTTGGGGTGAGTTTTTGGTGGTGTGGTGAAAAGGAAAAGAAATTTCCTTTGGCCAGTGACCAATGGAAAGCGATCTCAGGTACGCGGTGGTGTATGTGTGCGTTGGTACACATCACCGTGTTGATCGTTGCGTTTTGCCTGAAACAAGAAAAAAAGGAACAATGGTGAAACGACCTACAGCATCTTCCGGTAATGAGGGTCGGCTGTCTAAATAGCAGCCACTCATTAGATGCTAAAAGGATCGTATTCATGATTACCTGCGCAGAATTTCGTTTTATGACTCTAGGGTAGGATGCGAGTATTCGCTTTTGTCCGATGGTCAAAGAGCTGCCGCGGCCGTAGAAATGCCAAGGACATGTGGTATGCACATGTACGGCAGAATAGCAATGGTGGAACATGGGTGCCTAATGGTCGGGAATTTATGGTGCATAAGCACGTTACAGAATTGTTTTTTAGGGATTTCAGGGTCGATTGCGATAATTGAATGCGGCCGCCGGTATGTTATTGCTGGGCGAAAAAGGTCGCCGGCCAATGTGTACATTAAGAGAATTTATTATACACATGGCAAAGCTGAAGAATAGGCAGCGCAATGTTGAAGGTTATTGCTGCTGAAGGTTATTTGTATGTAATTCAAATCCTTTTGTTTACAGGAATTCGTCTAGGGAGATTTGCTTGGCAAACAATGGTGCCGGAATAGTTTACCTGCGAATTCTAGTAATGCATTGGACTATGAATGCTCTTGTAGATGCAATTCTGTTTCGGAATTTAATGTAATGCTTTTATGCATTAATGTCCTTGGTAAAGGAAATATTTTCAAGTGCCAATGCAATCGCATTGGCGGGATTTAATGGGAGTTGAGTTGCGGATATGGGGAGTTTTTCAGGTAAGTGGGCCGTGGGGTTTGGTGGAACCCCCACAAGACCATCCTCAAATATTTGCACGGCCAATTTTGAGTTTTCTTCTATTAAGAATTCTCTAACCACCGCGTCTGCTGTTATTTCACACGTAGCAGAGTTCAGCGTCCTCAGAGCATTCGCAACTCTATCTCCGTATTCCCGAACGGTTTCTCTGAAGTTTTGTTTCAGGGATATCAACTCATTGTGTGCCGTGGACCTAGATTGCTCCTCTTTATATTCTGATTCAAGTTTATCCTTTAAATCCTCCCATTTAGCAATTGTGCTGTACCTAATTAAATCATAGGCAGGACCCTCTAGTCTATTTTTGACTAGCTCCAAAAATGTTTCATATATCTCCGGGTCTGCCCTTTTTATAGATCTAAATAAAACGTCTCCCCCGGAAATAAATTTATCTAGGTCGCAGGGTTTTCCGTCAAAGGTAGGGACGATTCTGAAAACATCAGAAATTCCGACAGAAAGAGCCATTTCAGGGGGGTTATGGTGTATTTGTAGAGAGTGGATTTGTTCTTCCCCCTGCCTAGCCGCCTGTCTCGTGTAATACGGACTCGTAATCTTGAAAACTCTGAAATCAATGAATGGCAAAATCACTTCTTAAAAATACGGTATATAAAAATGGCGTTTCTTTTAGTTATTCAACATATATGAAAAAGAAAGTTAATTTGGTCTCAAAGCTGTAGAGAAAGAAAATTCGGCGAAAAAGACAAAACGGAAATGTCGTCGAAATACTGGAAAGAGGATATTCGAAATAATTTCTATCGGACAAAATTGTTAGTAAAAAGGAAAAGTTAAAAGTTCCAAGGTAAAAATATTCCTACGGAAAAATGAACAGAAAAATTGATATTTCGCTAACGATTCTTACTACTAATATATGTTGATTGATGTTTTGTTCTTTTTTTTTCTGTGTTGTCTTCTTGTGGTTTTTTTTTTTTCATCTGCTGCCACTGAGGTTCATTTAGATTTCCTCTGGAACTCATCGGCACAGAAAATTTCGAAGTTATTTGCACTCGATACATCGAATGTTCCGCCATCCAAGTCGAAAATGAGGACCTTCCTTCCCTCTTTAGGGTTTTATCTTGCATTAATCTTCCTCTGGGATCGAGTCCTCCTTCGAGGATTAAGTCGTCCTTCGGGGATTGGTCTTCCTTCGAGGAGTCTTCGTGGATCGGTCTTCCTTCGAGGATAGAGTCGTCCTTCGGGGAGTCCACCAGTCTTCGTGGATCGGTCTTCCTTCGAGGATTGGTCTTCCTTCGAGGATAGAGTCGTCCTTCGGGGAGTCTTCGTGGATCGGTCTTCCTTCGAGGATATAGTCGTCCTTCGGGGATTGGTCTTCCTTCGAGGATAGGTCTTCCTTCGAGGAGTCTTCGTGGATCGGTCTTCCTTCGAGGATTGGTCTTCCTTCGAGGATAGAGTCGTCCTTCGGGGAGTCCACCAGTCTTCGTGGATCCCACCGCTGCCACCAGTGTTACGGCTCCAACGCCGTGCTTCCTCTTTCGAGGGAAGAGCGAGGAGGTTATTATATTTATTTAATAATAAAAGATCTCTCTTATTTAAATATTTATTTTTATTTTCATTTTATCGAACTCAGCTATCTCAAGCTGAGCTCTCTTCTTTCTACTTTTTTCATATAAACTTACTTGTTTATATGGGACATTTTGTTCTAACTGACTGTGGCGTATAAACTGAACAAAACAATCTAGAAGTCTCTGTGACTTAGAATTTTGACTAAGCTTTGAACGAAAATCAAAGTGGCCATGTTTTGAAATGAAAAATGTGCTTGTTATGAAAAGGGGCATATTTATTAAATGTGCTGTAAGTGACTGGATATAGAATATAGTGTCTGTTTATTTATGAAATGTGGTGTATTAACTGAGAATGTAAGATATGTGAGGATGTAGTTTTAAGGGTTGTGTTTGAAAGGACATGAGTTAGTGTTAAAGCGAATAAGGGTAGTATTCTGGAATACAACACCGAAAAGTGGAGCCATTCCATCCACTACCTCGGTGAAGGCAATGTAGTCGCATTGGATATTTCAAAAGCCTTCGACAGGGTTTGGCATACAGCCCTTTTGTCAAAATTGCATTCATATGGAGTGGACAATTCTCTGATTCAATGGATAAGAGACTATCTTTCTGGTCGTTCAATCCAAGTGTTTCTTGATTGTGTCAAATCTGTCAAATTAATGCAGGTGTTCCCCGGGGTTCGGTACTCTTATCCGCTCTCTTCCTGATCTATAAATGATCTCTTGTCAATTACTCACAACCCAATTCACTCGTTTGCTGATGATAGTACGTTGAGTTTCTTATACTCAAACGAACACTCCCGTCCAAATTCTTCGAACGTCACTACCAACCAGCAAATTATGCTTGATACATTGAATTCAGACCTCAACAAGATATATAAGTGGGGATTATCTAACCGAGTAGAATTCAATGCCTTAAAAACTCAGTGCTGCCTCTTGTCATCAAAGGTGAACGCCAAAGTAAATATATTGTCTATGAACGGCACTTGCATCGACGAAGCCAAAGAATTATCAATCCTCGGAACTCGAATTAATTCAACTCTTAACTGGAATGACCACATATTTTAAGCTGCGAAAAGTGCAGTCAAATGTATGGGGTTCCTTAAGAGGTGCAAAGGATTCTTCACACCATCCAACCTGGCCACTATTTACAAGGCGTGTATTCGTCTAAAAATGGAATTCAACTCCCATATTTGGTCAGGCGTTGTCGGTCGTTGCTCAACTGTTGAATGTGTTCCGCCCCTTCAGACATATACCCGCGATACCCGTCAATCTGAGAATGCGCATCAGTTCACGTTGAAAGTGTACTTTAGGCGCACAAATAAACATAGAGAGTCATTCTTTAGCCGAACCACACGCATGTGGAATGTTCTGCCTAATCATGTGTTTCCTGGCCGTTGTGATGTTCAGACATTGAAGACCAATATATATGGACACCTCCTTTCCTTACCTACTTCCTCTCCATCCGCTTGCACTATGCTCGGGCATTTAAGGGTACTTCAAAATCCCCTTTTGTGCGCGCGTTAGAGGAAAAAAAACAACAATTTCCTCACTTTGGCGATGTTTTCCCCAGTCACAGTCGTTCTTGGAGCATTCGCACGAGACAAATCATTAAAGTCTTGACGACCACATTTGAATGCGTTGTATCATTCATACACTTCTGTTATCAATAGAACTGAGCCGCCATAGGCCTTCACCAACATTTTCAACGGTTCCGCACAAGAAGTCCCATTGAAAACACAAAAATTGCATGCAAACTCTTTGCTCAACCAAATCATCCATTATTAAATTCGAAAAATGTACTTGAGGTAAACCAACAAAGTTAGCAACTGTAAACAAATTAATTGACAGATTGCACTTAAACTTGATATCATTCCGTCTCATAGTGATATCAACTTAGTGGTAAATAGAAATTTGATAATAGGCTTATGTAGGAATTTTAAATGAGAAATTCCGGATAGACATTTGACAGAATGTATATTGAAGAACTGGCGCAACGCTAATAACCTTGCCCGTAAAAATAAATGATTATGGAAAATTTAACAAGCCTCGAGACTTGCTAAATAAGGCCAAGACGGGATCCTGGTTGTAGAGCCGATGATGATATTGAACGACATCATGTTGGCACTTTTTTCGTTTTTCTTATCGTTTCTGTTCTCTTCTCTCTTTTCAGTCGGCACTGTATATTTTGATGTCATAAAGGTATGAATTATCCTTTAAGTGCGTAAATAATAAACAAACCATTAATTATTATTCGAACGGTGTTTGTTTCTCACTCTTGTGGTTGTTATTAATGGTTGGTCCTTTGGTTAGCAACGTAAGAGCCTTTCCTCGTGAGTCGAGCAACATCAGGAAACCCCAGAGAGTCCACGAACTGAGGGACTACGATCGAAAGAAGAGTTGTTCGATCCAACCAATTGAGGTAATTCCTTTCAGTTTCAACCACATTCGGATTTGCCATTGTTTTCAGTCAACGGCAAAGACCACAAACAAATTTAGCGTGTACAGTGACATTATGTATTATATTTGAGATAGTTATATCAAGTCTGCCCAACATTGTCAATCGTTATCGTAGATTATTTTGTTACTCAAAAAACGTAGACGCGCCTGTCCTCAATCTGAAAAGTGCCCCGCACATATAAACATCGATAAAAAAAATGGCAAAAATGTCATTACGTGAATTATGGATGATCCATTTCGCATCCCCTATCATGTCTGGATTGATTCCGATCTACAAAGATACAAAGTATGGTGCAAAAATCTATCGAACGTAATGACATTGAGTAACTGTAAATTCCCGACATTAACGAATGTTACCATCTTAATTCAACTTGTCAATGGAACGTACTCCCCCAAAATGCATTAATCAAAATAAAATTCGACTTCAACTGTCGCCTCTACACGAATCTGTCGACCAATCCTCGTTAAGCATTCTACATCAACTTTAAGCTTGTAACGTTCCAGGTCGTCCGCGAACAAAAGCATTAAATGAATGAAAGCAAATTGAAGTGAAGCGCTTCATACTCACTGAATTTTCCAGTGAAATCACTAACCGTAAATAAGCAGCAACTAGGGTGGAAACGAATAAGGATTTTTAACAACACCTGCCAGAATTCTTATGGGCACCCATTCAACCCTACTTAAGCCTCTCACAAGACGCGAATCCTGATAGCAAGAGTCTTAATACTCTTCACCGCCCACTGTTGCTTGGGATCTTGATTTTAAAACCTTTAGCTTTTAGCTATTACCGGAAAAAATGTGATCATACTACTGGAGGGGAGAGTATTATATTCATAGAAGGGTAAAGGTTGTACAAACGTGCACATTTTAAAGAATTTCCACTTAATAATCGTCTGGAATATTCTGGGGCATTATTCGTTACATTTATAGTTCAACAGACCTCTGAACTTTGCCGAGATTACGAGGCAATTGTAAGTCATATAAATAGACTTCGCATGAAGAAAAATGTTGTCATGCGGACGATTTTTCTTGTGAGTAAATGATTGATGTCGGTTTAGAGTACGAGGCTTTTACATTTAAAAATAGGATAACATAGAAATAAAATTCTCTTGGAAAAAGGTTTTATGGTTATGTATTCTCAAGAGAACTAAGCTAAAGCCTAAGTTATAAATAGACGTCAAAAGGTTACGTTTTATTATTTAATACTTCTGTCCATACTACTGTGAAGACCCGTCAAAGGAATAGAGAATCTCTGAATTTTAAATGTTTTAATGCTGAAATTTTTATTTAGAGTATTTTTAAAATTTAAACATGCATTATACAATTATCAACCAACTTTAATAATTCTTTTTACGATCTACAGATAAAGGAAAAAAATTGGATATCCACTATGTCTATGAGCCACCTTTCTTTTCAATTATTTCTTATGTAAATTGGAGCATAGTAATTTTAACAGCGCCAATAGATACTTGTTGATGTGGTACATTGTGGGGCTTTTCAGGGCCCGAAAGGCCACGCATCGCTCGAACCCCACCATAATCATCAAATATAACTTACCTTTTTATGGGCTGTTCCAAGCCCCCTTCGAGCGGTCATATCTGAAAATTTAAAATTCATGACAAGATTATCATCTTGCCATGACCATTGCATCAACCGAGCTACCTCGGTGCATCCGCTATGAATTGACCGAACAATGGATGGCACATGTTCACCAACACACGCTAACCTTTCCGTGTGTTATCTTTGTACCCATCCATTGTCCGAGAAGACGTTTCGGGCTGCTTGCTGGCTTGCACATCTGCAAGCCAAATTTCCAACGGCATGCCCTATGATCTATCTTTCCAAAAGAAGAGAAGATCAAATTAAACATTGGCCTTTCAGGCGCGCATATTTGTTTGCTTATCAGCATGACCGATTTTACGATCCGTTGTCGTATCTAGGAACGATCACCAGCATCGGTCATGACCAGGAATATTTACCTAAGCAACGAGTAGCCACGATTCTCACGCTGGCTATCGAAGCTGCTTTCGTTTACACAAAGTAAACACCCAAGCAAATACTTTCGCCTGACGTTACCACCAACAGGATTAACATACCCTAAAACAATATGCACCAATGCATCAAATGGAACTTGACCGAAATATGTTAACTTTAAGCAAACTAGCAACGGTCATATTCCCATGTTTAGTTCGCTAAACCAAACGGATGCACATATTAGCGTTTGCCTGTGGGACTGTTTACACATTATCCCAAACCAATTCCTGCCTTCGGCAAGAGTTTTATTGACTCACGTCAATCAAGGAATCTATCCCTTGCGGATGGCGGCAGTATATTTTGCCCATACATGGAGCAGCAGATTTGACCTGCGACATGGGTTTTTCCTGTTTTTCTTTCTTCCCTTTCTTCTTACCTTCACCATTGGCTACCCTTGGGCGGGGAATCCACGAGGACCGCGTTTGATGGAGGTCGATGAACAGACATCGGTGAGTCAGATTTTATTCGCCCAAGAAATTGGATGTCTTCCACCACCTCGGTCGATTTGAGTTTACGAGAGTTAAGTTCGTTTGTCGTTCGTGGTCTAGTCTTTTACAGTTAATACATTTTCCAATGTAAAGTTGTGCGCGGAAATATTCCAGTTCCCAAAGTAAAGTCAGTTTTGGTGACAGTAAAACAAAAATAAATCGATGTACAAAGACAATATATACACTTACACCCACGTCGTTTAGTGTAGGAAATAATTTTATAAAATATACCCAAAAAAAAACCAGTGCATTTATAGAACAGTGTTATGCAAACTGATTAACCAAAGAAAATAAAGAACTAATGATTCAAACAACAACTCCTGACGTTTTATTTATTTTGTTCTTGGTGCGTGTGTTTTTGTAGACAATTTTGGTGAACCACTCATCGTTGGTGTCCGGTGATTTGTCATTTCGTCGGTGTGTTTTTGTGGAACTCGCATCCTTGCTGATGCCTACATAAAATACCACAACATCATCATCGGCACTACAACCGTGTTGGAGACGGATCAGCACACGACGGCCGACTAGCAACACACGACTGCCGACTGGCGCACTTTTTTTTTTTTTTTTTATAAAACGCTGTCTTTATTGACCATTAAAAGTTTAGTTACATAAGTTTACAGCTAACTTAATTAAGTTGTGACAAATTTACTTACAATGCCTAGAACATTTTTCCAAGTAATATTTAAATTGAGGTCTTACGTCTAAGGAGATCTATAAGATACAATTTATTAGTATGACTCCTGGAAAGGTCATGAAAACCAGGATGGATTGTCAATAAATATTCTTAAAACTACTTATCTCTACTTAAATCTAGCTTATATCTAAGGTAGTTAAATAAATTCACATATAGTCATTTAGAACAAATTTGACTAGTCTTAAGATTAAGTTGAGATTCCATACTTTACATACCCTAAGGAGGGAAGGGAGCGGCAGAGGGAGGTCTCTCCACCGACTGCTCGTTAAAGGAAAGAACCCGAGAAAAGGGTTGAATGTTTGAGTATTTGAAGTGGTTAAGATCGGTTACCCTGTTATGGTAGATGATTTCGTTCGCATCATTTACTAATCTTCCTGCGTAGAAGAGAGCCTTTAAATGGAGTGCATGAAGATAGGGATTTGATGCATTGTGGCTGGGGAGGCTAAGGGAATTGATGAGAGGGTTTGGATTGGCTGACAGGTTTTCAATGAATCTTATCGACAATTCCAGGAACCTTCTATCCAATCTCTCCAGGTCGACGGAGTGGTATAGCGTAAGGCTTCTGATATATTTGTGGGAGTCGCGCTGTCGACGTAGCCCTGTGATTAGTCTAAAACACTTCCTTTCGAAGATACGAAGTTTTTCCATTTGAGAGGGAGAGATATGGAACCAGATGGGACAAGCGTAAGTAAGCGTGGGCCTGATGATTTGTTTATAAAGTAGAAGTTTGACTTGTTGAGAGAGACCATCTGCCTTCCACATTACTTTCCGACAAAGGTTCAGCTGTATCCCCGCTTTGCGGATGACATTGTTTATGTGAGTCGTGAAAGAGAGATTATTTTCGAAAGTAATGCCCAAGTATTTTAGTGATTTAGATGGTTTTATGAGGGTGCGACTGGCGCACTGAGCATCGCACATTTTATACTCTGGGTCTCTTTGTTCCTGTGACAACATGCAAACGAGGGAAAGGGGACAAAACGGCGAATATAAGCAGCGGCAGTTGGGGAGTTGAGTCCAGCAACCGGCACTTGGACGAACTGTATCAGTATTACAGTCGGTGGAAAATTCGACTTAACCCATCCAAAGCAGTAGCTATAATTCTGAGTAGTAAACACTCCCAACCTACTTCTCGATATTCACAGAATATCCGAATACAAATAGGAGGTACTACGATTAGATGGACAGGATGAAATATCTTGGGGTCATCTATACCCCAAAAATGAATTTCATCAAACATGTGACCCACATTCTCCAAAGGGGCCTCGGTCGGTCTAAGCAACTGCACAACATCTTGAAGTGGAGCAACAAAGTTGACACCAAAGTTAAGCTTCTCTACTATAAGCAACTAATCCGATCTGGAATATCGTACGCCTTTCCCATATGGTCCTGCATATCTTCGGCTCAAATGGAAAGACTTCGGGTTTTCGAAAGGAAACTCCTCAGAAGATGCACCAATCATTCTAGAAGGCCTGACGGTCGCCATTACCCCAACTCTCACCAATACGAAGGCGCATCCATTACTCCTATCGACGAGTACTTGGTTCAATTAGCATACAAGTACCTCGAAAGCATTCAGAACAGCGAGAACCTACTTGTACGAGATTCTTGCATTCTTGACCCTTCTCTATCTCGATCTCTTCTGATCAAACCCCCACAATTTCTTCTTCAATACAAAACTGAAGAAAGCACCCTTCCCAAAAACATTCCCCTCTATAATAGAGGATTCCTGGATCCATTCCATAGGGTCTACCGTTAACAAACCACACACACACGGACGCACAGTACAAGACAGCACAAACATACACACACCGACCAAAGCGCAGATTATCAGACGCCAAAGACGTGATCTGCGTTTACTACCGCACCTGCCGGTCTTGTATGATTTCTTTCCCACCATCCCTCTATACAAGTAGTTAGAGAACACCTGGACTAATACTGTCCACACTATCCTTGGATACCCCCCCTTTTTTCTTTTCTTTTCAGATATCGCGAGACCGAGCCCAACATCCCCACGGATGTGGGTGATTCTGGTTATCGCAAGATGACCTGCGCCTGTTGTTTTCTTTAACCAAATGGGCGCCCAGGCAAACGTGCATTTGGTTTTATTGCCTGTTGTTTATTTTAACTTAATGGGGAAGGATCTTCTCCGTATGAAACCGATTGAAAGAAAAGATCAATAGCGCCCAGGCGAACGTGCATTTTGTTTTATTGCCTGTTGCTTGTTTTAACTTAGTTTTGTTAAAACGGAAACTGGCGCTGGTTGTTTTAATGGTTTTAGGTAACCATTTTTCTAAGGGATCATAAAATTGCAGGCGCGCATTTTTATGCTTTTCAGTGGTTTTGTTTGAAAGGCGGCATCTGGCCTGCACATTAGGCTCTTAGGGGTTTTTCGTGGTGAACCCCTGCTTCAATGATTATATTTCCACGTTTTTTTATGTGAGCAAATTGAACGTTTAGTTCAATTAGCATGGGATTTAATTGATTAGCGGAAATGTAACGTTTAGTTCGATTTGCTTGCTATCCATTTATGTGGAACCATTTGCTGTATGGGTTAATGTTTTTGTTTAGGTAGCGTCACATCCTTTAAGTGGATATTTTTGGCATGTATCACCGTTAGTGGTGGAGACTGGCTCCAAAGGGGTAAGTTTTATGGGATGGGTGGTTCTGGCGGTAACATCCCTATTAAATACACTAAGTAAGATACTTGAACGCAAGGTCTATCAAAATCTTCTCTCATTTGCCAATGGGCACGCTCTCATCCTTAACTCTCAGTTCGGATTCCGTAAACGACAATCCAAATGTCATGCTCTACTAAAACTTACACACGATGTTACAACCGGTCTCCAAAACCAAAGCCCTACCGTGTGCATATCTCTTGATATTTCAAAGGCGTTTGACTGCGTCTGGATCGCAGGGCTTCTGTATAAACTGCACTCCATATTTAGTCTAAACTCTCACACAACAAAGCCCTTAGCCTCTTATCTTTCTGACAGAAATTTCGTTGTGAGAATAAATTCTTCCATCTCAGAAGCTCGCAACATAACCGCGGGTGTTTCCCAAGGCTCAATTTTAGGGCCAATCTTATATCTGCTATATACCTCAGATATTCCTCAACCCGTGTCTCCTAATGTTGTAATGCTGAATTATGCTGATGATACATTAATTTACTCCAGCAGCAAATTTGTTAAGGCTGCAAGAAACTGCATTAACAACTTCCTCCCTAACCTATCAACATACTTTAATAAGTGAAAAATTCACCTTAATTCAAATAAAACGCAGTTCAACGGCAAAAACGAGCACTGTACAAACAACATTAGACGCTGCCACAACAAAATAAAAATTAAACTAAACAACACTCTGATAAAACCCTCCAAAACCCTAAAATATCTGGGAATAACTATTCCTTTTCCTCCCACATTAAAAATTCCCTTCACAAAGCCACAATTCAGCTTAATCTCTGTAGAAGAGTCATATGGAAACCCAATAGTCTCTCTCACAAAGTCAAACTGCTCATCTACAAACAAATTATCAGATCCACACTCACGTGCGCGAGCCCATTGTGATACCATATCATCATCATCATTATCGGCACTACAACCGGGAACCGGTCTTGGCCTTATTTAGCAAGTCCTGATGCTTATTAAAGTTTCCATAATGGTTTGTTTTTTCCGGGCAAGGCCATTAGTCTTGCGCCAGAGGCTACCCGACGGGGAATCGAACCCCGGTCTCCCGCGTGACAGGCGGGTATACTAACCACTATACTATCGGTGAACCTGTGGTACCATATCACTCCCTCCCAAATGGAGAAGTTGCGAGCATTCGAAAGAAAATGCCTTAGGTATGTCTCTGGATTACATCGTCGTCCTACCTCCTACAAGTACTATAGTAACGTCCAACTCTACAATACCGCTGGTACAGAACGCCTCGATAGACGATTCCTCGACCTGTCTATCAAATTTATCAAAAACCTACGAAATAATCCCAATCCCATCATAACCTCACTCTTAGCGAACCCTCTAGATATCAGCACCAACTACCCCAACTGTCTCCACACAAGAGTTATGTTCACCTCAGGCAGACTGGTAAACGATTCAAACGAGATCATATACCACAACACTGAACTTACCCCTAACCAGTTTAAATACTGTAACGTTCAACCACTTTCCAACATTCTATGTTTTTCCAACGAACAACCGGAAAGAAATACTCTACCTCTAACTCATAACTGACTTCACTCCACATCTTGCAATTAATTATAAAACTTTGTTTTGTTTATAGCTCATTTTATAATGATCAGACTAAATTAGGTTAAGTTATATTTATATTTAGGGTAAGGTTTATATTAAGTAAAGTAAAAATAAGAAATACCTGGTTTTCTGACCTTTTCCAGGAAAACGAAACACTACTAAATGTATAAACACACATCTATTCTGTATCTCTTAAAACATTGTTTGGAAAATGTATGTATTATGTTGCGGATTGGCAATTAAATGTGCTGGAATGTACTGGAGAAATCTAGTACATTCGCATGTATACCAGTTGCGCAGCAGCTGGCACCAACTGGCCATCTTTGTCACCACGATGATGTCATAGCGTCGCTTTTTGAATTGGCAGTTATGCCAATTAGTGAGTCTACAATCAGCATTCACCGAATAAACACCATCGGTCAATAATTGTCCTTCAACACGTCTATTAATAAAGCTGTCTTCTAGTTCACTTCTGCCTTTTGTTGTTCTGTCTCCTACGACAAAGTTTTATTGGTTTACACGCGGACTACGTAGAGTTATCAACAAACATTTTCTGGTCCTTCGAAACGGATCCAGTGCTTCATTGGATTTTCATCATCGCCGCCCAGTTCGCGGCACATCGACAACTGCCAGTCACCTCGACACAAATCAAGGACGACTGAAATTACTAGGGATAACGACTGTGAAACATCCCTTCTTAATGAGGACATCAACATTGATCTAAACAACACATTAGAACCGGTTGACGGTACCGACGAACCCGGTTTATTAACAGTGAAGAACGGAACAGTCGATGCAGCTATGGCCAAAAAGAATTACAAGAATATTGCAGTTGACTTCTCAGCGAAGTGTTCCACTCCCACAAGCCAAGTAAGTCAAATAAAAAGACGCTTAAACGCCAGTGCTATCCATGAGTTAGGGTTAAATTTAATATTTGATTCCGATGAATGCCAAAAGGCAAAAGACAAATTTGAATTTTCCGATGTAGTAGACGACAGCCGAGAGAGACCAGGTGCAGTGGTTGCTGGATTTAACGATAACAATGACAAAGGAGCTTTGGTAGACAACCCGTCCGATGAGTTGCTTAACAGTGCCGAAATTACTCCGATCTTGTTAGAGGGAATTGCATGTGATCTTATTTTACAAGCTAACGACTCAACTTCATGTCTTCTCGATAATAAGGAAAATGCTCCCCCAGACCACGAGGCGAAGTTCCTGGGCAGAGACAAAACGCTATATCCTTCATTCCATGCCAGCTATAGATCACCCCTTAAATATTTGTTTTCTGAATCACCTTTGTTAGGTGCATCGCTCAATGAGAATGAGGAGCCACTTGAACAAAGGAGTGCAGGGCAAGCGGCCGATCATGATCTTATATTAGAATCGCTGCCACCAGAAGAGGGCGGACGAGATCATTGCCACCTCCAAGGAATTGAAAGAACAAATCGCCGATCCGATCACCCCACAGTAAAGGGAGAAACCGATCTACCGAAGCCAAGCTCAGTACAGCAGCGAATGATGGCAAATACATCGAAAAGGCAACACAACGGTTCCCCGACGACATTCCTCTGTCGGCGGAACAACAAAGATCTCGACCGACGACATTCCTCGCTCGAAAGAGATCATACGTTTTCTCACTACACTATGCGCAACGGAGCCGACAATGGTAACGGCAGTGGTGGCGGCGGCGACGGCGACAACTTTGACAACGGTTCCCCGATGACATCCCTCAATCGGCGGAACACCAAAGAACTCGACCGACGACATTCCTCGGTCGGCAGAGATCAGACATCTGATCATCACCAACCTGAGTCGAGTACAAATGTAAGGACATGCATAAAAGAAGATGACAGCTCCAAGGATTCCTTAAGTCGTGGATCGGAGGACAGCGGCCGCAAGATGATCATTGCAAATCAAACGCTAGGTGATTTGTTGGAGAAAAATTCAATGAAAACCGCTGTTGATGCAAAACGAAAGCAGGATGACGAACTTTCTACAACGATAGTTCAAACCAACGTGTCTTTGACAGCTGCTCCAATACAACAAATGACCGAGATTGGGGATCGCATCGCCGCTCAGTTCGCGGCACAGGCCACCATCTCTGCCACTTTCCTCAACATACAGGAAAAGGGACAACCAAGTCCGACAGCAATCGAGGCAACCAAACATGCACTCCGCGCCGAATGGGAAGCCTTCTCCAAGCGGCACCACGACATCTTCGTCACGGCGACCCCGGACCATCTACAACACGCATACTTCGCGGAGGATTGTTTCGGCGAAACCGAAGAAATATACCTGGAGGAACAGACGAAGCTCCTCGAGGCTCAGTACGCGCTCAAGTCAGCCTCCCCAACCAGGGTCAACAGCACCAATCGCCTCCACCCCAGCGAGCTGCCCCAAGTGCAGCTGCCAACGGTCAACACTAAGCCAGCGGAAAAGGAACCGCACCCCAGAACAGTGAGTCAGCAGGCCGCCGACCAAAGTGCCGTCTGCCCAAAGCCCAACCTACCCAAGGTCCCGATGATCGACCCAGTGCCGAAGCCCTCACAGAAGACGATGCCGCGCACGCATTGTGGGGCACAACATGACATGGCCGTTCCCCGTGGGCTGCGAACTTACAACTCCGACCCAGAGGAACTGGCTACCTTCACACGGACTCCAGAGAAAGTAGTGGGCACAGCGCACTTAGGATCCGTGGCAGAACCAACGCCAATGCCTCCCACAAAACCGCCTTCGACTGTTCCAGCAACAGTAGCTAGCCCGATGACTAGCCAGCCCCGTGTCCCGATGCACGAAACATCGCCGGCACCCGTGAGGCAACAGGGCCCTTGCACATTCTGCAGGGCCGCACACACGATCTACGCTTGCGAGGGCTTTCGATCACTGACACCTGGCCGTCGGAAGTCCTTCGCACACAAAAGAAACCTGTGCACCAACTGCTTGGGTCGCCACCGCCTGCGCGACTGCCACTCCAACAAGACGTGCCGTCGATGCCAGCGGAGACATCACACCCTGCTGCATGTCCGGTCTACCGCCATCGACGGGACAACATCACCGTCGCAACGAGCCAAAGGATCCGCCCCCCGGATCGACCGCAGGAAGGGGTCTGCGCACATACAATCAGCACCCCTTCACAGCATTCCGCGTTGCTGCCAACAGCCAGAGTCATCGTGACGTCGGAAACCGAACAGAGGATTGAAGTCCGTGCTCTGCTGGACCCCTGCTCCAGTGGCACCGTCATTTCAACATCACTCGCCCGAAGGTTGCACCTCCGATGCCAAGCATCACCCGTCCCCACCTACAATGTTGGGGGCACTCGTGGCCTTGCCACCAGGACTCAGGCCGCCATCAGCATCACTCCTCGCCTCCACGGTTCGAGCCATTGGACACTAATGCCCTTCATCCTGTCAGGGCACTCAGTGTATACACCGCCATCACAATCAACGACAAGGGTCTCTCGTTCGTGGCGGATCTGGAACTTGCAGATCCGAACATCGCCTCTGCCGAGAAGGTGGACATCATCCTTGGGGCAGACATATACCCCAACATCATCCTCGAAGGCATAAGGAAGGACCAACGTTCCGGCCTCGTCGCGCAGGCCACTGAACTGGGATGGGTGCTAACAGGCTCAGCACCCACCACATCATCCAGCGCAAAGGTTACAAGGCCTGTCACCAGCTATCATATGGCCATTCCTCGTGGGTTGCGAATTTACAACTCCGACCCAGAGGAACTGGTCGACCTTCCGACTGACGGCCACGGCATCCATCAGAGAACCCAAAGGACGTCTCGCCGGCATCGGCCCCAGTGGCCACATACGAAGCCCATTCAACTACCAGCCACCGAGCACTTGCGCGACCCAACTACAAGACATACCCCCCGCCCGCTGAACCACTGCGGGGGCAAGGGGCAATCGAGGAACCAGGAGCTTACCCACTCGAACACTTCAAGGCATCCCACCACACCCGGGACACCACGTGGTCAAGCTCCTGCCCAGGTCCAAAGCTGCCCAGGCCAACCGCTACCACCTGTAGCCACCACAACAAGACGAGGAGCGCGCAATGCCCCGCTTGGCGGGCGGCGCTCCCCAGCAACCAGCGGTCTCTCGAACTCCAGCAAGAAAGCACGCCCCTCTGTGCATCCACAGAGGCTGCATTGCGACGACCCCGTTCGCTCCTTTTACTGTGCCGCGTCCGATTAAACAAAGTCAACTCGGGAATTGAAATCAAACATTGGTAAATAAAACATAATTTTTAATGTTGCCGTCGGTGGCAGTTCGGGGGGATTTTTAATCCTCACGTCCTCGCAGCTTCCCGTCGACCGCATACGAATCTGATCGTAACGAAGTTACTGCGGCGGGAGTGGTGTAGCGATTCTAACAGATACACACAATTCACAAGCAAAAATAGGGAAGAACACCGAACGAAAAAATCGAATAAGAAAAATACACCAGAACCGTATACCAAGCGATAAATAACAATAATTCACACCAGTGGAATATACTCGAGTTTGGAAATCAAATTCTAAACACGGTCAGTAGCCTGGTGTGTAACGCTTAGGTAAATTTTTTTTCGTGATTCGAGCTGTCATAGCGTCAGTTCGAATCACACGATCTTCTTCACTATTATTTCAAACGCAATAATTGGTGACTACGACGTGATCTGTACACACACGCAGCATACACTTCCCATAGTAAAGCAGAACTTCACACACGGTCACGACTTCCGCATAGAGCACAGCCTCCGACGTTTCCTCGTTTCTCTCGTTCGTCCGTCGTCCGCATACGAATCTGATCGTAACGAAGTTACTGCGGCGGGAGTGGTGTAGCGATTCTAACAGATACACACAATTCACAAGCAAAAATAGGGAAGAACACCGAACGAAAAAATCGAATAAGAAAAATACATCAGAACCGTATACCAAGCGATAAATAACAATAATTCACACCAGTGGAATATACTCGAGTTTGGAAATCAAATTCTAAACACGGTCAGTAGCCTGGTGTGTAACGCTTAAGTAAAATGTTTTCCGTGATTCGAGCTGTCATAGCGTCAGTTCGAATCACACGATCTTCTTCACTATTATTTCAAACGCTATACACCCCCAACGGTCGCATCCCGCCGGCCACTCACTCCAGACGGGCGCCAACGTGCGCAGTACATGGCACCACCACCAGTCTCGACATAGCTAGACCCATCACCAGTCATCACGTGGTCATTGGTCGTGGGTTGCGACCTTACAACTCTAACCCAGATCAACTGGCCGGTCCCGCGACCACAAAAGGCAACGGACATCAGCGATGGGAAAGAGGTTCCTGTCGCCATCGATCATACGGGCCATCCCAGACCCTCAAGCCTCCAGCGCTCCTCAGGGCGGGCGGCCCCCTCTCAACCGATCATCCACGTGAAAGTGGACAGTCGACCAAGACCAACCGCCACCAGCAGACCGCACACTCCCGGTCCCTAGCCACCGTCCCCTGGAACGAAATGATTCGCCAATGATTGGCGAAGGCGGGCGGAATGTTGCGGATTGGCAATTAAATGTGCTGGAATGTACTGGAGAAATCTAGTACATTCGCATGTATACCAGTTGCGCAGCAGCTGGCACCAACTGGCCACCATTGTCACCACGATGATGTCATAGCGTCGCTTTTTGAATTGGCAGTTATGCCAATTAGTGAGTCTACAATCAACATTCACCGAATAAACACCATCGGTCAATAATTGTCCTTCAACACGTCTATTAATAAGGCTGCCTTCTAGTTCACTTCTGCCTTTTGTTGTTCTGTCTCCTACGACAAAGTTTTATTGGTTTACACGCGGGCTACGTTGAGTTATCAACAAACAATTATTATAATAATAACATGTAAACAGTTGTTGCAAAATTAATTTTAAGTCACTATATCACTTAAATGTAAAAATTAAAATTATGGTTAATAAATACAGTTTAAAAAAAAAAAGGAGTTGAGTCGAGCGGAGTGAGTGACATCAGTCAAGTTGAGTCGCAATCAGTCGATTGTTCGAAACATTGTTGCGTACGTAAGCTAAATTAATAACTTCATTGAAACTGAACAAATGTGAAAATAATACACCAAACCGTGTGCTCATCACTATTCTTACGTAATTTTTAACGAAAACACCAGTGCGTTGTGCGAAAAGGAAGTCGTCAGCACTCATCACCAACAAGCTCAAAAAAAAAAACAAAAAAAAAATAGACAGGATTGATCACTTTCATACACAGGAACTATCTTATTTTATTTTATTTATTATTTATTTATTATAATTCAAATTAAAAGTATTTTACTTAATATAATTATAATTTAAATTGTATTCAATTTATCCTTTGCTTTTATTTAAACTTCATCCTATTCGCAATTTCAATCTCATTGAATTTTCTCCCCTTTCCTTTAAATTTCCAACATCGCACCTAGTGTTTTAAAAACTATAAAATTGACATTAATTTTTCACACTTTCTCAAACATTTCTACTTTCATTTACATGGCACATTTCTATTTTCCAGGTTTATGCTGAAATTTTGGTTTTCATTTAGGTTTCATTGGGCTTATCTTTTATATCCGTATTTCTTGTTCCTATCCACTTTTCTCCGTTTCCTGCACTCCTACTTGTTTCTATTTACCTACTTCTTCTCTGCTGTTTCTCGCTCTTTTTGATTTCCCGCGTCCATCACTTTTCTTCATTTATCCCTCGCATAAATGGACCCCTCTTCTCTTCAGAGCTTGGGGCATCAACCCCATCAGGATTTGATGACTCTTCTGGAGACATTGAGGACAGAACTCGCTGCCGCGGTAACATCACCCAAAGTCCCCAAAACTTCACCTCTCTACCTCTCTACACTGTTATAATTTTTATTATTAACAATTATTTTATATGTTTGTGTGTTGCTTACAAGACTTACCACTAATTGTTCTTGGCAATGTCCTGTGTATGGTGTTGTTCCTTGATGGAAAGCAGCTGCCCTATTTATTCCTGGTATATTCGTTGCACAATTAATTCGAATCTTCGATATATAGTTCCTTTCAGAGTTCCTTTCAGCACAAACGAAGCGAATCTTAACACGAAACGATTCCTTTCACCACAAACGAAGCGAATCTTAACACAAAACGAGCGAATAGTTTTACACAACGATTTTATTTAAATGGATTAAGTGATATTATTTTCACATTTCACAATTATTTTATCAAGATAAGATTTTCACTTCTTATAATTCAATTAAATATTGATAACTCCAAAACACACCCGTACTCGGCGACTGCTTAACGAACAAGAAGGACTATCTCGTGTCTTCACGGCACATATCCTTTTTCGTTCCGTTTCCCCGAATTATTTCTAGGAAGCGGCGGAATTGTCAATTGGCTAATAGGGGGCGACTATGGCTAATACAGAGAAGATGACTATTGCAATGTGAATGGGGTTTTAAATGGGGTTATTTAAATGATATTCTATTGTAAAGGGAATATTCTATTGTGAAGGGAATAGGAAATTAGTAATTTGGAGGCACGAGACGTTAATGACGAGAAGTTTATTTATCCAGGGGGGGGGGGGGGGGGGGGGGAATAATTAATTATATAACATTCCTCAGACGTTAATGGCGAGAAGTTAATGAGCCAAAGGGGGAGGGATAATTAATTCAACTTTAATTATATAACAACACTTATAATCGAACCCAGTTATAAATTTCTATAACCAGGTAGTAAATTTGCATAACCTACTTTATGCAAATTTACATAAACTACTTGGCAATAATCAAATTAAAATGTTGGCGGGAAAAATAAAGCCAAGGCGTCAGAAAACTGGAGAAAAGTTTACAGAAAAATAAAAACCCTTACCGAGAAGGGTCGCTAATAATTTTAATTCCGGTTTTGAAAAAAATAAAAACCCCTTACCAATTACGAACAGTCGCGAGTGCATAAACAGTTACAATAAGAACATAATAAATAAACAGGGGGGTCAAGAATCCCGCACCCCCTGCAACGGGAAAGCTGTAGCGTCAACCGAGAAGCGTTCCGACGGCAGTCATCAAGTAAGTCTACATAATCAGGATTATTCATTTTTTAATTTAAATATATATTTATTATCCTTTGATCATAATATACCTATTTAATTGTTGGAAGGATATACCTGACATACCATCACCCGTCAACGATCGAGTCGGTCTACATCAACGCCCAAGGCTGTTGGCATCACTGTCAACTAAGAAATCCACAACTTGTCGGAGACTAACTCGGGAAACAACTGACCAGAAGGAGCCTACTCTGAAAGTAATTTTATCAGGAGGCTCCCGTTAAAGAGGCTGTAAGGACACACACTTTACGCCGCCCTCATTTGGGCCCTCACCCCTTCAGCTGGGACAGACGTCCACACTACCAGCTAAGACCTGTTCTGCTGCGCCGTGCTTTCTCTATGATCGAGGGGAAGAGCGTAGCATGCGTAGTTGTTCTTATGAATGAAAATAATAACTTTCCAATTGATTGTGAAATAATTTTATTTTATTCTATTAACAGTGTTTAAATGTTTAGTTGCCTGCTTGGCGGTGCTATGTACAAAAATGACAATGATCGAATGATCATGGTCGACTGGCAAAATTGAAAAGCTACCTGAAAAAAAAAATGGGTAGCGAGAGGGCCGACTTTAGCGAGACAAGGACAGATGTGTGTGTGGGGGTACGAAGTCGCGACGCCGCACGGGGGAGAGTTCTACCTCGCCCCCACAAACTTTTCATTAACACTCCGATCTAGATTGTTCCACCGCAGCAACAAAAGTAAATTGACGACGAAACCAAACACTCCTTGAAGTATTCTTAAATCTAGTGTAACCAAAAACAAGGAATTCACATTTATTATATACATTCCTATATTTCTGTTTTCTGTTTTTCCCTTTTTTTTAATTCAATATTTCATATATTAAATAAACAATGTACCCCTATGACGCAAAAAAAAAACTATGGTAAACCCCTTCTGGGTACAACGCAATATACAACCCTTCCCAGTACGCACACGACTCCCTTCAATTCGCTCGACAATTTTTTTTTCTTCTCAACGCTACTCGACTCCACGCGACTTCACCCGACTACTCGACCTTCTTGGACTCCATTTCGACCACCATACAATGTCTCCACCTCTTCCCAAGATATTGGTGCATAATGCCATCACACACACCCGACTTCGCTAGACTCTCTTCCACTCCACCCAACTTCATTGCGACTCCTTTTAACTCCACTCGATTCTTTTCGTCATTTTTCACCCCTGCACCTCCACTCGACTTCACGCAACACCATACAACCTTTTCGACTCCGTCGACATCGCCCAACATTACGCGACCCTTTTTAGATTCCAGTTTTACAGTCTTCCCAAGATAGTGGCGCACAATGCCCATCATCCTCTCGACTCCATCCACCTTGCACAAACCGGCTCCGTATTTAACAACGGCTACTACGTGTAGCAACACTCAACAGGACGCCCGGTCTTGTTTTAAACCAACTTTTTCTGTCTCTTTTCTGAAGGTTGGCGCCCAGGCTCGCCAACCACAGCCCTCACCTACCGCATACAACCTTCTCGACTCTTCTTGACCCCTAATTACTTTTTCAGTCCCCGTTAAACATTGGCCCCCATGCTCGCCAAAGGCAGTTTCGACTCTGCCTGCCTCTGCCCGACACCCTTCTTCCACGGCCCCGGCTCCTCACTAAACCACGGCTACTGCACGTAGCAAATTTACCCAGTAGGACGCCCGACTGCCAGGCCGGCTCCTTACTACCCCCACCAGCTACCCCGAGTGGCAATCATGTAGTAGGACGCCCGGCCCCACCTCCTTATATAGACTTCAGGACCTCCCTCCTTAGGTTCCTGGACGTCTCCCATTCATCCCACCTACACGGTCGGAAAATCAAACTGATCCCACCGGCCTGAGAACCTATTTAAAACACCTTACACAGGTGTCTCTATCTAGCTCCATGCTGACCACCTCATGCAGGTACCCTAACCTTTAGCGGCAATTAAAGGCAATACACCCCCTCTACGCCACCTCACATTTACCAGGTGCATAATACTTCGAAGCGCGTATCTAGTAACTCTAGGGCGCTCTGGGGTTGGACACAATCAACCACCCACCAGGAGCCCCCTAAGCAAAGTCGCCGATCTTTTAACAAGCGCGATCGGCCGGCACCTCACCACAAGTTCCCGTTCAGTCGAGGTCGCAGCTTCCGCTACATCGACACCAATGTACCGGTCCTCCCTCGATCGGTAAAACGTGCAACTGAGGGCCCGTCCCCCTTTACCAGTCCCAGCGGCAAACAATTCGCAATACAAAGGTATGGACGAAAGCCACCGACTCTGGACTTGGTTTTCTTAAATTTATCCACTGATACGTCGTTGCACGATGTCAGTGAGTCACCAATAAGTCCCATCTCCGGGCGCTTCGCGCACAAATGCCAGCCAGCTCCTAATGGGATTATACCTATTAGATAGGTACAACCTGTTGGCAGGTACCGCCAACACCAGGTTAACACCTCCAGTGCCTTGTTTTCTGCATCTCCCCGCACACGCTACTTCGTGGCGGTGGGCGCGAGCAGATTTCCGATGGCTTCCGACCTATTCGGACGATAGGCCTGTTGGTCCATGCGACCCACAACAGGTCTATGGACCACGCCGCACACCTTTGCCATTGATGGCATCAAGCGGTAACATCTGCGTCCACCTTATTTATCGACAAAGGCTCATACTTTAACCTGGAACTGGTCACCACGGCCGTTCTCCCGATTTAACCACAGCGCCTCCCGAAGTACGCAGGGCCACCTTGTTCGCCAAGCGTCCAACCCTCCGCCCAGCATAGCACCATTCATTCGAGCACCCCCTCAGCCCCACCTCCTTTATTTCGTGACGTCACTGGGGGGTGGGGGGGGGGGGGGGTACTTGACGGCTCCGAAAATCCCACGGTACGCTTTCCTTAAAAACCCCCATAACACCCATCTTCCCATATAATTTCGCCAATGCAATCGCATTCGCCACACAAAACGCTGCACGCATTTAAGAGATCAAACCCATGATCTTAATTTCCCTGTTAAGAAAACTTACCTTCATGCATCTCTTCGCATACAATTTTCTGTAAGAATTCTTCATGTCCTTTTTAGGAATTCCATAACTCCCATTGTTTCCCGCCAATGCATTTGCATTTGCCTCAGAAAACATTTCTTTTTCCAAGGACATGTAATGCTTTCAAGCATTATCTGAAATTCCTAAAATTGTTCCTTAATGTGCATATGCACCATAAATACCAAACATTCGGCACCCTTTGTCTGAGTTAAAATACTATGTCGGTCAGCTTGTTTTTACCGCTGCAACACTAGCGATTCAATAGACAAACAATCATGCATTTCTTTCGTCGCCACCACGAATTGCTTGGCATACCTAAATGCAAGCGAGGGATGCGTTTCGGCAATTAACCCAAGATACGATATACAATTTCCATTGTATAAAGTATCGTATCTCATTAACACCTTTTCACTAACGTCCGTCATAGCGACGTTGCATAAACATGACCCCCATTACGGAGCGAACCATTTGGTCGCCTTTTTTCTTAAATTTCCCTTTTTAGCGAAATCATCTCCGCAGGAGATGATGATCGCCGAGTCCTTTTACATCCGCGGACCAGAATGGTCACGCTTCACTCCCGCTCTCCGCCGGCAGCGGAGAAGCGTAAATAATTACATTCCCGTACATATCCGGAGTCGCGAGTTTAACACCCCCGAGAGTATCAATACTTTTCTCGTGCTAAGTGCCATATTTATTCGCTTTTCACCGCAAAGGTACACTTTATGTTTAATAAGTTTTAGTCACTTCATTTAAAAACAAATAAATAGACAGATTAGTAATATTAAAACAGTGCATTTCATTTACCTTCCTTTCTGGTGTGTCTTGTGGCGGAGTTTTACTCCAGGTGTTGAGAACCATTGGTAAACAGTGAAGAGTTATGATGGAGGAGGAAGGGAACGGAGTACTCATGCAGGTACATACTTCCGCCCCACATGTCCTTCATCTTGTCTCTGACTTCTGGTCATCTTGCGATAACCAGAATCACCCACATCCGTGAGGATGTTGGGCTCGGTCTCGCGATATCTGAAAAGAAAAGAAAAAAAGGGGGGTATCCAAGGATAGTGTGGACAGTGTTAGTCCAGGTGTTCTCTAACTACTTTTATAGAGGGATGGTGGGAAAAAAAAATCATACCAGACCGGTAGGTCTTGGGTGCGGTAGTAAACGCAGATCACGTCTTTGGCGTCTAATGATCTGCGCTTTGGTTGGTGTGTGTGTGGTTTGTTAACAGTAGATCCTATGGAATGGATCCAGGAATCCTCTATTATAGAGGCGAATTTTGTTGGGACAGGTGCTTTCTTCAGTTTTGTACTGAAGAAGAAATTGTGGGGGTTTGATCCGAAGAGATCGAGAGAGAGAAGGGTCAAGAACGCAAGAGTCCCGTACAAGTGGGTTCTCGCTCTTCTGAATGCTTTCGAGGTACTTGTATGCTAATTGAAGCAAGTACTCGTCGATAGCGGTAATGGAGGCACCTTCGTATAGGTGAGAGTTGGGGTAATGACGACCGTCAGGCCTTCTAAAATGATTGGTGCATCTTCTGAGGAGTTTGGGTTTTTGGGGTATAGATGACCCCAAGATATTTCATCCTGTCCTGTGGTCTAATCGTAGTACCTCCTATTTGTATTCGGATATTCTGTGAATATCGAGAAGTAGGTTGGGAGTGTTTAGTACTCAGAACTATAGCTACTGCTTTAGATGGGTTAAGTCGAATTTTCCAAGCTGCCTGAAAACATCTTAGTTTTCCTTTTTATACCTGAACCCTAAAACACATGAAAGTTGGTTTGGCCAATCATATTCGAGCAGATGCCACTGTTGCTCGATATGGATTTTGCTGTTTTTTGTCGACTGCCTCTATAAGCCACACTCCGAAAGATCATCAAGGGTTTTTTCCATGCATTTCCTGGAGCCTGTTATGTCCCCGGGCGGTTGGGTATTAGAACACAATTTCCTTCGAAGTCTAGCTCGGTAGTTTTTCTAAGATTTTGATGCACTCCTCGAACTTTTTTCGGAAACTTAACAGAAAAACTCCTTTTCTTTTTTTTCTCTTTTCTTTTTTTTCTCTTTTCTTTTTTTTTTTTGGTTGTTACGCATAAGATAAAATAATTTTCTGCACGACCTATGCATTTTGATTCATTGTGCGTTTGTTCATCATTTTAATCTCCAAGCATAATTGTAAATCGACACCTACTCTCCCTCTCATGTCTCTCTTCTGACCGTATTGCCATTCCACAGTTCAATGGTAAAACTCTTGGGTGCGCGTTTCGTACAATGAAATACTGGATTTGATGAGTTAAATAGAATGGCTTTTGCAATGCAGGTACTGACTCCAAATTGATCTGTGTGCTTTATTTTCGAGGGAAACAACATTTAAAGTTCTGAAACTAAATCCTGCAAACAATTGGAAATAAAATGTGTAAATGTACCCTTTGTTCGCTAGTTTTTGCGTAAATTCGTTGGTAAGCTAAGTGCGACAGGACCCCATAAGAAATATGTTTGTCTTAATTATTTATTCCTAGTGTGCTAATAGTTAAAAATACGAGCTGGAAATACTAAAGACATTTCTAAATAATGAATCACCAACTAAAATTGAAGAATTTCTTCTTCAACTGTCTTCTTAAAATTACTGTTTGTCTGATTTAAGAGAATCTCATTTATATTCTTTTGTTTATGGTTAAAGTAAGGGAGTAAATATATTTCTGAGGCATTACGAAAATTATACATTCAAAATTGCGGAGAACTATAAAGTTCAGAAAAGGGGGCTGCCCCTTAATTTGATTTAATTGAAACTGGCGAAAAAATAAAATTTCATCTCCAAGAATGTTTCAAGTTGTGAATGCACAGGAATCTGGCTAAAGTCTCTCACTTTTGCATCGGAATATCTGAAAGTCAGAAAAATGGAAAATAACTGTCTAACTCGCAAAAACTTTCGAAAGATGATGAAAGGCCAAGCAACTTAAAAGATCGTATTATGAGCGCCTTTCTTATTTCATGCCGTTTCCTACCCCATTACAGGCGTTTGCTGTTTCTTTTTTTCTTCTGTGCCCTTATTTTATTGCTTCTTCAATGGAACAATAAACAAAGTTTTCACTGTCATCATTCATTTTCCAAGGAAGACATCCTTTGAAAATGTTGCAGACGAATAGATACGAATAAGTCAGAGGAGTACGAAAAGCACCCTTCGGAATCCACTGAACTATGAGTGTACATCCTGCTATAAACATAACAACACGAAGGACGAGCTTACTTGCTTTTATTTTGTTGACACATGGTAAAGTTTTAAATTGTCTTCCAGATGTGATTGTACATACACACGAATAAAGGATACACAAGCGCGGTCGGGCTTTTATGCAAGAACACGGAGACAAAGTTTCGTTGCTGTGGTTTGAGCTCCTTAAATAGTTTTGAAATTTACTTCTGCGGTTGTTCCTGTACAGCACGTGGATTCGGGCTTGGCAGCTCTATTCACCACCGTTTTGTCACAGTTTGCTTAAAGCATGTGAGGAAGTAAAAACCCCAATAAGGCCGATGGCTTCCGGTGGTGTGCATTTAAGCCCACTGTTACGGTGACATGTGGAACTAACTACTCTACTCACACCCCAATATATATAAGTGTACATATGCTTTATGCTCCTGGCTGATCGATACAAGTCACACAACCGGTCAATAGCAGGAACAAAGTACAAGTACTACATATCCATATAACCGCGATTTACTGCGATTTCAAACTTCATGTACTTCCCTTAAAGCTTTAAAACAAATTCGTGTTTCCTGCCTAACGAGTGCTAAGAGTAATATGAAACAGTGCCTGAAGATATTTGCGATAATTTTCATCAACACATAGCCATTTTGGTAGATTTATAAAGTACTTGGATCCACAGTGGTTTGCGATCCAAAGATTAAAGGCACACTGTATAAATTTGACATAAATACTTCGTATTGCATCGCTCAAAAGAAAATTGCTTAGCTTTAGATTTTAAAGCAACAATAAATCTTATTAATTCCAGCATGAGATCCTTTACGGTAGTGTGTTGCGCGCAATTTATTGTAATAGTATAATGTTGTTTTGTCAATACCCCAACAACCACACCTAATTAAAGGTGTCCTTAGACATGACAGGAGAAACTTTGGAAACTTGGAGTTCCGTGATTTATTTATTAATTTATTTAGCTTTCGAGCGTCTTAACTAAATCACAATAATCTTAACTTCTAACTCGAGCCTTACGTCTTGCTTTTACTGATAGCCTAAAAGTTGAGTACATGATAAAGCCAGCTACTCAGCGGTGTTATGGCATGTTGGCTTATGTTGAACAGTGATGGAGGGCTGTTTCTGGTGATATTTTGAAACGGTAGGGGTGGCATATTTTCGTTAATCCCAAGTATTTACATAATATTGGATGGTAATATAATATTACCTCGCGAGTAGGGCCTTATAATATACTCACAGCTCAGGCGCCTTGTCGTAGGAGGCGACTAAAGGCCGTGTGGTAGGTGGTGTCCCAACGACCTGGGACCCTGTGAAATACCACCTCATCAAGCTATAGGCTCAGTGAAATGGTCGAAATCCCTGATGATATAATTCATATATATAAAATAGGTATATAAAACGTGAAAAAGAAAAAAATGTATATATCTATATATACGAGGGTTGCCTCTTATGTTTCGGGATTTGGCAACCCTAGTGTTGCAATCCGGCAATTGACAGCTCTGTCGTAAAGTTGGACATTTTTGAGGTTATACGTGTGGGGAGGAGAAGTATTGTATATAAGTATATTCCCCATCACTTATACCGCTGCATACGAAAACACGAGCTCCAAGGATTAAGTCCTCGCACCGGACACCGCAGCAAAATGTTCACAGAAAATTGTCACCAAAGAATGAAGGAAAACGCACCGATGGTAGTCTCCGGAATAAAACGCACTGATTTGGTGTTGTTAATTTTTATTTAATTTTTACGAAGCACACGTGAAAAAAAAACACTCATTTTGTGGCTGGTGATCACCGCTATTGTTTTAATGTACTGTAAAACACGACACAAACGATTATTCTCCATTATCGCTCTCCTGTGCGCACCAGGGTAGCGATGGAGCCGCGACCCGCTCGGGTCGAAGGATGGAATTTGACTCCAGGGCGAAGGTTCGCGAGTTCTTCGCGTGTTACCAATGTGGGGAGGAGAAGTATTGTGCCGGACACGGGCACACGGTTCACTTCACTCCCCATCCTCACCGAAACAAAGTTCCACCGGTTAACAAATTGAAAAATTGTCACACACAAGAAGTAAAACTCCGCCACAAGACAGTTAAATGAAACGCTCGAGTTAGTTTATTATTTATTGAATTTGGTGATTACAGAAGACCGATTCTAAGTACACTCAATTACAGGCAACTGGTGAAGAATTACACTAATCGATTATAATTTAAAATTACCGTATTCGACTCCACTATAGCAACGACTCGGGGAATATTTTTAATTACGCTTCTCCGCCGCCAGCGGAGAGCGGGAGTGCTGCGCATGCGACCAGCGTGGTCGACGGATGGAATAAGACTCAGCGATCATCATCTCATGCAGAAATGATTTCGCTAAGGAAAAAAAAAGGAAGAGAGAGAAAAACTTTTCTCTTAAGGGTGTAACCGCTAAGAAAATGCGATCTTTTTGGTGCAGTGGTATATGTGCGCGATCGAACAGATTCAATGTAATTGCACGTGTTCGAAAGCAGTGGAACGACGAAACAGGCAGGCGGCAAGGACAATAGGGAAAAATGACCAAATGCGCCGTTGGTAATGCGGGTCATTGTTTACACGATGCCTCGTCGCTATTTTCGACGTTAGGAGAAAAAGGTGCTAAAAGCAAATTGGATGTTTATGGCATCTCTGGCTGCAGTAGAAACCGGGTTCATATTTGCATTAGGAAATGCTGGATAATTTGGTTTCAGCGTCTATTGGGCTAATTATATGCAGCTGCTTGGGTTGTTTGTTGATAAGACAAACAAAAAAGAGGTTGCCAGGCAATGTGTATGAAAAGGTATATGACGCGGCTGGGAAAATAGACGGCGCGATATTTATGGTCCCTGTCATGACGGTTACATTGAATGCAATCCGAATTATTTTGTTTACAGGAATTTGTCTAAGGAAATTTGACTGGCGACGTAGATGCCGAAATTGATTGGAAATTCCTGTTAAGTTAAAAAAGAAATCTTAAGGAGCAATGGTATGCGAAGAGAATGCATGAAAGTAAGTTTTCTTTACAGGGACTTAAAGATCATAGATTTGATCTCTTAAATGCGTGCAGCATTTTTAGGTACTAATACTGTTGCATTAGCAAACTAAAGGGAGTTGGGTAGTAGTTATGGGGGTTTTTCAGGTAAGTAGACCGTAGGGTTTGGCGGAACCGCTACAGCACCCCCCCCCCCCCCCCCCCCCCCCCCCCCCCGCCCCACCACCCCGCCACAGTGACGTAGTCACGAAAAATAGGTAGGGCTGTAGGGGTGCTCGAATGAATGGTGCTATGCTGGGCGGAGGGCTGAACACTTGACGAACAAGGTGGCCCTGCCCACTTTGGTAGGCGCTGTAATTAAATCGGGGGAACTGTCATGGTGACTAGTTCCAGGTATAGTATGGGCCTTTGTCGTTAATAAGGTGGACACAGATGTTACCGATTTATGCCATCAAGGGCAAGGGTGTGCGGCGTGGTCCATAGGCCTGTTATGGGTCTCGTGGACCAACAGGCTTATCGTCCGAATAGGTCGGAACCCATCGGAAATCCGCTCACATCCGCAGTGACGAAATGGCGTGTGCGAGGTGGAGGGGAACTTATCCCAGGGTAATTCCCATCTGCAGTGACAGGTTGGCGTGTGCGGAATGGAAAGGGACCAAGTCCAGAGCCGGTGTCTTTTGTCCATACTGTTGTATGGCGTATTGTTTGCCGCTGGGACTGGTAAAGGAGGGCGGGCCCTCAATTGCACGTTTTACCTATCGAGGGAGGACCGGTACATTGGTGTCAATGTAGCGGTAGCTGCGACCTCGATCGAATGGAAACTTGCTGTGAGGTGCCGGCCGTCACGCTTGTTAAAAAAAAATAGGGAATTTTGGTTAGGGGGCTCCTGGTGGGTGGTTGATTGTGTCCAACCCCAGGGCGCCCTAGGGTTATTAGATGTGCGCTCCGAAGTATTATGCACCTAGGTATTTGAGGCGGCGTAGAGGGGCGTGTATAGCCTTTAGTTGCCGCTAAAGGGGAACCATTGTGGCTAAAGATTGGGGAACCAGGTATAATGTCTCAGTCCGGCGGTATCGGTTTGATTTGCGGACCGATGTTGCTGAGACATTTGGGAGACGTTAAAGGATCAAAGGACGAAGGTCCTGAAGTTTAAATAAAGAGGCAAAGCCAGGTGTCCTGCCGGGTGCTACTACGCGTAGTAGCTGTGTTAACGGGGAGAGCTGGCTTGCGGAAATCGGGTGGAAAGTCAAGGAGGGTTGCATGAAGGCTGTGGTTGGCGGGTATAAGCGCCAATATTCAGAAAAGAGACAGAAAAGGGTGAGGGTGTTTCACGCGAGACAAAACCGGACGTCCTATAAATTATATACTACACGTCGTAGCTGTTGTTACTTAAGGGGGCGGTTTGCAGAAAATGGGTGTTGGTAATGGCGGACGTGTGCGCCAATATGTTGAGAAGGCTTCGGGATTGAATAAACCCGAGCGAAGTCGAAAAGGGTGAAAAGAAGTCGGGTGTGAGGTGGGTCGCGTAATGTCGAGTCGAAAGGTTTGAATGTGTCACGGGGAGTCAAGTGGAGTTGAGTGTGGGTGGCGTGTAGCCGAAAAACGTCGAGATGGAGGAGTCGTGGTGAAGTCAAAAAAAAGTGAAATGGAGTCGAATAGTCGTATGTGTGAGCGCGGAGTCGTGCGGGGCATTACGGTTGTACAAGGTTGTGCGTAATTCAATACCCAGAAGGGGCTTACAAAATTTTTTAATATTTATTAGAAGCGTTTTTCTTATTTACTGACATTTGCAAACTTACTGAGAATACAATAAAATGAAATATAAAGTTATAATAATAAAAACTGACATCAAATACTATTAAATTTGGAAGCGTTAACGTTAATGAAGTCAAGGTAGGCAGCGTTCAAGTAAAAGTAGTCATACTGTTTGCTTGAAGAGCTGTTTTGAGTGAATATCTGTGCCTTAGTTAATTTCTATTGTCTGTTTTTGTCAGCTTTAATTAATTGCATCTATAATTTGTTAACATATAGCGGTTGTGATAAAATGGAAGAAAATAGCTGAGGAACTGTTACGAATTTTGCAGTATTCGATTAAAATGAATTAATTGTAGTTACATTAAATTCTTGACTTGATATTTAAATGTCTTAGCTTAGGATATTGATTTCTTTAATTTATAGAAGAACTATTTCTTTCTTTTATTTTTTAAACAATATAATGGTGCTTTCCTATGAATATATATATATAATAAGTTAATATCGATATATATATATATCGATTTTAACTTCTAGTTTTACATGTGGTTTTCAGATGTGGTGATTGTCGTTACCTGTTTAATTATAATTAAGGATATCTGGTGTGTTTACCATATTACAAATGAGTGTATGTGAAAGGCTATTTTTATTATTTTTGGTTTTAACGTGAGTACGATTTTGGATTCTAACGAGAGTTTTTTATGCATTTTTCTTGAATGTCGATATTACATAGCGAAGGTCTATATGGTAAACAATATTTTAAAAGTGTTATATATTTTTGTATTTTTTTGTTGGAAAATTGAAGAGAAACCCGTAAATAAAGGGACCTTTTTTTGAATCGTTGAACATTCATGTTTTCTCATTTAATTATTTTTGGTAAATAGAAAATAAATGTGTGACATTACATCTATTCGTATTACGTTTAATTGTACACACGGGGAGATGCCAAAAAAAATGTTGAATTTATTTATTTATTTATTTCGGTTAAACTATTATGGGTTTTACATTTCGGTTTGTAAATTTCAAAAGAAAATAAAAGAAACGCATTCATACAAATGAACATATTTCCGGACATACGTCCATTCATATAAATATCGATATCTTTTATAGCCTTTAATAGTCAAGCCAATTATACTCTTTTCCTAGCCTGGCAGGACAACTGTTTCGAACCAGTTGTCTACCTTTACCATGAAAATCGTTTAATTAGAACTGTGTGTGGTAATTTGCACTTCAAACCGTTAATTAATTTCTGCATAAAAAAACAAGCTAATTAATTACTTCTGGTGATTTTTTGTATTTGATATAACCCACTAATCAATTTTTAAAAGTATTATTGGAAATTTTAAATTTTAAAGTATTTTGCCTTTTTTTGACCTAGTTTCACAAACTAAATGGGTTTAACACAGATACAGCTGTATGACTAAGAAATCATTTGTATTGGACCGAATAGTATAAAGGAAAATAAAGGAATTTAATATTAATATGTCATACATAAAACTGTAAAGGATTTTAAGCGGTGTTTGTTAAGGATAATCGCAGCCAGTCGAGTTGTTCACATGTCTTCAGTTTCTGCATCATAAATTGTGAAATGCCTGCCATTCTTAAC
Source organism: Microdon myrmicae (assembly GCA_963931805.1). Classification (NCBI taxonomy): domain Eukaryota; kingdom Metazoa; phylum Arthropoda; class Insecta; order Diptera; family Syrphidae; genus Microdon; species Microdon myrmicae. The sequence goes on from OZ007496.1 coordinate 75,788,235, forward strand.
ATCATCTCGGAATACGCAACACACATAAACAACAAAGATAGACAATTCCAAGAGCCATGGACCAACAGGATACTAGTTCTCGTTTTTTTCGATGACTTAGAAACACTTCCTCGGAATGCCACATTTTTGCTCGCTTTCTCGTGGTGGAGCAGGTGTTGAAATTTTATTTTCGGCTATCGGTTAATTTCCGTATTTCATCGGTAGTACACTGATCCTTCTGATACTGCGATCGTTTAAGTGCACCATACATGCCTCGGTAGTCCATGATCGCGATCTCATTCTGCTTCTGAGATTACCTGCATTCTGGGAGCATTGAATGATGAGTTGCTCATGCCATGGTTGCTTGGTAGTGTTGCGTGACTCCCTGTTCAGAAAAAAAGGAATAGAGAATATGGAACTTACCAAATCCTGGCCGTTGCTGTTGAGGCGAGTGCTGCTCCCGGCCAGGTGATGTTGGTAAAGCCTTGGCTGTTTGGTGTTGCTGCTAGTCTGGTGATGTGTTGGGGTAACTGGTGCTGGTGCGTCGCTTGGTGATCCTGTCGTTGGGGCGATGTTTGCCCATTCATTGATTTTTGCCAATTGCCGCCACAATTGCTCACCGATTGTCACTGATACAGTCCCAGCACCGAATAGTCACTGTTCACAACTCTCACCGTCTGTTTTTGCAACACTGGTCTCTGCTCGTGCCGGTCTTTTCATCATCATCGGCACTACAACCGGGAGCCGGTCTTGGCCTTATTTAGAAAGTCCTGAGGCTTGTTAAATTTTCCATAATGATTTGTTTTTTCCGGGCAAGGTCATTAGTCTTGCGCCAGAGGCTCCCCGACGGGGACTCGAACCCCGGTCTCCCGCGTGACAGGCGGGTGTACTAACCACTATACTATCGAGGAACGTACCGGTCTTTTAGTTTTTTTTTATTTGACTCCAGGGCGAAGGTTCGCGAGTTCTTCGCGTGTCACCAATGTGGGGAGGCGAAGTATTGTGCCAGACACGGGCACATGGTTCACTTCACTCCCCATCCTCACCGAAATAAAGTTCCACCGGTTAACAAATTGAAAAATTGTCACATACAAGAAGTAAAACTCCGCCACAAGACAGTTAAATGAAACGCTCGAGTTATTTTATTATTTATTGAATTTGGTGATTACAGAAGACCGATTCTAAATACACTCAATTACAGGCAACTGGTGAAGAATTACACTAATCGATTATAATTTAAAATTACCGTATTCGACTCCACTATAGCAACGACTCGTGGAATATTTTTAATTACGCTTCTCCGCCGCCAGCGGAGAGCGGGAGTGGTGCGCATGCGACCAGCGTGGTCGACGGATGGAATAAGACTCAGCGATCGTCATCTCATGCAGAGATGATTTCGCTAAGGAAAAAAAACGAAGAGAGAGAAAAACTTTTCTCTTAAGGGTGTAACCGCTAAGAAAATGCGATCTTTTTGGTGCAGTGGTATATGTGCGCGATCGAACAGATTCAATGTAATTGCACGTGTTCGAAAGCAGTGGAAAGACGAAACAGGCAGGCGGCAAGGACAATAGGGAAAAATGACCAAATGCGCCGTTGGTAATGCGGGTCATTGTTTACACGATGCCTCGTCGCTATTTTCGACGTTAGGAGAAAAAGGTGCTAAAAGCAAATTGGATGTTTATGGCATCTCTGGCTGCAGTAGAAACCGGGTTCATATTTGCATTAGGAAATGCTGGATAATTTGGTTTCAGCGTCTATTGGGCTAATTATATGCAGCTGCTTGGGTTGTTTGTTGATAAGACAAACAAAAAAGAGGTTGCCAGGCAATGTGTATGAAAAGGTATATGACGCGGCTGGGAAAATAGACGGCGCGATATTTATGGTCCCTGTCATGACGGTTACATTGAATGCAATCCGAATTATTTTGTTTACAGGAATTTGTCTAAGGAAATTTGACTGGCGACGTAGATGCCGAAATTGGTTGGAAATTCCTGTTAAGTTAAAAAAGAAATCTTAAGGAGCAATGGTATGCGAAGAGAATGCATGAAAGTAAGTTTTCTTTACGGGGACTTAAAGATCATAGATTTGATCTCTTAAATGCGTGCAGCATTTTTAGGTACTAATACTGTTGCATTAGCAAACTAAAGGGAGTTGGGTAGTAGTTATGGGGGTTTTTCAGGTAACTAGACCGTAGGGTTTGGCGGAACCGCTACATACGCACTCAGAACGTTTTGACATACGAGCGCTATTTGTGTTGTTTACAGTAACTTAAAAGATTCATCTCGGCCCAAAAATGGAATTAAATCGTCAACATTTTCGTGCGATTATTTTTTACAACTTTCGGCGTGGATTAACTCAGCAACAGTGCATGGATGAACTTAATTCAATTTTTGGCGATGAAGCTCCATCGAGGACCAGTGTTTATCGATGGTATGGTGAATTCAATCGTGGTCGTAGTTCACTCCAAGATGAATTTCGTGAAGGTCGTCCAAAATCAGTTGTTGTTCCGAAAACCATTGATGCTGTGCGCGAACTGATATTGGAAGATCGTCATGTGGCCTATCGTGAGATTGAGACAACCTTAGGCGTTAGTGGGACCAGCATACATTCAATATTGCATAAACATTTGACTGTCAAAAAAATTTGTTCGCGTTGGATCCCACACAATTTGTCAATCGCCCAAAAAAAGGCTCGTGTCAATGGGTCGAAAGAAATGCTCAAAAAATACGGTCGCGGTGCTTCGAAACACGTCTATGACATCGTAACAGGTGATGAATCGTGGATTTACGCGTATGAGCCCGAAAGTAAACAGCAGTCGACTGTCTGGGTGTTTCAAGATGAGCCAAATCCAACAAAAGTTGTTCGCGCGAGTTATCTTCTCACAACAATTATAGACGGCGTTGTCTTCAATTTAAAATCTCGATGTTATTTTCTATAAATAGGCAGCCTTCTGCCGACTATCGCCAGAAGTACTTGAGTCGCCTGGCGATAACATCATTTTCAACTCGTTATATTAAAGGAAGAAGAATATTTTTAATAATAAGATAACTTGTTTTATTACACCAAAAAATAAAGAAGGTAAATTAACTGGCGATCCTGCAGTGATCAAACCGTTAAATCACAGGACCAAACTATCTTTTAACTCGTAATGCCACACTATATGCTGGTGGAGTTAAAAGACAATTATAATACACAACTTGTAATTCTTCACTATACTATACTACTGCAGTAAACATAATAAAGAACAAATTAGATCATTCAGTACGAACGCTATTAGCAAGTTCAAGTATATCCGGAGAATATGAATCCACGATAAGATTTTTAGATTCAACATATTGTGAACAAAAAACCCTAAGAGAACTCAGACGTGAACTAAACAACGAAATACAAGGACATAATTCGTTAGAAAATTATTATCAAAATTTGGTAACTAAAACGAATGTCATACGAGCTAAAATTATGACAGAATACGAGGGATCCCCCCAATTATTGAGAGATGTAAAATCAGTAGAAATCTTTATTACAAATCTCAATAATAATTTGATCAAACAAACAATATTTAAATCTAAAATGCACACTCTGGCAGAAGCCTATGCCGAAGCCAGGAGTGCACAAAGGATCATGAAGATTCGGACGCCATCCAATACACAGAATTCCATTCCTAACAACTGCCATCAAAATCAAGATCAATATTTACCACACAATCAAAATTTTAATAGAAACCAAAATAACAGGTTTAATAACTACCACCAAAATGAAAACCAATCATCACAAAACAGACATCAAAATAGCCCATTGGATAATAACAATAACAATTACCGTTTTAATACATACCAAAACAATCGCTGGAATAACAATCGAAATAATCCTAGAGAAATCTACCGACAACAAGATAGAAGTTTAAATAATAATAATATAGAACAAGCAACTCAAGAAACAAGTAATATTGAGCAACCAATAAATGAAGGAACAACAAAGGATTTTTTAGGACAGCAGACGGGACAAATAAAACCTACACCATATTGATTGATACAGGAGCTTCCCATAATTACGTAAAATCAACAATAGACTTAAGCACGAGAATCCCTACAAACCAATTTACAATAGAAACAATGCATGGGAAATCCATCATCATCATCGGCACTACAACCGGGATCCGGTCTTGGCCTTATTTAGCAAGTCTCGAGGCTTGTTAAATTTTCCATAATAATTTATTTTTACGGGCAAGGTTATTAACGTTGCGCCAATGGGAAATCCATGATATACTCTAAAAGAGATATGTATATGTATGGTACTGAATTAGAATTCTTCGAACTTCCTGTTCTAAAAAAATACGATATAATCATAGGAATGGATGGCTTAAAAAGATTAAACGCTGTTATAGACATAGCAAATAATAAGGTTACATTCAAAAAGGAGAAATCAGAATTAAATTTAATAAAAAAAAAATTATATGACCCAAATAGAGCAACTATTGGAATATAATAAAATTATATATTCTACGCTACCATATACAACAAATATAGAAGCAACAATCCGGACAAAAACCGAAGACCCTATATACGGAAAAGTATATCCAATTAAAATTACGGATAGAGAATTTGTTACACAAGAGATAGAAAGATTACTAGAAAATAATATCATTAGACCTTCTCACTCACCATACTGCTCACCAGCGTTGGTGGTACCAAAAAAGGGCATTGATGAGAACGATAAACCAAAAAAGAGATTAGTCATAGACTATAGAAAACTCAATGAAGTCACAATAAATGATAGATATCCCCTACCCGATATAGCCAATACAATTCAGAATTTGGGAGAAGCCAGGATTTTCTCCACAATCGACTTAGAATCAGGCTTTCATCAGATAATGATCCGGGAGGAAGATAAACAAAAAACTGCATTTGTTGCAAACGGTGCTCTATACGAATACAATAGAATGCCGTTTGGATTAAAAAATGCCCCATCTATTTTTCAGCGTTGTGTAAATAGCATACTCAGAAACTTCATAGCAAAGTTCGCCTATGTCTACATCGACGATATCATTGTTTTTTCAAAAAATAAAGAGGAACATCAAGAGCATTTGAATATAATAATACAAACACTTACAAATGCCAAATTAACTATCTCTCAAGAAAAAAGTAAATTCTTTCAACATAATGTAAAATATTTAGGACACATCATCTCTCATAAGAAGATAAAAACAGATCCCGAAAAGATAGATGTCATAAAGAATTACAGACCTCCGGAAAATCTTAAGCAACTACGAGCGTTCCTTGGACTAGCAGGTTACTACAGACGTTTTATAGAGAATTATGCACGAATAGCCAAACCGCTCACAGACTTATTACAGACAGAAGAACCCATTTCTAAAAATAAAAGCATAAAATACAAAATTGAGATTAACAAAGAAGCACTGAACGCCTTTAATAAATTAAAAAAAGCACTACAAACTAATATTGAATTAAATGAAATTAATTATGATGAACCCTTAGACTTGACTACCGACGCATCTAATTATGCTATAGGAGCGGTACTCTTGCAGAAGAACAAACCAATCACATTTGTCTCAAGAACTTTGTCGAAAACAGAAATAAATTATGCCACCAATGAAAAAGAAAAATTAAGAATGTATATTCAAGGTATATCCAATCTAACGATCTACACGGATCATCAATCCCTCACATATGCCATGTCGGAAAAAAATCCAAATTCAAAAATTCGTCGATGGATGAATATCATTGAAGAGTACGGAGCTAAAATAAAATACAAACCCGGAAAAGAAAACGTAGTAGCGGATGCTCTAAGTCGTCAAACTCTAAATCATATTTCATCATTAATCACTTTTATAGATAAACCTATAAACTACTTTAGAAACCAAATTTTGATTAAAATGGGACAACAGAATAATTGTGAATCGAAACAAATATTCCTAAATTACTATCGTCACGAAATTACTATTATAAATGAAAATCAATTAATGGAACAATTAAATAAAGCTATTTCACCAAACAAAACCAATTGCATCCACTGTCCAAATGAATTATTAAATAAATTACTACAACAATTTATAGATCACATCGATCTAACCAAATGCACATTTTCTACCAAAAGATTAGAAAACGAAATTTACACAGAAGAACTGATTTTGGAAACACACAACAGAACTCATAGAAATTTTAAAAATAATGCAAAAGAAATTTCATTAAAGTATTTTTGGCCAAATTTAATCAAACAGTGTAAGAAATTAGTTATAAACTGCAAAAACTGCCTAGAAAATAAATATAACAGAATACCGCAGAAACACTTACTAGTTCCCACACCCATACCAAAGATGCCCGGAGAAAATATACAAATGGACACATTCCAAATTGAAAAGCACAAATTCATATCAACACTAGATACTTTTAGTAAATATTTATATCTTCGATTTATTCCCGACGAATTAAATACAGATTTTATCGTGAATGAGATACTTACTCAAATCTTTCCAAGAGTTAAAACAGTAATGACGGATAACGCATCATTTTTTCGAGGAAAACGAATAAAACTAGGAGAAGGGGTGTGACCCACGTTCTTGCACCTCCACAACACTCTACATCAAATTCTAACATCGAGAGAGCCCATTCCACGTTATTAGAAATAATTCGCTTATTAAAATCAGACAATAATACTAATTCCATTGATATAATATATGATGCCGTTTTACAATACAATAATACTATCCATTCGGTTACAGAACAAAAACCTATCGAGCTATTTTTCCAGATTGGCGACAAAAAAATAAAGGAAGTGGAAAGCTATATAAAAACAGCCCAAGAGAGGACATTGAAAAATCATAATAAAAATAGAATCGAAAAGAATTATTCGCCCGGAGACATTATATATATATAAAACAAAACAGAAGAGGGAAAGAAACCTCTAGATTCAAACAAGGTACCGTCACGAAGGATTGCGGTAGCACCGTCACTATAGAGAATGGAACTAAGATCCATAAGGATCGCATTAAGAAAAATCCTGAAAGCTGAAATAAATTACGAAAGTCTTTCACAAAAAAAAAAAAAAAAAAATGTTTACTTATGCACTCCTCAATGTCTTACTCTTCGCTGTTGATTTCTTCTTAGCTAGGTACGGAATTCTAAGATAACAAGCATACAAAAACGTGAAGGAACAAAGGGCTTGAACCATTCCGAATCAAATTACCAAAGAAAACGAGGACGTTTTCATCCGAGAAGGGAGAAAGTTAGCTTCTCACAACAATTATATGACCGCCCTCTGTGGTCACTTACTATCATTATATCAGTGCACTGCCCTCTGCAGTATAAAAATATTACTAAGATAAAATAACATATGAACGCTGGCCTAAGCATCTTTTGAACAAATCTCTTATAGACGGCGCTGTCTTCAATTTAAAATCTCGATGTTATTTTCTATAAATAGGCAGCCTTCTGCCGACTATCGCCAGAAGTACTTGAGTCGCCTGGCGATAACATCATTTTCAACTCGTTATATTAAATGAAGAAGAATATTTTTATAAATAAGATAACTCGTTTTATTACACCAAAAAATAAAGAAGAATTAACTGGCGATCCTGCAGTGATCAAACCGTTGAATCACAGGACCAAACTATATTTTAACTCGTAATCCCACACTATATGCTGGTGGAGTTAAGAGACAATTATAATACACAACTTGTAATTCTTCACCATTAGCAAGTGAAGTTGTGTATTAAATGTTTTTAAGTTGTCAGGCTTAGTTTTTTTCAATAAAAAATTAAATATATGAAATTGAGGCCGGGCGGAAGCACAGACCGTAAACACAATTACATTACAGACGTTCCAGGTAGATCAACTGTCGCAGCAGATCCAAGATCGGAGAACATCAGTAAGCAGCCAACTACAGATACGCATCATAACCAACATAATTAAAATAGGTAAAACAGAGTAGTGCTAAATCTTAGAAAGTGAGAAAAAATTTGGGAAAATGGAAAATCAGATAAATATTAAGAACAAAGAAATCTTAGATAAAGATTCAAGGATTAGGGAACTAGAACTAGCCCTTGAACAAATACGTAAAGACGCAAAAGCAGGACCTTCAAAAGACGCAATTGAATTGGCGGAAGTAATGAGAAAAATGGCTGAATTAGAAGCAAAATTGGAGACCCCAAGACTTAGTGCAACCTTAAACGGACTAGACAACGCACAAATAACATCGTCTAGAGTAAATCTTGACACATTTAAAACCTTACCCACATTTGATGGAGATAAAACTAAATATCTTGCATGGCGATATTCAGTAGAAAATGCTATGCAAGAAATATCCGATTTAATAGAATTACCAGACTATACTACTGCAGTAAACATAATAAAGAACAAATTAGATCATTCAGTACGAACGCTATTAGCAAGTTCAAGTATATCCGGAGAATATGAATCCGCGATAAGATTTTTAGATTCAACATATTGTGAACAAAAAACCCTAAGAGAACTCAGACGTAAACTAAACAACGAAATACAAGGACATAATTCGTTAGAAAATTATTATCAAAATTTGGTAACTAAAACGAATGTCATACGAGCTAAAATGATGACAGAATACGAGGGATCCCCCCAATTATTGAGAGATGTAAATGAAGACTCAGTAGAAATCTTTATTACAAATCTCAATAATAATTTGATCAAACAAACAATATTTAAATCTAAAATGCACACTCTGGCAGAAGCCTATGCCGAAGCCAGGAGTGCACAAAGGATCATGAAGATTCGGACGCCATCCAATACACAGAATTCCATTCCTAACAACTGCCATCAAAATCAAGATCAATATTTACCACACAATCAAAATTTTAATAGAAACCAAAATAACAGGTTTAATAACTACCACCAAAATGAAAACCAATCATCACAAAACAGACATCAAAATAGCCCATTGGATAATAACAATAACAATTACCGTTTTAATACATACCAAAACAATCGCTGGAATAACAATCGAAATAATCCTAGAGAAATCTACCGACAACAAGATAGAAGTTTAAATAATAATAATATAGAACAAGCAACTCAAGAAACAAGTAATATTGAGCAACCAATAAATGAAGGAACAACAAAGGATTTTTTAGGACAGCAGACGGGACGCTCTTAATTCAGGAAATTTGCCGTAGGACAAATAAAACCTACACCATACTGATTGATACAGGAGCTTCCCATAATTACGTAAAATCAAAAATGGACTTAAGCACGAGAATCCCTACAAACCAATTTACAATAGAAACAATGCATGGGAAATCCATCATCATCATCGGCACTACAACCGGGATCCGGTCTTGGCCTTATTTAGCAAGTCTCGAGGCTTGTTGCTTCATCGTATTGCATGTTTGAACAAGTCGCTGACAAGTAAGTAACTCGTCACAAAAAATTGCTTCTGTTTAGCATGTACTACCATTTTATTATAATTAATTTTATAATAATATATTGATGGGAGAAAGTCGATAAAATAAATTCAATTTTAGAAATGCTTAGCGGGCCGCGTTTTGCTCATCCCTGGTCTAGAGTTTCTATTCGTATGTTAATTTGTATACAATTGTTTGTGTTAATTTTCGCTTTTAGTTTGCTTCTTTTTAGTAATTTGTTGTATTTATTAGTTCTTTCTATGGTAATACAAATATACTTGATACATTTTCCATTTCTTTAAACATGTACTCAAAATTATGTCTAGATTTACTTTCATTTTACTTTGTAATTATTTGTTTAATGTGGTTTTAAAATCATTTAAAGCTTACTTTTGTGTTAGAGTCCTTAATGTCAGTGTGTATATGTTTAGATATGAATATTGGATAAAAAAAATAAAAAAAAACAAGACATGTTCACATATTACTATTGTATCCTCTTGAGGATTTAAAAGAAAATTATAATGAACGGAATTAGGTTTTTAAAAGTTAATATAAGGAAAGATCAAAATGTTGTCATTTTCCTCTATGCGTTTGCTTTTTAATTAGATATTGGTCTTAAGTTCATATATATATATAAATATATATATATATATATATATATATATATATTTCGGGATTAGAGAACAAAAACAAATATTGATCATCGAAAATCACTTTTTTGTTTTTCAAAATATTCCCCATGAAGATCTATACACTTTTGCATGCGTTTGAACCAATTGTCGAAGCACTTTTGCCACTCTGATTGAGGTATCTCCAACACATGCATTCTGAATGCAGCAACCGCTTCTTCAGGTGTCGAAAAACGTTGACCTCTCAGTTTGTTTTTTACGTACGGGAATAAAAAGAAGTTGTGGCGAACGTACAAATTCCCCACAGGAAAAAGTCCAGACCAACTTGAGGTAACGCACCTACCTGGACAACATCACGTCCACAGACGCCATCCCAAGCCCAGCGGGGGCCGCCAGTAACCCAACGTTGAGTCGACACCAGAAGGCAAGGAACTTAACGTCCCCAAAGCCTCTAATACCGAGCTAAACGCTCCAAACCTACGACCTGAAACAAGGAGAAACATTCATGCATCCTTCGACGTGTGCAATCGCAAGCGAAGTGAATGCCAGCACCTCAAGTCGGCAACCCTGAACATCTGCACGAGATGCAGGGATTTACAATTAAAACAATTAACCGACCAACGGACGCGGTGCGGTTGATCTAAACATCAGATCACCCAAATGTTCACCGCGAACAAAGGAGCGCATTCCTTAGCCTCGTAAAAACCCAGATGGCGCGAAAAACCAAGCACCACGTAACTCCAAACAATACCTTGTTTGGAGTTTTACGAAGGCCAGCTGCAATAAATAAATACGGCACAGCATTGCGCCGTTGCCACTGTCCGCCAAGCAGAAATGCATCAGCGGAATGTTTGTTTTTCACACCATGTGAAAAATTCTCTTGGATCTCAAATCCAATAGATACCAGCGGACTAGACGTCCAGGCGATCGTCAACACCAGATGGTTGACCTAAACAAGCAGCGTGGGAATAGAATCCACCGTCAACAACGACGGTGAAGCTTCCTTATGTATGAGTGAGAATTTTCTCCTTACAGTAAAATGTGTCTGCACAACTGCAGATACAAAAAAAACACAGATACTGGGAAAACAGTATCCGATAGGTTGCAAGAGGGGATTCGGTGATATACAGACAATCCTTCTGGCAGAGAGGTTTTGAATCGTCAACGAGACGAAAAGGAGTCTAGTTAGAGAACCTCGCCGAGAAGGTCGATCCGTGCAACGTAGTAAAACTCGAAGTAACGTATATATCCGACGTTCAACGCTCGGCAAGTCAACGCGCGCAGGTCACTGATCCTCACTAGGACATCCGGAAAGGTGTATCGGTTAATCTCATTGTTCGCAAAAATAATTGAATGAAATGAGAACAGTAGATTCAGAGACTGGGACGACTATTCTCATCGCGACCCTTTCGTGGTACTCGTAACGTGTGCGGTTCTAATTCACCTTGTTTGTAATTGTGCTGAAAACATTAAGTGTAAGGCTAAACGTGTTAGCCAGGAAGAAATAAGAACGTTTTCAATTTAAGACGATTCGATGTGTTGTAAAAATGTTGTGGTTTTCCTTTTCTGCAGCATACAATTAACAAGAATAAATGTACAAACAAGTAATTGTAACACTTAACAAACAAAGAGTAAAATAAAACAAAAATTATTAAAATATATAAAAAACATACAATACCAAAATAAAACAATCCTCACAGTGTTTCTTTTGCGGCCGATTCGCTCCGTGTCAGGTTGTGTTATTTTCTCCGGTGAGAACAATGTTCGGCGGTACATTGTATCCACACATAGCGAAAGACTAAACATACGCCAAAGTTAATCAACATCGAACCGCCAAAAAGTCATTCGGTGCCAAGTCAGGACTATACGGTGGATGACCCATCAAATCGATGTTTTGGGTGCTCAAAAATGCAGTTGTCGCAACCGATGTGTGAGAGCTCGCATTGTCGTGGTGAAGAGTGATCCGTCTTCGGCGGTTGGTTTTCCTGATTCCTTGGAAGACAACTGGCAAACAAATGGTTGTGTACCACTCAGAATTGACTGTTCTGCGTTGTTCTAGTGGTACTGTAGCGTTCTACGAACGCACAATTCCGCGCAGGTAAGGTTCCTACCTTCAAAGAACTTACTTACCTGAGAGCGTTGCACGCGCCCACAGACGCGTGCCCCAAAGTCCCACGATAGGGCCTGCAACTCGCAGCCAACGTTGAGACCGACACCAAAAAGCAAGGAACTGAACGTCCCCAAAGCTTTTTAGGTCAAGCTCAACAATTATAACTCTTCATGCCTGAAACAAAGGTATAAACATCCATGCGTTCTATTCCTAAAAAAAAACAATTCCCAAAATGCCATACATGCTGCCTGCGCCCAGGAACATCTCATCAAACCGGCAATTCCGAAATTCAATACAAAAGAATTGCTATCATCAAAGAATGAGCCGATCAACGGATGCACGTGTGGGTAATCTAACTCAAGGACCACCCAAATCCGTTGAACAACAGAAGGCAGCCACGATCTTTCGCAATCGAATATATCTCAACGAAACATCCGATAATTTATGAGGAGTTAAGCCAACAAAGGCAATACTCCGGTCCCACGGCCACGCTAGAATTTCGCACCATTATAAAGATCTAATGGATTTCGATTCCGGGTAGCAAGTTCAAATAAGTCCCACGGCCTGCACGTCAAAACAATCGCCGAATATCTCTGGGCTGGGCGCCAGATGTTCTGTGCAAACAGAAGGCCGTGGAAATAAAATTCTATCAGCGATAATAATGATGTATGCAAAGATGACTTTCCCCTTTCAGGAAACTACAAAATATCCCGGGGGATGTGATAACATGCTGCTAACAGAAATTCGGAAGTTCTGTTAGCAGAGCAAATAGGGAATATTTTCCGGATAGATACAGATACCAGTTTGAATCTGGGTATCTGTGTGAGCAGGATATGGTTGAGGGCAGATAGTTAGTCTGATTTTGATCGTCACCGAGACGAGTTTTCGTCAAGGAGCAGCGGTAAGGGCGGAGAGAAGGATACGTGAGCTTGAAGAAGTAAAGAAACATTTCGAGTGTGTCGGAAGTTTAGTGTTATCGTAGATTCGATTAAAAGTTACGCGTCATTTTTGCCATAACAAAATATAATTGTGCAACAGAAGGACGAATTCCAACAGTAAAATAAAAACCACGGAAAATGAACAAGGAATTCAAGTGTTTTAATCGTCGCTATCATTTGCTCCGGTTTCGTTTTGTTTTCCTGCGAACAGTGTTCGGCGGAACACTGCATCATCGAGTATAGACCAAGAATCCGCCAAAGTACGGTTGCGACATGTCCAGTTTTTCCAACAGGCGACCATTTGCTTGGAAGTGCTCCGTGCGCGAACAGCTTTTGTTGGATTTGGCTCATCTTGAAACACCCAGACAGTCGACTGCTGTTTACTTTCGGGCTCATACGCGTAAATCCACGATTCATCACCTGTCACGATGTCATAGACGTGTTTCGAAGCACCGTCACCGTCTTTTTTGAGCATTTCTTTCGACCAATTGACACGAGCCTTTTTTTGGGCGATTGACAAATTGTGTGGGATCCAGCGCGAACAAATTTTTTTGACAGTCAAATGTTTATGCAATATTGAATGTATGCTGGTCCCACTAACGCCTAAGGTTGTCTCAATCTCACGATAGGTCACATGACGATCTTCCAATATCAGTTCGCGCACAGCATCAATGGTTTTCGGAACAACAACTGATTTTGGACGACCTTCACGAAATTCATCTTGGAGTGAACTACGACCACGATTGAATTCACCATACCATCGATAAACACTGGTCCTTGATGGAGCTTCATCGCCAAAAATTGTATTTAGTTCATCCATGCACTGTTGCTGAGTTAATCCACGCCGAAAGTTGTAAAAAATAATCGCACGAAAATGTTGACGATTTAATTCCATTTTTGGGCCGAGATGAATCTTTTAAGTTACTGTAAACAACACAAATAGCGCTCGTATGTCAAAACGTTCTGAGTACGTATAACCTCAAAAATGTCCAACTTTACGACAGAGCTGTCAATTGGCGGATTGCAACACTAGGGTTGCCAAATCCCGAAACATAAGAGGCAACCCTTGTATTTGCATGATAAAATTCAGGGCTTTGAGCGCAAATTAAAATTGTGGACACAACATCTTTTGCAGAATAATGTGTCTCACTTTCCACATTTAGAAAAAGAAAACGTTACTACTTCTCAAAAATACGCACAATATATAGACATTTTAATCAACGAATTTCAATTATGATCCCAAATGTTCAAAGCTGAGAATACAGCGGTTTCCATGAAATTGTTTTCCTCGCCATTTAATATCGATGTGGATACAGTTCCCGAAGACTTTCAAATGGAAGTGGTTGACATGCACAATAATACCGAATTAAAAAATGCATTTTTCTCAGTAAACATCGAAAATTTTTATAAATCGTATGTGAGCCCTGAGAAATTTTCGCTTTTGACGAAAAATGTAAAGCAAATGATGTCTCTGTTCGGAAGTACATATGTTTGCGAACAATTATTTTCAACCATGAAATTAATCAAGAATGACCACCGATCAAGACTGGTTGATGCATGATTAGAAAGCCGCGTGCGTGTAGCTACCTCATCGATTCTGGCTGATATTGATCAGCTTGTATCGAAAAACAGTGCCAAATTTCTCATTAAAAATTTCAAGTAAATTCGTTTTTCTGTTCTTTTCTTGTTTGTTTTTATTTTGCATTAAAATTCGTATATGAAATCTTTACTATTTTGTAAATTTTATATTTTTTTATTCTAATGTTTATTGTAAATAAAGTTTTGTAAATTATTAATGTCTTATTTTATGTGCGGGCCGCCAAAAAAATTTACAATTTAAATTGGCTCGTTGATTAAAAAGGTTGATCACCCTTGCTCTAGACGATGACAACGATAGAAAATCAATCATTTACGCCAGGTCAAAAAACAACAAATGTTTTTTTTTATCGACTAAGTATTTCAAGTGATGTCATAAACTTCCGGGTTCCTACAGGCCAATAAATAATAAATAATAATAATAATAATAAATGGTTGTGTACCACTCAGAATTGACTGTTCTGCGTTGTTCTAGTGGTACTGTAGCGTTCTACGAACGCACAATTCCGCGCAGGTAAGGTTCCTACCTTCAAAGAACTTACTTACCTGAGAGCGTTGCACGCGCCCACAGACGCGTGCCCCAAAGTCCCACGATAGGGCCTGCAACTCGCAGCCAACGTTGAGACCGACACCAAAAAGCAAGGAACTGAACGTCCCCAAAGCTTTTTAGGTCAAGCTCAACAATTATAACTCTTCATGCCTGAAACAAAGGTATAAACATCCATGCGTTCTATTCCTAAAAAAAAACAATTCCCAAAATGCCATACATGCTGCCTGCGCCCAGGAACATCTCATCAAACCGGCAATTCCGAAATTCAATACAAAAGAATTGCTATCATCAAAGAATGAGCCGATCAACGGATGCACGTGTGGGTAATCTAACTCAAGGACCACCCAAATCCGTTGAACAACAGAAGGCAGCCACGACCTTTCGCAATCGAATATATCTCAACGAAACATCCGATAATTTATGAGGAGTTAAGCCAACAAAGGCAATACTCCGGTCCCACGGCCACGCTAGAATTTCGCACCATTATAAAGATCTAATGGATTTCGATTCCGGGTAGCAAGTTCAAATAAGTCCCACGGCCTGCACGTCAAAACAATCGCCGAATATCTCTGGGCTGGGCGCCAGATGTTCTGTGCAAACAGAAGGCCGTGGAAATAAAATTCTATCAGCGATAATAATGATGTATGCAAAGATGACTTTCCCCTTTCAGGAAACTACAAAATATCCCGGGGGATGTGATAACATGCTGCTAACAGAAATTCGGAAGTTCTGTTAGCAGAGCAAATAGGGAATATTTTCCGGATAGATACAGATACCAGTTTGAATCTGGGTATCTGTGTGAGCAGGATATGGTTGAGGGCAGATAGTTAGTCTGATTTTGATCGTCACCGAGACGAGTTTTCGTCAAGGAGCAGCGGTAAGGGCGGAGAGAAGGATACGTGAGCTTGAAGAAGTAAAGAAACATTTCGAGTGTGTCGGAAGTTTAGTGTTATCGTAGATTCGATTAAAAGTTACGCGTCATTTTTGCCATAACAAAATATAATTGTGCAACAGAAGGACGAATTCCAACAGTAAAATAAAAACCACGGAAAATGAACAAGGAATTCAAGTGTTTTAATCGTCGCTATCATTTGCTCCGGTTTCGTTTTGTTTTCCTGCGAACAGTGTTCGGCGGAACACTGCATCATCGAGTATAGACCAAGAATCCGCCAAAGTACGGTTGCGACATGTCCAGTTTTTCCAACAGGCGACCATTTGCTTGGAAGTGCTCCGTGCGCGAACAGCTTTTGTTGGATTTGGCTCATCTTGAAACACCCAGACAGTCGACTGCTGTTTACTTTCGGGCTCATACGCGTAAATCCACGATTCATCACCTGTCACGATGTCATAGACGTGTTTCGAAGCACCGTCACCGTCTTTTTTGAGCATTTCTTTCGACCAATTGACACGAGCCTTTTTTTGGGCGATTGACAAATTGTGTGGGATCCAGCGCGAACAAATTTTTTTGACAGTCAAATGTTTATGCAATATTGAATGTATGCTGGTCCCACTAACGCCTAAGGTTGTCTCAATCTCACGATAGGTCACATGACGATCTTCCAATATCAGTTCGCGCACAGCATCAATGGTTTTCGGAACAACAACTGATTTTGGACGACCTTCACGAAATTCATCTTGGAGTGAACTACGACCACGATTGAATTCACCATACCATCGATAAACACTGGTCCTTGATGGAGCTTCATCGCCAAAAATTGTATTTAGTTCATCCATGCACTGTTGCTGAGTTAATCCACGCCGAAAGTTGTAAAAAATAATCGCACGAAAATGTTGACGATTTAATTCCATTTTTGGGCCGAGATGAATCTTTTAAGTTACTGTAAACAACACAAATAGCGCTCGTATGTCAAAACGTTCTGAGTACGTATAACCTCAAAAATGTCCAACTTTACGACAGAGCTGTCAATTGGCGGATTGCAACACTAGGGTTGCCAAATCCCGAAACATAAGAGGCAACCCTTGTATTTGCATGATAAAATTCAGGGCTTTGAGCGCAAATTAAAATTGTGGACACAACATCTTTTGCAGAATAATGTGTCTCACTTTCCACATTTAGAAAAAGAAAACGTTACTACTTCTCAAAAATACGCACAATATATAGACATTTTAATCAACGAATTTCAATTATGATCCCAAATGTTCAAAGCTGAGAATACAGCGGTTTCCATGAAATTGTTTTCCTCGCCATTTAATATCGATGTGGATACAGTTCCCGAAGACTTTCAAATGGAAGTGGTTGACATGCAGAATAATACCGAATTAAAAAATGCATTTTTCTCAGTAAACATCGAAAATTTTTATAAATCGTATGTGAGCCCTGAGAAATTTTCGCTTTTGACGAAAAATGTAAAGCAAATGATGTCTCTGTTCGGAAGTACATATGTTTGCGAACAATTATTTTCAACCATGAAATTAATCAAGAATGACCACCGATCAAGACTGGTTGATGCATGATTAGAAAGCCGCGTGCGTGTAGCTACCTCATCGATTCTGGCTGATATTGATCAGCTTGTATCGAAAAACAGTGCCAAATTTCTCATTAAAAATTTCAAGTAAATTCGTTTTTCTGTTCTTTTCTTGTTTGTTTTTATTTTGCATTAAAATTCGTATATGAAATCTTTACTATTTTGTAAATTTTATATTTTTTTATTCTAATGTTTATTGTAAATAAAGTTTTGTAAATTATTAATGTCTTATTTTATGTGCGGGCCGCCAAAAAAATTTACAATTTAAATTGGCTCGTTGATTAAAAAGGTTGATCACCCTTGCTCTAGACGATGACAACGATAGAAAATCAATCATTTACGCCAGGTCAAAAAACAACAAATGTTTTTTTTTATCGACTAAGTATTTCAAGTGATGTCATAAACTTCCGGGTTCCTACAGGCCAATAAATAATAAACAATAATAATAATAAGTATTTCAAGTACCATACCAATAACCATAGTTTAAAAAATAATGGTTTCGCATAAGGTTATACACTGTCATGTAAACTGTTATAAAAGTAAACTCAGTAAGTTTCGTTCCTCTCCAAAGAATGAAACTTCTTTTAAAAAAGGGGAAAATTCCTACATAGTAAAGCACACTTTTCCCACGTATGCCCACCCTACTGTTTTCTATACTACAATAGCATATCGGACATATCATACCACACACTTTTCCCACGTATGCCTACCCTAATGTTTCCTATGTTACAACGGCATATCAAACATATCCTCTCACTCTTTTCCCATGTATGCCCATCCTAATGTTTCCTTTTGGGAGAAGAACCCTAGAGGTCGCCATGTGTCATCAGGCTGTTGTTGCTCTAGCGCTAAGTTCCTATCCGGACGGAAGTAGGTGGTACAAGCTGCGTCGGCGATGGCCTGCTTGCACAGATGGAAGGCCCGCTCCGCTTCGGCCGTCCACGTTAAGGTTGCCCTTTTGGCAAGACCCTTGAGGAGGTCGTAGAGTGGTGCTTTTAGGTTGGTGGTATGCGGGACGCACCGCCGGTAGTAGTTCGCAATGCCGAGTAAACGACGGAGCTCTGTTGAAGCGGTTAGTTTGGGGAAGGTCCTGGTGGCCTCCACTTTTGCCGAGGGTGGTTGAAAGCCTTCCTCCGAAATTTGCTAGCCCAAGTAGGTTACCTGAGGCTGGCCGATGGGGCATTTTTTCCTGTTGATGCGCAGACCGGCTCCTCGGAGGGTGATTGACACCTGATAGAATACTTTGCGCAGTTCCACCGTCGAGAAGGTTGTTTCGTGGCTCTCCTGGAGCAAGTCTTCAATGACTGGGAGTAGGTAGCGATCCGGGATGGTGCACGCGTTGAGGCGGCGTTAGTCGCCTGTTACTCGCCAGGGGCCATCTGGTTTGCCGACCATGTGGAGTGGGCTTGCCCATTGGCTGGAGGAGGGCCGAACGATGCCCTTCTCGAGGAGGTCCACGAAGGTCGCCTTGGCGGCATCGAGCTCGTCGCCGCTCAGCCTGCGTGGGCGTTCGAAGACCGGTGGACCTGTGGTGCAGATGGCGTGCCTTATCTTTAGTCCGGGGATCTGGACGGGGCCGGCGTTTGGGGTGAAAACATCACGGAATTCTTCCAGTAATTTCGTGTATCGTTATGCTGTTTTGTGGTTGTCGAACGGGCCGGCGATTGTGGAGACTGGATGCAGTGCTGCTGGGGCGAAGGTTCCGCGCGACGCCACGCCGGTGAGTGTGTCGGTTAGGCGCTTGGTCTCGATGTCGACCATAAGTCCGTGTTTCCCCAGAAAGTCCGCCCCCAGAATGGCGAGGGGGGCATCGGCAATGATGAAGTCGCATTCGAGGCGCCGTCGCAAGCCCGGGTCCATTGTGCGTTGTTGGCGTCCGTACGTAGATATGGGCGTCGAGTTAGCCGCGTAAAGAATTCGGCCCTGTCTCCGGGGGTTTTTTAGTAGAGACGATCGAACCCGCGTCGGCCAGGAGCCTGATCTGGGAGAGCCAGTTGTGTAGGAGCAGGCGAGGCTCATCGTGCGGGCCCACCTCCGAAATCTACATTCGGGGTGAGCGACTTAGTTTCCCGACCTCGCGAATGCACAGGGTGGCCTACGGGTGCGCGTCGGCGCCGAATTCCCGATGAAACCAGCGCCATTGCTCCTGGGTTCCGGTCTCGTGTTTGTTGTGTGTCTTGTGTGCTGGTTTTGGTCTCGGGTAACTTTGCTTTTGTATCCTGTTGGGGTGATCTAGGTTGGGTGGCTGACGGCTGACGGTTAGTTGTATGATGGCTGCTCCCAGGGCGTCGATCCGTTGAGTGAATGTGTCCTGGAACCTTTTCATGTCGCCGACCGTCATGGTGTCCTTCGGGGGGTTGTCGACGACTTCGTCCGCCGCGGAGATTAGGTGTTCTGTGGTTTGGGGCTTGAATATCCTCAGGGTGTTTTGGGCGTTTTGAGGTAGATACGATCTTCATTTTACCAACAGTACCCTTCGTCGATCCGTGATTCGGCCAAGGTTGGGAAGATTTCAGGTCGCCGAGTTGGAGCTCTGTGAGCACTGTATGGAGCCTCTTCTCTTCGGAGTCAGTTGTGCGACGTAGGGTGCTTTCCTTAAGCGTCCTGTATTTGTCCGCTGCTGGTGGGCTGGCTAAGACGTCGGCCAGCTCGTCGATTGTGTTGGTGTCGAGGGCGCCCAGGACAAGGAAGAACTTTTGGCTGTCGTCATCGATGCCATTCATCGCGAGCATTCCTTCGGCTTGGATGAACCACGCGTGAGCGTGGTTACGCCAGAAAGATATTAATTTTACCTTTGGCATCACGTCGGTCAGATAGTGGCCAGTAGCGTCTCGGGGATTGCAGGTTTCGGTGCCGCTGTTTGATGGGGGCGGCGACTCTTTGTTGTTTCGTCGCTCCTGGCTCGTTTGATCTTTCTTCCTCGAAGCCCCGTGTTGGCGTGTTCGTTGTTTTCCTTTTTGGGGGGCGGGGGGGTCACCACTTTGGGGTTGTCTTCCCCAATTTGCATCCGATGTCCAGATGCCTCTGCGCATTGATGATTCACACGCCCGGTCGTGGTGGCGGCCAATGTCGAAGTGAAGTATTCGCGCCAATTGTCTACACATGTGCTGTGTGTCAAACGACATTGGCGGGAAAGATCCGACTTTGTTTCTCCTTCTACGTGTGAGCGAGACACATGTAGTAGCGCGTCGACCCCACGCCAATTCAACCGTTACTCTCTTTTCTGTGTGAGGGTGACTGAGCTACTCTCGGAGTGAGTCTTTGCTTGCGACGATTGCGTGGAGGTTGTGGTTTGTGCTGATCCACCACATATCTTTTAGTCTTAGAATGAATGCCTTTGACGTTCTGGTAATAAAAAGTAAATGGAAGATTGTGAAGTATTATGGAGGGAGAAAGATATGGTGACAATTCAGGGGCAATATTTATTACGATCAGCTCCACTGCGTCGAAGATGTAAAATCCTCTTCGAGTGTATGTATTGCCCGAAAGTCAATAGGTCCTTCGATACTGTGGGTGGTGACAAGTTGATTTTCATGTAGTTAAAAAAAAGAAAGCTTTTTAAAGGCTATGGACATCAGTATGTAAGCTGTCTTTTTTATGGGCAATCGTATCGCTGGTTTTAGTTCTTCCTTCATAAAAATTTGTCCCAATTTGTCGTGGAGATAGGTCATAAAGGTACGTATATTTTTATAGGTGTTTTATTTCTCTGTTTGGAAAGGAAGAAACATGAATTAAAAAAAATGTATACATTACTACTTAAAAGTAAAAATATAGTATGTTAGAATACTACAATTTTATAATAATAAAGAAATAAATTCGACAAAGATTGGGTGGTGTTTTGGTTTTAAAGAACAATAGTTTGTATGTGGGGGGGGGAGGTGCTTAGTAACTCCCCCACCACCTTGGTCCTTAAATACAAGCTTAAATACAATTATATTACTACAACATTAATTTACACTTTATAATTGAACATTTATCTATAAATTAAACAAATTCATAAACGCAATGTAGAATCACACACAATACAAAAACCATTAAATTACATTTAAATTCAAATTACGTGACGCTTAAATTGAAAACAAAATAACCCAGTTTTTCTCCGGCAATGATATCTTCGGTTAGTTTCAAAGTTGGTCATCATCAGGAAACCTTGGTTGTGACGGGCGAAAAACTTGGAACGGGGAGTGGATGAGAGACCGTTGTTGACGGTTGTTCGGTTGCTTGTTTTTTGGTCGACGGTTTTTATCTATTGCAGTTTTTTTGGGTAAACAACACATTTCGATTTTCACGGTGTGAGAGTATTTTTGAGTTTTTCGGGTCGAGAAAGGAAAAAAAAAGGAAGAAGGAATCTATTGTAATATAAATCGAATGTGATTACGTTTGATTAATATATTAAATGTGATTAAGTTAAGTAAAAGAGAAAATAGTGCAATAAATAACCATTCACCAATGTCAACATTGCCTTTCAAATAACGTCCTCGGGCACTAGTTCATTTTGAGTTGCGATGTAGTTGGAGCCTGTGGGGCTTTTCAGGGCCCGAAGAGTCATACATCATTCGATCCCCACTATTCCAGGCGAACCGACTCACCACTAGTCGAATTTCAGCAAGGTTGCGTAACCTTGCTACGGCATTTACCCCCAGCCAAATCGCTGGAATTAATACAGTTACCCAATCGGATAACTGTTATGAATATCCGTTAGGCAGCTTACCTATTCTGTGGGGGGTTTTCCTTCCAAACCCCTTTTTCTCCATCACGATCCCTGAAAAACATTAAGTCCACGGCAAAGCTCATCACTTAGCCGTGGCATTGAAAATTTATCCTCGGGCAGGCATTGATGTCTGAAAAAAACATTAAGTCCACGGCAAAGCTTATCACTTAGCCGTGGCATCGAAAATGTATCCTCGGGCAGGCATTGATTTCTGAAAAAAAACATTAAGTCCACGGCAAAGATTATCACATAGCCGTGGCATTTGAAATCTCATCCTCAGCCATACATTTTACCCAGGGCATCTCGTTTCCATAGCCTTATGCTATGGAAACAACATCAACAAAGAGTTCTTTGATTACTCGTTTCCTTGTTTGCCCATGGCACTCCTAGCATGCGGCTATTAGGTCCCATTGGTTTGCCACCGCCGACAAGGTTTCGGCTGAGGCAAGCCAAACATTTCCCTAATTACCAGCAATAGCTGGTTTCCTATTATCGGTCCCCACCGATCAGGGACCGCAAACAAGCAACGAATTGGATGCAGCCAGCAAGTGTTTACTTTCAACGTCTGGCAACGGCTGCACCCTATATTCGTTGCAATATCTAAACAACACATTTGCACCACAGAGCGTCTTGAATATACAATTCCCTATTAGCGGCCGCCACCCGTCGGCGGACCTAAGGGAATTCACACCATCAACCGAAATGTTGATTTATGGCCTCCCATAGGATGACCAGATCTTCGGTTCGTGTCATTTTCACCCCAGATATCCATTGTTTGCATTCGTGGAAGATGCAGTTGCGATGCTGGCATCCATCCTCGGTCGCCGGACGATCGTATGCGAGGCATACACACACATCCATAATGTATGCCTATTCCCCGGTCCAATCACGATTAACTACCTCGAGTTAATCGTGTGGCTCCTCCCCTTTTGCGGTTTCCCTTTAGGTGTCCCTTTTCTTATTGTGAGCGTCAAATAACACGTATCGGAACGTGGTGCATCGGAGTTCCATTCGGTTGAGGAGCCCAAATTTATTTCATTCGTAATTCCGTGGACTGTCGCCGTAGATATATTTAAGTTAAATACCGGAGTTGGTTAGTGTCTTCCAAAATTAACTCAGTGACTACCAAAGGTATTAAGTAGATTGTGCGGTAATAAGATAAGCATTTCCGTGTTAACATATTATGTCCAAATACATAACTCATCGTGTACTAATCCAGGAACAAATAAAGAATCTTAATAAGTTAATAAATTTAAATCCGTAGATGTTAACTCGTGTAAAACTAAACTAAATAAAAACTAGCTGATAAGTGTCAAATATATAAGATCGAATCGTCGAAATAAAAAGAACAATAGAACCAAACAGTGACTTTTATTTACTCGTGGTGATCGATGCGTTGCGGTTTTTGTTTCTTTTTCGCTGCGTGTTGTACGTGGTGTTTGTATTGAATCCGCGTCCTTGTCGATGCTCAAGTATAAACCTACCACATTGGTAACCCCGGGAAAGGAGACGTAACCTTTCCGTTCGCCGAACGCCTTTAAGGCGAAAATCACGTCACCGTTTGAACCTTTTAAATCGATAGACAGTCGGTCTAAATAGTGCCAAATTAAAAACAATTCAGTGCCAGTTACCATTGGAAAATCTCTTAAAAACCAACATCCAGTACAGTGCGAGTGCTAATCACCAGTGACGTCCCCCAGATTAACAGCCTGGCGTCGCCGCAGGAGATCAGGATTTCCCAACAGCACAGGAAACACGGACAACAGCCAACATACCGGACAAAGCGCAAGTTTTTATCAAAAGAAAATTGTATTCCTTTTATTTAAATATTATGTAAACTGTATTTCAAGTAGTTTTTTCTTTTTACACCCTTCCGGTGAAATCAAATGTATCGCACTTTCGCAGCTTAATTAATAAAGAGAAAACCCATCACTAAATTAAGAGCTACGTGATATTAACAACATCGTTAAAGAATTTATATTTGAAACGAATTCTCGTGTTAGGCTTACAAGTGTTCATTGGACTTATGTAAACAATTATTTAAAATTAGCTTATTTAAGGGACGTTACATTTGTTCTCGATACTGTCCTATGTTTTGTTGCATTTTGATGAAATAACCTTAAACTAAATTATATATTCATTAGATTTATTTCAATATTAGAAACGATTATTTTCCTTTTTTTTTTTTTTTTCTCTCACGTAATTTGTCTTACGTTCGTTTTTGAGATTCCAGGAACGGAAATATATGTAATACATTATGCAATAACAATGAATAAAATTCGGCATATGGTACAAATCTTTACTTACTTAACATTCGGCACACTAAACGAACTTTGGCCACGAAAATAATAACAATTGTAAACCCCTTCAGGGTATTGATCGGCAAACATTTTCATTTCGGTGACAACGGCACACACATATCACATTTAATAATAAACCACAAATAAATAAAGATAATATTAAGTGTCGAATTGTAAATAATTGTTAAAATTCTACTTCGAATTAGCACAATATATTTCAGGATCGTACCAGAATTGCGTAACCGCATTAAGTAAGAAAAACATTTTACATTAAATAGAAACGATCCGGAATTAAATAAATTCAATAAGCCCCTTCTGGGTACAAACAGGCGCCAACTCATTCAACTCCACTTGACGCGGCACGATTCTCTTTTGCCTCCACTTGACTCCAGTTCCGACTTTCGCTCGACTCATTTTAATTGATAAAAGCCTCGTTCCGGGATATTCGGGATTCTCTCAACGCCCTGCGACTTCTTTTGACCCATTGGCCTGCCTTCACCTTCCTTCGCGTCCTCTTACGCCTTTGACTCCCGTTTCGCGTCACTATCCATAATGGTCAACACGCGAAACACCATGGCCAGAAAGGCCCAGGAACACCCCGAGTCCCTTGAATTTCACGACGCCTCCAGCGTCGATTTCCCCACTGAGCAAGTCGATGCTGACCTAGACTTGCCCGGACAACCTACCCCCCTGGCACCACCGGTTGCCCCCAGTGTTGTTAATCGACCCCAACCTGTTTCTTCTAACGCACTCCCGACTTCCTCTAACGCCCCTAGTGCCGGCCAATTGATGGATTCTGGCATTATGATGCCCACATCTCGTGCCGGCACCTCACAACAAGCCCATAGACCTTCAGAGTCCCAAGAACTCCACGATGCTTCCAGCCTCGGGAATGGGACTCGTCCTTCAAATATAGGGCTTCCCCCCTTCGATGAGGAGGACCCAGACCTTTGGTTTGCAGTGGCAGACCGCATCTTCCAGGCCTCTGCCTTGCACGACGAACAACTTCGTGCAGTCGAGCTGTTGAAAGTGCTTGACCGCACTCAGCGACCGCATGTTGCCCACATAATAAGGTCGGCCGGCCGCAACCCGTATAGCAACATGCGTGAAGCTCTGCTCGACGCCCTGGACGAGCCTGGAAGTGTGCGGCAACAACGCTTAGCCGCTGTAACCAACCTTTCTGGGATGCGACCATCTCTTTTCCTGACCCATTTACGCTCTATAGCGGGGACCAGGATTGGGGACGACCTAATAAGGCCTCACTTTTTGAGGTGTCTTCCCCAACATGCCCGTTCGGCACTTATAGCCCAACCCAATCAGAGTTTGGGCTATTTATCCAAAATTGCGGACGCAATTATGGAAAGCTCAGATCAGTATTCTGAGCCTCCTGCGTACCAGGTAGAGGCGGTTTCTCTACACGCCGCCCAGCCTACACGGCACCCTCGTCTGCCTTTCACAACCCCTCAATTGGCCCCAGTTCTCCATCCTCCTCAAAACCAATTACCACATAGAAGGCCCGCCTCAACCAATTTCCCTCAGGGGAATCCAGAGGCAGGCCCCAACGTTAACCAAAGAAGTTCGCCACCACAAGTAACTCCTGCTGACCTTCGGGCGCTCCAAACCTCACTCCTCCGCGAGATAAGTCAATTTCGCGCGGAGGTGAGAAACAATCCTCGAGGCGCCCAGAATCGTGCCATGCCGAGCCGTCCTCTCAATCGGCAGAATTCCTACCAAACTGCCCCTCAGGGGGCCTATATCCCTCAAAATGCCCCACAGAGGGCCATTTACTCTCAAAATGGCCCGCACCGGGCCAATTCCCAGCGAGCTCCGCCTCGACCTCCCCGTAACGGCAATACCAATAGGCAGAATATACCTGATAATGCCGTTACTCTGCCTTGGTGCGCCAATCACCAACGATATGGTGATCGCGCATTCAATTGCAAGGCGCCTTGTGGTTGGACGCAACCTTCCACCAACCAGAGGCGCTCTTTAAACTAATTTTGCCGACCGACCCCCTCGCGCAATCGGCCGGCACCCATACGATAAGTCGCCTAACCATCCGGGATTCTAAACTGAATATCGCTTTTACTGTCGATACCGGCGCCGATATTTCAGTCCTCCCGCGATCGTTTGCTCCGCGTAACCGCGTGCCAGCCGCACTTAAATTGTCAGCGGCGAATAATACGCCGATACTTACGTACGGACGTAAAAAGCTGACACTTCAATTGGGTCTTTGTCGTCCGATCACTTGGCGTTTCGTCATTGCGGACGTAAATGAACCCCTGATAGGTTCCGACCTATTAGGTGCACATAATCTGTTGGTCGATTCGACCCATAACAGACTAGTGGCTCCAACCGCACCCCCCTTGCCCATGACGGCATCTCCAGCGGCAACTTCAAGGGTCACAGAGTGCACAGACCCATTTCAAGCCATGGTACAGGAATTTGTTAGTACAACAATTCCTCTACCTAACCAGCGTCGACATAAAGCCACGGTGTTTCATCATATAGAAACACGTGGTCCCCCGGTGAGCCAGCGTCCACGTCGACTGGCTCCTGAAAAATTACGTGCGGCGCGCGCGGGGTTCGAGCATATGATCGAATTAGGTATCTGCCGACCGTCGGACAGTCCCTGGGCAAGCCCACTCCACTTAGTGAAGAAACGTTCTGGTGAGTGGCGCCCATGTGGCGATTACAGGCTGTTGAACGCAGCAACTGTCCCGGACAGATACCCTATTGCACACCTCTACGATTTTTCATACAAGTTACGAGGGTGCAATGTCTTCACTACCCTGGATCTCACCAGGGCATACCATCAAATTCCGGTGGCACCAGAAGACATCCCCAAGACCGCAGTCATTACACCTTTCGGACTCTTCGAGTTCAAAGTGATGACTTTCGGCCTCAGGAATGCCGCACAGACATTCCAGCGGTATATCGACACGGCTTTACGAGGTCTTAATTGCTGCCATGCATACCTTGATGACATTCTCATCGCCTCCAAAGACCACGCCGAACATAAACGCCACTTACGTCAGGTCCTAGAGCGCCTCCGTGAATTCGGTCTTGTCATCAGCCCAGATAAGTGTCAATACGCCAAGGAGCAAATCACCTATCTGGGTTATGTCGTTGACAACCAGGGCATTCGCCCACTACCAGACCGTGTGGAGGCCCTCATGAAGTATCCCCGGCCTACTAACGTGAGTGAGCTTCGTCGATTTTTGGGCATGCTTAACTTCTATCGTCCAACACTGAAGAACGCTGCCCAAGTTCAAGCTCCCCTAAATGAGTTCTTAAAAGGAGCTAAGCGCAATGATAAGCGCCCCATTAATTGGACAGAAGTCTCTGACAGAGCATTCCAACTGCCCAAAGAACAATTGGCAAATGCCACCTTACTCCGATACCCCGTCGAGGGAGCGGCACTTTCCATCCAATGCGACGCATCGGATACCGCAATCGGAGCCGTCCTTGAACAGGACATTGAAGGCCGACCGGAACCACTTGGTTTCTTTTCAAGGAAGCTGAGTCCCACTGAGCGACGTTACAGCGCCTACGACCGCGAATTACTCGCGATCTACAGCGCTGTTAAGTACTTCCGTCATATGATAGAAGGTCGCTCACTCTCCATCTTAACAGACCACAAGCCATTGGTCTACGCGTTCCGGAAGAAGTCGGGAAATGCCTCCCCCCGACAAGAGCGTCAGTTAGATCTCATTGGGCAATATTCTACGGAGATCAGGCGTATCTCCGGTAAACAGAATGTCACGGCGGACGCCCTTTCTCGAATCGATACGATTCATTTGCGTACCGCCTTGAATAACACTGACCTTGCCCTAGCTCAAGAGGAGGACGAACAGCTCAAGTCCCTCCTAACTGCCGATACGGCACTAGAGCTTAAGAAAATTACCCTTCGCGACCCTTTGGGCGAAATCTGGTGTGATGTCTCCACTGGAACCGCTAGACCTTACATTCCCGAGAAACTTCGTAAGGGCGTGTTCCAGGTTTACCACAACCCAGCCCACCCCAGCGGCCGAGCAACGGCCGCTGCTGTCCGTCGCAAATTCATTTGGCCCCGGATGAACAAAGATCTCACCGGTTGGGCCCGTGCTTGTCTCCAGTGCCAGCGCTGCAAGGTAGCGCGACATAACGTACTGGAGCCAGCGCAATTCAAGCTTCCCGCGGCACGCTTCGCCCACGTGCACATAGACATAGTGGGACCGCTTACTCCATCAAGAGGATTTTCTTATATCCTCACTATGATGGATCGCTGCACGCGATGGCCAGAGGCGACACCTCTCCGGGCAGTTACTGCCGAATCAGTCGCCAAGGCCTTTTACTCAACTTGAGTCACACGCTTCGGTGTACCAACCACCTTAACTTCGGGCCGAGGTCCACAATTTGAGGCGACAATTTTTAGGCAGCTAACAAATCTTCTCGGCTGCCAAAGAAGTCGTACCACCGCCTACCACCCGCAATCAAATGGGATGATAGAGCGCTGGCACAGATCTCTTAAAGCCTCACTCATGTGTCATAATGACACACAATGGTTTGACGCCCTTCCAACTGTCCTCCTCGGCCTGAGGACAAGCATTAAGGAGGACCTGGGTGCTTCGGCAGCAGAGCTTACCTATGGTACCAACCTCCTTCTTCCAGGAGAACTTTTCCTGAATGGCGAAACGCCGCGTGACCAACTTCGTGAATTGGGACATCTCCGTGACCTGCTACGTAAGGTTAGGGCAACCCCTGTAACCAGGCACGGCTCCAAAAAACTTTTCGTCCACCCCGAACTGCACAGCTGCACGCACGTCTTTGTCAGGGTGGATAAGGTCAAAAAACCCCTGGACCCACCTTATGATGGCCCATTCAAAGTCTTCCGCCGCATCAGTGACCGCGTCTTCGAGATCGACATTAGAGGCAAGCGATCCACGATCAGCGTCGAAAGGCTTAAGCCCTGTTTTCTGGAAGCTTCCGCTCCAGAATCACCTCCATCTACTGACACCACTCCTACTCCACCAGCTCAACCTCCCCGTACTCGCGCTCAAGCGCGCGCCCATAACCAACTAAACACCCCCTAACCTGCCTTACCTGTTTCGTGACTACGTCACTGGGGAGGGAGTGATGTGGGGCTTTTCAGGGCCCGAAGAGCCATACATCATTCGATCCCCACTATTCCAGGCGAACCGACTCACCACTAGTCGAATTTCAGCAAGGTTGCGTAACCTTGCTACGGCATTTACCCCCAGCCAAATCGCTGGAATTAATACAGTTACCCAATCGGATAACTGTTATGAATATCCGTTAGGCAGCTTACCTATTCTGTGGGGGGTTTTCCTTCCAAACCCCTATTCGTTGCAATATCTAAACAACACATTTGCACCACAGAGCGTCTTGAATATACAATTCCCTATTAGCGGCCGCCACCCGTCGGCGGACCTAAGGGAATTCACACCATCAACCGAAATGTTGATTTATGGCCTCCCATAGGATGACCAGATCTTCGGTTCGTGTCATTTTCACCCCAGATATCCATTGTTTGCATTCGTGGAAGATGCAGTTGCGATGCTGGCATCCATCCTCGGTCGCCGGACGATCGTATGCGAGGCATACACACACATGCATAATGTATGCCTATTCCCCGGTCCAATCACGATTAGCTACCTCGAGTTAATCGTGTGGCTCCTCCCCTTTTGCGGTTTCCCTTTAGGTGTCCCTTTTCTTATTGTGAGCGTCAAATAAGGAGTCAGATATTATCTATAGAACGAGGCACACGTATCGGAACGTGGTGTATCGGAGTTCCATTCGGTTGAGGAGCCCAAATTTATTTCATTCGTAATTCCGTGGACTGTCGCCGTAGATATATTTAAGTTAAATACCGGAGTTGGTTAGTGTCTTCCAAAATTAACTCAGTGACTACCAAAGGTATTAAGTAGATTGTGCGGTAATAAGATAAGCATTTCCGTGTTAACATATTATGTCCAAATACATAACTCATCGTGTACTAATCCAGGAACAAATAAAGAATCTTAATAAGTTAATAAATTTAAATCCGTAGATGTTAACTCGTGTAAAACTAAACTAAATAAAAACTAGCTGATAAGTGTCAAATATATAAGATCGAATCGTCGAAATAAAAAGAACAATAGAACCAAACAGTGACTTTTATTTACTCATGGTGATCGATGCGTTGCGGTTTTTGTTTCTTTTTCGCTGCGTGTTGTACGTGGTGTTTGTATTGAATCCGCGTCCTTGTCGATGCTCAAGTATAAACCTACCACAAGCCTTCCGGTGGGAGGGGGGGCTGGCTTGCGGTGGAAGCCTTGGGGGTCATCGGAAAGTGATCCCACATACACAAGCCTGGGTAGGATCTACGAAAAATTCCTATCAAGTGATACTTAGCTGTACGCAAATGATAAAAGCTTCATTTACAGATAGCAAACACCGAACCAAGTGTTCAATTGGTTACAAATATTGGGGCTGGTTTGAGGGAAGCACGAATCGGACGCCGTACCGCCGAGCGAGTGCAGCCACGGAAGACAGGCCAGCCGAAACCGCAGCCGTCCCTGCACCACCGCCGGGTAACAGTGAGTACACTCTCCTTAAATATATATATATATATATATATATATATATATATATATATATATGTATATATATATATACATATTTATTGTGTGGTGGAATCCTAAACCTCTAACACCAGCCAGGTCTAGTCCCCATATCATATGTCCTATATTCGCAGAATCGAGAGCATTCGACGTGACTTTTTACATTTTGCCCTCTGTGGAGTGCTCAAGTCGTCTCAAACTAATTAATTTTTCCGCACTTAAAGAGCGAAGAATTCACTCTGACATTCTCTTCATCCACCGCCTTCTCTCAGGATCGTTCGATTGTGTAAGCCTTCTCTTCTCTATCTAATTTAACACCGACACAGGTAACTTACAGATCCCTTGTTTTTTTTTACTGCCAACCAACCACACCACTTATGGTTGTATCGAACCCACCTCACGTATGTTGAGGAACGCCAACTCTTACCTCCCTCGTTTGACATCAACCATTTAACTGCCACTCTTAAATTCCGTCTCATAACAATCCCCCCTGAATCTATCACCCCCTCCACAATCTACACACAACATTACACCAACTTTAAACTTGTCTCTTCCCCAAAATGTCTATCAATTTTTATTATTATATTAACCATTAACATTATCACAATTGAATTACTGTTGAATACTACTGAATTGAATGTTACCCTCGATTCAAGTTAGTTTTAAAGTTATGTAAGGCTTGTTTTAAGCGAAATAAATACGGATACCGGACTCACCAAAACTCGCAAACTCAAAACTCTTTTTAATATCCATAACAGTCCTTTACATTTTATTTTAGTTACAACAACTCAACAATTGTACTTAGATTGTTCACAACCTTTCACCTTTCTTAGCGCACAATTAATTAATTAATGCATGTTTATGGTACGAGAGCAGGTCAATAAGTCTTTAGAAAATGAGAACGATTTTCATTTATTTCCTCATTTAGCTGACCTAATAATGACGCATAATATTGTCCAGTTATCGTCTGTCCCTTTTTCAAATAGTCGATGATGATAACACCACATGCATCCCAACACACAGTAGCCATAACCCTTCCCGCTGATTTCACCGTCCTTGCCTTCTTTGGAGCCCGTTCGCCTTTAACAATCCACTATTTTGGCTGTTCTTTCGTCTCGGGAATGTAGTGATGTATCCATGTTTAATATACAGTTACTAATCTGCGCAGAAACTCATCTGGGTTGCGACGCATACGCTCCAAAAGTTCTCACGTGTGAGCACATACGGCACCCACCACGCAGATGATTTTTTCATACCAAATTTATCATGCAAAATTGAAACATGTGTAACACCAGAGTTTGAACTCTCATATTAACATTTAATAATTGGTTATCAGACGACTTATTGGCCAAGTTGTTATACTAGTTATTAATGTAATACCTGAGCGTAACCCCAGATGCTATCATTTAATATTTTGTTATCGAAAATGAAGTAGAGTTAGGTGGACAGGGTCCTGGGAAGTGTTATATTCCCTTCTCGGGAGCCACTGTAACAACGTTAGCTGAAAAGTATCTTTACCTGGTTGAGTTGGTCCTTTGTCCGGTTTGTTTACTAGTTAAACAGGACTTTTCGTGGGGGACAGGCTTCTCCTTCTCTGTGATGCGGCTTCTTTAACTGTAGGTTGTTGGCTTCGGCCGGTTTCAAATGAGAAAACTAAAACACTTTTTACTTGAACACTTTTATTTGTTAACACACTGCACACTCTACAACTGCTCTGCGACTTGCAACCACTTTATATACCATTTTAATCTGCTAAATGTGCAGATGATACATTTTTCCACGCCGAACGTGTAACCTATTCCGAGGTTATTCGCCTGTCATTCGCAATTCGCATTTTTTAATGACCACTTAATTGTCTTTACAAAAAATTCAGCAGAATCAATTTAAATATTCATTCGATTTGCAGTAGCAATGACCGAACCAATTTCAGTGCATTGCTCTACGTGCAAATCGTATCATACGATTAATTGCGGCTTACCGCTGTGCTCGCCACTTTCGCCGAGCTCAGCGTTTCACCGACGTTCAACTACTTCGTAGTCGGTGGTCTTTGATAATGTCGCTTGTGCTCGTATTTCGTGTATTACACATGTATACATGTGTACTTGCAACATGAGACCGTGTAGGTCGGTGGACAAGTATTTGTTTGAGTTTTGCAATGCGAAGCAGAATGCAAGGTCAAGTGTACGACGGATATATGCTTTGGCATGGATGGATAATTATCACATAATATGCGATATGAATTAATTGTTCGGGGAGAAGGATTTGCTTCTGAATGAACGCGAGTATTGCATCGTATGCAGAATACTTTGATTAATGTTTATATGAATTGATGATTGGATTTCTATGAAGATTTATTATTTGAGGATGGTTGTTTGAGAAGATGTCTGAGATGGTGTGAGGATGCTTGTAGTATTAATTGTTTTGTTTAAGAGGGGGTGTGTAGCGAGGTGTAACACATGAATCATGAGGAATGATGCTTACTAAATACCGATCAATAGCGATGCTACGAACGCCATTGTAGTCGTTTCTAAGGACTGATTGACCTACCGTCATACATTAAATAAACTGTGCCCCATCTCGTCGTTGGCATTCCTACAATCGACTACGCAAACTTTGGAAAACTCGCTAATTTGGATCGTCCCTTACGGACATTTCAACCTCTTGAATGTTCTCATCGCTTCTTCTTGAACGTGGGTGCCTTGTTTATTTAATATTCGTTGTCGATCCCGTTTGCTCCAACTTCTTGACCCAAGCTTTGATTAAATTAACAGTTGGACACTCACTTACACGGCGTAATCCGTATTCAATTCTAAATAGGCGTCGTACAGTAACGTAGGAATCGTTGTTTTTGTAAAATTGTTTATACGAAAAACACGCTGTTGTCCCATGAAGCGCTCCATTGTGACTAAAATTGCATGAAGCGATGCACAATTCTCCGCCACTCGCGCGCCCCGCCCTGAGACTGTTTTTAGGAAATCAAGTGTTGCCATTTGCAAAAATGTCTGGCCCACCCGACATAAAGGATATACGAGGGTTGCCTTTTATATTTCGGGATTAGAGAACAAAAACAAATATTGATCATCGAAAATCACTTTATTGTTTTTCAAAATATTCCCCATGAAGATCTGTACACTTTTGCATGCGTTTGAACCAATTGTCGAAGCACTTTTGCCACTCTGATTGAGGTATCTCCAACACATGCATTCTGAATGCAGCAACCGCTTCTTCAGGTGTCGAAAAACGTTGACCTCTCAGTTTGTTTTTTACGTACGGGAATAAAAAGAAGTCATTCGGTGCCAAGTCAGGACCATACGGCGGATGACCCATCAAATCGATGTTTTGGGTGCTCAAAAATGCAGTTGTCGCAGCCAATGTGTGAGAGCTCGCATTGTCGTGGTGAAGAGTGATCCGTCTTCGTCGGTTGGTTTTCCTGATTTCTTGGAAGACAACTGGCAAACAAATGGTTGTGTACCACTCACAATTGACTGTTCTGTGTTGTTCTAGTGGTACGGTTGCGACATGTCCAGTTTTTCCGAAAAAACAGGCGACCATTTGCTTGGAAGTGCTTCGTGCGCGAACAACTTTTGTTGGATTTGGCTCATCTTGAAACACCCAGACAGTCGACTGCTGTTTACTTTCGGGCTCATACGCCTAAATCCACGATTCACCACCTGTCACGATGTCATAGACGTGTTTCGAAGCACCGCGACCGTATTTTTTGAGCATTTCTTTCGACCCATTGACACGAGCCTTTTTTTGGGCGATTGACAAATTGTGTGGGATCCAACGCGAACAAATTTTTTTGACAGTCAAATGTTTATGCAATATTGAATGTATGCTGGTCCCACTAACGCCTAAGGTTGTCTCAATCTCACGATAGGTCACATGACGATCTTCCAATATCAGTTCGCGCACAGCATCAATGGTTTTCGGAACAACAACTGATTTTGGGCGACCTTCACGAAATTCATCTTGGAGTGAACTACGACCACGATTGAATTCACCATACCATCGATAAACACTGGTCCTTGATGGATGGATCATCGCCAAAAATTGAATTAAGTTCATCCATGCACTGTTGCTGAGTTAATCCACGCCGAAAGTTGTAAAAAATAATCGCACGAAAATGTTGACGATTTAATTCCATTTTTGGGCCGAGATGAATCTTTTAAGTTACTGTAAACAACACAAATAGCGCTCGTATGTCAAAACGTTCTGAGTGCGTATAACCTCAAAAATGTCCAACTTTACGACAGAGCTGTCAATTGCCGGATTGCAACACTCGTAGTATAAAAAGAGGCTCTTCCAGCGGGCATTTACCTAGAGGTATTTGTTTACAGATAACCGTATTTACAGTGCTGAATTTTTGTAATATTAACTGAGCAAATAAACAAAAACAAAGCACAAGATTGTCCAATCACAAGTATCAC
Organism: Microdon myrmicae; assembly: GCA_963931805.1. NCBI lineage: Eukaryota > Metazoa > Arthropoda > Insecta > Diptera > Syrphidae > Microdon > Microdon myrmicae. The sequence continues at coordinate 75,823,960 of OZ007496.1, forward strand.
TTACACATCCTAGCTGAAACTAAATTCCTAAATTCTAAGAACGTAAAAACACAGGCGTAACTCCATAAGGTATAAACACCATCGCACCTTTTAACTCTGCATACCTCAAATTGTTTTAAAGTCCTGTAACTTCAACCCTTTTGTTTTATTTTTCAAATTTATCAGTGTAGAATGAGTTCGACCTGCATTCAGCACACCCGCTGATTCGTCGAATTGAATTTCTCTGGTCCAGCTCTATACCCGACAATGGGCAACAAATCATAGCGTGATGACCGACAGAGAAACATGTTTCTATTTTTCATCCAAATCCAGTATGGAGTCAAAATTGCTTGTTTCAATCACCATTTACGAGTGGAAGCGGTCGGCGGCTGGTCTTTCAATTTCGTCCTCTTCAGTGCACAGAAAATTATTCATGTTCATCATTTTGCCGACATTCGCACAATCTCCAGTGATTTTTCATTTCCAATCAAATACCCATGTACCCGGACGGACACCGCTGTTCCTCGAATCGGTCTATGTCAGAGTAAACTTGGAAAATGTATCCTTCTGCATGACTTGAGCGCGTGTTGCGAAAATGTGCGAATTAGGTCACACAGCAACCCCCCGCAGACGTAGCGCATATGAGTGCCACAACTTTATTCGGCTTCTGTTTGAATAACAAATATCACGACACCATCAAGATAGGAATCACATCGTAACATATCTTAAAAAAAAAAAGAAATGAAGAAATCAATCAATTTGTTTAAATGTAATGGAATTCGTGTGTAATCGTGGACACAAGAATTCAATTACGTTATGAATTAACCACAATATACATTCAAAAACAAAAGGAAACATCTATAATTTACTTGTGACAAAGTTACTGGTGGCATTTAATATAAATAAAAAAAAAAAAAAAATTGTGGCGAGAAGGCCGAATTTAGCGAGACAGGACATATGTGTCCTTCATCTTGTCTCTGACTTCTGGTCATCTTGCGATAACCGAATCACCCACATCCGTTAGGATGTTGGGCTCGGTCTCGCGGCATCTGAAAAGAGAAGAAAAAAAAAAGGAGGGGGAGGGGGGGGGGAGGGGGGTATCCAAGGATAGTGTGGACAGTGTTAGTCCAAGTGTTCTCTAACTACTTTTATAGAGGGATGGTGGGAAAGAAATCATACAAGACCGGTAGGTCTTGGGTGCGGTAGTAAACGCAGATCACGTCTTTGGCGTCTGATAATCTGCTCTTTGGTCGGTGTGTATGTTTGTATTTGTGCCGTCTTGTACTGTGCGTTCGTGTGTTTGGTTTGTTAATAGTAGACCCTGTGGGATGGGTCCAGGAATCCTCTATTATAGAGGGGAATGTTGTTGGGAAGGGTGCTTTCTTCAGTTTTGTACTGAAGAAGAAATTGTGGGGGTTTGATCCGAAGAGATCGAGAGAGAGAAGGGTCAAGAACGCAAGAGTCCCGTACAAGTAGGTTCTCGCTGTTCTGAATGTTTTCGAGGTACTTATATGCTAATTGAAGCAAGTACTCGTCGATAGGGGTAATGGAGGCGCCTTCGTATAGGTGAGAGTTGGGGTAATGACGACCGTCAGGCCTTCTAGAATGATTGGTGCATCTTCTGAGGAGTTTCCTTTCGAAAACCCGAAGTCTTTCCATTTGAGCCGAAGATATGGAGGACCATATGGGAAAGGCGTACGATATTCCAGATCGGATTAGCTGCTTATAGCAGAGAAGCTTAACTTTGGTGTCAACTTTGTTCCTCCACTTCAAGATGTTGTGCAGTTGCTTAGATCGACCGAGGCCCCTTTGGAGAATGTGGGTCACATGTTTGATGAAATTCATTTTTGGGGTATAAGTGACCCCGAGATATTTCATCTTGTCCTGTGGTCTAATCGTAGTATCTCCCATTTTTATTCGAATATTCTGTGAATATCGAGAAGCAGGTTGGGAGTGTTTACTACTCAGAATTATGGCTACTGCTTTGGATGGATTAAGTCGGGTTTTCCATCGACTGTAATACTGATACAGTTCGTCCAAGTGACGGTTGAGTCGATTTGTTGCGAGGTTAGGGCCTTTGGTTGACGTGTACACCAGGACGTCATCCGCATAGCATATTTGGTTTACTCTCCCGTCCGCAGGGCGGGGAATATCGGAGGTGTAAATATTGAATAAGATGGGGCCTAGAATGGAGCCCTGTGGTACGCCTGCAGCGCCGTGAAAAGTTCGGGAAAGCTTTCCATTCATTCTAACTTGGAAGGTTCTGTTGCGAACGAACTGGTAGATGATGCTACATAGCGTTCTACTGAGGCCAATATTCAGTAGTTTAAAAGGGAGACCTTCGATCCAAGTCGTATCAAAAGCTTTTTCAATGTCTAGGCTTACCGCAACGGTGGGTTCCTTATTAAAGACCCGCACGCAGACGTGGTTTTGAAATAAATTGAGAGCCATAGTGGTGCTGTGCGCTCTTCGAAATCCGAATTGAAAATCAGGTATTAGGTGCCTGGCACTGGCAAAGTTATTTAGCTTCTCGTATATGAATTTTTCATATATTTTGCTGATGCAAGTGAGAAGCGAGATAGGGCGAAAGCTTGAGGGGTGATACGTTGGTTTCCCAACTTTTGCTATTGGACAAATAATACCGTGCCTCCAAGCTTGGGGAAAGTACCCCATGTTGTAAGCATGGTTGAACAGAATCATTTAATATAAAGTGCAGGTTTTTAACATTAAATAGGACATTGACGGCAAGAGACTGGAGATATTGATATTATTTTTTTTTTCAAAACTGTATTTATTTGACCAAAAATGAATAGTTACAATAAGTAATACAGCTAACTTATAATAGATTTGTTACATATTAAGTGTTTACATGTTATTTGTTAACATTTTTCAAACAATTCTTTTTATATGTGCTTAAGATTTACTGGGAATTATATATATTGGTAATTTTTTTTTCCTGGAAAAGGTCAGAAAAAAAGGAGATATTGATACTAACGTGAACACATATAAGAGTAACAGCAAGCCAAACAGATTGGAAATCGGATGAAGTAAAAAAGAAACGCTTTGCCTGGCACCATCTGTTACATAGAACCACATCCATGTCGGAGCACACAGAATGAGTTGCATGTTCATAACGAATACCATCATATATCAACAACAAAAAAACATACTGGTTTCGACTTACACTTTGGAATCATCTTTCTCTAAATTTGTCGAGACTATAAATAGATGGCACGCTCAAAATATCACAAGTTCCAATCGTAGAATGTATAATTTTAGTCGTTGAAGTTCATATGAATATCTTTCTAACAAAAGGAAAAAAAGAAGGGAAAAAGGAAAGTATTGAGCAAATTCCAATGCCTTAAATTGAGGCAATTCTATTGTAAAGACGACAAAGTTCCGATCAAGAGTCTACGTATACGAGTACCCACGGTGTCCCACACCTATATTGCACATTCAGTTAATACACAATGAATTTGTAATACCATGTATTCCTAAAAAGTAGTACAGGGCTGCCCCGAACAGAAATACAAATCCAGAAACGTTTCACATGATAATGCGACTTTCCAGTCATTGAAAATTAGTCTCCGAAAAGTATTGCGAGTACGAAGAGTCGTACGGTCACTAACGTGAACGGAAAAAACATACTTCTACATAAGTAGATTACTATCTTACGTGGATCAGTAAATTCCGGAAGAATAGCAATGCGTAGTTATAAAATGGATGTATGGTACGGACCAATCATTATCAATGCTTGCCATGATTTTCCCATAGATTGCAGTAGCAGCTAAACCGCACACAGGACAATCCAATTACGTACACGATAGATGAATATCCTGCAATATTTTCCAACAAACTCAGGATCCTTATATCTCCTCCCCAGAGCAGAAAGGATAACCGTGGAATAGAAAGACCTCAGATGCAACATTTGCCTTTTGGTCAAGAACTTGGTAGTATAATGTAGTAATTTGTTACACAAATGCACACGAAATCGTCGCAGATACCTAATATTTATGGACATATGACTTTTACCATTCAATAATTGAATAACTATTCTCTGAAACCAACTTCGAAACTACTATCGTGTGTATTATTATGTATTAGTAATTGGGCTGCTAACTACATTCAACTGGATGTTAGTTCCTTTACCTCAGTTAGCAATTATAGAAACAGAACAGAGATGAATCTGGTATTTTAAGCACTTGTCATTTTACAAAGTATTCTTGGGTAGTACCTGTGAATAATGGAACATCCAATCATTGTTGTGCTTTCATTTGATTGTAGCGATGTAACACAATGTAACACTTTTATTACTGTGAGTGGTAAAAACACTCTTTCGCAGTTTTAATGCTAAACGGTCTCTGACGTGAATAATGCATTGCATGGCCCCTGTCGCACTTTTAGTGGTTTTACTCACTACCATGAGAGGAGCAACGCGTGTCCCCTGTCTTGTGTTGATAGTTAAAGTCACTAACGTAAGAAATAATGGGTGGTTAAATTTTAAGGCCGATGATGATTTTGAATAAAACACAAATTATTTAGGAAATTATTGTCATTTCTTTTTATTATGATAATATTGGTGTGGTTCAATTATGTATGGAACAAAATATCGGCCAAATGGCCGCCGCGACCTCGGCGGCACACCTCCATCCGATGGTCCAAATTTTCGATGACGCTGAGGCATAATTAAGGTTCTATGCCGTTAACGTGCCAAATTATCTCATCCTTTAGCTCTTGAATTGTTACTGGCTTATCGACGTACACTTTTTCTTTCAAATAATCCCAAAGAAAGAAGTCCAACGGTGTCAAATCACATGAGCTTGGCGGCTAATTGACATCGCCACCACGTGAGATAACACTGCCATTGAATTTGTCGCGCAAAAGAGCCACTGTTTCGTTAGCTGTGTGGCAAGTGGCACCGTCCTGTTGAAACCACATATCGTCCGCATCCATATCTTCCAATTCCGGCCATAAAAAGTTCGTTATCATCTCACGATAGCGAACACCATTCACAGTAACTGCCTGACCGGCCTCATTTTGGAAAAAATACGGCCCGATGATGCCGCCAGCCCATAAACCGCACCAAACAGTCACTCTTTGTGGGTGCATTGGTTTTTCGACAATCACTCTTGGATTATCATTCGCCCAAATGCGGCAATTCTGCTTATTGACGAATCCACTGAGGTGAAAATGTGCCTCATCACTGAAGATGATTTTCTTCGTAAATTGATCATCCGCTGTTGCCATTTCTTGCCACCATTCTGACCATTGATTACGTTTGAAATGGTCAAGAGGCTTTAGTTCTTGAGTCAATTGCATCTTGTAAGCGTGTAAATGCGAGTCTTTATGCATAATGTTCATCGAAAATTGATCATCCGCTGTTGCTGTGGCGATCCTAAATCGCTACCCCTACCTAAATCGTCAATATCATCGAACAATCCCAAATTTCATATCGAATCAATGAGCGATAAAGTAAACCAAAGTCAATTGTCGCACATTGATTCAATTCCACATAACACATCCAAATTCCACATTGAGTCACATGTACAACGAATTTAACCAAAAGTTAATTCATCATACATTGACTCAATTCCCAAAATCCTAACATCATGAAATGCTAAATTCAAAACGCAATTCATGATTCCCCTTCCCAGAATCTATCCAACAAAACCTTTAAACAATTCTCGGAACAAAATTCCAATCGAAGCACGCCAAGTCTTCTTAGAATTTTGACATTAAAATAGTTGACAAAAGTCAACTACAAAAACTCTAAAAGGGCAGTGCTTTTCAATTCCGGATCAGTACCATTCCAGAGGCCGAACCGCTGGCCGAGTATCAATCATACCCCCGTAAAGACCACTCTCACGCTTGTACTTGTAGATTTAAGAAAAAATAAAGTTAAATATCGTTGTTTCAACTGAACCTTTTCGCGTCTTTCATTTTTCGCCCTCGACGCTCCGGGCTCTTCTCCCGCCTTATGGGAAAGCACGGCACGGAGTATTACATTGCCATTTCTTGCCACCATTCTGACCATTGACGACGCTTGAAATGGTCAAGAGGCTTTAGTTCTTGAGTCAATTGCACCTTGTAAGCGTGTAAATGCAAGCATAATGTTCATCAACGACGAGCGTGAGATGTGCAATTGTTGGGCACGACGACGAGTTGAGGTGGACGGCTCTTCAGCCACACTATCGCGAACAGCAGCAATATTTTCTGCAGTACGAGCTGTAGGAGCATGCACTGGTGTTTTCACATCTCCTACAGACCCGGTTTGCTCAAATTTTTGCACGATTTTTTCTATTGTACGCACATTTGGACGATTAAATTGGCCGAAAAAATCACGAAGTGCACGATATGCATTTTGATTTGAACGCCTATTTTAATAATAAGCCTGAATAACTTTAACGCATTGCTCGATTGTATATTTTTCCATGGTTCAAATTGAGTTAGTCTGAAATTGAAAAATGTCAAATGAAATGCAGAAAAAACTTGACGTTTAGGTGTAGTTCACATTCAACATCGGCCCTTAAAATTTAACCACTCTTTATTTCGCACGACCTCTGTCATGCTTTGAATGATTATAATCACTATCATCATCATCATTATCATCATCGGCACTACAACCAGGAACCGGTTTTGGCCTTATTTAGCAAGTTCTGATGCTTGTTAAATTTTCCATGATAATTTGTTTTTCCGGGCAAGGTCATTAGCCTTGCGCCAGTATAATCACAATCGTGATGAGTTTGGTGGTTTCGGTCACTAATGTGAATCGTTTTTTTTTTAAAACACATTTATTTTCGTAATTCTTTTTACATGTATAATATTAGGGGTAAAAGTTAAACCCTCTTCTACAATCACAGTCCTTAAATTAACTTACTGGCTCTATGCGACCTCTCTAAATTACACATTACAAATTGATTTTTATTTATGACTTTCGGCGTACATCTTTTTTTTTTCTTATGTATATATGAAATAGGTAATATATTAGAGGGACTCCTCGTTTAATATATGTATACATTATTATTATAATTTTTTTTTTTATAACAAACAAAAATTTCAAAACGAAACGAAAAGGTAAATAAAACATAAAATAGAATAGCTACAAAATAAGTAATAAACGTAATGGGGGAAGGTGGACAGGTGGACAGGGGGGGGGCAAAGGGGGGGAGAGCGTTGCTCCTGAGAGGCATACTATATTTGAGGAAGTGAAGTCCTCTCCTCGTTGAGAAGCTGTGGTGGTTCTCTATACCACATGGAGAAACAACCCACAATGCCAACCAATCTCGACCGCTAACAGCGCGTCACCCTACCCTAACCTGTAGACATGCAAAACAAATCCCAATCTGCAAGCGCATCCATCCCGAACTTGCAAGAATTCATCACCCAATCTGCAATAAAAGGCATTTCCCAAAACTCCCAACAGAATACAATTCAATAGAATATATTCTAAATCATCTCTTACATCGCCCCACATATAATTTTTCCCAAAATTGCTTCGGTCAATTCCTTACTGAATCCATACTTCCTCTTTGCGACCAAGCAATCCTAATTTCCCCGAAATGCATATGCCGTAATGAAACGCATATTCAAATCCATAACGGAACATTAACCATACCAAGCCGCATACGCTTCCCCGAAATTACTTCAGTTAATATCTCACCTAAATGATATTCCTCGCTTGCACCCAAGCAATTCCAATTTCACCCGAAAATGCATGCCCATACTTGCTCGTGTTCCCAAAGCCAATTTTTTACGAAACGATCACAACAACCAAGGCCCTTGATCATACTTGGCTATGCCGCCAAACCAATTTCCCAGTATACACAACCAAGCAATCCAATTCAGCTTATACGGCCAGGTTTCGCTGGAACTGAATTGCTATGCTTGCATTAGAATAGATTCTTCCCTTCATTAGTCAGTCGTCATCCAACTACCACCACGCGCATATCGGGATTCCCCTGACAACCGCCGCGATCGCACACGCACGACATCACGTGCCAAATAAAGTCGAGTCGAACTTTCACCTTTCAATTGCTACGGGCACACCTCAGAGAGAAATAAAAAAAAACATTCGGGCGTAGTTCGTGGATAGAATCTAAACTTATGAAAAATCCTTATTTATCCAAAAGTGACAATAAAGCCAAACAATTTGTGAATGACAGTGTGTTTTTTTTTTTTTGTTGATCCCCCCCCCCCCCCCCCCCCTTTATTCTCTTCGCTAATGAACAACTCTCTTGTGGGGCGAGAGTGAACTGGTGCCATACGTTGCCGCATCTACATCGGTCCACCACAAAGCCACCACCATTTGGGAGTTGTTCGATCTTTGGCTGATTTATCTCTTTCACTGATCGCCGTGCTAAAACGCAGGCGATCTGGTGCATTGGAGATATCACTATCATGGAGAATTCGTTTGTCCCTGGCACCACGGAGAATGTGGTAAATAATCGGGAGTCCATGCACGTCTTGGATAAGGCCTTTTTGATCCAAGAAAGGGAACGCTTCCGGGGGGATAAACCCATTCTGGAGCGTATTCTCCAGATACATGTCGTTGGGATAGAATACTGTGGCGGTTCCTTTGAACGCCACTACTCATCGTTGGATAATGGTGCACCCGCATCGTTTGATTCGGCTTGTTGTTGCTAACCAACATGAATTGGAATTTCCGGTGGAAATCTCATGGGTTAGAGGACTGGAGTTGCCGTATGGGAAAAAGGTAGCTGAATTCAATTATGCATTACCTGCATAGAATAATGAATTCAGCTATGCGTCCTTTTAAAAACATGATTTCCAGCTGAATAGGTTGGTAAGAGGAATTGGGGGGGTGACTTGACACGCTGTTAGCGGTCGAAATAAGGTTGAAATTGTGGGTTGGTTCTCCATGTAGTATAGAGAACCCCCACAACCACATTTTTAAAGTTGCGAAAAGTGCGGCCAAATGTGTGCGGTTCCTTAAGAGATGCAAACAATTCTTCACTCCATCCAACCTGGCCACTATTAACAAGGCGTATATTCGTCCCAAAATGGAATTCAACTCCCATATTTGGTCAGGCGCATCCAAAACTGCACTACACGTGCTCGATAGACTGCAAAAACGAGCAGTGAAACTTATTGGGGACCCAGTTGTGAGTCGATCAATTTCCTCATAAGAACATAGGCGCAACGTATCATGTCTGTCTCTTTTCTAAAGGTATTATTACGGTCGTTGCTCAACTGAACTTGCTGAATGTGTTTCGCATCCTCAGACATTTTCCCGCGATACCCGTCAATCTGAGAATACGCATCAGTTCACATTGAACGTCAACTTCACGCGCACAAATAAACATAGAGAGTCATTCTTTAGCCGAACCACACGAATGTAGAATACTCTACCTGATCATATGTTTCCTCTTCGTTGTAATGTCCAGGCATTTAAGACCAATGTACATTGATACGAGGGTTGCCTTTTATAATTCGGGATTAGAGAACAAAAACAAATATTGATCATCGAAAATCACTTTATTGTTTTTCAAAATATTCCCCATGAAGATCTATACACTTTTGCATGCGTTTCAACCAATTGTCGAAGCACTTTTGCCACTCTGATTGAGGTATCTCCAACACATGCATTCTGAATGCAGCAACCGCTTCTTCAGGTGTCGAAAAACGTTGACCTCTCAGTTTGTTTTTTACGTACGGGAATAAAAAGAAGTCATTCGGTGCCAAGTCAGGACTATACGGCGGATGACCCATCAAATCGATGTTTTGGGTGCTCAAAAATGCAATTGTCGCAGCCGATGTGTGAGAGCTCGCATTGTCGTGGTGAAGAGTGATCCGCCTTCGGCGGTTGGTTTTCCTGATTTCTTGGAAGACAACTGGCAAACATATGGTTGTGGACCACTCAGAATTGACTGTTCTGCGTTGTTCTAGTGGTACGGTTGCGACATGTCCAGTTTTTCCGAAAAAACAGGCGACCATTTCTTTGGAAGTGCTTCGTGCGCGAACAACTTTTGTTGGATTTGGCTCATCTTGAAACACCCAGACAGTCGACTGCTGTTTACTTTCAGGCTCATACGCCTAAATCCACGATTCATCACCTGTCACGATGTCATAGACGTGTTTCGAAGCACCGCGACCGTATTTTTTGAGCATTTCTTTCGACCCATTGACACGAGCCTTTTTTTGGGCGATTGACAAATTGTGTGGGATCCAACGCGAACAAATTTTTTTGACAGTCAAATGTTTATGCAATATTGAATGTATGCTGGTCCCACTAACGCCTAAGGTTGTCTCAATCTCACGATAGTTCACATGACGATCTTTCAATATCAGTTCGCGCACAGCATCAATGGTTTTCGAGGCAACAACTGATTTTGGACGACCTTCACGAAATTCATCTTGGAGTGAACTGCGACCACGATTGAATTCACCATACCATCGATAAACACTGGTCCTTGATGGAGCTTCATCGCCAAAAATTGAATTAAGTTCATCCATGCACTGTTGCTGAGTTAATCCACGCCGAAAGTTGTAAAAAATAATCGCACGAAAATGTTGACGATTTAATTCCATTTTTGGGCCGAGATGAATCTTTTAAGTTACTGTAAACAACACAAATAGCGCTCGTATGTCAAAAGGTTCTGAGTGCGTATAACCTCAAAAATGTCCAACTTTACGACAGAGCTGTCAATTGCCGGATTGCAACACTAGGGTTGCCAAATCCCGAAACATAAAAGGCAACCCTCGTACCTTCTTTCCTTATCCACTTCCTCTTAGTCCGCTCGTACTATGCTCTGACACTTAAGGGCACTCCAAAATCCCCTTTTGTGCGCGCGTTTGTGTAAAAACGACCAGAAGTATTCGTCAGTCTTGACATGAACGGCCCCATACAAAATGAATCCTCTATACCGTTGATTTATCACGTGCATCGGTCGAGCATAGATAAACGAATATGTTATAATCACAAGATTGCGCACCCAGATGAAGAGCGCCTGCAGTTCAATAGGCCAGTAGCACAGAAAGACCGCAAAGGCACGAATAACCAACACCAGAGATTTTGGTGGCTGAGTGGCAATTAAATCCTTTTTCTAGATAACTTTAAAAAAACAAAAAAGTAATAATAATAATAATAATAATAATAATAATAATAATAATAATAATAATAATAATAATAATAAAGATATTTAAAAAAAGCCCATAAACTACGGAAAGCTTACATACATTTAAAATTTCGAAGATTGAGTTTAGATGTTAGGTTTAGGTTTAGGATAGAGTTAAGGTTAAAAAAATAAGAATAAAAAAAAAGTTTTAGTTCGTTTAGTGTTTAAGTTAACAATGTTGTATTGTTCTTCATTTTCGTTGTAACGAATTAAGTTCATTAAAATTCATGTAAACAAAACAATCGTAATGTCGAAAGACACGTTTTCACGCTCTAAGGGTACGCATGTAACTTAGAGACTCCGCAAATAAAAAAATAAGTTTAGAAGAGTTTAATCATTTTTGTCGAGTAAGTAAAATAGAATAAGAGGAAGAAATAAAAAAATGATATGAAAAATGAAAAAATGAAATATTCATCAAAAAAATTTGACGACAAAGAACTTGTCGATGAAAATCCATGTCAAACTCATGGAGAGGTTACAGAACAGTTAGGCGTTCCTCACCAAGCAATATCTTGAATTTGACTTGAATTTGACAAGAAAACCTAGTTTCTGCTTGCACACCACCTATTATATTGTTTCTCTGCTTCCCTGTTTCCCAGAAAGTATTACTTGAATAATTTCAAACTTTATCTGTAATTAATTTGAATTTAATAAGGGACCGTATAACTTGCGATCAATGCAACAAAAACAAGTTTTATGATTACATCTTTTGGTCACATTTTGAACACACTGGTCGTATATTCCGGGCGAAAATATACCCCAGTTAGGTTAAAAAGACGTCAGCACCACAGACCGGCACTTGAAAACGTAGCACCACTTATAAACTTAAACAATACCCACTTATCAAAGTTTTTAATGGATGGATACTTTCCAAACGACTTCCACGTCGTCTACCACCAAATACAGAGCAACGACTTCAAATGCGTTTTTATGGAAATTTCAAGTGTGAAGGAAAGCACTGGTGGAACAACATTTGGTGCGTGTGATAAACTCAACTTAAAAACGTTCTTAAATTTTCTTTAATAGGACCACTTTTGTTGTCGTTATGTTCCACAGGAATAGTCAAGTGCCCACTGGGTCGATGAATTTGCAATCTAAATCGAAATTACTTTTTCATTCTTTATGGCAATTTATGTCTTTTATTAGTTCGTTTGCTTAAAGTCTAAATTTGTGTACATTTCTGTAATACTATATTACAATCCTTACTGAGGTATCATTTTGTGGCACATTAGGAGCAATCTTATGTCAATATTGTTAAGGACTTGAGTTACACATTTTTTGGAATGTGAATACTAATATATTTATTGGCCAAGTAAACGGTGACTAGGATTCGAATGTATTCACATCTATTATTAATGTAAGAAATTGGTAATTGGCTTTTAGACTGTGAAAATTGAGAACCCATTATAAGAGTTGATATATCAATACCTAAAGGTTATACCACTAGTCTTAATTGTAATTGTCGAACTACTAAATTAAAATAGAATTGAAAAAATACGAGTCAGAAATATGAGAAATACTTGCCCAAGTTGCATATGACTTAGATGCAGTTTAGACTTTGGGTAAACGCAGAGGCTTAAGGTAAGTTACGAATTTTTTTAACATGCTGCTTATACCTTATCTTTAATTTAATTCCAATTTAATAGTTAGATAGAAACACTTAAGATGCAGCTTAACTAACTTAAATTAAACTTGTTTAACTTACGAGACCGATTGGACACTCTAAGGTAAGCACCAGTTAACTATTTTCATAGCCATCACACCCGTATTTTCAAACTGAAAAGGTACTTTAAGGTATGCTTGCCTTCCTATATTTAATCAAAACAAAAACTGCCTAATAATAAATTATAAACTATAAATTATAAGATCTAATAATCGCCATTATGTAGTCATGTGCCGTGTTGGGTAATGGACATCTGGTATTGATTTAGCCGCCAACACCTGTGATCTCGCCGGTACAGTCTTCCATGCGGGATGTGAGATTTCGTCCGCGCACTATCCAACGCATTCTACGTGAACTGGATTGTAGGAATGCAACCGGCCCGGACGGAATACCAGCAATAGTACTTAAGAGCTGTGCTCCAGAACTATCGCCGGTTCTTGGCAGACTCTTCCGCTTATCTTATGCACGGAGGACCTTTCCTGCCTGCTGGAAAATCGCTCGAGTTCAGCCAATCCCAAAGACGGGAATAAAGTGTCTCCCACAAAATTACCGTCCGATAGCATTACTGTCTATTTTATCTAAGGTAATGGAAAAAGTCATCAATACAGAGTTGGTTAAGTATTTGGAGTGCAACGGTCTTCTGTATGATCGTCAATACGGATTCCGTGGCAGGCGGTCCACAGGAGACCTTTTTACACTTATAACCGATATATGGACTTCTGCGATTGAACGGCATGGTGAGTCAAGGGCGGTCGCATTGGATATCTCCAAGGCTTTTGACCGCGTCTGGCACGGGGCATTGCTGAGCAAACTTCGTTCATATGGGCTTTCCGACCAGCTTTGCGACTGGACGAGGAGCTTCCTCGAGAATCGATCGATCCGGGTTGTTGTGGACGGCGAGTGTTCGGATCTGTATCCTGTTAATTCGGGGGTTCCCCAGGGTTCTATTTTGGCTCCAACCTTGTTCTTGCTTCACATAAATGATTTGTTGGAGACAACGGATAACAAAGTGTTCAGTTTTGCGGATGATAGTACGCTTGTTTCCTCCTTTTCGAGTGATCGGCCGATTGGTGCATCTACGTCGCACCAGCTGAGATGTAGACAGATTGACTCTCTGAATCAGGATCTAGATAAAGTCCTGCAGTGGGGAAAGGCCAATCTTGTCGACTTCAACGCAACGAAGGCCCAGTATACAACATTCACAAAGAAAACTGGATCATCGGTTCCACAGCTGATGATGAGTGGCCGGGCCCTCGAGGCTGGGGAAAGTTTGAAATTGCTCGGCGTCACGGTCTGTGGGAATGTATCGTGGCATAAACATGTATCGAACATCGCCAGGTCAGCCTCTGGAAAACAGAATTAACTTTTTAGAACCAAATCATATTTTACTCCGGCCCAACTTCTTCATCTGTATAAATCTCAAATTAGACCCGCGCTCGAATATTGCGCTCATGTTTGGAGCTCTGCGCCCTAAACATACCCTCGACCTACTTGAGAGCGTACAAAGACGAGCGATCCGCCTGATCTGGGACTCGGTGCTGACGTCGGGACTACAGTCGCTATCACATCGAAGGCGCGTGGCCGACCTCTGTCTGTTTTGCAGATATTATCACGGGTGCTGTTCTTCGGAGATTCTTGGCATTGTTCCACGCAATTCGGTTTATATGCGCTCCACAAGACAATCCGACGGATCGCACCCGTTTGTGGTTCATCTCCCGACGGCGCGAACATCCCTGTATCAGAACTCGTTCCGTTACAGAGTGGGGAAGCTGTGGAACTCCCTTCCCACGCGAGTGTTCCCGGAGCGTTACAACCTGCAACTGTTCAAAAAGAACTGCAACAGTTATTTGATGGCATCTCGGGGCGCCCACTCGACGCTATACGTTCGCCTTTCCCGAGAGAAATTTAATAAAAAAAAAAAAAAAAAAAAAAACACGAGGCATGATGGTTCATTTACACACACCCGACGACTAACAACAAAACTTGAAATTAGTGGTCTAGTGTTGGATAATTTATTTTACTTATTTAATTCAATATAGTTCTTTAAAAATTCAAACAGGTTAACAATCATTCTATAAAAAAAAATATTCACCTTTTTTTTCTCACGGTTTGTGTTATGTGGATTTAATTAACATTTATATATATATATATATATATATATATATATATATATATATATATATATACATATATATATATATATTGTTGCGGATTGGCAATTCAATGTGCTGGAATGTACTGGAGAAATCTAGTACATTCGCTGTGTATACCAGTTACGCAGCAGCTGACACCAGCTGGCCGATTGTCACCATCGATGACGTCATAGCGTCCCTATTTGAATTGGCAGTTATGCCCAATGAGCGAGTCTGCATTCAACCTTCATCGAGTGAACACCATCGGTTCTCGTCCGATCATCATACATTAATTAATAAAGCTACTCTCAAGCTCAGTTTTGCTTTTCTTGTGGTTCTGTCTCCTACGACGGAGTTTTATCGGTTTACACACGTACTACTTAGAGTTATCATCAACATATATATATATATATATATATATATATATATATATATATATATATATATATATATATATATATACATGGGTGAACTGAAAAGTGTCCGACCTAACAAAGATACAAGATATTTTTTCTTAAAATTTATTTTTATTTTTCTACAAAGTCTCCTTGTAACTCTACAAACTTCTCCAAGCGATGCTCCCATCTCTCTAACCCGTCCAAATAGTACTCGGCGTTTTTCTCTGCAAATTTGCTCACGATGGTAATTGCCTCCTCATTCGACGAAAATCTCTGTCCTCCGAGTGCAATTTTGAGATAAGGGAACAAAAAGAAGTCGCTGGGGGCTAGATGTGGTGTGTAAGGCAGATGGCCAAGCAGTTCAAACTGAAATTCGTGGATTTTCGCCATGGCAACCGCTGAGGTGTGAGATGGCGCGTTGTCTTGATCAAACAGGATTTTCTTTTTATGCAAATGTGGCCATTTTTCCACAACTTCTGCCTTCAGTTGGTCAAGTAATGATGCGTAGTATGCTCCTGTAATGGTTTTTCCTTTTTGAAGATAATCGATTAAGAGAACTCCATGACTACCCCAAAAAACAGTCGCCATCGCTTTCCCAGTCGAAAAAACAGTTTTTGCCTTTTTGGAGCGGATTCCCCCTTTGCCGTCCACCGTCTTGACTGTATTTTTGTTTCGGGCGTATAATGATGTATCCAAGTTTCATCGACAGTAATTAATCGGCACCAAAACTCGGATATGCGTTGGAAATGCTCATTCGAATGCGTTTTTGAGCAAAACCCAACGCGCGGACAGCTTTCTCATGGCTAAATCTTGATTTAATATGTGACAAACACGCTCTTTGGACATTTTCATAGCCTCTGCTATCTCTCTCACTTTAATTCGGCGAACGTCTAGCCTCATTTGGTGAGCTTTAGCGATGTTATCGTCAGTTGTTGCAGTTTTTGGACGTCCCGAACGTTCATCGTCTCCCAAGCTCTCACGGCCACGTTTAAATTCAGCTACCCAAAATTTACAGTGGTAAATGATGGTGCAGAGTCCCCATGCACAGAGTCCAACTCATCTTTGATTTGCGTAGGCGTATTGCCTTTCAAAAACAAACATTTAACGACAGCACGATACTCAATTTTGTCCATTTTCACAAAAATTTTCACATCAACTCACTCAAACGACTGTCAAATAAAAACTACGCATCCAAAATGACTGAAATTTTGATGAGTAACTGTGAAAAGATGCACAACTACATTCGCTTTTATTGATGAGTGCTGCTATCTTCACGTTGAGGTGTGAAACTTTTCAGCCCACCCTCGTATATACGAGTAAAGGGTGGGTCATAAATGTTTGCACATTTGAAACATGAATAGAAATAAAACTACAATCAAATTTTTTTGATCATTTATACATGCTGATTTTGGATTGCTCCTTAGGGAAATTTCAACCTCCCGAATGTTCTCATCGCTTCTTCTTGAACGTGGGTGCCTTGTTTAATATTCTTTGTCGATCCCGTTTGCTCGAACTTCTTAACCCAAGCTTTGATTAAATTAACACTTGGACACTCACTTACACGACATAATCCGTATTCAATTCTAAATAGGCGTCGTACAGTAACGGAGGAATAGTTGTTTTTGTAAAATTGTTTTGCAGGAAAAGCACGCTGTTGTCCCATGAAGCGCTCCATCGGGATTAAAATTGCTTGAAGCGACGTACAATCCCCCCCCCCCCCCCCGCGCTCTAACGCTTTTTAAGAAATAAAGTGGTGCCATCTGCAAAAATGTATTGGCCACCATATATATATATATTAATATATATATATATATGTATATATATATATATATATATAAATATATATATGTATATATATATATATATATATATAAATATATATATGTATATATATATATATATATACATATATATATATATATATATATATATATATATATATATATATTCCTTTGTAGTGTTAAGTTAATTAATGTTTATGTATTTTATGTAGTGCTGTCTCCTTCCATACATCTGGCCACAAAGGACTTTCCGGGCAGGCTCCTCTTCGCTCATTCGAGCTAGGTGGGTGGGGGTTTCTCTAAACTACACGGAGAACCATCCACTATTCCCGGCCAATCCCATCCAATTTCGGCCGCCTTACAGCGCGTCAAACCAACCCCATTCCTCCCTACTTACCTGCTCACCTGCAAAGAATGTTACTTCCAAGGGCGCATAGCTAAACTCAACAACGCGTAAAAGAGTTTAGCTTCCCTTTTTCGCCATGCGGCAACTCTGGTTCATGTCGATTAGCGACAACCAAATCCAGCCGGACGAAGTTGTGGCATCATTGTAGAACTGCTTGGGAAAATTATCGATTGAATCACGCGATAATATTTCCCTAGCGTCACTTGGCCCTTTCCCAGTTCCTCCATTCGCTGGGGATCAAACATCTCTTTACCCAGGTGAATAGCGTAAAACTCATTTTCCTCTCCTTCGCATTTCTTCCTTTCCATAGTGTGAAACACCTCGGAGGCCACATTACCACACGCACACTAAGCCAGATCAACCAGAGTTATTGCGCTCCTCGCTTTGTGCTTTTCGTCCGCTCTGCGCACATCGGCGTGCAACGAATGCGCCAGCGCTTGTTCACCCCGGTGCGCATGGGGAAACGAAGAGCGCACAAGAGAGAGCGCAATCACATCGGCTGGCTAGTGCGCACCAGTAATAAATTTCACGCTCGTCCGCGTAGAGTCCCTAACGTAACTAAATTAACTGTCGGAAATCGAAGACTTTCTAACGAAACAGAAGATGTGTAAAGTTATAGTGATCTAAATTGTATTTATATCGCGATAAAAAATGTATCTTTAGCTGTTTTTCGTGTAACAGACTAACGCACCTCGAGTGCCCAAGAACGTTCTACTTATCAAAATGTTAATTAAAAACTCAGCCGCGATGGCGCAAATCAAATAAAACAAAAACATTTATACAACCAACCAACATCAGTGTGTTTTATATTGTTCCTGTCTTCCTGGGTGGACTATCCTCATCGGAGCAACGTCGTTGGGAATATAAGGAATCCGTATCGTACCAGGCACACCAACTTATACCCCCACAGGTGTCCCGCCCACCGGAGTCTACCGAGCTTGATTTTTCTTACAACATTAGCTTCAAGATAGATTGCGTACAACTCATGGTTGTAGCGTCTCCGGAATCGTCCTCCCTCACATATGGGGCCAACAATTCTCCTTAAGACATTTCTCTCGAACGCGGCCAAGAGTTCAAAGTGCCTTTTATTAAGCATCCAGGTCTCGGATCCATACATGAGTACTGGTAAGACCATGGTCTTATACAGTAGCAGCTTGGATGTTCTGGATAAATTTCGGGATTTAAAGAGCCTGGATAGACCATAGTAGGCTTTGTTGGTTTTAATCAGCCGTTCGCGTATTTCTTCTTCCATATTGTTATCGGCTGATACTATTGACCCAAGGTAGTTAAAGCATTGCACTACTTCAAATTCGTGCTCCACTACCCTGATAGTTTGACCAACGTTAGGTCTTCTGTTCGTAGATGTTGCCATCATGTACTTCGTTGTTCCCTCATTAATGTGCAGTCCCAGTTTTTATGCCGCCTGCTCGATCTGGGTGAAGGATTCCTGTACCGCCGATTCGGTTCTACCGATGATGTCGATGTCACCTGCGTAGGCAAGTATCTGGCTGGACTTGGTGACAATAGTCCCTCTTGTTGTAACGCCAGAGTCACGGATTGCTTTCTCCAACGCCAGGTTGAAGAGGAGGCAGGCCAGACCGTCCCCTTGTCGGAGTCCATTATAGATCTTTATTGGTTTGGACAGCAATCCAGCTAATTTTACTTGACTAGTTACGTTGATCATGGTCAACCTACAAAGTCGTATCAATTTGTTTGATATGCCGAATTCTCTCATGGCATTATATAGTTCTAACCTGACTATGCTGTCGTAGGCGGCCTTAAAGTCTATAAACGGATGATATTATGGAATCTTAAATTCCTGACATTTTTCCATCGCCTGCCTAAGGGTGAATATCTGATCAATTGCTGATTTGCCTGGGATGAAGCCCCACTGATACTGACCAATGATGGCTTTAGCGTATGGGGCTATCCGATCTTGTAGGATAAGGGAGAGTAACTTATAGGCGGTACTCAGCAATGTTATACCCCTATAGTTGCTGCATAGTGTGATATCTCCCTTCTTATGTATGGGGCAAATTATTCCACGACGCCATCTTCCGGTGTCTCCTCTTGCTCCCATACATGCACCACGATCTCATGAATTGCGTGATGTAACGCTGTCCCTCCTTGTTTGATCAGCTCAGCTGGTATACCATCAGCTCTAGGGGCTTGATTTGATTTAAGCTGTCTTGTAGCTTTTAATGTTTCCTCAATGCTTGGAGGCGGCAGAATTTGGTCTTGATCTTGCATTGGTCGAGCCCCCAATTCTTCTGTGAGCTGACCATTTAGCAATTCATTGAAGTGCACTTCCCATCGCACCGGAATGCCTTCAGGATCGGTGATCAAATTACCTTCTTTATCCTTGCAGTAAGCGCTGCGTGGTGTGTACCGCGTCATACTACGTATTATTTGGTAGAACTTCCGCGCCTGATGCGGTCCTCGCTCTCTACTTTTCTCTATTTCACAGACAAGGTTTTTTTTCCCAGGCACTTTTCTTTTGTCTGTGAAATCTTTTTCAGATCTTCTGAGCTCTTTGTATTTCTCCTCGCGCACCCGCGTCCTATGACACTGCTGCATTTCCCGGTATGCAGCATTCTTACGTTCAGTCGCTAGTTTGCACTCATCATAAAAACAGTCGCTTCGATCTCTACGACTACTGCCTATGATGGAGTTGGCAGTACTAATGACAGTATTCTTAAGGTGTGTACATTTCTCTTTTACGCCCGGCATTCTGGCCCCAGGACTTACTCTCCCTCCGTCAAGTTCTTCGAGGGTGAGTCTTAACGCATGACCAAAGGTGTTACTGGTAATCTCATTGCGTAAGGCTCGAGGAGTGGCGGCGATCTATCAACATGTGGTCAATTTGGTTGCGAGTGACTCCATCAGGTAGCTTTGTGGATATCTTTACGCGGAACCCTGATACTCGCAACGATCAAGTTTTTTGATGGTGCCAGTTCGATGACTCGTAGTCCATTGTCATTAGTGTTCTCATGCAAGCTATGGGAACCTGTGTAGTGCCTGAAAACCGGCTCCCGACCTATTTTTGCATTCAAATCACCAAGAACGATTTTCACATCGTATCTTGGGCAGGCATTGAAGGCCCGTTCGACGTTCTCGTAGTATTCTTCTTTTTCGTCGTCAGGAGACTCCTCTGTAGATCCGTGAACATTTATGAGGCTTATGTTCTTAAACTTGCCTCGCACGCGAAGAGTGCATAGCCTTTCGTGTGTTGCATTAAAGCCGATAATGGCAGGCTTCAGTTTTTGGCTGACTAGAAAGCCTACCCCGAACACATGGTGTTTTGCATGACAGCTGTAATAAATGTCATACTCGCTTCTTTGAATAACACGACTCCCCGTCCATCTTATTTCTTGTAATGCTGTTATGCCAGCCTTATATTCGGAAAGGGCATCGGCTAGCTGTTGTGCAGCTCGAGCTCTGTATAGTGAGCGGACGTAACATGAGAAAATTCTTAAATCGTTTAGCCATTTTCGTTTCCGTGGTCGTCGTCGTGTATCCGGTCCATATCCGAGGCTTGTTAAATTTGGCATAATAATTCATTTTTACGGCCCTGGTTATTAGCCTTGCGTCAACCTTTCTCAGGATGTCGCTGAATGGATTGGTTCACTAATTGGCGGGTGCCAATGTAGCTATCCAGGGGTGTCACATGGAGACTGCATGTCAACTTGGATTGAACAGGAACAAGGATCGTCCTGGCCTTTGCCGGGTTGAAAGCAATCAGTAAGCAATCGCACCCATTCCCCCAAGTTGTATCTCACTTTTGGCAGACATTTATGGCATTCGTGCCCTCCCCATCGATTACGCTCTCGTTGACTTTTGGCAGATACCCATGGCTTTTGTGCCCTGCCTAATAATCACGCTGTTGTCTCTATTCTAACAGATTCTACCCCAGTTAGCACTAGTGGACCCGTTGCATCCCAGCTTGGGAAGATTGCATTTGCTTTACATCAATCCGCCGCTACCTTGACGTGGCGATTCTGCATTAACCTGTCCGGAGCAAATGTCTCTCTCTCTCTCTCTCTCCATCTCTCTCTCTCTCTCTCTCTCTCTCTCTCTCCCTCTCTCTCTCTCTATCTATCTCTCTCTCTCTCTCTCCCTCTCTCTCTCTCTCTCTCTCTCTCTCTCTCTCTCTCTATCTCTCTCTCCCTCTTCCTCATTGTAATGCCGGACGAACACTTCTACGCTATTTTCTAACAGCCCGCTAAGGTCAAGAAATTTACATGTAATACTATCCCTGGTGTTGCACCAGTAGAGTGAATGAAGTGGGGGCAGGACCCTCATTTTATTTTATTTAGTACAAGTAGAGTAAACATATAAACATATAAATAAACTTACGAACTAACCTAACAACGATTGCATAAAGGTTGTGGGGGTGGGTGAAGATCACTAGCTCCGATAAATCTACCTTTCCTTATTGGTTTGGAAAATATGAGCCCCAGGCTGTTTTGAGCTACAAGCAAACGCGTCTCCTTCTTGGGCTAGATTGGCTGGAGCTCCTTTTTTTAAAGCCCACTTCTTCTAATTGTCTCTTTCCTTATTGCCTATTTGCAAAGCTTGCAAGTTGTCGCTTGCTCTTACTTCGATTGACTTTTTGTCTCGGACGGTGAGACTTTGCCCGCACTTGGCGATCATCACTATTAATCATCACTATAAAACTGAAACGAGCGACGGCTACACATATACTCCACAATTATCAGTTTGAATAGCTTTTGATTTGATTTGATGTTACTCTTAGAAAAGACGACACTCTTATGTACACCCCTGTTATCTTCACGAGAACGCCTTATCAATCACCCCTCCAAGTGCCTTGTTTATTGGCTGTTTCTATGAAGAACACTTCGAGACCGTTCCCTGTACTAATCTTTCGGGCGACTGATGAATCCAAGATTAAGATAGTGAATACTTCATCTAGCAGAGCTAATATTCGGTTCTGTCGCCGAAAGGCAAACTACACAATTGACATATAATGGTTAGTTTAGAGCGTCTGCGTGGGACCAGTCAGTTATTATATAAGATAATTAAGCTACAATTTAAGCATTTTTGTCTAGCCTATAATTTACAATCTAAGAAAAAAAACGGAAGAACGAAATGTTGCAAAAATGATAATGGAGAGCTAATATTCGGGTCTACACCTTCGATCTACATAAATCTACTGTCTCCATCTTCTAATCAAATTGGCAACTTCTTATTTTTGCTTGTCATCAGGTTCGTGGTCTATACGAAGCCAGCTGCGACGTAACATCTTCACTATGAGCCTCATCCAAGTTCAGTGGACCAAGGATGAAATTCCATAATACACCGGCATAAACCTAGTCCATTGGATTGTCATATACCAAAACAAAAGGCGTCGCCTGAACCGCCTGAACGGCCAGGCAATTCGATTATCCTGTTCCACTCCTAAACGGTCATACATATGTCACAAGACGATAAGCCATTCGCGAATAAATCTAACCCTGGCCGAGACAACGTGATCTTGGAATTACGAACCCCGAAATGTATGTACTGCGGTACCAAAACCAATACCAAAAACGATACGATAAGATCGTAATTAGACTTCGATAGGTCACCTGCGTTATTCATTTTGCAAAATTCTAAAATAGTAGACACGTCCAGGGTCGTTCAATAAGTCATTGGAAAAAGATTTTCAGATAAGAACCTTTTGGGGGTTCTTTAAGGCTCGCCCGAAGAACCACCCATTGTCCTAACCCAACTTCCCTGCCCCAGCCGTGCTATACTGTACCCACCAAAGCCTCTTACCTGGACATGAGCATTTCAAAGCTCTCCATCGATCAGCTCATACCTGAAACAGAAGCCCACGGCAATATTACCATCTTGCCATGGCATCAAATAAATAACATCAATTAAACCATCTCGGTTCATCTCTCATGAACCGATCGGTTCCTATGAGCGGCCACATGCCCATCAAACACATGCCAATCCTTCTGTGTGTTCCTGTTCCAACAATCCGTTGGTCCAAAAAACAAGCCGGGCAACTTACTTGCTTGCACATCTGCAAGCCAAATTTCCGATGATCGATCGCCTAAACCGATAACTGATCATCGAGTCAGACACGATCATAATTGCTGTTCAAACAATCAAATCAACGGCCGTGTCCCACGATCCGTTTTCCCTAACTAAACAAATCTCCACACTAGCCCTTGCCGCTGGTATAAGCGATAAACACCCATCGAATCGGACACGATCATGATTGTTATTCAAATAATCATGCCAATGATCAGGTCCCACGGTATATTTCTCTGAAGCAACCCATGTACCAATAGCTAAGGCAAACAAACGTGCATCTTAGCGTATGCACTCCGAAATAGCGTTTCTGTTTACTTAATACACGGAAATCTATTTCTGCATCCGGCGATAGCCACTATCGTTTATGACAGCGATGCCTGCAGCCTCTACTGCTGGTTCATTTATTTGAACAGCTACAGGATTGATCGCTATCCCTTGCATGTAACCGCCGATGCATCATCGTTGTCCGCACTTCCAGTGCATGGACACCCCTACCAGATCTGAACGATCTCTACGGAAGCCCTTCCAGTCAATCCAAACTGGTTTTTCATTGGTCGTCACCAGAATGAAAATATCGGATTGGCTGGCCACTATAGCAGTGGGAATCCACCCCAGTGCGCCCGGCAATACGGTCCTACCCCATCGAGGAGTCAGATCGTAACCACCGAGAAACGCACACCTACCGGGGACGTTGCGTTTAGGGAGTCAGATTTCTACACGCGAGGAGAGTAGTCAAGAGCCGTAACCTTTGTCCCTCTGATAAAAGTGGTTTTAGTCGTGAAATGTGGTACAACTAGTAATCTAACGTGTCGATGTGGAAAATCATCGTGGTACGCGCAGGCAAAGATAGTTCATTTATAAAACCTAGAGTAAAAGTCAGAACAAAAAAACGAATTGATGTCACAGTGTAATGTTTAAGAACTAGTATCAATAAAGTGCAACAATAATATACAACAAATAACAGTGTGTTTCTTTACTTTTGGAATACATCGGAGTGTTTTGCTCGAGGATCTAAACAGTGTGTTTCTTTACTTTTGGAATACATCGGAGCGTTTTGCTGGAGGATCTAAACAGTGTGTTTCTTTACTTTTGGAATACATAGGAGTGTTTTGCTGGAGGATCTATTCAGTGTGCACAATAGAATTGTGGGGTATTGCACTGAACCTGTGTCCATGTCGACGCGCTAGTCAAAACCCCCACAACCATATTTCTTGATTTCTTTCACCTTCTGCCCTCGTTTTCTACAGAACCTGTTCGCCTTATTACTTTGTTCCGAGTGTAGCAGTGTATCCATGTTTTGTCCAACAGTACCCGTGATAATATCTGTAAAACAGACAAAGGTCGGCTACGGGCCTTCGATGTGATAGCGACTGTAGTCCCGACGTCAGTGCCGAGTTCCCGATCAGGCAGATCGCTCGTCTGTGTATGCTCTCAAGTAGGTCGAGGGTATGCTTAGGGCGCAGAGCTCCAAACATGAGAGCAATATTCGAGCGCGGGTCTAATTTGAGATTTATACATATGAAGAAGTTGGGCCGGAGTAAAATATGATTTGGCTCTAAAAAGTTAACTCTGTTTTCCAGAGGCTGACCTGGCGATGTTCGATACATGTTTATGCCACGATACATTCCCACAGACCGTGATGCCGAATAACTTCAAGCTTTCCCCAGGTTCGAGGGCCTGGCCGTTCACCATCAGCTGTAGAGCCGATGACGCACTTTTCTTTGTGAATGTTGTATATTGTGTCTTCGTAGCATTGAAGTCAACGAGATTGGCCAGAGAGAGAATCTGTCTACAACTCAGCTGGCGTGACGCTGATGCGTCAATCGGCCGATCACTCGAAAAAGTGGAAACAAGCGTACTATCGTCCGAAAAACTGAACACTTTTATAGCGTTTGGGATGATAGTGAAGAACGTGTGATTCGAACTGACGCTATAACAGTTAGAATCACCAAAAATTGAACCAAAGCGCAACCCATCGGGCCACCGCCGTGTGTACAAATTCGATTTCTAAACTCATTCAACTGATGTGGATTTGTTATGTTATCGCTACGGCCTTGATGTATTTTCTTATTCGATTTTCGTTCGATGTTCTTCACTATTTGCTTGTATATTGTGTGTGTATCTGTTAGAAACGCCACACTACTCCCACCTCAGTAACTTTGTTACGATCAGCTTCGTGTGCGAACAATGGAGCGAGGAACGAGCGAGCGAGAGATCGTCGTAGCAGGCGAGTGTGGCGGTGCTCTATGCGGGAGTCGTGATCGTGTCGTGAAGTTCTGTTCACTATGGGAAAGTGTGTGCTGTGTGTTCACAGATCACGTCGGGGTCACCAATTATAGCGTTTGGGATGATAGTGAAGAACGTGTGATTCAAACTGACGCTATGACAGTTAGAATCACCAAAAATTGAACCAAAGCTCAACCCATCAGGCCACCGCCGTGTACGAATTCGATTTCTAAACTCAAGTACAACCGACTAATGTGGATTTGTTATGTTATCGCTATGGTATACGGCTCTGATGCATTTTCTTATTCGATTTTCGTTCGGTGTTCTTCACTATTTGCTTGTGTATTGCGTGTATATCTGTTAGAAACGCCACACTTTGTTATCCATCGTCCCCAACAAATCATTTATGTGACGCAAAAACAAGGTTGGAGTCAAAATAGAACCTTGAGGCACCACAAAATTAACAGGATACAGATCCGAACAATCGCCGTCCACAACAACCCGGATCGATCGATTTTCGAGGAAGCTCTTCGTCCAATCGCAAAGCTGCTGGGAAAGTCCATATGAACGAAGTTTGCTCAGCAATGTTCCGTGCTAGATGTGGTTAAAAACCTTGGAGATATCCAATGCGACCGCCCTTGACTCACCATCCCTCTCAATCGCAGATGGCCAAATATCGGTTACAAGGGCCAAAAGGTTTCCCGTGGACCGCCTGCCACGGAATCCACTGAGAGTAAACGTGGCGCACACCTTGAGGAAATTTAGTTCGCGCCTAATTTTCCGCTGTGTAGTCACGATGCTTACTAAAAAAATCACTTTCGATACTATGAACATCTTGGAAGTTCTAAGACCCCGTTAAAGGGCTGTGGTATGTTCACATAGTTCCACACCAAATAGGCCTTTTTCTCCTCCAGAAACCAAACTATATGAACGAAAAAAATAATACGCACAAAGTATTGTTCCTTTAATGAACCGCCGCCTGGATTTTACCGAAACCCAGAATGTAACAATGCCAACAGATGCACCTAACATATTGGTATATTATACACTTATTGAAAGTAAGGGCTTTGTAGGATGGTCTTGAATGTCAGTAACGAAGCCACTTCTTCACTATATCTCGCCCCCTTAAGCGGGAATATTTCAACGATATTCTCCGCGTAGTGTACTGGATACATTATGTATCATCATCGATATCAGAAATTAAAAGACATTCATTGTAGAAATTAACCGTCAAATCTCGCATCAAATCTGACTCGACATCATCATACACGAAGTTTAAGTACCTGTTACTCTAAAGGCTAATCCTGTTGTTTACTTAAATTTTGCTCTGATCAAATTTTTCACAATGTAAATGCAATCTTTATCGTATTATCCCACTCATCAATGATACAGAATCTATTCACAAACGAATCTTCTAAATTGCCCTCTTATTATGGTTATCGGTTTTGGTGTTCGTGGCCGCCGTAAGGTTTTCCAAAAATCCCCTTCAAAAACCTCAGCAATGTATTCTACAAGTAAATTCAAATCTGAACAAACTTTCTCCCTTTAGTCCACGTTCTTAATTTCGTTTTTGGAACTTTTGTGCCCTCCAGAAAGACGATTTGTTCCTCTTTACCATCTCCGCAAGTGCTTAAAAAGCTGACTAAGGATGTGTAAACAGAGTCTCAAAGCCAATGGATGGCAAATATTGCTTTTTGTAAATTCGCCGGAAATGGCTTTCCACATGAATACTGTGAAGTGCCAAGAGAAATAAACACTTACTTGGCATTCTGCAATCGAGAAAGGTTCAAAGAGGTGTCCTGGCTCCCTCACTCTGAGCAATAACACTGTTACTGTTAATGTCGCAGACTATTAATCATTTTGAATTTTCAATTTGTTTTCATTTCAAATGGTTTAAATCATTTGTCAGTCAGGTTGATGTTCTTTTACAATTCCATTTCCATTTCCTTTATTGACTTTGTAATGAGCTCAGGTGAAACTGCGGAGCACCTTTACATGTTCACTCCTTTTTTGTCCTTGTTTCTATTTGCTTTCTTAATATGTTTTATTTGTTAAGGATAATTTATTTCCCTGTCTAAATGTTTGTTTTAAATTCGTTGAACGGATTTCTCCGTATACAAGATGGGCCATGTAAACCTTCGGGATGTTTTTTGATAGTAACTGAAATAACACAAATTGTTTGCTGTGGTGTGAATGTTCGTTTATTTTGGGTATTGCAAATTTGTTCTAATCACTGTTTGAATACAGGCGAGCTATCATATAAAACAGATGTGAAAGTGACAAGGTACCAGATACTGAAAGTTTAGATGATTCATCCTGTATAAGACCAAAATGCTGAGTTATGAACTTGGTGTCAGGATCAAAAGACGCCTAATAATAAAGTGGCATGCATTTTGCATTTAACAGCGAAAGACAATACAGGGCAATAGACAGCAATAATTATCTAAAACATATTTCAATAATCAAACGGTGAGATATAAACAGTTGTAGCTGAGTTCGGTCTAATCTACTAAATAGGTATTCAATCATTCAGCAATACTCAGAGATTTTTTTAAAATGGGCTCATTTTGTTGAGAGATCGTAACACTAGCTTGCCTGTGCACATAAATGAGAGGAAAGGATCTATTCATCTATTACCTCAATGAGTATGAACGAATTTCCGGATATATCACGAACTGGCACTAGTAAACCGATCTACGTAAGTAAAAATGATATTAGTAAATTAAATTCATGGCAGTTAAAAGACAACAAGTATGTTATGTGCTCTATTTACACCACACACTTTGCACACCACACACACTTATTTGTTAATAAGAACACACTTTGTTTCAGTTAACACTTTATTTAAGCATGTATTGTTTCAGGGACTATGTTACTTATATTCAAAGCCATTTAATTCGTTTTTACTTATGAAAACACGATGGATACGACACCAACAATCGTTCTCTCGTTGACCGTCTTGGTCGACAGTCCCAAACCAACTCCTCGAACGAAGACGTTTTTTTTTCCTTCCATCCTACAGATCGAAAGATATGTCTCTTTTTCTGCCTGGCGCTTTTGCCAGCCGCTATTTTCTTTCTTTATCTTTCCCGGCTTGGGATCAAAAGAGGAAACACAAAGGGAAAATCAGCAGAGGATCGTGCTAATGCACATTTATGGACCTTGATGTTGGTGGGCGCTAAAACGAACGTGCGATTCGTTTTATGGCACAAGTAATTTGTTCTAGAAGAATGGACAAGGATGTTCCCTGTTGGAAATGGCGAGGAAACACATAGGAAAAATCAACAGAAGATCGTGCTAATGCACATTGATGATACTTTATGTTGGTGGGCGCCAAAACGAATGTGTGGTTCGTTTTATGGCGCAAGTTATTCGTTTTAGGAGAATGGGCAAAGATGTTCCCTGTGGGAAATGGTGAGGAAACACAAAGGAAAAATCAACAGGGGATCGTGCTAATGCACATTTATGGTCCTTTATGTTGGTGGGCGCTTAAACGAACGTGCGGTTTTTTTATGGCGCAAGTAATTTTTTTTAGGAGAATGGACGTAGATGTTCGCCGTGGGAAATGGTTTGGGTAAACAAACCTTTAAAGGATCATAAAATTGCAGACGTGCAATTTATGAATCTCAACAACTTTACTTGAAAGTTGGTCATTTGGTCCACAGATTTGGATCCAGGGGATTTTGCGTGTTGAACATATGGTTCATTCTTTCACGTCTTGGATTCAAATTAAATTCAATATGGACAAATTGAACGTGTAGTTTAATTTTTGATATTGAATTGATATCGTGATATTTAATGTATGCGCAATTAATGAAGGAGCTTAGCTCCAAAGAGGCATGTATGTGTCAAAGATGTGTCCTGTGAGAAATGGTGAGGAAGCACTGTTGTATTCCAGAATACTACCCTTATTCGCTTTAACACTAACTCATGTCCTTTCAAACACAACCCTTAAAAACACAACCCTTAAAACTACATCCTCACATATCCTACATTCTCAATTAATACAATTCATAAATAAACAGACACAATATTCTATATCCAGTCACTTACAGCACATTTCATAAATAAACAGACACTATATTCTATATCCAGTCACTTACAGCACATTTCATAAATATGCCCCTTTTCATGACAAGCACATTTTTCATTTCAAAACATGGCCACTTTGATTTTCGTTCAAAGTTTATTCAAAATTCTAAGTCACAGAGACTTCTAGATTGTTTTGTTCAGTTTATACGCCACAGTCAGTTAGAACAAAATGTTCTATATAAACAAGTAAATTTATATGAAAAAAACAGAAAGAAGAGAGCTCAGCTTGAGATAGCTGAGTTCAATAAAATAAAAATAAAATCAAATAAAATATAATTAAATAAAAACTGTAAGTATTTTAATAAATATAATAACCTCCACGCTCTTCCCTCGAAAGAGGAAGCACGGCGACTGGAGACGTAACAACACAAAGGAAAAATCAACAGAGGATCGTGCTAATGCACATTGATGATCCTTTATGTTGGTGGGCGCTTAAACGAACGTGCGGTTTGTTTTATAGCGCAAGCTATTTGTTTTAGGAGAATGAGCAAAGATGTGTCCTGTGAGAAATGGTGAGGAAACACAAAGTTAAAATCAACAGAGTGTCGTGCTAATGCACATTTATGTTCCTCTATGTTGTTGGGAGCTAAAACGAACGTGCGATTCGTTTTATGGCGCAAGTAATTTTTTTTAGGAGAATGGACGTAGATGTTCCCCGTGGGAAATGGTTTGGGTAAACAAACCTTTAAAGGATCATAAAATTGCAGACGTGCAATTTATGAATCTCAACAACTTTACTTGAAAGTTGGTCATTTGGTCCACAGATTTGGATCCAGAGGATTTTGCGTGTTGAACATATGGTTCATTCTTTCACGTCTTGGATTCAAATTAAATTCAATATGGGCAAATTGAACGTGTAGTTTAATTTTTGATATTGAATTGATATCGTGATATTTAATGTATGCGCAATTAATGAAGGAGCTTAGCTCCAAAGAGGTAGGTATTCAGGGGTGGGGGGTTTTGTGCGTAACAAGTATTATTCATTCATCTTTTCACTATGCTCTAACCGGTATATCTATTACTTCGTGTCAACTGTAGCGCTATCATTCCCTAATACGGATGTGTTTTTGAACCACTCGCGTAACTTTTCATTGCTTATTTTTCTTTACACAAACGCTAGCCCAAAAACGGGATGTGAGGACCCTTAAGGGTAAAAGCAGAGTGTGGTCGAAAGAAGAAGAGAGGATGAGGATAGGAGGTGACGATGTACATTAGTCTTAAATATAGGATATTACACCGACGAGGACACATGATCAGGTAAAATATAGTATATTCGTGTGGTTCGGTTACAAAATGATTCTCTTAATTTCTACGTCGGGCGTTGACTTTCAAAGTGTACTGGTGCTCACTTTCTGTTTGACGGATAATGCAGAACAATATTTAAAGAGGTTGTGGCGGTTCTACGAACCGCACAATCAACTATAGGTCGAGATGTCGTCGTTCCACCAATGAACATACTCACCTATAGCCAAACTCCACGCCCCCACACACACGTGTCCCCGAAGTCCACCTTCTCACCTGACCAAAGGTGACATTCTAATGTAAACCACACATTCGATTGTTTGCATAATCAATGCAACAGAAGTGTGAAACTTCTGATGATCACAGAATGATCTACCGCAAACAAACAGCCACCCCCGCGTCTGTATGTGTGAACGCGATCTTCCCTGGTGGAGAGATTCTCGATTGAGATAAAGTCACCACCCAAGGAAAGCGAAAGGGAAAAAAATCGATGGGGTGAATAGAAACATCCCCAGAGAAGAAAGTCACTCGAAATCGAGAATCTGTGAGAGGAAGTTCAATTTCATTTACGATGGTGTTAAGACCAAGTTCCCTGGGATTTACATTGTATCGTACCGTTGCGAATTTGTTTGGTTTCGTGTAAAAGTTACGCCAAGTAACTAGCGAACTTGTGGTTTAGCGAAGCGATCCGAAAGTGTGGACAAACTATAAAAAGGTTTTAGTGCAGAAGTTTCCTGAGTGTCACCGCACCACCAGAATCGCGAGAACGCTCGTTTTGGGAATTTTAGTTCGAATTGTGTTTTGTACAACATTGAAGTAGTTCTTAGAGACTAGCAACGGGTGTCTAAGTGTCTTAAACCCGTGAGATGTTGTATCAACAAATTAAAAACAAAAAAAAAACAAGGGATAAAACAAAATTTCAAATAAAACAAAATTATAAAAGAAAAATATTTCGTTGTGTTTTCCTTGTGAACAGTGTTCGGCGGAACACACCAGCTATAAACATTCGACCATTAATAAAAATCCGCCAAACGGTCACATAAAATCACCAAGATCAGTTGCGCAACGACCGTGATTATATTTATAGCAAATAGATAGGTTGTGTAGCGTCTGCTTTCTAAAAACGAGTGCCCAATGAGTTTCAATACTCGTTTTTCGTGCCGATCAAGCATAACTAGGGCAATTTTGAATACGCCTGACCAAATATGGGAGTTCAATTGAAGTTTAAAACAAATATACTTGGTTGGATGAACTGAAGCATTTTTAACCCCGTACATTTGACCGCACCTTTCGCAGCTCCAAATATATGGTCGTCGAAATTAACAGTCGAACTAATCGGAGTGCCAAAGATTGGATTCCTTGGCTTCATAGATACATCGTGTTGGTTCAGGATTCAATGTCTTGAGCGTACCATGCTGATTGCTTTCGAGGCTTGAAAAGGCTCGTCGAAAGCGTGCGAATGCATATGAGAAGCTTAACGTGCTATCATCGGCAAACAAGTAAATTGCGTTGTGGGTAATGGACAAGAGAAAGGTAATGATAATGAAAAATACAGTAGGTGAGTGTACGCAGCCCGGGAGATATAAACTTTACTTTGATGGGAGGAACATTTGACACAATCTGGAAGTACCTGCAAAGAAAGTATTTATCCATTGAATCAACGTATCATCAACTTCATAGGAATACAATTTCGACAACAGAGCTGGATGTCAAACTTTGTCGATATTTCTAATACAACCTTGTTTTCATTGAAGTGGTAGATATACTAGCTTCACTTTTCGCTAAGGTGAACGATTAGGTTTCTTATAGAGGTCATTTTATTCCAGGTATTTTGAAAGTTTCCCGTGGTGACTCAAACAGAAACGACAAACGACAACCGCACGAACACGAAAAACCGTAGTGAAGAACCCTGTTTATGCTGTCTTCAGTATGTAATGCTGCGAACCGCACAAACCATTGTGGGGTTAAATACCTTTTGCCTGGCTAAAGGAGACATACATGCAGTGTCCTCAGACACATGGACCCAATTTACCTTTGCGCCCAACTAAAGGGGACATGCATACGGGCGTCCTCAACCCCGCGTATCCACAGACACGTGGGCCTAATTTACCTTTCAGCCCAGCTAACGGGGACATGCATACAGGCGTCCTCGACACTACGTATCCACAGACACATGGGCACAATTTATCGACCGATTCCTCATACCTGCACGGCTATCGAAGGACACTACCCTGAAAAGAAATTGTTTGACGACCCATTAGCTAGGCAAACACAAGTGGCCGGCGCGGCAGCTCCAGATGCCGACAGGCAGAAAAATCCCAGGTGATAAATATATGACCAAGGAATAAACAAATGTATGACCTTCCCTTGAGCCAATCGCAATTTGGTTTTCCTTATCGAAAGGTCTATTGTAGGAACAGAGGGTAAACACTGAGCCAAACAACCGACACTGTTTCTACAAGGAAATAAAAACTATATAAATATCGCAGCCGAAGATAAGGACTTCGGCCGAGGAAATCATCAGGGCCATAAACCACACGCGGGTAATATACACAAAGGTATACCGCAGATGTGTGAAAATCCTGACGTGCCTCGGCATATCTCCGGCCACACGGGCAGCAACGTTCGTGTCTGTGTGTGTGGGGTGCATCCACACAGTATTCCTACGAACAATACCAAATCGTAGGACAAGTGAGGGTGCGATCTCCTTGAAAGGAGAAATCCGTTGGTAAAGAGGGGACATCAAGGGATAAGAGACGGAAGAGAAAGGAAGGAACAGCCGGGTGAGTTTCTCATCCCTGGCGAAAATTTCATTTAACCAGTCAAGAGATAACATCCGCCGTGGAGAGTTCCCGACTGTGAAATAAACTAAGAGTGTGTCGCCGCGAGTCGTTCAAAAAAATAACAAATAAATACATGTCGAGAGGGTCCGAAAGGTTGTAAATAAAAACAGATATTAAAAAGGAATAAAAGTAATAAAAATAAATTCCACAAGTGACTTTGATTTTGTGTCATAAACAGTGTTTGGCTGAACACAATCGATCGAGTAAAATTCGCCAAATTGGTGACCCCGACGTGATCTGTATACACACAGCACACAATCTCCCATAGGTAAACAGAAATTTACTACTACGATCACGACTTCCGCATAGAGCACCGCCACACGCGTCTGCTCCAATGTCCTCTTGCTCGGTCGTTCCTCGCTCCTTCGTTCGCACACGAAGTTGATCGTAACAAAATTACTTAGGAGGGAGTAGTGTGGCGTTTCTAACAGGTACACAATTCCTCCAATTAAGATCCCAACTTTCTCCGGTTCCTTTCAAACTTGGCCAGAGTTCAAAAGCGTATTCAAAAGTCTCATCATACAAAATTCGTTGTTTCGTTTTGGATTCGACCGAAAAGAAAACCAAAATTGTTAATTTTTAATTTGCTATAATTTATTTAACACGATCTTTCAGTCACACTATCACCTTGTTACAAAGGAGTTTTTTAAGCAACAGAGCGCTTTCAAAGTTTAACAGCACTGAATTATAATATTAATTTAGATCACTGTTTGAAAAACCAGTTGAAAGGCCGCCGAGGTCAATGACCAGGGTCCCGTTTTCCCTCCAACGCACTGAAGAGTGGATTATTCAGTTGGCAACGGTTCCAACTGATAAATCACTTCACTACCTTCTTCGTTGCCTGAGAGCGCGTTTCGATTTTCATGCAGCGGCATATAAAGTTCAGTTCCGGTTGTTCCCTTGCCACTGCCTACTTTTAGGTGCTAAATTTGGAATGCGTCTTCGCCGAGTCATTTGAATCAGTTGAATCATCGTTTGCATTTGCTGATTGGTTTGTTGCTTC
The DNA here is from genome assembly GCA_963931805.1 of Microdon myrmicae. NCBI lineage: Eukaryota > Metazoa > Arthropoda > Insecta > Diptera > Syrphidae > Microdon > Microdon myrmicae. Next base: position 75,858,905 of record OZ007496.1, read on the forward strand.
TGCAACATTCGTCCATATCCGATGTGCAAAAACTTCATTATCTGAAGGCTAATTTGTGTGGAGAATCTGAACGTCTGCTGAGGAACACGGCGATCTTTGATGGCAATTTCAAGTCAGCATTGACTACCCTGGCTAATAACCTTGCCCAGAAAAACAAATTGTTATGGAAAATTTAACAAGCCTCATACTTGTTAAATAAGGCCAAGACTGGATCCCGGTTGTAGTGCCAATGATGATGATGATGATTGGCAACCCTGGTAAAACGTTATCAAAACCTGCGGCTGCAGGTCACTGGCGCATGAACGGGCTGACGGGATCAAGGCGCTAGTGGATGTCACAAACGAAGCCACGCAGTCATTACAGAATCTCGAAGTCCCGCGCACTTCATGGAAGGATTTTTTAATTTACCACACCATCCAGAAACTTCCACTTAATAGGCGCGGTTAGTGGGAATCTCCCACCTCATCATACGATGATTATCGAACTTACGACATACTGGAGGATTTCCTGCTTATGAGGGCCAGAATTTTGGATGTCATGGGACAAACAACGTCCAGTATACCTCACGGGAAGTCCAAGGGAGCGCCTTCCACAGTCCGCGTAGATAATTCCCATACCCATTCCAAATGTTCAGGGCTGCATTCAATCCGTAATTGTTTCAAATTCTAGGCACTCAGTCCTAACAAGAGACGAGACATTGTAACCAAGCGCCAGTTGGGCCTTTCAATGCTCACAGAACTCAGGAGTGCACAAGCAAGTTTAGCTGTACGTACTGTAGACGGACGCACCATTCGTTGCTGCATTCAAACAGAACACATCCTCCCATGCCCAGAGGTGACTCTACTTCGGTGGCGACTGTCCGGTCATTTGCTCCAGCAGGCACATCTACTGCCTAAGTTCATCAAAAACAAACAACGGAGAATTCAACAGCCTCCACTAGAAGAGCCTCAGCACTCAATGCCTATATTACCGAAAACAGGGATGTCCAAACTTTTCTTCTGACTATAGCTCTCGTTAAGGTCTATACAACCAAGGGACAGCCTTTGAGGCTGCGAGCTCCGTTGGACCCTGGATCGGAAGCCTCATTCATAACTGAGTCGGCATCACAAATTTTAAAGCTCAAAGGGGAGAAAGGCCTCGTGTCAATCTATAGCGTCGGAGAGACAAGGATGAGTGTTTCAAGGCATAAGGAATCACTCACCATCCACTCCAATATCAACGAAACCTTCAAATTGCAGGTTCAAGCCTTGGTATTACCCAAAATTACCGAGGTGCTTCCCATGCGCAATCTCCCCTGCTCTAACTGGAACCACCTAAAGGATATGCAGCTAGTTGATCCAACGTATTACAGGTCAGGCAAAATTGACATTCTTCTTGGTAGCGATGACTATTCGTCAATTCTTCTGGACGGAGCACCCGCCATCCCCATGGCGCAACGAACCGAACTGGGATGGGTACTCTCCGGTGGCATCTTTGACAGCCGGCCATCGATAACATCCTTTCACATGAAGACGGAGGATTTTAAGATGGACTCTCTTTTGACAAGCTTCTGGAAAATAGAAGAAAAGGAGGGGGAAAACGCTGTCATCAGAAGAGGAAAGATGTTCAAGGCACTTTTGCCGCACACATTAGAGTCAGGCTGATGATTCAAAGAAGAAACACCTATTTCGTTGAGGTTAACCCAGAACTCTGCGTTAATTAGATTTCTGCAATTGGAAAGAAAATTCAGATCAAATCCAGCATTTCATGAAAGCTATAAAGCAGTGTTGGAGGAATACAAGGAACTAGGGCATATGACAGAGGTAAACCACATGCCCCTTCTAAGGTCACACTACTTCGTCCCGCATAACTCAGTAATGAAAGAAGCAAGTACTACCACAAAGCTTCGCATTGTTTTTGATGCTTCATGCAAGACTTGAAGCGGAACGTCTCTGAACGATCATTTCTTGGTGCACTCGCGGTTGCATGATGATATCCTTGAACACATCGCTCGGCTTCGAAAGTATCTGTTAGAAACACCACACTACTCCCTCGTTAAATAATTTTGTTACGATCAGCTTCGTGTGCGAACGACGGCGAGTGTGCCGGTGCTCTATGCGAAAGTCGTGATCGTGTCGTGAAGTTCTGTTTACTATGAGAAAGTGTGTGTGCTGTGTGTACAGATCACGTCGGGGTCACCAATTATTGGTGTTGCGATGATCATGAAGAACGTGTGATTCCAACTGACGCTATGACAGTTAGAATCACTAAAAATTGGACCAATGCTTAACACATCAGGGCACTGTCGCGTGTACGAATTCGATTTCTAAACTCAAGTGCACTCAACTGATGTGGAATTGTTATGTTATCGCTGTGGTATACGGCTCTGATGCATTTTCCTATTCGATTTTCGTTTTGTGTTCTTCACTATTTGGTTGTGTATTGTGTGTGTATCTGTTAGAAACGCCACCCTACTCCCTCCTCAGAAACTTGGTTATGATCAGCTTCGTGTGCGAACGACGGAACGAGGAACGAGCAACCGAGAGAACGTCGGAGCAGGCGAGTGTGCCGGTGCTCTATGCGGAAGTCGTGATTCGTGTCGTGAAGTTCTGTTTACTATGGGAAAGTGTGTGTGTGTGTGTGTGTGTGTGTGTGTGTGTGTGTACAGATCACGTCGGATTGTTGCGTTAAGCAAGGATAGTGAAGATTGTCATTTGAACATACGATGAAACGGGTGAGAAGCGAAACATTGAAGCATCAGGCTACTGGCCGCGTGTTCACTTTGCCGATACGATCACGTCGGGGTCACCACTTTGGCGGATTATTTGTCTGTCTATAATTGATGATGCGGTGTTCCACCGAACATTGTTCACAAAAGAAAAACGACACACCGCCACCAATGAAACACTACGAAATGTTTTGTTTTAATTTTTGTTTTATTTCTAGGCGTATTAATTGTTTTATTTAATCTGATGTTACAAAAGGTTTTGGCACACGCGCGTTTATTGTTTACATTATAACCGTATTCGACTTAAGCACAACTTCACATTCGTTTGCATTTAATTATGTCGCTATTCAATCTTTCACGCAGAGCCACTGATTGGCATTATCATTCTTAAAGAACATTATCATTCTTAAAGAACAAATATCAACCGCTAGATTCGTTAGGTTAAGTTGCACCGTTTTGAAGACTACGTTGCATACTCGACGTTACTCCTTTAATTTGTTTACAATTTCGTTGTGCGGACCGACCTCCTTATTGAGTTCTCTGTGACGACTGTGGTACTTTCTCTCGGGGATAATCCTATTCACCCCCATCGTTTTCTTTTTCCTCCTTTCACTTTCCTTGGGTGGTGACTTTCTCTCAATTGAGAATCATTTCACCAGAGACGATCGCGCTCACGCATACAGACGCGGAGGTTATGGTCTGCATACTGTAGATCACTCTATGATCCGAATTCCACACGTCGAATGGATTGTTTACATAAACAATCGGGTGAGCGTTTTCTTCTAGCCGATCATGGGATAATGTAATTATCGTTGTTTACATATCCTTATGAGAACAACATTGGTTTATTGCTGGTGCTCGCATTGCTCTTTGTTTAGACGAAGTATATTGCGGCAGAGACAAAGATTTTGTCGACGGATTGGATTTCCGACAACTCGCTTATCTCTGGAGATGTGATGCCTGTCGACATCTGGCGCAGCTGTGCCAACCGTTTGTGTATATCCAGTTAATGGATTGGTACACAATTTCTATGCTGGGTCGTGTCCTTCGATCGCCGTGCAGCCGTAGGACAATTGGTCGGACTTGTGACCCACCTATCTGTGGATACGTGGGGTTGTTGACTCCCAGATGCACGTTACCTTTTATTTCAGGTGGAAAGGAGGACTTTTGAGGACACGTGCCTATGGGCACGTGTAATTTGGATATAGGTGAGTATGTTCCTTGGTGGAACGACGATATCTCGACCTATAGTGGATTGTGTGGTTCATAGAACCGCCACAATACTACGCATCATTACTTGACCAACTGAAGGCAGAAGTTGCAGAAAAATGGCCACATTTGCAGAAAAAGAAAACCCTGTTTCACCAAGACAACGCGCCGTCTCACACCTCAGCGGTTGTTGGTTGCGAAAATCCATGAATTACGGTTTGAACTGCTTGACCATCCGCCTTAATCACCAGATCTACCCCCAAGCGACTTTTTTTTTTTTTTTTTTTTTTTTATTAGACTTCTCTCGGGAGAGGCGAACCTATAGCGCCGAGTGGGCGCCCCGAGATGCCATCAAATAACTGTTGCAGTTCTTTTTGAACAGTTGCAGGTTGTAACGTTCCGGGAACACTCGCGTGGGAAGGGAGTTCCACAGCTTCCCCGCTCTGTAGCGGAACGAGTTCTGATGTAGGGATGTTCGCGCCGTCGGGAGATGAACCACAAACGGGTGCGATCCGTCGGATTGTCTTGTGGAGCGCATATAAGCCGAATTGCGCGGAACAATACCACGAATCTCCGAAGAACAGCACCCGTCATAATATCTGTAAAACAGACAGAGGTCGGCTACGCGCCTTCGATGTGATAGCGACTGTAGTCCCGACGTCAGCGCCGAGTCCCCGATCAGGCGGATCGCTCGTCTCTGTATGCTCTCAAGTAGGTCGAGGGTATGTTTAGGAGCCGAACTCCAAACGTGAGAGCAATATTCGAGCGAGGGTCAATTTGGGATTTATATAGGAGGAGAAGTTGGGCCGGGGTAAAATATTTCTTGGCTCTAAAAAGATAACTCCGTTTTCCTGAGGCTGACCTGGCGATGTTCGACACGTGTTTATGCCATGATACATTCCCACAGACCGTGACGCCGACCAATTTCAAACTTTCCCCAGCCTCGAGGGCCCGGCCATTCATCATCAGCTGTGGAACCGATGATCCAGTTTTCTTTGTGAATGTTGTATAGTGAGTCTTCGTTGCATTGAAGTCGACAAGATTGGCCTTTCCCCACTGCAGGACTTTATCCAGATCCCGATTCAGAGAATCAATCTGTCTACATCTCAGCTGGTGTGACGCAGATGCACCAATCGGCCGATCACTCGAAAAGGAGGAAACAAGCGTACTATCATCCGCAAAACTGAACACTTTGTTATACGTTGTCTCCAACAAATCATTTATGTGAAGCAAGAACAAGGTTGGAGCCAAAATAGAACCCTGCGGCACCCCCGAATTAACAGGATACAGATCCGAATACTCGCCGTCCACAACAACCCGGATCGATCGATTCTCGAGGAAGCTCCTCGTCCAGTCGCAAATCTGGTCAGAAAGTCCATATGAACGAAGTTTGCTCAGCAATGCCCCGTGCCAGACGCGGTCAAAAGCCTTGGAGATATCCAATGCGACCGCCCTTGACTCACCATGCCGTTCAATCGCAGATGTCCATATATCGGTTATAAGTGTCAAAAGGTCTCCTGTGGACCGCCTGCCACGGAATCCGTATTGACGATCGTTCAGGAGTCCGTTGCACTCCAAATACTTAACCAACTCAGCATTGATGACTTTTTCCATCACCTTAGATAAAATAGAGAGTAATGCTATCGGACGGTAATTTTGTGGGAGACACTTTTTTCCCGTCTTTGGGATTGGCTGAACTCGAGCGATTTTCCAGCGGGCAAGAAAGGTCCTCCGTGCATAAGATAAGCGGAAGAGTCTGCCAAGAACCGGCGATAGTTCTGGAGCACAGTTCTTAAGGACTATTGCTGGTATTCCGTCCGGGCCGGTTGCCTTCCTACAATCCAGTTCACGTAGAATGCGTTGAATAGTGCGCGGACGAAATCTCACATCCCGCATGGAAGACTGTACCGGCGAGATCACAGGAGGGTCCAAAAGGCCGGGATCGAGGTTTGAATTCGCCGAAAATAAATTTGCGAATACATTAGCTTTATCTCTTGAATTCGTGACTAACGTCTCGCTGTCTGTCACCAACGGAGGGAAAGAAGAAGATGCAAAGTTACCGCTGACAGCTTTTGCCATTGACCAGAAGGAGCGCGAGCCAGTTGGGCACCGAAGGAACTTATTGATCACCCTGTCGTTGTGAGCCTTCTTCGCGGTATCAATCGCCTGGTTGCACGCGTTTCTGATTCTGACAAAATTCGTTCTGTTAACATCGGCGGGATTGGAGCGCCATTGCTTAAAAGCTCTATTTTTTGCCGCTGTAATCAGCTCGCACTTTTTGTCAAACCAAGGTTTATCAGACGAACTTCGTTTGATGGAATGTGGAATATACATCTCCATCCCCAGAAGAATAATCTCTGATACCGACTCCGCGCATGCGTTAACATCGGAGTTTCCGAAGCACACCTCGGACCACGGAAAGGATGCGAAGAAGTCTCGCAAATCGTCCCAGTTAGCGGCCCCATACTTCCATACATGACGAAGCTGCCTAGGTCGGTTGCTTGCTTGGTATGCAAGTGCTTGCGCGACAGATACCGAGCAGTGATCTGAGTTTCCCAGTGGCGCAGAAACCTCTACGGTATAAATACTCGGTTCGGATGTCAAAAACAGATCCAGGGTGTTCGCATAATCGACCCGGGCATCCGGCACTCGCCTTGGCTCCCCCACGAGTTGAGTCAAGTTGTGGCTTACAGCAAACATCTCCGCCAGCCTCCCAGCCTCGTCGGTTCTGTTAGAGTGTAACAACCAGCCGGAATTGTGCACATTAAAATCGCCAAGGACAACAATTTCAGAAACTGGGTGGTTGATCTGTATTCAGTCGACGGTATGTGAAAGATGTTCGAAGAATGTCGCCCGTCGATCGTCATTCGGGGAGCGGTAAAGACAACAAAGAAATTTACCGGAATTCCCCAGCACGAACCCTCAACCATATGATGTCCATATAATTGGGTTCCAACGCCTCCATCCACTGGCAAGCCAGATTGGACCGCGCGAAGACGCAGACTCCGCCCTTAAAACGGAATCTCGAATGTAAGTCGTATCCTGAGCAACGAAGATATGTCGAATCAGTTGACGAATCGACCTGGGTCTCAGTTAGTGCAAGGATATCAGGTTTCGTTGTTTGTAAATATTGGTGGACGGAGTTTACATTGGTATTGGTGAAACCGATGCCCCTGATGTTACAAAATGCCGTCACCAGTCGAGCGTGGGCCGAGCCTCGAGAGCGAGACCGGTTATGCGATGACGAACCTCTCAAAGTTCCATTATTTATCATGATATCTACATGATGTTCCCCCTGACATAGTCCCCCCCCCGGAGATCCGAATGGGAGACTAATTTACCTCCGGAATTCTTTATATCAGAACATACCATCATGACTTATCCCCGTGTCAGTCCGGGCCATCAGCCACACATCCGAAACACCGTCGAAGATTTCTCTCGGCGATATCGCGGAATGTACAGCGTGACGGGGTGGTATCTCACCATGGGACCGACTACCACCTAACCAACCTTTTCTCGAACCGGCCCATCAGCCAAGCCCCGAAAGATGGCCAGGGATTTCTCCCAACCATTTCACGGAGCCTATAGCTTGAAGGGGTGGTATTTCACCGGGCGCACAGGGCGTTGGGACCCCGGCTACCACTCGGCCTTTAGTCGCCTCTTACGACAATGTTGTGTTCTGTAGGGGTTAGTTTCAGGACGCGAGTCTCCTGATCCTTAAAAGGACAAGGCGATCTCTTAAAACAGACCGCTCCTGAAATCTTGTCCTACAAGGGGTCGTTAACCCTGCTTCCTCTGATCCAGAGGGAAGAGTAACGTCCTTTTGGTTTGGCCTTCGTCCTTAGTCTTCACTTGGTCTTCCGTGGGGGGGCAGGTGATACTTAGCTATCCATTGTTGGGTAAAAATGAAAGCACGTCTTGTTTCCTTTGGAATGTGTTTTTTATTATTTTCTCAAAGATTATCCTGGGGTACTTCCTCCAGGGACTGTACACGAATTTAGACTGCGGCCCGGAGATCACGAAACCATTCCTTTATAAAGGAAAAGGAATCGAAAATTGTATCTCAAAGATACACATTTTCGTGCAACAATCTCGATCTTTTGGATATTTCGAGCGAGATGTTGTGTTTACACAAGATAAGAAATCAATTTCTTGAATTCTTACGAAACCATTACGCAGATGTGTGAATGTATCTGCTTTTGAGTTTTTGTTTGTTTAACTCAATGGAATTTTTAGGATAGAGATAACAATCTCTGAATTTTGGATTTGGGTGATGCTGTGGAGCAAATATAGAACAATAAACGAATATTAGATTCGTTTATTGTGAATTTTAATTTTAATTCGGATTTTGGATTAAACTTCGCCGTGGGGGCAAATGTTATGCGATAAACGAATTTTGATTTGTTTATTGCGAATTTTGGGTTATGTTTGGGTTTTTGTGGGTTTTGATAGGATTTTGGGTTTTAGGGTAATATTGCTGGGATTTTGGATTAGGAATGGCGGAAAAAGATGGTAGGGCTTTTTGGAGCACTACATCCTCCCCTCCTTGAAAAAAAAGAAAATTGATCTTTATGAGATTAATTTTCTGGAAAATGGTGTGATTGGGAATAAGGATGACGGTATCGTGATTCCGTTACATATGCCTGATATTTTCTAACATAGTAGCTTTTTGTATACAATATTTATTATAAATGTGTAATTTTTGTTCTTTGTTTTTTTTCTTAATATTTATGTATTCGTATTTATGGTCGTGTATTCAAGTTTCCACAATGGTTATATAATAAAATATTTTCTTTTTTTTCTGAGTGTAAGGTTAATTGTAGAATGTTTTATAATTACATAAGTATTTGAACTCATTATTTTAAATTTAACTTTGCGTTTTTTTTTTTTTTTTTTTTTTTTATAAAGTACTATTTGTAAAAAGATACATAGATAAGTAATGTTTTTATGGTTTATTCTTACAATTTGTATATTACATAGAATTTTCATTGTTTATATACTCGTATAAATTTATTTACATATATTATTTTTGTTCTCTTTTTTTTCATTGTCCTTATTAGTCGGGCGTTTATTTATTTATATAATTTTTTCCATGTATTTGGACGTACAATTTAATTCTATAACTTTTCCTTTTTGTTTTTTGTTATATAAAAATTTTCTTACTTTCTTAGTATTTTCTTAGTTGAAAACTGTTTTGAATTTATATAAATATTAGAAGTTCTTATTTTAACACTGTTTTGTAAGTTTTGTTTTTGTATTTTCGTTTTTTCATATATATATAATGTGTGTTTTCTTATAACCTAAGATTATTTATTATTATTACAAAATTTTGTTGTTGTTGTTTATTTATTTAAGTTAGTGGTGGTTATTTAAAACATGATATAAACTTATTTTATTAAGTGCGTTAATATTTGTTTTTATCTATATATTTATTTTTTTTGTGTTTTGTTTGTTTTTTTTTTTTCTTTTTTTTTTTGTATTAAAAGTGTTGTATACTATTTACAAAATTATTTTATTCGTATACAATTATTTGAATAGAAAATTTTTTCGCAAATTTTAAATACATTACCGTGGTATTTTGGTACAGTGTTAGTTTATAATTTTTTTTTTTGTGTTTACTATACGTGTATGCATTTATTTATTTCTCTTTTTTCTTTTTTAAGGTTATCTATACATATATACATTTTTTTTCAACTTTTATTTTTCTTTGGAGTTTCTTATTCGTGATTGCCTAATCCACAAATGGTTTTATATTGTTGTTGTGGACTATTCGGGTACCTTTCCCTATTTTGAGGATTGAATTTTCTTCGGATAGGATCTTTACAATTTCGTAGGGGCCTTTCCACAGGGAGGTTAGTTTGTTAGGTCTTGAGTGATTCTTTAATAGAACCTTGTCGCCAACATTAAATTTCTTACGGCCTACTTTTTGGTCGTAGTATACCTTAGATTTTTGTTTTTTCTCTATCAGTATTCCCTTGGCTGTACGATAACCATGTTGTAATCGCATTTTTAATTCGTTTGCGTAATGGTCGTAGTTATAAGAGCTTTCGGGGTTTTGTCTGAGAGAACTGGGTATTTCGGCTGGGAAACCATATAGTAATTCATGCGGCGTGTAGCCTGTATTACTGTGGGGTGTAGTATTGTACACAAACATTGCGTAAGGTATCCAGGTGTCCCAAGTGAGAGGATCCTGGTTTACATAGTGGCGGAGGTATTCCACCAGAGTTCTATGGCTCCGTTCTAGTGCTCCATTCGTTTGTGGATGGTAGGGTGCTGTGTTGAGTTTTCTCATTTTAAGTAAGGAACAAATGTCCTTAAAAAGTGCGCTGAGAAAATTAGCACCTCGGTCAGTTAATAGAGAAGATGGTATGCCGTGCTGGCAGACGATATTTTCAACGAAAATTCTGGCCACGTCCTTGGTTTCGGCGCTGGCCAGTGCGTAAGCTCCTGAAAATTTAGTCAAATCGTCTTGAAACGTTAGTAGGTATTTATTTCCATTATAGCTGACTGGTAATGGTCCTACTATATCTAAAGCAATTCTTTCGAAAGGTTTTGAGCTTGTTGTGGTTATCTTCATAGGAATTCTAGGATTCCTTCCACTTTTGTTTATCTGGCAGGAAGCACATTTTCGAATATACGCCGCGACGTCAGCGGTCATTGTGCGCCAGTAATATTTTTGCTTCAATCTATTGATTGTTCGGGTGGCTCCTTGGTGTCCTCCGAAAGGTGAGTTGTGGTATTCCGCGAGTAACTTTTGTATTTCGTTAGGATCTGTTAGAAGCTTCTTTTTATTGGAGAAAACGTACATTGTCACGTTGAGGTGAGCAAAAGTTTCTTTTAGCAAGTTATTGAGTGTTACTTTTGATTCGTTTTCTATCAAGGGCACTAAAATTCCAATGGAATTGAAATTCCGGTCTTCGCAAATCTTCTTCAGATCAATAAGGGAACTCTTAGCGGTTTCCTGGTCGCTTAGGTTTCTGAAAGGCAATGGCAATGTGATGGCGCATAACCCATCTTGCTCATGAAACGTAATTTTACCTACGTCTGGCTTGGTGAAGTTTGGAATTCTTCCTGCCAGATTTTCTTCCTCAGCAGAGTCTATCAATGGGAGGATTATGATACGTAGTCCAAGTTTTTTCTTGGTATAGATGGACCCTGTTTGTTCTTGCCATACAAGATTGGTAGTATCTTTGTATGATTGTGCAGCCACATCTTCTTCGAGTTTGGCTTTACTTCGTGTGGTGACGAGGATATTATTTTTGATGGAATCGACTGGGGTAGTCATTGTTATACGGCTGAGAGCATCAGCATTTGCATTTTGCTTTCCTTTTTTATGGACTATTGTGTACTCATACTCTTCGAGTAGAATTCTCCATCGCATAAGTCTGGATGTAGGATCTTTTCGTCCTATAAGCCACTGTAGAGAGCTATGGTCAGTGACTATAGTAAATTTTCGTCCGTAAACGTATGGTCGGAACTGGGCTAGTGCAAAAACGATTGCCAATAATTCCTTTTCGGATGTTGTATATCGAGTTTCTGCGTCGTTTAAAGTTCGGCTAGCGAAAGCAATAGGTTTATCTTGTCCTATTGTACCTTGAGATAGCACTGCTCCTAACGCAACATTGCTAGCATCCGTAGTTATTATAAACTCCCGGTTAAAGTCTGGATAAGCCAGTATTGGTGGGGTAATAACCTTTCTTTTTAGAGTTGTGAATGCCTCGTCACAAAAGGCATCCCAATAAAATGGAACATTCTTCCTGAGCAATCTGCTTAAAGGTTTTGCCAGTTCGGCGAAATTAGGGATAAATTTTCTATAGTAGCCTACAAAACCGAGAAAAGATTTTACATCTTTTTGTTTCTTGGGCGTTGGAAACGTTTTCACCGCTTTAGTTTTTTCTGGATCTGGTTTTATACCTTCCTTTGAAATAACATGCCCTAAGTAGGTGAGCTCTTTCCTTATGAAGTGACACTTTTCTGGTTGTATTTTCAGATTGTGCCTTTGTAATCGCTCGAATACTCTGGTGAGTCGGGAATTGTGATCGTTCAGATCGTATCCGTAAATTACGATATCATCTACATAGACGAAACATTCTATTCCTTGGAGACCCATGAGTACATTATTCATAAGCCTTTGGAATGTGGCGGGTGCGTTTTTAAGTCCGAAGGGCATTCGATTGTATTCGTAATGTCCGAAGGGTGTGCTAAACGCTGTTTTTGCCTTGTCTCTATTGTCCATGCGTATTTGGTGAAAACCATTTGCTAGATCTAAAGTGCTAAAATATTTAGCTTTTCCTAGCTGGTCCAAAATATCTGTAATATTGGGCAATGGATATGCATCTCCGACTGTTATTTTATTTAAGGCTCTAAAGTCGACAACTACTCTCCACCGTTTTGTCCCATCAGGTCCTGCCTTCTTGGGTACTAGTAAGAGAGGGGAATTCCAAGGACTGAAACTTGGTTGTACCACGCCATCCTGAAGCATTTCATTCACTTGTTTGTGGATTTCTTGCTTCGAGCTATCTGGGAGGCGATATGGTCTTATGTAAAGTGGGGGCTTTCCTTCTTCAGTGATGATCTGATGCTCTATGGCGTCAGTGTGTGTGAGATGGTCGCCCTCTAAGTAAAAGAGATCGTTAAATCTGCGGCAGATGTCTAGGATAGATATCTTTTCCTCCTGGTTACAATGACGCAACTCTAGGAGTGATTCTAGCCGTTCAAGCCTATTTTTTAGAAAGTTCTTAGTTTCATCCGCCTGTAACACATTGTAGTCATCCAGATCTTCCCATTCGACTTCTATGTCGTTGGTGCTTACTTCTTGATCGGTGTCTAATGTGTTCATTAATAATACCTTTATTTTGTTGTCCTGTGGTGTTGTCAAACTATTACCCAGATATATCCCTGGCATGATCTCGGATTTTTTAATAATCAGTTCTTGACTGGATTTTTCTTTAAAGGGAATCTCCATTATTTGTTGAGATCGTGAATGCAATTTTATGTAGTCGACCGTGGTGTTTCGTTTTAAATTTACTGACGGTATTAGAGTTTCAGGTTCATGTTTTCCTGAACTCAGTTTTTCGGCAGTTTCCTTACCTTTTCTGTTACCACAAACTTTACTTAAATGGGGAGAGGAAAATTCAAGGGTGGTTGGTTTCGTTGTGTTTGTCACAGCATCAGACCCGGCCCGTAGACAAACGGATTCGGATGTTGACTCACGAACGGTGTTATCCAATTTTTCAAGAATGCCTGTATTATCCGTGGAAGATACCTCGTAAGGCGTGGCCTTCTGAATATTTTCCTTGACCTCATTTTTGTTCCCTAAAGGCTGCTCGAGTTCTACCATAGTTCTCTTCTTTACAGCGAATTTAAGGAATCCCTTTTCAAAGTTAATGTGGCACTGGTGCTTCGTAAGGAAATCGCTTCCCAGTATGCCATCGTGTTGGAAGTCTACGTTGCTTCCCACTACAAATAGATTATGCTTAAAGGGTATGGAGTGCCTATCAGTTCTGAATTCGAACTCCCCCAATACCTTTCCGCATGTGCTGACCGTTTTTCCAGCAATGGTGGATATAGTCACTGGGTCTGAATTTTCTACAGATTGTTCAATATAAAGATTATCTAATTTGATCAGGCTGATGTCGGCGCCTGTATCGATAAGGAAAGTCGAGTATTGTTTATCCGATGGATTAAATTTTACACGTATTACTGGCTCCTTAAATTCAGGGCAGAAAAATACGCGCATTTGAAAATTTACATCGGGATGGGGTGTATATCGGCGATTGTCTGAACTCGAGAAGGATTGCCGTTGCTCGCTGCCCGAGTGAGTTCGTTTCCCTGTTGTTGATTGGATACCCTGTTAATATTTTGACTTTGTCGGGTATTACGATTTTCAATGCGGGGCGAGTTTGTTATTGTCCTATTTTGAGATTGATTGGATTGGTTAAGATGAGTTTTAAAGGGATTACGACTCGTCGAATGTTGGTCCTGGTTTCGCATATGAGCTAACCTGGTTCTGCACTCTGCCTGAGTGTGATTATACTTTCGACAGTATGTGCATTGGAGACGTTCAGCCTCAGTCTTAATGCGTTGGGGGACGAAATTAGGAAAATTAGTGTTGCGATAGCAAGTCGCAGAAGTATGTCCCCTCTTGTTGCATGTTTGGCAAACAATTTGTTGGTTATTTCTCCTAAAATTGTTATTGAAAGTTAGCATTGAGTTATCGTTACCTAATCTTCGAGATTGTTCTAAAGCGTAGCTGATGGCTGCTTTTAAATTTGGGGCGTTGTGAGACTTCACCAAGATTCTGAGGCTGGAATTTCGTATCCCATCCTCAAACGTATTCAACGCGAGTCTCTGATTCTCAGCCAGAAGATAACTTCTGACTGCAGGCTCAGGTGAACTAGCGTATGTGGCGCTGCCCAATTCATGCAGGTGATGTGTGAGTCTATTTGAAAATTCTTTCACACCCTCCTTGCTATCTTGTTTTGTTGCCACTAAGTTATTTTGGGCAGCAGACCTAGAGATGAGAGCTTTAAATTCTCCCTCTAATTCTGAAACAAGATCTTCCCAGGTAGAAATGATTTTATGCCTGATACAATCACGCGCCGGTCCCTGCATTCTGGTTTTGACCACCCTTAGAATAAAGGACTTCTGATTGTCATCTTGTGCTTGTGAGAACAAAATGTCTCCACAAGAGACGAAACCCTCTAATTCGTCAGGATTACCGTTAAATGTCGGCACGAGTCCCAGTATGTCACTTAATCCTATTGGTAAGTTCATTCTAGAACTCTGTTCGCGTGTTTCCATACGTACGGTTTCCGATATTTCGTCCTCGCGATTTTGTATGAGCTCGGGCTCAGGTCTCTGCGAACGCGTACCCGGTTTATTTTTGTCGCTCACGACATATTTGTGAAACAGACCTTCCCAAATGATGGTGAAAAGGGGTAGAGAACAAAGAGATGAGATCTTCATCGTTCCTAACAAGAAGAAAACACAAGACGAAAAAGCTTCTGCAAACTCGTTTAAATTCGATCCTATATGAGGATGTTTGTTCTGTTCAAAGTGAAAGAAATCAACCCTTTCGCCCTATGGAAAAAGTGTCTAAACTGTCGAGAGAAAAATATCCCAGAATAGATTTTCAAAAGTCGCAGATGATTCAGAGGAAAAATTCGACCTAAAGAAAACTTTCCAAAAAAGACGCTAAGGACAAAGACCAAGGATTTAAATTTTGTTCATTATTGTTCAGCTTATCACGTAAGAAAAATCTTCCCCAAAAAGTTGAAATAATTTCAGGAAATATATGTATATATGTATGTGTATAGTAAATTCAAATATATCAAAAATCAAAAAATAAAAATCTAATTTATAGTTTATTTTTGTATGGGGTTTTTATTTTGGCCCCTTTTGAAGAATAAAATGTTGAAATTTTAAAAAAAATGTGTATATGCATGTGTGTAAAAATTTTTGAAAATTTGTTAAAAATATGTTTTTTTTTTTGTTTTTTAAAAAATGCGTTTAAGAAGGATGTATTTAAAAATTTTCTACAAGCCTAAATAGTTGTAAAAATAAGTGGGTACTTGTCTTTTTTTTAAAAGTTTTGTAAAAAATTCTTTTATTTTCTTGTTTGTCACTTTGGGCACTTGTGCCTGTATATATATTTTTCAGAAATTTAAATTAAAAAATTTTCGGCTTGGGGGTTTATTCTTTATCCCCGTGTAAAAAGAACAATTAAAATAAATATTCAATTTATTCTTGGCGTCCCCTTTTTGTTAACAATTTCAAAACTTTTTAAAAATTTATTTATTTGGGAGCCAATCACCAAGACAAAAATGACAAAACTGAATTTAATTTGAGTTCACTTTTTGTTTCTAAGAAGTTACATTTATCACTTTGGGGAGCTCTCTTAGCCTCATAAAATTTTCCACTATATATTTAAGAAATGAAATCTTTTACCTTATTTTCCTGGTGCGTGGTTCAGCTTTCTCCTGTTGGTGTTACCGCTGCTGTCTTCGCTGCTGGATCTAGCTGCTTGGTCCTGGTGTTGTGCTCCTAGTGTTATGCAGGACAAATTTCCCTGCTTCTCCACGGGACTCGTGGTCGTCATACAATTAACACTTTGCTTTTTCTACCGCCGGTGTCTAAGCCCCAGGCAACGCTTGTAAAAGTTTTACTTACTTTCCGGTATCAGCCCCGGAATACGCTTTTTTTTAAAAAATTTAAAATATTTAAATCACTTTCCGGTGTTAGCCCCGGAATACGCTTTAAAAGAAATTCTGCTTTTACTTTTGTTGCAAAATTTTTTCCTTCTGCAGAATTATTTCATCAGTCTGCGTGTTAGGATCCGCACCAGTCTTTTCAGATTTGCAGAGGATTTTCAGATTCCGCTTAATCGGGACGTCCTTCGTGGATAATTTCACCAGTCTCTCTTTGGTAGGGGATTGTTGGATAATCCCCGAGTCTTCTGTAGTAGGGGATTTTGGGTATCCCACGCGCTGCCACCAAAATTTTTTGTTGTGTTCTGTAGGGGTTAGTTTCAGGACGCGAGTCTCCTGATCCTTAAAAGGACAAGGCGATCTCTTAAAACAGACCGCTCCTGAAATCTTGTCCTACAAGGGGTCGTTAACCGTGCTTCCTCTGATCCAGAGGGAAGAGTAACGTCCTTTTGGTTTGGCCTTCGTCCTTAGTCTTCACTTGGTCTTCCGTGGGGGGGCAGGTGATACTTAGCTATCCATTGTTGGGTAAAAATGAAAGCACGTCTTGTTTCCTTTGGAATGTGTTTTTTATTATTTTCTCAAAGATTATCCTGGGGTACTTCCTCCAGGGACTGTACACGAATTTAGACTGCGGCCCGGAGATCACGAAACCATTCCTTTATAAAGGAAAAGGAATCGAAAATTGTATCTCAAAGATACACATTTTCGTGCAACAATCTCGATCTTTTGGATATTTCGAGCGAGATGTTGTGTTTACACAAGATAAGAAATCAATTTCTTGAATTCTTACGAAACCATTACGCAGATGTGTGAATGTATCTGCTTTTGAGTTTTTGTTTGTTTAACTCAATGGAATTTTTAGGATAGAGATAACAATCTCTGAATTTTGGATTTGGGTGATGCTGTGGAGCAAATATAGAACAATAAACGAATATTAGATTCGTTTATTGTGAATTTTAATTTTAATTCGGATTTTGGATTAAACTTCGCCGTGGGGGCAAATGTTATGCGATAAACGAATTTTGATTCGTTTATTGCGAATTTTGGGTTATGTTTGGGTTTTTGTGGGTTTTGATAGGATTTTGGGTTTTAGGGTAATATTGCTGGGATTTTGGATTAGGAATGGCGGAAAAAGATGGTAGGGCTTTTTGGAGCACTACAACAAGCTGGCCTAGCTGTGAGTATATTCTAACGCCCTACTCACAGGGAGTACCCTAATCTAAAAATTGCGCTCGGAGGGCAGAGATTTTCGACAAATGAGGAAGCAATCACCTTCGTGAACAGTTATTTTGCAGAGAAAAACGACGAGTACCATTTGGGTGGGTTAGAGAGATGGGAGCATCGCTGGGAGAAGTGTGTAGAGTTACAAGGAGACTATGTAGAAAAATAAAAAAAAATAAAGATTTTAAGAAAAAATGTCTTGTATCTTTGTTAGGTCGGAAACAGAATGATGCAGAACAGAATTCATTAGCTCATATTGATCACGCCTTTTCCTTTTGTACGAATTACCCGTCACTAGTTTGACGGATTAGTTAGGTTTGGACTAGTTTGCCGGGTGTTAGTACTATTAGGTTTTTGGCTTGTCCTTGGTAGCAGTGATGTTCCGCCGAGCACACTGCATAACGTGAACTCACGACAAAAAGAAAGAAAGGGATCAAAATGGAAACAAGTAGTTTTATTTAACACGATTTACACGCGCTCGTCCTGGAGAACTGGAAGTGATCACACATCAGATCTGCCGATAACACATTCCACAGGTTATGCTACAGGAAATGCTTATGACTGGAAGTTGACAAATGTTACTGTGCACGTTATGCTATGATAAGTATTTGGAATTACAATTGACTATTGAACTCGCGTATTTCACCGACTTCATACACTTCGGGTCGACTTGTGGGGTAGGTAGTCGTGGCGCCAGCATAAACGCGAGTTCTACTACCTACCCACTCCTTCACTAAGAGTTCCACCGTACACTGTCCACCGAAAGAATTAACACAAGTTCATCGTCACAAACTGATTTCACAAAGCAACGGAAACTACCACACAAGAAATAAGACGCACGGTTATTGTTTTATTCTTTATTAATAACCACTTTTGTTATAATAGTCATTAACATTAAATCGATCGTTATAAATGTTCACTTAACTTTAACTACGTTTCCACGAGTACTTAATTTTGGTTTGATTTCCAAAGCGAAATTTCGCAAATCGATTTCAATTAACACGAATTATCTTATTTTTAATAAAAACGCGCTTTCTCGACTCGACCTTAAGTGTGCGAATCCACCGTGTATACAATTCGACTCCGGGTATGTATTTACGCGTCTCCGCAGTGACGGAGACCGGGAGCGGCATGACCGTGGTGGTCAGCGGATGGAAATAGACTCCAACGATGGTTAGAATCTGGTTCTTGATTAACCCTCGATTCGGTGGTGGTGGATATCCTCTCCACTAAGGATATATTTTACCTACGTAAAGTCTCTCTTTGTGGAACAGAGAACCAGATCTCGTAATGCAGATCATGGTGGTATGTGTGTGATCGTACCCATCACCGTGTTTATCGTTGCATTTAGCAAAGGATAAATGAAACCTGAAACGAGGAAAAAAAAAAGAACAAAGGGAGAAGCGACCTAAGACATTGGCCTGTAATGAGGGTCGGCTAAATAGATAAGCTGCAACTCATTAAATGGGAAATGCATTTGGGATACCTCAAAGAATGTAAATTGTCTATCGTATCGCCAGAATGCCTGCGGCAGAACAGAATTCTTTTGTTTGCACATGATGTGTGCTAAAGAATTTGGTTTTAGCGGCTATTGCGCTAATTGTATGCAGCTGTTTCAATAGGCTACTAGCAGTTGCTTTGTCGTTGGACAAAAAAATCGGCAGCCAATGTGTATGTGGGGAACATTGTTGTACACATGGTGAGGCTGGGAATACCCGACTCAATGATCATTATCCCTGACTATGATGGTTACATGGTACTGTAACCGATATGTTTTCTATCAGGGATATGAGGTTTGTTCTTTAAGGAATTCTTCTAGGAAAGCAAATATGATGCATTGAATTATGAATGCCTGAGAATTATTTTAAGAAATTTCCTGTAATGCGTTGAAAGCATTAATGTCCTTGTAAAAGGAAATGTTTCAGGTATGCTGGGTGGAGATTGCGGTGCAGGTGTGGGAAAGTTGAAATTTGCCCGGAGTCCTTGAAAAGGTAGAAGAAATTCTTACAGGGGATTTGTATGCGAAGGGATGCATGAAAGGTGTTTTCTTTTCCAGGGACTTTTTAGATTAAGGATTTGATCTTATTAATGCGTGAGGCATTTAAGGTGCCAATGAGATTGCATTCGTGAAATTAGAAGATTGGTGGAAGTTATGGGGGGTTTTTTAGGAAAGCGAACCGTGGGGTTTGGCGGAACCGCCACAGACTCGTCTCCTTTTCCTTTATTCGTGGTCGGTCTCAACCTCGTCGTTGAGGTGCTCTAAGTAGACTGACTGGTTCGAAACTTATAGCTTCCCCTAAGGGATGCAAAAACGAAACTCGAAGGTTCTCATTCATTTCTGTTTTTACTCGAGATTCCCTCTTACCCGAGATTCTCTCCACTAGGGAAGATCGTACTCTTCTTTTGTCCTGGGGTTTCTTGTTTCGTCGCAGGCCAGATGTCCTGTTGCACCCGCACACACACACACACACGCGGGGATGTTGCTGCCTGTGTGGCCGAAGATCTTCCTGGGATCCCGGAGTTCACATCTTCTATCGAATCGATCTGTGTATATTTGATTATTACTATTTATTGGCCTGTAGGAACCCGAAGGTTCATGACCTCACCGACTCGACTCCGCCATTGTTCCCTGTCCTGTGCGCTTTCCTTCCACATTCGACCATCCGACCCGATCTCCTCGAGGTCCAACCTAACATTGTCCTCACATCTCCATCGCGGCCGCCCTGCCGGTCTCTTTCTCGTTGGCTTACCGTCAAGAATTCTATGCACGTAGCCCATTCGCGCCACGTGTTCGGCCCATCTTAATCTTCGCGACTTGATTACTCTCACTATTGTAGGTTTGCGGTATAGCTCTTCCAATGCGTGATTGTGGAGTTTCCTCCATTGTCCTGCCTCCTCGTTATATTTGCCGCCAAAGATACCCCTTCAAAACTTTATTCTCGAATACGCGGAATTTGTTTTCTTCCCGTTTTGTGAGAGCCCATGTTTCGCATCCGTACAGAACAATCGGCATGATTATGGTTCTATGGACACGGAGCTTTATATTCTGTGATAGCAGTTTGGATTTCAGCAGTTTACTGACTGCATGCCAACTAGCGTTGCCGGAGTGTAGTCTTTTGTTAATTTCCTTCGACATTTCGTTACTGGCCGTCAGTGTTGTTCCCAGGTATTTAAATTCTTTAACTTTTTCAAATATCCCTGATGTTTATGTGTGTTCTCTGAGCTCCACCTGCTCTCACCGTAATCATGTATTTCGTTTTGTCTTCATTTATTTCTAGGCCCACCTCTTCTGCCGCTTGCATGATGATTTCACTGTTTTTACTTACAGTTTCTAGATTATCGCCCAAAACGGCGATGTCATCCGCATATGCGAGCACTTGTGTGACCCTGTGGCGTTTCTAACAGATACACACACAATACACAAGGAAATAGTGAAGAACACCGAACGACAATCGAATAAGAAAAATGCATCAGAGCCATAGCGATAACATAACAAATCCACATCAGTTGAGTGTACTTGAGTTTAGAAATCGAATTCGTACAAGCAGCAGTGGCCTGATGTGTTCAGCATTGGTTACATTTTTGGTGATTCTAACTGTCATAGCGTCAGTTCGAATCACACGTTCTCCACTATCGTAGCAATACGCTATAACCCCGTTCAGGGATGATCCGGCCAGGTTGTTCTCGTGTACCTTTCTGATGACATACTCGAGGACAAGGTTAAAACCACATGGTGAGAGTCCATCGACCTGCTTTAATCCGTCCCGGATTTCAAATGGTTCTGAGAGGTAGAGTCTTTGCCTTGCGACTGAGTCGTAGGCTTTTTTGAAGTCAACGAACAGTTGGTGAACCGTCTCCCCGTATTCCCACTTCTTTTCCAGTAGTAGCCTTATTGTGAACATTTGGTCGCTCATTGACCGGTTCCTACGGAATCCGCATTGGTAGTCTCCCAATATGTCTTCTGCGTATGGTGTGATTCTCGCCAGTATGACATTTGTTAGTATTTTGTATGTAGTTGGGAGCAATGATATTCCTCTGTAATTTTCGCAGTCAGATATGTCGCCTTTTTTGAAAATGGGGACGACTATTGAGGTTTTCCATTCTTCCGGAATGACTTCCTTATCCCATATTGTTTTAATCGGTTGGTGGATCTTTCGAGCGGTTGCCTCTCCTCCATGCTTCACAAGCTCTGCCGGTATGTAGTCTACTCTGCGAGCCTTGTTGTTTTTCAGTCGATTTATCGCGTCTACAACTTCGTCGAAAGAGGGCTCTGGGATCTGAGGCTCGGCTGTATGTACGTCTGGTGCGTTTATTTGTGGTTGATGGGTGCTCACATTGAGCAGGTTTTCAAAGCGCTGCTTTCATCTTGTCACGATATTGTTTGTTTCTGTCACCAGACAGCCGTTTGTGTCTCGGGTTATTTTGGCTGTCCCCCGGTAGCCATTTCTAATTGGATTTATGCCGGTATACATACCTCTGATATTCTTTGCTCTGGCCTTCTCCCATTCGCGTTTTTTGCGTTTGAAAAGTCTCGTTGTCTCTTTCCGAATTGTCGCGTGTCTTTCTGCGTTGACTTCATCATATCTTTGTAAGTGGATCACTCTGAGGAGTTTACGTTGTTCGATCTTCGCCATGCACTCATCGTCAAACCAAGGTTTGGACTTCATTGTTTTCTTAAATCCTAATACCTTTTAGGCTGTTTATTTGATTGTGCCTCTGATCGATGCCCATTTAGTGCCCAGCTTATTGGTTTCCTCTTCCTCAATACTCCCATTCTCTAGGATGCTAAATCTATTCGTTAGTTCCTCTTGATATGCAGCCCTTTTGCGCAGGTCTTTTAGCTTATCAATCTCGAACTTTTTGCTTGTCTCCCGTGACTGCCCATGTGGGTTTGCTGCAACCCGACTCCTGATTTTGCCCATCACTAGAAGATGATCGGAGTCGCAATCTGCTCCTCCATATGATCCTACGTCCAGGATATTCGAATGGTGTCTTTTGTCTATGAGGAAGTGGTCTATTTGGTTACGCGTTACGCCGTCGGGTGATATCCATTCAGTGTAGTTTAAGCCCCCGCACCACGTCAATATTTCTACCAAGAGCAGGGTGTATCTTTGATGTGGTTTATTATTCCTGGCGATCCCTTTTTGGCCGCAATAATTACCTTCGGTTGCGATAATTGTATTTGCTTTGCCCTATGGAAACAGCGTTTTAGTTTATTGCTGTTTCTCCGCAATGGCTTTGTTTGGTGAAGTGCATTGCGGTAGGGTCATAGGTTCAGCCGACAGTTTATTTTACGGCAATTTGCTTGTCGCCGGGGATTTGATATTTGTCGACATCTGGCGCAGCTGTGCCAGCCAGTTGTGTTTATCCAGCTAATGGATCGATACACATTTTCCATACTGGTCGTGTCCTTTGATCGCCGTGCAGGCATCGAGAAATTGTACGGGACATGGGGCCCACGTATCTGTGATACGTGGGGTTGTTGACACCAGTAAGGATGTCAGCTTTGGTCAGGTGAGAAGGTGGAGTTTGGGGGGATGTGTCTGTGGGCACGTAGAGTTTAGTCATAGGTGAGTATATTCCTTGGTGGAACGAAGGTGTCTCTGCCTATGGTGATTTGTGCGATTCGTGGAACCGCCACACTAGTGCAGATTGAATAATTTAGTATAGTCTGTTGTGCACACTATCACCATGAACGTAGTACGGTTATCCTACTATATACCTTTCTCTCTTTACACAAACGCACGATAAAAGGGTATCTTAAAGTACCCTTAAATATCAAAGTACGAGTAGTAGAAGCCATAACAAATTACACTCGATAAACTATAGTGTGGACACCTACCACATCTGAGCGAAGACAAACCTGTTCTCAAAGTATTTCGCGATACGATTTATAGCCCGCAAGAATCGGGAAGGTCATGACTACTCCAGTGGAATAGCATAGCTCTGAATGCAACCGCATAGAAATGAGAAACCCGTTATTATCGATTCAAGTTTGGGACCAGTGAGGCAGATGACGTCGATCCGACGTCATATCCCGGTTGTAGGATTGTATAAGTAAGAAAACTTAGAAGACGAATGAGAAATATTAACAAAATTGCGTAACAATTGGTAGTAGTTACAGATCGCCACTGTGATTACATCGACCATCGTGAACCAGGTTCATGGATAAATGTGTTGCACGATGTTCTCTCATTTTGAAACCAAGCGGTGTCCACTCCTAGATTCGTAATCTAGTAATTTTAACACCTAATTCTACATGTTTCAGTCTACGCTACCATCATAAAGGATTTCTATCAATAATAATGTGATTCGACCCTTTTAAGTAAAATAAATTTCTAAGGAGAAGTTCAGGGTACTACTTTTTTATCATACTCACAAGTAAACGATACAACAATTTAATTCTGGATTGTAATCTCGAGGTATTTATCGAGCAATTACTTACAGTCGAGAACTAAGACAGTTTGTAGAGCTGACATACCTTCGGCAAAGATTCATAGACTAGCAAAAAAAAATTAACATTAATATATTTTCGAAAACAAAACCTGAAAAAGTAATATGACCTAAACCACATTTTAGTGTCAGACCACTATCTTTATTCCAGAAAGATTTCCGTACAGTGTGCCTTGAACTAGAGCTGGCAAATAGCAAATGTGTTGGTTCCGGTTGGTCTAAAATAATCTTCGGGGATAATGCAATTGTTGGGTGGGCTGTTGCTGTGGCGTGATTTGCTGTTGCTGGGCTTGCTGATGTGGAGCCCCCGTTCTGTTCTGTGAATACCCTTGTGTAATACTTCCACCCGGTTTCGCATTCTATATATCAAACTTTAATAGAAGAGCACCAAAAAATTAGAAGACCTATTTACCTGAGGAGGATTCCCCGTCATCTGCATCACTCCAGGATGAATTGGCAACCCCGAAATTAATGATGTATATACCACAGTTTCGGGAAGATGTGTTGGTTGCGGGGGTCCGTGACCAGATTGATCAACCTTTAATTCAACATGGTAGCCACGTTCACTTATCTTTTCCATGGTAACTTGAGGTTTATGCTGTTGATTTCCAGCCACAGATCCTGAAGCCTGTGTAATGGGGGGCTGATCAAGATTAATATGATAAACCTGTGAAGGCTTTTGTGAGGTTTGGTCACCCTTAGACGTATGCCCTTGACCGGGTGGTGGCTGGGCTTGCATTTCCATGTGATAGCTCTGCCGCAACGGTATATTTAAATTTGGATTGTATGATGGATATATAATAGCTGGACCCCGACCATCCTGCTGTCCATGCCCAGGAGGATTGCTTGTCGTCTGAAAGAATAATGTTCCGGGAGGCGTCTGGTATTGTGTTGGAGGTTCTGTAAATACGGAATCCCATTACATTTTCGTATTGAGCAATTTTATTCCACTAACTCACTGTTCCATAAAACTCGAGCAATATCTGCACCGCGTCGACCATCGTCATGTTCTGTAAGAGTTTAACTATGTGTAAAATATTTAAAATGTGCAAAAGACATCCGGCTCACTCTGTTGCCCATAAGGAGCAGTCTTGTAATATGCCTGATGTGTGGGAGGTGATGGACTCCGATTTCTTTTCAGTCCTTGAGGATTAACACCTACGGGCTGCGGTTGAAACATGCGTTAGTGATGTATTAATCAAATCATTGAAATACCTACAACTTTCTGTAAAATTTGCTGATGCTGGAGCCGCTGTGGCAAGAATACCTGTGGTTGTGGTACATTTTGGGCTTGTAATGCCTGCAGGGCAAACATCTCACTGAAAATAGGCGCACAATTTCTTTGTTGTCAAATAATCCCCTGTTATAAGTACATACCTTTCTTTTTGTTGCTGTTGTTTCTTTCTATTCTCATCTTCATTGAGAACTTTTTTCAACTGCAAAAATAATTGTTGCTTTTGATTTCTCAACTCAGTAAGCTTTTGATCCAATTTAGTGATTTGTTCTCTCGTCTCACCGAGTGTCATTACATCTTGGCGCTCACGTGCTTCACGTTCTTTTCGTAAACGTTCTTCTTCGACTTCGGCTTCATGTTCTAAAACATAATAAAAACTCTCACTCATTTCACAACAAAGAAATTATGCTGCAGACCTTCCTTCTTGCGCTGACGCTCTTTTAAGATGAACGCTTTTAAAGCCTCCTTTAATCGCTCGTCGCGTTCTGCCTTCCCAGCTTGAATAACCGTCGAAGCCGGTGGCATTTTTTGGGAGGATTTTTCAGAAATCTTGGCAATTTTTCGATTATACACAATGTTTGCAAACGTATATCACACAAGAAATAAATAATTTCAGCTCACCTTCTGACGTTGGGAATAATTAGAAAATGATGTCAATGTTTGACATAAGCAAATGTGGAACCTACGTACAACTGTCAGAATGTGGAAAATAACTTCGAGAAATAAGGACACTTTAAATAAAATTCGGTTAAATCCCTTTGAAGGAATAATTATTTAATTGAATTCAATTTATTTGAATTGAGCTGATTTTGTGTTTCAAGAATATTTTTCACTTCTATGACTGGTAAAACTTTGAACGCACACTGGGTGTGGAAGTATTTTCGACATTGGAAATGAAAATGTGATCAGGTTTTTAATCACCATTGGCGTTAGTTCAATATAATTTCTCAAACTGGTGTAGAAATATGGGACTAGTTTGGATCACTTTTTCGGTTCGATTAACCTTGACTGGATTGACAACATCATCGGAAGCCTAGTAATTTAATTACTTCTTTTAATCATCATCATCATCATCGGCACTACAACCTGGAATCGGTCTTGGCCTTATTTAGCATAATTTATCCATAATGATTTGTTTTTTTTTTTTCGGGCAAGGTCATTAGTCTTGCGCCAGAGGCTCCCCGACTTCTTTTAATACTTGGAGTAAAAATTGATTAAATAAAGATTGCATATCAGGTTCGGTTTGACTTGACTAATGATTTTGTTTGATTAGTGAGACCTATAATGTTTTTATACACATTCCTGTGATTCGATTTCGTTCATGAAGAAATATCTCCTCTAATCTTATTTACCAGTCGTCTTTTGGGGTGTGTCGAGCTTTTATATTGTTCAGAAGACCGCTATATTTTTGTTTTGGGTGACTTATACAAGCGTCAATTGTGCTTTGAATGGCCAAATTAAGCCCAAGTATTTATCAATACCGTTCGGCGCAAGGCTAATAACCTTGCCCGTAAAAATAAATTATTGTTGCGACCTTAGGGTTCGCTGGATTAATTATTTTTAATAAGTAAGAGCGGTTAAATCGATTTTGAATTAATGTAACATTTTATTAGTCCGTTAACCCGCCATTGGAGACGCAAATTTGACTTTGAACAATGGTGACGCCGGTCTCACGGACCGGGTTTTTCAAAAGAAAATTTTTTGAAAAGTTTTACTAATAGTTTGTGCTTTTTTTTAAATATATACTCCTTGACAACAAAACAAAGATATTAAATCAACATAAGCTCTTTTATTTCAATATAACAATTCACGAAATTGTTTTCTTAGAGCATTAAAAATAACAATTTTTTAAAATACATTTTTTTCAAATTAAGTAAAAAATAAAAAAAAATCACATATTCAAATGAAAATTAAGTTTCTTGGTCTCTCGACACTAGGAACTTTAATGAAATAAACAAAAATTGGTATACTTCCAAACAAAAAATAAAAAAAAATACATATAAAAAAAATAAAATTCTGTGGGCAAACAGCTGCTACAATACGGCACTACGTGTTCAAGGCACAAATATTGTTGGCATTTTTGGCAAATGTACTTCGTTTTCCTATTTTTTTTTTCCATCCACATTCATTGCGCCGGCCTTTTCTTGAAGGAGTCGAGGTCCCAGGTACACCACCTTCATGTAAAATCTCCGACAGTCTAAGTTTCATTGATCGTGGCAAGTTCAAATGCGTTTGCCGATCTTTTATTCAATTAGTTTCCTAGCCAAATTCTCGATAAAGTTTCGGCGTAGCAATTTTGTGGCTTGATTGTTGGCTGTGTGTATCACTTGGCTGTTTATGGCATTGCATAAAATCATCATCATCATCGGCACTACAACCGGGAACCGGTCTTGGCCTTATTTAGCAAGTCCTGAGGCTTGTTAAATTTTCCATAATGATTTGTTTTTTCCGGGCAAGGTCATTAGTCTTGCGCCAGATTGCATAAAATACTACTACTAAAAGGCCAGCGCCTTGTTGCTCGAGCACAATTATAATTTGCACATAAGCGATCCACGTCATCGACGCCACCCTTGGTGTCATTGTAATTCAAAATTACATCGGGCATTTGAGTGTCGTCATCGACTTTAGCATCATTGTGCATTGTACTAATAGGAAGAACATTTTTTCCTTACTTTGGAACATGTGACACCAAAACCATGTTGTCACGAAAACCAAACATATTGGACTTTACATTTCGACCGCGCAATATGTTGAAGTCTGTAGGAATTTCTTTCTTGTTCTTCCTGATTGTTCAGATGGTTGTTAAACCTTTTTGCAGCAATGCTTCAGTTAAGGGTATACTGGTGTACCAATTATCTGTTGTGACATTGAGACCTGTATTGAAGATCGGTTCGCATAATGGCTAAGCCAGAATTGTCGAAATTGTGTGGGCCTGCTTGCGGTTGTTTCCCGGGATAAATTTCCATATTAAATGTGTCGAACATTTTTGCGTCACAAAGAGGTTGAATTTTGATGCCGTATGGATTTGGCTTGTTTGGAATGTATTGCCTAAATGAACACCTTCCGCGAAATCCTTCCAACTTCTCATCCATAGTCACAAAAGCAGATAAAGTTACAACAATTTTAAACAAATTTCTCGAGTATTTCTCGATTATGGCAGATTTTGTCAAATTCCTTTCTATTTGCTCTCGTAGTACCATCATCAAACCTCAAAACTCGCAGTAAAAATCTAAATGTCTGGGCAGAAATTGAAAGCCGAAATATTTCTATTGAACCACCATCGGCTCGAAACAACTCTTCAACGTTGAGATGATTAGATTTTTTAACACCAGCTAAAAGGAGCAATCTTATCAGGCAATATATTTCCTTGAAATCAGTCTCTTTGACATATGTTTCTCTGCAATATTTATCCTTCACTGTAGCGATATATTGGTTGGTATATTTGATAATTATATGGATAATAGAATCATCAAAAAAGTGTCTCCAAATTTTAAAAGGGTCTTTTTCATTCACTATTATTCGCTTGGGTCCTCGTAACTGTGAAACTATGTTGACACTTCTATTACGAACAGATTGGCGCGCAGGTACCTTACACCATTTCGTACTTTTGTCTTTTCCAATATAAAATAAAGAGTTGTTGTCACCTGAAGGCTCTCGGTCACTCACATCCTCTTCGCTGTCTGAGTTTTGTATTTCCTCGGGTTCGTATTCATTCTCGAATTCACTATCTGAAGAACTTGGTGATCTGTCCTCATCGAGTGATGTTTCATGTAGAAGGGCTTCAAGATGACGCTGTTTGCTTTCATAAGACATGCTGTAACAAGTTTAATAATATAGAACACATTCACATACACACATAGAAATGCGCAAATATACATATTGTGACGCATATGACAATCAGTACTGGAATCTTCGAGAAAGTCCGAAACAAAGTACTAGATTATTTTAGGAAGTACTGGAAAACTGGAATAGAACATTCAAGACTATGCAACGGACGGAAACGATACACCAAATCAGAATGAGGAAAAACGGTATAAATACGTCGCACGCAGAGCGGAAGAAAAAAGTCTCGAGTATGAAGTGAGAAAGCGAAGCAAGCGATTGCTAAGGAGTAAGAAGTAGAAGGTTAAGCAAGCGATAAGTAATGATTAAGAAGTAATAAGTACGGAAGCGATAAGTGAAGAAACCGTCGTTGTGTGCGGTAAAAAGTAACGGTTGTTATTAACGGACTAATAAAGTGTCACATTAATTCAAAGTCGATTCAACGGCTCTTATTTATTCAAAATAATTAATCCAGCGAACCCTAAGCTCGCTACAATATATTATGCATAAAACACAATAAAATAATAAATAAAATAATAAACTAGCGAAAGTACGCGATTAATAAAAAAATAATACTTGATTATTTTACTTGCTTAAACGGTGACGCACGGTCTCATGGACCAGGCTAGCATATAAAATACACAACGTGTGCTCACTACAAAGTTTCGACGACAACTGATGGTGGGGGACGTGCAATGCGGCAGCTACTCGAAAGGGCAATAAAAAACAATAACGGAGAATAAAGTTATTCGCATTTTCTTGCACACCCGGTCTCGCAGATCAGTAGGTCACCATTGGCGGGTTAATAACAACGCTGTTCTCCTCAATGACCTTTTCTCGGCTGATCTTAAGAGCATTTATCTGTTGATGCAAGGATTTACATTCGGTCGTGGTGCTGTCCAAGTCGGAATCACACTGAAGGCTTCTCTTGTGATTAGCGCATGAACAACAATTCTCACTTGATGTTTCATTCATTCGTCGACGTTTCCTACAATCAACAGAGGTGTGGCCGACTTCGCCGCATATCCAACACTTCATATCAGGTCTCGGGGTTCTCCGTTGTACATGCCCGATTCTTTGGCAGGCACATTCCTGGACGGACATTTCTCGGACTCTATATGTACTCCTGGTAGCCAGTTTAGCAGATTCATATGCCAATGCGAACCCCAGTATTTCATTAGTCGTCTTCTTTCCCGCCAAACGAACGGCCTGTTGCAAGTCCCGATCTTGGAGTGCGTTTATAAATGCATCCATTGCTACCTCGTTCAGAAATTCCTTAGTCATATTTGAATAAGACAAGTTTGCCAATCGCTCAATGTCTGCCTGAAATTGTTGAAGATTTTTTCCGGATTTCTGCGTTCTGCCCCGCAGTTGCATGCAGTAGACTTGCTGCATGTGGTTGTCTCCATACCTAGCTTCAAGGCCGTCTCTTACCGCTTGGAAGTCTGTTTGCTTCTCTGCTGGTATGGTTTGTAACAATTCTGCAGCCGCCCCGCGGAGTGACAAGATTAGTGATGTTGACTTTTGCTCATCCGACCACTTATTATAATTGGCCGCAGCGTCGAACTGACGTATAAATACGGAGAAGGGTCCCGTTCCATCGAAGGTTGGCGGTTGCATTCTTGTATTTTTGTAGTCATGTTGATTGCTAGGCGATTTCTTATTTCTTTCAACACACTCAAGTCTCTTTTCGATTCGCGTTATTTCATCGGTGACGTTCTTAAATTCAGCTTCGTTTTTTAGATCCAGATTTTCTACTTCGTTTCGAGTTTTTGACTGAATTTCTTCCTCAAAGTGTTGAAAATTACATTTCATCCACTGCGTTTGGGCATCCAGTTTCGCATTCAGATATGCAGCTTGTGCGTCGAATTTTGAATTTTGGGCATCCAATTTTGCGTTAACATCTGCAGCTTATGCGTCCATTTTTGTCATCATCATCCTGAACATCGCCGAAATGTCCAACTGTGGCGAACTCTTCTCCGTTACATTGTCACCATCTTAACTCACTGTTAATTCTTCATCCGGACAGTCTGGCACAATCGTAAAAACATATGTGTCGACGTCGATACCCTCTTCCTCCATTGCTGCTTGCAGACGCTGTCGAAGAATTTGCTTCTGTCCTCAGCTATCCAGATTCCGGTCGTGAAGTTCCTTCTTCAACTCAGGAACGCGAAGATCCTCCAAATGTCGATCTGACATCGTCACAACACACTTTCACTGACTTATTTACTTCACCAATAATTAATCCCTCTTCTGACACCAATTGCAGCGAGCTTAGAGTTTGCTGGATTAATTATTTTTAATAAGTAAGAGCCGTTAATGTAACACTTTATTAGTCCGTTGACTTATCGCTTACGTACTTATCGCGTCTTTTACCACTTACTTCTTACTTCTTACTACTTCCTGATCTGCGTGCGACGTATTAATACCGTTTTTCCTCATTTTGATTCAGCGTTTCGTCTCCGTCCGTTCCACAGCCTCGAATTTTCTACTGTTCCTAGTCTCCAGTTTTCCAGTACTTTCTAGAATATTCTAGTACTGATTGTCATATGCGTCACATTATTATGGAAAATTTAACAAACCTCGAGACTTGCTAAATAAGGCCAAGACCGGATTCCAGTTGTAGTGCCGATGATGATGATTTGTCAATATTTAATACTGTGTAAAGCTTCCAGGATTGAGTACGGAGCCGATACCATCGATAGAAGGTTGTAATCTGTGTCTTTTTAAAAACATTGTCAATTGGTGTTTTTGAATGAGTTCCACTATGACATCTCTAAACTGGTGTAGTGTAACAATGCAAACACGTGACGATTATGGGAAAGCATCATTGCAATGGATTGCCCCAATTACTGTTTGGAAGTGTCATATGGCATGCAATCGGTGCCGGCAATGATTCAGAAATATGACATTGTTCTACTGTATGCTAATCAAGCGATATAGGGTAGCGCAAAATTAATCATCCAATTTTGTTTTTGAATTACTTTTTACTAAATAAAAAAAAATGATTTTGAGTAATGGAAATCTTTATTTGGACCTTTCCAATTTTCTCTGTTAAGTGGGAAAAAAGTGATATCCGTCAAGTGGCTGCTGCCATTGATACACATTTGTACCCGTTTTATCGCATTTTCCATGACTTTCCGCAAGATTTCCGGTTATAACTGTTCACATTCCTGTCGAATATTCTCCTTAAGTGCTGTGATTGGCTGAGGCTTGTTGGCATAAACCCGCGACTTCAAGTAGCCCCAAAGGAAGAACTCTGAGATGGTTAAATCGGGCGATCTTGCTGGGCATGCCAAATCGCTAAAACGGAAGATTATTCGACCAGGAATCGTTTCCTGCACAATATCTGTCGCAGCATTTTTTAGTATAACAGCATGCTTAGGTTTATAAAAATTAGTTTTCATTGAAGTATACACATTAAAGGATTTCTTTTATTGTTTTCATGCTTTAACTTTTGTAAATTGTATTCCGTGTATTCTTCTAGTACTTTCTTAAATCTTGTTTTGTTCAATCTATTAACATCCTATCGGGTGTTACGCTGTCGCTGCGTTCCACCGCCATTTTGTTTTCTTTAAATGTAAGCGTTATAAAAACAACTGTATCCTTTTTTCAATCTCTTGTTCTTTCGTAGTCACAGTTCGCAGTTCGCTCTTTTGTAATCTTGTCGTGTGTCACAAGTACGATATTTGTTTATTTCGTTAAAACAAATTGTTTTTTTTTATCGTAATCGTTCATGTGCATAATTAATAGTTCGTTTGGTTACATCAGAGTAAAATAAAGAGAAAATTGTATATAATCATTTCGTGTGTCGTTTTATTCGTCGTCGTTTTTATTTCGCTCAATTTGTTTCGGCACGGTAAACGCACTCGTGCAAAAGTGTACAATATCTATTGTGGCTCGTGCTGTGTGTGCGGTTGCATCGTCTTGTTGAAACCACGTGTTCACCAAGCCCCGCTCGTCCAATTCTGCCAGTAAGAAGTCGTTGTTCATGGCCCTGTAGCGTTCGCCAGTAACAGTGACCGTATTGCCGATGGCGCCCTCACAAAAATACGACCCAATCACTCTCCCGCGTGAACGCCGCACCACACAGTAGCTTTGAATGGATGTAATAGCTCTTCGTGCATCACATGCGGATTTTCAGTGGCCCAGAAACGAAGATTTTACTTATTGACGTGACCGCTTAAGTGGAAATGCGCTTCGTCGCTCATGATGATTTTCGACACAAAAGCATCCTCTTCATTGTTGAGATTACGGATGGTTTGACAGTAATTCACTCGCCCTCAATTGCTTATCTGTTTGTATTCTGCAGCTGTCTAGTTCAAAAATGTCAAATATGATTGACGTACGACTCCATTTGCAAAAATTATAACACCCTCCGACAGGGTGATTAAATTTGAGCCACCCTTTACCAGTAAGATGAGCCTAGTAAGCAAATTATATTTCTGAATGAATGGGTAATGATTTGTAAACATTAAAAGTGGGCGTTCTTGTATATATACTCCGATAGTTTGAAAACAAAATCAATCTTAGTCAAATCTTGGTCTTTGATTCATCCATTGCGGCATTCTTGCCACCCTCTTTTAGATTTCTGCGCTTTGTACAGCAACAAATGGCGACGACTGGTTTTCGGTGTAGGGCCACCTTTTCTACACTCCGTACATTTTTCTTGACATGGTGATTCTGCCAGCTGTTAAGGGTCACACACCCACACTCTCACCCGCAATGCCCCTCTCACAATATGAAAAATACTCCAAGCAGTAAATTTACATAAACTATTTGGCAGTAATCTATGTAAAAAGTTGGCGACGAAAAAAAAAAGACAAGACGTCAGAAAACGTTGACGAAAAGTTTTTAGTCAATAAAAAATCGATAAAACAATTGGATGAAAAGTCGCAGTAATTAACAGTCGGTCGCATACTTATTTAATTACGCCGCAAAAAGTGAAGAACTATTAGTCAACCACGAATTGCGTTAATACCATTAAAGAAAAAAGAAATAAACAGGGGGCTCAAGAACCTAACAACCCTCTGCACCCACAGAAGCAAAGTAGTCGACCGGGTCGACGGCGGCACGTAAGTCGGTTTAAAATATTAGAATATTAATTGTTAAAATCATTACATAACTATTTTGGCGCAGCCGGCGACCGCCAACAGCGAGCTGCATTAGAGTGAACAACATTTTAAATCCTAATCGGTGATACAGGCCTAGTAGTAGGTGGAGCCCCGAGGCTCTAACGTCCCTACACCAACTAGCTGTACTAGTAGTTAGGTTGATATAAGTAAAACGAAAAAAAAATTATTAAAATGTTTCACATTAGAGAGAGAGGGGGATAGGACAAACCATCGAACCTCGCGTATTCTACTCAGTCGGGATTTTCCTTTCTTTCTTTTGCTTATCGTTTCAGTTTTTGGTCTGTTGAGGATTAACAAGAGAATTTAGTCACACTGTTCTACGCAGCCGAATTTTTCCGTAATCTCTTTTGTTTCATTTCAGTTTTTGACTTCCCTTCTTCTTTTCTTTTCGATTGTTTTGCAGATTTGGTCTCGCCTACCATCGCTGGTCGATTTTGGTCCATAATTTCTCCTCTATTCTCAATCCTTCGTTATCGTATCTACGGTTCGACCAGCTCGGTTATTATTTGGAAGAACCCATCGATACCATGTTGGGAACGGAAAAAAATGTTGGACTTGGTCCAGAGAAACCTGCCAGTATTCAGTGGACAGAAAGGCCCTAATGCAACTGTCGAACTGCAAATGTTCCTTGAGAGTTGTAATAGGACCTTAAATTGTTTATCCACTGCGGAGGAACAATATTTCCTGCTGTAGCTAGCCATGCGGTTGGGCGAAAAGGCTTGCCGAATATTTAAAGAAAAACTCCCGACAACCTTCCAAGAGTACGAACAACGACTCAGGAGTGTGTAGCTAGCGCAAGCATCATACGAGGTGTTACACTCTAAACTCTTTCGTATGCGACAATCCCACGAAGAGGATATCGCAGATTTCATTTCCCGGGTGGCACAGGCGGTAATGGACTCCAAAGAAGCAGCAACACGTACATTCGGAGAGAACACCCATACCGCATTTGCCATCCAAACCGAAAGTTTGGCGAAATCGGTTGGTGGGAGTAAGAGAGGACCAATTCCGACATCGTCTACTCACATTGACGAGAGTTGAAACATCCCATGTTCACCCGCCTAACATACATGACCCAAACCATGGGACCGCCATGACAGGTACACCGACCATTTTGAGACACAACCCATTTTATTATTGGACGAGCCAAGTGAAACGCAGGCAACCCACAGGAGTCGTTCCACAGACAGCATATACCTGTGAATGATGCGTCTCAGTCAGTTGGGGCCAATAATAGGTATTTGACAGTGTGACAGGAAAGAAAGTAGAATGTTTACGTCAATGATTACAATAGGGTGTGCAAGTAAGGGTGGAATGTGCCAATAACACAAATTTAATTCTTAATTATAGCATTCTTAATTCTTAACAACAATAATTTGATTAAGTCTAGATGTAATTGCGAAGAAACATATAGACAAGCAAATATTTATTTACATTGTAAAAAATACAATTTTTTTTTTTTTTTTTTTGGGGGGGGGGAGGGGAATAACAATGTAAACACAAGATGAGTATGCAAAATAGATCATTGAAATCAATTGCTCCACTTACTGTTTGCAAGTATCATGTGGCATGCAATCGGTGCCGCCAGCCATTGCCGTGTTATCAAATTGCACATCTGGGCCTTCACCCCCAACACCAGGAGCCATGCTTGATACAAGGCAGCATTGTCAAAGCAATGGAAGTGCCTGGTGAATGCCAACCGCCGCCGCAGCAAAGAGCTTGTCAGTGGAACACAGCGCAAAGCGGTTACCAATCAAACATAACGGCATAGAGTCGTTCAGCTGAATGGAGCGAATGGCCCGAATGAAGGCTATTATGTTTCAATTGGTTTGGCCAAGTACAATTAGCATTTGGGCGGTGCGAATGACCGGAATGAGGGTAAGCGTTTTATTGATTGGATTTAGTGCAATTAACATTTGAACAAGGCAAGCCGTTACAAATGATAATTAAGAAATCCGAATGACTCGTGCCAGGCAATTGGACTCAATATGGTTCATATGTTCTGGGTCGAAACCCAAGCAAGATGGAACGCCTCGTTTGCACATCTACGCCCAAAATTTGGGTATATAAAGACTGGTTGCAAACGGACTAATCTGAGAGTCAATTAATCAGAATAAAAGGTTGCAGCCTTGCATTGGAACAGCGGGCCTTTTACTCTGAATAAAGTAATACAATTCATCATCATCATCGGCATTACAAGTGGGATCCGGTAATGGCCTTATTTAACAAATCTCTCCACAGGTTCCGATTTCGAGCCGATGTTATCCAGTTTACCACTCCCAGGCGCTGGGCGTCCTGGTCTAGGCCATCCCTCCATCGCAGATAAGGCCTGCCGCGCTGTCTCCTTCAATATATTTTCCATACAGATAATTCAGTTGCTCCTTAAATATCAAGTTGTTCCTTAAATAAAATAACTACAAACAGATAAAATACTTCTACTCATTTCGACTCTCCACATGGGACCCGGTACAGCCAGGGCGGACAGCCCACATTCAGTCAGGTACAGTTTTAAACAGTAACCTTACTATTTCGCGCAGCTGGCCGTGACAAGTATTGCTTAGCTTTTGCTCCACATGCCCTTTGCCAGGGCATCATCATCATCATCGGCACTACAACTGGGAACTGGTCTTGGCCTTATTTAGCAAGTCCTGAGGCTTGTTAAATTTTCCATAATGATTTGTTTTTTCCGGGCAAGGTCATTAGTCTTGCGCCAAAGGGCATGGGTATACATAAATGTTGCCTTTGAAACTGGGAAACTCCCATTATAGGACTGTTCTGGCAGTAAAAACTCTAAGTCACCAAAATTATGAGAGTAATTTGGGGATTTGAACTTTTAGGTGCTGTGAGAATAGATGACGTCGAAGAGGAATTGTAATGTTTTCTGTAAAAAAATAATCTTGGATTATCCTTCTCAACTCTTATTTCTCTTATGGTTAAAAAAGAACATGTCTTCTTATACATTGGCGACAGAGAGGTTGTCCATTTTCTGACAAGTATTGTCCAATTTCAACATATGAAAGGGGCATGGCTTCTGTCTAGCTTTACGAATCACTTTTACCCACTCATCGGGCGTTTCACATGGCGGCTTCTGGTTTATGCAACCCATACCCCCC
The DNA here is from genome assembly GCA_963931805.1 of Microdon myrmicae. Taxonomy (NCBI): domain Eukaryota; kingdom Metazoa; phylum Arthropoda; class Insecta; order Diptera; family Syrphidae; genus Microdon; species Microdon myrmicae. The sequence continues at coordinate 75,896,008 of OZ007496.1, forward strand.
CCCCCCCCCCACATGGTATTGATCTTCCCTTACCACCCCCTGTCAAGTTCACACAGTAATCTCATAAGTCATCTGAATATCGCTATGCCCTTTCTAAGCTCAGAAATAAACTAACCTACGAAAATGTCTGGATTTATCTCACTTACCTCCATGGCAAATCTGATTCAGTCTGCTATGAAAACAAAACGAAAAAAACCGTCATGGTTTCCACCCAACAGTAAGTAGCCTGCATAACTCACCGACATCCGTAGTCTGCATAACTTATATATGGAATTCCAGGAACATTTCAATATTCCCCCACATAAAATATCAAAAGACCTTTCGGCTTTTCGTCAATACATCAGCACGAAAATGTCTTCTGTTTGCCAACGCAGTGAAATCATTAATAACAATTTTTTTCGACCCTAATCAGTTGCCCGCCTCACACACACCGTTGGGTCTCTCAATACTCTCCCTCTGACCATCTACTATCAGAATGACAGAGGACTACACTTTAAAACCCATTCGATCCTACAAAATACGCACTCTCTTCCCTTCGATATGTACTCCCTGACCGAAAGTAACTTCATCACCAGTACCAATAGCCAACCTCATAACTTGTTCCGCTCCTCGTCAACGTTTTTCGTGACGACTATGTTGATCAATCCTGTCCTGACTTCCCGTGCCGCGATGTGCTACTTGTCATACACTTACATCTTCTCTTCTTCTCCAAATCCCGACTATGTTGCAATAAAAATTGAATATTGCTTAAAATCCGTATACGCATTTTGCTTTTATATACCGCCTTCACAAACTATCGAGTCATACACAAACTATCGAGTCGAACTCGCAATTGCTGCAATCGATCGCTTAACTGTGTTGAGTTCTTCCCAAAATGACATCGTGGCGATTTAAACCCCCCCCCCCCCCCCCCCTTACGCCTTCTGCAATGGACGTCGACAGACGATAAATCCCATCATATCTCAAACCCCTCCACCTGACAACGAATGTCTCTTTGTAGACAGCCTCATCGACTCAAGCCTTTGTCAATAAGGAATGTCCTAAATCATCTGGGCAGGAAACTTAACATTGTGTTTACGCCAGACCCCTATAATTCCTCAGTTTCCCATAGTCGCCGATCGCCGTCAACTATTGAAAATCACCACCCCCTACATCTCTTATCCTTATTTTTATAACTTCTTATTCTTATAACTTCCGAAAAGCCAACCTCTACCTCATAAATGAGTATCTTAGCAATATCGCAATTTGCTTTAACGATATAAGTGCAAAGGTCGCTACTGCCCCTCTCTACATAGAAATCTTCCATGCCATATCCCTATATGTTCAATATTCTCGACATAGGATATCGTTCTCATCGCCCCCTTGATATATCCGCAAACTCCGTACCCTTCGTAATAAGAGGAATAAATCGTGGAACATTTTCCTAAAAACGGGTTCTCCCCTCGACTATTCCAACTAGATTGGCTCCTTTTATCATTCCACATAGCTCTACGGCTCCCTTAACCACAATTGCCTCAATAAAGCACAAAACTTGATTAACCAAACCTTTCTTCATTTTATGAGTTACAAACGCAAATCTGAAGCCTATCCAACTCTCTTTCCTACGGCTCGACTACTTCAACTGAGTCCAAAACCATCGACAGACAGACTCCCTGCTATACTCTTAGAAAAATGTTACTCTTCTCTCCCTCTCCCGCTCGCTTTAATCAAGAATCTATCCCTTGTACAAGGTGTATTCCCAGACATTTGGAAATTCTGGTTATATTACCCCCACAACCGCATTCTCTTTAAGTTATCTTACGTCGGCTTTGAACCCGTACTGATTAAGTGTATTTCATCCAATCTTAATAATCGAACCTACCGAGTGCGATTTAGATGCACTCTCCATAATCTTTTTTCTCCAACTGCAAGGGTCCCCTAGATCTCGGCCTCCTCCTATTTATTTTAATCATTAACGGCATAGACTCCATTATCAATTACTCCTCTATCTCGCTTTACGCGGATGATACCAAACTTTTCAAGACAATTCGCTCTGCACTAGACTCCTCAGTTCTCCAATCTGATCTTGATAGCTTTTAGATTTGGTGCCACTACAACTGCCTTGGACTGAATATCATCTAATGTCACGCAATTACCTTCTTTTGAAAATGCTCCCCGTCCGCGCCGCGCTCCTATCTCTTACTTAACCAACCAATAACATCGGTTAAATTTCATGATTCATGATCTGGGCATCCTATGTGATAAGAAGCTCAATTTTACCGCACATATTGACGACATAATCCTCAAGGCCAACACCGCCCTTGGCTTTGTGAAACGCTAGGTGAAAGAACTCCTAAAATCCTATGTCACACGCTCGCTCTGCATAACCTCCGTCCGTCCTCTTCTCGAATGTGCTGCCCAGGTCTTGTTGCAGTACAGCAACAAAGCATACAAAGATTCAAATGTCACTCGAAAATGCCAGCAGTGATTCTAAACTACAAATTGATATCAGATGCACTGCTCGGCACATTACCAATCAAATCGGATCATTCCTACAGTTTGAATTAAGATGGTGCCTCTATGCCGAACTCACCGAAGAGCCTACACATACAGATGGATGATATGGACGAAGAATGTTATCCTGCCATATCAATGAAGACTGGTACCAGCAACACACGTCGTCTATTCGATAATACATCATCAAAGATGACATCAAACAGTCAATCTACATTGTCCACCAGTAATCTAATGCTCACAGCAACTTCGCAGGTTGGAACAATTGATATTACAGGGAGCGGTTGTATAAGCACAAATATATTCAGTCTAACGATTGCTGATAATAATAATATCTCACCAACTCGTTTGCGGCCTGTAACAAGAGGAGATCATTCTTGTTAAATATATTCAACATTAGGCGCCTAAGCTTATACATCTAAAATCCAACTATGAGGTTCCAACAGAAAACTCTGCAGTAGCACTGAATGCTGCTAATTGCAACTGGAAAATGGACTATTCATGGACAGTTGTTGTTACTGTTCTGATTTGGATTGATTACTGTTTTTGGAAAGGAAAACAAACAGTTTCAGTACATGTTATTTCTTACGAAGCTTTATATGGTGCTTTCAGCACCTGTTTTTAGACACTGTCAACTTGTTGTCTACTTTCTCAATTCGTTGGTAAAATAAAAGTTGAATTTGTGTATTTTAAATGTCGTTTAATTTTTGGGTATCATTCAATGTGTGTTCATTTCTGCCCAGTGCGGCAGCAATTTTGCTGTGTCCATGGCGACACAGGTCTGGTCTCCGTATCATTTGTCTCACATTCTCACGAGGCTCGAAAGCGTTCAACGTTGTTTCTTGCGTTTTGCCCTCCGAAGACTAAATTGAGAAAATCCTCTGATTCTACCCACACTCAAAAGCCTGCTCCTTTTAATCAATCTTAACACACTTGAAGATCGGAGATTCCATGTCGATATTCTTTTCATCCATCGCCTTCTCTCAGGATCAATCCATTGCCCAAGCCTGTTCTCCTCCATAACATTTTACACAAACCCCTGTAACTTACGTAACCCTCGTCTCTTCTACTTGCCCGCCCGTTACACCTCTTATAAATGTAACGAACCCATCTCGCGGACGACTCTTTTCCCACCTCCTTTAATTCAACCCATCCACTTCCGCTCTCAAACGCCGTCTCCTAACATACTCGTCCTAATATACTCGTCCTAAACCCCCACAACCATACCGCTCCTCTACCGTTCTCAAGCTATTTTTTTTTCCCATAAGCCTCCTCTGTACACCCACCTACACCCACCCGTCACCTGCCCGCACTTTTCATCCGCTCTCTTAACCTCAACCTCATCCCTCTCGCTCTCTAACCCCGTCACCTTCCCAGCCCGTTCATACAAATGAGGGTTCTGCCCCCACTAAACTATTCTATAAAAAAAAATCGTCTCGAAAGGGTTAAGCTGATAGTCCTTTTGGCTAGTGTTTTAATAGCATTTTTTTGCAATTAATTACATTGTAATAATAAAAATATTTAAATAAGTATAAAACATTGAAATAACGCTGCATTTTATTTTTGCATGCTCTAAATGATCGACACTATGATAAAAATAAAAGTGCAATAATAGACTTTCGGTTAAATTATTTTAATTTTACCCAGTTTCAGTTTATTTATTAAACTTTAACTAATACATGAGTGGTCACACGATTTTCCTCCACACTACGCAACATATAATCCGACCCTCAAGTTAGCGTCACATTAAATGTGACAGTTTGTCTTTTCTTATTGTAGAAAACAACAGAGAAGGATAATATTTCATATGTAAACGGCAGTTAAGAACTATTCAAATACAAAGCATCATCACGCAGTCGATTTTGATATTTGATTTAAATATATTAAATATTTATTTATGAAAAATGGAGGAGGTCTGTGAAACTTTGTGTAATGTATTTCGTATGGCGGATGAATTTGACCTGGAATTGGAAAAGGACTTAGAGGTGAGATAGTGAAGTTAATTTATTGTCCGGCATTTTACTGAACTTCAAGAAAACTAAATCTATAATCACAGTAATTCCTTAAAACGAAAACATTATTTCTAACGACAACATCGGAAAGGGGATCTGGGTATTTGGAAATATTTGTGTGAGGTTTTTTAGATTAATTTACGTACAAGAAAGTTGGATGAAACAAATTTAACTAGCTAATATATTTCTCTTAACAGGAAATTACTGCTTCATTGCGGGCAAAATTGTTTGATAGCAGCAATATCTCTGGGGATGCTGCTAAAGCATCACCGCAGCAAAACAAGAAGCGCGCGAAAAAGCTGTCAACAATTAAGGACATCACAGGTAAGTTCGACTAGAGTGAAGGCCTTCAATTATAAGTATTGTTAAGAGTTTCATTACCTCATACGAAATTTATACTATATCATACAGGAATTTGTTGGTAACATATTCTTTATTCAATTGGACAACAATCTAAAAGTAGTGACACAGTGGAGAATTAAATGTTATCGGTCACATAAATCTAGAAAAACCGGTGTGCATTGAAATGTACATTTGATTACACACGTCACTTATTGAATGGCGTCGAAAAAAAAACTACCGCTAACACTTATTGTATACACTCGTTTGCATGCGTGCTTTTACAACCGAGTCGGTGGCAAGATTCTATTTCACTCCCGATAAAGTTTGCTATGTATACTTGCCAGGAAGAGTTTTATTTTCTCTATGACTTTTTCTAATATTGTGGTTTTCTGCGTCGCGTTTTGTGTTTCCAAACTACTGAATTTTTCCCTTCAGCTTTGGGGTGTAGCGTTGCACTTATATGGCAAACTGATGTGTCCTTGCGGGAATCCATCTGCCATGGTTATTTTTTTTTTTTTGTGAACGACCATATATTTCCAACATTAAGTTTCTTGAGAGATGCCAGGAATAATTCAGGCCATCCAACCCGATTTCAATTTATGAGGCGTATATTCGTCTAAAACTAGAATTCAATTCAGCCAAGAGGCTCACCAACAATATTTCGTATTCTTGTTAGGATGCGAGCTCATTAAGAACTTAGGGACAACGTCTGGCTTTGCCGAGTGATGTTAATCTTGTGTTGCGAGCTAGCTGAGTTTTCCATTGCCTATGCAAAGTTTGTGGGGAGGAAGTATTGTGCCATGCATGGGCACTCTGTTCACTTCCATCCCCATCGTCTATTGCGTGATCAAGGAATCAAGGAATGCAACACAAAACAAAAGAAACAACTTCACCAGGAACAGCAGCCGGGAAATTAAACACACGGATTTAGTTTATTGTTTTATTTTTATTGCTTAACACTTTCATTTGGTTTGGATGTATCCACGTATTTTTATGCATTTATTTTGTTATATTAGTCATTATCTTTATATGTTAGTGTTTTTATAGTCCGCGTAAACTTATTATTAAAACAAAATTGATTTTTATGAATTTTATTCAACTACACACACGCCTCTGGGTATTTTCGCGTCGTCGGCGCGCCACGAGGAGTGGGAGCGGCAACGACCATGGTGTCCGGCGGATGGAATTAGACTCTTCGATATTAAATCGCTGTCCAAGGGAAATTTGGGTGCATTCACTTTTACGGTGGTGATAACCGGATCTCATAGAGGAGATCATGGTACACGCTAATAACCTTGCCCGTAAAAATAAATTATTATGGAAAATTTAACAAGCCTCGACACTTGCTAAATAAGGCCAAGACCGGATCCCGGTTGTAGTGCCGATGATGATGATGATGATGATGTATACCTGTACGTCGGTTTTTTTCATGGGTCGAAGCCATGATAACGAATCTGAAACAGCAAGAAGGGGCATAATGTGCATCCAGGAGATGTGTGTTCGTTGAAACAACAAATCGAAGCTCGAGGGATGCTAATGGGTTTGTGTTTGATTATGCATCGAGGTAATGAGGAATGGATTCAGGGCAATTACAAGACAAAGGGAAAAGCGAACTAATGCATCGTTCGGTAATGAGGGTCAGCTGGATAAATAGCAGCCACTCATTAAATGAAAAATGCCTTTCGGACACCACGAACAATATGGGTTGTTTATGGTATCGCCAGGAAGCCTATGGAGGAACAGCGTTCTTTGTTTGTACGTGGTGCGAGTTAGGCAAATTGGCTTCAGCGTCGATTGTGCTAATTGCATGCAGCTGCTTGGGTATTTTATTGTTGGGAGAAAAAGGACGCCGGCCAATGTGTACGTTAAGAGATTTATCATACACATGTCGAAGTTGAAAAATAGACAGCGCCATGTTTATGGTCCCTGATGAAGGTTACATAGTATGTAATCCAAATCCTTTGTTATTAGGAATTCGTTTAGGGGAATCTGCCTGGTGCCAAATTGGGTTAGGATTCCTGATAAGTTGAGCAAGAAATCTTACGGGGAATTGTATGCTGCGAAGGGATGCATGCAACGTAAGTTTTCCTCTACAGGGACTTTTAGGTTAAAGATTTAATCTATTTAATTCGTGAAGCATTAAGATGCTAATGCGATTGCATTAGTGAAGTATGAGATTGGGTGGAAGTTATGGGTTTTTTTTTTTTTAGTTAAGCGAACCGTGGGGTTTGGGGAACCGCCACAATTTCATTTCATACATCCCTACAGGAAGCCAGTTTCCTGTTTTAAAGTTTCATATAAAAATCTACGCAATCAAATAATGGTGGCATATCCAAACCATTCCATATCATTATTCAAATTGCACTCTTATCGAGTTAACATCTTGTTGTGTGCTACAACGGTTCGTTTCCGTGCTTCTCATATTACCGAGGAAGAGAAACGAACGATGGAATCCTGTGTGTATTCCTGATGATTGTTGGTCCTGAGGGGGTAGATTTAGTTGATATGCCGTCACAGGTTTACTTTTATCACCAACGCGTTCACTAAACACACCCGGAGAAGGCGGTAACATAGATGACTAACGCGACCAGTGTTGCTACCCGAAGGCAAGTTAAATCGTTGAAAAGGAAAAGGCGGTTAACGTTCCATAGAACTTGGTTTTTACTATAATTCACTTCGAATTCTTTCACATGTTCCATAAGTAATTTTGGTTATACTATAATTAATTGTTTCACACTGAATATTGTTTTTAATGATCGTTTCGAATCGTCCTTCTTCACAGGATTCCTAACCTCGACTCTTCGGGTCCTCTTTCAAAGTGTGACTCCAGTCAAGTCACCTTCTCACTTTGAAAATTCAAATCCTCATCTCTTTATCTTCTTTCGAAAGTCAAGACGCATCGCCCCTTATCGTTTGATCCTTTCTTGGGGTTTTTGTTTGTGTTAGCCATCTGGCTAATGCAAACAAGAGTTTTCGTGCATTTCAAATGGGCACCACAAAATCCGTGGAAATTGGTTGTTAGTTTAGGATCTGGGAATCCCGTGTCTATTAGCAAGTCATAAAACATCTGGTATGTGAAAATATGATGTTTATGATTGCAAGAATTGTGTGTCGGCGTATCGAGTAAATATGCCTTTGTTTGGACACGTGCACTTTTAGGTTTTCGATCTTGTAGGTTTTTTAGGTGCTAATTGTTTTTAGCATACATGGGAAAATAGTGCATTATGCTGTTTGAATTTAGGAAATAGAATCGAACAAATGCATTGAATTGAACGTTTAGTTCGATTTGGTTTGACATTGAATCCAATGTTATGTTGGATGATGAAATGGATTTTGTTATAGGTAGGATTTGTGTAAATGTGGGAGGAAAATGGTAGGGCTTCTGGGAGCACTACAATATCTCTCATTAAGTTTGTTAAAATGAATAACTCCACGGCAATCGACATAGTCTTTTTTCCTTTTGTCGAAATCGCACAGTTATAATAAATAATAATAATAATTAAGCTATTTATTCCAGGTCTTTAAAAAAGTTCCAATTCAAATGTTGTTAGTTATTGTTGGTATATTTGCTTAATCTAGGTTGTTAGTATGATTATTCTTTTTTGCTGGTTCCGAGATGTGGATCCCTGTTTGGGTAAAGGCCTCCTTATAGTGTTTGTGACGATAGTGAAGAGCGTGTGATTCGAACCGATGCTATCACAGTTAAAATCACTAAAATATAGAACCAAAGCTCAATGCATCAGGCCACTGCCGCGTGTACGAATTCGATTTCTGAACTCAAGTACATTCGACTGATGTGGAAATGCTTATATTATTGCTATGGTATACGGCTTTAATGGATGTGCTTTTGGTGGTGTTGTTCTTCACTATTGGTCGTGTGTATCTGCTAGAAACGCCACAAGCTTATTTCACTCCTTTCTATCTTTCACCTCTTCATCCATCGTTTTCCTGCTATTTTTCTCATATCTTCAGTCCACCGTTTTATAGGTGTTCCACCCTCCCTTTTCCCGACGTTGGCCAATTCCATTGTGTAACTTCTATAGTCATTCCGTCCGAGTATCGCGAGATATGACTAGCCCAGTCCCATTTCAGCGTCAATGCATGTGTAGGTGCAATGGTAATCTTCGTTTTCTGTCTTATTATGTCGCTTCTTATTTTCTGTACTTCCCTTATCTTTAAAATATTTCTTTCCATTGCTTTTTCATTGCTCCTTATTTTGTTTAATTTTTTCTGTAAAGGCCCAGTTTTGGCAGCTGTATACTAGACTTGGTAGGACATGTGTAAACTATAGTCACCTTTGAAAATTTTTTTGAATGACCAAAATGTATTCCCCGCTATAGTTATTTTTCTTATGACTTCATCTTCATTGTTAGTCTTACTGAAAGATACTTGTTTTCCTAAATAAGTGTAGTTTTCGACATTACTATTTTACTATTTATTGGCCTGTTGGAACTCGGAAGTTCATGACCTCGCCGATTCGACTCTGCTATCGTTCCCTGCCCTGTGCGCTCTCCTTCCACGCTAGACTATCTGATCCGATCTCCTCAAGGTCAAACCTCACATTGTCCTCCCATCTCTCTCACGGCCGTCCTACCGGTATCTTTCCCGTTGGTCTACTGTCTAGAATTCTACGCACGGTCCTATCGTTGCCCATTCCCGCCACATGTCCGGCCCATCTTAATCTTCGCGACCTGATTTCTTTCACTATTGTAGGTATGTGGTATAGCTCTTCCAATTCGTGGTTGCGGAGTCTCTTCCATTGTCCTCCCTCTTCGTCATATTTACCGCCAAAGATTTTTTTATTTTTATTTGTTGGCCTGTAGGAACCCGGAAGTTCATGACCTCACCGACTCGACTCCACCATCGTTCCCTGTCCTGTGTACTCTCCTTCCACGCTTGACCATACGATCCGACCTCCTCAAGATCCAACCTAACATTGTCCTCCCATCTCCGTAGCGGCCGTCCGGCTGGTCTCTTTCCCGTTGGTCTACCGTCAAGAATTCTACACACGGTCCTATCGTTGCCCATTCGCGCCACGTGCCCGGCCCATCTTAATCTTTTGGAGGATTGGAGGAAAGCCCATAGTGCGGCAGAGGCCGTCATCGTCACTTCATATATATGTGACTAGACCATCACTTTGTATATAAGTCTAAGTTATATCCAGGTAGATTAAAACCAGAGATATCTGTATCAGTTATTACATTGACTTCGCTATATGCAAGAATTGCTGGTTTCTAGTTAGAAATGTGGGCAGACACAGCGGTGGAATTACATCTTAGGCTGAGAATGTTATAATAATCGACGCGAAATTCCCTTGCCATTGAGATGGCCCGGTACAGAAAGTCAATACCGCGCCAGAAAAGGGTGGAAGTTGGGACCCACAATAAATGGGCGAATTTCGTCTGAAAAAGTGACAATTATTTTGTTTTAGTTGCGCTTCCAACAACCAGTCATAGCATTGCAAGTATTTGGAGGCGATTCATGAGATTCTCATCGCAGAAATTATATATCCAAGTACAATTTCAGATTGAATACAAATTCATTAGAAATCACAATATGCTCTGACATTTAAGGGTACTCCAAAATCACGTTTGGGGCGCGCGTTAGTGTAAAAAAAAAAATTTCAAAATTTCATGTGTTGCGAAGGGCAACCAGTTGGTGACCGAATTACATTTTCTCACATCTGGCTTTTTCACTGCAAACTTGCGACTAAGTAATAGTTATGTTTATCTTTGTGTTGCGGTTAGTTAGAGGGTATCCTGGTTTAGAACAGCAAAAAAATGCCAATTTGGTCGTTTTTTTTTTTTTTTTTTTTTTAGAAAAAACTGTTTAATATATATTTTTGCAAATTTGAGCATTTACTGTGCATACATAGAAGTGTTTAAATTATTTTTGTCATTAAATTGTATGCATAAACAAGCAAGTTATATGAAAAAGACATCAACGCAAAAAAGATTTTTTTTTTTTGGATGATCCGTAAAAAAATGTTTTTGTATTTTTTTTTTTATAAAAAAACAACGTGATTGAAAAAAGCAATTTTTTTGGGAACATTTTCAACTTATTTTTGTTTATCACTTTTCATAAACAAAATTTTAATTTCTAAAAATACATTCATCAAGTGGAAAATTAACTAACCTTTCATTTAAAAAAAAAATCTTGAACACGCGTTACAAAAACGTGGTTTTGAGAAAAATGCATTTAAAGTGGCTCCCTCTCGAATTGTACTGTACAGTGTGCTTGGGCATGCGTACTTTTCGAGCTCTTTTTGACCCGCAAAAATACAAATTCATACTCGGGGTTTTGAGAGCATATTCTACAAGTGGTATACTATCGATTAAGACTAAAAAAACACGATTTTTTGAAGTCGCTACACCAGGATATCCTCTTAATCTTTTACTTCGATAAATATTCATGACTTCCATATTAAAAAAAGTAATCTAAATGAACTGTTTCCTATAGCAGCACATTTTTTGAAATTACTGTAATAATTGTAAAATAATGAATGTTGATTTATATTTATTTCAGAACAAGTGGAAACAATCACCATAAAATCCGACAACAATTTATCAAATACACTTGCTCAGTTCAGTGAAATCAAACCTAAAATAGAAGCCGATGATGACTATGTGTTTAGGCGACCTACACGTGCTGCCAAGAAAGTAAGTTCGGTTTAATTTGTTTAATTAAATTAGCTAAAATTTACTCGTATGAATGGTTGATCAGAAAGAGACACTAAGAAAGAACACGCGCCAAAAAGAAAACTTCGATTCAAACCAGCAGATTGCAGAGTTATTGGAAGTCCCGTCCCAAGTTAGTGTGAAAGCCGAAACTGGTCAATCAAATGGCGAAAAGGTATAAGATGCTATTCCTGCTATGCTATGAAATAACAAACATATCTAAATATGCTTTTTTAGCCGAATACGTCTGTGGAAGTTATTTCCAACAAACTAAGTGTAGTAGTTTTGACTTCAGAAGATGAGGATGAAGCGCACATTGTCCCCAGTGGAAGGAGTTCAAAAGGTTAGTAAACATTACATAGGTTTTACGTAAAAAACATCGTTTGAACGTAAACACTTTTTGTTTAAAGTATTTGCATGTAGGTGTTTGTTTTTTCTAAGTGGGGAAATTAAAAGTTCTTAAATTTATCCACATTTTGTTTATGGTTATAATCGCATTTATGCACATTTGTTCATGGCATCTTGCCGTATTACCTTGTAATAGTCTATCTTAAGCTTTTGTTTGATACTATGGGAACGTAAAAATACACTACATTACTGTATTATTCGCGTGGATTTATAGAAACTTAGTTATTGGTGTTTTATTTCGTTTGCCAGCAAATGGTATCACGCTTTTTTGGTATTGACACGCGCTTTTTTTAATATACCCATATGAAGGAACTTTGTAATACCCTTAAATGCAAGCGCATAGTACAAGCACAACAAAATGAAAACGACGGGGAAAGAAAGTACTTTTGCACGTTGACATCTAAAGTCTGAATATTTCAATAAAGGAGAACATTTGAGTTCGGCCGAAGACCGAAAACGTGCAGTGTTTGTTTAGTCGGGCTACCACTCAACTTATTGGCTTAATTTAAGCAACATGCTTGCTTGTCTGCCTAAAAATTACCTTAATCGTGAATCTATGCACGCTTTCTGATCAGCAGTTCTAACTCTAAAACGCAATGAACTTTTCGCAATTTCGATATAACAATAGGGTGTCGCAAAATTTTTATAGAAAACGACATTTTTAAATTATATATCGTAACCTTTTTATTGATTCAAAAAATACAGTACAGTGTTATGCTTAGAATATTCTGTCATGTAAATGCCCTCCATGGTTTTACTAGCACAACCATGCCGAGTAATTTCAATATTTCCTGGCTATTCATCATCACCTGTGGAACCGATGATACACTTTTCTTTCTGAATGTTGTATATTGTGTCGTCGTTGTACTGAAGTCGACAAGATTGGCCTTTCTCCACTGCAGGCTAATAACCTTGCCCGGAAAACAAATTATTATGGAAAATTTAACAACCCTCGGGACTTGCTAAATAAGGCGAAGACTGGATCCCGGTTGTAGTGCCGATGACGATGAGGATGAAACTCGGTCAAAAGCCTTGGAGATATCCAATGCGACTGCTCTTGAATCACCATGTCCCTCAATTACAGATGTCTATATATCGGTTATCGCAAGGCTAATTACCTTCCCCGAAAAAACAAATTATTATGGAAAATTTAATAACCCTCGGGACTTGCTAAATGAGGCCCAGACCGGATCCCGGCTGTAGTGCCTATGATGATGATGATGATGATATATTGGTTATAAGGGTCAAAAGGTCTTCCGTGGAACACCTGCTACAGAATCCGAATTGACGATTATCCAGAAGTCCGTTGCACTCCAAATACTTTCATTAACTCGGCATTGTTCACCTGTGGCGGTACCGCCAAACCTCACGGTTCACTTACCTGAAAAACCCCCATAACTTCCACCCAATCTCATAACTTCACTAATGCAATCGCATTAGCACCTTAAATGCTTCACGCATTAAAGGGATCAAATCTTTAATCTAAAAGTCCCTGAAAAAGAAAACTTACCTTTCATGCATCTCTTCGCATACAATTCCCTGTAAGATTTCTTTCTTAACTTATCAGGAATCTCAAACCAATTCGGCACCTTCGGTGCCAAGTAAATCTCCCTAGACGAATTCCTGAAAACAAGATGATTTGGTTTACATACAATGTAACCATCGTAACAGGGACCATACACATTGCCTCGCCTATTTCTCGTCCTCACCAAGTGTATCATAAATCACCATACAAACACATTGGCTGGCGACCTACACCCAAGGGACCAAAACAAATATGCGCATCTCGCGTCTCTTGGCACCAATTAAACCCTACAGCATAAGCAAATGCAAATATGAATTCAATACCTACCCTTACCAGCGATGCCATAAACATCATTTCCCGGTAATCTAGCCAAAACCCATTAGCGCATTTCCACATTGCATTGCCGCCTATTTATTTAGCCGCAATGCACATCTCAGACAAAGACCCAAACGTTCCATTTGTCTTTTCATATCGCGGGATCTGCTTCTCATTACCTCCTCACATAAGCAAACAAAGAGCCAATTAGCATCCAATGAGATTCGGCTTGTTTACTTAGTCGAACTCACATCGTATGAATGCACATTATGCCCTTCCCTTGTTTTAGATTCGTTCTCATGGTTTCGTTCCATGAACGAACCAATGTTCACACATACATGTGTACCATCTTAGATCTTCGCTAGGAGATCTGGTTCCCTACCCCCAAAGAGAGACTTCACATTTCTCTTGGGATAGAAAATCCACCCTTCAAAGTAAGAGAGCCAGTTTCACTGGCCAAATTTCTGTGACAACGAATGAATATCGTTGAGTCTAATTCCCGCCGCCGACCACCACGGTCGTTGCCGCTCCCGCTCCTCATCGCGCGCCGGAGACGCGAAAATACTTGGAGTCGTGTGTGTAGTAAATATAATTATCCTTTGAATTTCTGACAAACGTCCAGCTGTCGGATGCGAAGAAATCTCACAAATCGTCTCAGTTGGCAGCCCCATACCTCCACACATGGCGAAGCTGCTTAGGTCGGTTATTCGTTGGAATGCAAGTGGTTGCGCGGCCGATACCAAACCGATGTGAAAAACAGGTCCAGGGGGGTTCGCATAATCACCTCGGGCAACCGGCACTCGTGTAGGTTCCTCCACGAGTTGAGTCAAATCCCGGGCAACAGCGAACATCTCCACCAGACTCCCAGCCTCGTCGGTTCTGTAAGAATGCACCAACCACCCGGAATTGTGTATATTAAAATCACCAAGAACGACAATTTCAGAAGCCGGGTGGCTGATCTGTATCCAGTCGATGGTACGTGAAAGATGTTCGAAAAATGTCGCTGGTCGATTGCCATTCGGAGAGCGGTAAAGACAACAAAGAAATTTAACTGAATTTCTCAGCACGACCCTCAACCACATGATGACCACGTTATTGGGTTCCAACGCCTCCATCCTCTGGCAAGCCAGGCTGGCCCGCGTGAACATGCAGCGGTCCACCCTTGAATCGGAATCCACCCATAAAACCGAATCTCGAATGGAAGTCATATCCTGAACAACGAAGATATGTCGAATCAGTTGACGAATCGACCTGTGTCTCAGTTAGGGCAAGGATATCAGATTCCCATGTTTGCTAATATTGGTGGACAACATTTACATTTGTATTGGTGATGCCACTGGTGTCACAAAATCCCTTTATCAGTCGAACGTCAGCAGAGCCTCAAGAGCGAGCTCGATTACGCGATGATGTATTTCTTAAAGTTCGGTTATTTATCAGAACATTTGCATGATGTTCCCTCGGACATGCTCCCTCCGGAGATCCGAGTGGGAAACTAGTTTACCTCCGGAATTCTTTATTTCAGAAGGTACAATCATAACTTATTTCCGTGTCAGTCCGGGTCATCAGCCATACATCTGAAATATAGTCGAAGATTTCTCCCGACGATATCGCGGAATGTATAGCGTGACGGGGTGGTATTTCGCCTTGGGGGCGACTACTACCTAAACCAACCTTTTCTAGAAACGGTCCATCAGCCAAGCTCCGAAAGGTGGGCAGGTATTTCTCCCGACGGAGCCAATAGCCTGATGGTGTCGTATTTCACCAGCCGAGAGGGCGTTGGGACCCCACCTACTACCCGGCCTGTGAGTATATTCTAACGCCCTACTCCCAGGGTAGAGTGTAGGAAGAGTGTCATCGGTCCAAAAATAGTAGTTTCAATAAACTTACATGGTTATTTGAACTGTTGCCTTTGAACTTTATACATGACATGATTTCGCAATGGCTGAGTTACAACAGTAAAATCATAAATAATGGATTAAGAGAGACTAGTAGAGTGTATTGTATCAATTCTTGCATTCGCATTGGCATAGAGTTTGTCTGGTGAAGATTGTTACGCTTCACCACATCCTCTTGGTATAATGTCTTTTTGAAAAATCTCGTTTCTATATCATTTTAAATAATATTGACTCTAATGTTATACCCGGTGGTTCACTCTGTTTGTTTGAAATGATATTTTTGTTTTGAATGTATACCGATGTTGACGATCGGTGGTAACTGCTATTCGTTATTTGTTTGTTTGATCCGTCTCGTGATAACCTTTTATTAGTTCACTCCCAAGGATTATAGCGATATAAACGCGTTCAATTGTTTCTTTAATAGCTGTACTTGATCGTTCTGCAGTAGAAACAAATACTTTTTGCTTCCACCGATAGAAATTGAAATGTCTTTGTAACCACGATTATCATGGTCACCATTTATATGACACCTTATTATTGTGTTAATTTTTTGTCGTTGTACTAATCACTTCAATTAGTAGTAAAATTATTCATTGTTTTTATATAATACAAGCAATGAGAAAAATGAGGTACTAATCAATTCACTTAGTAGTAACTTTATTCACTTTTTATATAATACAAGCAATGAGAAAAATGAGGTACTAATCAATTCACTTAGTAGCAACTTTATTCACTTTTTATATATTACAAGCAATGAGAAGAACGACTTGGTTCTGTGAAATATTAACGACGAATGAATATTAAAATGAAAATTAATTTGACGTCTATTCTCTTTTCATCAATCAATGTCAGAGAGAGACGACACCTTCTGATGATGTTGACAATTGTTGATTGCACTTGGAGTGAGTTCATATTCGCCTTCGTATGGTCGGTGGTTTACATTTGTGGGTTTAATTCCTTGCTTTATTTTGTATATTTTTCTTTTTATTGAATTATGTTGGGAGCCGACAGTCCCCGATACCTTTGTAACCAATTAACGCTACGCTCGAATGTGGATGAGTACTATTTACCTCGCCTTTACCACTGCCACAAGGAACATAATATTCGATTCGAGATCACTTTTAATTAATAATCGAATAAAAATGCAATATGTATGCATTCGCAAAATATTATTCGGCAAGCAATCGATCATAACACAAGAACAGTGATATCTTCTTAGAATCAGCAATTATACTGAATTCTCAAATCGAAAATGGGTCGAGATGGGGACCTCGTCTTTCTTTCAGCAAAAAACTTCCAACCAAAAAGCAACACAACAGGATCCCTTTATCAGAAAAGGACGAAACTACCTCTGACCATCGGAGTCTTGGGGACTTCGTGGAAGTAGTCATCCATGTTTCTGTGATTTCTTACTTCTACGTGATTTCACAATGACTGGTATATAGTAATGTTTAAATAATTATCACCACGGTCGCTCTTGCAATTGATCGGATAACAGTTACTCGAAGTATGGCTTTCAGTTGGGAACTGTAGTTGTCTTTCGTTGACGCGTTGTGTAAAAAGACATAAATGGAACTTTTGGGATGGACGCATAAGGTCTTTTTTGCCCTAACAGACTGCTATCGCTCCTTACTGGTCTGTAGGACCACTAATTGGGCTATGCCACATTGCTCCCTGTTCTGTTGAGTTTCCGTCCTCGTTTCGCCACAGAGCCAATTTCTCCAAAGTCACGTTTTACATCGAAATTACATTCCTATCGAGTGGACAATTTACTGATCCGACGAATAAGAGACTATCTTTCTGGGCGTTCAATCCAAGCAGTTCTCCATGACGCCAAATCTACCTCCCGCCAAATTAATACAGGTGTTCCCCAGGTTTCCGTACTCTCAGCCACTCCCCTCCTCATCTTTATTAATGATCTCTTGTTCTCACTACCCACAATACAATTCACTAGTTTGTTGATGATAGCACGTTGAGTTTCTCATACCCATATGAATATTTCTGACCAAATATTCCATGACGAATATTACGCCACTCAAACACCAAAAAATCTCCAAAGATTAAAAATCAATCGAGAGTATTGATGCCCGAGGTGCACAACAGAGGTGTGAAAAGAGGAAAAACTGACACAAGGAAAGGAAAAGGAATGGATAAGAGACTATCTCTCTGGTCGTTCAAACCAAGTAATTCTCTATCGCGTCAAATCAGTCTCCTCTCCACTCGTTTGCTTGAATGTTCCTGACTAAATTCTTCGAACTTCGTTATCGAATAGCAGGTTGTGTTTAATACATTGAATTCCGATTTCAACAAGGTATATCGATGGGGATTATCTATCCGAGTAGAATTCAATGCTTTGGAAACAAAGTGCTGCCTCTTAAATGCGAACCCCAAAGTAAATATACTGTCGATAAACGATGAAGTCAAGGCACTCGAATTAATTCGACTCTTAATTGGAACGACCACATATTTGAAACTGTGAAAAGTGGAGCCATATGTATGTGGTTCATTAAGAAAAGCAAAAAGTATTTCACTCCATCTAACCTGGCCACTACTTGTACATTCGCCCCAAAATGGAGTTCAACTCCCAGTGAAACTGTCGTAAATTGATCAATTCCGTCGTTAGCACGTTTATTTTTCCGATTACAAATACTTTGGCTGGTATTTTGAGTACTGCTCAGCACCGTCCTAATAGGATGACACTTTACAGTGGGTGTGTGGTGTAGAAGGTTACTTTATCGGGTGTAACATTATGTTTGGTTCTGTAGTGGTTTAGTTTCAGGGAGCGTGTCACCTTGTCCTGAAAAGGATGAGGGATCTCTTATAGACCGCTCCTGAAAAAAAAGTCCTGCAAAGGGGTCGCCGCCGTGTTTCCTCAAACCTTGAGGGAAGAGCAACGTCCTTAGTTTGGTCCTGCCGGGTTTTTGTCTTTCACGATCCTCGTTTCCGTGGGGGCAGGTGATACTCAGAATCTGTAGGAATGGTTTTTTCTTCTGGGGGTACCACAGCTTAACTCACCAGTTGTCCGCTAATTGAAAAACTCGCTTTTCTTCGGTAAAAAGTTTTTATTTCCAATTAAATTCTTTGCATCAGTTTTTATAAAGTTGTTGAGTTTTTCTCCTGGGGTACTTCCTCCAGGGACTATGATCGGTGTTATACTGCGGCCCGGAGATCACAATGCACAGTTTATTACAAGAATCTCGATTTTTGTATCGTGAGTGAGTGGCTCAGTGGTTACTTAAGATAAGAATTCAGTTTCTTGAATTCTTATGAAACTATTGTGTAGATGTGGATATGTAAAGGGATTCGGTTTTCTGTTTGTTTAATTTGATGGAATTTTTCCAGATAGCGATAACGATCTCTGGATTTTGAATTTTGCTGATGCCGTGGGGCAAATGTGAAACGATAAACGAATATTTGATTCGTTTATTGTGAATTTTGATTTTAATTTGGATTTTGGATTTTGGATTAAATTATGCCGCGGGGGCAAATGTTAAGCGATAAACGAATGTTTTTTTTTTTTTTTTTTTTTTTTTTTTTTTTTTTTGTTTCGGTAGGAAGGTGGAAATCTTCAAAAGATACCTCTAGACCGATCCAGGGGCATGGCGGGTTTTTACCGACTAAAACCACCTCCCGCCAGGCTCATATTCCCGTTGATCCCCGCGGAAGTTTCTCTTAGATATTCCATCGCGGGGCGGGACGGAGTTTACCTGTTACTACTACCGCTACTGCTGCATCATTTCCCAGAGAATACCATTGGTTACGGACCATGCCTGTTTTGAACTAACCATGTATTCTATTACTCCAGCCGGAGTAACTGTCCGTCTCGTGTGTCTCTCCAAAATCGTTCGTGCGGTCCCGAATCTCACGCACTCTGTGAGTACGTGTTCCGCATTTTCTATTTTGCCTCCACAATACAAGCAGTATGGGTGATTCACATGCTTATACTTGTGCAAGTATTGCCGGAAGCATCCATGTCTTAATATTAGCTGAGTCAAGTAGTAATTCAGCTCGCCATATTTTCTTTTCACCCATGTTTCTATATCAGGTATCATGGTGTGGGTCCATCTTCCTTTGGTGGAAGAATCCCACCGTCGTTGCCCTTCTCTAAGGCTTGAGAGCTCTAATTGTGACCTCATTCTCCGACGATTCTCTTGGGAGACCTTATGCAATGCAGCGTTTTCTTTAGCTGCAATGTCAAGTGGTGTCCTCCCGGCCAAAACATTTATGGCATCTTCGGATACCGTTCGAAATGCACAGCATACGAGGGTTTCCTCTTATGTTTCGGGATTTGGCAACCCTAGCGCTGCAATCCGGCAATTAACAGCTCTGTCGTAAAGTTGGACATTTTTGAGGTTATACGCACTCAGAACGTTTTGACATACGTGCGCTATTTGTGTTGTTTACAGTAACTTAAAAGATTCATCTCGGGCCAAAAATGGAATTAAATCGTCAACATTTTCGTGCGATTATTTCTTACAACTTTCGGCGTGGATTAACTCAGCAACAGTGCATGGATGAACTTAATTCAATTTTTGGCGATGAAGCCCCATCAAGGACCAGTGTTTATCGATGGTATGGTGCATTCAATCGTGGTCGTAGTTCACTCCAAGATGAATTTCGTGAAGGTCGTCCAAAATCAGTTGTTGTTCCGAAAACCATTGATGCTGTGCGCGAACTGATATTGGAAGATCGTCATGTGACCTATCGTGAGATTGAGACAACCTTAGGCGTTAGTGGGACCATCATACATTCAATATTGCATAAACATTTGACTGTCAAAAAAATTTGTTCGCGTTGGATCCCACATAATTTGTCAATCGCCCAAAAAAAGGCTCGTGTCAATTGGTCGAAAGAAATGCTCAAAAAATACGGTCGCGGTGCTTCGAAACACGTCTATGACATCTTGACAGGTGATGAATCGTGGATTTACGCGTATGAGCCCGAAAGTAAACAGCAGTCGACTGTCTGGGTGTTTCAAGATGAGCCAAATCCAACAAAAGTTGTTCGCGCACGAAGCACTTCCAAGCAAATGGTCGCCTGTTTTTTCGGAAAAACTGGACATGTCGCAACCGTACCACTAGAACAACGCAGAACAGTCAATTCTGAGTGGTACACACATTTGTTTGCCAGTTGTCTTCCAAGAAATCAGGAAAACCAACCGCCGAAGACGGATCACTCTTCACCACGACAATGCGAGCTCTCACACATCGGCTGCGACAACTGCATTTCTGAGCACCCAAAACATCGATTTGATGGGCCATCCGCCGTATAGTCCTGACTTGGCACCGAATGACTTCTTTTTATTCCCGTACGTAAAAAACAAACTGAGAGGTCAACGTTTTTCGACACCCGAAGAAGCGGTTGCTGCATTCAGAATGCATGTGTTGGAGATACCTTAATCAGAGTGGCAAAAGTGCTTCGACAATTGGTTCAAACGCATGCAAAAGTGTATAGATCTTCATGGGGAATATTTTGAAAAACAATAAAGTGATTTTCGATGATCAATATTTGTTTTTGTTCTCTAATCCCGAAATATAAAAGGCAGCCCTCGTACTCTTAGTGATGCCTGTCTATGCGCTGAGTTCACTCCCTCATGTATGAGTTATACTGTGCGGCTCCTGCCCATATATGAGCTGCATGTTTGATTCGTTTATTGCGAATTTTGGATCATGTTTTTTCGGGTTTTGATTGGATTTTGGGTTTTAGAGTATTATTGCTGGGATTTGGATGTAGGAATGGGGGAAAAAGATGGTAGGGCTTTTTAGAGCACTACAATTATTCCGGTGGGCATCAGAACCAATGGTGGACTACCCGAAGATGTTTAAACTGAGGCATGGTGGTGGAGAAGGATATTGTTTGTTAACACTTGATCCAAATAGTTAATTTCAATTTTTCGCATTAATTTGCTGTTTTTTTTTTTTTTTTTTATATATATTAATATACTTCTCGAGAGAGGCGAACCTTGACACGATGCCCCGAGATGCCATAAAATAACTGTTGCAGTTCTTTTTGAACAGGTGCAGGTTGTAACGCTCCGGGAACACTTCCGCGGGGAGGGAATTCCAGAGCTTTGTGGAATTCAAAATATTAGCCGAAGATATTCCACAATACGTGCGATGCGAACTATTCGAATCGAGAAACTTCTTGTTGTCTATCAATTTCAACGAATTTTTCGTATTATATTATCACCATCATTTGCAACAGACAGATATTATCACTGTATTATGTAACACCCGAATTTTTGGAAGAATTAAGCAACGTACAAGGACATACATTATCACCACATTCAATCATTCTTTTTCAGAGATCTGTAGTATAGTTTAAACACCTCAACACTGTTTTCGGACAATTGGCAGGAGCCTTGGTTCAATCCATTTTCTCTTTTCAGTCGGGAGCAACTCGTCTTAATTTCAAAGCGTGGCACCATTTCTCCCCTTCATCACAAGAGGACAAAACTTTTCTCTTTGTTATTAGAGATTTCGATCTTTTAGTAAACAGTCATCCCGATGTGGGCCATTTATTTACTTGACGTCGATCCGCAGCAATCAGTGTGTAGTTTTTCTTTACATTATTGTTTAGTCTAACCAAATATTTCCATGATATTGATGGAATAGCGCTCCTCGATAGTATAGTGGTTAGTATACCCGCCTGTCACGCGGGAGACCGGGGTTCGATTCCCCGTCGGGGAGCCTCTGGCGCAAGACTAATCACCTTGCCCGGGAAAAAAAATCATTATGGAAAATTTTACAAGCCCCAGGACTTGCTAAATAAGGCCAAGACCGGCTCCCGGTTGTAGTGCCGATGATGATGGAATAGCAATGGCTTGTAGTGTGGTTTCCAATAGGAAATAACCGCCGCCACTTGCTTTGCATTGACCCCATTGTAGAATAAGTTTCATACGGTGTTCGTATTATTTGAGTAAATCTTTAATAGAATTAAATCATACATGAATTGTTTATTCTTTTTGTTTACACACTCACTAAAATATAAACATTTTTCAACCCCTAGTTAACATCAAAAAAGAAAAAATCAGTATATCCCAGGTCTCCTGTGAGACTAATGTTATTTCAAGTACAAAAACTGAACAGACTGAAATCAGTTCTAATGGCATCAAGGATTCGACATCCCAGAATGCGGGATATCGAACTCGAAGAAAGAAAAAATTGGAACATCGCCCAATAAAAGAAGAACGCAGTTCGACACGAAGTTCTAACAAATCAGAATCTCAATATGAGGACGCAGTGGATCATTTAGATAAAAATATGCCTTCAACCCTAATAACTGAGACCTTCGCCGTACCTACAGTAAAACCACTTAATGAAACATTCGCAGCTGATCCTGTAGTCGAAAAGGTGGTGCCCCCTCTTCCAGTCGCCTGTGACAGTACATTTACCGTAGCAGCAGTAAATGAAGAAAAATGTGTAGAGAACAAAGAACCTACTGGCGATAGCCTCATTACAGAAGACGAATCCTTTGAGAAACCAGTAGCAAAGCCGGTAAATCCTGTTCCACAACTATCAGTTTTATCAAAATTCTTAAATCAGAAGCCTTCGAAGCAAAAGGAATTATTTAAGTATGATAGAAAAAATGTTATCTTGAAATTGTTATAGAACTAATAGCTGTTTCCTTTTAGTCCATGTATTCAAAGTCCTGTTAAAAAGAAGGTTGAAGCATTCGAACACCATGCCAATATTGCAAACATTGGAGGGTCTCAACCCTTAATGACCAGATCGAAAAGAGCTAAGGAGAATGTAGAAAAGAAACCTACATCAAGACTTACACCATTATTAAGTAAGCCCACCAAGTTCCTTACACCTCTAGCTTCTTCAAATGTTACTCCATCAATGAATGAAATAAGAAAATTACCTAATAGTGCTTCGAAAGCACTGCCATTCCCCGTTAGTAAACACCTGTCATCTAATCTAAAAAATGCAAACTCAACAAACACGTTTTCACGGGAAAACAGTGATGATGACATCAGAAAATGTATAAATAAACAACAGGTATTACATTCGCATTTATATAAGAAAATGTTCAGATATTAGATTAATTTTCATCCTTTATCTTATGACAGCAAGCCGCTGAAGAACGTAAAAAGAAGCGCGAACTAAAACACCAACAAGCAGCTTTATCACGCGAAGCTAAAGAAAAAGAGCGTACAGAACGCTTAAAAAAAGCTATGAAGGAACGAGAAGAAAAATTAAAGAAGAAAATTATTGAGGCTTCCAAAAAACCAGAAGCACACGACATTCATCGCAATATTAAACCCACGGAGGACCCGAAACTGCCGACCGCAAAAGTGGTGACCAATGAAATTCCGCCTCAACAAAAACTCCAGCAATCGTATGATTTTAAAATGTTGCATAGCGACGATTCCACGGATGACGAAGAAAAGACAACGACGAAAAGACCACAACCTCCGCTGTGGAGTATTCCTAAGAACCGGGTTAAGTCTCTTAAGAGCCAGGATTACATTTCAATTGATATTATAGATAATTTATATTCCGTGCAACCCATGACAGCCAACTTAGAAGATATCTTTCCAGACATCGACCCACGCCACTTGCGGCGTAATTCTAGTGCTATTTGGGACACACCTACGCGGTACTCTGAATTACCCAAGTACTAATTTTTTTTCATTGTATGGTAAAAAAATAATAATAATCTTATTAAATATAATTTTCAAAAAGTTGTTCTAATATCTAAGACTTTTTATTTCTGAATGTGTTTTAACGTATATATTTTTTAATAACATTAAAAATTCGTATAAACCTACAATAGATGCAAAAATATTTTATTATAGAATAATAGTTCTTTATTTACTTTTACTGGTTCTCTTCGAGCTCACTAAGTTATATTACTTTTACTTTTTAGTTGTTTTAGAATGCCTTTCGACCAAAGACGACTGTTGTTAAAGAACGTAAATACTCGCAGTTTCAGGTAATGAGAAATAAGAGAGGAAACAATTTTTTAGCATAACTTACATGTTTCAAGTTTTACGATTTGAATATTTGAAAAACACAGACACCTATTTATTGCGCAATAGAAACTTATTTCAATTAATATCGATCTCCTAAGTAGCTGGAGGACATTTTGTCACTCCCTTATATTCGATCTATCTTACTACTGTAACTTTAAATTAACAAAAGCAATGAGATTAAAAATGCCAGTTCAGCTCTTTTAATAAAAGCAAAGAGAAATATGAAATTGAAATTTACTATCTAAATAAATAGGAAACGGATTCGTTGACATTCACCCCAGGATACGTTACTTCTCCGTTAAATTAAAAATGCTGCGAATTTTTTGGAATCCCTTTTCTACATTAACAAAAGTTATTGGTATAATTTCTTTGAAACTCATGTTCATTGTAAAGTTGTATTTTATATTCTTATTGTAAATGAATATTTCAACCGATTGTATGAAATTCTTAGTAAAATTGTATTTTATAACTTCATTATAAATGAATCCTTTAATAAGTCGGATGTTTGTATTACTAAATGTGTTTAGTTGATATTCGTATTGAATAATTGTTAATTACAAACAAATAATTTTCATTCAGTTTTATCTTCCAATCGCTACAATACTTAAATAATTCATTACTAATTACTAATATTTTTTTCAAATTTGCGAGGCGGGTTATAATATTGCAGGATGTTTCTTATTTACTATACTATTTATTGGCCTGTAGGAACCCGGAAGTTCATGACCTCACCGACTCGACTCCGCCATCATACCCTGTCTTGTGCACTCTCCTTATACGCTTGACCATGCGATCCGATCTCCTCAAGGTCAAACCTAACATTGTCCTCCCATCTCCGTCGCGGCCGTCCTGTCGGTCTTTTCCCCGTTAGTCTACCGTCAAGAATTCTATGCACGGCATTTCGTTGCCCATTCCCGCCACATGTCGGGCCCCTCTTAATCTTCGCAACCTGATTACTCTCACTATTGTAGGTTTGCGGTATAGCTCTTCCTATTCGTGGTTGTGGAGTTTCCTCCATTGCCATGCCTCCTCGTCATATTTTCTGCCAAAAATACCCATTAAAACTTTATTCTCGAATACGCAGAATTTGTTTTCTTCTCGTTTTGTGAGAGCCCATGTTTCGCATTCATATAGAACTGCGGCGGTTCCGCCAAACCCCACGGTTCGATTTCCTAAAAAAAACCCCATAACTTCCATCCAGTCTGTATCAGCTTTCTGCTAGTGCAATCGCATTAAGCACATGTAAAAGCTTCACGCAATAAAATTCACCAAATAGAAGCTCCTGGAAGAGAATTCTTAGCTGCATTCATTTATTTGAATTCAAAATTCCTTTTAAGAATTCTGTTCCAAACAGCATATCCCTGGAAAAGAAAATTTATTGATTCACATATCATGTAACCATCCCAGCCAGGGATAATTACCTTTGCGTTGCCTATTCCCAGCCTCATTCATGTGTACAACAAATCTCCTTTCATACACGTTGGCTGGCGACCTACACCCAAGGGACCAAAGCAAAAATACGCATCTCGCGTCTTAAACGATAAATTAAATATTACAGCATAGGCAAATGCGAATAGGTACGCATGCTTACCCTTGGCAGCGATGCTATGAACACCAATTCCCTGTGAATACGCTAAAACCAATTAGCACCATATGCATGGACATTGCGGCTATCGTTACAGCTGCAATGCATAGCTTAGACAACGATCTACCCCATCCCCTTGTCTTCTTATATTTCGGGATCTGCTTTTCATCAGCAGCGGCAAGAGCAAACAGAAAACCAATTATCATCCAAGGAGATTCGGCTTGTTTGCTTTACTGAATTAGCATCCCATGAATACACTCTATGCCCTTTTCTTTGTTTAGATTCCTTCCCATTGCTTTGATCCATAGAATAACCAGTGTACACACATACATGTGTACAGTGGCGATTTTCTGTATGAGATCTGTTGGTTGCCCCAAAGAGAGACTTTACGTCTCTCTCGGAACAGAAAATGCACCCTGAATTTCTTTCGGTAACGATTGAATATCGTTGAGTCGTTTTCCATCCGCTGACCGCCACTGTCATGCCGTACATACCAGAATATACCTCAGCGTCAGTGCCGAATAATAAGAGTAGTTGTACTGGAATTAATTAAAACCAACATGTGTGTCGTGATTTCGGTGAAGCTATAACAATTATTATGTTTAAAAAACGATCTAACTAAATTAAATAAACAGTGCTCCTGAACATTAATAATAACAAACCTGTGTGTTGGTGTTTTATTTCTCACGGCCGGGATCTGCGTGTCTTGCTTCATTTTGGACTTAATCCTTGACAATTCGGTTTGGCGGAAACTTGTTGGACAGTGGAGTGAATGCTGGAGGAAGAAGGGAATCAAGTGCCCGTGTCCAGTACATACTTCTTCCCCACAGAACAATCGTCATGATTGTGTTTCTATAGACCCGAAGCTTTATATTACGCGATAGCAGTTTGGATTTCAGCAGTTTACTGACTGCGTGCCAACCAGCGTTACTGGAATGCAGTGTTTTGTTAATTTCCTTCGACATAAACTCTGATGTTTATGTGTGTTCCCTGAGCTGCACCTGCTCTCGCCATAATCATATATTTTGTTTTGTCTTCATTTATTTCTAGGCCCACATCTTCTGCCGCTTGCATGATGATTTTACTGTTTTTACCTAGAGTTTCTAGATTATCGCCCAGAACGGCGATCTCATCCGTATATGCGACCACTTGTGTGACCCTGTGGCGTTTCTAACAGATACACACACAATATGCAAGCAAATAGTGAAAAACACCGAAGGAAATTCAAATAAGCAAAAGCATCAGAGCCGTATACCATAGCGATAACATAACAATTCCACATCAGTTGAGTGTATATGAGTTTAGAAATCGAAATCGTACACGCGGCAGTGGCCTGATGTGTTGAGCATTGGTTAAATGTTTAGTGATTCTAACCGGCATAGCGTCAGTTCGAATCACACGTTCTTCACTATTGTCGCAAACGCTATAGCCTGCTATAATGTTGTCGTCTTGTACCTTTCTGATGACATACTCGAGCACAAGGTTAAAAAGACGTGGTCAGACGCCACCCTCCTGTTTTTTCAAATGGTTCTGAGAGGTAGTTTTCTATTCAAACTCGCCCTTTGTTTTTGTTCATGCAGATTTGAATGAGGGCGGCATATTTTTTCGGAATTCCCGGCTCAACTACAATATGGTAGAGTCTGCCTTGCGACTGAGTCATCGGCTTTTTTGAAGTCAACGAACAGTTGGTGAACCGTCTCTCCGTATGCCCACTTTTCTTCCAGTAGTTGCCTTACTGAGAACATTTTGTCGGTCGTTGACCGGTTCCTAAAGGATCCGCACCGGTAGTCTCCCAGTATTTCCTCTGCGAACGGTGTGATTCTCGCGAGTATGACATTTGTTAGTATTTTGTATGTGGTTGGGAGCAATAATATTCCTCCGTAGTTTTCGCAGTCAGATCTGTCGCCTTTTTTGATGATGGGGACGGCTACTGAGGTTTTCCATTCTTCCGGAGTGACGTCCTTATCATCATCATCATCGGCACTACAACCGAGGGCCGGCCTTGGCCTTATTTAGCAAGTCCTGAGGCTTGTTAAATTTTCCATAATGATTTGTTTTTTCCGGGCAAGGTCATTAGTCTTGCGCCAGAGGCTAATAGCGTTTGAAATAATAGTGAAGAAGAACGTATGATTCGAACTGACGCTATGACAGTTTGAATCACCAAAAATTGTACCTAAGCGTTACCCATCAGGCTACTGGCCGATTTTAGAATTTGATTTTTAAACTCGACTATACTCCACTGATGCGAATTGTTATGTTATCGCTAAGGTATACGGCTCTGGTGTATTTTCTTATTCGATTTTTCGTTCGGTGCTCTTCGCTATTTTGCTTGTGAATTGTGTGTGTATCTGTTAGAGTCGCCACACCACTTCCTCCGCAGTAACTTCGTTACGATCAGATTCGTATGCGAACGACGGACGAACGAGAGAACGTCGGAGGCTGTTCTCTATGCGGAAGTCGTGACCGTGTGTGAAGTTCTGTTTACTATGGGAAAGTGTATGCTGTGTGTACAGATCACGTCGTAGTCACCAATTATAGCGTTTGAAATAATAGTGAAGAAGAACGTGTGATTCGAACTGACGCTATGACAGTTTGAATCACCAAAAATTGTACCTAAGCGTTACCCATCAGGCTACTGGCCGATTTTAGAATTTGATTTTTAAACTCGAGTATACTCCACTGATGTGAATTGTTATGTTATCGCTAAGGTATACGGCTCTGATGTATTTTCTTATTCGATTTTTCGTTCGGTGTTCTTCACAATTTTGCTTGTGAATTGTGTGTGTATCTGTTAGAGTCGCCACAGGCTCACCGACGGGGAATCGAACCCCGGTCTCCCGCGTGACAGACGGGTACACTAACCACTATACTATCGAGGAGCCGACTTCCTTATCCCATATTGCTTTAATCAGTTGGATGATCTTTCGAGCGGTTGCCTCTCCTCCATGCTTCACAAGGTCTGCCGGTATGCAGCCGACTCCGGGAGCTTTGTTGTTTTTCAATCGATTTATTGCGTCTACAACTTCGTCGAAAGAGGGCTCTGGGATCTGAGGCTCGGTTGTATGTACGTTTAGCGCGTTCATTTGTGGTTGATGGGTGCGCACATTGAGCAGGTTTTCAAAGTACTGCTTCCATCTTGTCACGGCATTGTTTGTTTCTGTCACCAGACAGCCGTTTGTGTCTCGGATTATTTTAGCTCTCCTTCGGTAGCCATTTCTAATTGAATTTATGCCGGCATACATACCTCTGATATAGTTTGCTCTGGTATTTTCTAAGATTTTTTCGATCCTAGTCTTCTCCCATTCGCGTTTGAAAAGCCTCGTTGTCTCTTTCCGAATTGTCACGTATCTTTCTGCGTTGACTTTATCATATCTTTCTAAGTGGATCACTCTGAGGCGTTTACGTTCTTCGATCTTCGCCCTGCACTCATCGTCAAACCAAGGTTTGGACTTAATCGTTTTCTTAAATCCTAATACTTTTTGGGTTGTTTGTTTGATTGTGTCTCTGATCGATGCCCATTTGGTGTCCAGATTATTGGTTTCCTCTTCCTCACTACTCCCATTTTCTAGGATGCTAAATCTATTCGTTAGTTCCTCTTGATATTCAGCCCTTTTGCGCAGGTCTTTTAGTTAATCAATGTCGAACTTTTTGCTCGTCTCCCGTGATTGCCCATGTGGGTTTGCTGCGAGCCGACTTCTAATTTTGCCCATCACTAGAAGGTAATCGGAGTCGCAATCTGCTCCTCTATATGATCTTACGTCAAGGATATTCGAGTGGTGTCTTTTGTGTATGAGGAAGTGCTCTATTTGGTTACGCGTTACGCCGTCGGGTGATATCCATGTGGCTTTATGGATTTGCTTGTGCTTGAACATCGTGCTTTTCACTACCATATCTTTTGACGCTGCGAACGTGATAATTCGAATTCCATTATCATTTAAAACGTCGTGTAGGCTTTCTTTACTACTTATACTTACTTTTTATAGTTGGTTGGAATATATTTTCCTTTCCAATTTTCGCAATAAGGTCCCCGAGGAGGATTTTAACATCGAATGATGAGATCCCATCAAATACTTCCTCCAGGGTCTGGTAGAACGTGTCCTTCGTTTCTTCGTCGGTAGATTCTGTTGGGGCGTGTACTTTTATAAATACATAATTGTGCCATGGTCCATGTATTTTTAGCACCGACATTCGGTCATTAATAAATTGCACATCTTTTACATGGGGGTAATCTTCTTGCTTATGATGAAGCGAGTCCCAAGGTTATGTGTATCGGTACCTCCATACGCCAGTGTGAACCCCTTGGTTTCGATTACTCGATGTGGGGCTCCGACCTCCTGAAACCCGACGATGTCCATTTTATATTGTTATGCGTTCTCTACGACCCTCTGTATCGCACCCGGTTCATATAACGTTCGAACATTCCACGTGCTGTCGCGTATATCCCGCTTTTTCCGTTTTCCCCACGTCTTCGTTTTGTCAAGTCGATGTTTTGTTGATGATTTGTTCCCTTATGGTAGTATCGCTTCATCATACGCCTACCGGGTTTTTCGTGAGATTGTTTTTTGTATATTGATTATTCTTTTTTGTTCCCACGAGTCTTGGGGTTTGTCCGCCATATCAGAGCCCCTCTTTGAAGTGGTAAGGTCTGCTTACTGCTCTGATTCGACCCGGTGTCATAGAAGCGCCGTTTTAATACAACCATCCAGATCTTTGTGTTACTCCTTGTTAGCCTGTCTGTCATGGGTGGCCTTACTGGAAGCGTATGTTTCCGTCAGCATAACCTGGGTGAGTCATTGTAATTTAAGCCCCCACACCGCGTCAAGGTTGCTATCAAGGCTGCATCTTTTTTTTTTTTAATTAATTAGTTGTTTCAATGTGAAAAAAAATTACACGGTTACCTAAATCGAATACTAACTAAATGAAATTAAAAATTTTTGTCTTTTTGACTATCGTACTGTATCTGTAAATTGCTTTAGTACGTGGTCCGTCAATAATATCCAGTACAATGCTGAAAGCTGTCGATCAAGTCCAATGTTAAAATTGCATTTTGTAGAGATTTTTTTGGCAACAAAATGTTGCTTCTTTTCACATTTCTGTAAATCAAATAAAAAATTAGCAGAATTTCCCTTAAAAAAATAGATACCATTCAATTTATTTAAGACGAAAAAACGACATTACCGACGAAATAAAAGCTTTTGATTTCATTCAATTAGGTTATTGTAGGTATCATGAATAATTCCAAACGAATTGGGAGAAGCGAAAACGCTTGTTCCTTAAAAACGAATTAGTTCATGAAACAAATTACCCTCGATAGTCTTTTGTGACCTCAATTTATAATCGAATTTCATAATTGAACAAATATATCAATGGAAGAAGAAGCCGCAACGGAGATGTGTGGACATGCAATTAATGCGATTTAAAATCTCTGCAGTATGAAACTAAATATTTCGAATACATTTAATAACATGGGTGCATTTATTGGTCGAGATCGCGGAAATTAAATGTTGTTCCACTTCTCAAGCTTTTTTAACAACACTTTCTTTGAACTAATACAAAAACTACATCCTGAGCATCAGATGTTAGCAACGCCTTGCGCGTTATTCTAAAGTAGTATCACATAAACTGTTTTGAAATCCTTTATTTATAAAAATGTATTAAAATTCACCCGGTCTAAAGATCTGATTTAAGAAGATTTCCTCCAAGTTGAACTTTCTCTCCTGGCTTAAACGCCGGCATTCCTAGGTAAGGGCAGGTCGAACAGCGAAAAGCGTCTCCCAAGTAACACTACAACGACAACTTCTAAAAACAGTATTCATAGGTTAGAATAGAAGATATTTACACTGCCACAGCTCGATTTAGCATTTTGTGTTTGAGGTGCATCTTTAGTTTGTTCCGCCTCTAATTCTTCAGCAAGACCACACGAACAATTCTTGCAAGCCTTTCTTTTTCCGGTAGTTCCACACACTACAACCGAGAATTCGAATTTTATATTTTTTTATATAAAACCGTAGCACATACCACGCAAGGATTCCGAAGTAGGTTTAATTTTATCTTCTTCATTTAATAGCGCGTCCTCGTCGATCATTTCCTCTTCATCGTCAGCATCAATTTTCCATACGGCAGCAACATTTTTCTTAGCAAAAGACAATTTAATTGCAGATCCTACTTCATAAGCTGGTTTCTCACAGGTTATCGTATCTGCTGCGCTTTCCACATTAACAAATCCCGACAGTTTCAATTGTTGGGTCACCTGTTCTAAGCTGTCCTCGATCTCACGCAGGAAAAATATGCCAGATGTCTTTAACAGAGCCAATAACTTAGAAAAAACATCAGACGACCGTGCACCTTCCAGAATGATTAGGTCGAAATATGCATTTGGATGTGACGCTAGAATTATTTTCATTAATGAACTGTAATGCTTAGTAAAATTATAAGCGTCATACCAATAGAAATCCTTTCTATATTTTCCACTAAAACCTCTCCACCTGTTATAGATTTAATGTCATTCACTTTTTGCGCCATATTTTCGCTCGACGTGTTAGACCAAATAAAGAGCGTTTTTTGTAAGCCTTTAAAATTGTCCATGATTAATACTGTTTTTAAATTTTCAGGAAATTTCGCAATTAAACGAAAAGGTTTTCTACACTATTAGTTTCTCCTTGACACTTGAGCACAGTCACGTACGACAACAAAATGGTGCCAACCCCAAGCAAAATCCACCAGGGTTTATGTATCACCAAGTTTGCCTAGTGCTAAAATGTACTAAATAGAAATTTTGAGAAATTAAGATGTTTTTCAGTTTGTCTACGCATTTAAATAGTTTAATACAAAATGCTACATTAATAATAAAATTTCTTAATCTTATTTATTCGCTTCTGCACATGGAGTTAGCCGTCTCTTGTTACAACGCATTGACACAAAAAATGTTGCAATTCTCTCCTGGAATTTTTATTCTGTGAGACGCTTGCAATTAAAGATCCTCTAGTTGCTAAAACATAATAACACACAAGGATTACAACCAGCGACGTGTCAGGATGCAGATTTGGAAACAATCATGGGTTGAACTTATCGGTTCCCATAACCAGTTTTCTAAGGAAATCGAAGTAAATATAGAATCTCTAGATATGAACATCCCAGTATAAGTTAAGAAAATGTACTTTACGTGGAAGTGAAGTTTATTGCAGAGAAACTTCCTATCATTCCTTTCTTGATGTTGCGGATTGGCAATTAAATGTGGTGGAATGTACTGGAGAAATCTAGTACATTCGCATGTATACCAGATGCGAAGCAGCTGGTACCAACTGGCCATCATTGTCACCACGATGATGTCATAGCGTCGCTTTTTGAATTGGCAGTTATGCCAATTCGTCAGTCTGCAATCAACCTTCAACGGGCTCGTTACAATCATCGCCAGCAACAGTCGAGACAAATAAAACAAGGCTGTACAATTTAAATGATAGGAAATAAAAGTTAAGTTATCTTTTATTAGTCCTTTACTGTGTTGTATTCTATTCTGTGTTCGAGGTATCTTACTGTTTGTGCTGCGAAGACCGCGCTGCTCTCTCTCCTTTGCGACAGCCATTGTTCGTTGTGACCGTCCATCGGCGGCCAACGATACGCGTACCACTTCAACCTAACATTTTCTGGTCCTTCGAAACGGATCCAGCGCCTGTGGATCTAATCCATCGCCGCCCAGTTCGTGGCAAAACACATCGGATTCAGCAACCTGTGAATCAAATCCATCGCCGCTTAGTTCGTGGCAAAACACATCGGATCCAGCAACCTGTGGATCTAATCCATCGCCGCCCAGTTCGTGGCAAAAGACATCGGATTCAGCAACCTGTGGATCAAATCCATCGCCGCCCAGCTCGCGGCACAACACCTGAAGAACAACACGACAACAGTGAAGATAATTCAGTGAAAATATTTAGTTCTAGAGAAACTGGAAGCGAACACAAACGAAATGCCGGCACCAATGACAGTTGAGTGGAAAGCAACAAAGGCTGCATTGGCCAAACGCCGAAGACTCGCTAAAGCAGGACGTCTGACTGAATGCAAACATCGAGAAATCGAAGAGGAACGTCTGCGCCAAGCCATTGAGGAAGTAAGCCGGCGCAACAGGAAGAAAAGCCCAAACGCAAGGAAGCTGAGGAAAAAGCAAAGAAAGTGGAAACGCCTGGCGTGCCACTGGGCCCACCGACTAACCTAGTTGATATGTCGGATCTGGACACCTATGCAGAAAATGACGAACCGCTACAACCAGCCAAAAGAGCGAATCGCCGACCAGATCTCTCTAAAGTAAAGGAAGAAAGTGATACGTCGAGTGAAACCGTTGACGGGGAAAGTGATTCGACGCCGAAACCTGGTAACGATGCTCCTCGGACTGGTGCATCGGTCATCTCCCCGCCAGCAAGTCTTTCGCCGCCAATGATGTTCCGGCCACCTCTACGGCGCCCGGAACCTCCACCAACACCTGACATGCGCATGCCGCCCGGCCCCCCACCCGGATCGTCATCACGGATGATGCAGCCGGAAAATTCCCCCCGTAGGGACACCAAACGCCCGACGACATTCCTCGGCCGGCGGAACACCAAAGATCTCGACCGACGACATTCCTCGCTCGGAAGAGATCATACGCCTTTTAACACCATGCGTAACAGAGCCGACAATGGTAACGACAGTGGTGGCGGCGGCGCCGGCGACAACTTTCACAACGGTTCCCCGACGACATTCCTCGGTCGGCGGAACCCAAAGGATCTCGACCGACGACATTCCTCGGTCGGAAGAGATAAAAAATCATCGGAAACCTCTGTTGCCGCGAACCAACCTATCGATGAGCAAATGCCGTTTGAAGAACTCATCGCCGCTCAGTTCGCGGCACAGGATCGCATCTCTGGCACCTTCCTCAACATGCAGGACAAGGGACAACCAAGTCCGACAGCAATCAAGGCCACAAAACGAGACCTGCACACCGAATGGGAAGCCATCCACAGGCGGCATAACCAAATCATTTACATGGCGCCCCCCGAGTACCAGCAGCTTCAGTACTTCGCGGAGGACTTCATCGGCGAGAGCGAAGAAATATACCTGGAGGAACAGACGAACCTCCTCGAGGCTCAGTACGCGCTCAAGTCAGCCTCCCCAACCATGGTCAACAGCACCAATCGCCTTCACCCGACATCAAGCCATCAGAAACGGAACCGCACCCCAGAACAATGGATAAGAGTGAGCAGGCCGCCGACCAGAGTGCCGCCTGCCCAAAGCCCAACCTATTCAAGGTCCCGATGGTCGACCAGCTGAAGCCCCCACAGAAGACGATGCCGCGCACGAATTGTGGGGCACAACATGACATGGCCGTTCCTCGTGGGTTGCGAACTTACAACTCCGACCCAGAGGAACTAGCTACATCACACGGACTCCAGAGCAAGCAGTGGGCACGGCGTACATAGGATCCGTGTCAGATCCAACGCCAATGCCTTCCACGAATTCGACTGTGCCAGCAACAGTAGCCGGCCCGATGACTAACCAGCCCAATGTCCCGATGCACAAAACACCACCGACACCCGTAAAGCAACAGGGCGCTTGCACATTCTGCAGGGCCTCACACACCATTCACGCTTGCGAGGGCTTCCGATCACTCACACCTGGCCGTCGGAAGTCCTTCGCACACAAAAGAAACCTGTGCACCAACTGCTTGGGTCGCCACCGCCTGCGCGACTGCCACTCCAGC
This sequence comes from Microdon myrmicae, assembly GCA_963931805.1. NCBI lineage: Eukaryota > Metazoa > Arthropoda > Insecta > Diptera > Syrphidae > Microdon > Microdon myrmicae. Next base: position 75,931,970 of record OZ007496.1, read on the forward strand.
AAGACGTGCCGTCGATGCCAGCGGAGACATCACACCCTGCTGCATGTCCGGTCTACCGCCATCGACGGGACAACATCACCGCCGCAACGAGCCAAAGGATCCGCCCCCGGGATCGACCGTCAGGAAGGGGTCTGCGCACATACAATCAGCACCCCATCACAGCGTTCCGCGTTGCTGCCAACAGCCAGAGTCATCGTGACGCCGGAGACCGAACAGAGGATTGAAGTCCGTGCTCTGCTGGACCCCTGCTGCAGTGGCACCTTCATTTCAACATCACTCGCCCGAAGGTTGCACCTCCGACGCCAAGCATCACCCGTCCCCACCTACGGTGTTGGGGGCACTCGTGGCCTTGCCACCAGGACTCAGGCCGCAATCAGCATCACTCCTCGCCTACACGGTTCGAGCCAATGGACACTAAGGCCCCTCATCCTGTCAGGGCTCTCAGTATATGAACCACCATCACAATCGGCGACGAGGGATCTCTCGTTCGTGGCGGATCTGAACCTGGCCGATCCAAACATCGCCTCCGCCGACAAGGTGGACATCATCCTTGGGGCAGACGTGTACCCCAACATCATCCTCGAAGGCCTAAGGAAGGCCCATCGTTCCGGCCTCGTCGCGCAGGCCACTGAACTGGGGTGGGTGCTAACAGGCTCAGCACCCACCATATCATCAAGCCTAAAAGTGACAAGGCCTGTCACCAGCCATCATATGACCATTCCTCGTGGGTTGCGAATTTACAACTCCGGCGCAGAGGAACTGGCCGGCCCTACGACTGATGATCGCAGCTCCCATCAGGAGACCAAAAGGAGGTCTCGGCGGCGGCGGCCCCAGGGGCCACCTACGAGGCCCGTGCAACTACCAGCCAACGATCACTTGCGCGACCCAATTACAAGACATACCCCCCGCCTGCTGAACCATTGCAGGGGCAAGGGGCAATCGAGGAACCAGGAGCTTACCCACTCGAACACTTCAAGGCATCCCACCACACCCAGGACACCACGTGGTCAAGTTCCTGTCCAGGTCCAAAGCTACCCAGGCCAACCGCTACCACCTATAGCCACAACAACAGGACCAGGAGCGTGCAATGCCCCGCTTGGCGGGCGGCGCTCCCCAGCAACCAGCGGTCTCTCGAACTCCAGCAAGAAAGCACGCCCCTCTGTGCATTCACAGAGGCTGCATTGCGACGACCCCGGGAGGCACTTGGCCCGTGACTGCCATTACGAAAGGACACGCGGACAGTGCCAGGGTAGACACCGCACCCGACTCCACGTTACAGCACACACCCCCAACGGTCGCATCCCGCCGGCCACTCACTCCAGACGGGCGCCAACGTGCGCAGTACATGGCACCACCACCGGTCTCGACATAGCTAGACCCATCACCAGTCATCACGTGGTCATTGATCGTGGGTTGCGACCTTACAACTCTAACCCAGATCAACTGGCCGGTCCCGCGACCACAAAAGGCAACGGACATCAGCGATGGGAAAGAGGTTCCTGTCGCCATCGGTCATACGGGCCATCCCAGACCCCCAAGCCTCCAGCGCTCCTCAGGGCGGGCGCCCCCCTCTCAACCAATCATCCACGTGAAAGTGGACATCCGACCAAGACCAACCGCCACCAGCAGACCGCACACTCCCGGCCCCTAGCCACCATCCCCTGGAACAAAATGATTCGCCAATGATTGGCGAAGGCGGGCGGAATGATGCGGATTGGCAATTAAATGTGCTGGAATGTACTGAAAGTTCAACTTGGTGGAAATCTTCTTAAATCAGATCTTTAGAACGGGTGAACTTTAATACATTTTTATAAATAAAGGATTTCGAAACTATGTGATACTACTTTAGAATAACGCGCAAGGCATTGCTAACATCTGATGCTCAGAATGCAGTTTTTGTATTAGTTGAAAGAAAGTGTTGATTCGCGGTTGAATGAAAACGAATGAACTTTTGTTACCTCACGCTAGACTCTGGGTATTATCGCTCCCGTCCGCGGAACGGGAGCGGAAGTCCGCACGACCATTGTCGTCGGCGGATGGGAACGGACTCAACGATATTCAATCGTTGTCCAAGGGAAATTTGGGTGCATTCACTTTTACGGTAGTGATAACCGGATCTCATAGAGGAGATCGTCATTGTACACATGTATATGTGTGCGTCGGGTCTTTTCATGGGTCGAATCCACGATAACGAATCTGAAACAATGAAAAGGGCATAAGTGCATTCACGAAATACGATTCCGGTAAAGCAAATAAAACCGACCTCGTCGGATGCTTATGGGATCTTTGTATACATATGCGTCGCTGCTAAACAAAAAGACGACGATACGATGTGGAAATGTGCTAATTGGTTTTAGCTAGGTTGGTGGGAATTGGTCTCAATGTCTATGGTGCTAATTACATGCAGCTGCGATCAGATCATAGATTTGATCTCTTTAATGCGTGAAGCATTTTCAGGTGCCTAATGCGATTGCATTGGCGAAAACTTATCCGTCTTGGGATGGAGTAATGGGGGTTTTTAGGTAAGTGTACCGTGGGATTTTGCGGCACCGCCACAGTATCATCAACACTCAACTCCGTTCAACAACGCCTGGAGCAAGCTATTTCATTTCAACAAATGCCCAGCTGGTATAATTTGGGAATCCGCAAGAAGCACCAATAACCTTCAAAATTTTGTCTGTGGCTGCTCAGCGCGGATCACTACCTATACGCAGTCGTCGTAAACAGGTACTGACCCCGATAGAGATATGTGACTTTCAAAGTTAAGCACATTCTACATTTGTGGGTAGTGCGAACGATTGAGAGAGCAGATCTGCAAAATAGTTGCCCGAGCACACCTACAAAAGAAAGAAAAGTATACACGGGAAGCCCGGGAAAATTATAAAAAGCTGAACCGTAAAATCACTTTCATTAAACACCACATGTTCGATAGCAACTTGTGGAAAACAGTCAACACCGCGACAACCCGAAGTAGTGAACACGGAACAGGAACTCGCGAAAAAAGAATTGCAGGAAGAAAAGTTAAAAGGCATCAAGAAAGATGATGCTCTCAACAACGCCGATAGATGCCTCAAAATCAATAGGCTCCATGTGGACCCCACGGACCTCCAATTCGGCAATATGTAACCGTCCCAACTTCGGCGTAAAATATGACTCCCACCGGCGCGCGAATCCGTCACAGAGCGTTGGTCGAGAAGTGAAAATCACTGTCACCCTGGATTGTGAACAACATCATCATTGGGGTCATGGTGTGTGACAGGACGAGGTTTTTGGGACAGACCCCAAAATAAAATCGACGCCCTGGCAGCAGCTATCACACAGCCTAGTATCAGCCAACCAACCGAGGTACTGTGGCGGTTTTATTAACGCCACCGCGTGCGTTTTCCAGGTACAACACCTAACTTCCCCCTAGGACATACGAAAGCATAGAAACAAGCAATTGTGGCAGTTCTAGGGAAACGGCGCTACTAACTTTTTCCAATTGGCGACATAAAGGGGTTCCTAAGAATCTTGGCTAACGATTTGCACTAAGGCAATAAGTACATGCACCAAATAGTAATTCCCCTAAGGGCATGGTTACTTTAAACGCACCATGTTCCCCGAAAACAATTTGGTCGCACCATCCGCAAACCACAATTGCCAAATCATATTGGTCGCCAAATCACTCGACCAAGCGAAACACGGGCACTAACGCAGCATATGCCTAAGATCCAACTCAGTTAAAACATTACGTTACCGACGTAAATCCTTGAGCTTGTCCATGCACACAAGAAGAAAGCAATTTTTCCACACACGTGCATGGCAAGTCAAGTTCACAGAGCCATCGGTCGATCGTACGATCCGCAGTAGCATACCCTCCACGGGACGCAAAAACGAAACCTAACAAATGCAGCACCAACGAGATGCTGACGATGGATGTACAATGGTATAACCATCCAACGTTCCTCTATGCACCATATCGCTCTGCCGCAACCCTTTCAGCGGTGATTGCTGGTTCCTGATGTTTTGACTGTCTGCGAACATGCACAGCGAAACGGCATAAACGCTGTGCGCTGTGTAACATTAATGTAAACATGCTGATGCCCTTGCAGGATGACTTGCCCAGCTGCAGATCATTGTTCATGGTGTTCCCCTTATGGATTTGGTCGGTCCACGGTCCGCATACTTGTGGACACACACACCATGAGCAACCGAGGCAATCATCGAATATGTTTCGCGACCTTTGTGCTGATGCAAGGTAAATCATCCCCTTTTAGGTCGACAGCAAAGGTTGAAATTTTATTTTCGGAAATTTAATCAATCGCGATACGGATTCCGTGGAGGCAAGTTGTGCCTCCACGTTAAACAAGTGTTCGCGTGGAATTAAAGGGTCCTCCTTCTATTGAATGAATCGCGAAGGATCAGCCTCGGAATTTAGTACCGCATTAAATAAAATCAGTTTTTTAACCATTGTAATTTTTCTTTTGGCCATTAAATACAAGTTTTACCACAAACGTATTTGAATTTTAACAGTTGTGTTCTTTTGGTGTTAAGACCGAAAATCACCAGCATTAATTGTAAAGTTGTGTAAATAGATATCTGTAATTACGTTTCATGGTAATCTTTAGAGTAGTTTGTTAAGAAATTGAATAATAAATAAAAAAAAAACTAGTCTACTACGGAGTTTTATTTAAGTGAACTAAAAGCGATGACAGACGCCCGGGTATAGTGGTGAACCGGTGCCCCTGAGGCACCTTACCACTAAAGACAATATAACTAAAAAATACCCACAGTACCCCAGTGGGGTAGGAAGTATTGTGCACCGGCGTACGGCGTTGATTCACTTCTCATCCCCATCATCCATTAAACGTCGTACCGAATACAAACGAATGATTGCCGAGGGAAGCAGAAAACACCAATCACAGGAGAGAATGAAACACTGGGAGTTACGTTATAAAGGTCCTTTTATTTTCCAAACACAAAACAATTCGAATATTTCACACGTTATAATCCACAAAATTGATGTATAATATTTTCTTTCACATTTCCGATTCATCGAGTCTTTTGTTTCCTCTTCAATTTTGCGTACTCGGTGTCGAATATCCTTGAACACATTCTCTTTTTACTATATTTCAATTTTGACCGTGAAAAGAACTGACACTTCTAAAGTAATAAAACACAACACTTTTCTTTCCTTTCTCAATTTATGGATCGTGAAAAGGAGAACAATCTGGCTCGGTACATAGAATAAAGGACTCGGACACTCGCTTGAATAAGACTGTGGGACTGATGCGTCCCCGCGGCGCCACGGGGAGCAGGAGACGACTCAACCTGCTAGGCTGGATGTTGAAATACGCCTCAGCGACATCAATTCGCTGACTAAGGAAATTCGGCCAGTGAAACTGGCTCTCTTAATTAAAGGATGCATTTTGCATCCCAAGAGAAACGTAAAGTCTCTCTTTGGGGGTAGGTAACCTGATCTCATAGAGGAGATCATAGAGGTACACATGTATGTGTGCACATTGGTTCTTTCATGGGACAATGCCATGAGAACGAATCTGAAAACAAAGAAAAGGGAATAATGTGCATCAATGGGATGTGAGTTCGGCTAAGTAAGCAGGCCGATTCTCATTGGGTGCTAATTAGATTTCTGTTTGTTCATGCCGCTAGGTCCTGAAAAGCAGATCCAGAAATATGTAGGACAAAGAGGTAGTGCAGACCATTGTCTAAGATGTGCATTGCAGCTGTAATGATAGCCGCAATGCACCATGCACGTGGTGCTAATTGGTTATAGTTCATTTACAGGGGATTCGTGTTTATGGCATCGCTGCCAAGGGTAAGTATACCATACCTATTTGTATTTGCCTATGCTGTAGGATTTAATTTATGCTTTTAAGACGCAAGATGCGTATATTTGCTTTTGTCCCTTGTGTATAGGTCGCCACCCAATGTGTATGTAAAGGAATTTATTATACACATGGTGAGGCTGGGAATAGGCGACGCAATGTTTATGATCCCTTTTATGGTGGTTACATTATATATAAACCAAATTGTTTTGTTTTCAGGAATTCGACTAGGGAAAATGCGTATGTAAGATTGAAATTTGCCTGGCAACCGAAGGCGCCGAATTGGGCTTGGGATTTATGATGTTTGGAACAGAATTCTTATAGGGAATTTGGAATTCGAATAAATGAATGAAGGTAAGAATTCTCTTCCAGGAGCTTTTTGCTAAATACATTTGATAAATTTGTTGCGTGAAGCATTTACAGGTGCTAATGCGATTGCATTAGCAGAAACTTATGAAAGCTGGGTTGTAGTTATGGGGGTTCTTCGGGTAAGTAGACAGTGGGGTTTGGCGGAACCGCTACACCCCCGGCAGGCGTCAACAGGAAAACCGTCACTCAGAGCACACGAACGACAGAGGGCGGGTGTCGGCATTGGTACTGTGGGTATTTGACTAGGCGTCGACATGGACGCAGGTTCAGTGCAATACCTCACAACTCTATTCGAAGCACCAAATTAATTCTCCAGGACAACGCAGAAAAATTGGTCCATCGATGTATTTAAAAATAAAGACACACACAGTTATTTAATCGTACACGATTGTTTCACTTTATTGAATATTGTTCTGAGGCGGTACACAGTGACATCGAATCAGCCTTTTAATCGTTATAACATTAAATCTAAGCTTTTAGCTGTACAATATTCGCTTGCGTGTGCAGAGTCGATTTTCGACAATGGCACATTAGTTTACAGGCGACGAAATACCACAACGCGACCAAATCACTTTAATTAAAAAAACAATTCACGTAAGACTTTAAAAAAATGTAATCTTAAGGTTCCCGACTGCCCTCCTCAATGATGCAACTCACATCCATCAGATTCAATAGCCGCGAATTGCATCGATAGGGGAGGATTCTATATGTGTCCGTATAGGAAAAGTACGATGCCCTGCGATGAGAACGATGATCGGTGGATACCTGATTAAACAGACGTATGATCATCGGAGGCTGCGGCGATGTACCCATACATCGTTGATGATGTATGCCAGGGATCGAAATAGATTTTTGTTTCAAAGTAAACAAAAAGCTATTTCACAGATCAAATGGTGGCACACATGATGTAAATTATGTGCCTATGATACCAAGGGGTCGTCATGGTATTTGCCTAAGATTCCTTGGAACCACCGATGTAGGCAATATCTAATATAGCCGTATGGCTCCGGCGCACAAGGGGGCAAATTATTTTGTTGACATAAGCCAGCAGAAACCTCGTCGACGGCGGCAAAGGGTCAGGCTGGATGACCATATGTTTGAATTAATATGCGGGTAACGAACACAGTGAGATACTGTATGTTTAATTTAGATTTCAGGTATGTTTAATTTAGATTTCATAGACATGGCATGGGCAAGGTTAACTAAACAATGATCATATCCATGCCCAAATTCATGATCGGTTGATAACCGATAACGGGGAATTCTCGCAACTGTCGTGGACTTAAGGGGATAGGCGCGATATACAATTGTGAACTATGGAAAGAATATCGGCTACAGCTATGTCAACAATACGCTGGCCAGCGTTTGTTTATCGTAATTGTGGCGTACTATTGACAGTTAAGGTGTCAATATAATGCTGACGGTATTGTCTGGTCGAATTTTGTCGGCAATCAATGTTGTCTACGCTAATTTGTGAAGCGAGATGCGACAGTAATTGAAGACAGGCTGAGCCGATAGGAGATGAACTGGTTCATGGAATATGAACCAGGGAAATTCAGAATGTGTGGATGCCGTCGGGTAGGTTTTCCTTTCAGGTATGATGCTGCAGGGGAGTTTACGCTGCCCCTAATTGCAGGCAAGTACCATGGCTTGTATGGTAAGAGGAAGTGGTTAATTTAAAGAGGATGGGTGGTTCTTTGGGAATGTATTAAAGAACCGCTACAGTACTACTACCTACTATTGCTGTTGGTACTACGCCATAGGGAAACTAATTCGCCCACATCCAATGCAGGTAATGGAGGTTGGGACATGAAATGGAGCCCACATGCATCTACATGATCGGCAATCTAAAACCACCTTATTGGTTGACATGGGGTCGGTTGTCTCTCTACTACTCCGGTGGGGTAAAAACCCTTAGCGACAGGATCGAGTACTTTACCCAGTAAACACCACGTCCATCATCATCTATGGGCATTAATAACATACACTGGATCTGGGTCTGCGGTTGCATTTCCTTTGTGACTTCGTCATCGTCGACATTCTCCATGCTATTCTGATGGCGGATTTCCTGGTGAAATACGAACTCGTGGTCAACATCAGGAACAGACGACTCACCGTCCCGACAACTGTATTCAGTCACAGCCATCATCGGCTCCTTTGATAACGACTAACTGTCACAAAGCTATGTAAAATTGTTTTCAACCCCAACACCGACCACGCACAGATGCCATGATTTTTTCCGCCAACATTCTACATCACCAAGGAGGTGTGACTGTGATTGCGGGGGATGGTGCACTCGGAAGCTGTTTTTACAACGAGCGCGCTGAAGAAATACTCGCGAAAAGGATTTCGGAGTTCTACTCAGACGTAAACGCTTCACAGAGGTTGGCTAGGTATTTGGCAATTTATATTTCAACAACCCTTCTATTTTGGCAACCCAATTCAATTAAGTACCAATTCCCAGATTTAATTCCCGTTTAAAGCTTTGAGCTGACAGACGCTGCCGTCGGTCAATAAAACATTCACAGGACCAAAATAAGCCGTGATACATCATCAGTCGGATGTGTGAAAGATTGGGAGTGCAAAACCTCGAACATCATAGAAATAAAAATGTAAATATTCATTCCCAACATTCCATTCGAATAAGTACGTGGGTACGTATGGCTGTATTATAAAAAATAGTTTTACTGATATGTCTATAGTATAGGAACGGATATATTTCCATTTAAGAGATTGACGTGTGTGATTACCATCAACATATCTCAGGGCCAATCTTTAGAAACATGCGGTTTAGATCTACAAGCAAATTGCTTGTTACATAGACGATTATATGTTGCGTGCTCTAGATCAAACCAGTCGATATCCATATTAGCACTGGCAATGCAGCATCACCAAATAGTGTATACTCACATGCATTACGCTGTTAAACATATTAGAAACGTGTGCTTTCTCAGTCCAGATTGGATCACGGCAACGTCTGGTCGGGCAGTTAGTGACAATTAAAAATATATATAAAATACTTAAAGAAAGCAGCATTTCAGTCTCTTTTAAAAATGTTATTTTGGGATATTATATTTTTCCTCCAAACCCTTCAATTGCTGTTGTTCTTGGCTAGTGAGTCGATTTCCGTCATTTTTAAACCAGGTGTGAACTTGTGCCGGTCTTCCGGTGTAGAATGGACTTAATAAAATAATATCAAATATGCAGAATTTGTTTGTGAGCGTAAATTATATCGACTATAAAATAAATGTTCTTAATAATTAATAATCTTCAATTTAAGTTCATATATAATGACTGGATTCTGAATTAAAATAAATAAACATTGGAAATACACTACTGTCGATAATGTAGGGTGCACGCTGTTTTTTTGAAGAAGAAAACCATAGAAGGTTGTCTCTTTTACGTACGCATGCTTCAATTCCAAATGACAACATGAAAACGTCATAAACTTCATACCTCCTCTCAATCGTCTGATTGAATCTGTCGTTGAGGGAACATTTTGTTTTCGAGGTGCTTGCCACAGTCTAGTGGATTAAATGTTAAACAACTTAATTTAAGTGCAAAATGTTAAACATTTGAATTGACAGTTAGTTTAGTATGCTTCAATTGGTGTTAAAAGTTCGAAAGATTCCATTTGAAATTTGTCGGCCCTGGGGTTATCAGACACGAGTGAGTTTTTCCCCTTACTATGGTTACATAAACATTGTTTTCAATTGCTTGGTTAGTATGTAAACAGGTGTTCGGAGGAAGCAAGGAAAGGTCAAGCAGTTCCATCATTGCAACCGGACGTTAGTTTAGTTAAATCCTTTGCGGTTCCTGTGCATAATGTCCCGACCTTAGATACGTTGCATGGCAGTAGCATACCAGTAGTTGAACCGGTGGAATGTCTCCCAAACAAGGTCGAAAGATCCGTGTGGGTGGCGAGTCCATGTTTGGAAAAAGGAAAACTAATTAGCAGATATAAGAAATTAGCAAAATTTCGACTGACTTGTAAGTTGTTTTCTAATATTTAATGATGTGTTCCAATTTTTTACTTCCTTGTGTTTTTAGCTTTAGTTGTGATTACCTCAATGGCAGGGTATGCAATGGCCCCAGCCCCATTCGATCCGGTAACATTTGCGCTTTGCTCGTTAGGTACAGGGCTAATGTCAGCCGCAGCCAATTCCATCAATCAGTACCACGAAATACCGTTTGACTCACAAATGTCTAGGACAAAGAATAGGGTACTAGTCACAGGTCAACTTACTCCTCTCCACGCGATTGGATTTGCCGCAGTCTCGGCTTCATCTGGTTTGGCGATGTTGTACTTTGGAGTCAATGGATTGACAGCAGGTTTGGGTGCTGGAAACCTTTTCCTGTATACATCAATTTATACCCCAATGAAGAGAATGAGCATTCTTAATACATGGGTTGGGTCCTTTGTTGGCGCTATTCCACCTCTAATGGGTTGGGCTGGCTGTTCTGGAACATTGGATGCCGGTGCTTGGATTTTAGCTGGTCTACTGTATGCTTGGCAATTTCCTCATTTTAACGCTTTATCGTGGAACTTGCGGCCGGATTATTCACGTGCTGGTTATAGAATGATGTCAGTTACTAATCCCGAACTATGTCGGCGCACGGCCTTACGGTACACCGCAGCAATAACTGGGTTGTCGATGGCAGCTCCACTATTCGATGTCACAAATGCCTGGTTTGCCTTGGAAACACTGCCTCTAAACGCATACTTCTGTTATCTCGGTAAGTCGCCATGAAATTGCTAAAATATTTTGATAACGTTACCTTGTGTAATTTCTTTTAGCGTGGAAATTTTACCAGAAATCCGATAGCGGGAGTTCAAGAAAACTATTCCGGTTTTCTTTACTTCATTTGCCTCTTTTAATGGTCTTGTTCTTGGTTAACAAGAAGTATTGGATATTTGCAAAGACGAGTACGGAAGAAGCCGCTGCCGTGTCTACACTAACAATGGCCGAGTCTGCATTGGATCCAGTGATCAAGGGAAACTTTCTGCCCACTCCAACACCATCTCTCACAAAAATTCTGCCTATAGCCATTGCAGCGTCAGCAACGCCAATGGAATCCCAAAGTGGGAAATCTGATCTGTGACATTGATTTATCAATATTTAGTTAATTTATTGATTCGTCAGCAGGAAAATATGAATTAAGAAGATAATTATTTGTCTAGCGAGAACTTTGGTGAAAGTATTAATACTGGATTTTCTAGTCTTCTGATATACGAGTTTATTGAGACTATACATCTTGTATTACTGTTAAATAAAGCCGAAGTTAATGTTCTAAGCTAAGACCAGGGTGGAATTGATTTAACTATCCAAATGTGATAAACCCTGTTCCTCCAGTTCACTGTGTATGCGAAAAATGAATTTGAAGACGTGGATATGCTTATCACCGTGGAGTGTTTATCACCATTTCATTCTTAGAAGGGTACGCCTTTTTTTTTGAGCGCTTCGGAGACACCCTTGTTGGAAGGAAGTTCCACAGTTTTCCTGTTCTGTAAGAAAATAAGTTTTGATAAATAGATAAATTGGGTCGTCCCATAACACCTTTCGGTTTTTTTTTTCAGTAGCATTCAGTAGCTGTAAATGTTAAACAAAACGGGGGAATTCACTGCTCCCTGCTGTAAACCGTTTTTGATGTGAAAAGTCTTGTTAGAGATTATATCTTCACATTTCACCACAATTCGTTTACCCATTATGATATCGTAATGTGTAACAAATATTCGGGCATTCCCAAATTTGATAATTTATGTATAAGCCGCTTTAAACCACACGGCATTGAAGGCCTTTTCAAAGCCAACCAAGCAGACCCCTGCGCATTTTCGCTTTGCCTTATTCCACTGTTGACAGAAACAAGCAATATCGTGACAAGATGGAAGCAGTACTTTGAAAACCTGCTTAATGTGCGTACCCATCAACCACAAATAAACGCACCAGACGTACATACAGCCGAACCTCAGATCCCAGAGTCCTCTTTCGACGAAGTTGTAGACGCAATAAACCGATTGAAAAACAACAAGGCTCCCGGAGTCGACTGCATACCGGAATAGCTTGTGAAGCATCGAGGAGAGGCAACCGCTTGAAAGATCCTCCAACTGATTAAAACAATATAGGATAAGGAAGTCATTTTCAAAAAAGGTGACAGATCTGACTGCGAAAATGACAGAGGAATATCATTGTTCCCAACCACATACAAAATACTAACAAATGTCATACTGGCGAGCATCACACCGTACGCAGAAGAAATATTGGGAGACTACCAATGCGGATTCCGTAGGAACCGGCCAACAAGCGACCAAATGTTCACAATAAGGCAACTACTGGAAAAGAAGTGGGAATACGGAGAGACGGTTCAACAACTGTTCGTTGACTTCAAAAAAGCCTACGACTCAGTCGCAAGGCAAAGACTCTACCATATTGTAGTTGAGCTGGAAATCCCGAAAAAATATGCCACCCTCATTCAAATCTGCATGAACGAAAACAAAGGGCGAGTTAGAATAGAAAACCACCTCTCAGACCCATCCGGGACGGACTAAAACAGGGAGATGGCCTATCACCGTGTCTTTTTAACCTTGTCCTCGAGTATGTCATCAGAAAGGTACAGGATGACAACATGTCCAGATCATCCCTCAACGGGGTCACACAAGTGCTCGCATATGCGGATGACACCGCCGTTTTGGGCGATAATCTAGAAACTGTAAGTAACAGTGAAATCATCGTGCAAGCGACAGAAGAGGTGAGCGTAGAAATAAATGAAGACAAAACGAAATACATGATTAGGGCGAGAGCAGATGGACCTCAGAGAACACAAATAAGCATCAGGGGCAAGATAGAATAGAATCAAAGAATTTAAATATCTGGGAACAACATTGACGGCCAGTAACGAAATGTAGAAGGAAATTAACAAAAGACTACACTCCGGCAACGCTAGTTGGTATGCAGTCAGTAAATTGCTGAAATACAAACTGCTATCACGTAATATAAAAGTCCGTGTCTATAGAACCATTGTGGCGATTCCGCCAAACCCCAATGTTACTTACCTGAAGAACTCCCATAACTTCGACCCAACCTTATAAGTTTCGCTAATCCAATCGCATTAGCACCTTAAATGCTTCACGTATCAAATAGATCAAATTTATATAACCTAAAAGTCCCTGTAAAAGAATTCTAACCTTTCATGCATTTCTTCGCATACAAATTCTGTACAAGAATTCTTTCCATTATACGGGAGCATAAAACAAAACCTCTGGCGCGAGACTAATGACCTTGCCCGGAAAAACAAATTATCATGGAAAATTAAACAAGCCGCAGGACTTGCTAAATAAGGCCAAGACCAGTTTCCGGTTGTAGTGCCGATGATGATGATAAAACAAAACCTATTCGGTACCTTCGGTTGCCAGGCAAATTCCAACCTTCCCACACCTGCACCGCAATCTCACCGCAGCAAAAACATTTCCTTCCCAAGGATAATTAATGCTTTCCATGGATTACCTGGAAATGCCTGCGAAGAAATTTCCTACAAGGGCATTCATACATGTATCAATGCATCTCTGCATTAGCGACCCAGAACCGAATTTCCAATTAGTGTAGGTATTCACACTAGAGTTCGATCCTGGCGTCGCCATAGATGCCATGTACAATTGACACAGATAGTATATACAAAGCGTCATTGTGTAATCATCTGAATTGCTTCGCAATGACTTGCAACTTTCGATACAGCTGAAAGCGCGATACCCAGAAATGCTCCTTTGTTTGAATCTCCAAACAATCATCGACTTCGCGCATAGCCGCCGGATTGAATTCAAAGCATAAACAATGCAAATATAGAATCCGTTTCCCACAACCGAATTTCCCTGCATATACAAATGCAAGCAAGGGATTCGTTTCATTCACCAAACCATTAGCACATTTCCCAATGTCTATTCGTATATTTACACAAGGGCATCACTCATCTAAAACTTTTATGATGCCCTTGTCTCATCTTTTCTCTTACCACATTTCTTCGTAGCATCGTCGTATATTTATTTAGACGCGATGCACTTCATAGACCACGATCTTCTCGATCCCTTTGTCCTTGCCGCCTGCCTGCTTTGTTTTGCCATTGCCTTCGCACATGGGTAAACAACACAGATCTAAACGATCGCACACATACCACCATGATCTTCATTACGAGAGCAGGTTTTCTATTCCACAAAGAGAGACTTTACGTTTCTGTGGTGGTAAGTAAAAACATATCCTTAGTGGAGAGGATATCTACCACCACACCACAAACTCACTCCAGTAGCGAGTCGGCTCTGCACGAGCCGTTTATCGCTGAGTCTTATTATGTCCGCCAACCACCACGGTCGTGTCGCTCCCGCTCTCCGTCGCGCGGCGGAGAAGCGTAGACCAATCGAAGTCGTGTCGAGAAGGAAGTGTTTTATCCTATAAAAAAATTTATAAAAATCAATTTAATATTAATAATAAGTTCTAAGTGAAGTATAAAGGCACTAACATATCTAATAATGGCTGAGAACAAAGTGGTTTTTATTTAGAGAATAAAACGTAACAAATAAAGAATTAATATTGACCAAGCCTGCGTGTTTTGTTTCTCCTGTGTGTGACGTTTCCCCTTGGTGACATTTTGCTGCGTTTCATTCGGTTTGTTTTCGATGAACTATTTACTGCGGAACTTTCATTAAGTGAATGATGGGGATGCGAAGAGAATCAGCGCCGTACGCCGGTGCACAATGCTCGTACCCCACACCATAATCATGCCGATTGTTCTATACGGATGCGAAACATGGGCTCCACAAAACGGGAAGAAAACAAATTTCGCGTATTCGAGAATAAAGTCCCAAGGGGCATCTTTGGCGGCAAATATGACGAGGAGGCAGGACAATGAAGGAAACTCCACAATCACGAATTTGAAGAGCTATACCGCAAACCTACAATAGTGAGAGTAATCAGGTCGCGAAAATTAAGATGGACCGGACATGTGGCGCGAATGGGCAACGGTAGGAACGTGCATAGAATTCTTGACGGTAAGCCAACGGAAAAGAGACCGACAGGGAGGCCGCGACGGAGATGGGAGGACAATGTTAGGTTGGACCTCGAGGAGATCGGATCGGATGGTCGAATGTGGGAGGAGAGCGCACAGGACAGGGAACAATGGCGGAGTCGAGTCGGTGAGGTCATGAACTTTCAGGTTCCTACAGGCCAATAAATAGTAATAGTATTAATTATTCCACTGTATGTCGGAAACAAATTTTGTCGCAGTATGATCTAAAACCAAGCTGGTTGCTCGGAATGATGCCATTTACATTTTTACACCAAATTATCAATGCTTTATTTACAATTTTTTCAAATACCTTGTTGATGTTTGGAAACAAACTAATGGAGCAAAGATTGACTGGATTGCTCCTGTCCTTGCTCTTTTATGGATAGGATGGACTTCTACATTATTACAGCGTTGTTGAGCAAAATAGTGTAAACTTTCACTACTTCAAGAGGAAAATGGTTTAAAATAATGTTTGAAATACTATCTATTCCAGAAGATTTCTTGTTCTTAATAGATGTTAGAATGCCCATGAGTTCATCCTAGTGCACACATATACTCGGGTTTAGGTTTATATGCGGGGAATCTGAAACTCGCAGACATGGAATGTCATTATAATCTTTCCTTCTAAATACTTTCTTTGTTTGTGGGAACATATTCGGTTCACTAGCTTTAATGGCTTGGATTTTGTTGTTCCAAGCTTCATCAATTACTGATCTACATGTCTAATTCTCACGGATCAGTTTTTGAAGTTGTGATTAGTATCAAACGTTTATATCTTCTGGCCTTTTGGATCGCTGAACTGTCTATAAAGCAGTTTTAGCTTGGAGGGCAGAATGCTCTTTTGCTTATACAGAGCGTCAATCGTTGAGTATCTGTATCGGTTTGTACGGCCTTCATGGGAGTTCATTCTGGAATAGAAGGAAGTATTAGTAACAAGGTGTCCGTCATTAAAAGATAATGATCAATTTCGTTATTATGAAGACCATTGGAGGGTAATTCTATTTTTATTAGCCGATCAAAGCACGATCAGTGTGCTTTTCGGAAATTAAAAGAATGTATCTGTTCAAGTACTGAGTGTTTGTTTGGAACATGAATTACTGCGCCAAGCCTGCATGATCACTATCATACTTGATCGTACGAAAATATTTTCGAGTAGTTAGAATGTGGCGGTTCCGCCAAACCTCACCGACTAATTACCCGAAGAACCCCCATTATTACAACCCAACTCCCATTGTCTCCCGCCAATGCAATCGCATTGGCACCTGAAAACATTTCCTTTTCCAAGGACATTAATGCATACAAGCATTACATAAAATTCCTAAAAAGAATTGCATCAACAAGGGCATTTTCCCATGCATCAACGCATCGGCAAAATTTTTACAACAAAGAATTCTTTAGGGAATAAACATCATATCACTGAAAGAAAACAATTCGGTTCACATATCATGTAACCATCACAACCAGGGATAATGATCATTGCGTCGCCTATTCCCAGCCTCATGATGTGTACAACAAATCCCTTTTCATACACATTGGCTGGCGACCTTTGCTCCCAACAATAAACAACCCAACGCAGCTGCATTCAATTAGCGCAATCGACGCTGAGGCCAATTTCCCTAACTCGCACCATGTGCAAACAAAAGAACGCCGTTCTTCCGCAGGCATTCTGGCGATACGATAAACAATCCATATCGTTTGTGGTATCCCAAATGCATTTCTCATTTAATGAGTTCCAGCTCATTTATTTAGCTGACCCTAATTACAGACCGATGCCTTAGGTCGCTTCTCCTTTTTTTTTTCTCTCGTTGTAGGTTTTGTTTATCCTTGCGGAAATGCATCGATAAGCGCGGTGATGTGTACAATCACACATACACACCACTGCTCCAAGAGATCGCCGTCCATTGGTCACACGCAGTAAGGAAAGATCGCATTTCCTTTGTGGCCACACCCTTAAGAGAAATTTTCTTTCTCTCGATTCGATCTCACCATCGAACTGGGGGTTGGATCATAGTTCGAATGACAACCTCAGAGAGTCCTATTACTTCCGCCGACCGTGCTGGTCGTCGCGCTCCCGCTACCCAGTGCGCACGGGGACGCGTATAAACCGATGCAAGTTGTGTGTTCTAAAGTTCAGTGCTTTTACAATCATTTATTAAGTTCCAGAATTAGTATACAAGCATAAATTATAAACGATGTCGTTAAACAAAAACAATAAACCAAGTAAACAATAAAAATAATACTTAAATGACAATAGCCGGTGTTTCTTTCATTTTCCTGTGGTGATCGTACGTGGATATGCCGGTGACCCTGCGGAGTTCCTCGAAGAGTATTGGTGGGCAGTGTTCGGCGGAACCATAGTATCAGTGCATGATGGGGTAAGAAGTGAATGTGCCCGTGTCTGGTAAATACATCTTCCCCCACAAGATCCGTATCTAATAATTGTATTCGCTCATTCAGCAAAAGTAAATCCAAAAAGGAATTACCTTTTGGATAAGGCGGCGTACATTTCTAGCGTTTGTTTGTTTGCCATCAGTCGAACAACGCAATGCGTCTTATGTTCGAGATACAGTTACCCCAGATACTGTGTTTGGCATTGAAATCTACCGCCATAAGCAAATAATTGTCTCCCGAATCTAACTTGAGACTTACCGGTATCAACTTCGTTGATAAACTATGTGCACTGAGGAGCTTCAGGAGCGTAAACAGAGACTACATATAGATGGCCTTGACTTTTCTAGAACCTGAAACTTGTGTACATTTGTGCTGTAGATGACCTTGTGTTCCAGACCATTTTTGATTAGGACGGCGACTTCGCTCCCTTAAGTGGAGTTTGGACAATCTCGTCTTACAACTTTATAATTTTTGTAGTTTAACTTGTAGTTTAGTTTCGCTAGCCAAAAGCATATCTGGACGTTCAGCTTTCAGCCCTACTCAAAGCAGATTTCATTTTACGATAGTCCTCTAAATCACTACACATAATTCTCATTGATGCGTTTGGATCTAAAGTTCTTACATTTTTTTTTACACTAACGCGCGAGTTAAGGAAAACAACTTGGTGTTTTTTTTTTTTACTTATTTTATTTAGATTCCTAATTAATGGCGCTGAGTTCGCTCCTTCCTGGCTGGGAAATCAATCGTGCCGGTTCCTCTTCGGTGGCGGTATTTATGCCTCGAATTGCGATAAGGTTGAGTGTGTAGTTCGGTATATTTGTTGATGTGTCCGTCATGGGCATTCGTTGATTGTTTGTCTTGAGATAGATTGGATTGAGTTGCTATACTGGGCCATGTGTTGATTATTTGTCTTACGATTAGAGATGTCTTGGCGGCATCGATTGGTTTTATTATCGTCGGTATCCTTTGACTATGTTTTGATAATGCGAGTTCGGGTGAGTATGGTATTTGTACAATATTTATGCAGTATTTGGTTTGCAATATGGAAAAGATTAAATTGGATTGTATGTATATTGGTATCATAATGTAACTGTACAAAGGTTGGTAGAGATTAATAATAAAGATATTTGGGGTTTAAAATACAAGGGTTATTATGTACAGAGATTTGTTTGGGGTTTGAACTACAGTAATGCATAGGTATATCTAATACATTATGTGGGAGGTGTTAACTCTCCCCCCCTTAAGTTAAAACGCCCTCGTTTTTTTATATTTTCGGTTTTTTGGACTAGTCGTGTCATTTCTTATTTAGATAGTACATTACATTTTTCTAAGTTTTTTTCTTTTTATATATTAATATTATTTTTATAATATAAAGTGTTAATGTGATGATTACAATAATTGCCACTACGCAGCAGAATGTTCTTATAGGGTGGTCTTCTAAGGGTGTGAAGAATGTAGATATTTCTTGTAAGTTTGTGAATTTATTAGTTGTATCTGAGGACAATAATTCAATTATTATGTTCAATTCTTCATTATGTCTTAGTGCTACAGCTTTTTTGATTACATTTTTTCGAAACTTATAAGGTTAGGACTTTTAATGGTTTTGCCGTCTACGACATGACTTTTATCTATAAAAATATATCCGTTTTCTATTTCTTTAATCTCTACATTGTGTTCTTTTATAAAGTTAGAAGCGGCTGGTTCATTGGTTATTAATGGTAATGTACAGTTATCTTTGTAATTTCGAATAAGTTTACAGATATATGTCCCTACAAAGTTTTTACAATTGGTAATATGTGTATATTTAGATGCTATCAGACATTATAGGTTTACCATATATAGTTGATAATGCATGTATTATATATGAAAAAGTTGACATTTTTTATTTAATACAGGGTACTTATATGTTATTAAAGTCGTATCCATATAGTAGCAAATAAATATACTGGAATATTCCATTACATGAATTTAGAGGTTTGCTGGATCCGTTTTCACTAAAACATATTTCCTATTTTTTTAGATCATTGATCTTGATTGGCTGGATTAGGCCTGTCATTGTTATAACCAGGGGAATGGTTAGATTTTTCATCCTGGGAAAGTTTGATTCTCGATCGTATATTATCTTTGTGGATTTTTTTGTTGCGTGTTGTGATTATAATGTCGCCTTTGTCTTCCTTTACCGTGTGTTCGCTGAATCGATCGGTATTTTTATTTCTGCGTGAAGACCTAACAAAGATTTTATCCCCGGGTAGGTATTTGATGTTAACGCGTTTTGTATTAACATGATCCAAGAGGTTTTGTTGATTGTTTTTTAATTTCGCCTCTATATCAGGATAGTCTCGTCTGTTAAAAAATACGTCTTCACGTTTGTATCCAGTCGACGAGTGGATTGTTCGGTTGTATTGAGTGACTGCATCAAATAGGAAGTCCTTGCATTCACCTCCTTCTTGTTTAGCGAGGGCTCTGACGATTTCGATGAGTGTGGAATGTGCTCTTTCTACTTGGCTGTTGCTGGTAGAGTGGTCGACAGGTGTAGTAGTGTGGTTAACGTGATGCCGGTTGAACACAGCTTTTGCCTGTTGACTAATAAAAATAGACTCGTTATCTGTCATAACACTTTGTTGGCCCGGATAAACAAATATTTGAGTACCTATCTATAGTGCTAATGTATATTTCATTGTTCATGTGGAATACATCCATTTGTAGATATTGGGAGCATTTGCTTGGTATAGGTGTTCGTCCTATGGGTTGATGGTTGGGTTTCCGATCGTACTTGGTGACATGGCATATTTTACAGTTTATTGCATATTTTTTGCAGTCCTTTGACAGAGTTGGCCAATAGCTGGTTTCCCAAATTTCTTTTGAGTTATTTCTGTGGTTACGATGAGCTCGAATGTGCACATCTTCCAAAATCTGTAATTGTTTCTCTCTATCTGTTATGTCTTCTAATAGTTTGTCGGTTAAGGCAATCTTGTATCTCCCGAATACCTTTTTAATTTTATCGCAGTATTTCATCATTATTTCTGCTTCCATTTTTAAAGCGTTAAATTTATTTGGATTTAAAGTTTTCTTCATGAAGTCTATAAGTTTTTCTTCGTTAGTGAAGTGTATTATGTGTCGAAAATTATTGAATATGTTGGTCGATTCAAGATTATTTTTGTTGGATTCTTTCAATATTAGTTGGTTTCTATAGGCGTTTAATGGTCTTTTTAGTATCTTGAAATTCTCTGTAGGTATGTTGTCATCCGTTGTTGCGTTTATCTGTTGTCTGGATAATGCATCGGCCACAATATTTTGGCTGCCTGGTTTGTAAACTAGTTTTGCTCCGTACTCTTCAATGATGCTCTTCCATCTCTTGAGTTTCGTATTAGGATTTTTTTCGGAAATAGCAAAAGTTAGGGATTGATGATCCGTGTATATAGTTAAGTCTGTGATACCATACAGAAGGTTGCGTAGTTTCTGGAGGGCCCAGATAATTGGTAATAGCTCCTTTTCATTGGTGGAGTAATTAATTTCTGCGGAGTTTAGTGTTCTAGAAATGAAAGTTAGAGGGTGTCTTCCCTGGCTTAATACTGCTCCTATTGCAAAGTTGCTGGCGTCGGTAGTTAATTCGAAAGGCTTCCCATAGGCGGGCTGGAACAGCACGATTTTTTCTTGAAGTGTAATTTTTATATTATTGAAAGATTCTTTAGCTGGCTCGTCAAATTTAATCTTTATATTTTTGATTTTGTTTTTCGATACTTGTCCTTCTCCTTGAAGAAACAAAGTCATTGGCTTTGTAATTTTGGCGTAATCCTTAATAAATTTCCTATAATATCCTGCTAATCCTAGAAATGATCTTAGTTCCTTCAAGTTTGATGGTTCGGGATAAATTTGTATAGTATTGATCATCTCAGGGTCTACAGTTATAACTCCTTGTGAGATTATATGCCCTAGGTAGTTGATCGATTTCTTAAAGAAATGCGACTTCTCCGATGAAATCTTCATGTTTGCTTTCTGTAGAGCTGCAATTATTATTTTCAAATGTTCCATATGTTCGTCCTCATTACCAGAATATATTAGGACGTCGTCAATGTAGACATAAGCGAATTTTCCAATATAGGGTCGTGTAATATCGTCTACTGTCCTCTGAAAAATGCTAGGCGCGTTTTTGAGTCCGAAGGGCATGCGAACAAATTCGTATTTAGCTCCGTTTATGGAGAAGCTAGTTTTCGCCCGATCAGATTTCTTTATTTTTATTTGGTGAAATCCAGATTCCAGATCGAGTGTTGAAAATACTTTAGCCTTGCCTAGGTTCTGTATAGTAAGGTTTATGTCAGAGATAGGGTATCGGTCTGTTACTGTCTCATTATTGAGTTTTTGATAGTCGATCACCAATCTTCTTTTAGGCCTGTTCTGATCATCTGTACCTTTTTTTGGTACGATCCACACTGGTGAGTTATAGGGGCTGTAACTTTTTTGAATAATCCCCTCATTCAGCAATCTGCTTATTTCTTCGTTTACGAAGTTATTGTCTGTGACTGGGTATGGGTATTGTTTAGAATAGACTGGGTTTTCGTTTCTAGTCTTTATTGTGGCTTCTATATTGGTTACAAATGGTAGAGTTGGATTCATTTTTTCATTAATATTCATGATTTCTTCTATTTCTTCTTTAAATCTTTTGTTTTCCATGGTAAAGTTTATTTTTAGCTCAGGTTTTTCTTCTGGTTTCTTTTCCGTTTTGAATTTGTACTTCATTTCATAGGTTTCGAGACTGATCTCGGCTTTTAGTTGCTTAAGGCCTTGCTCGCCTAGGATCATGTCGAAGTCTTTCAAGTCGTTAGTCTCGTAGAAGGTTATGTTATGGCCAAATAGACCGATTTGTTTTTTTGTTTCTATTAGGGATGTTCCATGTAGGGTATTTACTTTAATAGGTGCAATGGGTATAGATCTGCCATATGGGTATAGTGTTGAAACGTAGTTCATTGTTGCTCCAGTGTCGATCAAAACGTTGACCTTGACTGTTGGTCTCCCTATATCCTTAGATTCTAAGACTAAACACGGGAGGCCGTGTACTTTCCTAAAAAAGTACTTTCAGAGATTAGATTTTCTGGAGTAATTGAAGCAGGGATGGGGATAGTGTTCTCCGCTATCTGATTGAGTCTTTGCGGGTTAGTCTGTGGGGTATTAGGAGTAGGGTTTTGTCCGAAGGGGTTTTGGTATTGATTTTGGTTCCAATGATTGTTAAATGGTTGCCCTGGTCTTTGCTGAGTATTATCATGGTTTCTTGGGGGATAGTGGTTATATCTTTGGGGTTTATTAAAACTGGATCTTTGTTGATATTGGTTATGTCTTTGTTCCACAGGTATATAGTGATTTCTTCTATACGGTAGTGAATAATCTCTATCTTGCTGGCTAAGTTTAAAGGTTTCGTTATCGTGTAGAATAGTACTGGCTATAGCGTACGCTGTTTCTATATCTTTGGGCCTACTATTGTATAGGGTACTCCGAGTAAAATCGCATTTTAAGCCTTGGATGAAAGTTCTAACCCCGTCTTGTATAGCATGTCTACATAGTGGAGCGGCATCTTCGCCCTCTTCTAGTTCTATTTTGTTGAGCACTTGGTTCAAGGATTTATTAACTTTATTAAAATAATCTCGCAGAGAAAGTTTTCCTTGTATTAATTTACGGAGTTTTCCTTGTAACGCGTATAAAGGTCTTTGGTCGGCATACACGTCGTCCAATCGTTTGATTATAGCGTAGAAATTAAAAGCTGTGCAGTTCGTTACTGAAAGATTGGCAGCTTCTCTTCGAATTTTAGACCTTAATAGTGTTAGACATGTATAGTATTTGCATGTATTTTGGAATTCTTTTATATCTTCCATAGCCTTCCAAGCCATACTACGCCACGCTCTATATTCTTCGTGGTTACCATCGAATGTAGGTAAACTTTTAAATATTTCTATGTCTATCTGTTCTGCATTTTGTAACGGGGATTTGATTGATTCTTGTTGTTCCTTGGCTATATCTTCGCTACAATCCTGTATGTTCTGTGATTGTAATTTGGTTATCATTTCGTTTAGTCTTTGATTCTCGCTATTAATTTTTTTGTTCTCAGTTCTTAATGTCTCAAAATTATTTGCTAGGTGAGCAATCTGGGCTTGTAACTCAGGTAAAGTAGCCATAGTTGGGTTTTCTTTAGATGAACTAAGGTAGGTTTTTCCACTTCTCAAACCCATAGACAACTCCTAATTCTTATTATTGTTTTTCTGCCTAACAATTTTTCTATATAAGGGTTTCTGTATGTATATAGACACTAGTAATTAAGTTTTACTTACGGTTTCCTAATGGAGAAAATGTCATATGGAGCCTTAATGTTTGCCTATGTGGTTGCTTCGCTTCGAAGTGGTGATCTCTGGATTGTTCTCCCTGCTGTACGAATGCGATTTTAAAGTTGGGTCGTCTTCAGGTATTGAGTCGAGGTTGATTTTCTTTGAATCCTCGGTGCTTTAGCTTGAATAATTTTTATGTGATGTATCTATTGCACTAGTTTGAATTGGATTATGGCTTTTCACATTCAGCCGGTTGTTAATTTGCTTTAGTTTGAATAATTTTTATGTGATGTATCTATTGCACTAGTTTGAATTGAATTATGTCTTTTCACATTCAGCCGGTTGTTACTTTTGTGGGTATTTTTCTGCACTGAACTATTATTTGGTGCCACCTCTCTCACAGTATTTTTCTTACGTTGTAAGTTTATACTGGTCCTCTGGTCGGCACGACTTCTATTTCGTGGATTTAATTTTTATTAAACTAAGCTCGACAGCTGAAAATTAATTTGGTGGTCCTTTTGGATCGCCGGGCCTTTACCAATATCCAACTACACCCTCATATGGTGGGGAATTACAAGTTTGGAATAATGATGAAAGGTTAATGGTCCGTTCAAATAAGCAGTATACTTATATGAATGGCAGGATCGCCAGTTAATGAAAAGAACTTAGTGTTTTTTCTAATTTATTTTATTTAGATTACTAATTAATGACGCTGAGTTCGCTCCTTCACGGCTGGGAAATCAATCGTCCCGGTTCCTCTTCGGTGGCGGTATTTATGCCTCGAATTGCGATAAGGTTGAGTGTGTAGTTCGGTATATTTGTTGATGTGTCCGTCATGGGCATTCGTTGATTGTTTGTCTTACGATTAGAGATGTCTTGGCGGCATCGATTGGTTTTATTATCGTCAGTATCCTTTGACTATGTTTTGATAATGCGAGTTCGGGTGAGTATGGTATTTGTACAATATTTATGCAGTATTTGGTTTGCAATATGGAAAAGATTAAATTGGATTGTATGTATATTGGTATCATAATGTAACTGTACAAAGGTTGGTAGAGATTAATAATAAAGATATTTGGGGTTTAAAATACAAGGGTTATTATGTACAGAGATTTGTTTGGGGTTTGAACTACAGTAATGCATAGGTATATCTAATACATTATGTGGGAGGTGTTAACTCGCGCACAAAAGGGGATTTTGAAGTACCCTTAAATGTCAAAGCATAGTGCGAGCGGATGGAGAGGAAGTGGATAAGGAAAGGAGGTGTCGATGTATATTGGTCTTGAATGTCTGGACATCACAACGTCCAGGAAACACATGATCAGGCAGAACTTTTGTAGTGTTACAACATATCCACGAAATGACCATGAAGAATCATATCAAGTAAATAAATTTGCCCTTGTCACAATTAGCAAATTTCACGTAACCAGCATTCGTTGCCGACAATAAGTCAAGGTCGATTCTTTTCATTGAGTAAAAGAAACGAATTGATCCGGTTACCATTTGAAAAAATCATATGACAATCGCTTGCGAGCTTACTGCTAGCAAGTGATTCACAAATTAATTGGGTCAAATCGTGTTATTGTTCTTACACTATGCGCTAAGCTGGTGATAGGAAATTAAGTAGTACAGTAAGCAGAATTATATGAGTGAATTTTCAATTATGAATGAAATAGCTTGTTAAGCAAAATTTGTATGAGTGGATTAAGAAATTTGTACATAATTGGGTGATTGATTGGGAGTATAAATACCCCATCATTTTGAAGAATAAAGCAATCAAAAACGAACAGAGTATTTGATTCGAACACTGCGGCGTGTACGCCATTCATTTTCAGCGAGCTGCGCTTTAAACAGCAAACAGTAGGGAAGTAGGGTTATAGACCAGTCCATCATAATACCACAAGTAATACAAATCTAAGTATTACAAGAAAACATATTATTTGGCGAGAGCAGACCCACATATATTACATGGCGACTCCGCCATGCTAATCATCTTATACCAATATACCACATGATGATCAATATACACCACACATTCCACATTCGTTAGGTTCGGCTAAAGAATGACTCTCTATGTTTATTTGTGCGCCTTTCGAAAGTTGACGGCTAGTAGAATAAGACAAATGGAAGATTTCGTTCTGGAGTTGGGGTCCGACATAGAGGCACTCGTTGATTGGTGCTCCAGTCTCCGGTCGGACGGAGCCGTTGAATACTACGCGGATCTTGGGAGTTTGACCGGACGTCTTGCGCACCCCATGGTGTGATATGAGTAATCTTCGCGGGCGGGTGTTCGCGATTTTAAGATGTGGTTCTCTCATATGGTAGAGCGAGATGTATTCTTCCATGAGTTGCTTGTAGTAGCTCTTGGAACAGAGGTTGGCGCTTAACGCTGTGCTCCAGCCGCTGGAATGCAGCGCTGGCGGCACTCGCGGAATCCCCCAATTGTGCGGAGTTGGGCTTTAGGGGTAGTCGGAGCACGTAACGACTCTGTGGGTCACGTCGGTGTGTTGAAATGAAGTGAGCCTCACATGCCCGTTCCTCCAGTGTCATGGCGGATGTTCTGATCTGGTGGCTGGTCAGGAGTTGTCTGCTGTTGGAGCGTCGTGAGCCGGGCGGGACAGCAGCAGTCAGTATCCAGCTTCGCGAGCAGTCGTGGCGTGGGAGTATTGTGATTGAGGATTGGGCCCTCGCCGCCTGGCAGTGGGCGCCTCCGATTCCATAAACTGGGATGAACTATGTCTAGCGGCGGAGGCGTAGCCGTTGGGGAAGGGATTCCAAAATGAAGGTGGCTTTTGAACAGGGGTCTATCAGGGCACGAACCTCGATCCGGCGTTGATGGCCCCATTGGTTGAGGACGCGTGCTCTAGCCAGGAGGATCGCCCGCGGAGGAGGAGCGGTTAGGGTGTGCGACGACACTCCGTGGTCCGACCGCCTTGGAGCTTCGGGCTGGTACCCGCTTCTGGAAGTGTTGGTGATGGTGTTGGGGGCGTACCAGCGTGGAGTAGGGTGTGGTGTCGTCCCCGACACTGTCTGCATGTTTTGGTAGAACGGCAGTCGCGAAACAAATGCCTCCCCAGGCAGATGAAGCAAAGTTTTTGTTGGGTTGCGTGTGATTTCCGCTGGTTTTGAATTTCTCCTCACACGAGCTGATGGAGTGCGATGATCCACAGAGCGAGCAGGGGGGCTGCAGATTCTGAGCAGGGGGCGAGGCCGTATGGACTGAGAGGCATGATTTCTGGTAGGGGCCCAGGTGGTCGTTCCTGGCCTGTGGGGAGTGATCGATGGTGATTCTGGGCAGCTCGACGAACTCCGGTTTTTTTGGAAGGCGTCGAGTTGGCTCTCTATCAGCTTGTCCCATGATCAATTGTAGTACCCCTTAGTGACGGGGATGTTTTTGATGGCCCTGGCGGCGACGTCCCGGAGGCTGGACTTTATGTAGTACAGTCGCTCTACATCCGCGAGGACTGGGTGGCCCGCCAATACTGTCTAGAATAGGTTCTTGAATGGTCTCCATTCTGAATATCTGCTAGAGAATGTTGGCAGCTGTACTGGGGGCAGTTTGTGAGGGTGGGCGCGAGGAGTATTGAGTATTTGATGGTGCCGAAAGGTCTGAGGTGACGGCGTGATGCGCTTCGACGAACTTGGCCTGCTCGTTCAGGTACGTTCCCTCGGCCGACTCGAAGAAATCGTCCGCGAAGTAGCGGTGGCTATTAACTGCTGGTGTTGCCAGCTGTATTATTTCCCCGTGCTGCTTCCGGATGTCCTCCCATTTGAGTCTGAGGTTTTCCTGGCGAGTTTCCACTGCGCCCAACGTTGGTGCCCCCCTCTTCTTTCGAAGAATGCGCGCAACATTTGGTCCTGTGCCGCGAACTGAGCGGCGATGAGTTCCTCAATCGGGGCATTATGGCCACTTGAAAGTCGAATGTTTGGTGATAGCCCCCGACTCTTCGTTTTTACGACGTAGCCGATGGGGTGAGGTTTGAACTGCAATGTGAGTTCAGGAACCTCTGGGCGAAGGAGAAACATGCGTCGTTAACATCGTTGGCAGTTGACACGTTATTATTTAATTTGTTTAAGTTATGGTAAGATTTGTTTAGATTTTCTCTTGGTTTAAATTATTTATACTTTATTAGGACCCACGTTGGGTGCCAAAATGTAACACCTGAGCGTAACCCCAGATGTTAACATTTATTAATTAATTATAGTGATTTGATTTTAGTTATAGTTAGTTTTATTTAGTTTTTTAAGAGGTAACTTCTCTATGACGGCAGGAGGTACTTACGTGTTTAGACAGTGAGATTACTCGGCTTCTCGGTGACGGCAGCTTCTTCAGCGTTGTGGTTGTGAGGTTGAACTTGCAATGAAAACTTTACTATACTTGTCTGAACAATTCTATTCATTGGTTGGGAATGTCGATCCCTTAGTTTATACACAATTACTTATATTACGCTACACTGTTAACTAACAAGACACTGCCTCTTGCAACTCCTAACACACTCCGACTGCAACTCAATTTCAACCACTTTATATACCATTTAAATCTGCTAAATATGCAGATGATTCATTTTTCACACCGAACGTGTAACCTATTCCGACGTTATTCGCCTGCCATTCGTAATTCGCAATTTTTAATGACCACTTAACTGTCTTTACAAAAATGCAGCAGAATCAATTTAAATATTCATTCGATTTGCAGTAGCAATGACCGAACCAATTTCAGTGCATTGCTCTACGTGCAAATCATATCATACGATTAATTGCGACTTACCGCTGTGCTCGCCACTTTCGCCGAGCTCAGCGTTTCACCGACGTTCAACTACCTCATAGTCGGTGGTCTTTGATAATGTCGCTTGTGCTCGTATTTCGTGTATTACACCTCAAAACATGTGTATTTGCAACACGAGACCGTGTAGGTCTGTGGACAGGTGCTTGTTTGAGTTTCGTAATGCGAAGCCGACTGTAGTGGCCTTGGGAAATGGGTGAAGTGTATGGCTTTGGCATGGATAGGCCATGATATGATTTAATTTGGGGAAGTCTTTACTTCTGAATGTATACGAATTTGTATTGTTTGCATTGTATGCAAAATACGAGTTTCGATTGCTGGAGAGGCGAGTACTGCATTATATGCAGAATACTTGATTAATGTCTATATGACGACGATTGGATTTCTATTATTTGAGGATGGTTGATATGAGAAGATATCTGAGATGTTGTGAGGATGCTTGTAGTATTAATTGTTTTGTTTAAGAAGGGGTGTGTAGTGAGGTGTAACATCGGATTACTAGCAATTTCGCATCGATCCTTGTAACATTCGCGGCCTAAGTTATAATTTCACCTATGTGATTCGTTTATATGCAGAAACCAGCAATCCTTGCACTTTGCGCAACCCAAGTAATAACTAATACCGGTATTTTCAATTTTACTCTGTGGCGTTTCTAACTGATACCCACACAAGACGCAAGCAAATAGTCAAGAGCAATAGAGAAAAAAAGCGAATATTGTATTGCTGTTATCTGAAGCATCGGATGGAAGTGATATGTTCTCGTAATCTGCATCCGACACACAGGAAATCGCTAGTTAGCACGACCCTAATCTTTTTGCTTGGTAATCTGATCATATCAGACTGCGTGCTTCTTAAGCTCTGTGGCGGTTATTTAAAGTTTTCCCAAAGAACCATCCATTTCATTAAATCACCCTGCTTTTCCCCCACTTCACAAGACACCATACCTACCTGCAATTTTGAGCAGCGTAAGCTACCTTTTATTCGCTTTCACCTGAAGGTAAAACCCCAGCAAGCATGCACATCAAACAAATTATTTCATTCATATTACATGAACCGTACCAACCCAATCGGCTCGGCTTGTCAGCAATTATAAACGATAAACACTCGTTGGCCAGCGTAATTGTAGACACAGCTGTAGCCGACATTCTTGCTACGGTTCATGAGTGAATATTGCTCCAATCCCAAGGTTCGCTACAGTTGCGACCAATTTCCGTTTTCGGTTATCTATCGATCATGGGATTTGGGCACGAATATGATTGACGTTAGACAATCATACCCTAGATCATGCCTAATGATGCTCTGGCCTGTAAAACAAACAAACATACAGTAGCATCACTGTGTTTATGCTACTTACCAACCGCTGTCCATTGTCCCCCTGGGTGAGACGTACGCTTGTACATCTGCAAGTCAAATTCCTCACCATCATACCCATGTTCCATTTAATTAGATCAAAGAAAAGCCACCATAGCCTTGGCCATAGGCGAGCAAACCTTTGGTTTGCTTATCGCCACTGAAAAATCGATTGCCTGCAATGGCATAAGTCTGAGGCGATTATGTAAACACCCGACGTTGCCATATAGCATCGGCTAAATCACAAATAATGTGCATCGCATCGTATTACCCTCGGAATAGCGTTTCTGTTTATTTAGGACACAGAAACCTATTTCTTCCTTCGGCGATCTTCGCCATAGCGTATCTCCATAATGCCTGCAGTTCATTACACAAGTCCATGTTTATTCAGGTGGATTTTCGTCGTTGCCGATATGCAGGCTAGGCTCCTCGATAGTATAGTGGTTAGTATACCCGCCTGTCACCCGGGAGACCGGGGTTCGATTCCCCGTCGGGGAGCCCCTGGCGCAAGACTAATGACCTTGCCCAGACAAAATAAATCATTATGGAAAATTTAACAAGCCTCAGGACTTGCTAAATAAGGCCAAGACCGGTTCCCGATTGTAGTGCCGATGATGATGATGATATGCAGGCTAAAGGGCATCGTACTTGTCCTATACGGACACATTGAGAATCCCCCCACACTGATGTAATCCACCACCGTTGAATCTGGCGGATATGGATTGCATCGGGGAGTCAGATTTCGTCATCTTAAGAGTGCACACGCACTATACGCGCCTATTGAGGTATTTTTTTAATATACGGAGTCGAGTCCAAACGGAGTATCTTTTGTCTCGTGCGTGATCGTATGTCGAGCTTGTGTTGAAGTCCGTCCTTGTGCGAGTCGCTTAATATAACCACATAACCATTGCTGTTTGTTGAAAGGAACACCAAGTGCTGTAAAACGAAAATTAAATTTAATCAAGTTTATTGTGTTAAAAGGAACATGTAGTTAACGTGAAATCAATTAGAAACACTATTATACACCCATTTTTTTTTTCGTTTTATATCCACATTTATTTAACAAATTAATTACATATTCTACTTAAGACTAAATGTTAATTTCTATTTTACAAATATCACTCTTACATTAACTTACTGGCTCTTCGCAAGCACTCTAAATTATACATTATTATTGTTCTTATGCCTTTCGGCGTACAATAACTGTTTTTATAACATGTCATAATAATTGATATGTTTTTCTTTTAAATGTGTTCTATTTTTTTCTTTATCATGTTTTTTTTTTTTTTTTTTTTTTTAAATCACATATCCCCTATATATGACACGCAAAAATAAAAAATAAAATAATGAAACAAAACGGACACACAAACAAGGAATACAAATAAAAATTAAAATTAAATTAAAACCGAAAATAAAAAAAAATAAAAAAATAATTGGGGATTGGGGATAGGGGGAAGGAAAGCGGTGCGCCTGAGAGGCATACTATGTTTGGGGACGTGTAGTCCTTTCTTCATCACTGATCCACCAGCAGTTGGGATGGGATCGATCTTTTATTGATTTATCTCTTTCACCGATCACCATACTAAAACGCAGGCGCTCGGGAAAATTAGAGATATCGTTATCGTGGAGAATTCGTTTATCCCTGGCACCACGGAAAGCGTGGTAAATAATAGAGACTCCGCGTTTGTCTTGAATAAGTCCTTTTTTATCCAAGAAAGGGAACGCTTCTGGGGGAATGAACCCATTCTGGAGAGTACTCTCCATATGTTGTCATATAGGACTTTATTGGGATAGTATTTCTTATACTGCGACTCTGGGGTTCTGTACATTCCGAGGCAGGAGCGCAAACACTGTCTCTCGAACACCCGAAACTTCTTGTAAAATGGGGATATGTTGTACCATACCGGGCAGCCATACACCAATATTGGTCGGATGAATGCTGAGTATGAAATTATTTTCACCTTGGGGTCCAGCAGACTACTACGGAAGAGTCTTTGTGTCATTGCATATGCGTTTTTAGCTGCTGTAAGAACAGCTGCTGTATGCTTATCAAAGTAAAGATACTGATCAAGCCAGCTTCCAAGGTATCTGACTACAGTTTTTACTTGTAGAGGAAGATTATTACTTCCTGCAATGGAAAATGTTTTCCAATTCCGTTTTGTATCCCTTGATGCACTGGACAGTGGCGTTCTGAAAAGGATAGTCTCTGTTTTCTGGCAATTTATTTTTAATTTCCAGTCGTCGCAAAAACGTTTGATTTTGTTGAAATCATCTTGCAGAAGTCTGTTGATG
Organism: Microdon myrmicae; assembly: GCA_963931805.1. Lineage (NCBI taxonomy): Eukaryota > Metazoa > Arthropoda > Insecta > Diptera > Syrphidae > Microdon > Microdon myrmicae. Next base: position 75,964,342 of record OZ007496.1, read on the forward strand.
ACATCGATCTTTTCTCCAGATCTATACACCACAATGTCGTCGGCATACGGAATTGGATGGTTGAGAGAACCCACTAAACCACTAGTGTAAATGTTAAATAAAATGGGAGAATTCACTGCTCCCTGTTGTAGGCCGTTTTTGATGTGGAAAGTCTTGTTAGAGATTATATCTCCACATTTCACTACAAATTGTTTACCCATTATCATATCGTAGATAATGTATAAGAAATATTCGGGCATGCCTATATTTGATAACTTATATACCAGCCCATCTAGCCATACTGTGTCGAAAGCCTTTTCAAAGTCAACCAAACAGGCCCCTGTGCATTGTCGCTTCGCCTTGTTCCATTGTATGTCGGAAACAAGTTTTGCCGCAGCATGGACTGTGTCATGCTGCGATCGGAAACCAAACTGATTGTTTGGAATAATACCATTTTCCTCACACCAGTTATTCAATGCTTTATTTATAATTTTCTAGAATATCTTGCTGATGTTCGAAAGCAAACTAATCGAGCGAAGATTGGCTGGATTGCTCCTGTCCTTACCCTTTTTGGGGATGGGATGGACTACTGCAGATTTCCATTGGGTTGGATAATATGCATTATTTAGAGCGTTATTGAACAAAATAGTGTAAACCTTCATTACTTCAAGAGGTAAATGCTTTAGAACAATGTTTGGAATACTATCTATTCCAGAAGATTTTTTGTTCTTAGTCGATCTAAGAATGTCCGTCAGTTCATCCTTGTGTACAAATATACTAGTGTTTAGATCTCTAAGCGGGGAATCCGCTCTATTATTTTCACTAAAACAACTTCGACTTAAGAGACGCCAATTGTTAAGTAACGAAATATGTAGCGAAATATGTTTTTGGAGAGCCCTATTTTCCAGGTCAAGGTTAGAATGAGTCGATTTGTTCAATCTATACACTGCTTCGAAACAAGCGCCAATTGAGTTCGCCTTTTTTTGCGGATCCTCGACTATTATAAACTCTTCGTTAGAGTTGATGTGTTGCAGGGTAAGTCATGCGTTCAGCAGAGTTTGACAATTCTCGGGAGTCCGCGGAACTCGCAGGCATGGGATGTCATTATAATCTTTCCTTCGAAAGACTTTATTTATTTCTGGGAACATATTCGATCCACTAGCTTTAATGGCTTGAATTCTCTTGTTCCAGTCTTCATTAATTACTGATCTATAGTTGTCACGGATCAGTTTTTGAAGATTTTTAATTAATGACTTAATTGTTTTTATTTCCTGGCTATTTGGATCGCTGAATTGTCTGTAGAGCAGCTTTAACTTAGAGAGCAGAATACTCTTTTGCCTATACAGCTCGTCGATCGTGGCGTTTCTGTACCGTTTTGTATGGCTCTCGGAGTGAGACACTTTTGGGATAGAACGATTCATTGTATTAGTAACAATGTTGTTCATCGTCGAAAGATAATGATCAATTTCGTCATTATGAAGATTTCTGTCAGTTGGTGGATCTATGCCATTGGAGCGTAATTCTTTTTTTATTATCCGATCAAAGCACGACCAGTGTGCTTTTCCGAAATTAAAAGAATGTATCTGTTTATATTGCGCAAGTAGTAAGTGTTCGTTTGGGAAATGTATTACGGTATAATATTTTTTTTGGTGCACCACCGTGCTTCCCGTTTCCCGGAAAGAGTGGGCTACCGTGGTTGTCCTTCATGGATGTGTCGAACTCGTGTATATTTGGTTTTCCGAAGAAAATACCGAAGGTGTTACCGCACGATTATATTGAGCGACGTAAGTGTCTTTACACACGCGAGAAAAACACTATTTGCTAAAAGTCAATTGGAACAGACATTTAAAATTTAAACACAATTGCTGCTTTGGCAAAAAGGACATTTAATTCTCGGATTTAATGGATGTACTAACAACTTTTGAGAAGCTCTTCTCCTTTCGTAGGTTACTTACTAACTCTCCTACTCGACTCCAGTCAAGTCACTTTCCCAATTGTTCACCTTCTCACTTCAAAATTCTAATTTTCAAATATCTTTATGTTCTTTCGAAGGTCAAGACGCATCGCCACCTATCGTTTAATACTTTGTTGGGGTTTTTCTTTGTGTTAGCCATCTGGCCAATGCAAACAAGAATTTTCGTGCATTTCAAATGGGTAGCACAAGATCCGTGGAAATTGGTTGTTAGTTTAGGATCTGGAATCCGTGTCTATTAGCAAATCATAAAACATCTGGTATGTGAGAATATGATGTTTATGATTGCTAGAATTTGCGTGTCGGCGTATCGTGCCTTTGTGCACTTTTAGGTTTTGGATCTTGTAGGGTTTTTAGGTGCTAATTGCTTTTAGCATACATGGGAAAATAATGCATAATGCTGTTTGATTTTAGGAAATAGAATCGAACAAATGCATTGAATTGAATAAATGAATTTGAATTCAGTAAATGGGAATTTGAACGTTTAGTTCAATTTGGTTTGACAATGTTATGTTGGGAATATCAAATGGATTTTCTTATAGGTGGGAGGAAAATGTAATGTGGGAGGAAAATGTAATATGGGACAAAAATGGCAGGGCTTCTTGGAGCATTACAACGGCACCAAGTCCATAATGATCGCTATCGTACTCGATTGTACGAAGACAATTTCGAGTAGTTAGATCCGTATCTAATAGTTGTATTCGTTCGTTGAGCAACAGTAAATCCAAGAAGGAATTTCCTCTTGGATATGACGGCGTACTTGTAGCGTACAATTCTAGTTTATGTTCGATAGCGTTTGTTTGCCACCAGTCGAACAACGCATTGCCTCTTGTGTTTGTGATAAGGTTACCCCAAGTACTGTGCTTGGAATTGAGATCTCCCGCCATAAAGAAATAATTATTTTCCGAGTTTAACTTGAAACTTCGAAAAAGGGTATCAAGTTCATTGATAAACTGTAGACACTGTGGAGATTCGGGAGCATACGCAGAGATCACATATAGATGCTTTTGACTTTTCAAAGGAATATCTATAACGCAGGCTTCTAGTACCTGGAACTTGTATACATCTCTACTGTAAACGACTTTGTGTTGTAGACCATTCTTAACTAAGACAGCGACCCCGCCGCCCTGAGTGGAATATGGACGATCTCGTCTAATTATTTTATAATTTGGGTAGCCCAAATTGTGCCTTTGATTTAGCTTAGTTTCGCTAGCCAAAAGCACATGTGATCGTTCAGCTTCCAGCAGATTGCTCAGATTATCCCTTCGTTCCATGCGGATTGGTGAATTAACATTCACAGCAATAACTTTTAGGGTTAATTCAGTCGCAGTGAACGTTGTGATTAGAGTGTGGGCTCGTCTGGAAACAGGATCGAATAGATAATGTCCGTTCGATTCACTTGTTCCGTCAGTTTTTTTTTTTCGATCATTCCGAATTTTTTATCAAACGCAGCAAACTGTCCTTGTATGGACAGTAATATTGCTGTTATATCAGTTTGTGCCTCTGGAGCAGGCGTTTTAATGATATTGCGTGATTGTTCTAAGATTGGTGGATTTTTTACTCCACCTGCCATATGAGCGTATGTCACACTTGGTGCCACGAAGTTGTTGTAAGAGCGAGTTTTCATCTTTTTCTCTTCTTCAACTTGCTTCTTTCTGGCTTCCAACTTTGATTTTAGTTGTTGGTACTTAGGGCAACCTCTAAAGTTAGCAGGATGACCTGAGTTGTTACAGAGGACACAGGATAGTTTATTTCTATCCGGTAGCTGTTCTTTGCCCAATGGACATTCTCCAATGATATGCTTATTTAGGCATTTGACGCATCTGAAATACATATTACAATTCGCAATACGCGGTCGGACTTCTTTATTCTCTCCCAACTTATTGTTTGGTGACTAATGTATTTAATATATCTAAGTCCGTCAATTTTACTATTGGGGTTTAGCGACACAATGAAGAAAGGCAACCTACGGTGGCAATTTCTAGTATTTGCTGTAGAAAATGGTTTCACACCTGTAAATTTCAAGGTATCGTTTTCGAAGCTTTTTAGTTCTTCGAGCACCTCTTCGGGAGTAAAGGAAGGGTCAACTCCTTTGAGGAGCGTGGAGACAGTTTTCTCCGATTTAGGGGTGTACGTGTTGTACTCGCTTTTCGATTTCCCTAATGCCGATTTAATTTTGTTATACCCTTCTAAATCCTCACATGTTAAACTTATCTTAAAATCATTTATTCGTTTTGTTTTAAAAGTTTTGCATGTCAACTCACCCAATTTTATGACATCCTTTGTCTCCATGTAGCTGAAGTAAATAGGAGGTACTTTCTCCTTTTTTTTTGACTGGCACCTGCTGAGATGTTTCCTCCTGTTGGTGTGATTCCTGCTGTTGATTTGGTTCCTGCTGTTGTTGTTGATGTGATTCCTTCTGTTTAGTTTCCTTATCTTGCGTGTTTTCCTTGCCTTCGTGTGTTGCTGTTGTCTTTGTTCTTGCTGTTGTTGTTCTACCATTTTCGTTTTTCGCTCGTTCTGGCTCAGGTTGTTTTTTAATTTAACAACTTCCTCCATTTGTGTATCCAGTTCTTCTTTTTTACGACTAATCTCATGGATGAGTCTGTTGAGGACCTCGATCTGATCGCTAGCGTCTGCATTTGTTTCGCTGACAGCTAGTTCTTTGAATTGGTTTCCAGCCCCTGCGTACTGGGCACCCTGGGTGCTGTCTTCGTCATCGCTGGTGACAATCGACGTGTCTGTATTCTTATTTTCATTTGTTCTGAGGCGTTTATCCCTTAGGTTTAGGTCCGTATTTTGCCTTCTCCGATTTACCATTTTGGCATCCATTTGTTTTACGTCCATATTATGCACCGCGTGTTCCCACTTTTTTGTAAATTGTTTTTTTGTTTTTAGATCTACGTCCGTATTATGGAAAGTATTCACTTTTTTTTCTTTTGTGTGAAGGACAAACCGATTGTGGCTTCGCTCGCACACTCACAATGTTCGCGCACTCACACTTAGACGCCGTTAACGTGTTACTCACACACTTTTTGTATTAGACTGTGTTCTTCGTTTTGCCTGTCACATCACGTGGCTTCGTTCTTTTGATTCTATTTATTTATTTTTACTTTGTTTTGACTGTTTTTATCACTGTAATTTATTTGTTTATAAATAGTCTTTTTATAATATTTCATCCACTCGCGAGTCATAAAAGCAACTTTTTTCATTTAATTCGATCTCCGAATTGAAAACACGTCCGCACTCGGTCACTGTGTATCGTTGTATATCAAGAACAATACTGATTATACACCCATCCATGGGATCGGATTAACAGAAATAAAAAGAACGTTTTATAACCGGAAACCATCCACTTGTTTCATTCATCGACTTCCTCAGGTGACCAGTGATTTGTCTCAACATCGTTGGTGTTCCGTCGACTTTTACTCTGTGGGTATTTACTGAATCCGCGTCCGTGCAGACGCACAAGTAATAACACCCCACAGCTCTCTATCACTTCCTTTGGTATCGCGTTCATTGTAGGGAACTCTGTCAGTGGAAACCTCATCTAGGTTTCGACACATGATCATTGTTTTCTGTGGCACTGTTTTCACATTGCGTCTTTCTTTAGCACTTCTTGTACTCATGGTTCCAGTGTCTCGGTGGTGGCCTCTGATCGGAGTTTCGGTTCTAACAGTAATTCTCCTTTTGCTGCCTTTCCAACTTGGGTCATGCGTGACTGTGTGCAGATCAAAGTCGAACGATATTCAACTACACATCAATCAAATCACCCTTAAAACATCCATTCACTCTGATACTCTCTTGTTTTTAATTTTAGAATTCGTAAGATAGGTTACAAGTTCTGTTACTAAGTAAAACTGCGTGCTTGAAAGATTTTCTACTAAACTCTTCATTCATATAAACTTTAGGTGTACATTTACTTCTGCTTGCCACTCTACCACACCGCGAAGTATGTTTTTGATAAATATACAATTTCTTTAATCCGTGTAAATTTTCTTTCAGAACATAATATCACTTCAGTACTTTAAAATATGAAACCACAATCATTCAACTAATATACCGTGTTAAGCTACATCCCTAATTTTATAGGTCCGCCTTCTACGTCTGAGGTTTATATTTGATCCTTGTTCTACACCTATCAATTCGCCTACTAAAGTTCTTTGGTTAATCTAAAATTAATGTATTGACCAAGTCATGTTTTTCGGTTTTCGTATCCTACGAAGAGAACAACTGCCTACACAAAAAGGTGTATTACTTTTTCAATAAAAACAATGGCGACATATCTAATGGAGTTTCTATGTGTCCCCTTATCAAATGGTCAATCTAAATTGTTTGTGTCATAGAACCGATGTACAATGAAAGTACGTTCCGGTCATACAACCTCAGAGGAAATAGTTTAATGTAACATGACTCTTTGGCTCGAAACGTTTTGCTTTCATTGCTCGGTCCGTCTCGGTGTTATAGTTGCAGCCATAATTTCCTTGGTAAGTTGACCTTAAGAACGGAGTACCAAAATAATAATACAAAGGAATAAACTATGTAGATTACAACGTTCATTGAAATTACATTAGTCAGCTTTTATGTTTCATCCCACCTGGATTTCGCAAATAGATTTATATACTCGGATGATTCACAAAATCCTGATACCTTTATAGGAAAGGTGCTTGTGGAGCTCACGTCCCGTAAGTTGACATGCATCTTTAATAAACGTTTCGCTGTTTCTAATAATTTGCTTCTTAGATCCGCAACCTTATGTAATAGTTCTCAACGTATTCCTTACAATACATGTGTTGTCGTGTAGTTTGGCTGTCTTTGGGGCGATAAAGGTATACGTAATTAATCATAAGTAAGAGAATGAGATAAGTGTTGATATTATCATTTAGCTACGCAAACTGTTCTTAATCCCTTTTATCGGCACGCAATTTCTTAAGTTTGTGTTAACACTTGTGGTTTATGTAATGACGATGATTCGGTTGAAGGAGTATATTAATCTGGGTCTACTAATCGGTCTTACCATAGCTGCAGGGTTCGACATTCGTAAGGATGTTTTGGGTGACATTATTTAGTTTTAAATTAATCTCTTCAACATATTTCTAGTGTTCATTGGATACTGTTGGACTGCTGCTGTGGGCCTATTTCAAATAATCATCATGGTAAATTCATCTGAATATAAAGCGCTTTATGGAGATGATCCCATATCGGCAAGGGAACTGAATAATATATTATCCCAACATGAGGCAGCTAAAAACGTTAAGGTATCCCTAATGCCAACAGATAATGACTTTAATGCTCTTAAGGATCAAGGATTAATTGGACACAAGCAACATAAAATAATCGAGGTGCTACCCACTTCACCAACATCTAAAAGCAATGATGACGAACTTATAATGTTTAACTATTGGCACTGGAATGAACTAATCGGTCCAAATAAATATTTTAAACGAATTTAACAAAGCATTTAAGCTGTCGACTGGTTTTTCATCAATAATGTGAGAAAACAATTTAGTTTGAACAAAATGGCGCAAAGACATTAAACAAAGGTGATCCAATTTTTTCAGAAGGTCATGTGTTATTGTCGCTTTGACATTCCGGAAGTAAGTAGAAGTAATGGATTTCCTAATAGTGCGCCACAAAAGTAAAATTGGTTATTTGTACAATGTCTAAGTTTTGAGCGCACAGAATTTGTATTAAGGTGTGAGACTGCACTGTAACGTGATAATATTGGAAATAAAAAACCCATTTCATTCGACCAACTGGTTCTCCATCAGAAGAGCCCTTAGTTCTTCTCTACCCTTTAAAAGTCGTCCTAAGCTATTTCACTGATATAAAAATGGACGAAGACAGAAGAACTTTATGGCGTTTCGACAGGAGTTCTACAAGGGTCAGTACTTGGCCCAGTTTTATGGAATATTATGTATGGTGGAATATTACAAATGACACGGAGTGGAAATAATTGGATCCGTCGATGATATCGCGGTTAACACAATTGCCAAGTATATATACGAGGTGGAAGCGACCACTAACGAGACAATTTGACTGACCAGAGCTTGACCGATCACAAGGCCTAGGCAGTACACATAACTATTGGAAACCATGTCAAATATGTAGCTTTCACATGGGAAATTAAAACATTTTATCAAAATAAGATGTCAAGTATTTGGGTATTGCCTTATGCGAGGCAAGTTTAAGAACAAACGTCTCATAAGCGTTCACGGTCCTGTGGGGGTTCTTTATATCACATGGAGAACCAACCCACAATTCCAACCAATTTTGACCGCTAACAGCGCGCCACCATAACCCAAATCTGCAATCGCACACATCCGCAAACATGCAAAGAACAGACTTCCGACCTGCAACAGCACCCATTCCCAAATCTGCAATCGCATACACCCCCAAACTTGCAAAGAATCCATTTTCCCAATCTGTAATAAAATGCATTTTCAAAACTTACAACAGAATATAAATCATCTCCTTCATCTACACCAAACCGCATACATTTTTCCCAAAAACCACTTCGGTTAATTTCCCACTTAAAGAGTTTAAAATATTATAATAGTTTAAAATATGTATAATAAATAGTTTAAAATATTATAATATTATAATATATAAATAATAATTTCCCACTTAAATAGTTTAAAATAGTTTAGGTGTACAGCTTTGCTTCCGCCGTTTTGCAAGAGATGGTGTGGGGCTTTTCAGGGCCCGAAGAGCCATGCATCGCTCGATCCCCACCATTCCCAGCGATGCGACTTACCTTGAAGTCGAATTTTCAGCAAGATTATGCAACCTTGCTACGGCATTAACCGCCAACTAATTCGCTGGAATTAATTCGGTTATCCCCAAGGATAACCGACATAAATATATATTAGGCAGCTTACCTTTTTTGGGGGCTTTTCCAAACCCCTTCCCCACGGTCATTCCTAAAAGCATAATTCATGGCAAGATTATCATCTTGCCATGACATCAATTCATCAACCGAGCTTCCGCGACCGAACAATGGATGGCACATATCCACCAACACACGCTGATCTTTCCGTGTGTTATTTTTGTACCCATTCATTGACCTAGCATTATTTCGGGTCGCTTGCACAGCTGCAAGCCAGATTTCCAACGGCATGTCTACGATCTATCTTTCCTAAAGTAAAGAAGATCAAATCAAACATTGGCCTTTCAGGCGCGCATATCTGCTTGGATCTTAGCATGACCGATTTTATGATCCGTTGCCGTTTCTTGGAACGATCACCAGCATCGGTCATGGCCACCAATTTTAGTTTACACAAAGTAAACATTCAAGCGGATACTTTCGCCTGACAGTGCCTTTTCAACGGGATAAGCACATCCCTAACATAACATGCATCGAATCATACGACCGAAATTTGTTTATGCTAGATGATCTAACAACGGCCATGCCCAATGTTCGATACATTTTTCCAGGATAGATTTCTGCCTTCGGCAAGGGTTTTATTGACTCACGTCAATCAAGAATCTATCCCTTGCGTATGGCGGCAGTTTATCTTGCCCAGACATGTAGCAGCCGATTCGATCTGCTACATGTATTTTTCTCTTTTCCTTTTTGTTTTGGACCTTCGCCATTGGCGGCGGATCCTTTAGTTTTTTTTTTTTTTTGGTTTTCTTCGGATGTCTGTAAAGAGACATTCCACGAGGAGTCAGATGTGAGTCTTTTTAGAGATCGGTCGCGCCTTGTTATCCTCTTGAACAATACTCGATTAAATAGTTGCCACTTGTGATTAATACCGGTTAACATTAATAGAATAATAATTGCTCTCGTGTGAACAATACTCGATTAAATAGTTGCCACTTGTGATTATTACCTGTAACATTAATAGAATAATAATTGCTCTCGTGTGAACAATACTCGATTAAATAGTTGCCACCTGTGATTATTACCTGTAACATTAATAGAATAATAATTGCCCATTTGTGAACATAATCGTACGACTAATCAAAATATCGTTGAAATAAAAATATTAAATTGAAGTTCATCAGTGTGTTTTCTTGGCGATCATCGAGGCCGCTGCTGTGCTCCACTCTTTCGCGGCTGAATTCTCCTAGAGTAACCGCGGTGGTGTTTTTATTGAATCTGCGTTCGTGCTGACGCTCTAATAAAATACCCACATTGGTGACCGCGACAGTTTTTTATTCGCGTTTTAAAAAAGTGAACACGCCACCTCCTGAACAATTACCAAAATAGACGGTCGGTCCATATAGTGCTTTTGAATGGTGCGCGACAAAAACATTTAACAGACTTTTAAAGGGCAAGTAGAGCCCCACCCCATCTTTAACACCCGAGAGCGTACTCCAGCAGCAGCCCCATATGTCAGCAGGAACAGGAACAGCACTATCTTCGGACAAGCAGCAGCCACATCACTAACAACAATAGCCAACACAACAGGTATGCACAATAGTTTGGTTTTCACAGCTAACTCAGCTAAACAGACTTGTAATGTCTAAACAAATGAGGTTTTTGCATACACGTAAAAATTAAATACTAACGTAATTCTGAAATTAATTATAAATAAATGGGCAAATAAACAGATATATACATATACGTTATATTTATTTATTTATTTATCATATATAGCACTAAAAGAACACACGTCACGTATATCAAAATATATTGTATACTTATGTGAAGAAAGACATCTCTTTGATACTAAAAGTTACAAAGTTTCCCCCTCTTTATATAAAACCGAATGTTTACCTACATTATTAACGAAATAAAAACTTGCTTGTTTTTGTAAGCAGCGATTTTAGTCCAACAAATTAAAAAATAATAATAATAAATACGCAAAAGGAAAAACGACATTAAAGTTGAAATTCGAGTGAAAAATTAGTACAAAATAGTCGTAAAGAACAATTAATAATATCCTTCAATTGCGAAACCTTTTACTTTCATTATTTTTTTTTGTTTCATTTCATCGTTTGTACGACACTACTCTTTAGTGACTTATTAAGAGTTGTTATATGGTCGACAGAATTGTAAGCCCCTTCCGGGTCAAGTCCGCGTACATACATCAGTATTTTTAAATATCTAATCCAATAAGTGTAATTCTGCACTAATAAAACAACAGAAAGTAAGAAAAAAAAGTACACAACTTACCCACCAAAAAAAAAAAAAAATCAACTAACAAACCAACTTATGGTTCCCTTTTGAATTTTCTTAGTTTTCCATTAAAAAGATACAGACCTAATTAACATTTAAACCGCGGCAATACACCAGCATTTAATTGTATTCCATGTCAGTTTTTATTTTTATAACTTTATATTTTAAATATTATTTTTGTCTTCATTTTATTGTATCCTTAAGATTTGTGCAAATAAGTATATGTACCTAATTTCTTCACATGATATTTACATTTACATACATATTCTTCAATTAAGTGAACTTGTATTGTTAATTAAATTGAATTCACCCTAAATAAAATTATCTGCCTGTTAAAAAACTTGAACAAAGAACCCAATCGAAAGAACCATATCGATTAAAAAAATTACAAACGAAAACATATTGGTATTCTCAAACAGCAAGCAATAAAGGCAAAATTAAAATAAATTTTGTAAGCCCCATCAGGGTATTTATTAACACGCAACTCCCGGTAATTGCACATACGACTCCTCCGACTATCGCTCGACGCATTTTAATTAATAAAACCGTTTCGGGGGTATTCAAGATTCCATCACTCCACTTGACTTCACTTCCAACCTTCGCACGACCTGTTTCGACTTGTGAGAATCATTGTTTTGGGACGTTCGTCGGTTCTCTCAACTTCCTGCGACTTCTTTTAGCCTCATTGGCCTTTTCTCCATCTCTCGCCTCATCTGGTGATTATTCCAGCATCCTAACTTAACCATTTCTCTTCGTTGGCGATTTTCCTTCACCTTTCTTCGCGTCCTCTTACGCTTATAATCCCCGTTTCGCGTCATACAACCCATAATGGTCAACACGCGGAACACCATGGCCAAAAAGGCCCAGGAACAACCCGAGCCCCTTGAATTCCACGACGCCTCCAGCGTCGATTTCCCTGCTGAGCAAGTCAATGCTGACCAAGACTTGCCGGAACAATCTACTCCTCTGGCACCACCCGTTGCCCCCAGCGTCGTGAACCGACCCCAGCCTACTTACACAGACACACCCCCGACTGCGCCTAACGCCCCTGGTACCGGCCCTTTGGTAAATTCCGGCATTTTAATGCCCACAACTAGTGCCGGTACCTCACAACAAGCTCATAGGCAATCAGAGTCCCAAGAATTCCGCGATGCTTCCAGCCTCGGGAATGGGACTCGCCATTCAAATATTGGGCTTCCCCCCTTCGATGAGGAGGACCCAGACCTTTGGTTTGCAGTAGCAGACCGCATCTTCCTGGCCTCTGACTTGCACGACGAACAACTTCGTGCAGTCGAGCTGTTGAAAGTGCTTGACCGCACTCAGCGACCGCATGTTGCCCACATAATAAGGTCGGCCGGCCGCAACCCGTATAGCAACATGCGTGAAGCTCTGCTCGACGCTTTGGACGAGCCTGGAAGTGTGCGGCAACAACGCTTAGCCGCTGTAACCAACCTTTCTGGGATGCGACCATCTCTTTTCCTGACCCATTTACGCTCTATAGCGGGGACCAGGATTGGGGACGACCTGATAAGGCCTCACTTTTTGAGGTGTCTTCCCCAACATGCCCGTTCGGCACTTATAGCCCAACCCAATCAGAATTTGGGCTATTTATCCAAAATTGCGGACGCAATTATGGAAAGCTCAGATCAGTATTCTGAGCCTCCTGCGTACCAGGTAGCGGCGGTTTCTCAACACGCCGCCCAGCCTACACGGCACCCTCGTCTGCCTTTCACAGCCCCTCAATTGGTCCCAATTCTCCATCCTCCTCAAACTCAATTACCTCATAGAAGGCCCGCCTCAACCAATTTCCCTCAGGGGAATCCAGAGGCAGGCCCCAACGTATTTAACCAAAGAAGTTCGCCACCTCATTTAACTCCTGCTGACCTTCGGGCGCTCCAAACCCCACTCCTCCGCGAGATAAGTCAATTTCGCGCGGAGGTGAGGAACAATCCTCGAAGCGCCCAGAATCGAGCCATGCCGAGCCGTCCTCTTATTCGGCAAAATTACTCTCAAAATGCCCCTCAGAGGGCCTACATCCCTCAGAATGCCCCACAGAGGGCCAATTCCGCTCAAAATGGCCCTCACCGGGCCAATTCTCAGCAAGCTTCGGCTCGACCTCCCCGTAACGGCAATACCAATAGGCAGAATATATCTGATAATGCCGTTACTCTGCCTTGGTGCGCCAATCACCAACGATATGGTGATCGCGCATTTAATTGCAAGGCGCCTTGTGGTTGGACACAACCTTCCACCAACCAAAGGCGCTCTTTAAACTAATTTTGCCGACCGACCCCCTCGCGCAATCGGCCGGCACCCATACGATAAGTCGCCTAACCATCCGGGATTCTAAACTGAATATCGCTTTTACTGTCGATACCGGCGCCGATATTTCAGTCCTCCCGAGATCGTTTGCTCCGCGTAACCGCATGCCTGCCGCACTTAAATTGTCAGCTGCAAATAATACGCCGATACTTACGTACGGACGTAAAAAGCTGACACTGCAACTGGGTCTCCGTCGTCCGATCACTTGGCGTTTCGTCATTTCGGACGTGAATGAACCCCTGATAGGTTCCGACCTATTAGGCGCACATAATCTGGTGGTCGATTCGACCCACAACAGACTAGTGGCTCCAACCGCACCCCCCTTGCCCATGACGGCATCTCCAGCGGCAACTTCAAGGGCCACAGAGTGCACAGACCCGTTTCAAGTCATGGTACAGGAATTTGTTAGTACAACAATTCCTCTACCTAACCAACGCCGACACAAAGCCACGGTGTTTCATCATATAGAAACACGTGGTCCCCCGGTGAGCCAGCGTCCACGTCGACTGGCTCCTGAAAAATTACGTGCGGCGCGCGCGGAGTTCGAGCACATGATCGAACTGGGTATCTGCCAACCGTCGGACAGTCCATGGGCAAGCCCACTCCACTTAGTGAAGAAACGTTCTGGTGAGTGGCGCCCATGTGGCGATTACAGGCTGTTGAACGCAGCAATTGTCCCGGACAGATACCCTATTGCACACCTCTACGATTTTTCGTACAAGTTACGAGGGTGCAATGTCTTCACTACCCTGGATCTCACCAGGGCATACCATCAAATTCCGGTGGAACCAGAAGACATCCCCAAGACCGCAGTCATTACACCTTTCGGACTCTTCGAGTTCAAAGTGATGACTTTCGGCCTCAGGAATGCCGCACAGACATTCCAGCGTTATATCGACACGGCTTTACGTGGTCTTAATTGCTGCCATGCATATCTAGATGACATTCTCATCGCCTCCAAAGACCACGCCGAACATAAACGCCACTTACGTCAGGTCCTAGAGCGCCTCCGTGAATTCGGTCTTGTCATCAACCCAGATAAGTGTCAATACGCCAAGGAGCAAATCACCTATCTGGGTTATGTCGTTGACAACCAGGGCATTCGCCCACTACCAGACCGTGCGGAGGCTCTCATGAAGTATCCTCGACCTACTAACGTGAGTGAGCTTCGTCGATTTCTGGGCATGCTTAACTTCTATCGTCCAACACTGAAGAACGCTGCCCAAGTTCAAGCTCCCTTAAATGAATTTTTAAAAGGAGCTAAGCGCAATGATAAACGCCCCATTAATTGGACAGAAGTCTCTGATAGAGCATTCCAACTGTCCAAAGCACAATTGGCAAATGCCACCTTACTCCGATATCCCCTCGAGGGAGCGGCACTTTCCATTCAATGCGACGCATCGGAGCCGTCCTTGAACAGGACATTGAAGGCCGACCGGAACCACTTGGTTTCTTTTCAAGGAAGCTGAGTCCCACTGAGCGACGTTACAGCGCCTACGACCGTGAATTACTCGCGATCTACAGCGCTGTTAAGTACTTCCGTCATATGATAGAAGGTCGCTCACTCTCCATCTTAACAGACCAAAAGCCATTGGTCTATGCGTTCCGGAAGAAGTCGGGAAATGCCTCCCCCCGACAAGAGCGTCAATTAGACCTCATTGGGCAATATTCTACGGAGATCAGGCATATCTCCGGTAAACAGAATGTCACGGCGGACGCCCTTTCTCGGATCGATACGATTCACTTGCGTTCCGCCTTGAATAACGCTGATCTTGCCCTAGCTCAAGAGGAGGACGAACAGCTCAAGTCCCTCCTAACTGCCGATACGGCACTAGAGCTCAAGAAAATTACCCTTCGCGACCCTTTGGGCGAAATCTGGTGTGATGTCTCCACTGGAACCGCTAGACCTTACATTCCCGAGAAACTTCGTAAGGGCGTGTTCCAGGTTTACCACAACCCAGCCCACCCCAGCGGCCGAGCAACAGCCGCTGCTGTCCGTCGCAAATTCATTTGGCCCCGGATGAACAAAGATCTCACCGGTTGGGCCCGTGCCTGTCTCCAGTGCCAGCGCTGCAAAGTAGCGCGACATAATGTACTGGAGCCAGCGCAGTTCAAGCTTCCCACGGCACGCTTCGCCCATGTCCACATAGACATAGTGGGACCGCTTACTCCATCAAGAGGATTTTCTTATATCCTCACGATGATGGATCGCTGCACGCGATGACCAGAGGCGACACCTCTCCGGGCAGTTACTGCCGAATCAGTCGCCAAGGCCTTTTATTCAACTTGGGTCACACGCTTCGGTGTACCAATCACCTTGACTTCGGACCGAGGTCCACAATTTGAGGCGACAATTTTTAGGCAGTTAACAAATCTCCTCGGCTGCCAAAGAAGTCGTACCACCGCATACCACCCGCAATCAAATGGGATGATAGAGCGCTGGCATATATCTCTAAAAGCCTCACTCATGTGTCATAATGACATACAATGGTTTGACGCCCTTCCAACTGTCCTCCTCGGCCTGTGGACAAGTATTAAGGAGGACCTGGGTGCTTCGGCAGCAGAGCTTACCTACGGTACCAACCTCCTGCTTCCAGGAGAACTTTTCCTGAATGGCGAAACACCGCCTGACCAACTTCGTGAATTGGGACATCTCCGTGACCTGCTACGTAAGGTTAGGGCAACCCCCGTAACCAGGCACGGCTCCAAAAAACTTTTCGTCCACCCTGAACTGCACAGCTGCACGCACGTCTTTGTCAGGGTGGATAAGGTCAAAAAACCTCTCGACCCATCTTATGATGGCCCATTCAAAGTCTTCCGCCGCATCAGTGACCGCGTCTTCGAGATCGACATGAGAGGCAAGCGATCCACGGTCAGCGTCGAAAGACTTAAGCCCTGTTTTCTGGAAGCTTCCGCTCCAGAATCACCTCCATCTACGGACACCACTCCTACTCCACCACCACAACTTCCCCGTACTCGCGCTCAAGCGCGCGCCCATACCCAACTAACCTCCTCCTAATCTGCCTTACCTGTTTCGTGACTACGTCACTGGGGAGGGAGTGATGTGGGGCTTTTCAGGGCCCGAAGAGCCATGCATCGCTCGATCCCCACCATTCCCAGCGATGCGACTTACCTTGAAGTCGAATTTTCAGCAAGATTATGCAACCTTGTTACGGCATTAACCGCCAACTAATTCGCTGGAATTAATTCGGTTATCCCCAAGGATAACCGACATAAATATATATTAGGCAGCTTACCTTTTTTGGGGGCTTTTCCAAACCCCTTCCCCACGGTCATTCCTAAAAGCATAATTCATGGCAAGATTATCATCTTGCCATGACATCAATTCATCAACCGAGCTTCCGCGACCGAACAATGGATGGCACATATCCACCAACACACGCTGATCTTTCCGTGTGTTATTTTTGTACCCATTCATTGACCTAGCATTATTTCGGGTCGCTTGCACAGCTGCAAGCCAGATTTCCAACGGCATGTCTACTTTCTATCTTTCCTAAAGTAAAGAAGATCAAATCAAACATTGGCCTTTCAGGCGCGCATATCTGCTTGGATCTTAGCATGACCGATTTTATGATCCGTTGCCGTTTCTTGGAACGATCACCAGCATCGGTCATGGCCACCAATTTTAGTTTACACAAAGTAAACATTCAAGCGGATACTTTCGCCTGACAGTGCCTTTTCAACGGGATAAACACATCCCTAACATAACATGCATCGAATTATACGACCGAAATTTGTTTATGCTAGATGATCTAACAACGGCCATGCCCAATGTTCGATACATTTTTCCAAGATAGATTTCTGCCTTCGGCAAGGGTTTTATTGACTCACGTCAATCAAGAATCTATCCCTTGCGTATGGCGGCAGTTTATCTTGCCCAAACATGTAGCAGCCGATTCGATCTGCTACATGTATTTTTCTCTTTTCCTTTTTGTTTTGGACCTTCGCCATTGGCGGCGGATCCTTTAGTTTTTTTTTTTTGGTTTTCTTCGGATGTCTGTAAAGAGACATTCCACGAGGAGTCAGAAGTGAGTCTTTTTAGAGATCGGTCGCGCCTTGTTATCCTCTTGAACAATACTCGATTAAATAGTTGCCACTTGTGATTATTACCTGTAACATTAATAGAATAATAATTGCTCTCGTGTGAACAATACTCGATTAAATAGTTGCCACTTGTGATTATTACCTGTAACATTAATAGAATAATAATTGCTCTCGTGTGAACAATACTCGATTAAATAGTTGCCACTTGTGATTATTACCTGTAACATTAATAGAATAATAATTGCCCATTTGTGAACATAATCGTACGACTAATCAAAATATCGTTGAAATAAAAATATTAAATTGAAGTTCATCAGTGTGTTTTCTTGGCGATCATCGAGGCCGCCGCTGTGCTCCACTCTTTCGCGGCTGAATTCTCCTAGAGTAACCGCGGTGGTGTTTTTATTGAATCTGCGTTCGTGCTGACGCTCTAATAAAATACCCACAATGGCTGTAGCGGTAAATGGTAGTTGAAATAAATAGATCATAGATGTCCTACAATAAGCTTAGGTATTTGTAAACATAACGCCGTTGAAATATTAGGCGATTTGTGTCTGCATCATACAGTTATTCTCGATTAAACATGTCAGCTTACGGCCAAATTCTCGTCATTTGCGGGAGGTTTTAATTTTCTGTTTAAATATGAAGAAATCTGTGGCTGAGGCTCATTTATGCATTTCTGCATCGCATTATGACTGGGGACGAAAAATAGGTTCATTACGATAATCCCAAGCGCAGAAAATCATGGGGATATCCCGGCCATGCTTCCATGTCGACGGCCAAACCGAATATCCACGGTTCCAAGGTCATGCTCAGTATTTGGTGAGGCCGGCTCGGCGTAGTGTATTATGACCTGTTAAAACCGACTGAAGCAATCACAGTCGGTTTTTTACAATAAAGCTTCGAATTTCGGAAAAAACGGCGGAAGAAAAGTTGTACACCTAATATATTTCTCGCTTGCAACCAAGCAGCATTAATTTCCCCCGAAAATAATTCCGTCTCACTTCCTGCTTAAACCATTTCCCTCGCTTGTAACCAAGCAACATTTAGTTTCCCCGAAAACCATTTCGGCTCCTATCCTACCCAAACCAATTGAAATAATACCAATTCTCCTTACTGGTAAGTCACCAGCATGATGCGTTTGTTACAGAATAAAACCACCCCCGCGAATCATTAAATTGATTCGCATTAATATTCAAAATTAAAAAACACCCCGGCGAATCATTAAAATGATTCGCATTAGAATCAAGATTAAAACTACCCCCGCGAATCATTAAAGTGATTCACATTAAAATCAAGATTAAAAATTAAAAAAAAAATTAATCAAGAATAAACTCCACCGCCGCGAATCATTAAAATGATTCGCATTATGTGCTGGCATGAAGGGACAACATTCTTGGATATATCCCACGAGATTTCCTATGGGAAGTCAAGAATGTCATGCCCGATTAGCAACCGCAAAGCTTGGGTAAGCCACGCTGTTGTTACATAAAGCAACAGCTTGAGTTGTCGCATTTCTTTGCGCTATCTTTACTCACACGCCAATAATATCCCAAGCATCAGCCGCGGTCGTTGACCTCGCTAGACACGGCCACTCGCTGGGGATCAAAAACCTCAGCGTCTGGTGAAAAGTATGAAAAGAATACTTTTCAACCGATGCCGCTTCCCCTCTCGATGTGCATTTTGGATCTGCACGCTGAGAGCAAACAAAACATGAAACGGGGTCATGTTGTCACCTACTTGGTTTCGCTTTCGTTGCAAGCGAAAGCCAAGCAACCCTATAATCGTTGTTATGGTCCCGCCGTGCTTCCTCGGTTGAGGGAAGAGCGGGGACCTTTTATCAATCTCAGACTTCGAATTTAATTTATATCCTATTTATATAGGTCTTTCCGTCCGTCTTCTTTATTGAGTAATAGTAATTTGTTTTTCTTTTTATTTATTCTCTTTATTCACTTTTTTATATTTTGCATATTTTATTCTATATTAATTTCAACTACTGACTTTGAACTCCAAACTCTAACTTCACTTCTCTGATTCTCAACTCAAACTGATTTTACTATTGAATTTTTTCTCTACTTATAGAACATTGTGTTCTAATTTACTGTAAATTATAACATGAACAAAACAAATTTTCTCAAAGTATTCCTTTAGTTTCTGTGACTTTTAAATTGAATAAAATTTGAACGAAAATCAAAGTGCTCTGTTTTGAAATAAAAAGGGGCAAGTTATTAAATGTGCTGTAACTGGCAATATTGTGAATGTTTATGAATGGTATGTATTAAGTGAGAATGTAATATATGTTAAGGGAAGTTTTTAAGGATGTGTAAGGAGATTCAGTGTTAAATTTAATAAAGGGTAGTATTCTGGAATACAACATCCCACCCTTCTTCGAGAAAGAAAATTATCCTTGAAAAGAATAATTTTCTAGTAACTATATATTAGATTAAGAAAGACTTGGATTTACGTTCAATTACATTACAATGGTTTTCAAAATTAATCTTTATCAAAGGTTACAATAATCAATAAGTTCTTAATACTAGAAAAATAGTCTATTTACATTATATATTAATTAAATTTTTACAATAATCAAAAAGTTCTTAGCACTAGAAAAATAGTCAAAATAGTCTATTTACATTACATATTAACTAACTAAATTTAAATATTTCTCCTTGGAACCTTTTCTTTTCTTATCCAAAAGTTATTATTACTTATTATATTAATTACATAATATTAAGATTATTGTTTCAAAATTCTCATTTCCGTTCGAATATATATATTAATTCCAAAATTTCCAATACATATATTACCTCTAAAATTTTCTTTCGTTATTCCCCCTCTTTAAATTTTTTTTTTTTTTTTTTTTTTGTTTTTTCGTTTTCGTCATTTCCTACAATTGTTTGATTAGTTCATATATATTGAATAAAAAACAAAGGCCATTTGTTATGTGTTTATCTTTTCCTTAAATTTATGGAAAATTTTCCAAAACTGTGTTGGGTCTAATTTTAAGATAATTGTTAAAAATTGGGTTATGTTGTGTGTATAGGTTATTTATTTATTCCGAAAATAGTTTTATATTATTATTGTGTAAAATTTTAAATTTATTTCCTATTTTGATTTCCGAGTTCTCATCGGATACTATGTTGTGTATTTCGTAAGGACCCTCCCATAAAGAAGCAAGCTTATTTTTTCGGGTATGATTTTTTATGAGGACCTTGTCGCCAACATTGAATGTTTTATGGCTTGTTCCTTTGTCATAACACGCTTTAGCTTTTTCCTTTTTGTCCTGTAATATGTTTTTAGCAATTTTGTAGCCGCGTTGTAGGCGGGCTTTTAGCTCGTTAGCGTAGTTCTCATAGTTGTATGAGGTTTGCGGATTTGTGCTGATAGAATTCGGTATCAGTGCAGGAAAACCATAAATTAGTTCAAAAGGGCTAAATGCGGTGCTACTATGAGGTGCGGTATTATACACAAATATTGAATATGGTAGCCAGGTATCCCATGAAAGTTGGTCCTTGTTAACGTAGTGTCTGAGATATTCGGCCAACGTTCGGTGGCTACGTTCTAAGGCTCCATTTGTTTGGGGATGATAAGGTGTTGTCTGTATCTTTTTGATTTTCAGAATCTTGCATATTTCCTTAAAAAGGTGGCCCAGGAAGTTGGTGCCTTGGTCAGTTAATACCGCGTCTGGTATTCCGAAACGACATATAATTTTCTCCACAAAACTTCGAGCTATGGTGGGTGCTTCCGCATTAGGTAGCGGAATAGCGTCAGTGAATTTTGTTAAATCATCTTGGAAAGTTAAAATGTATTTATTATCTTCGTAACTCATTGGGAGTGGGCCAACAATATCCAAAGCTACGCGTTCGAAGGGGGTCGCACTTGTTGTGGTGATTTTCATGGGGATTTTTCTGTTTAGAGTTAGTTTATTTCTTTGGCATGAGTCGCATTTGCGAATGAATTCTTTCGTATCTTTTATGAGTGTTGGCCAAAGTACCTTGTTTTAAGACGTTTAATTGTGCGGGAGATTCCCTGGTGTCCTCCAAAAGGTGAATTGTGGAAATCACGGAGAATTTTATTGATATCCTGCCGGTATTTGATATAGATTCTTTTGTCAGAGTAGAGATACACGATGATCTTGGTTTGGCCGAATGTTTGTATGATGGCGTTTTTAAGGCGAGGGTTTATTGGCTCTTGTTTTGGGATAGACATGTCGATGTGGTTTACCTTTTCGTTTATACAGTAGTTACGAATTTTTATGAGTGTTCGTTCAAAGCTGGATTCGTTTCCTATGTCTAGTGGCAACGTAGTGACAATATATAAAGGGGATTTTGTCGTGTTTGGGTATAATTTTATTTCGTTTGGGTTCGGACGTGTATAGTTAGGGATGGTTTTAAGTGATTTTTCGGTTTGGCCTTCTTTATTGGGTAGTATGAAGATCTGAATAGGTGAACGGGTTTTGGCATATTCTATGGGTTTAGAAATTTCGATTATCTCACATTCGGTATGTTGGAGAGTAATTTCCTCACTTGCGGCTACTAATGGTTCATTGGTGCCTTGACCTTTCGTTTTGCTTCTAGTGGTAACTAGTACCTTGCCTACCTCTTCTGTGTCTTGGATGTTAATAGGGAGGCGGCTAAGTGCATCTGCGTTGGAGTTGTATTTTCCTGCTTTGTAAATAATTTGGTATTCATATTCGTCTAATAATATTCTCCAACGAGCCAATCTTGATGTCGGGTCCTTCAGATTCATGAGCCACTGTAGTGGTTTGTGGTCTGTGCATATTGTGAACCTTCGTCCGTAGACATAGGGGCGAAATTGTTTGACGGCGTAGATAATTGCCGGCAGTTCCTTTTCTGTAGTGCTGTACCGAGTTTCGGCGTCGTTAAGGGTGCGGCTAGCATAACAGATTGCTTTGTCCTGGCCAATTTCTCCCTGCGATAAGACCGCGCCTATTCCTATGTCGCTAGCGTCCGTCGTTACTATAAAGTCCTTATGGAAGTCTGGGTAAGCTAATATGGGGGGTTCTATAAGTTTATTTTTTAAAGTCTGGAATGCTTCATCACAGAAAGGGTCCCATTTAAATGCTTCGGTTTTCTTTAGTAACTTCGTTAGTGGCTTTGCTATGGTTGAGAAATTATCTATAAACCGTCGGGTATAACCTGCAAGAACATAACTCAAAGCTTATACGAATATTTGATTGTTTACGTCAGAATAACCTAAAGCTTCAACCAGATAAATGTACTTTTCTGAAGAAGGAACTAATGTATCTTGGTCATATAATTTCCGAACACGGTCTTAAACTTCGAATTTAATTTATATCCTATTTATATAGGTCTTTCCGTCCGTCTTCTTTATTGAGTAATAGTAATTTGTTTTTCTTTTTATTTATTCTCTTTATTCACTTTTTTATATTTTGCATATTTTATTCTATATTAATTTCAACTACTGACTTTGGACTCCAAACTCTAACTTCACTTCTCTGATTCTCAACTCAAACTGATTTTACTATTGAATTTTTTCTCTACTTATACAACATTGTGTTCTAATTTACTGTAAATTATAACATGAGCAAAACAAATTTTCTCAAAGTATTCCTTTAGTTTCTGTGACTTTTAAATTGAATAAAATTTGAACGAAAATCAAAGTGCTCTGTTTTGAAATAAAAAGGGGCAAGTTATTAAATGTGCTGTAACTGGCAATATTGTGAATGTTTATGAATGGTATGTATTAAGTGAGAATGTAATATATGTTAAGGGAAGTTTTTAAGGATGTGTAAGGAGATTCAGTGTTAAATTTAATAAAGGGTAGTATTCTGGAATACAACATCGTCATGCTCGTCGTTGCGTTTTCTCATTCTCCTAGTTCATTGACCGTCAGGTAAATTCGCAAGAGTTTACTGACCTCAATAGGCGTGGCAATGAGAAGATGAGAGCGAGGGTGCGATCGAGAATGGGTGATCAAAAAGAAAAGTACCTGGTCGTTGGGTCAAAGGGTGAATTTGAGTTGGAGTTGATTTTCTGAAAAAGTCAGTCGAGATCTGAGTATCCCAGTGGTTGGTTGTCGTATGTGCACCTTCTTTTTGTAAAAAATTAAAGTACTACCAAGTAAAATTATAAAAGTGGTTAAATGAAAACTTAAAATAACTACCTTGTTAAATTCTAAGTAATTAAACAGTGTAAAGAACAGCAATAAGATACGTGAAATACTTAAAGGTGAATAAACAATAAAATAAAGAACAAGTCACTTAATTCCAACCTGTGTTTAATTGAAGACATTACTAGAACTATTCAATTAACAGGCCAAATTAATAAACCCTGGAAAGTGTTGCAGTATCTATTAGGAAATCCAGTCGGGGTAAAAACCACGTAAGTAACTTCAACAAGCATAAATATATTCGAAACTATATTGAGTGCAGAACAAGTGTATAAAAAAAGTGTTACACGTTGCATTTCCACGAAACAACCATCGCAACGACCAAGGCCCATATTCCTTTGTCTAACCGACAAATCATGCCCACACTTGGTTATGCCTCCAAAATCGATTTCTCAGTACACATAGCAACCGTGGAATCTAACTCAGCATGTACGGCGGGAATTCCCCGAAACGCATAGCAACCCTTTTCAAGTTCCTAGTAACTGGCAGTGCGTTTTACTTAGCGATCACTCCACTGCCACGACACCAGGAATGGATTTTTGCCCATTTTCAGTCAGTCGAAGTTCATTAACCACTGGGGACAGTCACGCCGCCCCACCAGTCGAGTCACAACCACCATCCAGTGCTCATCCCCCTGTTATTACCCCGAGTCGGACTTCAGGAAGTCGATGTGAAGCTGGCCGAAATTAAAGTCGTGGGTCGGTGTGGTAATAATTTGCATTGCCTTTTCAACTTAATGGTACCGTCAAGAATTGCCATAAAAAATAATGAAAAGCGCTAGTGAAGAAAGGTTTCCAATAAAGTGTTAGTAATTAAACAAACCCTTCATTGAAGATCTGTATTGACTCAAACTGAAGAAAGATTTCCAGTAAAGTGCTTATAATTAATTAAACTGTTCATCCAAGATTTATATTGACTCAAGCTGGAGGAAGATTTCCAATAAAGTATTAATAATTAACTAAACTGTTCATTGAAGATTTGTATTGACGCAAACTGAAGAAAGATTTCCAATAAAGCGTTAATAATTAACTAAGCTGTTCATCGAAGATTTTTATTCATTCAAATTGACACTTTTTATTTATCGTCACCGTCTGTGATGCTATTTATTTGGTGCACCTATTATGGAATTCGTCTCGTAGTAAAAGTGTATGAAAGTCCGGTAGGAGTTGTCCGCGAAGGATTGTTTGAAGAAGCACGCGAAAAGATTGGCGATGGTATGGGAGTCAATTGAAGTAGTCGAGTCGTAAAAGAGAGAGTTGGGATAGGCATCAGATTTGCGTTTGTAGTTGATAAAATGGAAGAAAGCTTTGGGGTCGTTGATCAACTTGTATTGTGCTCTAGTGAGGTAATTGTGGTGGAGGGAGCAGTAGAGCTCTATGAATTGATAAAAGGAACCTATATAGTTGGAATAGTCGAGGGGAGAACGCGTTTTTAGGAAACTGTTCCACAATTTATTCCTCTTCTTACGAAGGATACGGAGTTTGCGGTTATACCAAGGGGGTGATGACAACGATATCCTGTGTCGGGTAAATGGAACATATAGATATATGGCATTGTATATTTCAGTGTAGAGAGAGGCTGTAGCGACCTCTGTACTTATATCGTTAAAACGAAGTGAGATATTGCCAAGGTACTCATTTATGAGGCGGAAGTTGGCTTTACCGAAGTTATAAGAAAAGTTGTTGGAGGGAGGTGTTGGGTGGATTTGTGGGTTTTATGGGCCGACAAGTATTTGTTCCTGTAGTAAGCTGCCACAGGGGCACAGGTTCACCAATATTACCCAACCCGTTTGTCTCTGTTCCGGACTCTAATAATTAAATCTCCACAGTTCACTGATCTTTCTTCTTTATTACTTGTCCAAATGAAAATTTACAATAAAAAGCAAATAAATAACACTTGTATTTACACGATAATACAGAATAGTTTTGTAGTAGGTACTTTACAATAATAAGCACTTGTATTTAACGAAAAACAGAATGGGTTTGTAGTTTGTAATTTACAATAGAACACTCTAGTATTTAAACAAAATCCAGAAAAGTTTGCAGCCTTTAATTTACTATAAAAAGCACTTATAATAAATAGTATTGGTATTTAACGAAAAACAGAACGGATTTGTATTTTGTAGTTTACAATAGAAAACTCTAGGCTTCGCACCGATCACCAGTGGTTACTCGATTGATTTTGTGTTTAATATGGAGGGCCGACTTGCCTCCATGGAATCCGTATCGCGATTGATTAGGTCACCGAAAACGACGGAATAGCAAATTCCATCCATCGCCTCGATGCCCAACAAGGAATGATTTTCTTTGCATCAGCACAAAGGGCGCGAAACATACACGATGTTTGCCTCTGTTGCTCATGGTGTGTGTGTCCACAAGTATGCGGACCGTGTATTGACCAAATCCATAAGGGGAACACCATGAGCAATGATCTGCAGCTGGGCAAGTCATCCTGAAAAGGCATCAGAATGTTTACATTAATGTAACACAGGGCACAGCGTTTGTGCCGTTTCGCTGTGCATGTTCGCAGACAGGCAAAACATCAGGAGCCAGCAATCACCGCCGAAAGGGTTGCGGCAGAGTGATATGGTGCATAGTGGAACGTTGGATGTTTATACGATTGTACATCCTTAGTCAGGTATGCTAATGCGGATCGTACGATCGATCGATGGCTCTATGAACGCGACTTGCCATGCACGTGTGTGGAAAATTTTCATCTTGTATGGACAAGTTCAAGGATTTATGTCGGTTACGTAATGTCGTAATCGAGTTGGATCTTAGGAACATGCTGCCTTGGTGCCCGTGCTTCGCTTGGTCGGGTGGTTTGGAGACCGATATGATTTGGCAATGTTGGTTTGCGGATGGTGCGACCAAATTGCTTTCGGGGAACATGGTGCGTTTAAAGTAACCTAGCCCTTAGGGAAATTATTATTTGGTGTATATGCTTATTGCCTCAGCGCGAATCATTAGCTTTAATTCTTAGGAACCCTTTCATGTTGGCAATTGGAAAAGGTTAGTATCGGCGTTCCCTGGAACCGCCACAATGCCTGTTTTTTATGCTTTTTGTTATGTCGTACGAGGAAAAGGCGAGCGGTGGCGTTATTGGAACCGCCATAGGCTGAGAAGTCGTGGTATAAGGATAAGAGGAGCGGGAGGTGGTGATTGTCAATAGTTGGGAGTGTGTGGGGATTATGGGCAACTGAGGAATTATAGGGGTCAATCTTGAACACAAGGTCAAGTTGTCTACCCAGAAGATTTAGGATATTGCTTACTTGACAAAGGCTAGAGTCGGTGAGGCTGTCTACAAAGATACATCCCTTGGCAGTTATGGGGTTTGAGATGTAGTGGGATTTATCGTCTGGCGGTGTCCATTGGAGAGGGGGGAAGTTAAAATCGCCAAAGACTACGATGTTGTGGGGAGGAAGTATTGTGCCTAACATGGACACTGTAGCGGTTCTATGAACCACACAACTCCTTATAGGCGAGTTATCCTTTCCGCCAAGGAACTCTACTCACCTTTCGCAGCACACGTGCCCACAGACACGTGGCCAATAGTCATTTCTATACCTATAATAAAGGCTATATGAAATTGCAACAACGTTGAACCCGATAGTAAAAACCAAGGAACTTAACGTTCAAGAGCTTCCAAGATCGAGTTCAACGCATCCATACATGGTATCCTACCCCAATTCAAAAGGGCAGCTAAAGCATCGCATCTAAGCAATGCGTCAAATGCAGCAAGCATAGAGGTCATCAATCTCCCGGCCGAAACATCAACGCGATGTTTCTAAAGAAATACCATTTTCGGTAAATAGACCGAACAACGGATGCATACGCTGGTAGCTAAATGCAATTAGCACCTAAACCAGTCACACTTGCGCAAACAAGCGATTCGTTGCGCCACTGATTAGCAGCCATAGAGCCATAAACTCATAACACTATCCCAGATAGATGTACGATGGGAAAGTCAAACAAAGCCTTACATCCCATAATACGGTACACATCCGAAATGCAGGAGAGCCTTTGCCACATGCCAGATGTGCGGCATCAGATCCGTAAACAAAGGAAGAAACGAGATACCGACCACCAGCATCGAATGGCGATAATGATAATGATTAGGGGAGGTTTCTCCTCCCAGATCCTGTGGGAAATTCTCCTTGTGAGACGAAAAGGAATATGGTATGCTGCTAACAGATACTGTGGAAAATTCTGTTAGCAGATGAAATAGGAAATTTTCTCCTGTGCAGATACAGATGGACAATCTGTATCGGGGTATTGTAGAGTCAGTCAGATTTCGATCGTCACCGGGACGAGAAGTATAGTTCGAATGTCCGTCCAGAGAGGATAACGATAGAGAACTCCATCGAGGAGGTCGACAAGACGCGGTAATAAAGAAGACGCTAGCCAGTACACGCGTTGCGAGTAGGTGTTAGTTTCGTGTCGAACGAGCTTTAATTCATTGTGCAAAAATTTTAAACATCAATCTAAAATGTATCTTTGTTAATACGTGTAATTGACTACAAACAAAAAGAAAACAATGAATAAAGTTTAAAGCAAGTGCTCCGTGTTTCATTTAGTGTGCTGTGGCGTGCCGTTGGCGACTCTCTTCTTCTTGCGAACAGTGTTCGGCGGAACACTGCACCAATTATAGACAGGTTCATTCCCCAAAGTTAAACAACTTCCAACCCGCCAAAACACTCCGTTCACTTCCATCCTCATCGTCTATTGTTCACGCGCTAAGGAATGCAACACTAAACAAAACTTCACAACACAGGAAACAAGTTCAAAATACAGTGCGGACACAGCACAGGAACAATGAAACGCACTATTTGTCCAATTATGATTGCTTTATTTTATATGACAACTACATTAAATTTTTATTTCACTACTGGTGTTTCTGCCGCGGCGATGTCTTTATTAAACTTCGAAGGTAAACTCTAGGTAATGTTACTATTCAATTAATTTATTCACATCGTATATACGGAAACTTTGAATAACTTTTACTAAACACGACTGCGGTTTAATTACGCTTCTCCGCCGGCGGCGGAGAGCGGGAGCGGCATTACCGTGGCGATCAGCGGATGGTAAAGGACTCAACGATATTCAATCGTTGTTAAAAGAAATTCAGTCAGTAAAACTGGCTCTCTTAAATTAAGGATGCATTTCCTGTTCCGAGAGAGACGTAAAGTCTCTTTTTGGGGTAACCAAACAGATCTCATATAGAAGATCGCCCCAGTACAGATGTATGTGTGTACACTGGTTCTTTTATGGATCAAAGCCATGGGAAAGACTCTAAACAAAGAAAGGGATAATGTGCATTCAAGGGATGCGAGTCTGGTAAAGCAAACAAAACCGAAACTCGTCGGATGCTAATTGGGTCTTTGTTTGAGATGTGCGTCGCGGCTAAATAAATAGACGCAACGCATCGAAGAAATGGTGTTAATGGATTTTGGCTAGATTACCGGGAAGTGGTGTTTATGGAATCACTGGTAAGGGTAAGTATTGATTTCCTATTTGCATTTGCTTATGCTGTAGGATTTAATTGGTGCCAAGAGATGTGTGTATTTGTTTTGGTCCCTTGGGTGTAGGTTGCCAGCCAATGTGTTTGTCTGGTAATATATGATACACATGATGAAGCTGGGATAAGCCAACTCAAGGGTAATATTTCCTGATCATGCGGTTGTGTTATATATGAACCGATGAATTTTCTTTCAGGGAATATGCTGTTTGGAACAGAATTCTTAAGAGGAATTTTGAATTCGAATAAATGAATGCAGGTAAGAATTCTCTTCCAGGAGCTTTTTAGATTATACCTTAGATAATCCTAGATGCGTAAAGCATTTAAGGTGCTAATGCGATTTCATTAGCGAAATTATGTGATTGGATAGAGTTATGGGTGTTTTATAGGAAGGCGAACCGTGGGGTTTGGCAGAACCGCCACAATGTCATCTTGGGAAGAACTCAGTTCAGTTAAGCCGTCGTTTGCAGCAATTGCGAGTTCATATGAGTCGATAGTTTGCGAAGGTGGACTGAAAAAGCAAATGATGTATAAGGACTTTAAGCAATATTCAATTTTTATTGCGACGTAGTCGAGTTTGGGAAAAGAACAGGTGGATTTTACTGTTGAATGACTCACCGAATGTTCACCCAGAGTAGAATTAACCAATTTTATAGCTTGATCAGTTTTTTTTTTTCGTTTGAAAACAAAGTAGAATCCAATGTTGCTAATCGACAGCCATCTCTTATACAACTGATGCACACAGAATGACAGCTTGAAAATCACCAAAACTTGGTCATAAAAACAGCAATGACTAAGCTACATATATTCAAAATGGCGAGTGAATTCGATGCGTTCGAGTATGTTTGTAATGGAACCACCTTCAGATGTGAGTTTCTACTTGCATACCTCAGTTCTATTACATTTGTTGTGACACATGACGAAAAGGAGATGAAGCAAGAGAACGGTACTACATTACTGATCTTGGGAGGAGATAAAAGAGAACAAAGGAATGGTGATAACAAAAAAATTACATAGTACGAAAAAAAATTAACACGACCGAAGAAAATTTAACACATTCCAAGGTTAAAACCTTACCAACAAATCGAAGAAATAAAAGGAGATCGGATGAATGTGCTGGTCGTGGTTTGACGTCTACCCGGAGTTTAATGGAGCAACGATGGGTTTTACTCACTTTATTACACGAGTCTCAACATACACCTGTGCCGAACCGTTGCAATTACTCCAGAGTTTCATTTCGACCAGTGCAACATTCGTGGGTTCAGGTGCAATTTCTCTGCTGTGTCTTCCTATCCATGCTTTTCTCCCACTAATCGAAATCCATGATATAACTGATTCTGACGTTTTGGATTGTAATTTGTCTGGTTGCAACGTAGTTTTTCACACATCGTGGCATTGTCGCATACGAAGTGGTACTGCTTACGCTATATTGGGCACTTTTTTTCATATTTTATTCGCTAACAACGTGAGATGCAGTCACTTACATATATCATTTATTATGTAGTTAAATATGGTAAAGTAAATGGCCTTCTCAGCCATATTAAAAATGTACCCATAGAGTTGGAATCAAAGGAAAAAATGCCATAAAAGACCTTTGACATCATTGTTTCAATATATCCCAAACACACCAGATAACTTAAAGATTAACTTTCTTGCAGGACGAGATAAAATAAAACTTAAATCTAACGGAAAGAAAAATGTATTAGTACATCGATACCAATACTAAGATGTCTACCAAGCAAAATTATCTCATAGACGTATCCCCATCCTCGATTTAGTTAATGTACAGAGGATTTGATGAAGCGTCCTTTAGATCTAGATATCAACAAAGTGGTTCTTCATCATCGTCTATCTTCCTTTTTCAGCCTCCAGAACCTCAAATAAGATGTAAATGTAAACCTAATCGACGTCACGTAGTGGGGCACCACCTTCCTGGGAAAATGTGAGATACCATTTTTCTTTTCCTTATCCACGTAACCAAAAGAGATTCCGTGAATTCTTTGGTTGAGCTACTTGTGCCAGCAATTTGTGGTGTCTGGTTGGAATACAGAGGAGTCGTATGGTACCAAAAGAGAGGGATATTGCATCAAAAGTGATTGTGAAATTTCGGGTAACAAATCCTCACTCGTTCACTTGTGGATTGCAGATCTAATTCTCCACAATTTACGGCTCACAAATGTACGTATAAGGATTTCGGCCAAGTTCACAAGGTGGCGTTGAAATGTACGGCTACCAAACGCCTGATGGACAACTGCACATTTTATTATTTTCGTGGCGTGTTGATGCCACGGCAATATATTCCAGATGCTTCTCTAGTGCATTTTAACATTCGGAAAGATTGTGAAGAACTAATGCTTATTGGCATTCGTATAGGATGTCTCGCACCTGTTTTCCAAAGAGATATGAATGTGGGCAAATGTATGTGCAGGATATGTGAAATTTTGTATATGTACTGCCTCCCACGTACTTCAATTTCAATTAGAGGAATTCTCATGGCGAATTCCTGTGGCGCTATCGATAAAGCGATTAATTTTTTGATACGAGCAAGTAGTACATCATCTTTATATTATTTCTAGGGTCTTGGATATGTACTCTGGATTCATGACTGCTCCTTGAATTAACAAAAAAAGCAAAAAAAAAAAAAAAAAACTTGTGTGTAGTTCTGTTATATATATGCCAAATTGTTATATATATTTCTTAACAATTACACTTTAAATGTTTTATATTGAATTGACTTATTGTATTTTCATTTACCTTCCGCTGTTTGACTTACGTGGGTTGCTTCACTGGTAAGGGAGGACACAAGTCTATCACTCTTTCGATGTTAATATAGAGCAATTTATATATTTTTTGTTTTTTTGTTTTTATTATTTTTGTAACTATTTCCACAGTTCATATATTTAATTTTACATATTTATTTTATTTCTTCTGGTATACTATTCATAATTTTACAGATTTACTTCGGTTCCAAGGCACATCATCACGAAAATACTTCGTCGGCGGGCTCAAATCTTACTTTCTTGATTGCTAAAAACGTGTTGTCATTTAACCCCTTACCAACTCATAATCCCTGGCCGATTCCAATTTGTTCCAAATTCACCGTTAATTGACTACCCGCATGTATATGGAAATCAGTCGTCTTTTCCTTTTTCCACCCCATGTTAGGGCCTATGTTAACGGTAAACCGAAAACAAATTGGGGGACGTGTTATATTTACTTGTAAATGGTATTTTGGGCAAATCGTACAGATTAGGGTTGTTGGACAGGTGCAATTTAAATTAGGGAGTCGAGAAGTTTGTCGCATCGAACTGCAATGGAAATTTTGGCCACAAAATGTCAAGTATTTGGAATAGGATTTTGTATTTTAAGGGAGTAATGATTTTCTAAAATCTTTCTATTTTGTGGTGGGAATGTTAATTTTCTAAAATGTGTCTATTTCATGGTGCGAATTTTATTTTCGGGCTAAAATGTATTATGCAGAGGATATGAGTTAGTAAGAGTTTCCGGTGGATTTTATAGGAGGTGGTGATAATTAACTCAAGTTAATTATATAACAGTTCACACGCAGTAGAAGTGAAGCCTTCAAAAAACTAAAGCTTCGAGAGAATAAGACGAATGTAGAGCCTTGAGAGTAGGACAATTGTGTGGTTTATTTATTATAATATTGTTACCAAGTTTAAAAATTATTTTGTATTTTTATCTGCATATATTACATTACATATTATACAGACTCCAACTTTTCATTTTCAACAAATGATACGAGATACTTATGGTAATCGGAGTACGAAATTAATGCTTTGGATTTGATCAATATATCTTTGAAATCATCATCATCATCATAATCATCGGCATTGGTCTTGGCCTTATTTTACAAATCTCTCCATCGGTCCCTATTTCGGCCCGATGTCGTCCAGTATGGCATTCCCAGGCTATGGGCGTTCTGGTCTAGGCCATCCCTCCATCGCAGACAAGGTCTACCGAGCTGTCTCCTTCCATGCATCCAGTCACAAAGGACTTTCCGGGCAGCCTCCTCTTCGCTCATTCGAGCTAGGTGTCCCGCCATCCGGAGTCTACTGAGCTTGATTTTTCTTACAACATTAGCTTCAAGATAGATCGCGTACAACTCGTGGTTGTAGCGTCTCCGGAATCGTCCTCCCTCTCATACGTGGCCAACAATTTTCCTTAAGACCTTCCTCTCGAACGCGGCGAAGAGTTCAGAGTGCATTTTATTGAGCACCCAGGTTTCAGATCCATACATGAGTACTGGTAGGACCATAGTATTGTACAGTAGTAATTTGGATGTTCTGGATAAATTTCGGGATTTACAGATCCTTGATAGTATAGTGGTTAGTATACCCCCCTGTCACGCGGGAGACCGGGGTTCGATTCCCCGTTGGGGAATTAACGATGTTTATTGGTTTGTACAGGAATCCCGCTATTTTTACTTCACTAGTTACGTTGGTCATGGTCAACCTACAAAGTCGTATCAATTTGTTTTAAATGCCGAACTCTCTCATGGCATTATATAGTTGTACCCTGGCTATGCTGTCGTAGGGGGCCTTAGAATCTATACCATAAATTTCTGATATAATCGAATCTTAAATTTTAGACATTTTTCCATCGCCTGCCTAAGGGTGAATATCTGATCAATCGTTGATTTGCCTGTGATGAAGCCACACTGATATGAACCAATGATGACTTTAGCGTATGGCTATCCGATCTTGTGGGATAGAGGAGAGTATGTTACAGATAGTGGTACTGAGCAATGTTATACCTATATAGTTGCTGCACACTGTGATATCTCCCTTCTTATGTAGGGGGCAAATTATTCCACGACGCCAATCTTCTCGCATCTCCTCTTGTTCCCATACGTGCACCACGATCTCATGAATTCCGTGATGTAACGCTGATCCATCTTGTTTGATCCGCTCAGCTGGTATTCCACCAGCTCCGGGGGATTTATTTGATTTGAGCTGTCTTAAGGCTTTTAATGTTTCCTCAATGCTTGGAGGCGGCAGCATTTGGTCTTGATCTTGCATTGGTGGAGCCTCCAATTCTTCTGTGAGCTGACCATTTAGCAATTCATTGAAGTCCACTTCCTATCGCTCCAGAATGCCTTCAGGATCGGTGATCAGATTACCCTCTTTATCCTTGCAGTAAGTGCAGAGTGGTGTGTACGGCGTCATACTGTGGATTATTTGGTAGAAATTTCGAGCCTGGTGCGGACTTCGCTCTCTATTTTTCTCTATTTCACAGACTAGATTTTTTTCCCAGGCATTTTTATTTTGTACGTGGCCTCTTTTTTCAGAAGATCTGCTCTTTGTATTTCTCGTCGCGTACCGTCTCCTATGATTCTGCTGCATTGCTCGGTATGCAGCATTATTAGGTTCACTCGCTAGTTTCCACTCATCATCAAACCAGTCACTCCAATCTCTGCGACTACTGCCTAAAATGGAGTGGGCAGTACTAATGACAGTATTCTTAAGACGTGTCCATTTCTCTTCTACGCCCGGCATTCTGGCCCCAGGACTTACTCTCCCTCCACCGAGTTTTTCGAGGGCGCGACTCTTAACGCATAACCAAAGGTGTTACTGGTGTTCTCATTGCGTAAGGCAGCCGTGTTGATTCGAACCTAATCCACGGATGCAATACGGAGACCTCAATTCGCACTGGGAAAACTATACCAATAAGATTGTGATCCGAGTGGACGTTGGCACCTCGGTACTCAGTACGTTCGTACCTTCATCAGAGGCGAGGAGTGGCGGCGATCTATCAACACGTGGTCAATTTGGTTGGGAGTGAGTCTTTCAGGTGATACCCAGGTGGCTAAGTGGATATTTTTACGCGAAAACTCGGTACTACCATTGTCATTAGTGTTCTCATGCAAACTATGGGAACTTGCGAAGTGCCTGAAAACCGGCTCCCGACTTATTTTGGCATTCAAATTACCAATAACGATTTTCACATCGTATCTTGGGCATGCATTGAGGGCCCGTTCAAAGTTCTCGTAGAAATCTTGTTTTTCGTCGTCAGGGGACCTGTGGGGGTCTTACGTATGCGCCAACACGGACGCGGTTTCACTGTACCCCCCAACACGTCACTGTGTAAATAAAACCGACAACAACATATATATAAATGTCCTAGGTTCATCCGATAACTATCCGAAGTATTGTTTGTGTGATATTTGCACAACGCAATAACTATCCAAACACTAGGCGGCCAAAATGCACGTCACGTACTGACAACGGACTCCCGAAATACACCACGTCAGCACCGACTGAGTAGACCGAATGGAAATATTCGAAACTGCGGTGACTGGGTCTCGACTACGTGTGTGCCCCCGGTGGCGGTGAAGCTCGACTAATTTGGTGTGTGCGCTTTGGTGGTTGCGACTCGACTGACTGGTTAAATGCAAGAAAAAGTTTATCACGTCGTGGCAGTGGAGTCATAGCTAAATAATCTCACAGCCACTTACTAGGAACTTGGCGGGGATTGCTATGCTTGCATAAGAATTCAGTTCCAGCGAATCCTCGCCGTATAAGCTGAGTTGGATTCGTTGGTTGTGTATACCGGGAAATTGGCATAGCCAAGTATGATCAAGGGTCTTGATCGTTGTGATCGTTTCGTGGAAAATTAGCTGTCGCTTGGTTGCAAACGAGAAGTATAATTTAAGGAGGAAATGAACCGACATGGTTTTCGGGGGAAATTGGAATTGCTTGGGCGCGAGCAAGGGATATCGTTTAGATAAGATAATAACCAAAGCAATTTCGCGGAAATGTATGCGGCTCGGTATAGTTGGTGGTGATGGCTAATGTTCGGTTGTAGGTTTGAATATACGTTTTATTACAGCATATGAATTTCGGGGAAATTAAGATTGATTGGTTGCAAGGAAGGAATATAACTTAAGTAAGGAATTGACCGAAGCAATTTTGGGAAAATGTATGTGGGGTGATGTAATTGAGGCAGAAGATTGATTGTCCGTTGTAAATTGGAATATGCATTTATTTCAGCTTGGAAAATGGGTTCCTGGTAAATTGGGGGGTGTATGCAATTTCGAATTGGGGACGGATGCATATTGGGATGGATGCGCTTGCAGGTTTTGCATGGTTGCGAATGTGTGTATTGCAGATTTGGGATGGGGAGTTGGGTTGAGGTGAAGCGTTGTTAGCGGTCAAGGTTGGTTGGCATTGTGGGTTGGTTCTCCATGTGGAATAGAGAACCCCCACAGACCCCCTGAAAATCGGTGAACGTTTATGACGCTTATGTTCTTAAGCTTGCCTCGCATACGAAGAGTGCATAGCCTTTCGTTTATTGCATTAAAGCCGGTAATGGCAGGCTTCAGTTTTTGGCTGACTAGAAAGCCTACTCCGAGCACATGGAGTTTTGCATGACAACTATGACAAATGTCATACTCGTTTCTTTGAATAACACCATTCCCCATTCATCTTATTTCTTGTAATGCTGTTATCTCAGCCTTATATTCGGATAAGGCATCGGCTGGCTGATTTGCAACTCGAGCTCTGTATAGTGAGCGGACGTTCCATGAGAAAATTTTCGAATCGTTTAGCCATTTTCGTGTCCGTGGTCTTCGTCGTGTATATTGGTCCATATCCGAGGGTTGTTAAATTTTCCATACTAATTTGTTTTTCCGGGCCAGGTTATTAGCCGTGCGGCAACCTTTCTCAGGATGTCGCTGCATGCATTGGTTCACTACTTGGCGCGTGCCAAAGTAGCTATCCAGGGGTGTCACGTGGAGACTGCATGTCAACTTGGATTGAATAGTGACAAGGATTATCCTGGCCTTTGCTGGATTGAAAGCAATCAATGACTTTGCCCTGTATGTTCAACCATCCGCCCAGATCGAGGATAGTATCAATAAAATATAAGCAGAATCAAGGTAAGAAACATGTTTATCAATATAAAAAACACATATATATTCCGTTAATTGGATTCCTAATGGTTGGTAGTAATGGTTTGAACTCTTCAATTACAGACCCTCTCAAGAAATAATTGCCTTCATTGAGATCTTACAATGTAATCCTATAAGATTCCTGAGATGAGGGGGAGAAATACCATACTTGACCCTCCTTCGGAGTCTGACTAATTGAACGGTCGTTAAAGTTAGAATAAATGGTAGTGTGGGTCTTTGGCGGATGGTTATGTTGTTGATTTGGGTGATGGATTGACACTTGGTGGTTTTATATTAGTCCTTGGTCAGGTATTGATGACTGCGGTGTTCCACCGAACAACGTCCGCAGTAGAAAGAATTAAAACACAGAAACACGGAGACGATCACACAAATAAAACACTGCGAAAGTTTTGTGTATAAATCTGATTTTTATTGGTCCTTTGCTTTTGTTTTGATTTAGGTTTTATTTGCCTACATGTAGATATTACAGGTTTACTATTTCAATTTGATAATGTTTATGCACACAGGCCTTTCTTAATCGCCACGATCTTACGGAATCACTATTCCAATTGTTAATGTTTGTACACACAACGATTTTCTTAATCGACACTACTATGTTTCTTTTCTAACGACGCGCAACTCACACAACTCACAACTCACGCTATTTGGATTTATTCTCTGGTTCTCGAATTTCCTAATACCTCCACGATGGGGTTCCTCAGTGTCTCTACTCCGGATGGATGTTATAAGTCGACTCTCCAATTCGACGTTATTCGCTAGACTACTTGTCTCTATACTAAAAATATCCCGTTCTAGTTACCTATCCTCGCATCTGCACAAGAAAATTTCTCATCCTGTCTTTTTTTTTTTTTTTTTTTTTTTTTATTAAACTTCTCTCGGGAGAGGCGAACCTATAGCGTCGAGTGGGCGCCCCGAGATGCCAACAGATTTTTCCCATCGTATCTGTTAACAGCCTAAAATTTTCCTAGGCATCTCAAAAGGAGAATTTCCCATCGGATCTGGAAAAGGAGAAATCTTACTCATGATCTTTATCATTCGTTGCTGGTGGACGGAATCTTTTTTTCTTTTGTTTAAGGATCGGATGCCGCCGATTATTCTAGCATGCAGGCAAAGGATCGTATGCATTTCGGATGTGTACACGGATTATGAGATGTAAGGCTTTGTTTGCCTTTCCAATCATAAGCATCTATCAGGGATAGTGTTACGAGTTTATGATTGTTCGCCTGCTAATCAGCGGCGCAACGAATCGTTTGTTTGCGCAAGTGTGCCTTAGCATTAGGTCATGCAAGAGATTTAGGTGCTAATTGCATTTAGCTACCCGAGTATGCATCCCTTGTTCGGTTTACTTACCGACAATGGTATTTCGTGGTAAAACATCGCGTTGATGCTTAGGCTGGGTGATCGATTTACATGCGACGCTTTCCTGCATGAGCGCATTGCTTAGATGCGATGCTTTTCTGCCTTTTTGGATTGGTTTTGCATACGATGTATGGATGCGTTGAACTCGATATTGGAAGTTTTTGAACGTTAAGTTCCTTGGTTTTTGATATCGGGTTCAACGTCGTTGCAATTTCATATAACCTTTGTACAGGTATGATT
The DNA here is from genome assembly GCA_963931805.1 of Microdon myrmicae. Taxonomy (NCBI): domain Eukaryota; kingdom Metazoa; phylum Arthropoda; class Insecta; order Diptera; family Syrphidae; genus Microdon; species Microdon myrmicae. The sequence goes on from OZ007496.1 coordinate 76,003,006, forward strand.
AAGGGCTTTGGGACACGTGTCTGTGGGCATGTGTAATGGATAAAGGTAAGTATGTTCTTTGGCGGAAAGGACATCTCAACCTACAGTTGGTTGTGTGGTTCGTAGAACCACCACAGGTCCAATTCCAGGTTTCGAACAACACAATATATGTATTATAATATTACGCCACTCACGTGTCATAAAACCAATAATTATTACAGCTCATTCCGGGATATCGATGTCTGAGGGATGAAACAGAGGTAAGGTTTGTTGATATTGGCGTTAGCACAATACAAGTATTTGAGAACATAAAGAGGTATTCTGTTGTATGTCTGAACTGCACGATTATTTGCGAATGCACATTCGATCATTAACAAATCTGCCCTTATCTCTACTAAAAAAGGAACATTATTTAAATCCCTTAACCAGCATTGTTTGGAACGTATTACCCAAGCTATGACAATTCGAATATTTAGAACACATTTGCTGGTATCGTCAAGTAATGAACCATTATTATTGTCTAAGTTATTTGAAATGCGCCCGTTCGGAACACCATTTCAGTATTCTATGAATACTTGACAGGTATCGTGCCTTTAACCTTTGTTAAAAAATGAATCTACGTCGTATACAAATCTATGACTAATAAGATTCCTTCTATGATGGTGATACAAAACTCTTTCAATTACAATGGTGCGTAACACCTTCTTCTCGCCGAACTGGCATCTAGTAATTTTCGAGAGAGCTATCCATACCTGATTCATCTAAGAACCGTCAAATTGCCAACCCAAATATTGTACGGATACAATTCGAATTCGATTTTGCTTCGTGAAAATGAAAAATAAAAAACCTAAGAATATTTGACTACATTTTTTTGTTTTATTTGACTTTTGAATGATTTCTTCTATCCAAGCAGCAAGATACCACTGATAGGATACAACCCAGTGCGTATTGAATTTGTTAGTGCAAACAAGGTACAGATATATTCGTAGTTTCTGTGTATAATATATAGGTATGTAGATAAGTCAATATTTTCAAATCAAGCATAAGAACAATCAAATTATCGGAAGAATGAAAGTTGACTATGCTACATGCGCCCCTTGGGGCTATCGGTTTGAGAGCTATGACGTTGTCTCTAGAGTATCATGCCTTTTTGTTATCTTATATCAATATTCAAAGTATCTACCAGACGTTTTACTCTCTAAATGGATTTAAGCAGGTGTTTGTTTTTCGCTTCTTCTTCGACGATCCAGAAGAAGGAAAAACAGTATCACAAATGGAAGTACGATATACCGAGATAGAAGGAAGGATATTCGAATGTCAAGCGAGTTAACCCATCAGATGTGCTATATTTTGTTTTTCAATTTCCTCAATTGTTTCTATTCATATCTAAGGAAATTAGATTAGGCATTCGCTTCGTATGCTAACATGTGTTGCTTTTATTGAAGAACCATCATTATCCATTAGCTCCATAAAATGGTACACATTAGTGGGAATATTGGTATATACAATTTTTACGTATGTTAGATTATGTTTTAGTTTTTGAAATTTCTTTGGCTTCAATTTATTGCCAAATGATCAATCAGTCCATCTGGTAAGATTAGAACAAGGCCAACTACAGTTTTCGTTAAATTTTTCGAGAGCATTTCTTTTTATTATGTAAAATAATTTTCTCCGGGCGATAAAATAAATTTTAGACATTTGCAGATCGCTGACGGAACCCATCGTATGTGTTTGGGTAAATGGGGGAAGTATTACTTGTAAGCAGACGTGTTTTACAATCGCTCCCCGAGTGATTGAGTCAGTAACTGGTTTTTTAGACGAATTAAACTTTAAGTATAAATTCGAATAGAGACATATAATTTGCTGTGTTAAAACTGTGTTTGTAAAGTGGCATCCTGAAATATCGGGGGATAGAGCTTCAAGTTCATAAGTTTTGTCTATTGCTAAAGGGAACTTCTAGCAATCAGTGCTATTAAAGTACGGTTGTACTCTCCCAGGGAATCAGAGGAGTTTAATCGCCGGTGGAGTCTGTTCTTCACTAAACTGAACTGACAGTAGTTAGCGCTCTTGAATTATTATTGCTGTGACTCACACACAGTTTCGAGGAAATTCACAGTAATTAGTGTTCCTGAAACACAATACGACAATACTCACCACATCGAAGCTATAATCACTAAATGCATCCGAAATGAGCAACATAAGTGCTTTGTACATACTTTATGGCGGCCACAAGCTCTGATGAAATGTAAATAAGCGCAGATCAAAATTACGATGAATATAGAAATAACTCGTTGATGTTCAAAAAACTGCGTGAGCAGATCCTAAAGCTCATAAAGATAGTTACAATTAAGGAACAAAGGCCTTTAATTAATGCCGTGTGAGAGTTAGTCGAGAATATTACCAGCCTCTACGACAAGGAAAAGCAAACTCTTTCAAGGAAGCCATCTAAAACGGTTAATGCAAGCGATAAAATCTTGCAAATCCTTCAAAAGGAAAAACGCCCATGGATAAAAGCAAGGTTCTGGTTGTGACTCATGGTCCATAATGGCCGAAAAATGAAGCAAAAGAGATACGAAATCCAAGGGTAATGAGGGTCCTAAAAATAAACCGTGAAAGCCCACATTAGAAAAAAGGGTGCCATATATTTAATATCCAAAACCGGAGAAGAAACATATGCGGATATGCTGAACTTCATGAAGGCCAAGTCCAAACTAAGTGAACTCGGAAATAGCATGAATAGTTCGAAAGAGAGCGAAAGACGAATAAAATAGACCTGACGTGGCGACCGGAGGCCGCCACTGAGACACTGGAAGCAAAAGTACAAAAAATATTACAGAAAGATGCCAGTGTGAAAACAGTGACGCTGGAAACAATGGTCGAGTGTCGAGACATAGATGAGGTTGCCGCTGTCGGGTGAATTCTTACGGTAATCGCCACAGCGTTCCCTGCAGTGAACGCGATCCGAAAGAAAGTGGTAGAGAGCTTAAGAAGGAAACTACTACACGGGCTAAAAAGTCCGGGGATATTACAGTAGGTGGCCCCACTAAAGAATGAGTATGACTCATTTCGAGAGACTCACCTGACATTAGTTTATGTATGAAGTTTCGTGATTTTTCTTTCATTCGTTTAAATGCTATAGTCCTTTGAGTGACGCTACTTTCCCTTTCGTAGAAAAAAAATAAATTGAAAAACAGGAATATCGCATCTAGATCAAACATTGCTTTTTGATGACAAAAAACTTCTGAACAATCATTGCAATGGTTGCAGAAATGTTAGCCCACATCTGCTCCTTAGAGAAAAACAGTTTATCGGTGGTTTAGTGAATTTAAAATGGGTCGTACAAGCACCGAAGACGCCCCTCGCTCTAGAAGGCCGAAAGAGTGTACGAATGCAGAAATCGTAAGAAAGTGCATCGAATCGTTTTAAGTGATCTATTCTATTAATTGGTCTATAGGAATCCGAGAGTTCACGACCTCACCGACTCGACTCCGCCATTGTTTCCTGTCCTGTGCGGTCTGCTTTCAGGTTTGACCATCCGATCCGATCTCCTCGAGGTCCAACCTAACATTGTCCTCACATCTCCATCGCGGCCGCCCTGCCGGTCTCTTTCTCATTGGCTTACCGTCAAGAATTCTATGCGCGGTCCTATCGTTGCCCATTCGCGCCACGTGTTCGGCCCATCTTAATCTTCGCGACTTGATTACTCTCACTATTGTAGGTTTGCGGTATAGCTCTTCCAATTCGTGATTGTGGAGTTTCCTTCATTGTCCTGCCTCCTCGTTGTATTTGCCGCCAAAGATACCCCTTCAAAACTTTATTCTCGAATACGCGGAATTTGTTTTCTTCCCGTTTTGTGAGAGCCCATGTTTCGCATCCGTATAGAACAATCGGGATGATTATGGTTCTATAGACACGGAGCTTTATATTCTGTGATAGCAGTTTGGATTTTAGCAGTTTACTGACTGCATGCCAACTAGCGTTGCCGGAATGTAGTCTTTTGTTAGTTTCCTTCGACGTTTCGTTACTGGCCGTCAGTATTGTTCCCAGGTATTTAAATTCTTTGATTCTATTCTATCTTGCCCCTGATGCTTATTTGTGTTCTCTGGGGTCCACTTGCTCTCGCCATAATCATGTATTTCGTTTTGTCTTCACTTATTTCTAGGCCCACCTCTTCTGCACCTTGCATGATGATTTCAATATTTGTATTTACGTCATCATCCTCGGTACTACAACCGGGAACCGGTTTTGGCCTTATTTAGCAAGTCCTGAGGCTTGTTAAATTTTCCATAATGATTTGTTTTTTCCGGGCAAGGTCATTGGTGTTGCGCCGGAGGCTTACCGACGGGGAATCGAACCCCGATCTCCCGCGTAACAAGCGGGTATACTAACCACTATACTATCGAGGAGCATTTTTATTTACAGTTTCTATATTATCGCCCAAAACGGCGATGTCTCCGCATATGCGAGCACATGTGTGACCCCGTTCAGGGGTGATCCGGACATGTTGTCCTCTTGTACCTTTCTGATGACATACTCGAGGACAAGGTTAAAGACACATGGTGACAGGCCATCGCCCTGTATTTTTCATAGTAATCAACTTTAAATTAAATAGACATGTGTTAAGCTTTTCATTGCGAAAACCCCATACATTTAATACCGACATTTGTATTGATATATCATAGGAATTTATCCATATCCCTGTTAAATAATTATTATAATCTTCTCTGGTATTCTTATGATATTTAAATAATAAATTTATTCAATTCAATTCAATTTTTATTTAGTAGATAATTACATTTATGGTATATTTTACAACTAGTACTTAAGAGATTTAGGATAGCAATTCCTTTACAACTATAATCTTAAATCTATATAACGACAACTAATGAATTTATATATTAAATAAAAAAATATAATTTCGTAATCACCAAAAATAATTTTAAGAAATCTACAACAAAAAACGATAAAAGACATTTACAAAGAGGATACGGGTGGATATCAATACACAAGCACATTCATTATTTTATAAGACATCCAAAGTAATAATATAAACAACATTAAAAATCAAAAAGAAAAAAGAAAAAGTACGACTAAAAATATTAGCAAATAAGCGTTTATCTTTTAACAATAAGAAATTCTAAGTTATTGAAATTTAATATTATAGTAACAAAACGGCGAAAAACGAGAATTTTCAAAACTAAATCAGGCGAAATAATTTTATTAATTAAAATTATAAACTTTTGTAAGCCCTTTCTGGGTACAACAGCGCACAACACGACATTACTCGACTTTACGCGACTCTCCTTTGCGACTCCAATTAGCTTTACACGACATTACTCGACTTAACGCGACCTGCTTTTGACTCCACACCACTCACGCCTTCTCTTTGCGTCTTTTCTCCACTTCCGCTGAGTAAACCTCGACTCAATCGAATCTGTTGTGGCTCCTTTCGACTCACGCGTCCGTTTTATGTCTCTTGCCTACTCACGCAGACACAACGCGACTTTTTCCAACCTTACCAACCCCGGCTCCTTTTACACTTCGGCACCACGATGCCCACCCCACGAGCCGATACATCTCAGCAGGCCCAAGCCCGCGCTGATTCCCCCGCCTTCCAGGACGCTTCCAGCGTCGAATCCCCATCCCTTTCACAGAATATAAAGCTACCTCCGTTCGCCGAGGAGGATGCAGAGCTATGGTTCGCCATAGCCGACCGTATTTTCCGGGCCGCCAACATGCACGACATTCGAACGATTACATGGAGAACCAACCCACAATCCTAACCTAAATTCGACCGCTAACAGCGCGTCACCTGAATCCCAATTCCTACCGTCGGATATTTCACATGCAATAGATAAATCCCTAAAAGAAGACCGGCCGGAAGTCAGTAATCTATTCGGTTAATGCACAATTGCAGTCGGTGTTTTCTTGCCATACGGCAACACTATCGCATTCACCCATGAGATTTCCACCTGAAATTTCAAAGTCATTTTGGTTAGCAACAACCAAGACCAGACCAAGCGACGCGGTTACATACTCATGCACCGGCTGGGAAAATTCCAAATTCTTCGAATTTGGTTCACACGATAATATTTCCCTGGCCGACTTATGACTTCCCCCAGACCATCTATTCGCTTGGGATCAACGATCTCTTTTCGCTGGTGAATAGCACTAGCTAAATTTTCCTCTCCTCCACAATTCTATCTCCCTACAGTTCAATGCACTCTGAGATCACCACAGCCACCGCACTAGGGCAGTAGGTCATCCTCGGAGACTGCATTTGATACAATTTATTGCACTCTCTCTTTTGTTCTTTTCATCCTTCGCATGTCCAGCGCATGTCGAATGATGCGAGTTAAGTAGAGCCTTCAGCTCGTAGCCTTTTTAAAAATCAGAAATTTCGTTTTGTTTATTAAACACTTTTAATACTTAACAGCTTCTTTTGACTTAATAACTTTGGTTGACTTAACAATAACTTTTAACTTAATAACTTTATTCTTTTATATAGACTTTTATTTTCCGAGCTTAAAAACGAACTCAGTATTTCAGCGATTAAATACGAATTGGATCTAAGTCTGAAATCTAAAACTGAGAAATGCCGTTATCCATACTGACCTTGATACGGTGGGAGAACATTTCACCTCACGGCGTGTGAAGTTCAGTGCCTGGGAAAGGTGCATTTCACAGTTTCGCAAGACTACGTTGAAGTTTGCTTTCTGGCCGGAAATTGTGTCTTAAAATTACGTCGGGGATCGTTGTGTTGGCGGTCGCTGACTCCGACCTAACTCCCCCCCCCCCCCCCCCCCCCTTGCCTCGTGACTCTCTTGATTTATGATTATTTTATTTCTTAATTTATATAATTTATAGTAACAATTATGATTATAACAAAAGGTAAAAAGGATACAAACATTGTATATTATTTGAGTTCTTGTATGTGTTCTATATTCTTTTCTTGCTTTAGGATGATTTCTTCAAATGTTAATTGGCCTTTTGTTGTGTTTAAGATATCTTGATAGGGTATTACAAATTTTTCTTCAAATATTTCTTGTTCGTTAGTAAAAATTTCGTTTCCAATCATCATCATCATCATCGGCACTACAACCGGGATCCGGTCTTGGCCTTATTTAGCAAGCCCTGAGGCTCGTCAAATTTTCCATAATGATTTGTTTTTTCCGGGCAAGGTCATTAGTCTTGCGCCAACTTCGTTTCCAATAGTTAGTTTAAAGTTGTTAAAGTTAAGTAGATAGTTTCCATTTATTTTAATTTTTCTTTCGTCACATGTACTTGATATCTCAACGTTTTTATATTTTTTAAGTATAAATCGTCCTCTTTCAATTTCTATAAGTTGATCTTTACTATTCTTGATTTTAATACAGATTTTGGAGTAAATGCATAGATTTGTCTTTTTCAAATTTTTGAAGTCCGTATTTTCTTTAAATGTATAAATTGTTTCATTTATTTTTACAATCTCTTCGTTTTCTATTATTAATTCATCGGATTCACTGTCTGTCATAGCAGTAACGAAATATTTTGGGGTATCTATTGTTTCTTTAGATATTTTAATAGCAAATATAATTTTGTCGTTGTTATATTTTGCTGTTGCTATTTTAATTGACCGTAGTTTGTCGAAATCTATATTGTACTTAATTATTTCTTTTTTACTAAGTATACTACTGGTCATTATTCCTAATCGACTTGACGCAATATTAGCCTGAATATGTTCTACATTTTCTTTTATAATTCTTATTTTTAATAGACTTTCTAGATATGTAAGTTTGTTAAATAGTTTACTAATTCTACCATCTGTCGTGTTAAACTTACTTAGAATTCGTTCTCTGTCTTCTTCGATAGTCTGTTTGAGCATTAAAAATGTTTTGTTAAAATGGTCATTAATTATAATTTGTTGGTTAAGTTGCGTAATGAGATTGTGGTTGTTTTCGTCAGTAATTTTTAAATGTTCTTCAATGTTTCGTCTGCCGTCATCGTCCATGCCGGAACATGATGTTTACAAGACCTATTCTATGTTTATGGGGAATGATTGTATGTATTTTGCGTTTTAGTGATTCTAGTTCGTCCGTAAGTAAGTCTTTTCCGTTTTCAAATTGTATACTTGACAGGTTTTCTTCTAAATTTTGTATTATGTGTTGAATTTCTATTGGGCTAATTGTATGTAAGATGTCATGTGATTTCGTAATCTGAACATTGCCGAGTTTTATTTCGGAAAATCCACTGTTTGTGTTGATTTGTTCAACCATCAATGTCGTTTGGGTCATTGTCAGTGTCAGGAGTAGGGTTAATATTACTTGTATCCATTTGATCTGTAAATTTGTAAGGACGTTTTATATTAGACGGGTGTACGTTGGCAAGTTCGAGTTTTCGGTACCTTGGTTGTTCTTTATGCCTAAGTGCTTTGTAATTCTTGACATAGCCTGTTTCCCTTCTTTCTTCGTAATCTTCCCTAGCTTCGTTTCGTTTCGATATTACCTTCATCTTTTTAGTATGAATATTTTCTCTAACGGTGTCTTTGTCTATTCTACCTTCCTGTATTTGTAGTGGTTTAAAGTTACGAGTAGTTGTGGAATGCACAGATTTGTTGTACCATTCTACACATTTATACATTTTCTCGAGAGTTGTCAACCGTGATTTTTCTGCTGAGAGTATTCTCAATTTCTCGCCTATAGTGCTATGAAATCTCTCGATATCCGAGTTTCCTGTGTGACTATTAGGTCTAGTGAAATGTATTTCAACTTTCTCTTCTCTCAAAAAATCTTTTATGTTGGTGCTGCTGAACTCGTTGTCGAAAATCATTAATTTTGGTTTACCCTTGATTGAAAAATATAATCTTAACTTTTCCCTGACTGTTATGCTGCTTCTATATTCTAAATGAAATATTACTGCGTGTTTAGAGAACTTGTCTATAAATGTGATAAAATTATTTTTACTATTGGTGTAAATGCCTAGGTGTATTGTTTGGTTAATATCTGATGGTGTATCAGTGATTTTAAATTTGTTTTTGATAGGCTTTCTCTCATATTTGGCCTTGGTACAAGTGTCGCAGTTATTTATGTATTTTTGAATCAGTTCCTTAAGGTTACTGAAGTATATGAGTTTCATAAGCCCTGCGTAATTTTCAACCACACCTGCATGCCCTGTTTCGTTTTTGTGATATCTAGCTATTTGTTTGTAAGCTTCGTCTTCGTTGCTTAAGTCTCTCGCTTGATATGCACACTTATAGAATTTAATGTTTCTATTAGCAGCGAACAGTTCAATAAGCTTTTGTTGAACTATGTTATATTCGTGGTCTGTGAGATCTGAGTATATTCCTATTTTTCCTCTATCTTTAATGAATCTTCTAAATATATCGTTTAGTTTCCCTTGGTCAATGTCACCAGAATTTACATACATTTTCCTTTTATTGTTACCTACTTCAATTTCCCTTGATTTGCTATTGGAAAGGATTATTTGTGTATAGAATCTGCTTACGACTGTGTCTAAGATTGAAAAGTGGTTATTTTCTTCTTCTACTTGTGAGTGTATGGAATTTGCTAAGCTCACATCGCCGTTTTGTAGATTATTTTCTCCTACGTCTTCTAAGGGTGTTTCAATGATATTAATTTCTCCAGTGTCTGCATTTATTCGGCTTAAAAAGTCAGCTGCTGCATTTTCTTTACCTTTAATATAATCTATGTTAATATTATATTCGCCCAATTTGAGTAACCACCTTTGAAGTCTGAGATTAATATCTTTCCCTTTGTGTTTGGTTTGAAGCCATTTAGGGGGTTGGTGATCTGTCAATAGATCAATAGGCCTACCGTAAATGTATAGTCTGAAGTAGTTGACTGCCCAGACAATTGCTAGGAGCTCTTTTTCTGTGGCAGAGTAATTTTTCTCGTGCTCATTTAGGGACCTACTTGAGTAGCATATAGGATGTCCGTCTTGTGTTAGGACTGTTCCAATAGCAAAATCGATAGCATCTGTAATTAATTCAAATTTCTTCCCAAAGTCTGGATATTTTAGTACTGGTGGATCAGTTAGGATAAACTTAAGTTTTTCGAAAGCGTTCACGTAACGGGGATCCCTGATGTTTATTTTTGCATTCTTCTTTAAATACTTTGTTAAGGGTTGGGCTATCTTTGCGTAATCCTTAATGAACTTTCTGTAATAACCCGTAATGGCCAGGAAAGATTTAATTTGTTTTGCTGTTGGTGGTAGTTTCAATTTTTGGATAGCTAAACATTTTGACATGTTTGGTTTGACGCCTTCTGTCGTCAAAGTGTGACCAAGAAATTCTGTTTCTCGGGCGAAAAATTTATACTTATCTGGTTGGATTTTCAGATTGTGTTCCCTGAGTCTGTTAAAAATCTTTTGGATGCTGCTGACGTGTTCCTCTAGACTAGTGCTGAAGATCAGGATGTCGTCAAGGTAGAGCACGCAAATCTGATTTATATACTCCCTTAGAACGGAATTTATAAGTCTTTGAAACGTTGCGGGTGCATTCTTCAGTCCGAAAGGCATTCTAACGTACTCGTAGTGACCCATGGGAGTAGAGAAAGCTGTCTTTTTTCTATCAACCTCTTTCACCAAAATTTGGTGGAAGCCTTTTGCGAGATCTAAGGTTGTAAAATACTGTGATCGTACTAGTTTTTCGAGTATTGTTTCGATGTTGGGAATTGGAAATTTGTCATCGATCGTTACTTCATTTAGCTTCCTATAGTCTATAAGTATTCGAAACATTCTAATTCCAGAACTGTCTATTTTTTTGGGGACGATCCAGAGTGGACTGTTATAGGGAGAGTTACTTTCTTTTATTATTCCCTGTTGTAACATGTCTGTTATTTGTTTATTAATTTCTTCTGCATGGATTTGATGGTATCTATAGATTTTGGAAAATGTTGGCCTGTCTGTTGAAGTGACAATTTCGTGTTCAACTTCATTTGTATGGGTTAGTTGCTGTCTTTATAAAATAAATCACGATTTCTTTTTACGAGGTTTTTTAAACTGTCTAATTCTTCAGAATTCAGATCGTTTCTAAAAAGGGCCTCTTCTGAATCGTGTGATTCTTGAAGGTCATTTTTTTCTTCGTACGAAAATGGAGGTGAATTAAAAAATTTTATTTTTCGTTCGTTTACTTTTAAATAGTCGTCTTGTAAATTTACAATTGCTTGTAGTGGTTTAAGCAAGTTTTGTCCTATAATTCCGTCAAAGTTTTTGTTCCTGAATTCGGTAAGTTTCCAACTCATAAATGCGTTTTCATTAAATTCTTTTGGTAGACTTGTAATAATTTCATTATCGCTAAAAGTTTGTCCGGAGAGGGTATTGAAAAAGAGTTTATTTTGTAGAGGGGTTCTCTTGTAGGATTGCAGTTTTTTTATGTCTAGTAATGTTGTGGAGGATCCCGTGTCTATTAGGCAGCGGACTTTTTCGTTACCAATGCTGAGTTCGACTATCGGTAGATCTTGCCTCGAGGAACTAAGTGAAAATTTACCTCTTCGACGTGGTCTATGCTCATAGCGTCAGGAGACCTATTTCTCCTTTGAGCTGAATTGTTGAAATTTCCTTGGTCTCTATATTGACCCGAATTGTTGTTGAAATTTCCCTGATTCCTATATTGACCCGAATTGTTTTGCCTGAATTGTCCCGATGTTTGTCGTCTAATAAAATCATTCTGATAATTTGGCCTGGTGTTAGCTGGTCTATTATTGAAATGATTATCGTTAAACTTCAGCCTAGTGTTAACTGGTCTACTATTGAAATTGTTATTGTTAAAATTTTGTCTATCGGAGTTTCTAAATTGTTCTTGATTATGAGTATTGTATCTTCAGTTCTCGCTACACAGATTCGTTTTTTGTTGGTATCTTGTTAGTAACCCTGATTCCTCTAGTGTGTAAAATGCTTCCCTAAGGTTTTCGATTTGCCTACTCAGGATTTTGCTTGCTAAATTAGCATCTAAACCGGTAATAAATGTTTTTAAAATCATTTTTTCGTTACTACTGTGACAGAATTCTACAGGTTTTTTATCGTTAAATTCAAATTTACAATTAAGTTTATCTAAAATATTTCTTAATTTATTATAATATTGACTTACATTGTTATTTTTCTGCTCCAATGCCTGATGATATAGGGAGTTTTTTTCATTTTTTAAACATTTTTTTATTTTCTTTTTATATTCTTATTTTCTAAATTAAAGGCTAGACAAAAAATGCTTAAATTCTAGCTTAAATATCTTATATAATAACTTACTGGTCCTTCGCAGACGCTCTAAGCTAAACATTACTTAATATTTGTATAATTTGCCTTTCGGCGACAGAACTTTGTGGCATAACTTATAATTATTTGAAAGACAAAGAAAAATTTGAAAAACTTTGTAAATTTTTTTTTTTTTTTTTTTTTTCTTAAAATTTAACTTACTTAACTTACCTAAACTTATCTACTTTTTTTTTTTTTTTTTTTTTTTTTTTTTTTAATGTAAAATCACTTAGCCTAACTTAACTTAAATCTTATACTACCCTAATCCTAGAAAAGCTAAGTCTATGTAAGCTAGCTGATGATAGTGTGATTCTATACCGACTTTGGTATCCAGGTCTTTATATGCCATTCAACCACCAGAACTGTTGACGCTGTCTAATACTATCGTCCCGGTCTCTGCGGGAGATAGCCCTACTGAAGCGCAGGAGCTCTTCTTCGGTGCGCGCTACTTCCCGGTCATAGCACAATCGCCCGTCTACAGATGATCTACTTACATGATAGATCAGCGGAATTCCGGATCTATCCTGTATAAGCCCTTTCATATCCAAATCAAGGAACGCCTCTGGTGGAACAAAGCCGTTGCGACGCACGCTCTCATAGTATAAGGTGTTTGGATAATAAGCCCCGAAAATTAGGTCATTGGACGAGCTTATTGCTCTCGCAATATGTCCTCTGATTAATTTAATCATAAAATTATCCACCCTATTTATGTACGCTTCATTATATAAAGTCTCATTTGAGTAATACTTTTTATAGTCCGATTCCGGTGTCCGATATAATCTGAGACAACTTCTGAGACACTTTCTTTCGAACACCCGAATCTTTTCTATCAAATTTGGACCTATGTTGAACCATACTGGGCAACCATATATGAGCATTGGCCTGATTAGCGTCATGTAGCATATGACTTTTACCCTGCTGTCAAGTTGGCTACTATGAAATAGCCTCCTTGTCATAGCAAAAGTTTTCCTCGCTTTGAGCAAAGCAGCCTCTACATGTCTGTTGAAATACAGATATTGGTCTAGCCAGATGCCCAGGTATTTAACTAAACTCTTGGTTTCCAGTTTATCTCCATGCGGTCCCACGATAACTAGCTTTCGCCAGTTTTTCCTTGTGTCGTACGTGGCTTTATATAATGGAGTTCTAAATAGGATGGCTTCACATTTCTGGAAGTTGATCTTAAGTTTCCAGTCATCGCAATAGCGCTGCACTTTGTTGAAGTCTCGCTGTATTAACCTATTTATGATGGCAACTTTCGGAGCTGTCCTGTAAATTATGAGATCGTCTGCGTACGCAATAGCCTGCGGAAGTGCATCTAATAAGTCGCTAATGTAAATGTTAAAAAGAATCGGAGAGAGTACCGCGCCCTGTTGCAAGCCATTCTTGATATTATACGTTTTATTAGAGGTCACATTACCACTTTTGACCACGAACCTCCTGTCCTTTGACATATCGTAAAGTACATATAGTAAAGGCTTATGTATGCCATATCTGACCAGTTTGTAATACAACCCTTCGATCCAGACGGTATCAAAGGCTTTTTCCAGGTCGATCAGACAGGCACCTGTGCATTGGTTCCTACATTTATTCCATTGTATGTCGGAGACCAGTTTAGCTGCGGCATGTGTGGTTTCATGACCCGCCCTAAAGCCAAACTGGTTGTTTGGAATAATGCTATTGTCGTCTACCCATTTTAGCAGAGCTTTGTTAATGATTTTTTAAAATACTTTACTGATGCTTGGGAGTAAACTTATCGAACGCATGTTCATTGGGTTTGTACAGTCTTTGCCCTTTTTTGGGAATGATATAGGGAGTAATAGCTCTCCCTTACTCCATAGTTCCGGATTAGTTTCTTTATCTGTTCCCAGGTTGGATTTTGTCCTAAGGTCTTAATTGTCTGCAACGCTGGTCCTTGAATCCTGTTGATAACGTGTCGTTGGAGGAAGTATCTTTCTAGAGGTCCGCCCACGTAGCATGGAAGAAATATTTCTACTTCTCGTATAAATGAGGATAGGGAGTAGTGTGGGTTGTTATTATGTTGGCTTCAGCAAGGATGCGAGTTCGATAAAATAACAATTAAAAATGAGGATGTTGTTCCGCAGCAGCACACAGTTGACGAAGTATCCAGGAAGTAAAATAAAACAATGGACGAATTTGATTTAATAAATGCTCTATATTGTAAATTAATTTGGTATTTTTGATTTAATTTATTTTGTCACTAATTTAAGTTTAACTAAGCCGTAAGGCCAACTAACGTTGATTTAAAAGGTCAACAGACCAACTTTACACACATGACACTTATTCAATTGACTTGTTTCACCGACTACCTCGAGGAGTATTGAGACTATTTTTACTGATTAATCCCATAAGAGAACCCCTTTACAAAAAAATCCGTCTTTCACGACTGCCCTCGCGTGTGGACCTCTTGCTCGGTAGCTAAAATCTGACTCTTGTGACTGTTCGTCATCATCCCTAGCCGCGATCGTCAATGGACTTCCCATCCAAGGGTAGCCAATCAGCGATTGAATCCCATTGGACGGTTTCCATGGACATCGTCCAAGAAAATTGGAAGGATCCACCCTGGAAGACAAGTGCACGACATGCCCTGGCGAGGGTAAGGAGAAGGGAAAGCAAGAAAACAGAAAAAAACACACATGTCGCAGGTCAAATCTGTTGATCGATGTATGGGCAGGATATACTGCCGCCATCCACTAGGGATAGATTTCTTGATTGACATAAGTCGATAAAACTCTTGCCGAAGGCAGGAATTGGTTTTGCGATAATGTATACAGACATTGGTTGCACTGTAGACAATCTGATAGATATGGGTGCAACGTTTGGTTTAGCGATCGAACATGGGATGTGACCGTTGCTAGTTTGTTTAGAATAAACATATTAAGGTCATGTCCAATTCGTTGCTTGTTTGCGGCCTATGATCGGTGGTAACCGATAAAGGAAAAATTAGCTGCAGCTGGACATGCGGGCAATGTTTGCTTTAAGTCGGCCGAAACCTTGTCGACGTTGGCAAACTGGTGAGGCTGGGTGGCCGCATTATTAGATTGACGTGGGTAAACAAAACAAGCACATTGGAATACTGTGTAAGCATGTCATGCCGAGTATAAGGAAAATATTCCTGAGCCATGTTCGATTGTTTATGTCGGTTATCCAAGGGGGTAACCGAATAGCATTTCAGGTCATAGATTGAAGTCAATGCCATGGCAAGATTGTGTAATCTTAGTAAGGATCAATGAATCAGGTAAGTTGTCTATGGAATTTGCAAGTATTTGCAGGTTATATGGGGTTGGGGCGATGCGTGGCTCTTCGGCGCTTTGAAGAACCCCACAGTAGTCTTCTGTGTTACCCCAGAATTCCTTTATTTTGGAGGATTCCTTTAGTATTTCGTCCATTGATAAGCCTGCCTGCTGTCCTCCGGTTTGGTTCTCATTTGGCATTTTGTTGTTTTATCAATGCACCTGTCGTCCTTTAAGTCACTTTGTTGATCACTTTCACTTTAGTGTTTAGTGTTAGGTAGTGATTTAAGTCTTTGCACTTTGTTGATCACTTTCACTTTAGTGTTTAGTGTTAGGTGGTGTTTTAAGTCTTTGAACTTTTTTTTTTCTTATGCACTTGTTTGATAAATCACTTTCCTGTTTTATTGTTAGTGCACTTATTGTTATCACTTTCGTGTTTCTTGTTCGATTTTAATGTCTTTAGACTTTAGAATTACCGACTGCGCTAGTTAAGTAGAGCCTTCAGCTCGTGGCCTTTTTAAAAATCAAAAATTTCGTTTTCTTTATTAAACAATTTTAATACTTAACAACTTCTTTTGACTTAATAACTTTAATTGACTTAACAACAACTTTTAACTTAATAACTTTATTCTTTTATATAGACTTTTATTTTCCGAGTTTAAAAACGAACTCACTATTTCAGCGATTAAAGACGAACTGCATCTAAGTCTGAAATCTAAAACTGAGAAATGCCGTTATCCTTACTGATCTTGATACGGTGGGAGAACATTGCACTTCACGGCGTGTCAAGTTTAGTGCCTGAGGAAGGTGCATTTCACAGTTTCGCAAGACTACGTTGCAGTTTGCTTTCTGGCCGGAAATTGCTTCTTAAAATTACGTCGGGGATCGTTGTGTTGGCGGTCGCTGACTCCGACATAACTTGCGCGAGTATTATTCACCTCACTGAGGCATGCAAATGAGAAGATTCATGAGAAGAGCGTGCGACGGTTCCGCCAGATCCCACGGCTCGCCTTCCTGAAAAAACCCCCATAACCACAACCCAGTCTGCACCAGCTTTCGCTAATGCAATTCGCATTACCATCTTAAATGCTTCACACATCAAACAGACCTAATTATTATAACCCAAAAGTACCTGCAAAAGAATTCTTACCTTTTCAAGCATTCCTTCGCTTACAAATCCCCTGTAGGGTTCTTACTTTCCTTATCATAAATTATCTTGAAAAGAAAAACCCCGGTTCACATATCATGTAACCATTCCAGCCAGAAATAATTATCATTGCGTCGCCTATTCCCAGTTTTATTCATGTGTACAATAAATTTCTTTATGTATAAATTGGCTGGCGTGCTTTTCTCGCAGCAATAAACGACGAGATGCGATTCGTTTGTTTCAACAAACACACATCTCTTGGATGCCCCGTCCTTGAGTTTCAGGTTTAATCCTATGGCCTTGTGTATGAAAAAAAACCAATGTGATCTTCACTCACACATACACAGTCATTGCAAAGTCTGTCTTCCTTGTTCCCGCCCCAGAGAAACATTGTCTTCTTGGGCAAACTCACCTCAAAACGAGATAATTATCGCGGAGTCGTCTTCCGTCCGTTGACCAGCCTGGTCACAGGCGATCTCCCGCTCACCGCTGCTCACGGTGACGCGACTATAGTCGAGTGGTGGTTTGTCGATTTTTCGGTTATTCGATTACGGAGGATTTTATTAAAATACACATTTCATCGAGTGACCATAAGAAGTACTTCATATCGTATAAATTAGTGTTAGTATTAATCTACATTACGTTCAATATTGTTAACAAAGGTAGTGGTTGTTTTAATTTGAGAATAAAACTAATCAAAATGACACCAGTGCGTTTTATTTTTCGGTGACTTTCATCAGTGTTCTATTCGCTGTGCTGTGTTTGTTCTGCGTGTTGGACTTAATCCTGGACAATTCGGTTTATCGGAAGACTTGTTGAACAGTGGAGTGTATGATGGTGGAAGAAGGGGATCCCGTGCCCTTGTTAGGTACACATTTCTTCCCCACAAGCGCAATGATCATTGGCTAATAGCCGTGCGAATCCTAAATTAAAATTTCACCCTAATTGAAATCAGTCGTTACACAGTCATATCTCAACCACCACCGTGCTAGGTCACGCCGCCCGGGGTAAAATTTAATTACGACACTTTTAAAGGCATTCATTATTCATTCCTCAAATGACACACAGGTATCTAAAACGTCATCCAACATACAGTCCTCAAAATGTTTTTAGTTCTTTGTGTATTATTTGCCAAAGCGTACTTTTCCAATAGTTACATTGCGTCGCGATATCTTCCTGTGTAAATACAAATACAAGTTCTTCAATTTAAATCTAGTGATAATTTATTTTAACGTAAAATAAAAGAAATGGATTATATTAACAAATAAAGAAAAACGAACAACTAAATTAAACCAGTGCCTTTTAATTTCTCCTGCTCTTTCCTTGGCGCTTGGATTTTTGGTATTATTTATCCAGTGACGTGGTGGGAAAAAGCGAATCCGTGCCCCTGTCCTGGCACACCTACTTCTACCCCCCACAACACTATCCCCAAGGAACAGTAATAGCGACGACCTTCACGACCAATCATCGACTTGTGGGGAACGAAGTGTTGTGCCAGACATGGGCACTCGGTTCCCTTCTTCCTCCATCATTCACTAACGAAGTTTGGCCGAATATCGCAGCAGGTACAAACACCAACTCAGTTGTTCACAGGAAGTTGAATGTTGGGGGATTTCCTTTCTTTTTGAAAACGTTTTATTGGGCAGCAGCACAGGAAACACGCTTTAACAATGAAATGTGTCTAGTTTTGAATTTAATTTACTTTTAAATTTTGAAAATCAAACAGTTAATGAAATTTATAAATTGTTTATTGTTTGTCTTTTACTTTTTTATATGATTTATTCGTTTTCACAAAAACTATTGAACACTTTCGTATGAACTTAATGATATTTTCTTATCAAAGAGACTATTGCATACCGATTTTTTGTGCCGCACTATATGTTTTCGATAATAAACAATTTGGGATCAATAAATTTACGTTATTTCATAGATTTACGGTTAAATTTACGTGGAAAAATAAACTAAAACTTCCTAGAGTTGAAAAATAAAGCACACACCGTTAATTTCGGTGGGAGGTTAATTCGCGATAGCTTTACGGCGATCTGGAGACAGGCCGACCAGCGCGGTCGGCTGATGTAATTGGACTCCAGGGTGTGCACTCCGAGCACACCCTACACGGGATACTGAACGGCTCGACCGCTCCGTCCAGTGGTTGGGATAAGACTCCAACGATATCCTCTCCAATAAGGATATCGTTTTTTTACCTACCACCAGGGAAACGTAAAGTCTCTCTTGGTGGTATAGGAAACCAGATCTTGTAATAAAGGTCATGGTGGTATGTGTGGGATCGTTGAGATCAATGCTATTCACACGTGCAGTGGAACAACAAAACAGGCAGGCGGCAAGGACAAAAGAAAAGGCGACCAAATGGTTCGCTCTTTAATGAGGGTCATGTTTATGCAACGTCGCTATGACGGACGTTGGAAAAAAGGTGTTAATGGGATACGATACTTTATACCATGGAAATTGTATATCGTATCTTGGGTTAATTGCCGATACGCATCCCTTGCTTGCATTTAGGTATGCCAAGCAATTAGTGGTGGCGACGAAAGAAATGCATCATTGTTTGTCTATTGAATCGCTAGTGTTGCAGCTGTAAAAACAAGCTGACGACATAGTATTTTAACTCAGACAAAGGGTATCGAATGTTTGCTATTTATGGTGCATATGCACATTAAGGATCAATTTTAGGAATTTCAGATAATGCTTGAAAGCATTACATGTCCTTGGAAAAGGAAATGTTTTCTGGGGCAAATGCAAATGCATTGGCGGGAAACAATGGGAGTTATGGAATTCCTAAAAAGGTCAAGAAGAATTCTTACAGAAAATTGTATGCAAAGGGATGCAATGAAAAGGTAAGTTTTCTTTATAGGGATTTTAGGGTTATAATAATTGGGTCTGTTTGATGCGTGAAGCATTTAAGATGCTAATGCGAATTGCATTAGCGAAAGCTGGTGCAGACCGGGTTGTGGTTATGGGGGTTTTTTCACGAAGGCGAGCCGTGGATCTGGCGGAACCGCCACAGACTCTTCATTGGCCAGCAGTACCGAAGCACAAAGCGAATCTTTACAGGCCTATGATCGCATCGTTTTATAAACAGATTTCGGTGATAACGAGACCACGAAACATATGCTCCCCAACTTGGAAGTCCTTTTTCGTTAAAGTAAAAACAATCGATCAGTGTCAGATGAATTGTGTTCCTTTACATGCTCGAGTTCGCGGAATGTATTGCCGATTTGTTATTCATGCACGTGTTGTGAGACGTTGCCGGTTGTCCAGGATATAATAATATGACAAAGGGGGCGCATGGAAACTACTAGCTGGAAGTTCGGTTATGCTAAAGTTGTTGAACATTGACTTAGTTATGGAGTTTATTATCAAGTAAGCAAATAAATATCATAACAAAATTAGACTTAATTTAATACCTGAGATCAAGTTGAAAATACTGCTTAAGCTATAGGAGGAAGCAATATATCCTCAGCAATAGAAGTTGGTGAAGATATGTAATCAGGCGTTAGAGTAAATTAACGTAGATCAACAGCACTAAACAGTGCTCTGTGGACGTTAAAAAAATATAACCACTCCTAATATGATCTACTTTCGCTTATAATCTAAACCAGTTGAGCATGAAACCTATCGTTTCCAATTAATGTGACAAGAAATTGTTGGTCATGTCGGACGTGTTGGTAATGTCAATTAACAGCCCGCCTGTTCATGGTTCTGTGGGGAGGAAGTAAGTTGTGCGGGCGTACTGCACTGGTTCACTTCCTGTCCCATCATCACTGTCACGAAGATTCATAGATCTCATCGGAAACAGCAAAACTCCGTCACGCACCGATCGCGCAAAATCAAGAAACACCGGACAAGTCATCAGTAATGGTGAGAAATAAACATAAACACCGGACACCAACTTGTGCAAAACTGCACGACAAACCGTCCACAAAGAGGAAAAGTTAAACGCACTAGGGAAAGGAGATAAAACACTCGGAAGCTGCGGCACAAAAATAATGAAACAAACACTGGTGTAGTTATTATTTAGACATCCGGTTTTTATTTTCCGAATGGAAACGTTAATATTAAATTTACATGCACTCACGTTAATATTAAATTTATATGCACTCTCGTTAATATTAAATTTATATGCACTCTCGACTCACGACTGCAGACAACGACTCGAACGATTATAATCGATTATCGCTTCCCTGTGCGCACCAGGGAAGCGATAGGAAACACGACCTGGTCCGGTCGAAGGATGGAATTTGACTCAAACGATATCCTCTCCAATAAGGATATCGATTTTTAACCTACCACCAGGGAAACGTAAAGTCTCTCTTGGTGGTATAGGAAACCAGATCTTGTAATAAAGGTCATGGTGGTATGTGTGGGAGGCTCCTCAATAGTATAGTGGTTAGTATACCCGCCTGTCACCCGGGAGACCGGGGTTCGATTCCCCGTCGGGGAGCCTCTGGCGCAAGACTAATGACCTTGCCCAGAAAAAATAAATCATTATGGAAAATTTAACAAGCCTTAGGACTTGCTAGATAAGGTCAAGACCGGTCCCCGGTTGTAGTGCCGATGATGATGATGATGGTATGTGTGGGATCGTTGAGATCAATGCTATTCACACGTGCAGTGGAACAACGAAACAGGCAGGCGGCAAGGACAAAAGAAAAGGCGACCAAATGGTTCGCTCTTTAATGAGGGTCATGTTTATACGATGCCTCGTCGCTATTTTCGACGTTAGGAGAAAAAGGTGCTAAAAGCAATATGGATGTTTATGGCATCTCTGGCTGCAATAGAAACCGGGTTCATATTTGCATTAGAAAATGCTGGAGAATTTGGTTTCAGCGTCTATTGCGCTAAGTATATGCAGCTGCTTGGGTTGTTTGTTGGTAAGACAAACAAAAAAGGTTGCCAGGCAATGTGTATGAAAAGGTATATGACGCGGCTGGGAAAATAGACGGCGCGATATTTATGGTCCCTGTCATGACGGTTACATTGAATGCAATCCGAATTATTTTGTTTACTGGAATTTGTCTGGTACCGAATTGGTTCAGAATACCAAATAAGCAAACAAAGAAATCTTACGGAAAATTGTATGCGAAGGGATGCATGAAGGTAAGTTTTCTTTATAGGGATTTTATGATTACAGATGGTGATCTATATAATGCGTGAAGCATTTACAGGTACTAATACCGTTGCATTAGCAAACTTAAGGGAGTTGGGTAGTAGTTATGGGGGTTTTTCAGGTAAGTAGCCCGTAGGGTTTGGCGGAAACGCTACAGTTCCTCATCAATGTTCGATATTATATAATAGCAAAATTGCAGGAAAAAAATTGTGTCTTCATTTCAAATACGGGTACTTTTCAATCGACTCACATTTTCAATTTTATTGGTCGTTTTAATATAAATCATATAAATCAAACCAGATATTGTATAAGAAGAATTTTTACGTCGTACTTGTTTAGGTTGTTTAAGATGGCTGATGTTATAGAGGTTGCATAATATTGTTCTGTATCTCAATAAATCAGTCTCAACTTTCTACCTCCTTTATTCCCCCGATCGGTACTATTGGCCTACCATTATATGGCGGCAACTGCACTGACATTTTCTCTATAATATGTTATGTCTGCAGCTGAAATTAACGAAGTAACATAGTATCATCTCACATCGTCACTTCAAATATACTCATAATGTATTTATCAGCTTGCACCTATTGGAGTGCTACTATATATAGTTTATTTGATATTACAAGTACCTTTTAGCCAAGAAGCAGTAAGTAATTTGCCATTAGCATAGTCGTCCATGCAACATGGTGTACATAGCCATTCACAAAACAGTTCAATTATCTGCCACAGGATAAATAATTGAATGAAACCCTCAGGAAAGAAGTAAACACACTTCCCCAGCAATAAAAGTAAGGATATATCTACAGCACGTAGCCGTGGATGTGATAAGCGTAGATGGGCACCATCAAATGTTTACGTGATGTCCTCGGTAGTAAATACTACTTTAAAGTTAAACATCAAAACTGCATTACGAAGACTCTTCTTCCGTTGGTCAATCACTTTGTTTTACAAAAGAATTCTAGAAAAACGAATATCAACGATGAGTCTAGATCCTCATAGCATGGTGCTGTCTTCCTTAGAGAGTCTAGGCAAAACAATGAGAGCACATAATTTTGCTATAAGCAAATTAAGTCCTGTATGTTGATACGCTTATGGAAATACCTGGCGTACTATGCAAATTGAAACACCGCAATCAAAGAAGGTAGGAACGATAAAGGGATTTTAAAAGCTTTGGGGGAAATTCTAAAACACTACTATCACTCCTAAAATTGGAATTGATATTACAGGAGCGCATGATGGTTTCCTTAACTTACAAAAACACAAGCACTGATGTGTTCCCTGAAGAAGGTGCAAAGGAAAGCCACTAAAACTTAAGAGTTGTGCGTGAGGAGAAAATAATATCATATGCCTCAAAGGAAGAAAGTCGATCGCCAGAATGTAGTAATCCAAGTACAGAGTTGTTTCAAGAGATTTTTCAGGGATTACTCAATTCATGTGCGATTGAAAATACCTCTTCGTTGATGACTTTTCGAAATATTTTTTTAAACTAAAGAATTTTGGTAATTATTATTATAATAACCGGATAAAATTGAAACATACATTTATGGGAGCAGAAATTGCATTGGAAGTGGGATATAAACTAGGTAAGAAGAGACTTGAAGTTAACAATATATCCTTATCGGAGCATATGTCAATTTAAATATTCGCGCTGGAGAAAACATCTAGATTTTACGACCTACTTAAGTTTTTTACGTTAAATAAAACCCAAAAAAAAAACAGGTTCATAAAATCCGAGTCCGAGTAGGTGGAATCCCAACAAATTGCCGTCCGCCAAAATACCCCCTTATCAAGATATGGACTTCCTGAAATGATCGTAAGAAATTTTGAATCATCTTTTGAAAAAAAAACCTTAAACAGGTGCAGCTGGCAGGAGCGTTTGCCTTTAGCTGCATTTGGACTCAACTGGTGGAGCAGCCTACGCGAGTACGAACGATTTATTTCAGTCAGCGGACCCAAGCATTTATTCCCTAGAAAAGACTGCACCATTGGAAAACTCGGATCACTGTTTTATATCGGATGCGCAATCACTTACATCTGAAACGAATAACCAACTTAAGTGGTTTCGCCAAGTATGGAGGTACGGAGTTGCTAAGTGGCACTATTTTTTTTCCGTATCCTTTCCGTGGTTAGAGGTTTACTTTGGAAGCTTCGTTGTTAACGGCTACCCAAAGTCAGTTACGGAACTCAATACCAAATTATGTAGACGTGGCGACAATCGACAAATGATAGTTGATGAACCGTTCAACGGAACAGCCTAAAAAGTGAAGTGTATGTAAAATTATTATTACATTATTGTTAATTTATTATTTTTAAATTAAACCGCGTTGCACATCTTAAATGAGTGCGGGTTCGCTTGGGACTTCTCTGCACGCAAAATAATAAAAAAAAACAATTAGTGCCGATACGCGACATACGGAGTGTTCCTGTTTGTGTATGTGCACAGTATAATAAATACACTGTTGAACGTTGTACGCCGAAAGGCATAAGAAAAATAATAATGTATAATTTAAAGTGCTTGCGAAGAGCCAGTAAGTTAATGTAAGAATGATATTTGTAAAATAGAAGTTAACATTTAGTCTTAAGTAAAATATGTAATAAATTTGTTAAATAAATGTGGATATAAAACAAAAAAAAAAACACAGTTGAACGTGATTTCCTATCGGTCACTCGCGCAATAAAAAAAAAAACAATAAAAAAAAGTGAGGACACGTGGTCCATAATATGAACGTAAATCTAATGGATGTCAAAATGGTGCTTCGGAGAAGGTAAAATACAGACCCAAATCTAAAGGCTAAACGCCTTAAAACCATTAAAACCAAGGATACAGACACGTTGAGTGTCAACTGCGGCGACGAAGACAACGCCAATGGTGCCCAGTACTCAGGGGCTGGAAACCAATTCCAAGAACTAGCTGTCAGAGAAACAAATGCAGACGCCAGCAGTCAGGTCGAGATCCTCAACAGACTCATCTATGAGCTTAGTCTTAAAAAACAACAACGGGATAAACAAATGGAGGAAGTTCTTAAACTAAAAAGCAATTTAAGCCAGAATGAGCGGAAAACGAAAATGGTACAACAACAACAGCAAGAACAAAGACAACAGCAACCCACGAAGACAAAAAAAACACGACAAGCTATGAAAACTCAACAGCTGGAATCACATCAACAACAATAGAAGGAACCACATCAACAACAATAGCAGGAACCACATAAACAGCAGTAACCAAATCAGAGGCAAGATCCATCTCAACAGGTGCCAGTCAAAAAAAAAGGAGAAAGTACCTCCTATCTACATCAGTTACATGGAGACAAATTATCCCATAAAATTGGGTGAGTCGACATGCGCAACTTTTAAAATAAAACGTATAAATAATTTTAAGATAAGTTTAACATGCGATGATTTAGAAGGCTATAGCAAAATCAAATCGGCATTGGGGAAATCCAAAAGCGAGTACTACAGGTACACCCCTAAATCGGAGAAAACTGTCTCCATGCTCCTCAAAGGAGTTGATCCTTCTTTTACTCCCGAAGAGGTGCTCGAAGAACTAAAAAACTTCGAAAACGATAGCCTGAAATTTACAGGTGTGAAACCATTTATCATAGCAAATTCTAGAAATAGCAACCGTAAGTTGTCTCTAAGCCCCAACAGTAAAATTGATGGACTTTTATTATTATCATATTTATTATTATTATTATTATTATTATTATTATTATTATTATTATTATTATTATTACTATTATTATTATTATTATTATTATTATTATTATTATTATTATTATTAGCTCCGTGTCTATGGAACCATAATCATGCCGATTGTTCTATATGGATGCGAAACATGGCCTCTCACAAAAAGGGAAGAAAACAAATTCCGGGTATTCGAGAATAAAGTTTTGAGAGGTATCTTTGGAGGTAAATATGACGAGGAGGAAGGACAATGGAGGAAACTCCATATCCACGAATTGGAAGAGCTGTATCGCAAACCTACAATATTGAGAGTAATCAAGTCGCGAAGATTAAGATGGGCCGAACACGTGGCGCGAATGAGCAACGATAGGACCGTGTGTGGAATTCTTGACGGTAGACCAACGGGAAAAAGACCGGCCGGACGCCCGCGACGGACATGGGAGTACAATGTTAGGTTTGACCTTGAGGAGGTCGGATCGAATGGTCAAGCGTGGAAGCAGAGCGCACAGGACAGGGAACGATGGCGGGGTCGGGTCGGTGAGGTCATGAACTTCCGGGTTCCTACAGGCCAATAAATAAAATTGATGGACTTAGATATATTAAATACATTAGTCATCAAACAATGAGTTGGGATGTGGCGGTTCCGCTAAACCCCACGGTACACTTACCTAAAAAACCCCCATTACCCCATCCCTAGCCGCATAAGTTTTTGCCAATGCAATCGCATTAGGCACCTGGAAATACTTCACGCATTAAAGAGACTAAATCTTTGATCTTTGAGTCCCTGTAAAGAAAACTTACCTTTCATGCATTCTCTTAGCATACCAATTCTCTGTAAGATTTCTTTCTTACCTTATCAGGAATCTCAAATCAAGAACCTGAAAACAAGATGATTTGCTTTACATATAATGTAACCATCATGATAGGGATCATAAATATTGCGCCGTCTATTTTCCCAGCCTCGATGTGTGTACAAAAAACTATCTACACACACATCGGCTGGCGACCCCTTTCAGCCAGCGATAAACGGTCTAACGCAGATGCATGTAATTAGTACCATCTGCGTTGAGACTACTCCCTTAACAATGCACCAAAGTGTGAACAAAAGATCGCTGTCTAACAACAGGCATTCTGGTGATACACAAACAATTCAATCACCAAAAGTCTCAGAAATACGTCTACCATTTAATGAGTTGCAACTTGATTGCTCAGTTGAATTCACAGGTCATAAATCTCTTTTATCCTATTTAGTTCTGGATCTGTTTCCCAGTAACCTTTCCACATAAACAAAGATCTGTCGATCCTTTTCCCTTTCTTTGCGTATCAGGTTCTGCATCATGGTTTCGATCTATGAAAAGAACCGACGTACACACACACACACATGTACTGTGGCGATCTTCTATATGAGATCTCTTGATTACGCGAAAGAGAGACTTTACGCCTCTCTCGGAACAGGAATTGCACCCTTAATTTAAGAGAGCCAAATTCACTGGCTGAATTTCCTTAATAACGATTGAATATCGTGGAGTCCTTTTACATCCGCGGATGAGAACGGTCACGCTTCACTCCCGCTCTCCCCCGGCTGCGGAGACGCGTAAATAATTACATACCCGAATATATACAGGAGTCGTGTTTTCATCATCAATTAAGTCGAGCGGTGGTTTGTCGATTTTTTTCCTACAGTTAATTGAACAGTCGGAATTATAGTGCGAAGTGTTTAGATAGTATGTGGTTGTTAACGTTTGAACAATGGTCATGAGAAGGCTTAAATTAATATTCGTAAGGCTCCAAATGACATCTAATACACGTGTACGTTTGCTTAATTACAAAAGATAACCATCAACTAATTAAATAAAGAAAACGTTTCACCGACCCAAAAATCATTCAGTGTTTTAACATTCCATGCTGCAATTCCTGGGGGTGTTATCGTTTAGCCTACGGGTTTGTGGACAATTTTCGGTGCTCGCATTTGTGGCGGAACTTACGATTAGTGATGAGGAGTGAAGTGAACCGTGTGCCCGTGTCCGGCATAATACTTCCTCCCCACAGGGAGAGAATAAAGAAATCCGACCGCGTATTGCAGTGTATGCGCTGTCAACGCTTCGGCCATGTGGTAGCGAATTGCAATATGCATTTCAGATGCGCCAAATGCCTAAATAAGCATATCATTGGAGAATGTCCATTGGGCAAAGAACAGCTTCTGGATAGAAATAAACTATCCTGTGTCCTCTGTAGCAACACAGGTCATCCTGCTAACTTTAGAGATTGCCCTAAGTACCAACAGCTTAAATCAAAGTTGGAAGCCAGACGGACGCAAGTTGAAGAAGAGAAACGTATGAAAACTCGCTCTTACCATAACTTCGTGGCACCAAGTGTATCACACGCCCAAATGGCAGGTGGAATAAAAAATGCACCAATCTTAGAGCAATCACGCAATACCATTAAAACGCCTGCTCCAGAGGCACAAACTGATATAACAGCTATATTACTGTCCATACAAGGATAGTTTGCTGCGTTTGATAAAAATTCGAAATGATCGAAAAAAACTGACGGAACAAGTGGCTCGATCTGACATTATCTATTCGATCCTGTTCCCAGATGAACCCGTACTTTAATCATAATGTTGACTGCATCTGAATTAACTCTAAAAATTATTGCTGTGAACGTTAATTCACCAATCCGCATGGAAAGGAAGGATAATCAGAGCAATCTGCTGGAAGCTGCACACCCAGATGTGCTTGTGGCTAGCGAAACTAAGCTAAACCAAAGGCACAAACTGGGCTACCCAAATTATAAAGTAATTAGACGAGGTCGTCCAAATTCCACTCAGGGGGGCGGGATCGCTGGCTTAGTTAAAAATGGTGTACAACACAAAGTCTTCTACAGTCGAGATGTATACAAGTTCCAGGTGCTAGAAGCGTGCCTTATAGATATTCCCTTGAAAAGTCAAAAGCATCTATATGTGATCTCTGCTTATGCTTCCGAAGCTCCACAGTGTATACAGTTTATCAATGAACTTGATACCCTTTTTCGAAGATTCAAGTTCAACTCGGAAAATAATTATTTCGTTATCGCGGGAGATGTCAATTCCAAGCAAACGCTATCGAACATAAACTAGAATTGTACGCTACAAGTACTCCGTATTATCCAAGAAAAATTCCTTCTTGGATTTACTGTTGCTGGATGAACGAATACAATTATTAGATACGGATCAAACTATTCGGAATTGTCTTCGTACGACCGAGTACGATAGCGATCATTATGGACTTGGTGGTGTAATGCATGTCCCAAACGAACACTCACTACTTGAGCTGTACAAACAGATACATTCTTTTAATTTCGGAAAAGCACACTGGTCGCGCTTTGATCGGATAATAAAAAAAGAATTACGCTCCAATGCCATAGATCCACCAACTGACAGAAATCTTCATAATGACGAAATTGATCATTATCTTTCTACGATGAACAACATTGTTTCATTTTTAAAACATTTTTTATTTTTCTTTTTATATTCTTAATTTCTAAATTAAAGGCTAGACAAAAAAGGCTTAAATTCTAGCTTAATTATCTTATATAATAACTTACTGGTCCTTCGCAGACGCTCTAAGCTAAACATTACTTAACGTTTGTATAATTTGCCTTTCGGCGACAGAACTTTGTGGCAGTACTGATAATTAGTTGAAATACAAAGAAAAATTTGAAAAACTTTGTCAATTTTTTTTTGTTTTTTTGTCTTAAAATTTAACTTACTTAACTTACCTACCTTTTTTTTTAACTTAAATCTTATACTACCCTAATTCTAGAAAAGCTAAGTCTATGTAAGCTAGCTGATGATAATATGATTCTATACCGACTTTGGTATCCAGGTCTTTATATGCCATTCAACCACCAGAACTGTTGACGCTGTCTAATACTATCGTCCCGGTCTCTGTGGGAGATAGCCCTACTGAAGCGCAGGAGCTCTTCTTCGGTGCGCGTTACTTCCCGGTCGTAGCACAATCGCCCGTCTACAGATGATCTACTTACATGATAGATCAGCGGAATTCCGGATCTATCCTGTATAAGCCCTTTCATATCCAAGTCAAGGAACGCCTCTGGTGGAACAAAGCCGTTGCGACGCACGCTCTCATAGTACAAGGTGTTTGGATAATAGGCCCCGAAAATTAGCTCATTGGACGAGCTTATTGCTCTCGCAATATGTCCTCTGATTAATTTAATCATAAAATTATCCACCCTATTTATGTACGCTTCATTATATAAAGTCTCATTTGAGTAATACTTTTTATAGTCCGATTCCGGTGTCCGATATAATCTGAGACAACTTCTGAGACACTTTCTTTCGAACACCCGAATCTTTTCTATCAAATTTGGACCTATGTTGAACCATACTGGGCAACCATATATGAGCATTGGCCTGATTAGCGTCATGTAGCATATGACTTTTACCTTGCTGTCAAGTTGGCTACTGTGAAATAGCCTCCTTGTCATAGCAAAAGTTTTCCTCGCTTTGAGCAAAGCAGCCTCTACATGTCTGTTGAAATACAGATATTGGTCTAGCCAGATGCCCAGGTATTTAACTAAACTCTTGGTTTCCAGTTTATCTCCATGCGGTCCCACGATAACTAGCTTTCGCCAGTTTTTCCTTGTGTCGTACGTGGCTTTATATAATGGAGTTCTAAATAGGATGGCTTCACATTTCTGGAAGTTGATCTTAAGTTTCCAGTCATTGCAATAGCGCTGAACTTTGTTGAAGTCTCGCTGTATTAACCTGTTGATGATCGCAACTTTCGGAGCTGTTCTGTAAATTATGATATCGTCTGCGTACGCAATAGCCTGCGGAAGTGCTTCTAATAAGTCGCTAATGTAAATGTTAAAAAGAATCGGAGAGAGTACCGCGCCCGGTTGCAAGCCATTCTTGATATTATACGTTTTATTAGAGGTCACATTACCACTTTTGACCACGAACCTCCTGTCCTTTAACATATCGTAAAGTACATATAGTAAAGGCTTATGTATGCCATGTCTGACCAGTTTGTAATACAACCCTTCGATCCAGACGGTATCAAAGGCTTTCTCCAAGTCGATCAGACAGGCCCCTGTGCATTGGTTCCTACATTTATTTCATTATATGTCGGAGACCAGTTTAGCTGCGGCATGTGTGGTTTCATGACCCGCCTTAAAGCCAAACTGGTTATTTGGAATAATGCTGTTGTCGTCTACCTATTTTACCAAAGCTTTGTTAATGGTTTTTTCAAATACTTTACTGATGCTTGGGAGTAAACTTATCGAACGCATGTTCATTGGGTTTGTGCAGTCTTTGCCCTTTTTTGCGATGGGCTGAATGATAGCCGTTTTCCAACGCGTTGTTAAACAGGACCGTGTATATTTCTATTGCCATTGGGGGCAGGTTCTTGAGTACGATGTTAGGTACTCCATCCATTCCCACTGACTTTTTGGTTCTTAATGAGTCGAAGATACTCTAGATTCCTTCCCTTGTTATTAGAAGGCTATTAGCCACTACACCATTGGCATTAATGTCAATTGACAGATTATCTTCACTGAATTCGGTAAAACCCGGATTCTCCGATTGCCAAAGTGAAATTTCATTCCGGAGGTGCAGGTGATTGAGTAGAACTCTGTCCTCCAGGTCGTGATTTCGGTGAATGCTTTCATTCACCTTGTACATTTCCTGAAAGACAGCTCCCAAAGCGTTCACCTTTTCCAAAGGATCTTCGATCACGAAGAGCTCACTATTGAGGATAGCGTTCTCTGCATCTATGCCAATGTTGGTTAGCAGCTGCTTGTTTACCTGAGTACGTGGGATTTGGAGACACTGAATCTCATTTTGATTATTTCTCCTGAATATTTTATTTATTTGTAGGAACATATTCGGGTTATTAGTTTTTATAGCTCGAATTCTGTTGTTCCAATACAAATTTGTTGCTAATCTATAATTAGTTTTAAGTAATTGTTGGAGGTTTTTTAATCGGGATTTCAGTGATATTATCTCCTGGTCTTGTCTGTCTGTAAACTGTCTGTGTAATTGTTTTAATTTCGATAGCAGTCTGCCCTTTTGTCTGTGGAGTGCGTTTATTGTTGCGTTTCTGTACATGTTAGTGTGATCTGTAACTGTTGTTTTGGGAATTGTTTTGTCCATTGTTCGTTTTACGGTTTCGTCCATTTGTTGAATGTATTTGTCGATTTCGACATTAGTCAGGTTTCTGTTTACTGGCAGATTAAAGTCATTCGAACGAAGTTCTCTTGTTAATGATCTGGTGAACCGCGGCCATCGCATTGCCCCGTAGTTATAGGGTTGCGGGATCACGAATTCCTCCAGATCTGCGAGCTCGTTCGGAAGCTCTATTACTGCCGTGAATGCACAGTGGTCACTATCGTATTCAATTGTCCGTAAACAGTTTGTGTTTCGTCTATTGGTGTTAAGTAATCTCAGTCGTGAGTCGATTAGCAAGATATCTAAGAACGATCTACCTCTAGGGAACGATGGATATTCGGTAGCTAGCAGGTCAGTTCTATATTCAATATGAAACTGATCTAATCAGCCAGCCAACTGATTTCCTCTGGCATTAGATATATAATTTCCCCAATTTCTATGCTTGGCGTTCATATCTCCCCCTAGAATAAAGTAATTTTTGCCCAGGTGCAATTGTAAGCATCGGAAGAGAGTCTCGAGCTCTGCTATAAATAGATTATGTTGGTGCTCCTCAGGTGCGTAGACCGCAATCGCATACAAACCCCTTCCTTGCTGAAGGGGTATGCGTACGATACAGGCTTCCAGCACCCGGAACCTGCGCACTTCTCCACTATATCACTATATATAACTTTATGAGGGATCCCTTTTCTAATAAAGATTGCGACCCCCCCCCCCCCCCCCCCCCCCCCTTGAGAGGAGTTAGGTCGGTCTCTTCGTATAATATCGTAGTTTTTATGCCATATCTTGTGTCTCTGGTTTAACTTTGTTTCCCCCGCCAGAAGTACATCAGGCTGTTCAACTTGCAACAGGTTGAAAAGATTGGCTCTTCTCTCAGTTCTTATTAGTGAATTTACATTCACGACAAGAGCTTTTATTGATGTTGTGGTTAGAGGGTTTATATTGACTTTTTGTTTAGATTGGGCAAGTACGAGTAGATCTCGTTTATTTGGTTTTGCAGCTGTGTCATCTGTCTCTGCAGATTAAGCAGAACCGTGACCACGTTTGCTTGCGATGTTGTTTCAGTCTGTGTGGGAGTATTTGTGGCTACCTGTGATGTAGCCTGATTTGGTGTTCTCCCACCCGGCGCAACTTGTGCGTACGACCGCTGTGATGTTACGGGTGTTGATGTTGTACGAGCTGGCTCTGTGTTTTTTTGCCGGGTCATAGTTCTTGCCATTATTTCTCGGAATTTAGAACATCCTCGATAATTAGCGGGGTGTCCCTCATTCCGGCACACTGCGCACTTTAGAAGGGCTATGTCTTCTACCCTTTTTTTCCCAGAGGGCATTCTTCTGCCTTATGGTCTTTTCCGCATTTTACGCAACGGTGCTGCATTTCACAGTTCGCCGCCGCGTGACCAAACCTTTGGCAGCGGACACATTGCAGGATGTCTCTGCCTTTTTTTAACTTGTCCCATGTGACACTTTGATGATCCAAGACTGTAATCTTTCTTAGACCACCAATTCTGCTGCTGGGCGTTAGTTGAAACAAAAAGAAGGGTAGCTTGCGGTTTTCCCTTCTTGCCTTGGTTATGGTGAACGGTTTTACGGAGATAAACTCGAGATCGTGGTGCCTCAACTTTTGAAGCATCTCGAGGAGAGCCTCCGGTTCCACCTCAGGGTCGACACCCTTTAATAGAACCGTTACCCTCTTTGTTTGCTTCGGCGTGAACGAGTAGAATTCTGCGGTGGCCCTTTTTAAGACCTCTTTAATTTTATCATGGTCTGCCACCGCATAGGTTTGAATGGCATGCCTATTACCAGCCAGTCTTTTAACTACAAAATTGTTTCCTATAGCTAGC
This sequence comes from Microdon myrmicae, assembly GCA_963931805.1. Lineage (NCBI taxonomy): Eukaryota > Metazoa > Arthropoda > Insecta > Diptera > Syrphidae > Microdon > Microdon myrmicae. The sequence continues at coordinate 76,036,453 of OZ007496.1, forward strand.
TTACAAAGACTTACCAATTCCTTACACTCAATATCTATAGTGTTGATTGGTGGCATCTTTATTTTTTGGTTGTTATTGTTGCTTTGCCGCTGTTGTGTTGCTTGCTGTGGTCGATTTTGTGTTGATTGTTGCTGTTGCGCAAGTTTCGCCTCCAATTCAATTATTTCCTCCTCTTCATCCTCAGACTCTGAGGATGCAAGAGAAGCGAAGGATTCGTTTGCCCCATACATATTAAAATTGTAGGGGGAGGGACGCTCACTGTCCTCCTCCACTTGCTGACCTTTTTTCTCCATTGTTAATTTCGCACATGTTACATGGAGAGCCATACAAACCGATACAGGAACTCAACGATCGACGAGCTGTATATCATGGTGATCTGCTGTCGAGTATAACACCAAGATATTTAATATAGGGAGTGGATATGATTGTTTGTCCTTCTATTTCCAAATCAAGGTGTTCAACTTTCTTGCGGCTGCTTATTAAAACTGCCACCGTCTTATGTCCAGCTAGTTTCAGTCCGGCTATATCTAGCCAGTATTTAATGCTCTGGGTTGCTTAAGATAAAATATTCTCCAGGTCATCTAGATGTTTAGCTACGGCCACTATTGCCAAATCATCTGCGTACCCAATGGTTCTAACCCCTTCTGGTACATTGACCCTCAGCACACCATCATACATGATATTCCATAGCAGCGGACTGAATACAGATCCCTAGGGTACACCAGCTGTTATTTTATATTCCTGTGGTCCCTCATCTGAGTTATAGAGCAGTCTTCTGTACGAGAGATAGTTTGCTAGTATACGCACCAGGTTGGGTGGGACTTCTAGAGTCCGATTCCAGTCCACAGAGTTAAGTGTATTTTTAACATCTAGTGTCACCACCGCGCAATATTTTGTTGTACCTCCTACCCATCGTGCTCCAACTATCGCAATGTTGCACACACAGATAGTGCCTTATTAGTTGATCCACCTTTCCGGAACTCATACTGCCATTCAGAGAGCCCCAATGTCTCCTCAGTGAATTGTTCCAGGCGAGTGGTAATTACTTGCTCAAGCAGTTTTCCGGTTGTGTCCAACATGTACAACGAGCGATAGGACGACGGCGCATCTGGATTCTTGACTTCTTTTGGTATCAGCACAGGCCGCTGGTTTCTCCATCATTTAAGAAAATTGTCCTGTTTGAAGGCAGGTTGTGAAGGGACTGCTGAAGACTTCCGGACTTTTTGTTAAAGCAGTCTTCACTACAGGGTTAGGAATACCATCCAGTCCAGGTTTTTTGTTTGTTTTAACAAGCCTTTCAGTCAAGAGCACCTCTTCGGTGGTCACGGGAGGTATTTCTCCTTCAGTGATGTTCCATTCTTCTTGCGCTCTCAACACCTCATCAAACTGCGGGAAGACGACATCAACAATTCTCGCCATGTCACTTTTACTTTTTTGCATTTGACTACTGTTGTTGTGTAGTCTTTTCATGGCTATCCCGTAGGCGCTGCGACATAGGTTTATATTCAATTCATCCCTTAGGGAGCAGAATGCGTCATATTTACTTTTGCGGATTACATTCCTCAATTCGTTCCGTTGCTTGACGAATTCCGCATGTAGACGTGGGTAGGTGTTACGGTTTCTTGCTCTTTGTTGCAAGCGTCGTAACCTGTTGCAGTCCGATCGTACATTGGCGATTTCTGGGTTACACCAATACACTGGTGTGATTGACCCTGCTGCTGGCTGTCTTTGCCGTGGGATAGAAGCATCACATGCGCTAGTTAGCCACTTCATGACTTTTCCAGCCTGTCTATTTGCATCGAAAACTGTTCGATTTGGTCACCAGTATATAATCGAGCAGTTCCGCATCGAGGTCCTTCTCTTTCCACCCATTATCCTGAGCGTTCTTCGCCAATTTGCCATTGATGAATCCCCTGTGTGGTAATATTTCGTACATCACGTGTCCAAAACTCGCCACTCTATAGGTCTTGCAAACGTGGAGCTAGCAAATGTGATGTCGATTATGGACTAGCCCCTCTCGTTTATGAAGGTGTCACCAGCACCAACATTAAGTAACACCACATCTAGGACTGCGAAGGCTTCCAGTAGTGCCTGGCCTCTACTGTTGGTCCTTGTGCTTCCCCATTCTACTGCTCACGCATTGAAATTTCCAACAACTATAAAGGAGCTCTTATCTCTAGCTTCTTGCGTTACCATGTCCAAAAATCATTTGAATTCCTCTATTTGCTACCTTGGGGAAGCGTAACAACAGTAGAAATGAAATCTTCTGATTTTAGCATAGGCGAATCCTTCCTGCCACTGCACACTTTTGAATTCTATGGGAGAATTTCTAATAGTCCAGATGGCCACTGTTCCGCTGCTGTGTTCTTCCCATGTAATACTACCAGTGCCAGTCATCCTGTACTGCTCATTGATGAGTACCACGTCAGCGTCTTATTCCTTAACCCTTTGCGAAAGGAGATCATGTACGGCTTCACAACGGCTTAAGTTAATTTGAATGCATTTAAACCTGTCCATTTTTATTCAGGAGCTTGGACATCGCGTTTTTAAATATATATTGATTCAGTTATTCAAGACCAATGTACATTGATATTGTTTCCCTTAACCTCTCGGTCTTCTACTGATCGTGTGGGGTTATCGGTGTTGATGTAGTAATGGCCTAGTGTGGTGCCGGCACGGGCACAGGTTCTCAACCCACTCCCACGTGTATGTGGTTGTATTTGATCATCCAGTTTCACACAAGGGAAGGAATATAAAACTCAAGTCTTTGTTTTACAATTTTATTTGCATAAGGGAATTTGTGTACAATCAATGTAACTAAACGTCGAATTCATTCTTGGCAAATTCGGTTAATTATTTAGCCTTAAAACTATGAACATCAATATTTGGAGCAACTAAAGACGCGTGCACACTGAATTAAATTTGGTAAGGTTGGTTATTTAGACTGTTCTTTTATAACTATTAACATAAAATATTTGGTATAATTAAATACGCGTGCACACTGAATTAAACTGCTGCACAAGCAAATTAATTACTCGGCCCGATTCTGATGGCTTTTGAATTCCGACTCTTGGTGTGCACTCGTCAGTGGATGAAACGCGACTCGTTGTAAATGACTCGTGCAGAGTCGGTCATCCCCCAAGGGTGGTTGTCATTCATTGAGAGAAACGTGCAGTTTCTCTTCGTGGTGACCAATCAGAGAGGATATCTCTGTCGATCTTGGCAGGATTGTTTCGCTTGCCCGTCTCACCAGAACACGGGAAAACGAAAACGAGAAAAAGGAAATGAGCAAAAGGGTATCGTTGGTGGCGCGCATGCAGCTTCGTAAAACCGGCTGCTCGCCATTAGTGAAACCTGTGCTACAAGGAAATGAGATTCTCACACAACGATGGTTGCGCACGGCATCCACGACCGCGGAAAGGGTTGGATTCCCTGTGGGCATGTTCACATGCAGAAGAATTTGATTCTTGGCGGCTAGACGCGCGATGCGTGGACTGATTTTGTCGGTTGGAAAAAGGCCATCGTCAATGAGCATAAGCCAGAAAAATGTGCTGCGCACGTGTGTGTGGGAGACCCTGGCTGGCGGGGGCGCCGTTTAAGTTTCCCTATGTATGTTGCATGTTAGGAGTTCTTTACAGGGAAATCATAATGATGCATTGTCTGCATGAAATGATGAATTCTGGAGAATCATTATCTGCATGAAATGATGAATTCTGTGATGCATTATCTGCAAGATATGGTGCCCTTGGGAAGGGGAATGTTTGCAGAAAACTGAGTTAACAAAATGAGTTGGGGTTAGCGTTGTGTGTGGTTCTTGTGGTTAGCATTGTGAGTGATCGCCTGCGCTACTTTAAGGAACCCTCACAATCGCACTCTGCTGCGATAAGTAAAGGGGGTCAAATTTAATGAAATCAAATAGATTGTTTTACGGTACTCAGTTCATCATTCCCTATATTAAGTTCAAAACTAATTTTTGTGGGTTAATGTACTTTGACTAAAATGACTTAAGAACCCCTTTTCTTGATTTAAAAAACTTATTGGTGGAAATACATGTATCTGCCGTTCGCATGGAAATCCACGTTGCATCAGTGAACAAAAAAAACCAAATGTTTGCGGAAAATAAAGAAAACTGACAGGAGCTCAGGACTTTGTAAAAGAAGTCCGATGTATATTATCCTCGAAGGTGGAATGACATGCCCTACATGAAGGAGATTCACTGATGATTCGGACTCCCAATGACGAAATATTTTTCCTGACATGTATTCACTTTTCATAAAAATCTCCTTATGCAGTTTTATTAGTTTTACGAGGGCATAAGCCCAGACGAAAAGCGATTCTAAATATGAGAAGAAATTAAATGCATACGAATAACAAAAGCTATCGTTCTGAAAGGCACTATAATTTTTTGTACACTTTCATAACCATGTTTTAATGAACTTTAAGTACCCGAGTGTTGTTAACTTTGAAAGAAAAACCTTATCATGTGCGATAATTGTAAATTCCTGCGCTATATTCTCGGAGACTGGTTTTAATTCGTCCTCCGTAACGATAATAATTAATGGGAGACTGTATCAAGGAATATATCCTAAAGCACTTTTATTTAAACGCAATTACCAGTACAACTCTCCTCCGTAAGTAATGCTTCTATCGTTCCTCGATTACTTTCAATGAGACTGCAATAATTTTTACATAAAATGGATGTGCTTCTTCCTACCATTGAGATAGTTTGAACTTTAAAAGGGAATTATTTAATAGAGAGGACAGTTTTTGCAGGTCCCTGCAGCAGGACTCTTAATCCGGATTTCCTAAATAATCCCCATACTTTCCATTAAGTTCACCGTCTCTTACATTTCTCTTGTCACTCGTTAAGTAATCGTATTCCATGATGAAGATATGGCGGCGAGCGCTGTCCAGCGACGCGATGCAACAGTAAAGATAAAATAAAAATACGAGTAGCGGTAATGATAAAAGGATAAGAGGATCTTCAGCATGCAGCGAAAGAAGGAATACAGGCAACTCATGTTGACAAGGACATACGCACACGTGAGATTTTGTCGCAACCGTCGAAAATTGGAAATTATCCAAAGGTATTGCCATCGAGACTCTTTTAAATATATGTATAGGTAAGATAAGGCATGACGGTGCTTAGAAGTTATTCCGCTGTAACTCTGCTTGCACAACATCTTCATATCCCCGGCAGGCAATAACAAGTGGGCATGAATTCGAGAAAGTTGTCGAGCTCACGGGAGCATGTACTAATGTTGTAGAATGTAGAGACGAGAGTAGGTTTTCGAGAAATTTAGTGCCTGCTTGGGGCATTAGTGTACACAAAAGACTTTGGAAACGAGGACAGTTTAGAACAACGACTGCAGCTTGATCTATCAACTTATACGGTTAGTGGAATAGAACTAATGCAAGTGTTATATGAGCATAAAGTTGTATCAAATAGTACGCAGTTCGCAACCTAGTTTATTTACAAACTTTAACAACTATAGTCGTTTAATGCCAAAATATTCCGCAAACATTTGAGGTTAATGTACATTTTTCCTTGAAACGAGAGCTTACACACACTCATATAGGTGTACATTTATATTAATTTGTAGAAAAAGAAATCCATAATTTTAAACTCAAGACTTTGTTTAACCTGGTCAAACTTTGTTTAAGACTTTGTTTAACATGGTCAAATCATTTTAATTTGTTCGACATTTTTTATTTAATTTATTCCTAAATTTTAAAATACGTGTGGGGAGGAAGTATGTACCAGCATGGGTACTTGATTCACTTCCTCCTCCATCCTAATTGTACACGAGAAATCGGCACCAAGGCACGAAAGAAAAAAAAATACACACAGATAGTAGTCGACAGAAATAAGAACGCCAAGGATATGAATAGCTGTCAATAATTTTTGTTTTTATCAACACAAAAGGAAAGTTATTAATTAATTTATATTTTTGTTTCACTTTCGATCGAACACCGGACTGGAAATGATAAATTAAATACAAATCATTTACAATTAAATTAAAATCAAATACGGGCATCTGCGCCTCTCCGCCGCAAGCAGGGAGCGGAAGTCAGCAACGACCACGGCGGCCGGCGGATGGAAATCGACTTCGCGATAACATCTCGTGCAGCGATGATTCACATTTTGGGGTGAGTTTATTGTACCGTGGTAGATATCCTCTCCAATAAGGATATCGTTTTTCCCTACCACCAGAGATACGTAAAGTCTCTCTTGGTGGTATGTGTGCGATCGTTCGGATCTGTGTGGTTTACACATGCTCGAGGGCAATGAGTAAACGAAGCAGACAGGCGGTAAAGACAAAAGGGAGAAATGACCAAATGCGCCGTTGGTAATGCGGGTCATTGTTTACGCGATGCCTCGTCGCTATTATCGACGTTGGGAGAAAAAAGGTGCTAAAAGCAAATTGGATGTTTATGGCATCTCTGGCTGCAGTAGAAACCGGGTTCATGTTTGTATTAGGGAATTCTGGAGAATTTGGTTTCAGCGTCTATTGCGCTAATTATATGCAGCTGCTTAAGTTGTTTAATGATGAGAAAAAAAAGTCGCCAGCCAATGTGTATGAAAAGGTACATGACGCGGCTAGGAAAATAGACGGCGCAATATTTATGGTCCCTGTCATGACGGTTACATTGAATGCAATCCGAATTATTTTGTTTACTGGAATTTGTCTGGTACCGAATTGGTTCAGAATACCAAATAAGCAAACAAAGAAATCTTACGGAAAATTGTATGCGAAGGGATGCATGAAGGTAAGTTTTCTTTATAGGGATTTTATGATTACAGATGGTGATCTATATAATGCGTGAAGCATTTACAGGTACTAATACTGTTGCATAAGCGAACTTAAGGAAGTTGGGTAGTAGTTATGGGGTTTTTTTCAGGTAAGTGGACCGTGGGGTTTGGCGGAACCGCTACATACGTACTAAACTAAAATTGCTTAAATTCTAGCTTAGGTAGTTTAGATTTTAATTTACAGGCTCTACGCCGTCGTTCTAAGCTAAACATTGTGAACTTATGGTATTGGGTATTCCTCAGTAATAAAACATTCAAAAGAATAAAAACACAATTTAGAAATTTCCTTTTCTTGCTTTTATTTTTTTTTATTGTATTGTTCTTCACTTTTTTTCTCAGTTTATATTACACACAGTAAAGTACAAAAATAAGTCTGTTTATACACCACGTTAGACTATCCGTGTCTGATTGATTTATTTTCCGCTATTTCACTCTCATAATTTATATATATACTTCATACACTTCTACTGTTACTGGTTTTTGTTCATCTTTCTTCCGTAACACATATATTCAAAAAATTTTCCTTTAATACTGGTTTTCGACGTGTTGTCTTTAAACATACATATAAAACATACAAGTTTCTTAATGTCTACTCACGTCACTTTAGTTTCACCTATATATTCTACCACTTTCCGTTAGGTCTCTTTTCTTTTAGTCAATTACATTCTTTGAATTTACACAGTATATAATAATATATGGGCTCCTCGATAGTATAGTGGTTAGTATACCCGCCTGTCACCCGGGAGACCGGGGTTCGATTCCCCGTCGGGGAGCCTTTGGCGCAAGACTAATGACCTTGCCCAGAAAAAATAAATCATTATGGAAAATTTAACAAGCCTCAGGACTTACTAAATAAGGCCAAGACCGGTTCCCGGTTGTAGTGCCGATGATGATGATGATAATAATATATATATTATATCCGTTTATTTAACCAAAAAATCTCGTCGTTATATCATTATTCTTCACAGTTACATGCTTTACTTTTATTATTTCTTTCAAGACTATACATGCACTCATCTTTACTCAGATTCACAAAGATATCACCGCCTTTAGTATCTTACTTTCGTTTATCTTTTATTAGATTCTCACCACAACCAACCTCACCAATTTCCAAAATCAGACTCTGTCCCATTTTTCTTTTACCCCTTCTTGTTACCTTGGGGTCAACACCTCCCGATGACGACAATGCAAATTCGCTCCCCATCGACCTACTTCTTGATTAGCAATTTGAGTTTGCAATTGCGTTGAAATGCGACGTCAGCCGATATACCTCCATCGGTTTGCGTCACAGTTCAACTTCCGCGATTGCAAAGTGACCCAATGTGCAATTACACAATTTCTATTTCAACTGTCGTGGCGAAATGTGGAAATTAATTGCGTTATCGCTTTGGGGGTCATATGGGTTCAAAATCGGTTGGCGGTTTTTGGTTTAAGTGCATCAATGACATCATCTACAACATCTCTATCTAGGTCGTCATTGATACACTTAACACGCGAGTAGTGGGGACGATGTCATTTAAAAAAAATATGTTTCAATAAACGTTTATTCTATTCTATTTGTTGGCCTGTAGGAACCCGAACGTTCATGACCTCACCGACTCGACTCCGCCATTGTTCTCTGTCCTGTGCGCTCTCCTTCCTAACGTTGTCCTCCCATCTCCGTCGCGGCCGTCCTGTTGGCCTCTTTCCCGTTGGCTTACCGTCAAGAATTCTATGCACGGTCCTATCGTTGCCCATTCGCGACACGTGTCCGGCCCATCTTAATTTTCGCGACTTGATTACTCTCACTATTGTAGGTTTGCGGTACAGCTCTTCCAATTCGTGGTTGTGGAGTTTCCGCCATTGTTCTGCCTCCTTGTCATATTTGCCGCCAAAGATATCCCTTAGAACTTTATTCTCGAATACGCGGAATTTGTTTTCTTCCGATGTTGTGAGAGCCCATGTTTCGCATCCGTATAGAGCAATGGGGATGATTATACTTCTATAGACGGAGCTTTATATTACGTGATAGCAGTTTGGATTTCAGCAGTTTACTGACCGCATGCCAACTAGCGTTGCCGGAGTGTAGTCTTTTGTTAATATCCTTCGATATTTCGTTACTGGCTGTCATTATTGTTCCCAGATATTTAAATTCTTTGACATTTTCAAATATCTTGCTTCTAATGTTTATGTGTGTTCTCTGGGGTCCACCTGCTCTCGCCGTAATCATGTATTTTGTTGCTAAAAATACAGGGACCATGGTACAATAAACGTTTATTACGCTAAATAAATGATCAACAAAATAACATTTGTAGTTTTATTTCTATTGATGTTGCAAATGTGCAAACATTTATGGCCCACCATTTATCGATTCAATAATACACATATAAATAAATATAAAAAAAATGTTTACCTATACAATCCGATAACCATTCTTTCCGATATAACTCGCAGGTGATCGCAGCAGAGTTCTAAAAGAGATCAGTTCTTTTTAGAACAAGACTATGTTTACAATAGTGCCTAACTTAACTATGTAGTGGCAGGAATGTTTTTGTTAATAACATAAGATCACAATTTGCCATGTGAAACTGAAACGATCACTGTTTGAAAGATGAATGTGTCAAGGACCACAGTAGATTGCATTAATATTACAGGAACTTAAAATCGTTTATTATGGGCACACTAAAGGAAGATAGGTAAACCTTGAGAAACACTTCTAATTAATCATCATTAAATCGGACTGATTGGATCCGCAAATATCCTTTTGTATTTATACTGTGTATTCGTCTTTGGATCTTATAATTAGTTACTAATATGAAGAAACTGTAAGGTGTATTATAATTAAGTTTTGTTTTTATTTAAAAAATGGATCAAAATACAATGAAATCAAATAACGACATATAGTATATAAAAAGACAATCAAGTTTAGAACGCAATAAAATATATAGTGTTGTGCCTAGTTGTGGCTTAGATGGTTGGTAAGTGATGTTCTGTTCTTGGTTGATTGTTTTTAACAGGTTGTAGCTTCATATAGTCCTGTGTGCTGGGTAACAGAGGTAGAGAAGTGTTTGAAGCCTGCATCGCAATAAGCACGGAAAGGCAAAACAGAATATACGGTCATATGAGAAAAACCTCGTAATTACGAATTTACTTTGGTGTTTGCAAATAGCTTAATAAAATCATGAACCTTTGACTTATCTCGTTGTCTGTTATCTAAGACATTTGTCGTGTCCAACTCCCGCTGCTTGGCTACATAGTCCTCAAAGTATGAATGCTTAATGAGCTTCTCACAAGACCACCGTTTGGTTGGATCCTTATCCAAACATTTCTAAAACTTGCAAACATGTAAAGATTTAATTAATGGCATATTCACAAAATTAAACCTTTAAGAAATCTATAGTCAGTGGGTTATGTAACGCTTTCGTTGGCATTTTCTCTTCCAACGGCTCCAGAGTAGGTGGGACTGGTAGTGTGATACCCTACAATCAAGTTGTAACTCCATGTAGTCGTTCATGCATTCGTATGAAAATATAGTAGAAATACGTACTTTGAAATATTCATTTTGTCCAAATATCTGAATGTGTCGAGGCAATAAATCACCAAGAGTTTTCCTAATTAGATATAGCTGATCGACATCACTCCTTCCTGGCCACAGTGCTTCTCCTCGTACTAATTCCGCGAAAAGGCATCCAATTGCCCATACATCCACTGGTGTCCCATATTGTGTGTCGCCGACTAACAGCTCGGGTGCGCGATACCATCGCGTAGCAACGTAATCTGTGTAATTTTCACCAGGACCTAGCAACGATACATATATGTTAAATTATAAAGCCAACGATAGACGAGACCTGACAGTATTCACATACTCAGCATGCGAGCAAATCCGAAATCACACAATTTAACTTGACCCTGTGCAGTGAGAAGGATATTTTCCGGTTTAATGTCACGATGCAGGCATCCTTGTTTGTGACAATACGCTACGCCGAGAAGTGTTTGGTACACAATTTGTTTTGTGAGGTTCTCCGGACATCCCTGTGGATGACGTTCCAATTCATGCAGTACAGTCAGTTCACAGAATTCGAAAACCAAATGCAAGCGTCGTTTTCGACGAAATACTTCCAACAGCGACACCAGATTGGGATGTTTTAAATTCTACAAACAGACTTACATTATATACAACATCATTCATAGCTAACTAGTGGGAGTCAACTTGTACGTGGATGGGCGATTGTTTAACATACTTTCAAAAGACGTATTTCACGTAGGGCAATTTTTCGTATAGCCGGATCTTCTTCAGATTCAACGAAACGTTTGACTGCAACTAGAGCTCCAGTATCACGGTCACGACATTTGTATACAACACCGTAAGAGCCTTCACCCAAGCGACTTAGTTTTTCATATCGATCCATTTTACTGCTCCCTTGGGGTCTGGAATAAGTTAAAAGTAAATAAGGGTATCTAATTGAAGGATTTCATGTTGGGTGTTACATCGGGTTGCGTATTCGTTTCAAAAGGAATGGCGTATATAAAGAAGGTCTGTGACGCTGAGCTATGAGGTACACGATATAGAACTCAATGTTCCCCAGAATCACACACCACAAATACTAGAAATTATTTCCCACTAACGTAGCGGTTATCTTGGAACAGGAGGAAAGCAAAGGACAATGTGATACTCCCCCTGAAATCACGCACAGCCTTGCATTTTGAATTATGTGAAGGTGGGCGATGTGTCTTGAAAATTTTCAATATAATTAAGATAATATATGAAAAGGTTAAATTTACGGGTTGTTGAGTATTGGTAAGTAAAATTTAGGCAAACGTAAGAACTTTCTTAGGAATTACTGGGGAGCTTTGAAACCAAATTCGTACACCGTCATGAGTGGGGTTTTCAAGAGATTCATCTCTCTTATTCAGTTTTTATATTTCATAACACGGCTATAGCCATTTACTTTGCTGTGACGTGTTGAATGTGGTTTATCTAAAACTCCCATTGGAAATGCACCCCTTGCCGCAGACGGGATGGTTAACAAGAATGTTACAACACGCCTTCCACTGAACGGAAACAAGTTCAACTCACGACTCTCTGCTATTGCGATGGTTGCAATTTTACTTTTCCTTTGCACAGAGTTTTTTTTTTATTTTCTTCTGTAAAGCAAACGTATTTCAATTGAGTTAAGAAATGTTTTAAATGTTGCTTAAAATCTAACCACCCTTTACCTAACGCATGTAGACATTTTTTCTTACATAATAACCGCAATTACATGTCAACGTACGGTGTGAGTGGACGAGGAGGATGTTTGGGATGCCGATGAACCTTATTTTTGAAAGCCTGTGACCTGTAACGACGATAAATTAGTAATTTGTGCTTACATATGCTGAGGCGATGTCTGCCTAGTTATGCTTGATCGTTGAGTTTGGTATTCCTTTAGGATATCTCTTCTGTTGGGGCAAAACACTTGATGTGTGTAGTAAAGGTTTTGAGATTTTTTAGGTACCAAAAAACCAATCAATCAACCAGAACACGACACACATTTTTACCAAACAAGTTTTACCTTTCTTTGGATTATTATTATACTTTGCACATTTATATCCTTTTTTAAGATACGAGGGTGAATCAAATATAAACGGTAATTTTACTTTTTTGCGTAACAACGAGTTGCGAGTTCGATAATACTGTGCGTGGCTGTAGTTTGGTTTATGAAGAGTAGGAGAACTGGCTTGGTTAGCAGTCGCGCTCGACTTTGTAGTACAACCATGAGTGAGCAAGAGGTACATACGTCTGTTGCGCAACGGATTATTATAAAATGTTTAACAAATGAAGGCATTAACCCTTCGGACATTTTTTTCTCGACTGAAAGCACAGTTTGGTGATGAAACGCTGTCTCAGAATCGTGTGTATGCGTGGGGTGGAGAATTTAAAAGTGTGCGAGAACGTATCGAAAACGAAAGTCATGATCGACGACCACAGACAAGTCGTACAGATGTCGATATCCATGCCGTTCGAGAGCTTATTGAAAGTGATAGCCACTTAACTGTTGGAGGAATCTCATCACAAGTGGGTATCAGGAAGTGTTCAATCCATTATCACTGATGATCTAAGCTTCAAAAAAATTACTGCTCGATGGGTTCCGAGGTTATTGACCAGAAATCAAAAACAGGCCAGGTCGGGGATCAGTGGAAGACTTCTGGATCGATTTCAACAAGAATGGGGAGGATTTTTTGAAGCGTATCGTCATGTGGTGAGACGGAGGTACATCATTATACTCTCGAGACGACAATGGCAAGTAAGGAGTGGCGAAGGAGGGATGAAAGCTGCCCAGTGAAGACCAAAACTCGTCTCTCAGCCGGAAAAGTTCTTGCAGTGATTTTTTTCGACTCAAAGGAAATTTTAATGATCGATTTTCTTCACGAACGCCTCATAAATGAGTACCTCAGCAATATCACACTCCGCGTAAATGATATAAGTGTAGAGGACGCTACAGCCTCGCTCTACACAGAAATCCACAACGCCATACCATACTCCCAACACCGGTTATCATTCTCATCGCCCCCATGGTATAACCACAAACTACGCACCCTTCGTAACAAGAGGAATAAGTTGTGGAACACTTTCCTAAACACGCGTTCTCCCCTTGACTACTCCAACTATCTGGGTTACTCTTACCAATTCACCGAGCTTTACAGCTCTCTCTACCACAATTACATTGCCAAAGCTCAATTCAACCTGATCAATGACCCCAAATCTTTCTTCCACTTCATCAACCACAAACGGAAATCTGATGCCTATCCTACCTCCCTTTTCTACGGTTCAACTACTACAACGGACTCCCAAGCCATATCCAATCTTTTCGCGTCCTTCTTCAAACTATCCCTCACGGGCGACTCGTTCGAGCCTAACCCCTCCTATTTTACTGGCATGTCTGAATTCTGCCTCGGCCCTCCCATCCCTCCACATATTCAACAACACCAAGTCATAAAAAAACTTGAAGAACTGAAAGACAATTTCAGTCCCGGCCCAGACGGACTGCCTGCTATCCTCTTAAAAAAAAGTTCCTCTTCTCTCTCTCCCGCTCGCATCAATCTTCAATCTATCCCTTGCTCAAGGCCTATTCCCTGACTTTTGGAAATCCTCTTACATAACCCCCATACATAAAAAGGAAAAAAAAAGAAGATAAATCCAATTATCGTCCCATGGCCAAACTTTCGCACATTCCCAAAGTGTTCGAAGGCCTTCTATATGCGGCGTTATATTTTCGCTGCGCACCCTTCATCTCTCCGAACCAGCACGGCTTCCTCTCAGGCAGGTCCATTACTACAAATCTTGTCGAATTCACATTCCACACACTCCTTGCCCTAGAAAACGGCGATGAGGTCGATCTAGTCGCTACCGACTTTAGCAAAGCCTTCGACAAAATCTCCCATAACCTCATTCTCTTCAAGCTATCCTCCCTCTGTTTCGAACCCCTGCTAATTAAGTGGATCTCATCCTATCTCAGTTATCGAACCTGCCGCGTGCGGTTTAGATCCACCCTCTCCGATCCTTTTTTCCCAACCTCATGTGTTTCCCAGGGCAGTCATCTCGGCCCTCTTCTATTTATCCTAACCATAAACGACATAGGCTCTAGCATTAATCACTCCTTCATGTCGCTTTACGCGGATGATTCCAAAATTTTTAAGACAATCCGCTCTCCCCTCGACCCCTCACTGCTCCAATCGGATCTTGACAGCTTCTCGATTTGGTGCCAAAATAATTGCCTAGAAATGAATATCGCCAAATGTGACACAATCACCTTCTCTCGGAAGAGTTCCCCCAATCGCCCACGCTCCTATATCTTACTGAACCAACCGATAACATCGGTTGAATTGACTCGCGATCTGGGCGTCCTATGCGACAAGGAGCTCAAATTTACCGCACATATTGATTACATTATCCTCAATGCCAACGCCGCCCTTGGATTTGTCAAACGCTGGCCGAAGGAATTCCTTAACCCCTATGCCCCCCGATTACTCTACACAACTTTTGTCCGGCCACTACTCAAAAACGCTAGTCAGGTCTGGTCCCCATATCAAGTGAGTCACATTCGCAGGATTGAGGGTGTTCAACGTCGTTTCTTGCGCTTTGTCCTTCGCGGACTAAACTGGGAAAATCCGCCGATTCTACCTCCATATACAAGCCGGCTCCATCTAATCAATCTAAACACACTTAAAGTGGGCAGAATCCATGCCGACATCATCTTTGTCCATCGCCTTCTGTCTGGCTCAATCAATTCCCCAAGCTTGCTCTCCACTTTAACATTGCACACAAACTCCCGTAACGTACGTAACCCTCGACTGTTTTACGTGCCCGCTCATCACACTTCTTACGGCGCTAACGAACCCATATCGCGTATGCTACGACAGGCCAACACTTTCCCCACCTCTTTCGATTTCAACATCTCCACTTCCGCTCTTAGACGACGTCTCAGAAGAAGCCCGTCCTAAATCCCCCCCCCCCCCTCAATAACCCATCTACCCTGCATTCCTCTCCTCACCCTCCCTCAAACTAGTTCTCCCGTACACCTTTCCAACCCCACACACAACCCCCCCCCCCCCCTCCGCCTCGCCCACTAACCCTCGCCCCTGTATCAGTCCGTACACATGCCGTCCACTGTCGCACAAAGGCCGCGTTCACGACCGCAACATACCTCGCTCTTCCCTGGTTTCCTACCTCCCCTACCGCCCAATAATCTTCATCTTCCTGGTTTTCTTCCCCTTTTTTTTTCGCTTGAATAATTGAATAACGTCGTAACCACTACTCTAGATTTTAACATAGTCTGTAAGGTTTTTATGTTAAGTTAATTTTAAGCTTGCATTAAGCTAAATAAGAAATGGGGGTTCCGCCTTCATTCAATCAATCAATCAAAAGACGAGGTACGAGTATGACATTTATTATAGCTGTCATGCAAAACACCATGTGCTCGGGGTAGGCTTTCTAGTCAGCCAAAAACTGAAGCCTGTCATTATCGGCTATAATGCAATAGATGAAAGGTTAGTGTGGGAGGCAAGTCTTCGCGTGGGAGGCAAGTTTGGGAACATAAGCTTCATAAAGGTTCACGGACTTCCGGGGGATCCCCTGACGACGAAAAATAAAACTTCTACGAGAATGTTGAATGGGCCCTCAATGCCTGCCCAAGATACCATGTGAAAATCGTTCTTGGTGATTTGAACGCAAAAATAGGCCGGGAGCCGGTTTTCAGGCACTACGCAGGTTCCCATAGTTTGCATGAGAACACTAATGACAATGGACTACGAGTCATCGAATTGGCAGCATCGACAAACTTGGTCGTTGCGAGTACCAGGTTTCCGCGTAAAGATATCCACAAAGCCACCTGGGTATCACTTGATGGGGCCACTTGCAACCAAGTTGACCATGTGATGATAGATCGCCGCCACTCCTCGAACCTGATGACGGTACGAACGTACCGAGGTGCCAACCTCGTCTCGGATCACTATCTTGTTAGTATAGTTTTCCGAGCGCGGATTGCCTTACGGAGACGTATTGCATCCGCGGAACAGGTTCGAGTCAACATGGCTGCCTTACGCAATGAGAACACCGGTAACACCTTTGGTCATGCGTTAAGACTCGCCCTCGAAGTGCTCGACGGAGACAGAGTAAGTCCTAGGGCCAGAATACCGGCCGGTAGAAGAGAAATGTACACTCCTTAAGAATACTGTCAATAGTACTGCCAACTCTATCTAATGCAGTAGTCGTGGAGATCGGAGGACTATCGACTGAACGTAAGAATGCTGCATACCGGGCAATGCAGCAGTCTCATAGGACGCGGGTACGAGAGGAGAAATACAAAGAGCTTGGACGATCTGAAAAAAGGCTTCAGAGACAAAAGAAAAATGCCTGGGAAAAAATCGAGTGTGTGAAATAGAGAAAAATAGACAGCAAGGTCCGCACCAGGCGCCGAAGTTCCACCAAATAATCCGCAGTATGACGCGGTACACACCACGCTGCACTTACTGCAAGGATAAAGAGGGGAATCCGATCAGCGATCCTGAAGGTATTCTGGAGCGATGGGAAGTGCACTTCAATGACTTGCTAAATGGTCACCTCAGAGAAGAATTGGAGAGTCCACCAATGCAAAAACAACACCAAATTCTGCCGCCACCAAGCATTGAGGAAGCATTAAAAGCCATAAGACAGCTTAAATCAAATAAAGCCCCTGGAGTTGATGGGATACCAGCTGAACTGATCAAACAAGGAGGGACAGCGTTACATCACACAATTTATGAGATCGTGGTGCATGTATGGGACCAAGAGGAGATGCCGGAAGATTGGCGTCGTGGAATAATTTGCCCCATACATAAGATGGGAGATATCACACTATGCAGCAACTATAGGGGTATAACATTGCTGAGTACCGCCTGTAACATACTCTCCCCTATCCTACAAGGTCGGATATCCCCATAGACTAAAGCCATCATTGGTCAATATCAATGGGGCTTCATCCCAGGCAAATCAGCAATTGATCAGATATTCACCCTTAGGCAGGCGATGGAAAAATGTCAGGAATTTAAGATTCCATTATATCATCCGTTTATAGGCTTTAAGGCCGCCTACGACAGCATTACCAGTGTCGAACTATATAATGCCATGAGAGAATTTGGCATTTCAAACAAATTGATACAACTTTGTAGGTTGACCATGACCAACGTAACTAGTTAAGTAAAATTAGCGGGATTGCTGTCCAAACCAATAAACATCTATAATGGACTCCGACAAGGGGACGGTCTGGGCTGCCTCCTCTTCAACCCGGCGTTGGAGAAAGCAATCCGTGACTCTGGCGTTACAACAAGAGGGACTATTGTCACCAAGTCCAGCCAGATTCTTGCCTACGCAGATGACATCGACATCATCGGTAGAACCGAATCGGCGGTACAGGAATCCTTCACCCAGATCGAGCAAGTGGCACAAAAACAGTGACTACACATTAATGACGGAAAAACTAAGTACATGGTGGCAACTTCTGCGAAGAGAAGACCTAACGTTGTTCAAACTATCAGGGTAGCGAAGCACGAATTTGAATTAGTGCAATCCTTTAGCTACATTGGGTCAATAGTATCAGCCGATAACAATATGGGAGAATAAATACGCGGACGGCTGATCAAATCCAACAAAGCCTACTATGGTCTGTCAAGGGTCTTTAAATCCCGAAATTTATCCGGAGCATCCAAGTTACTACTGTACAAGACCATGGTTTTACCAGTAGTCATATATGGATCTGACACCAGGGTGCACAATAAAACGCATTCTGAACTCTTACCCGCGTTCGAGAAGAAGGACTTAAGGAGAATTGTTGGCCCCGTATGTGAGGGAGGACGATTCCGGAGACGGTATAACTATGAAGTGTAGGCGATCTACCTTGAAGCTAATATTGTAAGAAAAATCAAGCTCGGTAGACTTCGGTGGGCGGGACACCTAGCTCGAATGAGCGAAGAGGAGACTGCCCGGAAAGTCCTTTGTGGCAGGATGTATGGAAGGAGACAGCGTGGCAGCCCTTGCCTGCGATGGAGGGATGGCGTATACCAGGACGCCCAGAGCCTGGAAGTGCGAAACTGGATGACATCGGCTCGAAATCGGGACTGGTGGAGACATTTGTTAAATAGGGTTAAGACCAGACCCCGGTTGTAGTGCCGATGATGATGATAGTTAGTGTGCAACATTAGTCAATAAATGTGTAAAACAAAATTACCGTTTACATTTGATTCACCCTCGTACATTTTTTTCTTAGTACACATAGATGTTAGGCTGGTTTTATATATACTTCTGTGGGGGTTCTCTAACCTTACGCAAGAGCCACCCACAATTCCAACCGCAACTCCCTTTGCAAACCTGCAAACGTTTCCTTCTTCAAGGACATTTAATGCTCCTAGTGCATTACCTAAAATTCCCTGCAAAGAATTCTTACCATTCATGCATTCAATGCATATTCAAAATTCCCTGAAAGAATTCTTTGAATTATACATGCATCATAAATGGGAAAAAATACTTATCGGCACTCCTATCTGCCTACGCATTCTGTCACACACGTGCGCAGCAGACTTTCCTGGTTTATCCGCATTCACGGTGGCCTTTTGTCGAAACGACAAAGCATATTGCAACTCGCGTCTAGCAGCCAAGAACCGAATTCTCAATTAGTGTAAATATTCACACAAGAATTCAACCCTTTTGGGCCGACATAGATGCTATACACAATCGCCATTGTGTAAGCATCTAAATTGCTTTTAGCACCAATTTCCATAATTGCGTTGCAGACTATTTACGCAGCTGCACCATGCATCCATGCCATTTATGATGTCCTTTGTCCTTTCTACTTTTCAGTTTCGTTTCCCATGACCATCGTTGCATGAGCAAACAATGGATCTATTAGCGAACTTGCTAAGATCACCCCGGAGAGATCCTCTCCAATTCACCACCACAAAGAGAGACTTCACGTTTCTCTCCTGATAAGTAAACTCACCCTTAGCTGAGAGAGGACTCACCAGAGTCTCTCGAGGTTAATCACTGAGTATCTCAGTGAGTCTTTTACCAACCACCGCAGTGTGCACACCCCCGAGAGTTTAGTAGCGAAGTGTTTTGTCGACTTAGAGTTGGGGTTTTCTGAGCAAAACCATTTTGCAAACGGCAGACAAAGGAAAATTCGAGACATTTTCCGATACAATTCGTGTGCGTTCTACAGTTCAGTGAATTTGCAATCGTTACTAAGTTTAGAATGCCGTCAAACATAAACAATAAACCAATAAGAAGTGTCGTGCACACATCAAAGTTAACAATAGAGTATATCAAATAAAAGCTTAAGCTCAGTTAAATAGTGTACAATCCTTCTTAAACAGGATTATTAAAAACATGTTAGCGTCGGGTAATTATCCGCAATTTTCAGATCCTGCATCACCACTGTAAATAATAAATCGGAACAATAAAGAAACCATTTACAACTAAACAGTGTGTTTTATTTTTTGTGCTGTGTCAGCTTGGTTGCGAAGATCAACCATCGTTTCATTTTCCTTGCGTTTGGTGAACAGTGTCCGGGTGAACAAATCGTTGGGGATAGGAGTGAACCAGATCACGTGCCGGCACATCTACTTGTTAACCCCCACACTTCTCTCAGGGAAGGCGAACTGTGGGGGTGGTTTAGTCTGTGCGCCGGCACGGACGCGGGATTCACTAAACTCCCACTACTTCACAACTGCGGTCCTCTGGAATTAACTACAACGGAGATGGCGTCCCAAGCGGAAAGAGAAGAGAAACACTTTGATTGTCTGATCGTATAATGTTCTTTTTTTATTTATAATTGTCGAGGCTCGCTTGTTCGTCTGAACGAGCTAAACATAAATTAGCACTCTTAACTGTCTTTATTCTAAATTGAATTTAACGTATGTGGTAATGTTACAAGATTGAATAATGTTTTTTTATTAATAACCATTGAGGCTACACATGTTCGTCTGAACGAGCTAAACATAAATTAGCACTCTTAACTGTCCTTGTTCTAAGTTGACTTTAACGTATGTGGTAACGTTCTTTCAGTCGTGATACAATTGCTCTCGACTCCTGACTCGCGCTTCAACGATTGGCTTTTAACCCGCTTGATGGATGAGTATCGACCATACTCGTATCGGTAGTTCAAACTCGACAACGCGTGCGTGCGCGTTGATGGCTATTTCTCGACTGACTAAAAAAAAAGGGGCAACAATCCATTCATGGTGTCGTGGCAGTGGGGCCATAGCTAGGTAAGCTCACTGCCACTTACTAGGAACATGAAGAAGGGTTGCTATGCGTGTATAGAGAATTTGTTCCAGGGAATTCCTGCCGTACAGGCTCTGTTGCTGTGTATACTGAGAAATCGGTTAGACAAAGGAATATGGGCCTTGATCGTTGCGATGGTTGCTTCGTGGGAATGCAACGCATCGTGCTGGTGACTTACCAGTAAGGAGAATTGGTATCGTTTCAATTTGTTTAGGTCGAATGGGAGCCGAAATGGTTTTCGGGGAAACTAAATGCTGCTTGGTTACAAGCGAGGAAAATAGTTTAAGTAGGGTGGGAGCTGAAATGGTTTTTTGGGAAAAATAAATGCTGCTGGTTGCAAGCGAGGAAAATAGTTTAAGTAGGAAGTGAGTCGGAATGGTTTTCGGGGAAAACTAAATGCGGTTTGGTGTAGATGAGGCAGACGATTTAAAATGTATGTGGGGTTCGGGGTATATTCTGTTGTAGGTTTTACAAATGCGTTATATTACGGATTGGGAAATATATGCTATTGCAGATTGGGAAATGAATTCTTTGCCAGTTTGGGGATGTATGCGATTGCTTTGCAAGTATGGGGATGTACGCGCTGTTAGCGGTCAAAATTAGGTAGGAATTGTGGGTTGGTTCTCCGTGCGATATAGAGAACCTCCACAAAACCTCTAGCCCTGACGCAGCGCCTTGAGATGCTATTAGAAAACCAAAAGGGGTCTTCTGGAACAAGTTGTAAGTTGTAGCGATTCGCAAACCTTTGTGCCGAAAAGGGACTATTAGGGTTCTCTCCTTATGTAGCGAAACGGGTTTTGGTACAGAGGTGTATGTGCTGTTGAAAGATGAAACGCTAATTGGTGGGTTCTCACGAATTGACTTGGGAGGTGCAAATAAACTGAATTCTTCATAAATAAACAAGCTTGTAGGCAAAATTAAAATTGAATGGGTTATGAACCGTATCCGAAGGTGAACTTCATTGATCAAATGCTTTAAAGGCTTGGAGTCCGGGCATATGGCTAAGCATTGCAAAAGTGAAAACTGCTTCCAACTCTACAGGCAGTGTGGAACACCCGGTCATATTACGGATGACTGCGCCAACGAGGCGAGGAGCCTGATCAGCAAGGAAACGAAACTTGAAGAAGAAAACTAACCGGCTGTTTCTAAGCGATACCCAATATTAAGGACAGGTTTAAATCAAAGATCATAATGAAGACTATACACATTAATGTAAACCATTGTCCAACTGTTACATAATTAAAAGAGTTCATTATCACCCCTCTTTCCATCTAACTCAATATGCAAATTTACGTCCTTATGCCATAAAATACACATATCATATCCAAACACAACATTGTCCTACACTTCGCATAAAGCACATTTACTAATTCAACTGTTTTCCCCGAACAAAATACAATCCTATCCCAAAAACAGTTTTCAAGGTCAAAATTTCCCATTGTATTACCTACTAACGTTTTCCGCCCTTTCCATCCCTTATCACGCATTTCCGTAATTTTTAAAACAAAACGAATTACAAAATTCTCTTAACGAGCGCCTTTGAATATTTTTCACACACAACCGGGTAAATCGACCATCCCCAACAAATTTGATGTTACCTATGTACCGAACACTTGAATTCGCGGGAAGATATCAGGTTCGCGAGAGCCAAGCCAATTTCGACGAATCGATAAACGATTAGTTGCGGGGCAAATTTATGTTCTCGTATGTAAGGACTACAGGGAAGAGCGATTGTTTCTCTCTCGTTGTTCTTCTAAATTTTAGCCTCATGGTGTGATATTAAATCGTCGTGCGATTCATTGCTGGTAAAAAATTAAACATTCGGAATCGTGGATGAAAATCGTTGCGAAAACTCTAGCTGAGTTGTGAATCGTCAATCGTCTCTGGTATACTTAAAACCGCCATGGGCGCTCGTGTGTTGAAAAGTCGTTGTTAAGTCCATTTAACTATATTAATCATTATATATAAAAAAAATTGTAAATAAGAAAAGTAAAAGCAAGTGAATGTAAAAAAGTAAAATGAAAAGAAAAGATACATTTAAATATTTGACTGCAGTATAATTAATGAGTGTAATAATTTGGTGATAGTGGGAAATGTTAACTCAATAAATAGTTTGACATGCAGGGAAGACGGACACTGGATCATAAACAAAACTTCCCCGGATATTGGGCCATTTACCAATCTGCAGCTCTAAGCAGGAAAGGTCGCACCAGGTGATAGGAGACAAAAGTAACCACGACCCCCCCGCCGAGTCAAACCAGGGGGCAAAGCAGTGAGTACCTTCAATCATTATTTTATATTTTTATTGTTTGCAACAAAACATTGCAACAAGACGGTCCACGTTATCCGGCCACAAATTTCCAAAGAGGAGAAAGCCAATCTCGTACTGATCAGCGAACCATATAAAGATGTTGATAGCAACATATGGATCAGTGACGAGACCAAACAAACAGCCTTATTGGTATGCGGAAGACATGGTTTTCAAAACATCGGAGACCAACAGAAAGGCTTTATATAAGTTAAAGTAAATGGAATCTACTTATACAGCTGTTATGCACGACTTATGTGGACCAAACAATGTTAGAAAAGGTGATGGTAGATGCCAGACAGAGAGTTCGTTGTCACAGCCGGTGATTTTAGTGCACGAGCGCCTGACTGGGGCAGCAAATGTATCATTACGGGGGGATGCGTGGCGTTTCTAACAGATACACACACAATATACAAGCACAAAGTGAAGAACCCCGAAAGAAAACCGAATAAGAAAATGTACCAGCCGTATACCAAGCAATAACATAGCAATTCCACACTAGTTGAGTGTACTTGAGTTTAGAATTCGAATTCGTACACGTGACAGTAGCCTGATGCTTCATTGCTTCGCTTCGCACCCATTTCATCGTATGTTCAAATAACCGTCTTCACTATCCTTGCTTAACCCAACAATCCGACGTGATCTGTATACACACAACACACAATCTCCCATAGGTAAACAGAACTTTACTACTACAATCACGACTTCCGCATAGGGCACCGGTACACTCGCCTGCTCCGACGTTCTCTCACTCGCTCGTTCCTCGCTCAGTCGTTCGCACACGAAGTTGATCGTAACAAAGTTACTGAGGAAGGAGTAATGTGGCGTTTCTAACAGATACACACAAATATACAAGCAAGTAGTGAAGAACACAGAAAGAAAATCAAATAAGAAAATGCATCAGTCGTATACCAAGCAACAGCATATCAATTCCTCATCAGTTGAGTGTACTTGAGTTTAGAATTCGAATTCGTACACCTGATGTGTTGTGCATTGGTTCCAGTTTTAGTGATTCTAACCGTCATAGTGTCAGTTCGAATCACACGTTCTTCACCATCATCGCAAACGCTATAAATGGTGACCCCGACGTGATCTGTATACACACACGATCTCCCATAGGCAAACAGGGCTCTACTATTCGATCATGACTTCCGCATAGAGCACCGGCACACTCGCCTGCTCCGACCGCCCCTCTCTCGCTCGTCCCTCGCTCCGTCGTTCTCACACGAAGTTGATCCTAACAAAGTTATTGAGGAGGGTGTAGTGTGGCGTTTCTAACAGATACACACACAATATACAAGAAAATAGTGAAGAACACCGAAAGAAATTCGAATAAGCAATGTATCAGACCCGTATACCAGTACAGATGAGTGAGTTTTCCACCCCCTGTAGAAAGTTTTCGAGTTAGTCGAGTGAAAACATATACCGTGAACAGTCCGCGAAAGCAAAAAAAAAAAAAAAAAAACAATAAGATCCGTCAAAGGTCGATTCGTGGATATCCTCAAAAGTTCAAGAGTTCTTTCGACGTGGTATCCGAATGCTGCTAGAAAGATGGGAAAAAGTAGTGCCTAGTAATGGACAATACTTTGAATAAAACGTAATGTACCGTTCTTTCACGATGAATTCCTAATTTCTTATACAATCCGGAAACTTATTTGTACACCTAATACATTTTTTTTATGATTCGGGATGAGTCAATCGAAAGGGCCGAAGCTATGTCCGACAATCTTGTAAAGCAAAAAAAAAGAAGTACAAACAAATAAAGAAATGATAAAATGACACGGCTTTGCTTTTTTTCGAACCCCATGGGTCAATTAAACAAAAAAGGCGAAGATATTGTGTGTAGTCGTGGTCTAGCCCCATCGGAAGCGCGGTTGCCCCCTTCGGGATATACAGCCCGACGCTACCCTCCCCAGCCCAGTACCTTCGGAATCGGGGCCCACTCCAACTGTCCCGGCCGAAAGGATCCAATAGGCCTCTAGTCACCTGAAGCAGACAGGACGGGCCTTCTAACCACTTAATGTAAGACCAAAAACAATAAACATATAACGCTACAGTATAAAACAATATTTTTCTACATTCTTGAATAGTTTATCCATTAATTAACCCAATAAAAACAAATGATTTTTTGAAAAAATTACATCGCAAAAACCCTTAAAAGAACTCGCCCCTGTGCAATGGGCACAGACGGTAACTTGATCGGTATTCCATTTCATTCATAAACTTAATGACTATATAAATATTTGATCAGTAAAATACAAATTATAATGTTCGGCAAATCAAAGATGAGTTGGACTCTGTGTATGGGGACACAGTGAAATTTTGGGCAGCTGAATTTAAACGTGGCCGTGAGAGCTTGGTAGACAATGAACGTTCGTGACGTCCAAATACTGCAACAACTGACGATAACATCGCTAAAGTTCACCAAATGGTGCTAGACGAACGCCGAATTAAAGTGAGAGAGATAGCAGAGGCTATAAAAATGTCCAAAGAACATGTTTGTCACATATTAAATCAAGATTTACGCATGAGAAAGTTGTCCGCGCGTTTGTTCACGTTAGACCAAAAAGGTGTTCGAATGAACATTTCCAAGATTTAAGTTGTTATGTGTTGTTATACCGGGAATTCTGTCTATGACAGGCAGTTTGTTATAGATATAAGTACTGTCCGTAGCGCCAGTTGCTGCATATAATTTATATATATCCTGTCCGCAGGGTCGGTTGTAACATGTGAATTTGCTTTTCACCGTTTATTAGTGTAGATATTGTATAGATTTATATATATTCCGTTGGAATATAGAACATCCGCAGCGCCAGTAGACCTTCTGACTTTGCCACTGGAACACCCTGACTGTTATTAACACGCACCACACTTACCCTCAAATTCCGGGGATTTCGTCAAGGGGTTTGTTTTAGAAAGTCCTTCCTGGTCTCGTGTCCAGGTTCCAGTCATCTAACCGATAAGCAAGTGGTGTTCTCCTAAGACAGCAACGGGACAACGAAGTACACGGGATTTTCCTCACCAAACCACTTCACATTGCAACGAACGGAATTCCTTTTGACTCACATGTCTTTCTTAGACGTTCTTTTTAGTTATCACAAACATTACAACTAAAAATTCATTTTAACACATAATTCAAGGAACAAAGGTTTAAATTACAAAAAGAAACTAAAACTATTCGCTTCATGCGATTTGTACGTGATCCTTCGAGGAGATCAGATCTGATTCTTTTTTTCTTCTGACCAAAAAATAGAATTCAATTTACTCTAAAAAGACTACTCTCTCTCTCTCTCCCCAACATTCGCCATCTTGCCAATACTCCGAAAGGAAACCCTACCTAAACGACCATTTGCAATCAACACGATGCCGGTTCGCGCCTCAGCTCGTATTTAATTGTAGACCGTATAATCCATGACCGATATAAAGTATCAAGTTAAAGTGGATTCTCGAATGAGACTAGAATTTAAATTCGTTACTCCATCAATCAAATTAATGAGCAAAAGAATAATAATAGAATAATAGAATTATATAATTAAACCAAAACTGTATTAGAAGTGAATGCATACTTAAATAAACTGAAACAATAATGAAATAGAATTCATCCTCTTTACTGCCTCTCGGTGGGGCAATGGTAATGGGAGAGGCTATTACGTATTGGCGGTAGATTACAGACTTAAGCACCGCAATAGACGATATCGTCGTTCTTGGCGATTTTAACCTCCCCCATCTATATTACAATCAATATCGGCTGAAGAATAAGCCTTCTACGTCTCTAACCCCACTAGTTCCAACGAACGTATTTTTATAAACGGCCTCACCGACTCATGCCTCCATCAAATTAGGAATGTCCCAAATCATATGGGGAGACAGCTGGACCTCGTGTTCACAACCGACCCACTCATGTCCTCAGTTGCCCCTAGCCCACACGCCCTCTCTACCATTGATAATTATCACCGTCACTGCTCTTATCCTTATATCTCGACCATGATACACAGCCCTCTCCATCTCTTGACTGTTTTTCCTACAACTTCCACAAGGCTAATTTCCGCTTTCTAAATGAGCATCTTAGCAAAACAACGTTTCGCTTTGATCATTTGGGTGTAGAAGAAGCTACGGTCACTCTCTAAAAGGAGATTTACTATGTCGCCGCCTTATAAATATTCTCGCCACAGGTCATCGGTTTCTTCGCCGCCTTGGTACAAACGCAATCTCCGCAATCTTCGGAACAAAAGGAATAACTAATGGAACATTTTCCTCAAAATGCGATCCATTGAAAACTACTCCAACTATCTCGGTTTCTTTTATAAATTTTCCGAACTCTACAACTACCTCTACTCCAAATACCTTACCAAAACACAATCCAATTTGATCAATGACCCCAAATCTTTCTTTCACTTTATAAATTATAAATGTAAATCCGACGCCTATCCTAACTCTCTCTCATATGGCGCGACTACTTCAACCGACCCCCTAACTATTGCCAACCTGTTCGCTTCGTTTTTCAATAAATCCTTCCCAGACATCTCCTTCAAACCCAATCAGTCGGATTTCAATGACTTTCCCGAATTCTCCCTTGGCCCCTTCACCCCTCAACTTATTCAGCGTCACGTAGTTGAGGAGAAATTAAACTTACTCAAAGACGAGTTCAGACCTGGACCTGATGGACTCCCGTCTGTATTTTTAAAGAGCTGTTCCTCTTCTCTTTCTCTCCCGCTATCAAAGATTTTCAACCTATCCCTTCTTCAAGGGACTTTCCCTAGTATCTGGAAAACCTCCTATGTCACCCCCATACATAAAAAGGGACCTAAAAATGATCAACTACTGGCCCATTGCCAAACTGTCTCATATCTCTAAACTGTTCGAAGTGCTTCTTTACAATGCGTTATCTTTCAGATGTAAATCCATCATCTCACCCAACCAGCATGGTTTCCTTTCGGGTAGGTCGACCACAACGAATCTGATCGAGTTCTCATCCCATACTTTCCGTGCCTTAGAGAATGGCAACGAAGTCAATGTTATCACCACCGATTTCAGCAAGGCATTTGAAAAAATCTCCCATAATCGCATCCTTTTCAAGCTGTCCTCCCTAGGCGTCGAACCCCTATTGATCAAATGGTTATCTTCTTATCTGAAAGACCGATCCTACCGTATCAAATTCAGATCCTCCCTTTCCGATCCTTTTTTTCCCACGTCAGGGGTTCCGCAAGGTAGTCATCTAGGCCCCCTCCTTTTTATCCTTACCATCAATGATGTCGACTCCATTATGAAACACTCATCCATCTCCCTCTACGCGGACGGCGCCAAACTCTACAAAACAATAATCTCTCCTCTCGACTCCTCACTTCTCCAACACGACCTCGACAGCTTCTCAACTTGGTGCCGTAAGAACTTCGTGGAACTCAACGTGGTCAAATGTCGCTCCTTTACCTTCTTCTGCAAATGCCCCCCCCCCCACCGCCACGCTCCTACTTCCTGATAAACCACCAGATTTCATACGTATCCTGAATACGTGACCTCGGAATCTTATTCCACAGGGAGCTCAGCTTCATCCCACATATCGATGATATCATTCTTAAGGCCAACTCCGCCCTTGGGTTTGTGAAACGCTGGTCTAAGGAATTCTCTAATCCCTACGTTTTCCGTTCCCTCTACATAGTCTCGTCCGCCGCCTTCTTGAATACGGCAGTCAGGTCTGGTTTCCACACTGCTCGTCCCATATCCACAGGATCGGGTGCGTGCAACGTCGTTTTCTGCGTTTTGCCCTCCGTGGACTGAGCTGGGAGAATCCTCGGATTCTCCCCCCATACACAAGCCAGCTCCACCTGATTAACCTCAATACACTTGAGGAGCGCAGAATTCTTGCCGATATCCTTTTCATTCACCATCTCCTCTCCGGCACAATCAACTGCCCTAGTTTGCTCTCCACCATCGCACTTCACACCAACCCCCGTAACCTACGAAACCCTCGTCTCTTCGATTTGCCCTCCCACCACCCTTCTTAAGGCTGTAATGAACCCATTTCACGAATGTTGCGGCGGGCAAACTCTTACCCTACCTCCTTCGATTTCCACCATTTTTTTTATTTTTTTATTAGACTTCTCTCGGGAGAGGCGAACCTATAGCGCCGAGTGGGCGCCCCGAGATGCCATCAAATAACTGTTGCAGTTCCTTTTGAACAGTTGCAGGTTGTAACGCTCCGGGAACACTCGCATGGGAAGGGAGTTCCACAGCTTCCCCGCTCTGTAACGGAACGAGTTCTGATGCAGGGATGTTCGCGACGTCGGGAGATGAACCACAAATGGGTGTTATCCGTCGGATTGTCTTGTGGAGCGCATATAGACCGAATTGCGTAGAACAATACCACGAATCTCCGAAGAACAGTAGCCGTGGTAATATCTGTAAAACAGACAGAGGTCGGCTACGCGCCTTCGATGTGATAGCGACTGTAGTCCCGACGTCAACGTCGAGTCCCCGATCAGGCGGATCGGTCGTCTCTGTATGCTCTCAAGTAGGTCGAGAGTATCTTTAGGAGCCGAGCTCCAAATATGAGAGCAATATTCGAGCGCGGGTCTAATTTGGGATTTATATAGGAGAAGAAGTTGGGCCGGAGTAAAATATTTCTTGGTTCTAAAAAGATAACTCAGTTTTCCTGAGGCTGACCTGGCGATACTCGACACGTGTTTATGCCACGACACATTCCCGCAGACCGTGACGCCAAGCAATTTCAAACTTTCCCCAGCCTCGAAGGTCCGGCCATTCATCATCAGTTGTGGAACCGATGATCCACTTTTCTTTGTGAATGTTGTATATTGTGTCTTCGCTGCATTGAAGTCGACGAGATTGGCCCTTCCCCACTGCAGGACCCTATCTAGGTCCTGATTCATAGAGTCAATCTGTCTACATCTCAGCTGATGCAACACAAATGCACCAATCGGCCGAACACTCGAAAAGGAGGAAACAAGCGTTCTATCATCCGCAAAACTGAACAATTTGTTATCCGTTGTCTCCAACAAATCATTTATGTGAAGCAAGAACAAGGTTGGAGGCAAAATAACACCTTGGGGCACCCCTGAATTAACAGGATACAGATCCGAACACTCGCCGTCCACAACAACCTGGATCGATCGATTCTCGAGGAAGCTCCTCGTCCAGACGCAAAGCTGTTGGGAAAGTCCATATGAGCGAAGTTTGGAGATATACAATGCGACCGCCCTTGACTCACGATGCCGTTCAATCGCAGATGTCCATATATCTGTTATAGGTGTCAAAAGGTCTCCCGTTGACCGCCTGCCACGGAATCCCTATTGACGATCATTCAGAAGTCCGTTGCACTCCAAATACTTAACTAACCCAGTATTGATGGCTTTTTCCATTACCTTAGATAAAATATTTCAACGACCAATCGGAAAGTGTTCCCCCAACCCATATCCCCGACTGATAGTACCCACCCTAACCCAAATCCTACCCATCGACCACTATACCTCCTGCCCCACCCTACTCTAACTTATTGTAATAATAATAGATTTAATAATTAGATAAGCTAGGCTAAGCTGAGTTAAGTTAAGTTAAGCAAATTAGTTATAGGTTAAGTAAATAATTATATCCTGGTTTTCTGACCTTTTCCAGGAAGCCCCACCTACTCCTATCTTGTCCACCCATGAAATATATAACTTAATAATAATGTTTGAAAAATGTACTAGCAAGTATGTGTAAACGATTAAAGCTAAGCTAATTATAAGTTATCTGTATTACTTATTGTAACAAATCATTTATGGTCAATAAATACAGAAATGTAAAAAAAAAAAAAAATTTGATAAAATAGACAGTAATGCTCTCGGACGGTAATTTTGTGGGAGACACTTTTTTCCCGTCTTTGGGATTGGCTGAACTCGAGCGATTTTCCAGCATGCAGGATAATATGAGCGGAAGAGTCTGCCAAGAACCGGCGATAGTTTTGGAGCACAGTTCTTAAGGATTATCGCTGGTATACCGTCCGGGCCGGTTGCCTTCCTACAATCCAGTTCACGTAGAATGCGTTGAATAGTGCGCGGACAAAATCTTACATCCCGCATCGAAGACCGTACCGGCGAGATCACAGTTGGCTCCAAAAGGCCGGGATCGAGGTTTGAATTCACGGAAAATAAATTTGCGAACACATTAGCTTTATCCTTTGGATTCGTGACTAACGTCCCGCTGTCTGTCATCAACGGAGGGAAAGAGGAGGATGCGAAGTTACCGCTGACAGCTTTTGCCGTTGACCAAAAGGAGCGCGAACCTGTTGGACACCGAAGGAGCTTATTGATCACCCTGTCGTCGTGAGCCTTCTTCGCGGTATCAATCGCGGTATCAATCGCCTGGTTGCACTTTCCTTCTGTTAGCATCGGTGGGGTTGGAGCGCCATTGCTTAAAAGCTCTATTTTTTGCCACTGTAATCAGCTCGCATTTTTTGTCAAACCAAGGTTTATCAGACGAACTTCGTTTGATGGAATGTGGAATATACATCTCCATCCCCAGAAGAATAATCTCTGATACCGACTCCGCGCAAGCATTAACATCGGAGTTTCCGAAGCACACCTCGGACCATGGAAAGGATGCGAAGAAATCTCGCAAATCGTCCCAGTTAGCGGCCCCATACTTCCATATATGGCGAAGCTGCCTAGGCCGGTTATTCGCTTGATATGCAAGTGCTTGCGCGATAGATACTAAGCAGTGATCTAAGTTTCCCAATGGCGCAGAAACCTCTACGGCATAAATACTCGGTTCGGATGTCAAAAACAGATCCAGGGTGTTCGCATAATCGCCTCGGGCATCCGGCACTCGCGTTGACTCCCCCACGAGTTGAGTCAAGTTGTGGCTTACAGCAAACATCTCCGCTAGCCTCCCAGCCTCGTCGGTTTTGTTAGAATGTAGCAGCCAGCCGGAATTGTGCACATTAAAGTCGCCAAGGACAATAATTTCAGAAGCTGGGTGGTTGATCTGTATCCAGTCGACGGTATATGAAAGACGTTCAAAAAATGTCGCTGGTCGATCGTCATTCGGGGAGCGGTAAAGACAACAAAGAAATTTAACGGAATTCCTCAGCACGACCCTCAACCATATGATGTCCATATTATTGGGTTCCAACGCCTCCATCCTCTGGCAAGCCAGATTTGACCGCGCGAAGACGCAGACTCCGCCCATAAACGGAATCTCAAATGTAAGTCGTTCCTGAGCAACGAAGATATGTCGAATCAGTTGACGAATCGACCTGGGCCTCAGTTAGGGCAAAGATATCAGGTTTCGTTGTTTGCAAATATTGGTGGACGGCGTTTACATTCGTATTGGTGAAACCGATGCCCCCGATGTTACAAAATGCCGTCACCAGTCGAGTGTGGGCAGAGCCTCGAGAGCGAGCCCGGTTATGCGATGATGAACCTCTTAAAGTTCCATCATTTATCATGATATCTGTATGATGTCCCCCCTGACATAGTCCCCCCCCCCCCGGAGATCCGAATGGGAGAGTAGTTTACCTCCGGAATTCTTTGTATCAGAACGTACCATCATGACTTATCCCCGTGTCAGTCCGCGCCATCAGCCACACATCCAAAACACCGTCGAAGATTTCTCGGCGATATCGGGGAATGTACAGCGTGACGGGATGGTATCTCACTGTTGTATTCCAGAATACTACCCTCCTTATTCGCTTTAACACTAACTCATGTCCTTTCAAACACAACCCTTAAAACTACATCCTCACATATCTAACATTCTCAGTTAATACAATTCATAAATAAACAGACACAATATTCTATATCCAGTCACTTACAGCACATTTCATAAATAAACAGTCACTATATTCTATATCCAGTCACTTACAGCACATTTCATAAATATGCCCCTTTTCATAACAAGCACATTTTTCATTTCAAAACATGGCCACTTTGATTTTCGTTCAAAGTTTATTCAAAATTCTAAGTCACAGAGACTTCTAGATTGTTTTGTTCAGTTTATACGCCACAGTCAGTTAGAACAAAATGTTCTATATAAACAAGTAAATTTATATGAAAAAATTAGAAAGAAGAGAACTCAGCTTGAGATAGCTGAGTTCGATAAAATAAAATAAAAATAAAATAATTATTTAAATAAAAAGAAAACTTTAATTCTTTTAATTATTATAATAACCTCCACGCTCTTCCCTCGAAAGAGGAAGCACGGCGACTGGAGACGTAACACTGGTGGCAGCGGTGGGATCCACGAAGACTGGTGGACTCCCGACTAGTGGAATCCTTGAAGGAAGACCACTCCTCGAAGGAAGACCACTCCTCGAAGGAAGACCACTCCTCGAAGGAAGACCAATCCTCGAAGGAAGACCGATCCACGAAGACTGGTGGACTCCCCGAAGGACGACTCTATCCTCGAAGGAAGACCAATCCTCGAAGGAAGACCGATCCACGAAGACTGGTGGACTCCCCGAAGGACGACTCTATCCTCGAAGGAAGACCAATCCTCGAAGGAAGACTTAATCCTCGAAGGAAGACCAATCCCCGAAGGACGACTTAATCCTCGAAGGAAGACCAAACCCCGAAGGACGACTTAATCCTCGAAGGACGACTAAATTCTCGAAGGACGACCAATCCTCGAAGGACGACTTAATCCTCGAAGGAGGAATCGATCCCTGAGGAAGATTAGTGCAAGATAAAACCCTAAAGAGGGAAGGAAGGTCTGCCGATGAGTTCCAGAGGAAATCTAAATTAACCTCAGTGGCAGCAGATGAAAAAAAACAAGAAGACAACACCTCAGAAAAAAAAAAAGAACAAAACGTTAATCAAAAAAAAAATATTATAACAAAAAAGGAGAACAAAACATCAATCAACATATATTAGTAGTAAGAATCGTTAGCGAAATATCAATTTTTCTGTTCATTTTTCCGTAGGAATATTTTTACCTTGGAACTTTTAACTTTTTACTAACAATTTTGTCCGATAGAAATTATTTCGAATATTCTCTTTCCAGTATTTCGACGACATTTCCGTTTTGTCTTTTTCGCCGAATTTTCTTTCTCTACAGCTTTGAGACCAAATTAACTTTCTTTTTCATATATATATTGAATAACTAAAAGAAAGGCCATTTTTATATACCGTATTTTTAAGAAGTGATTTTGCCATACATTGATTTCAGAGTTTTCAAGATTACGAGTCCGTATTACACGAGACAGGCGGCTAGGCAAGGGGAAGAACAAATCCACTCTCTACAAATACACCATAACCCCCCTGAAATGGCTCTCTCTGTCGGAATTTCTGATGTTTTTAGAATCGTCCCTACCTTTGACGGAAAACCCTGCGACCTAGATAAATTTATTTCCGGGGGAGACGTTTTATTTAGATCTATAAAAAGGGCAGACCCGGAGATATATGAAACATTTTTGGAGCTAGTCAAAAATAGACTAGAGGGTCCTGCCTATGATCTAATTAGGTATAGCACAATCGCTAAATGGGAGGATTTAAAGAATAAACTTGAATCAGAATATAAAGAGGAGCAATCTCGGTCAACGGCACACAATGAGTTGATATCCCTAAAACAAAACTTCAGAGAAACCGTTCGGGAATACGGAGATAGAGTTGCGAATGCTCTGAGGACGCTGAACTCTGCTACGTGTGAAATAACAGCAGACGCGGTGGTTAGAGAATTCTTGATAGAAGAAAACTCAAAATTGGCAGTGCAAATATTTGAGGATGGTCTCAAGAATGAACAACTGAAAATCCTAGCCAAAGTCCATGGGGGAAGTAGTTTAAAACAGTCTATTGCACATGTAGTATCACATGCTGCTCGAATGGACAACTCTCCCAGGCCATATAACTATAATGACAGATTTAATCGAATAGTCTGCCAAACCTGCGGTAAGCCAGGACATTCTCAGGACACATGTTATCAGAACATGCAGTCCAACAATTTTCCGAATAGACAACCAATAAAAAGAGAATATAACATTATATGCAATTTCTGTGGACGGAATAATCACACAGAGAACGAGTGTAGATACAAGATATCTAGGAATGGACCATGCCTAACAAATTACCAACAAGGTACGACAACGCGTAATCCATTCCGAAATAATCCTGCAAACACCGAAAATCGTTTTAGTGAATATCCTAGAATCACCAATAGACAAAACGATAAGCAAAATGTTCACTTTTCTCGGGTGCAAGAGTCGGAAAGCGAGGCCAGACGCCAACAGAATCAAGCTGAACGGCACTCTTCAATCTATAGTATTCGGTCGACTCAGATAGAGAGGAAACAAGGCAAATCGGAAGGAGACACACAGCCATTCCTTTCGAACGACTGTAATCATCAATATACACCAAATCTAAGATTCCACGTACCCTTTTGTCCCGAATTTAAAGAACCAGCGATACGTCTTAGAGTTAGTCCCGCAGACAATATGTACACGACTCTTCTAATTGATACCGGCGCCGACCTAAGCCTTTTAAAATCATCGTGCTTAAAGAATCAGAAAAAAGATGACAAGATCTACACAATATCCACACTAGCAGGTGATTCTTTGAAAACCCTGGGGACGGTAAGTGGCACCCTAGAAGTAAAAACCAAGGATCATACCATGCTCATGGATCATCCTTTCCACCTACTCACCGAACAAATAAATCTGCCTTATGACGGAATCATAGGAAACGATTTTTTATTTAAATATAGATGTATAATCGATTTCAAGGAACACATCCTGAAGATTCCAATGTCAAAGGGCAATGATAGTGAGCATCGAAGAAAGCCATACGGCTCTAGAAACGAGTCACCGAGCCTATTCCGTAATAAGCTAGTATGTGAATCACGAGCCACCTGTTCAGACCTTCAGTTCGAATCAAAAGGAAAAAGTAATAACTCTAAACAGAATAGAAAGCGAAAACAGAGAAGATTGGGTGACAAAGTTTCAGCAGCAAAGACTGAAGTACAAAATGTTCCAGCAGCATATAAGACTGAAAGAGCAACTTTCACTTTAAAACCCAGAAGCCAACAAATTGTAGACTTTCCGTTAAATAGTAAACACCAGGACATGTCCGGCGATATAATCATTCAAAAAAAACGAATCATGCCAGGAATATACGTGGGCGAAACCTTAACCAGCCCCAAGAGCTCCAAATTAAAGGTGTTAATGATGAACACTTCGGAAGCAGAACAAACGGTGAATACTAAAGACGTAGACTTCAAATGGGACAAGCTAAGTGATTTCAACCTAATCTCTAGTCAATCCGACGACCTAATCAAAGGCAGGTTAAATAAATTAACATCAATAATCAATCTCAGCCACTGTAATTGTGAAGAAAAACAATCTATCCTTCAAATATGTAGAGAATACAATGATTTATTTTTTCTCGAAGGTGACAACCTCTCATTCACAGAAGCGCTGAAACATAAAATCATTACTGACCCGAACAAGCCGCCCGTATTTACCAAACCCTACAGGCTCCCGGACACACAAAAAACCGAGATACACAAACAGGTGAATGACATGCTACAAAGTGGTATTATCCAACCCAGTGCTAGTCCTTGGAACTCCCCCTTGCTCTTGGTACCAAAAAAGGCTGACAGGGAAGGTAATAAGAGATGGAGAGTTGTGGTTGATTTCCGTAGGTTAAACGAAGTAACTGTTGCCGATGCATATCCGTTACCAAATATAACGGACATACTAGATCAACTAGGGAGGGCAACTTATTTTAGCACCCTCGACCTCGCAAGCGGATTTCATCAAATCCTAATGGACAATGAAGACAAGTGCAAAACCGGCTTCAGTACCCCTTATGGACATTATGAATATAACCGTATGCCGTTTGGTCTACGAAACGCGCCCGCAACTTTTCAACGTTTAATGAACAACGTTTTAATGGGATTACAAGGATTCGACTGCTTTGTATACATCGATGACATAGTCCTTTACGGATATAACCTGCAAGAACACAACTCAAAGCTTATACGAATATTTAATTGTTTACGTCAGAATAACCTTAAGCTTCAACCAGATAAATGTACTTTTCTGAAGAAGGAGCTAATGTATCTGGGTCATGTAATTTCTGAACACGGTCTTAAACCAGACCCCGAAAAGATTAAAGCTGCTAAAACATATCCCACACCCAAGAATGTCAAGGGAGTAAAATCATTCCTCGGATTCATAGGATATTACCGGCGATTCATAGACAATTTCTCAACCATAGCAAAGCCACTAACGAAGTTACTAAAGAAAACCGAAGCATTTAAATGGGACCCCTTCTGTGATGAAGCCTTCCATGCGTTAAAAAATAAACTTATAGAACCTCCCATATTAGCTTACCCTGACTTCAATCAAGACTTTATAGTAACTACGGACGCTAGCGACGTTGGAATAGGCGCGGTCTTATCGCAGGGAGAAATTGGCCAGGACAAAGCTATCTGTTATGCTAGCCGTACCCTTAACGACGCCGAATCCAGGTACAGCACTACAGAAAAGGAACTACTGGCAATCATCTACGCCGTCAAACAATTTCGCCCCTACATCTACGGACGAAGGTTCACAATATGTACAGACCATAAACCACTACAGTGGCTCATGAATCTGAAGGACCCGACATCAAGATTGGCTCGTTGGAGAATATTGCTAGAAGAATATGAATACCAAATTATTTACAAGGCAGGAAAATACAACTCCAACGCAGATGCACTTAGCCGCCTCCCTATTAACCTCCAAGACACACAAGAGGTAGGCAAGGTACTAGTTACCACTAGAAGCAAAACGAGAGGTCAAGGTACCGCTGAACCATTAGTAGCCGCAAGTGAGGAAATTACTCTCCGACATACCGAATGTAAGATAATCGAAATCTCTAAACCCATAGAGTATGCCAAAACCCGGTCACCCATTCAGATCTTTATATTACCCAATAAAGAAGGCCAAACCGAAAAGATACTTAAAACCATCCCTACCTATACACGTCCGAATCCAAACGAAATAAAATTATACCCAAACACGACTAAATCCCCTTTATATATTGTTACTACGTTGCCGCTAGACATAGGAACCGAACCCAGCTTTGAACAAACACTCAGCAAAATTCATAACTATTGTAACAAAGAAAAGGTAAACCATATCGACATTTCTATCCCAAAACAAGAGCCAATAAACCCCCGCCTTAAAAATGCCATAATACAAACATTCGCCCAAACCAAGATCACCGTGTATCTTTACTCTGACAAAAGAATCTATATCGAAGACCGGCAGGATATCGCTCAAATCCTCCGTGACTTCCATAATTCACCTTTTGGAGGGCACCAGGGAGTCTCCCGCACAATCAAACGGCTTAAAACAAGGTACTTTTGGCCAACCCTCATAAAAGATACGAAAGAATTCATCCGCAAATGCGACTCGTGTCAAAGAAACAAACTAACGCTAAACAGAAAAATCCCGATGAAAATCACAACAACAAGTACAACCCCCTTCGAACGAGTAGCTCTAGATATTGTTGGCCCGCTCCCGAATAGTTACGAAGGTAATAAATACATATTAACGTTCCAAGATGACTTAACAAAGTTCACTGAAGCTATATCGCTACCCAATGCCGAAGCACCCACCATAGCTCGTAGTTTTGTGGAGAAAATTATATGTCGTTTCGGAATACCCGACGCGGTATTAACGGACCAAGGCACCAATTTCCTAAGCCACCTTTTTAAAGAAATATGTAAGATTCTAAAAATCAAAAAGATACAAACAACACCTTATCATCCCCAAACAAATGGAGCCTTAGAACGTAGCCACCGAACGTTGGCCGAATATCTCAGACACTACGTTAACAAGGACCAACTCTCATGGGATACTTGGCTACCATATTCAATGTTTGTGTATAACACCACACCGCACAGTAGCACCGCATTTAGCCCTTTTGAATTACTCTATGGTTTTCCTGCACGAATACCGAATTCGATCAGCATAAATCCGCAAACGTCATACAACTATGAGAACTACGCTAACGAACTAAAAGCCCGCCTACAGTACGGTTACAAGATTGCTAAAAACATATTGCAGGACAAAAAGGAAAAAGCTAAAGCGTGTTATGACAAAGGGACAAGCCATAAAACATTCAAAGTTGGCGACAAGGTACTCATAAAAAACCATACCAGAAAAAATAAGCTCGCTTCCTTATGGGAGGGTCCCTACGAAATACACAACATAGTATCCGATGAAAACTCAGAAATCAAAATAGGAAATAAATTCAAAGTTTTACACAATAATAATATAAAACTATTTTCGGAATAAATAAATAACCCATACACACAACATAACCAAATTTTTAACAATGATCTTAAAATTAAACACGGTTGGAAAATTTTCCATAAATTTAAGGAAAAGATATACACTTAACAAATGGCCTTTGTTTTTATTCAATATATAAAACAATTGTAAGAAATGACGGTAACGAAAAAAAAAGAAAAAAAAAAAAAGGTAAAAAAGGGGAAGAAAGAAAGAAAATTTTAGAAAAAAAATTTTTTTATTATATACTGGGATATAATACATTTTAAAATATATATTGGGATATGATTCGAACGAAAAAGAGAATTTTGAGAAATAATATTAATTATATGTATAGAAAAAAAAAAGTTGTTGGATAATAAAAGAAAAGGTTCCAAGTGGAAATATTAAGTTAGTTAGAAATATTTAAAGTTAGTTACAAGATAATGTAAGTAGACTATAAGTAAACTTTTAGATAATTGTAACCTATTTTTCTAGTATTAAGAACTTTTGGATTTTTGTAACTTTTGATATAAGATTAACTTTGAACGCCATTGTAATTGAACGAAAATCCAAGTCGGTAATTAAACCCAATCTAAGCAATAGTTAACAGAAAATTATTCTCTTCAAGGATAATTTTCTTTCTCGAAGAAGGGTGGGATGTTGTATTCCAGAATACTACCCTCCTTATTCGCTTTAACACTAACTCATGTCCTTTCAAACACAACCCTTAAAACTACATCCTCACATATCTAACATTCTCAGTTAATACAATTCATAAATAAACAGACACAATATTCTATATCCAGTCACTTACAGCACATTTCATAAATAAACAGTCACTATATTCTATATCCAGTCACTTACAGCACATTTCATAAATATGCCCCTTTTCATAACAAGCACATTTTTCATTTCAAAACATGGCCACTTTGATTTTCGTTCAAAGTTTATTCAAAATTCTAAGTCACAGAGACTTCTAGATTGTTTTGTTCAGTTTATACGCCACAGTCAGTTAGAACAAAATGTTCTATATAAACAAGTAAATTTATATGAAAAAATTAGAAAGAAGAGAACTCAGCTTGAGATAGCTGAGTTCGATAAAATAAAATAAAAATAAAATAATTATTTAAATAAAAAGAAAACTTTAATTCTTTTAATTATTATAATAACCTCCACGCTCTTCCCTCGAAAGAGGAAGCACGGCGACTGGAGACGTAACATCACCTTGAGACCGACTACCACCTAAACCAACCTTTTCTCGAACCGGTCTGTGTCGGTTCAGGCAAACCCCACCGATTAATCCTCCACCTCAGAACCACTATATCAAATAATCTAGCAAAAGCTACATTAGACGGGGTACACAGGTAACCAAGGGGCATTCGTTTAACCTGTAAAAAACCACATTAGCAGGTGCGTCCCTCATGACAATACGACGGTCGCCCTTTCCAGTTTCCTTTGCAAGTTGATTGCAATTTTATACGAGGCTGTCAAACTCACTACCATATAACATGCAGGCGACACCTACAAAATACAAAAATCATAGCATCAATTTCAACGGGCAACGTAGTTGCAAACGCATGAAACGTAATACCATAGGCAAGCGCAGGACACCTGCAAGACGCCCCAATGA
This sequence comes from Microdon myrmicae, assembly GCA_963931805.1. Classification (NCBI taxonomy): domain Eukaryota; kingdom Metazoa; phylum Arthropoda; class Insecta; order Diptera; family Syrphidae; genus Microdon; species Microdon myrmicae. Next base: position 76,077,222 of record OZ007496.1, read on the forward strand.
AAACAACATGCACCGATCCGACAACTCAGAGCCGCCAACGAACATATCGTTCTGTTGCACAGGCTTGCGACACATCACAGGAAATACCAAGCAGTCGAACCAAGCCATGAAAGATACAACGCATGCCCATAAATGGACATGTCAAGTTGCGCCAATGGGACATACGGGCAACCGCTCATGATACAAATACGTATCCATGGTCGAACCACACACATAGCATCAATGACTGGGAATAAATGATCAAACTACACACAGGTAGTAGTACAAGGGTACGGTGTGGCGACCAACGATGGTGCGGGACTCAGCGATAGCATTGCAACTAGCAGCATCATGGTGTGTCCCCCCCTTGTGACGACTTACACAGCCCAAGGCAACTGTGAGATCACATCCTTGGCTGTGTGAGACATGTAGGGAGATATATTAATAATCTCCACGTGAACTGGCCTACCGAGCAGTGGCTGTTAAAGTGTTGGTGTGCCAAATCAACCCTTAAGGGACAAGAGCACATCCGTTGAGTTAGTGAGTTAACTGGTGAATATCGAAGAGCACGAACGCGTGGCGGTTCATTTTCGGTGGTAATTTTTTACCAAATGTAAATGTGACTACTTTGAACAAACATATTATTAATCGAACATAATATAAACAAATGTGAATATAACCACTTTGTACAAATATTTTAATCAAAAATGTATGTGACTACTTTGAATATATGATTAATCGAACATAATATATTCGGATGTGAATGTAACTACTTTGTATATATAATCAGATGTGAATGAACAATAGTTAATCAAAAGTGAATGTATCCACTTTGTAAGAATGCATTATTAATCGAACCATAAATAATCGAAAATTTTGAATATTAGTTAAGCTGTCAAAAGTGAAATAAAAGTTATGTTTTTCGTTTCGACAATAGACATCGAGTGTTTCTTTTCTCGGAGTTTGTTCCTACTTTCGTAGAACAGTGGTGAAACACCAGCGGAGTTATCGTGGTGGCAGAAGAGGAATATGTGCAACGTAGCCACACACACTCTTCTCCCCCATAGGTCTATCAGCTAACCTCCGAAAGATGGCCAGGGATTCCTCCCGACCATTTCACGGAGCCTATAGCCTGATGGGGTGGTATTTCACCGGGCGCACAGGGCGTTGGGACCCCGCGACCACTCGGCCTTTAGTCGCCTCTTACGACAAGCCGGGCTAGCTGTGAGTATATTCTAACGCCCTACTCACCCCTACTGCACTCGAACGTCGTCTCCTCTCGTTCCCCTCCTGACCTTGCCCCACCCACCGCCTACACTCTTATAACCCGTACACATTCACAATCAACCCGCCCCTTTATCCTACTACCCGGTCTTCGCCGCCCCATCACGTACACCACCACCTTTCCACCATATTACCTTCATATTTATTCCAAATTAATTTTTTTAATCACTAAATCTTAATTATCTAAATTCAGTTTTTTTAATCCCTAGTTTTTAAGTTAGTTCGTAAGTTTTTACTTTTAAATCTTTTCACCGCTTGTCATCATCATCATCGGCACTACAACCGGGATCCGGTCTTGGCCTTATTTAACAAGTCTCGAGGCTTGTTAAATTTTCCATAATAATTTATTTTTACGGGCAAGGTTATTAGCCTTGCGCCGCTTGTACTAAGTGAAATAAACGAGGGTTTTGCCCTCACTAAATTAGTAACATCACCAAGCCAAAGCGCCGTTTCATACCTCTGCCGTTGCTATGCCGAAAATCCACGAATTACGGGTTGAACTGCTTGATCTTCCGCCCTACTCACCAGATCTAGCGTCAAGCCATTTCTTTTTGTTCCCTAATCTAAAAATTGCGCTCGTAGGACAGAGATTCTCGTCAAGTGGGGCGGCAATAACCTTCGTGAACAGTTATTTTGCAGAGAAGAACGCCGAGTACTATTTGGACGGGTTAGAAAAATGGGGCCATCGCTGGGAGAAGTGTGTAAGGTTACAAGGAGACCCTGTAGAAAAATAAAAATACATTTTAAGAAAAAAATGCCTGTATCTTTGTTAGGACGGAAACTTTTCAGCTCACCCTCGTATAATATAAAATTTATTTCGAATGCGTCATGCATTTAATATAAACAAATGCATATAAATGTACATGTCTAACGAAGCAAAATGTGTCAGTAAATTATAATAAGAAGAAGAAATAAAAGATGATATAAAAATGAAAAATAAAAAAATGCGAAATGTGTCAGTCCGAAGGGTATCGAAAAGTTAAATTCCAGGAGCTTAATACCGAATGTTATATCGAACTAAAAGATGATCCAACTATATGTTAAATAAGTTTTTGTTTAAACGAAGTGTCGTTAAAATCGATCCACCCATAAATAGAAATTCCTCATTTCTATTAAATCGTCTATGTAGCCGCCCTGACTATATTTTATCTTCGGATTTATTTGACTTCACTGCGAGACGCAATACACCATTCAAGACGTTTCTGGCGAGTCCCTTCTGCTCATTTCACTGAATTTAATTTTCCCCGTTTCGCGTGCAAATTTAAATTCGCCCGGTGTGGGGGCCTTTGCTGGTACACTCAATACTTTAACAAATTTTAGTAAGACATTGCCTTGGCAACGAAGTTATTCCATTCACATTTTGCAGAAACTAGGGTGCCCCACTTTAGTAACCTGTGCCGGTGGTTAAACTCGTGCGTGCAAAGGAGTTTTAAAGTTTTAAATAGCTAGTTATTCGATTACATGAACAAGGGATATTAATCAATAATTCTGGGAACAAGTTCAAGTGAAAAGGGCACACTGTGGCCTTCCTTCTTAGGGCTGACGTTAAATGCTGGTAAATTAAATTAAATTATATTATACATTATTTTCGGAATGTTTTTAGGGTATTTTAAGAAAATGATTGTTGCCATCCACACGAAGAGGTTCAGAGGGATATCAATTTCAATGTCCTTTGAAGTTGTCTCTCTTTTTTGTTGGGAAATAATGCCTTCGTAGCATTTATGCTGATCTTTTTATTAATTCACAAAATGAAAAATGTAAAAGAATTTAATAAACCATTTGACATACCGTTTCAAAGAGAACAACTTGGAGAGTTCAAACATATTTAAAGAGGAAAATAATGGTTAAAGTTCGAGTATCACTGACCACTGTCTGAAAAATACTGAAACGTCTACTTTGCATTGTACCTTAAAACCCCTTTATGTGTACAGTGTATGGCATTAAACTTCCATTAAAGACCACTTGCCATTACTTAGAATGTTCCCTTTTTTAGCCACACGCACCTACACAACTAGTTGCCCCACTACTGACTGTCAACTCTAGTCACAACACAACTACTTGGAAACCGGGCTGCGAGAATCCTATGGAGTTGGCGGTGGGATACTCACCATTCACACAAATTGAAAGGAAATTCAAATGAGAAGGTGGTGGTTGTCGGTCAAATAATTCCATTCGAAGCTAGTACCTCGTCATTATTCGTTGGTGTCTTTGTTGTGTCCTGTTTCGGTTTCATGCCATACTCAAGGACATCTCTTTGGTTACAAGATAGTCTTCGGACAGTAAACGAAACGTAGGTTTTTATTTTTAATTTTTAGGTTTTGGGAATGACAGTAAGTTCTTTAGTTGACAGACTACTTTCTAATATGTTTTAACAATTTTGTGATAATAACTCTAAGAGTCGTTGCCTTATGGATGTGATTCTATATACTAACTCTTCTGGTAAACTTGAAGAGTTTATATGTCACACCAAACCCACCTGTGCATGACGTTAACGCTTGTATAATTTTGTAATAATCGAGTATTACGTGTGCCATTGTCCACATAAGTTGCATGCAAAGCCTGTATTGAAAATTTACATACATAACACAGCCACATAGGTGGAAAGTCGTGAAACACCATTACATCATTTTCAATAAGGTCTCCCTTTTAGATTGACAATTTGTTCTTTGATAATGTATCGTGTGGTGCACAATATGTGAGTGCTGACCCTCAGGCCAATAAAAGCGACTTTTAATTTGGGTTTGCCTTTGGTAGATTCGTTGTTTTTGGTTTTGTCCTGTAATTGATATGAAAAAAGTCACCTGGTTATATGGGCTGATTTTGATTTTTCGAAACTTTAGCATCGCAGTGCGGTTAGAAGTTGGCTGGTCGGGGTATTCTTAAGAAAAGAATGCGAAAACTAGGTTAATAATTATATAATAAAATTCAATATGATTTAAAGAGCGACTCCGAGCGAAGATTATTTCAGTAACAAGAACAGCAACGTAGTGACATCTGTGCGAAAATGTCAGCTAGTAAAGTAATGAACTAGAGTAATATATTCTTGAAACACATAAAAAACTCTAAAAAAGGAATAAAGGTCAGGAATAAATTCTGGAAGCTTTGGACATTTTTAGAACCTGCCGCTACAGGGGACAAAATTAAACCAACATTTTCATAGATATTTTGCGTACAAATTCTTATGATATCCAAATGTACAGGGTGGCACAAAATGAATCACCCCATCGGAAAATGTTATAATTTTTGCAAATGGCGTCGTACGTCAATCATATTTGACATTTGTGAGCTAGATAGCTGCAGAAATAAATGGAAAGCTTGTGAATTACTGTCAGCCTGTGGTGGTTCCCTTGAACGCCACCAATCATCTTCCCATTACCCCATGTAAAAACTCCCACCTAGGGCATGCAAACCTGGAAAGCAAGTACTCACATGTTTATTGTTGAACCTTAAGGCCTTAAAACGCATAAATCACAATATTTGCTGATGCTAAATCCATCATCGGGCAACCACATGAACTGAACCAATCCACTGAACATGTCTCGGTTCGATTTCCATCATGTAACAGGCACCCTCCACACGTAAGAGCAATTTGGTTGCACCATCTAGCAACCAATATTGTAGAACAATATCCATGAGATATACCCCCACGCGCCAGCCGCACACATGCAGGAAATATTTTATCTTTCCCTTTGCATACATGCCCACATCGACCAGTCACCCGACCGACAAATACATGAGGGCACCCGACCGACCGCTCAAGCAAGTTGAGTTCTAAAAATGGAAAATTACCATCGAGAATTCGACTACGCTTAGATGCCACCAACATGTGCACGATCAGCATAAATGCCTTCCGCAGTCGCTGATCGTGCAAACACTTGAACCCCCATATCGAAATATTTGCACCAGCTGCAACCTTGTGGATTCGGTTAACCCACGGTCCACATACTTGTGGACACACACGATGAGCAGAAGAAGCGATCATCGTGTGTGTGCGTGGCGCCCTTGTGCTGTGACCGATACAAGGAGAATCATCTCCTTGTGTTGACAAACGAAAGATGAAATTATATTTCGATATCTTTAATCACCCAACAGATTCCGTGGAGGCAAGTCGGGCCTCCACGTAAAACGAAAAACGTGAGTCGGGGGTGGAGTTAAGACGCTAGTGTTGTGGTGCGTCCGATAACGTCTACGCGGTGTATTATTTTCTTTTGTTCATGTGTCTCTCGCAAACGAAAGGGTTGTGTTTAAGAACTTCCCAAGACAGTTTCAAAACTTTGCATACAATAACCGAAAAGACGATCCGAAGAAAGTACTATTGAAGGCGATTGTGCGCGAGAACGGAAATTAAAGACGATAGATAATGTGCATCATCAACAGTTTAAATCAACCAAACCTGACCCCAGACTTGAGTTATCCGATTTGTGTTTTAGTAATAGTACCGAATTCACACTTCACTTCAATGAATTGGTAAATGTTCAGCTCACAGAAGAATTGGAGGCTCCACCAATGCAAGACCAATACCAAATGCTGCCGCCACCAAGCATTGAGGAAACATTAAAAGCCATTAGACAGCTAAAATCAAATAAAGCCCCTGGAGCTGATGGCATACCAGCTGAGCTGATCAAACAAGGAGGGACAGCGTTACATCACGCAATTCATGAGATCGTGGTGCACGTATGGGAGCAAGATTAGATACCGGAAGATTGGCGTCGCGGTATAATTTACCCCATACATAAGACAGGAGATATCACACTGTGCAGCAACTATAGGAGTATAACATTGCTGAGTACCGTCATAAGATACTCTCCACTATCTTACAAGCCCGGATAGTCATCGGTGGTCAATATCAGTGTGGTTTCATCCCAGGCAAATCAGCAATTGATCAGATATTCACCCTTAGGCAGGCGATGGAAGAATGTCAGGACTTTAAGATTCCATTATATCATCTATTTATAGACTTTAAAACCGCCTACGACAGCATAGCCAGGGTAGAACTATATAATGCCATGAGAGAATTCGGCATTCCAAACAAATTGATACGACTTTGTAGGTTGACCATGACCAACGTAACTAGTCAAGTAAAAATAGCGGGATTGATGTCCAAACCAATAAACATCTTTAATGGACTCCGACAAGGGGACGGTCTGGCCTGCCTCCTCTTCAACATGGCGTTGAAGAAAGCAATCCGTGACTCTGGCGTTACAACAAGAGGGACTATTGTCACCAAGTCCACCCAGATACTTGCCTACGCAGATGACATCGACATCGTCGGTAGAACCAAATCGGCGGTACAGGAATCCTTCACCCAGATCGAGCAGGTGCACAAAAACTGGGACTGCACATTAATGAGGGAAAAACTAAGTACATGGTGGTAACTTCTGCGAAGAGAAGACCTAACGTTGGTCAAACTATCAGTGTAGTGGAGCACGAATTTGAAGTAGTGCAATCCTTTAACTACCTTGGGTCAATAGTATCAGCCGATAACAATATGGAAGAAGAAATACGCGAACGGCTGATTAAATCCCGAAATTTATCCAGAACATCCAAGCTACTACTGTACAAGACCATGGTTTTACCACTACTCATGTATGGATCCGAGACCTGGGTGCTTAATAAAAGGCACTCTGAACTCTTGGACGCGTTCGAGAGAAAGGTCCTTAGGAGAATTGTTGGCCCCGTATGTGAGGGAGGACGATTCCGGAGACGCTACAACGATGAGTTGTACGCAATCTACCTTGAAGCTAATATTGTAAGAAAAATCAAGCTCCGTAGACTCCGGTGGGCGGGACACCTAGCTCGAATGAGCGAAGAGGAGCCTGCCCGGAAAGTCCTTTGTGGCAGGATGTATGGAAGGAGACAGCGCGGCAGACCTTGTCTGCGATGGGGGGATGGCGTAGACCAGGAGGCCCAGAGCCTGGGAGTGCCAAACTGGATGACATCGGCTCGAAATCGGGACCGGTGGAGAGATTTGTTAAATAAGGCCAAGACCGGAGCCCGGTTGGAGTGCCGATGATGATGATGAATAGTACCGAATGAAATAAATAAAGTAGTTTAAAACTCATTCGACTGGTTTTAGAATTGACCGGATCGGCAAGTTCATTGCTCGCCGTTGAAGTTCCTTGGCGTTTATCCTTTTGCTGCTGCTTCGCTAATTGATCCGCCTTTATTAATGATGTGTCATTTCATTGCATTACGATAGTCGCGATAAAATCAGTGTGTCTCGAGGCAGCGATCGTTTACAGAAGTAAAATGTTTTGAACTTTAGAATGGCATCCACGGGAAGTGCATTCCACAAGGTGATCGTCAGCTCCAGTAATAACAAAGCCGAAAGTGGAGCTTTCTATCATAAGCCTGTGGGTATTATGCTAGAGGCGTCAGCACGGACGCAGGTTGAGCACAACACCACAGATTGTTCACTGAAATTGTCTTCAAAAACACAAGTACCAAGAACAAAGATAAATAAAAAAAGGCGCTGGAGGATTTATGCTGTATATTCGTTTATTATTTTTTATCTCGATAAGTAGTTCACAAAGAGTTCGTACTATACACCTTGTTCATTTTAAACATAAAAATTCACAGCCGATAGTCTTCTCGCAAAGTCTTCTAATTAACACTGCGCACTTGTTATTTACTGCGTGGTACACGACTCCGTAAATCAACGTCACACTCGTATTCGGCAACCGACCTTAAGTAACTTTATTACTATAAAATATTTCTAATCGAACTTATGTTCCCCGCGGAGGCGCGACAGAAGAGACTCGACTTCTCTCCCCGAAGAAGGCATTTTGGGTGTCCGCACTTGACGGAGGATGAAATCTGACTCGATGATACAATCCATATCTGCCAGATTCAACGGTGTGGATTACATTGGTGTGGGAGGATTCTATATGTGTCCGTGTAGGACAAGTACGTTGCCCTTCAGCCTGCATATCGGCAACGACGAAAATGCACCTGAATAAATATGGGCTGGTGTAATGGATTGTAGGTATTATAGAGATACGCGATAGCGCAATCGCTGAAAGGAGAAATAGGTTTCTGTGTCTTAAATAAACAGAAACGCTATTTCGAGGACCATAAATCTTTGATGACCTGCGCCTGAGAACGAAATAGGTTTTTGCTCTAAGATACACAAAACGCTATTTCAAGGGTCACGATGATATGCACATCGTGTTTGTTTATTTAACAGGCCGGAGCATCGTTAGGCATGATTTGGGGTATGATTGTCTAACGTCAATCATATTCGTGCCCAAATCCCATGATCGGTAGATAACCGATAAAGGAAATTGGTCGCAACTGTAGCGAACCCTGGGATTGGGGCAATATTCACTCATGAACCGTAGCAATAATACCGGCTACAGGTATGTCAATAATTACGCTGGCCAGCGAGTATTTATCTGTTATAATTGCCGACAAGCCGAGCCGATTGTCTAGCACGATCCATGTCTGAATGAATGAAATAATTTGTCTGATGTGCATGCTTGCTGGGGTTTTACTTTCAGGTGAAAGAGAATGAAGGGTAGCTTACGCTGCCCAAAATTGTAGGTAGGTATGGTGTCTGTGGGTGAGGGAAATGCAGGTTGATTCAAAGGAATGGATGGTTCTTTGGGAAGGCTTTAAAGAACTGCCACAAGCCCATCCTTAATCTCAACAACGAAAAGGACGCTTTTGTGTCGAAAATCACCATGAGCGACGGAGCGCATGTCTGTGGGGGTTCTCCATATTACATGGCGAACCAACCCACGATTTCAGCCACAATCATAATCTAATTTCGACCGCCAACCGCGCGTCACATCAACCCCTATCCCACCGTTCATGCTATTCACCTGAAATATCATATTTCCCAAATCCACACATAGCTAAACTCATAATTATATGCAGACAATGCATAATTGAGTTTAGCTACCCTTTTGCCATACGGCAACTCAATTTTAGCTAGCCCATGAAGCTTCCACCGGAAATCACATCATGTCGGTTAGCAACAACAAGTCGAATCAGACGACAGTGTTGCGTGATCATCCAACCGCTGGGGAATTTATCGAAATATCTAATTAATTCTCACGATAAATTACCCTAGCCAATTTGGCGTCACTTCGGCTTTTCCGCAGATCATCCATTCGCTTGGTATCAATGATCTATTTTCGCAGGTGAATAGCACCGGCCACATTTCCTCTCCTCCATAATTCTTTCTCCCACGGTTCAATGCACTCTGAGATCACCACAGCCATAACACTAGGGAAGTAGGTCATTCTCAGAAACTGCATTTGATACCAGCGCACAAGCTAAGCCAACCCCAAAGTTATTGCCCTCTTTCTTTTGTTCTGTTCATCCTTCGCATGTCCAGCGACTGTCGAATGATGCGCACCTCATTGAGACATGCAAATGAGAAGAGTCATGAAAAGAGCGCAATGATGATTAGCTAATAGCTGTGCAAAAATAGAATACAGAATTCCATCCCTAATTAGAGTCAGTCGCTATTGATACATCACTGAGGTTGGGTACGCCGCTGCGTGGAGTTTTTATCGAACGACCATAGTGTAAAGAGTCGTCTCGTTGTCAAGAAGTAGTTGTGCGAAATAATTTTGCTGATTGGAAGTTAATTTAAAACTACTAATTTATTTAGAAACGTGTGTTGTTGCGAATAAATTAGTGAGAATTGATTTAGTGATATTTAGTAACCAATTTTCAATTGAAAGTTTTACAAATAAATCTTAATACGAGTTTTGATCAATATTATTGCGTTGTACCACATGATAGTATAGTGGTTAATTAGTTAGCTCCTCGATAGTATAGTGGTTAGTATACCCGGCTGTCACGCGGGAGACCGGGGTTCGATTCTTCGTCGGGGAGCCTCTGGCGCAAGACTAATGACCTTGCCCGGAAAAAACAAATCATTATGGCAAATTTAACAAGCTTCAGGACTTGCTAAATAAGGCCAGGACCAGGTTCCGGTTGTGGTGCCAATGATGATGATGATGACGAGTTTTGCTAGCGGCACTATTTGTAGCAGGAGGCCGACAAGATATGATAGACAAGGTACATATTATTAAATTAAAGTGTAAATAGAGAACTCACAAACATCATATCAACAAATAAAATTATTATTAAATTAAAGTGTAAATAAAGAGGGGGCTCCTAGATAGTATAGTGGTTAGTATACCCGCCTGTCACGCGGGAGACCGGGGTTCGATTTCCCGTCGTGGAGCCTCTGGCACAAGACTAATGACCTTGCCCGGAAAAAACAAATCATTATGGACAATTTAACAAGCCTCAGGACTTGCTAAATAAGGCCAAGACCAGTTCAGGGTTGTAGTGCCGATGATGATGATGTAAATAAAGAACTCATAAACATAATATCAATAAATAAAATAAACTAAGTTAGACAAGAAACAACCAGTGCTCTTTTAATTGGATATTCTTGTGAACAATCTTCTGCGGATCATCGTTGGGAAAAGTGAATCCGTGCCCATGTTCGGCATCTATACTACATCCCCACATGTCCAGTTAAGCGGTTACGTTAATAAGCAAAATCTTCGTTTCTGGGGTACTGAAAATCCGCGTGTGATGCACGAAGAGACATTACATCCACTCAAACACACTGTCTGGTGCGGCGTTCACGCGGGAGGAGTGATTGTGTCGTATTTTTTTGAGAACGCCCTCGGCAATACGGTGCCTGTTACTGGCGAACGCTACAGGACCATGATAAATGACTTCTTACTGTAGGAATTGGATGAGCGGGGCTTGGTGAATACATGGTTTCAACAAGACGATGCAACCGCGCACACAGCATGATGGATACACAATGGATATTGTGAAGGAAGTGTTTCCTGGTCGCGTACTCTCCCGTCTTGGCGATTTCGCATGGGCAGCAAGATCGCTCGATTTAACCATCGCAGACTTCTTGCTTTGGGGCTACTTGAAGTTGCGGGTTTATGCCAACAAGCCTCAGGTAATCGCAGCCCCTAAGGAGAATATTCGACAGGAATGCGAACAGTTATCACCGGAAATCTTGCGGAATGACACGGAAAGTGCGATAAAACGGGTATAAATGTGTATCTAACACTGGCGGTAGCCACTTGACAGATGTCATCCTTTCCACTTAACAGAAAAAATTGTAAAGGTCCAAATAAAGATTTCCATCACTCAAAATCATAATTTTTTTTTATTTATTAAACAAGTAATTCAAAAACAAAATTGGATGATTCATTTTGCGCCACCCTATATTATCGAATAGCTGTACCAAAAGGTAATTAGCTGTAATTAAAAAGGTTAAAAAACAGGATGGCGGTTAAAAGGACAGCCCAATTGTTTGGGACATACATTGTTTGGTCACATAAAATGTAGCCACCTACAAATTAACAAAACTAAAGTAATAGGTGCCCAAATAGGAACTCGGATTTTTTTGTCAAATTCAACTTTGTTGGAATAGATACTGTAGCGGTTCTATGAACCACACAACCCATATAGGTTGAGATAACGTCGTTCCACCAAAGGAACATACTCACCTATATCCATTACATGTGCCTACGGACACGTTTCCCAAAAGTCCTTACTTCCGCCTGAAACAAAAGGTAACATACCAAATACCCCAACATTGAATTCAATAGTAAAAACCAATCGAACTTAACGTTCAAAATTCCCTAATATTGAATTCAACGCATCCATCCAATGCATCCATTCGATTCATCCATTAAACGCAATTTTATGAAAACAAACAGAATAATCTCCTCATGTAGCTAATAGCAATTAGCATCCTAAATTCCTCGCAAGATCGCAAACCGACAAGCGCACGTGCGCAAACAAAGGCCTAGCGATTCGCTCACCGACCAACAATTCTAGCGATCACAAACATCGTAACGCCTATCCCACGCTAGATGTTTATAACTGGGAAATGCGATCTACGAACTGAATCCCACGGTTCCTTTGTTACCCATCGGAAGCACACAAAAACTCGGTTGTCGTAAGCCAGATGGGTAACGCAAATAAAGCCCATGATAGGATCGAGATGGAAGTGGCGGTACGCTCGATCTTTCGAACACAGATACAGATAAGCGAAATGAGAATCCAGATGGGAAAATTCTTTTTCAGGTGAGGGGAAGAGAATGATAGATGATAGAAAAATTAATTAAAAAGGGAAGATTAGTCTACTTCGAGCTGGAGTCTGAGAACCCCACCGAGGGGGTCGATCCGCGTTGCTCCATTAATTTAATTCTTGAACGGGCCGTGTAGTGTAGTTTCGCGAGTAATCGGAATATTGAAAGATACAGATACAGCCGTGTGAGTGTAGTTTCGCGAGTAATCGGAATATTGAAAGATACAGATACAGCCGTGTGAGTGTAGTTTCGCGAGTAATCGGAATATTGAAAGATACAGATAAGATGATAAAGAACTATGAACATCGAAACCGCATCCTCGATCATTTCGCGACACCCAAATTTTAAAGTCTGTGTGTGTTTTGACATTGAAATAACTCTTAATAAATCGCCACGGGCGTAAGTGGGGTAAATCTTTGTTTTATATAAACGAAAGAAATAAAGCAAACTTAATAAAAGAAAAAAAAACATTTCGTGTTTCAATTTTGTGCTGTGTTCGCTCCGTTGGTGTATTCTTTTCTCTGCGGTAAACCGTGTTCGGCGCAACACTTGGACAACATACAAATCCGCCAAAATACTTATACAAAGATTAATAATCGAAAATTCTATAGTCTTTTACCATTTATCGGGTAGATGATGAATATCTTCGTGATAGAAACTTCGTGGTTTCCAAGCAAAATAGTCATGAAGCTATGTTCGCACATCTTCAACTTTCGTAAACCGCTGGTCCTTCGAATAAGATGACATCGATCTGAATAAGTAGTAATCAGAAGGAACCAAGCCTGGAGAATACGCCGCATGCTGGACAACTTCCCAGCCTAAGGAGAATATCAGTTGCTGGTTGGGTTATGATGTATGTGGACGAGCATTGGCATGCAATAAGAAGTACAGCTGCCTGTCTAGTAGATATAGAGAAAGCTTTCGACACAGTTTGGATCGACGGGGTAATATATAAACTCATATAACAAGAATTTGCCCTACATCTAATAGAGAAGATCACGTCTATGATTTACGACAAAAAATTCGTCGTAACAGATAGGAAATCCACAACTACAAGAGATTTTAATGTCATAAATGGTCTCCTGTAGGCCACAGTAACTGCACCATACCTTTTTAATATATACACATCTGATGTGCTACCAGAATTGGAAAATCCAATATCATTTGCTGACGACGTTACACCGTACGCAATCGGTGGGAAAATCGAGGAGTTTCAAAGAAAACCTCAGAACAAATTCGACAGGTTCCAAGAGTTTTGTGGCGATTGGAAACTTAGCATCAACTATGCAAAATGTGAAACCATACTGTTCCGCACGCAAATAAGACAGGGAAATTGGGGCCTGACACGTAAATGGAAGAATTTCGAAATAATGAATGCGGATGGCTTTCGGATCGAGTCAAAGAATGTTGTTAAATATCTGTGTGCCCATTTGGACAAATTTTTGTACTACGGTGAGCACACAAATGGACAGTTGAATAGGGCGAGAGCGCCATTTATATTCCTCAAGAGTCTTTTCTATTCAAAGTATCTGAGATCCGATGTAAAGATCATTTGCTACCAAGCGTTTGCAAGTCCAATTTTGACCTATGCGAGTGTAGTATATGGAACACAATCCATAGAATATGGAAAAGTTAAGAATATTTGAAAGAAAATTCGTCAGAACCTGCCTGCAGATTTACGGAAGCGAGCATTCCAACTTTCGTCACCACATTTCCAATAAGAGACTGTGGCGGTTCCCTTGAACGCCACTAATCATCTTTCCACTAACTATGTAAAAACTCCCACCTAGGGCGTACAAACCTGGAAAGCAAGTACTCCCCTGTTTATAGTTGAACCAGAAAGCCTTAAAACGCATAAAATCACAATATTTGCCGATGTTAAATCCATCAGCACCAAACAGGCATGTTCCTTATGGGCAATTTGGTTGCATCACCACGCAACCAACATGAACCGAACCAATCCATTGAACATGTCTCGGTTCGATTTCCACCATGTAACAGGTATCTTCCACACATAAAGGCAATTTGGTTGCATCATCTAGCAACCAACATTGCCCGAACAATATCCATGAGATACACCCCTACGCGCCAGCCACACACATGCAGGAAAAGGTTTTAGCTTTTCCTTTTGCATACATGCCTACATCGATCGGTTATCCGGCCGACAAATACATGAAGGTATATGGCTGATCGCCCAAGCAAGTCGAGTTCTCAAAATGGAAATTTCTATCGAGAATTCGACTACGTGGAGATGCCACCAACATGTGCACGATCAGCATGAATGCTTTACGCAGTCGCTGACCGTGCAAACACTTCAATCCCTATGTAGAGATATTTGCACCAACTCCAACCTTGTAGATTTGATTGTATCCACGGTCCGCTCGCTCATGCACAGCATGAGAGGGCGATGCAACCCCATCTGTGTGTATGCACATCCTTTCGGTATTCTGTCGCTTCGGATCAAAACAATCAATCGCGATGTGAATTCCGTGGAGGCAAGTCGGGCCTCCACGTTAAATAAATACACAGGTGTAGAGAGTCGAGTTTTAGTAGCCACATTGGACGGTCGTGCCATCAAATTAAAATATTAAGTAAATGTTCTATGCGCTCGTTTAAAGTAAAGAGGTGTCAACACAATTTGTTCCGGCTTATATAATTTTTCAAAGAACAAATAATTAGGTTTAAAATAATATTGTAAATGTTCCGTGCTCAGATGTATATAAAGACAAGATGTGTCAACACCACTTGTTACTGGCTAATAGGAATAACAATTATTCGTTTGGTGTTAAGTTGTGTATAAATTTTTTTGATTCAATTAATTACAATAAAGAGATTTTATTTAATTTGGACCGTGCGTTTTACTGCCTACTTGTTAATTGTTAACCGCGGGTGGTATAGTTGTGCACTTAATTGACTGTTAACCGGTATTTCGAGGACAGTCTCGTGAAACAGTATCCGTGACGGTACATAGACGAAAGACAGTAAATCCAGTAAATTTACCACAAGACTATATGATGCATCCGGTGCCTGCAGAATTGATAATACAATTCTGACCCTTGTGAGAAATCATTTTTTCCGGTCGGGAAATGTGAAAGGCATTGACCCAATCTCAGGATTGTTCTATCCTAATCCTGAGTATTTCATAAATACATTGGAAAGTGAATACTTACCTCCTAAAGCATTTTCACATTTGGATGGTCATAGCTACCTATCAGATCCCACAAACGTACCAATTATATATCATGTTACAAAACGAGCAACTGATAAAACAATTAAGTATGTGCCAACACGCATAGGTGACGGAAATACCATCCTAAGATACTACTTGAGCATACTCAAAAAAGACCAAACTAATTTTGAAAGACTCAATAGAAAAAAATACTGCTGGCCCGACTGGGCTGAGACTGGCTGATAAAGGTTCAGGAGCGGGTCCTGCTGTATGGACCCCGTTCGGCCGACTGGCAGTTGTTAAGGGTCCCCCATCCACACTCCCCTCTCTCTATCGTAATAATCACACCAAGTAGTAAATCTAAATAAACTACTTGGCAGTGCTTTGAATAAAAACTCGGCGCCAGGAGAAAAACCAAATACTCCGAAAAACTTTGACAAACGTTTTTCAATTAATGAGAAATCGCCAACGAGAATCGTTCCCTTCGTCAAAAACGTTTATATTCCGCGACACTCACAATTCGCTATTCATTCGCGTTTGTTCTGGGGCTCCGTCGAGAGAGTCGAGCGTCGTTCGATTTGTGCAAATATATAAAAGTTCAATACACAGATAATAGTCGCTGGAAAAAGGGTAATATTCGCCGCCACTGAACAACGTGTGTGAACCGCGTGTGTCTTGCGTTACCTTATGTAATACCATAAAATGTATCAACATAAATTATTTACTTGGCACCGGAAATATGTATGCCGTCCATGCCAAAGGGTTAGGTTAGCGGTATGGCCTTTCCATTCCGGGTCCCAGCGGAGGGTCCAAACAAGTGAGAGTAGAAATATGCTACCGTTTTTTTATGTGTTTATTCACTGAATAATTATTATTATCCTGAATAACTTATTATTTTAGTTACAGTAACAGGCCCGTTGTTCCAATGCTAGGCTGCAACCTGTTACTCTTAGTTTACGACCGCTCGTGTGCCTCTAACATAACCCCTTTTATATACCCAAAATTAAATCCAAATTTCACATTCCTTCCCACGATCGCATCGTTCACCATGAGACAGTTACCCGATGCCAGCCTATTGACAGGCCATGGCAACCACGATGGGTACTGCAACGTTGCAATACTATCGCCATTTAGCCTGAGATGGCAACCTTACACCCACTCTGGCTGCAGCTTTACCTCAAGGCCGTAGGAAAATTTCGGGCAGCGGATCCAGGCGTCAACCGATTCACGGTGATGTGAAGAGAAGTCATGCGCTTGGATGGAACGTGAGAATTGCAGAATTACAATTTTAGTTGTTACTTGATGGAATGCAGAATTGCAAATTTAGTTATGGGAACGGAAAATGTATGTGTAGTCATAGCATATGCTATTGTATTATGGGAATTTGCGTTTAGCTAAAGGGCGGCGTGTGATAGTGTTTCACAGATGCTACACTGAAAGGACTCCGGCGGTTGCGGAAGGAAATTCATTTTAATGCTACACCGAAAGAATTCTTTTGGTTTAAAGTTAATGAAACTTCAATGTTTGACCGTTAATGTCATATATGCATTAAACATAATTTATTTGTTGGAATGAGTATTTAGTTTAGCTTAATTTATGACGGTTAATGCCATATATGAATGCAACAAATTCTCTCCTCCCACTAAAAAGAGAGTTATTCTTGGAAGAGGAATAATCATCATCATTGGCACTACAACCGGGATCCGGTCTTGTCCTTATTTAACAAATCCCTCTACCGTTCCCGATTTCGAGCCAATTTTATCCAGTTCGGCACTCCCAGTCTCTGGGCGGCCTGGTCTACGCCACCCCTCCATCACAGACAAGGTCTGGCGCTTTCGCCTTCCATACAGCCCGCTACAAAGGGCTTTCCGGGCCGGCGCCCCTCATGGTTGTAGCGTCTCCGGAATCGTCCTCCCTCACATACGGGGCCAACAATTCTCCTTAAGGCCTCCCTCTCGAACGCGGCCAAGAGTCTCGGATACATACATGAGTACTGGTAAGACCATGGCCTTGTACAGTAGTAGCTTGGATGTTCTGGATAAATTTCGGGATTTAAAGAGCCTTGATAAACCATAATAGGGTTTGTTGGATTTGATCAGCCGTTCGCGTATTTCTTCTTCCATACTGTTATCGGCTGATACTATTAACCCAAGGTAGTTAAAGGATTGTACTACTTCAAATTCGTGCTCCACTACACTGATAGTTTGACCAACGTTAGGTCTTCTCTTCGTAGATGTTGCCACCATGTACTTAGTTTCCTCCCTCATTAATGTGCAAGCCCAGTTTTTGTGCCACCTGCTCGATCTGGGTGAAGGATTCCTGTACAACCAAATCGGATCTACCGACGATGTCGATGTCATCTGCATTGGCAAGTATTTGGCAGGACTTGGTGATAATAATCCCTCTAGTTGTGACGCCAGAGTCACGGATTGCTTTCTTCAATGCCAGATTGAAGAGGAGGCAGCCCAGACCGTCCCCTTGTTGGAGTCCATTTAAGATGTTTATTGGTTTGGACATCAATCCCGCTATTTTTACTTGACTAGTTACGTTGGTCATGGTCAACCTACAAAGTCGTATCAATTTGTTTGGAATGCCGAACTTTCTCATGGCATTATATAGTTCTACCCTGGCTATGCTGTCGTAGGCGGCCTTAAAGTCTATAAATAGATGGATAGATAGAATAGATAGATTCCTGACATTCTTCCATCGCCTGCCTAAGGGTGAATATCTGATCAATTGCTGATTTGCCTGGGATGAAGTCACACTGATATTGACCGATGATGGGTTTAGGGTATGGGGCTATCTGATCTTGTAGAATAGGAGAGAGTATCTTGGAGGCGGTACGAAGCAAAGCTATACCCCTATAGGTGCTGCACAGTGTGATATTAACCTACTTTTGTATGGGGCAAATTATACCACGACGCTAATCTTCCGGCATCTCCTCTGGCTCCCATACGTGCACCACGATCTCATGAATTGCGTGATGTAACGCTGCCCCTTCTTGTTTGACCAGGTCAGCTGGTCTGCCATCAGCTCTGGCGACTTTATTTGATTTTAGCTGTCTAATGGCTTTTAATGTTTCCTCAATGCTTGGTGGCGGCAGCATTTGGCCTTGATTTTGCATTGGTGGAGCCTCCAATTCTTCCATGAACCGAGCATTTAGTGGTTCATTGAAGTGCACTTCCCATCGCTTCAGAATGTCTTCAGGATCGGTGTTCAGAGTACACTCTTTGTCTTTGAAGTAAGTGCAGCGTGGCGTGTACCGCTTTATACTGCGGATTATTTGGTAGAACATCCGCGCCCGGTGCGGACCTTGCTGTCTACTTTTCTATATTGCACACACTCGATTTTTTTCCCAGGCACTTTTCTTTGGTATGTGGACTCTTTTTTCTTCTTCTGAGCTCTTTGTATTTCTCCTCGCGTACACGCGTCCTATGAGACTGCTGCATTACCTGGTATGCAGCATTCTTATGTTCAGTCGCTAGTTTGCACCAGTCGCTCCGATCGCTACGAGTACTGTATAAGATGGAGTTGACAGTACTAATGACAGTATTCTTAAGGGGTGTCCATTTCTCTACTACGCCCAGCATTTTGGCCCCAGGATTTCGATCTCTACGAGGGCAAGTCAACGCACGACCAACGGTGTTACCGGTGTTCTCATTGCATAAGGCAGCCGTGATGATCCGAACCTGATCCGCGGATGCATTACGTCTTCATAAGGCAATGCGCGTTCGTAAAACTATACCAACAAGATAGTGACCCGAGTCGAGGTTGGCGCCTCGGTACATTCGTACCATTATCAGGCTCGAGGAGTGACGGCGACCTATCAACACGTGGTCAATTTGGTTGCCAGTGGCTCCATCAGGTGATATCCAGGTAGCTTTGTAAATGTCTTTACGCGGAAACCTGGTTCTCCCTACGACTAAGTTATTTGATGCGTTCAGTTGGATGACCCGTAGTCCATTATCGTTAGTGTTGTTATGCAAACTAATCACTAAGAACGATTTTCACATCGTATTCTTGGAGAGGCCCGTTCGACGTTCTCGTAGTGTTCTTCCTTTTCGTCTTTCCTCTGTAGGTCGGTGAAAGTGTATGAAGCTTATGTTATTAAAATTGCCTGGTAGGCGAAGAGTGCATAGCTTTTCGTTTATTGCATTAAAGCCGATAATGGCAGGTTTCAGTTTTTGGCTGACTAGAAAGCCTACCCCGAGCACATGCTCGTTTTTTTGAGTAACATCACTCCCCGTCCGTCTTATTTCTTGTAATGTAGTTATGTTAGCCTTGTATTCGGTCGGGACGTGGCCTAGTTGCTGTGCAGCTCGAGCTCTGTATCATCATCATCATCGGCACTACAACCGGGGACCGGTCTTGGCATTATTTAGCAAGTCCTGACGCTTGTTAAATTTTCCATAATGATTTTGTTTTTTTTTTTCGGACAAAGTCATTAGTCTTGCGCCAAAGGCTCCCCGACGAAGAATATAATTCCGGTCTCCCGCGTGACAGACGGGTATACTAACCACTATACTATTGAGGAGCCGAGATCTGTGTCGTGAGCGGATATTCCATCAGAATCTCACATCGTTTAGCCATTTTCGTTTCCACGGTCGTCGTCGTGCATCCGGCCCATATCCGAGGCTTGTTAAATTTTCCATAATAATTTTTTTTCCGAGCAAAGTTATTAGCCTTGCGAGAACGTTTCTCAGGATGTCGCTGCATGCATTGGTTCACTACTTGGCGGGTAGCTATCCAGTGGTTCACGTGGAGCCTGCATGTCAACTTGGATTGACCAGGGCAAGGATCGTCCTGGCCTTCGCCGGGTTGTAAGCAATCAGTGACTTTGTCCTGTATGTTCGTTCCCTTCCACCCGGAATGGAACATCGCGGAAAAAGGAATAGCTCCCGTGACCACTGAAAAGGTGCTCTTGGCTGCAAGGGTTATTAAAAAAATAGGACACCGGGACTGAATGGTATTCCTAACCCTGTCTTGACGAGCGCTTTAACAAAAAAGGCGGAAGTCTTCAGCAGTCCCTTCACGACCTGCCTCCAAACAGGACACTTTCCTCAATGATGGAAAAAACAGCGACTTGTGCGTATACCAAAAGTAGTCAAGAATCCAGAAGCGCCGTCAACCTACTGCACGTTGTGCATGTTGGACACAGAGAAACTGCTTGGGCGAGTAACTGCCACTCGCCCGGAACAATTTATTGAGGGTATATCGGGGCTCTCTGAATGGCGGTATGGGTTCCGGAAAGGTAGATCAACCATTAAGGCACTATCTGTGGTGTGCGACATCGCTCCCAATGCGATAGCACGATGGTCAGGAGGAACCAAAAAATATTGCGCTGTGGTGACATTGGACGTTAAAAATACATTTAACTCGGTGAATTGGAATCGGACTCTAGAAGCGTGGGACGATTTACAAGTCTCACCCTACTTGGTGCGTATATTAGGAAACTGTTCTATGACCCAGATGAAGGACCGCAGGAATATAAAATAACAGTGGGGTACAGAGATATGTATTAGCTCCGCTGTTATGGAATATACATGACCTAGATGACCTGGAGAATATTTGCTCCTAGGCAATTCAGAGCATGAAATGCTGACTAGATATGGCAGGAGTGAAACTACCCAGAGATAAGACGGAGGCAGTTTTAATAAGCAGCCAGAAAAAAATTGAACACCTTGATTTGGAAACAGAAGGACAAACAAACAGATCCAGTCCATATATTAAATATCTTGGTGTTATACTCGACAACAGGTTCTAGAAATACCTGAGGAAAACGAAAACGAGTGAAAAAAGGGCAAGAGTATGCAAAATTTGGCGAGACTGCTACCCAATGTTGGTGGACCCCGGCCCCACATAAGGAAATTGATAACCAATGTCAATGCCCCTTTATAATGTATGCAGCTCACATATGGGCAAGAGCCGCACAGTATAAGTCGTACATGAGGGGATTGAACTCAGCACATAGTTGGCATCATTAACAGTGCATTCCGAAAGGTAACTACCCGAAGATGCTATAAATGTGTTGGCCGGGAGAAAACCACTTGAGATTGCAGCTAAAGAAAAGGTTGTGTTGCATGAGGTCTCACAATAGAATCCCCGGCGAATGCGATCACAACTAGAGCTCTCAAGCCTAAGAGAATGGCAACGAAGGTGGGATTCTTCCACCAAAGAAAAATGGACCCGCATCATGATATCTGATGTAGAAACTTGGGAGAAAAGAAAACATGGCGACCTGAATTACCACTTGACGCAGCCGGTATCAGGACAAGGATGCATAGACATAGGTAGAATGACAGGAGTAGTAGAATGCGTGCTAAGTTCCAGAATACGTGCTAAGTTCCAAATAAGCATGGTCCGTAGCAAATGATATTCTATGTGACATGATGCAGCAGTTGCGACGTGACGAGCGGAGTAACAGGTAAACTCTGTCCTGCTCTGCGGCGGAATAAGAAATATCTAAAAGAAAGTACCACGGGGATCAACGGTAATCGGGAGTCGGTTTTAGTCGGTAAAAACCTGGCATGCCTCTAGATCGGTTCTGAGGAATCTTTTGAAGATTTCCACCTTCCTACAGAAACAAAAAAGTCAGTTGCTACGCCGCTCAGAGCCTAAGTATCGACGATTTCGAAGTGGTCGTAGCTGGAAAGTTTAACGCTTGGGCCTGCGAGTGGGGGAAAACGCAAGCGAATAGAAGGAGAAACCTCCTTCTGGACTCTTTCGCGGTTCTAGACCGGATCCTACTAAATACAGTTAATAAAGCCACAAACAAGGCTGGACAATAAATGGCCTTACTTTTGCCAGCCTGTCCTTGTCAAGAAGCATCGGTGGGGTATGTCGGACGCCTTTGCACATAGCGACCACTTCTCAATCGTACCCCAATAAGGAATACGATAAGAAGGCACAATCAGAATCACAGAAACAACATGGACATGATAAACCACTTTGGCGGGTTATGTCAAATTCGGTCGTAAGTGTTCCGCCGAACACTGAACGCACACAAGAAAGAACACACTGAGCGGAAACAGCACAATGAAACACGGAAAAATCGTTTTCTTTTATTTTAACTTTTATTGTTCTTGTTTTGTTTTTAATACACTTAAACGTCTAGTACACAATTTATACTTTGTTTTAAGTTTTCTAACTCCACAGGATCTTATTAGTCCGTGTCGATTTTTTTGCGATCGTTACTTTTGAAATTCACGAGAGAACATTCGTTACGGAGTTAACACGTAAATACCAATAGTTTATGCTTGTTGCAATTGCAGTTAAGAAACACGAAAGAAACACAAGTTACTGAGTTAATGTTTTAACACACGTACGACGCGACTTTCTCGATTAACTTTCCTATAACTCTTCTCAGAGGATCCTCTCCGTTCGACTATCTTGTTTTCACTGCTCTTTTTTTACGATACCGGTTCGACCTCCAATCCCAACTCCTTGTCTCCTTGACGACCAAAATCAGACTTTTTCGTCCTGCTTCTCTAGCGAAGTATTGCGCAGCGCGGACCGCCCTCCTCGTAGGGTTTCTCTTTCACCACCTTTTCGTACCGATGCTCGATATAAAAACTCCCCCTCTTTCAACCTATCGGATACCGTTTTTTTCTGTATCTGTGTGTTTTGTATCTGCAGTGGTGCAGACACAATTTCCTGTAAGGAGAAAATTCTCACGCATACATATGGAAGCTTCACCGTCGTTGTTGACGGTGGATTCTATTCCCACGCTGCTTAGTTAGGTCGACCATCTGGTGTTGACGATCGCCTGGACGTCTAGTCCGCTGGTATCTATTAGATTTGAAATCCAAGAGAGTTTTTCACATGGTGTGAAAAACAAACATTCCGCTGATGCATTTCTGCTTGGCGGACAGTGGCAACGGCGCAATGCTGTGCCGTATTTATTTATTGCAGCTGGCCTTCGTGAAACTCCAAACAAAGTATTGTTTGGAGTTACGTGGTGCTTGGTTTTTCGCGCCATCTGGGTGTTAACGAGGCTAAGGAATGCGCTCCTTTGTTTGCGGTGAATATTTGGGTGATCTAATGTTTAGATCAACCGCACCACGTCCGTTGGTCGGTTAATTGTTTTAATTGTAATTCCCTGCATCTCGTGCAGATGTTCAGGGTTGCCGACTTGTGGTGCTGGCATTCACTTAGCTTGCGATTGCACACGTCGAAGGATGCATGGATGTTTCTCCTTGTTTCAGGTCGTAGGTTTTAGGTATGGAGCGTTTAGCTCGGTATTAGAGGCTTTGGGGACGTTAAGTTCCTTGCCTTCTGGTGTCGACTCAACGTTGGGTTACTGGCGGCCCCCGCTGGGCTTGGGATCGCGTCTGTGGACGTGATGTTGTCCAGGTAAGTGCGTTACCTCAAGTTGGTCTGGACTTTTTCCTGTGGGGAATTTGTACGTTCGCCACACCACTATGCTTGATGAGGCCGTGCTTGACGAGAGCAAGCAGCACAACCGATGAAAAACCTAACGGATGTGTGCGGTGCCGCTATGCCAAGAAAGGTACAAGAACGAACACATGAAAGACGAGTTAAGAGAATGTATTAAATTATGACGAAAAACCCAACGTAGGAGAGAAGGATCCGAGAACGATACACTCCACACCCAATTTAGGAAAACTAGAATGCGGCTGAAAAAAGCTATAAAAGGGTCAAAGATTTGTCTTTCAAGAAAGAAATGGAGGAATTGCCATATAACGTTTTGGGCTGTGCCTACAAATTGGTCATGCGTCGTTTTAACGCATATCAATACATTGCACACAAAAGCCCTGAACTAATGAACACTATTATGACCAGATTATTTCCGAGTGATGGAAATATCTGTGTTTAAAATATGGCAGCAGATTAACAAACGGTGGTGGAGTCAGTAGCCACAGAGGAAATAAAAAGGACCACCCAAAGGATGAACGTGTCAACGGCTCCAAGAGTGGATAATATAACAAATGGGGTACTGAAAAGGATCATGTTGACCCAGCTAGAAATATTCAGTGCAATATACACCAGGTGTCGCAGAAGAGGATCCTTCCCAAATTGAACAGAGTCTAGTCCTGGTACCCATGGGTCGAAAACCATCTCAAGAACCATCATCAATCAGTCCTATCTGCTTGCTGAGCACAGCTGAGAAGGTATTGAAAATGATCATCGTTTCGAAACTGGAATAGTATAATCATCGAAGAGGAGGACTCTCACAGATGTAGTTGGGTTTCAGACGGAAAAGAAGTACAGTAAATCCAATCGCCAAAATGGCGTAGTGGCACGAAGCAGCATTACGCAGTCATCAGGTTGGAAACACACAATGAATGCACTGCATCAACTGGGTTTGTGAAAGCCTTCCTCTCAGGGAGCGCGTCTCCTTGTCCTTAAAAGGACGAGGATCTCTTTAATAGACCGCTCCCGAGAAGGCTGCTTGCGATGGCCGCCGTGCTTCCGGAGTTAACCGGGAAGAGTAGCGACCGATCGTTCGTGGAATTAGCGTCCCTGCACAGAGCAACCCCAGCGGGCTCCGTTAGCTTCTGTGAGGTAGGTGATGCTCGGGAACGGCAAAGCTGAAAAGGGGTGTTTTTGTGGGTGTGCCACGGCTCTACTCACCAGTTCTCACCCGTGTTGGAACACCCAAAACTTAAAAACGCACTACTAAAGTATCTACTTCCTTTATTAAGTTTTATTAAGCTAACCGCTTTTATTTTATCTTATAATACTGTTCTGCTGGGGTATTTCCTCCAAGAATAATTAATCTTGAGATGCTGACGCGCGAGCTCATGATGCATGTGCCTTTATAAACTGAATCTAATCGAGATTTTACATCACGAATGCATTGAGATGTAGGCAAAATCTAGAAAAAGTACTTCTGCTGAAGTCGAGTATTGGGAAGATGTTAGGAATTCGGTTAAGCGAATTCCTGGAAATTTGGGATATGCTGGGCATATGATTAGGGTTTTGTTTGCGCATGGTAATGGAACATTTGATTTAATCTGGGGATTATGGGGAATTGGGTGTAAGGGCGATAAACCAACATTTGATTCGTTTATCGGTAATTTACTAGGTCGGGAGCATGAATTTTTGAATTCAAGTTAAGGATTATGGGGAATTAGGTGTATGGGCGATAAGGGAGCACTTGATTTGTTTATCGGGAATTAGCTAGTTCGGGAGAATGCATTTTTGTGTGTGGAGAAAAGAGATGGTAGGGCTTTTCAGAGCACCACATAGGACTACCAGACTACCTTTTGCTTATCGTGTTCTCATATATAACAGACAGGGTGCTAATATATGAAATCGGGGGTGGCCCAAGAAAACACCACGTAGAGAGAAGGGAACCACTGAGCTCAGTCCATGAACAGTTCCTGTGGAATGTGATGGACGATGGGGTACTAAACATAAATAAACCAGCAGAAGTATATATTATAGGCTACGCAGACGATTTAGTAATTGTTACAACAATGAGAACCCTCCAAGAAACCTGTGAAAAATCGAACCAGGTGATTAAAACGTTGCTTGATCGGCTGGGCTGGAACTAGTAGAGAACAGATGTGATATTGACGTCCAGCCGCAAATAGATAGAAAAAATTAGCGTACGTGTTGGTGGGCACACGAGTTCAACACCGCCATAAAATAATTAGGGACTATACTGGATAACCGCATGAGTTTACAGCATCACATGCGCTACGCCGCAAAAACCCGTAAGACTGGAGAGACTGGTGCTAAATGTGGGCGGGTCTAAAAGATCGTGCAAAATGCTTCTGGGTTCTGCGAACAGGTGAAGCCTCCTATATTCCCCTGTGGTCAAGAGCAAGCGCCTACAAATCATATATCTATGGAATCTGTCCAAAGCAGAGGAAACCTGATAATCTGCAGACTGTACCGAACGGTATCCATCGAAGCGGCCGCGGTAATTGTGAGTCGAAGACTGTTAGAAACAGAAGCGAGGTCAGTTGCAATTTACAAGCTGCGTCAACTAACTGCACGAGACTCAAGTGCATACAAAGCCAAACGATCGCCTATTCGAAAATGAAGTGAAGCCTTAGCCAATGGCAACAGTAATAGATTACAGTGATCACAGGAAGGTGGACGCACGAATTGACACCGAACATCAAAGAATGGGTAAATACAGCACACGGTGCGATATACTATCCCATATCGCAATGCCTGATACGACATGGGGGCTTTGGACAATATCTTCACAGATTGAAGCACAAGAAAGACCCACATCACTAGAAAACGCAAAACGCATACTAACTGAATGCAGTAGCTTCCAGGAAGATCGCAATAAGATTCCCGAACAATTTAACGGTGCAGTAGACGCACTGAGCATAGGAACGCTAATCTTAGGCTCAAACAACGGATAGGAACTCATCAGGGCATGGCTCAATAACATGCACAAATTCCGCAAACTACAAGAGTCCATAGGCACTGTCGGATAAACGATAACAGAGTGAATCAGGCATGCAAGTGGACTCTCCAGGCCTCAAAGCAAAAAAAAAAGTATTTAATGTTGTTAGGAAAACTATAAAGGTGCGATAGAGTGCTGCGTGAAATTCCGACTCCGAGGTATAGGCTAACCTCGTTGAAGGGGCAGTGAGGCAGAACGTCGTATGTTTTGCAAATCCAAACCGACGAAATGTACACAACACTGTGAGTGATGCCATAAATGTAATTGCGTGGTGCGTGGAATGACAAACAAAATGTCGATTTACTGAATGGATATAAACGAATGAAAGCTTATACACAGCGAGCAGTTTTTTAAAATAGAGCGATAAAGGTGTCAATCATTTAAATATAAGAAAACTGATTAAATTGACAAATGTTTTGTCTGTACTTTTAGTATATTGCTGTTGGGGCTACAATACGAGTAGTTTTTGGTTTTAACATTTTGAACAATATCGAAACTGATTTTGTTAGTAGGAAAATATTAACGTTACATATTCAATTCTTGTGTTATGTGTTTGTTTTCCTTATTAGGAAACGCAATTAACAGATTTTATCGTTGAGATGAACTGAATAAGGCAAGAGCTGTGCGGAAATCTTGATTGATTTATGATCAATTAATCACATCTTCTTCCATGTCAGCAATGCTTTAAGTTTTCCACTCCCTGGTAATGATTTTAGCCTTCCAGAATTTTGGCAAATATTTTTTATTACCAAAATTCAACTCATTCTTGACGGAATTCAATTTATTGAGAATTTCATAAGAGACACTTAGGTAGAGAAATAAATGAAGAGTAAAAGAATGTAATAAAAATCCTTACATCTATATAAAAAGATATACAGAGATAACTTGAAAAAGAGGGAAAATCTATTTCGGTTGTTTGCTTTATTCAGCAAATATAATCCAAATCTCAGAACACATTTCAGTGTCCAGTTACAGCTAGACTTAAGATTTATCAAGTATTTAGTTATAAACTATTTATAACGTTCCTCTTCTTCCCATAAATATAGCTTCCAAAAAGCCTCCTGCAATATTAAGTAAATACCAAGCACATACACTGACAGGGCGAACAAATTCTGTGTTCTAATAACACGTTCGGCAAATATTGATTCATCATATGGTTTCATTTTGAAGAGGTTTACAAAAAAAAATCTTTTACCTTGCCGTTCACAACGTAGGCTATTCATAAAAACTCTGCCGGAAAATATTGTGGAAGCTAATAGGATATATGTATGTAACTTCGAAGACTTTATGTGTTGACGTATCGTTGAAGTTGCGTCTTTAATAAACCATATTGAATTTTGATACGACTTCAATAAAACTGCTTAAACTCTATCTGTACTGTATTAACTGGGTTCTTGCTTCCTTGACACACGCACTAGCACCAGCCACATGTTAGTGTTTGGGTATAAAAGGACACGTTCGTATCCAATTCCACTTTTTGCCACATTAATTATAACAATTACACGTCCAAGGGTTGCGTTTAGCAGAGTATTACTTTAGAGGGTACATACCTTCTTGGGGCAAGTGGAAGATGGTTACCAAACAGCCATAGACGTTTCTCTCCAAACCATTTGTCCATACGACACAAACTCGGATTGCCTTTTATTTTCGGCCGTTTGTTCACTGCTAGAAACCAAGCCTTTTATTGGAGTCGTGGTAAAAGCTTCTTTAGGAAAACAGCAATTTGTTGTAGCGGCTACTCTTTGCCTAAGTGCACAAATCAATTCACAAGAGTTGAAGGTAATAAATCCGGGTGTACAACACAGTACTCGATCTGCTGTCGATTTCACTGAATCGGTGTGTGGTATAAATTCGTTTATTAGAGCATCAACATATCAACGGATAGAGTGGTGGTGAAACGGATTTTGCGGTTACCTTGGTGAACTTGGTAACCAAAACAAACATTTCCTGCAGATTCAAGAGTTAGACCGATGTGCGTAGTTTGGCTGCCAAAGGTAGTGATGGGTTGGAGGCTGTTGAAACAAAATATTTTTGGATTTCGTTCGAAGTCTTCTGTTTATTTGAAAACCCGAATAAATTACTTGGAATGGAAGTGTTGCCATCGCAAGAAAAGCAACTGCTTTCTGTTTGTGTCCCTTTTAAATAACTGGGGGCTAATATTAGTTATAAAAGCTGTGTTATTTTGGACAGTTTCAATTACACTGAGACTAGTTATTGTTATTATCGATTAACAAGATGAAAACAAAGTATTACAGTGAATCAAAAATGACAAATGGCTGTAGTTTTGCGTCATAATGCTAAATATTGCGGTTTCCTTTCTTTAAACGGGTACTATTTTAAATATATTAAAATACATGCATTATTGAACTCCTCACAAGATTTTTTTTAAACTAAAATATCTGTCCTAATAGCCACTCTATGTTTTTTTTTGTTTTTGTCTTTTATGCCAATAAGTTTTTATTATATTTACTTGTAAAATATTTGTGACTTTCTACGAATAATGATAAGACTGATGTTTAAAAATTACAAATTCTGCAACTGACATATGTCATTCGTTTATTAAATATATATGTTTTACGATGTGATCCTGGTGGTGAGGCGACCAGGCAGGTGACGTCCAAGATGATGTGCTATAATTTTCTTCGCCAAATCGCCGACTTTCAATTATAAGCTCACGGACATGCAAGCAAACTAGCTACAAGTGACGCTGTTTGTTGCGAGAAAACACGACCTGTTGACTAGCGAGTGGTGCACCCCCGACGAAGAGCTGGCAGAAAAAACCATTGGTCACATTTGAAAAGGGTGGCAGTCCGATGGTGAATCACAACATCCAGCCAATCATTGGCGAACCATTTTGTTCCCGGAGAACGGTGCCCGGGGCTGGAGTTATGCTTAGTGCCGTTGATGTGTGGTCTGCTGGTGGTTGTCGACTCAACTGATCATTTCGTTGATGTGTGATCACATGGAAAATCGTCGTGCATGATCATTGTTGTAGCATTATGGGCTTGCCCTATATCTTCCTTCCCATCGCCGGGGTCCATTGCTTTTGTGGTCGCGGAACGGGCCAAAATGATTTGGGTTGGAGTTGTAAGGCCGCAACCTCCGATCAGTGACCACTTGATGGCTGGTGATGGGTCTCGCTACACCGGAATGAAGTGGTAGGTGTTGCGCCCGCCCGAAATAAGTGGCCGACAGGGTGGGGCCGTTGGTGTGTGAAGCCGCACTGTACCAGCGCGGAGACGGGTGCGGTGTCGTCCCTGACACTGTCTGTTTGTCCTGGCGGAATGCCAGTCGCGAACCAATTGCCTCCCCGATTCGTTGGAGTACAGCTTGTGTTGGTGCATTGAGAGGCGTGCTCTCTGGTTGTGGTTTGAGCGTTCTCTGGTTGCCGGGGGGCGCCGCCCGCCATGCGTTGCGCGCTCCTACCCCTATTGTGGTGACTACACGAATGGTAGGACACCGGCCTCGGTGGTTTTGGGCAGGAGCTTGGCACGTGGTGTCCTAGGTGTGGTGGTGTGCCTTGAAACGTTCGAGTGGCGACCCGACTTATCGCCGATGTTCCGTTTTGGGGTTGGGCAGGTGCGTTGGTGAGTTTGCTGAATGGTTGATGTGGAGTTTCATTGGGATTTGGTGGTCTGCCCTGAGGCCTTTGGGTGGGTAAACTGCTGGTTCATCGATTGCCTCTTACCCTTACGGTGATTCAGCGGGCCTGGGGTACGTCTAACGGTTGGGTCGCGCAGGTGGTCGGTGGTAGGCAATTCCATGGGCCTCGCACGGGGCCCCCGGGGACACTGCCGACGAAACCTCCTTTCCATTTTCTTAGTGGGGTTGCGATCTGCAGTCGTACGCTCGAACAATACAGCTGATATGCCATCAGCTCCGGGGGCTTTATTTGTTTAGAGATGTCTTGTGGCTTTTAAAGTTTCCTTAATGGTTGGCGGCGGCAGCATTTGGTCTTGATCTTCCATTGGTGGAGCTTCCAAATCTTCTGTGAGCTGACCATTTGGCAATTCATTGAAGTGCACTTCCCATCGCCCCAGAATGCCATCAGGATCGGTGATTAGATTACCCTCTTTATCCTTGCAGTAAGTGTAGCGTGGTGTGTACCGCGTCATACGGCGGATTATTTGGTGGAACTTCCGCACAAGATGCGGACCTTGCTCTTTACTTTCCTCGATTTCACAGGCAAGATTTTGTTCCCAGGCACTTTTCTTTTTTTTTGTGGAGTCTTTTTTCAGATCTCCTGCGCTCTTCGTATTTCCCCTCGCGTACCCTTGTCCTATGAGACTGCTGCATTCCCCATGCAGCATTCTTACATTCAATCGCTAGTTTGCACTCATCATCAAACCAGTCGCTCCGATCTCTACGACTACTGCCTAAGATGGAGTTGGCAGTACTAATGACAGTATTCTTAAGGCGTGTCCATTTCTCTTCTACGCCCGACATTCTGGCCCCAGGACTTTGTGGGGAGGAGGTAATGTACCTACATGGGTACTCCGTTCTACTTCCTCCTCCATCATGTATTGTTCCACCGACGAGCACTAAACAATTCCGCCGAAGCAAAGGAACGAAACGCCGCCACGTTTGGAAACAACCAACTAAACGAACACCAAAAGATTAAAAAAAAACGTACTGTTTTTGCTGGTAACTCATTTTTATTGTTTTGATAGAATGGTTTTTGTATAATTCAGAGTATGATTTCTTGAATATTGTTCCAAAGGCGAGTTATCGAGGTTAACAAATGTTAATATTACACATGAATATGAATTTTTGTATATTGTTCCGACGGCAAGTTATTGAGGTTTTAACAAATGATTATATGAACACACTCGTTACACATGAATATGAATTTTTGTATATAGTTCGAACGGCAAGTTATTGAGGTTTTAACAAATGATTATATGAACGAACGATTCGAACTCGACTTTCTATAACTCTCAGTGGTTTAAATTCACGACTCCGGGGATGTGCTCACCCCGAGCACACGCTACGTAGGGGTGGAAGAACACTCAACGATGTGCACTCGCTGGTGGTTGAATTACGACTCAAATGATATCCTCTTCAATAAGGATATCGTTTTTTTACCTACCACCAGGGAAACGTAAAGTCTCTCTTGGTGGTATAGGAAACCAGATCTTGTAATACCGGTCATGGTGGTATGTGTGGGATCGTTGAGATCAATGCTATTCACACGTGCAGTGGAACAACGAAACAGGCAGGCGG
This sequence comes from Microdon myrmicae, assembly GCA_963931805.1. Lineage (NCBI taxonomy): Eukaryota > Metazoa > Arthropoda > Insecta > Diptera > Syrphidae > Microdon > Microdon myrmicae. The sequence goes on from OZ007496.1 coordinate 76,109,359, forward strand.
CAAGGACAAAAGAAAAGGCGACCAAATGGTTCGCTCTTTAATACGGGTCATGTTTATACGATGCCTCGTCGCTATTTTCGACGTTGGGAGAAAAAGGTGCTAAAAGCAAATTGGATGTTTATGGCATCTCTGGCTGCAGTAGAAACCGGGTTCATATTTGCATTAGGAAATGCTGGAGAATTTGGTTTCGGCGTCTATTGCGCTAATTATATGCAGCTGCTTGGGTTGTTTGTTGGTAAGACAAACAAAAAAGGTTGCCAGGCAATGTGTATGAAAAGGTATATGACGCGGCTGGGAAAATAGACGGCGCGATATTTATGGTCCCTGTCATGACGGTTACATTGATTGCAATCCGAATTATTTTGTTTACAGGAATTTGTCTGGTGCCGAATTGGTTTAGAATACCAAATAAGAAAACAAAGAAATCTTATGAAAAATTGTATGCGAAGGGATGCATGAAGGTAAGTTTTCTTTATAGGGATTTTAGGGTTATAATAATTGGGTCTGTTTGATGCGTGAAGCATCTAAGATGCTAATGCGAATTGCATTAGCGAAAGCTGGTGCAGACCCGGATTGTGGTTATGGGGGTTTTTTCAGGAAGGCGAGCCGTGGGATCTGGCGGAACCGCCACAACTTACTCTCCCTCAGCCGAGTTCTTCGAGGGCGAGTCTTAGTGCATGAAAAAATGTGTTACCGGTGTTCCATTGCGCAAGGTAGCCATGTTGATCCGAACCTGTTCCGCGGATGCAATACGTCTCCGTAAGAAAATCCGCACTCGGAAAATTATACTAACAAGATAGTGATCCGAGTCGACGTTGGCACCTCAGTGCGTTTGTAGAGTCACCTGGCTCGAGGGGTGGCATGTCCGCATTGAGGTATTTTCTTGTTATGAAATACCTCGAAGACAACTGGTTGATGCAAGATTGGAAGCTACTCTATCCGAATTATGGAGTCTGTGTCAGTCCCACTGAAGAGATGTAGCTCCCATATATTCGCCCTGCTGTATTTTTCCGCCCTGACTTTAACAAACCGCTGTGGGGGACGGAATTTTTTGACGCCAGTGAATTTGACGTTGGGAAATGCTGTCTCAGGTGCAATTATGATGACTTCCTTTTCCCAACAGGCAGCGACTCGTTTTAAGCGGATGATCCGCGACTTTTCGTCGGCCAGAGTTGCATTCTCCTTTTCGAGAATAACAATTAGATATGTGTGCGGCGAGAGCACTTCTCAATTTCAATAAGAGTGGCATCCAACCTTCCTCGGTCTGGTGATCCAGACCTTGACAGAATTGAAAATCCATGATGAAATAATAGTAAAATAAGACAAACAATGGAAACACAAGGAGATAGAGTTGACCAGAGAAACAAGGAGCCGAAGGTAGGAACAGACTTGCGTTGTATTAAGAATTCAAAAAACGAGATACAAGATACACGTACACAAAATACAAATGAAAAGAAAAAGGCAAGAAAGGAAGCAACATGAAAAAAATACTTTGATTCGCGATTTAGATTTGCAGGAGTTAAATTATAAATCAGAGCAATTAAATAAGTATGTAAGCTAAAATAATGAAAATAAAAGAATTGATATTGATTTAATTGTAATATAAAATTTAAAAATGTCACCCGCTTTAGGATCTAATGTCGCTGTCCTTATTTGTTGCCCTTGTTACGGAAGCATTCAACACAATATAACTTGTAAAACGAACTTAAATTTCGCGATATGATGAAATACACGACACAGACGCACACTTTGTACTTTGTTCGTCTTTACTAATACGGTTGATTTCCTGTAGAATTATTTTCTACGCCGAAATTTTTTCACCTTCTTCTATTTGTTTACACATTTAAACCACTTGTTCGGTTTCTTAAAACCACTTTTCAAGCTCTTGTTATAGACAGAGCTTCGGTTTGGAAGGTTTTCTCCTCAAGTTTAACAGTTTTGCTTTGTAGTTTCTTTGATGTACTCTCTTCGCTGCCACGAGGGAAACTGAAAGGGCGAGTGAGATACAAAAAAATTGAGTGGCGAGAGGCCGATTTGAGAGAGACAAGGACAAATGTGTCCTTCATCTTATCTGTGGCATCTGGTCATCTAACGATAAGCAGAATCACCCACATCCGTGAGGATGTTGGACTCGGTCTGAAAGATATCTGAAAGAGAAAAGGGGACCAGGAATCTAAGGATAGTGTGGAAAAAAATAGTTCAAATGTTCTCTAACTATTAGGATAGAGGGATGGTGGTGAAGAAATCATACAAGACCTGTAAGTCTTGAGTGCAGTAGTAAATGCAGCTCATGTCTTCGGTGTCTGATAATCTGCGCTGTGATCGGCGAGCGAGATCTCCCTATTCGCGCCCTTTTATATATATCGCCCTTTCCCGATGGCACACTCATCCCTATTTTCCCAATTCTCCGCTCGCTTCATGCGAATAAACTCACACAGGATGGAAAAATTACAAAGGAGAGCTTGGCGTGGGGGTTGACTTGGTGTTTAATTCCGGTGCGTTTACCGGGAACGAGCGACTTGTTGTGGTCGGGTACTCTCCACTTGAGCACGCCTTTTCAGGAAGTCGATGAACATTTTTATGGTGGGTTGCGCTATGCTGCAACTACAGTCTAGTCATTGTTGTTATAATTTACAATTAATTTGCATGTTTGGCAGCACTTACCTTTTTTGTTATCGTTTGTTAGTTGTTTTTGTGTTGTCATAGTTTCTGTTATTATTATTGTTGTCAGTTTGCATTATGCAAATGAGTTTTCGTTCGTTGAAACCAACATTAGTTTTCGTTCGTAAAAATAGTTTAGTATTTCGTTTAAAGTGTAATTGAATATTGTCGTTTCTTCGTTATTCGTTATAAAATATATCAGTTTGAAAGGAAGTTGACTTCGTTCATTTTTCTTGTATTTTATAAATATTTCGTCGTCGTGGTCGTATTTCGGTAAACGAACCGGAATTAAACACTTGGTTTTGCTGCAACGGAAAGTAAAAGCAAAGGGTAGACTGCGTATCCTTTGCGAGGTTTAGGTAATATTTGGAACGAAGAATTACGATGCGCAAATACTTTTCACCGGATTTTGGAACTATTCCTCAGTGAATAGCCTGTACGTTTCGTATCTGAAAAGGGAAACATTGACCCTGGAAAACTTTTATATCGGAATGTACAAAGGAATTTGAGGATAGGTTGGTTATGTAGAAACAGCGTCGTCTGCCAATGTTTTGCTGTTGGTAGACAGCGTAATGGATGATGGTGATTTCATGTAGGGAATTGGTATGTGGTATTCAAGGACGCGAATCAATTCAATGACTCTGGGTGGGGGGGTTAATTACGTAACATTGTCCAGTTTACTCAACTGTTGTGGAATTGCTACGGTATACAGTTCGGATGCTTTGATTACTCGATTTTCTTTCGGTGTTATTCCTCGCTATTTGTTTTGGTACTGTATGCGTATCTGTAGGAAACGCCACAACTGCGAAGTGTAATAAATTACTTCATCAATTTAAATAAAGCAAAAACAAGAAATTAAGTTAACGCGTAACTAAACTAAAAACAAATTACTATCCGACATATGCACCAAACTCTACTAACGATTATAGCGGCATCATCAACGTAATTATAATATTTAATTCGAATTATAATAATCTCGAGAATGATACTGTAAAGATAACTTTAGTATTGTGCAACATTTCCTATTTCATCACAAGCACAATTGTGGAAATAGAAAATAGTTAATTACTCCCAAAGTTCATTGAAACATTGAAAGATGTTGATTATAAGAGGAGTACAAGGGGTAATAACAAAGAGAGATTAGTCAGTAGTAAATCTTGAGAGTCGACGTTTGTTTCCGAAAATTGTCAATGGTAAGTGTATAGCGTTTGAAATAATAGTGAAGAAGATCGTGTGATTCGAACTGACGCTATGACAGCTCGAATCACGAAAAAAATTTTACCTAAGCGTTACACACCAGGCTACTGACCGTGTTTAGAATTTGATTTCCAAACTCGAGTATATTCCACTGGTGTGAATTATTTTTATTTATCGCTTGGTATACGGTTCTGATGTATTTTTCTTATTCGATTTTTTTCGTTCGGTGTTCTTCACTATTTTTGCTTGTGAATTGTGTGTATCTGTTAGAATCGCTACAAGTGTTTTAATGTTGCAGATTGCCAGGAAATCGAGAAAATGCATCGTTGGGCACATACGGCAGTAGGTTGATTCGTTAGTGATTTGGTTGTTAGTTTTCTAGTTTTCGTATTAGGTGTACAACTTTACTTTCGCCGTTTTGCAATAGATGGCTGTAGCGGTAAGTGGTAGTTGAAATAAATAGATCATAGATGTCATACAATAAGCTTAGGTATTTCTAAACATAACGCCATCGAAATATTAGTCGATTTGTGTCTGCGTCAGAAAGTTATTCTCGATTACACATGTCAGCTTACGAGCCAAATTCTGGTCATTTGCGGGAGGTTTTAATTTTCTGCTTTAATGTGAAGAAATGGATATGTATGCTGCCCGAAAGATGGGAGAAAGTAGTGACCAGCAATGGACAATACTTTGAATCATAAATGTAACAGTTCAATTGAAAAGTCCCCGGCCCGGCACATAGATGGCGGCACTAGAATTAAATCCATATGATTTTTAGTTAGCCCCAACCTTCAAAAGACGCGTGTATAAATTTGACAGATGCCGGATCATTAGTTTGTGAATTATAGTATTTTGAGTGAAGCAACTTCTGTTATTGTGAAAAAAATGGATAAAAAGGAATTTCGCGTGTTGATAAAATATTGCTTTTTGAAGGGAAAAAATACAGTTGAAGCAAAAACTTGGCTTGATGACGAGTTTCCAGACGCCGCCCCAGGAAAATCAACCATCAAGGATTGGTATGCTAAGTTTAGACGTGGTGAAATGAGCTCCGAAGACGGTGAACGCAGTGGACGCCCAAAAGAGGTTGTTACCGACGAAAACATTAGAAAAATCCACAAAATGATTTTGAATGACCGTAAATTGAAATTGAATGAAATAGCAGGCACTCTAAAGATATCAGCTGAACGTGTACATCATATCATTCACGAATATTTGGGTATGAGAAAGGTCTGTGCAAAGTGGGTGCCGCGCGAGCTCACTTTTGACCAAAAACAACGACGAGTTGATGATTCGGAGCAGTGTTTGGAGATGATCAAGCGTAATAAACCCGAGTTTTTGCGTCGATATGTGACAATGGATGAAACATGGGTCCATCATTTCACTCCCAAGTCCAATCGACAGTCATCCGAGTGGACTGCACACGATGAACCCGCCCCAAAGCGTGGAAAAACGCAACAGTCGGCTGGCAAGGTTATGGCGTCTGTATTTTGGGATGCGCGCGGAATAATTTTCATTGACTATCTTGAAAAAGGAAGGACCATCAACAGCGACTATTACACAGCGTTATTGGGCCGTTTGAAGGACGAAATCGCCGAAAAACGACCGCATTTGTAGAAAAAGAAAGTGCTGCTTCACCAAGACAATGCACCGTGTCACAAGTCAGTGAAAACGATGGCAAAAATCCATGAATTGGGCTTCGAATCGCTTCCGCATCCACCGTATTCTCCAGATCTGGCCCCCAGCGACTATTTCCTGTTCTCAGATCTCAAAACAATGCTCGCTGGGAGGAAATTTTCGTCGAATGAAGAGGTGATCGCCGAAACTGAGGCCTATTTTGAAGCAAAGGACAAATCGTACTACAAAAAAGGAATCGAAAAGTTGAAGGATCGCTATAATCAGTGTATCACCCTCGAAGGGAATTATGTTGAATAAAAAAAACGAATTTTGCCAAAAAAATGTGTTTTACTATGGAAGGCCGGGGACTTTTCAATTGTCCTGTTATAACCAGTTTTTTACAATATAGCCTCGAATTTCGGAAAAAAACGGCGGAAGCAAAGTTGAGATGAAGAGATGGATTCGTATGCTGCCCGAAAGTAGTGGCCAGCGATGGACAATACTTTGAATCATAATAGTATGCATCCGAGTCGCGTTCTTCTCAACCATTGCTAAACGCTATAATTAGTGACCCAGACCGACCGAACTTTTACACAAGAAAACACTTTTCATAGTAAATCAGGACTCTAAGACACTTGCTCATAAAGGACCGGTGGACGTCGTTCCACATAAGCTTTTTGGGAGAATAATTTACTCCCAGGTAAATTTTGGTGGTAAACATCTAAATAGGAACTGCTTGGCAGAGCTTGACAATACATTTTTCGAGGGAGGTGTTGCCAAAGCGTAAATTTATCTGAAAAAAAAAAAGAAAAAACGTTGGCTGAGCTCTAATACCTAACCGCCACAACTCTATAAGAAGTTGTTGATAAGATAGATACTGAGAAGGGAATAGGGTTGTGAACGCAGAAGTCGAAGTGAAGAACACAACACAAAAGTGAATCGAAAAAGATAATCATCACAGCTATCTGCCAAAGCAAATGACATAGTAATCCGATCTTAACACACGGATGTGGTCTGATCCGTTAGTGTTTTGGTTCTAATCTCTTTTAGTTTTCGTGGGCAAAGCTCCACTAGCATTATATACCCTACAAATTCAATAAGGGTTTTCGGTTGTTGGCCGACGGAAGTCGAGGAGGCCATTTAAAATCCGTCTGTACTGTAAAACACTGCTGATGTGCGTACACTGATGATGTAAGTTCGACATGCAGAATACCAGCTTCTAGAAAGACCATACCTAAGATAAATACATAAACATTCGGCCATAAAAACATTTGCTCGCGTTGGTTGCACACAATTTGATCAATTTCACAGTGTCATATGTCGCAAAAGTGTAGTGGTTATAAATAATACCATGAAAAACAATAAAGTTATTCTTCAAAGCTATTTAATATACTCACTTTCATATGTCTGGGTTTTTCGTCTAAAATTGTCCTTTAGTGTAAACCGGTGTGCACGCTTTGATTGAGATTGCTTAAGAAGAAGGAACTCAATTTCTGAGTTTGTGGTGGTAGATGGTCTGTGAGTCGGCATGGACGCGGATTCTACCATCCACCCACTACTTCCACTATCATAATCCAGCAATTGTGATTGTTCCGCCGGACACAAAAGGAAATGAAAGTAAAACGCACTGATTGTCTATTATGATTGGTTTTATTTTACGTTCTTTTTTATTCACAACAAATTGTAGGTATTTAATTTAGATCACAAAATCACTCTAGATCACTCTACTTGAATTACATTATATTAATTGAATCACATTATATTAACTCGATACGCGTTCGACTCGAACTCGATGTTTTTGTTTCACACCGTACTGGCGCCGGTACGGCGGATGGCGGACGACCTGTCCGCTTGATGGTTGTAATGCGACCCTAGTTATTATCACTCCCGTCCGCCGAACGGAAAAGGACTTATCGTCGGCCGATGGAAAAGTACTTATCGAGGATAGAACTCTGACTTGAATTCTATCATCAATTAAGGGTGAGATATGGAGGGGAAAGAGAAACTTTTCTTTTAAGGGTCTGGCCACTAAGAAAATGCGATCTTTTTGGTGCAGTGGTGTGTGTGCGCGATCGAACAGATTGATATTATTTACACGTGCTCGACAGCAGTGGTTTTTCTATTTACACAATGGGAAATGTGTTAATGGCATCGCGAGTAAGGTAGGTATTGAGTTCCTATTTGCATCTGGATACGCTGTAGGATTTAATTGATGCAAAAGACGCGGAATGCGTATTTGCTTTGGTCCCTAGGGTGTAAGTCGCCAGTCAATGTGTATGTAGTGAACATTGTTGTACACATGCCGCGGCTGGGAAAATAGACGGCGCAATATTTATGATCCCTGTCATGAAGGTTACAATGTATGTAGACCGAATTATTTTGTTTACCGGAATTCATCTAAGGAAATTTGACTGGCGACGTAGATGCCGAAATTGATTGGAAATTCCTGGTAAGCTAATAAAGAAATCTTAAGGAGCAGTGGTATGCGAAGAGAGTGCATGAAGGTAAGTTTTCTTTACAGGGACTTAATGATCATAGATTTGATCTCTTAAATACATGAAGCATTTTAGAAGCTTATGTAGACTGGGTTGTATAGATGGGGGTTTTTCAGGAAGGTGAACCGTGGGATTTGGCGGAACCGCCACAAGATCACTTGAGCACCGTTTTTTGTTCAAATTGTGTTCAGCAACAACAATGTCACGTGGCAGATTTGAATGCGTTTAGACTATATATGCTTTACACAATGTGCCCTAAAATATCATAGCTTGTGTACAAAGTATAGAAAGAAAATCGAAGATATTTTATTTTCCCGGATAATCATTACTAGTGGCAAATGGTTTGCTATTTTTGGTTATTGAATGTGTGACCGTATTAGGATTTATATTATAGCCGATTCATGATTTCAAGTATTTATTCTTCTAATTTCACAGAACATCGATTTCATAAAAGTCACCCAATTAAAACGTCAAGATTGAATTGTTGCGATTTCATGGAAGGGCAAGCAAAGTATCAGATCAAAATTACATTAAGGCTTTGGATTTTGTTTAAATTTTGTTTTGTTTTTAGAGCTTCGTAATGGGGATGATAGTCCCTCTTCAAATAATTTCTGTAAGTATGTTGAGTCACATGAATACGTTTTCTTTCTATTTATAACTTCATCGGGATTTGGTGTCTGTTTTTTTCTTATTCTCTGTTTGTTTCTTTTGTTTTTAAATCTGAGTTTATACCCTTTCTTTCTCTAAGTTAAATGTATGCTGCAATTCCCCTAGAAGTGAAATGACACCCTTCCTCCTTGATAACATTACTCCTTGAGAATTGCAAACAACAGTTGCCAGCATCGACGAATACTCAAATCTTGCAATTTCGAGTCGCGACTTCTTTCAAGTCTGAATTTTGTTCTGTCGCTTGCGTTTTCTATCAAAGATTCATCTTTACACCTGATCCAAATCACAAGTTTTCTGATGTCATAGATACACACATGAAAGAAAATCCCTACTTGTACTCGTGCATTCCACAGAGTTATAGGGGGACAATTGTTGAATGCACGTCTTATTATAATAAACAAATCTCTTCGTCGGTCGTTTGGTAGATGTGTTGGAGCGTTGCATATTATACATTTCCTATTTCAATATGCTCCCCGAGGGTGTTCCTTGACAAGCTGGCACGACTAGGAACCATGAACGCATTCTGTTCCGATAGAAATGAAACTCAGATGCATCGAGTACCACACCATCTAGCTGTAGCAGCTACTTTATATGCTAATAACACACAAGTGTATTGTGTAGCTCACCAACCACAGCAACCGCCGAAATTCTTCCTCGATGTCCTTGTTACAATGGCTGGCATATGTGTGCGTGATTCGAAATTTATATCTAACCACACTGCAAAAAGCAAGTGAATAAATAACAGGATCCCTAACTTAGACTTGTCCTCTTCTCACATCGGCAAAGAAATTTAACACCAAGCGCAAGAGTGTCAAATAAGAAAGTTTTTATCACGTCATTAGCTGCGCTTCATATGCAAAGCATTTTTATTGAGAGCGGTTTAAAGGGTCTGTTGCATTTATTTTTGTGGTTAGTTTACGGTAAATAGATCCCACGCGCTGATAAAAGGGAAATACTTAAATCTCAATGTGCAATGCAGGTGGAAGAGGAGGTAAAGAATTGTAAAAAGGAGAAGCCGATGCCTTTTGATTTTGGATGACGAAAATCTGAAGTCGTGGGGATACAATTGTATAGAGCATTCAACGCATGTGTTGTTCGACTGGAGAATATTCTCTGTACTTATTTCTCCGTTTAAGCCTGAGCAGACTCTGCTTGTTAGCTTTCATGGATGAGTACGTGAGAACTTCCGAGTTCTATTCAGCAATGTTTTAAGTAATATGTTCAATATATTTATCTGTCTTTTTAAAGTGGATCACAAAGGTAAAGCTAAGTATGCTATTATTGCCTGTACGTTCATTTCATTTTTGGAACATTTTTTATTGTTTCCCTTTTCTTTATTAGGTTCTAAATTACAGGCTAGACTAAAAATGCTTAAATTCTAGAGTAATTATGTTATATTAAAACTTACTGGTCGTACGGGTTTTTGTTTTAATATACTACAGGACAGGCGAACCTATAGCCCGTGATGCCACCAAATAACTCTTGCAGTTCTTCTTGAACAGTTGCAGATTGCAAAGCCCCGGGAATACTCGCGCGAGTTAACACCTCCCACATAATGTATTAGATATACCTATGCATTACTGTAGTTCAAACCCCAAACAAATCTCTGTACATAATAACCCTTGTATTTTAAACCCCAAATATCTTTATTATTAATCTCTACCAACCTTTGTACAGTTACATTATGATACCAATATACATACAATCCAATTAAATCTTTTCCATATTGCAAACTAAATACTGCATAAATATTGTACAAATACCATACTCACCCGAACTCGCATTATCAAAACATAGTCAAAGGATACTGACGATAATAAAACCAATCGATGCCGCCAAGACATCTCTAATCGTAAGACAAACAATCAACGAATGCCCATGACGGACACATCAACAAATATACCGAACTACACACTCAACCTTATCGCAATTCGAGGCATAAATACCGCCACCGAAGAGGAACCGGGACGATTGATTTCCCAGCCGTGAAGGAGCGAACTCAGCGTCATTAATTAGTAATCTAAATAAAATAAATTAGAAAAAACACTAAGTTCTTTTCATTAACTGGCGATCCTGCCATTCATATAAGTATACTGCTTATTTGAACGGACCATTAACCTTTCATCATTATTCCAAACTTGTAATTCCCCACCATATGAGGGTGTAGTTGGATATTGGTAAAGGCCCGGCGATCCAAAAGGACCACCAAATTAATTTTCAGCTGTCGAGCTTAGTTTAATAAAAATTAAATCCACGAAATAGAAGTCGTGCCGACCAGAGGACCAGTATAAACTTACAACGGATTGTCGCAGCAGTTCATCGATTTGGTAAGAAAAATACTGTGAGAGAGGTGGCACCAAATAATAGTTCAGTGCAGAAAAATACCCACAAAAGTAACAACCGGCTGAATGTGAAAAGACATAATTCAATTCAAACTAGTGCAATAGATACATCACATAAAAATTATTCAAACTAAAGCAAATTAACAACCGGCTGAATGTGAAAAGCCATAATCCAATTCAAACTAGTGCAATAGATACATCACATAAAAATTATTCAAGCTAAAGCACCGAGGATTCAAAGAAAATCAACCTCGACTCAATCCCTGAAGACGACCCAACTTTAAAATCGCATTCGTACAGCAGGGAGAACAATCCAGAGATCACCACTTGGAAGCGAAGCAACCACATAGGCAACATTAAGGCTCCATATGACATTTTCTCCATTAGGAAACCGTAAGTAAAACTTAATTACTAGTGTCTATATACATACAGAAACCCTTATATAGAAAAATTGTTAGGCAGAAAAACAATAATAAGAATTAGGAGTTGTCTATGGGTTTGAGAAGTGGAAAAACCTACCTTAGTTCATCTAAAGAAAACCCAACTATGGCTACTTTACCTGAGTTACAAGCCCAGATTGCTCACCTAGCAACTAATTTTGAGACATTAAGAACTGAGAACAAAAAAATTAATAGCGAGAATCAAAGACTAAACGAAATGATAACCAAATTACAATCACAGAACATACAGGATTGTAGCGAAGATATAGCCAAGGAACAACAAGAATCAATCAAATCCCCGTTACAAAATGCAGAACAGATAGACATAGAAATATTTAAAAGTTTACCTACATTCGATGGTAACCACGAAGAATATAGAGCGTGGCGTAGTATGGCTTGGAAGGCTATGGAAGATATAAAAGAATTCCAAAATACATGCAAATACTATACATGTCTAACACTATTAAGGTCTAAAATTCGAAGAGAAGCTGCCAATCTTTCAGTAACGAACTGCACAGCTTTTAATTTCTACGCTATAATCAAACGATTGGACGACGTGTATGCCGACCAAAGACCTTTATACGCGTTACAAGGAAAACTCCGTAAATTAATACAAGGAAAACTTTCTCTGCCAGATTATTTTAATAAAGTTAATAAATCCTTGAACCAAGTGCTCAACAAAATAGAACTAGAAGAGGGCGAAGATGCCGCTCCACTATGTAGACATGCTATACAAGACGGGGTTAGAACTTTCATCCAAGGCTTAAAATGCGATTTTACTCGGAGTACCCTATACAATAGTAGGCCCAAAGATATAGAAACAGCGTACGCTATAGCCAGTACTATTCTACACGATTACGAAACCTTTAAACTTAGCCAGCAAGATAGAGATTATTCACTACCGTATAGAAGAAATCACTATATACCTGTGGAACAAAGACATAACCAATATCAACAAAGATCCAGTTTTAATAAACCCCAAAGATATAACCACTATCCCCCAAGAAACCATGATAATACTCAGCAAATACCAGGGCAACCATTTAACAATCATTGGAACCAAAATCAATACCAAAACCCCTTCGGACAAAACCCTACCCCTAATACCCCACAGACTAACCCACAAAGACTCAATCAGATAGCGGAGAACACTATCCCCATCCCTGCTTCAATTACTCCAGAAAATTTAATCTGTGAAAGTACTTTTTTAGGAAAGTACACGGCCTCCCGTGTTTAGTCTTAGAATCTAAGGATATAGGGAGACCAACAGTCAAGGTCAACGTTTTGATCGAGACTGGAGCAACAATGAACTACGTTTCAACACTATACCCATATGGCAGATCTATACCCATTGCACCTATTAAAGTAAATACCCTACATGGAACATCCCTAATAGAAACAAAAAAATAAATCGGTCTATTTGGCCATAACATAACCTTCTACGAGACTAACGACTTGAAAGACTTCAACATGATCCTAGGCGAGCAAGGCCTTAAGCAACTAAAAGTCGAGATCAGTCTCGAAACCTATGAAATGAAGTACAAATTCAAAACGGAAAAGAAACCAGAAGAAAAACCTGAGCTAAAAATAAACTTTACCATGGAAAACAAAAGATTTAAAGAAGAAATAGAAGAAATCATAAATATTAATGAAAAAATGAATCCAACTCTACCATTTGTAACCAATATAGAAGCCACAATAAAGACTAGAAACGAAAACCCAGTCTATTCTAAACAATACCCATACCCAGTCACAGACAATAACTTCGTAAACGAAGAAATAAACAGATTGCTGAATGAGGGGATTATTCAAAAAAGTTACAGCCCCTCACTCACCAGTGTGGATCGTACCAAAAAAAGGTACAGATGATCAGAACAGGCCTAAAAGAAGATTGGTGATCGACTATCAAAAACTCAATAATGAGGCAGTAACAGACCGATACCCTATCCCTGACATAAACCTTACTATACAAAACCTAGGCAAGGCTAAAGTATTTTCAACACTCGATCTGGAATCTGGATTTAACCAAATAAAAATAAAGGAATCTGATCGGGCGAAAACTAGCTTCTCCATAAACGGAGCTAAATACGAATTTGTTCGCATCCCCTTCGGACTCAAAAACGCACCTAGCATTTTTCAGAGGACAATAGACGATATTCTACGACCCTATATTGGAAAATTCGCTTATGTCTACATTGACGACGTCCTAATATATTCTGGTAACGAGGACGAACATATGGAACATTTGAAAATAATAATTGCAGCTCTACAAAAAGCAAACATGAAGATTTCATCGGAGAAGTCGCATTTCTTTAAGAAATCGAACAACTACCTAGGGCATATAATCTCACAAGGAGTTATAACTGTAGACCCTGAGAAGATCAATACTATAAAAAATTATCCCGAACCATCAAACTTGAAGGAATTAAGATCATTTCTAGGATTAGCAGGATATTATAGGAAACTTATTAAGGATTACGCCAAAATTACAAAGCCAATGACTTTGTTTCTTCAAGGAGAAGGACAAGTATCGAAAAACAAAAGCAAAAATATAAAGATTAAATTTGACGAGCCAGCTAAAGAATCTTTCAATAATATAAAAATTAAACTTCAAGAAAAAATCGTGCTGTTCCAGCCCGACTATGGGAAGCCTTTCGAATTAACTACCGACGCCAGCAACTTTGCAATATTAGCAGTATTAAGCCAGGGAAGACACCCTCTAACTTTCATTTCTAGAACACTAAACTCCGCAGAAATTAACTACTCCACCAACGAAAAGGAGCTATTAGCAATTATCTGGGCCCTCCAGAAACTACGCAACCTTCTGTATGGTATCACAGACTTAACTATATACACGGATCATCAATCCCTAACTTTTGCTATTTCCGAAAAAAATCCTAATACGAAACTCAAGAGATGGAAGAGCATCATTGAAGAGTACGGAGCAAAACTAGTTTACAAACCAGGCAGCCAAAATATTGTGGCCGATGCATTATCCAGACAACAGATAAACGCAACAACGGATGACAACATACCTACAGAGAATTTCAAGATACTAAAAAGACCATTAAACGCCTATAGAAACCAACTAATATTGAAAGAATCCAACAAAAATAATCTTGAATCGACCAACATATTCAATAATTTTCGACACATAATACACTTCACTAACGGAGAAAAACTTATAGACTTCATGAAGAAAACTTTAAATCCAAATAAATTTAACGCTTTAAAAATGGAAGCAGAAATAATGATGAAATACTGCGATAAAATTAAAAAGGTATTCGGGAGATACAAGATTGCCTTAACCGACAAACTATTAGAAGACATAACAGATAGAGAGAAACAATTACAGATTTTGGAAGATGTGCACATTCGAGCTCATCGTAACCACAGAAATAACTCAAAAGAAATTTGGGAAACCAGCTATTGGCCAACTCTGTCAAAGGACTGCAAAAAATATGCAATAAACTGTAAAATATGCCATGTCACCAAGTACGATCGGAAACCCAACCATCAACCCATAGGACGAACACCTATACCAAGCAAATGCTCCCAATATCTACAAATGGATGTATTCCACATGAACAATGAAATATACATTAGTACTATAGATAGGTACTCAAATATTTGTTTATCCGGGCCAACAAAGTGTTATGACAGATAACGAGTCTATTTTTATTAGTCAACAGGCAAAAGCTGTGTTCAACCGGCATCACGTTAACCACACTACTACACCTGTCGACCACTCTACCAGCAACAGCCAAGTAAAAAGAGCACATTCCACACTCATCGAAATCGTCAGAGCCCTCGCTAAACAAGAAGGAGGTGAATGCAAGGACTTCCTATTTGATGCAGTCACTCAATACAACCGAACAATCCACTCGTCGACTGGATACAAACCTGAAGACGTATTTTTTAACAGACGAGACTATCCTGATATAGAGGCGAAATTAAAAAAGAATCAACAAAACCTCTTGGATCATGTTAATACAAAACGCGTAAACATCAAATACCTACCCGGGGATAAAATCTTTGTTAGGTCTTCACGCAGAAATAAAAATACCGATCGATTCAGCGAACACACGGTAAAGGAAGACAAAGGCGACATTATAATCACAACACGCAACAAAAAAATCCAAAAAGATAATATACGATCGAGAATCAAACTTTCCCAGGACGAAAAATCTAACCATTCTCCTGGTTATAACAATGACAGGCCTAATCCAGCCAATCAAGACCAATGATCTAAAAAAATAGGAAATATGTTTTAGTGAAAACGGACCCAGCAAACCTCTAAATTCATGTAATGGAATATTCCAGTATATTTATTTGCTACTATATTGATACGACTTTAATAACATATAATAAAAAATGTCAACTTTTTCATATATAATACATGCATTATCAACTATATATGGTAAACCTATAATGTCTGATAGCATCTAAATATACACATATTACCAATTGTAAAAACTTTGTAGGGACATATATCTGTAAACTTATTCGAAATTACAAAGATAACTGTACATTACCATTAATAACCAATGAACCAGCCGCTTCTAACTTTATAAAAGAAAACAATGTAGAGATTAAAGAAATAGAAAACGGATATATTTTTATAGATAAAAGTCATGTCGTAGACGGCAAAACCATTAAAAGTCCTAACCTTATAAGTTTCGAAAAAATGTAATCAAAAAAGCTGTAGCACTAAGACATAATGAAGAATTGAACATAATAATTGAATTATTGTCCTCAGATACAACTAATAAATTCACAAACTTACAAGAAATATCTACATTCTTCACACCCTTAGAAGACCACCCTATAAGAACATTCTGCTGCGTAGTGGCAATTATTGTAATCATCACATTAACACTTTATATTATAAAAATAATATTAATATATAAAAAGAAAAAAACTTAGAAAAATGTAATGTACTATCTAAATAAGAAATGACACGACTAGTCCAAAAAACCGAAAATATAAAAAAACGAGGGCGTTTTAACTTAAGGGGGGGAGAGTTAACACCTCCCACATAATGTATTAGATATACCTATGCATTACTGTAGTTCAAACCCCAAACAAATCTCTGTACATAATAACCCTTGTATTTTAAACCCCAAATATCTTTATTATTAATCTCTACCAACCTTTGTACAGTTACATTATGATACCAATATACATACAATCCAATTTAATCTTTTCCATATTGCAAACCAAATACTGCATAAATATTGTACAAATACCATACTCACCCGAACTCGCATTATCAAAACATAGTCAAAGGATACCGACGATAATAAAACCAATCGATGCCGCCAAGACATCTCTAATCGTAAGACAAATAATCAACACATGGCCCAGTATAGCAACTCAATCCAATCTATCTCAAGACAAACAATCAACGAATGCCCATGACGGACACATCAACAAATATACCGAACTACACACTCAACCTTATCGCAATTCGAGGCATAAATACCGCCACCGAAGAGGAACCGGCACGATTGATTTCCCAGCCAGGAAGGAGCGAACTCAGCGCCATTAATTAGGAATCTAAATAAAATAAGTTAGAAAAAACACTAAGTTCTTTTCATTAACTGGCGATCCTGCCATTCATATAAGTATACTGCTTATTTGAACGGACCATTAACCTTTCATCATTATTCCAAACTTGTAATTCCCCACCATATGAGGGTGTAGTTGGATATTGGTAAAGGCCCGGCGATCCAAAAGGACCACCAAATTAATTTTCAGCTGTCGAGCTTAGTTTAATAAAAATTAAATCCACGAAATAGAAGTCGTGCCGACCAGAGGACCAGTATAAACTTACAACGTAAGAAAAATACTGTGAGAGAGGTGGCACCAAATAATAGTTCAGTGCAGAAAAATACCCACAAAAGTAACAACCGGCTGAATGTGAAAAGACATAATTCAATTCAAACTAGTGCAATAGATACATCACATAAAAATTATTCAAACTAAAGCAAATTAACAACCGGCTGAATGTGAAAAGCCATAATCCAATTCAAACTAGTGCAATAGATACATCACATAAAAATTATTCAAGCTAAAGCACCGAGGATTCAAAGAAAATCAACCTCGACTCAATACCTGAAGACGACCCAACTTTAAAATCGCATTCGTACAGCAGGGAGAACAATCCAGAGATCACCACTTCGAAGCGAAGCAACCACATAGGCAAACATTAAGGCTCCATATGACATTTTCTCCATTAGGAAACCGTAAGTAAAACTTAATTACTAGTGTCTATATACATACAGAAACCCTTATATAGAAAAATTGTTAGGCAGAAAAACAATAATAAGAATTAGGAGTTGTCTATGGGTTTGAGAAGTGGAAAAACCTACCTTAGTTCATCTAAAGAAAACCCAACTATGGCTACTTTACCTGAGTTACAAGCCCAGATTGCTCACCTAGCAAATAATTTTGAGACATTAAGAACTGAGAACAAAAAAATTAATAGCGAGAATCAAAGACTAAACGAAATGATAACCAAATTACAATCACAGAACATACAGGATTGTAGCGAAGATATAGCCAAGGAACAACAAGAATCAATCAAATCCCCGTTACAAAATGCAGAACAGATAGACATAGAAATATTTAAAAGTTTACCTACATTCGATGGTAACCACGAAGAATATAGAGCGTGGCGTAGTATGGCTTGGAAGGCTATGGAAGATATAAAAGAATTCCAAAATACATGCAAATACTATACATGTCTAACACTATTAAGGTCTAAAATTCGAAGAGAAGCTGCCAATCTTTCAGTAACGAACTGCACAGCTTTTAATTTCTACGCTATAATCAAACGATTGGACGACGTGTATGCCGACCAAAGACCTTTATACGCGTTACAAGGAAAACTCCGTAAATTAATACAAGGAAAACTTTCTCTGCGAGATTATTTTAATAAAGTTAATAAATCCTTGAACCAAGTGCTCAACAAAATAGAACTAGAAGAGGGCGAAGATGCCGCTCCACTATGTAGACATGCTATACAAGACGGGGTTAGAACTTTCATCCAAGGCTTAAAATGCGATTTTACTCGGAGTACCCTATACAATAGTAGGCCCAAAGATATAGAAACAGCGTACGCTATAGCCAGTACTATTCTACACGATAACGAAACCTTTAAACTTAGCCAGCAAGATAGAGATTATTCACTACCGTATAGAAGAAATCACTATATACCTGTGGAACAAAGACATAACCAATATCAACAAAGATCCAGTTTTAATAAACCCCAAAGATATAACCACTATCCCCCAAGAAACCATGATAATACTCAGCAAAGACCAGGGCAACCATTTAACAATCATTGGAACCAAAATCAATACCAAAACCCCTTCGGA
The DNA here is from genome assembly GCA_963931805.1 of Microdon myrmicae. NCBI lineage: Eukaryota > Metazoa > Arthropoda > Insecta > Diptera > Syrphidae > Microdon > Microdon myrmicae. The sequence continues at coordinate 76,128,159 of OZ007496.1, forward strand.
CAAAACCCTACTCCTAATACCCCACAGACTAACCCGCAAAGACTCAATCAGATAGCGGAGAACACTATCCCCATCCCTGCTTCAATTACTCCAGAAAATCTAATCTCTGAAAGTACTTTTTTAGGAAAGTACACGGCCTCCCGTGTTTAGTCTTAGAATCTAAGGATATAGGGAGACCAACAGTCAAGGTCAACGTTTTGATCGACACTGGAGCAACAATGAACTACGTTTCAACACTATACCCATATGGCAGATCTATACCCATTGCACCTATTAAAGTAAATACCCTACATGGAACATCCCTAATAGAAACAAAAAAACAAATCGGTCTATTTGGCCATAACATAACCTTCTACGAGACTAACGACTTGAAAGACTTCGACATGATCCTAGGCGAGCAAGGCCTTAAGCAACTAAAAGCCGAGATCAGTCTCGAAACCTATGAAATGAAGTACAAATTCAAAACGGAAAAGAAACCAGAAGAAAAACCTGAGCTAAAAATAAACTTTACCATGGAAAACAAAAGATTTAAAGAAGAAATAGAAGAAATCATGAATATTAATGAAAAAATGAATCCAACTCTACCATTTGTAACCAATATAGAAGCCACAATAAAGACTAGAAACGAAAACCCAGTCTATTCTAAACAATACCCATACCCAGTCACAGACAATAACTTCGTAAACGAAGAAATAAGCAGATTGCTGAATGAGGGGATTATTCAAAAAAGTTACAGCCCCTATAACTCACCAGTGTGGATCGTACCAAAAAAAGGTACAGATGATCAGAACAGGCCTAAAAGAAGATTGGTGATCGACTATCAAAAACTCAATAATGAGACAGTAACAGACCGATACCCTATCTCTGACATAAACCTTACTATACAGAACCTAGGCAAGGCTAAAGTATTTTCAACACTCGATCTGGAATCTGGATTTCACCAAATAAAAATAAAGAAATCTGATCGGGCGAAAACTAGCTTCTCCATAAACGGAGCTAAATACGAATTTGTTCGCATGCCCTTCGGACTCAAAAACGCGCCTAGCATTTTTCAGAGGACAGTAGACGATATTACACGACCCTATATTGGAAAATTCGCTTATGTCTACATTGACGACGTCCTAATATATTCTGGTAATGAGGACGAACATATGGAACATTTGAAAATAATAATTGCAGCTCTACAGAAAGCAAACATGAAGATTTCATCGGAGAAGTCGCATTTCTTTAAGAAATCGATCAACTACCTAGGGCATATAATCTCACAAGGAGTTATAACTGTAGACCCTGAGATGATCAATACTATACAAATTTATCCCGAACCATCAAACTTGAAGGAACTAAGATCATTTCTAGGATTAGCAGGATATTATAGGAAATTTATTAAGGATTACGCCAAAATTACAAAGCCAATGACTTTGTTTCTTCAAGGAGAAGGACAAGTATCGAAAAACAAAATCAAAAATATAAAGATTAAATTTGACGAGCCAGCTAAAGAATCTTTCAATAATATAAAAATTACACTTCAAGAAAAAATCGTGCTGTTCCAGCCCGCCTATGGGAAGCCTTTCGAATTAACTACCGACGCCAGCAACTTTGCAATAGGAGCAGTATTAAGCCAGGGAAGACACCCTCTAACTTTCATTTCTAGAACACTAAACTCCGCAGAAATTAATTACTCCACCAATGAAAAGGAGCTATTACCAATTATCTGGGCCCTCCAGAAACTACGCAACCTTCTGTATGGTATCACAGACTTAACTATATACACGGATCATCAATCCCTAACTTTTGCTATTTCCGAAAAAAATCCTAATACGAAACTCAAGAGATGGAAGAGCATCATTGAAGAGTACGGAGCAAAACTAGTTTACAAACCAGGCAGCCAAAATATTGTGGCCGATGCATTATCCAGACAACAGATAAACGCAACAACGGATGACAACATACCTACAGAGAATTTCAAGATACTAAAAAGACCATTAAACGCCTATAGAAACCAACTAATATTGAAAGAATCCAACAAAAATAATCTTGAATCGACCAACATATTCAATAATTTTCGACACATAATACACTTCACTAACGAAGAAAAACTTATAGACTTCATGAAGAAAACTTTAAATCCAAATAAATTTAACGCTTTAAAAATGGAAGCAGAAATAATGATGAAATACTGCGATAAAATTAAAAAGGTATTCGGGAGATACAAGATTGCCTTAACCGACAAACTATTAGAAGACATAACAGATAGAGAGAAACAATTACAGATTTTGGAAGATGTGCACATTCGAGCTCATCGTAACCACAGAAATAACTCAAAAGAAATTTGGGAAACCAGCTATTGGCCAACTCTGTCAAAGGACTGCAAAAAATATGCAATAAACTGTAAAATATGCCATGTCACCAAGTACGATCGGAAACCCAACCATCAACCCATAGGACGAACACCTATACCAAGCAAATGCTCCCAATATCTACAAATGGATGTATTCCACATGAACAATGAAATATACATTAGCACTATAGATAGGTACTCAAATATTTGTTTATCCGGGCCAACAAAGTGTTATGACAGATAACGAGTCTATTTTTATTAGTCAACAGGCAAAAGCTGTGTTCAACCGGCATCACGTTAACCACACTACTACACCTGTCGACCACTCTACCAGCAACAGCCAAGTAGAAAGAGCACATTCCACACTCATCGAAATCGTCAGAGCCCTCGCTAAACAAGAAGGAGGTGAATGCAAGGACTTCCTATTTGATGCAGTCACTCAATACAACCGAACAATCCACTCGTCGACTGGATACAAACGTGAAGACGTATTTTTTAACAGACGAGACTATCCTGATATAGAGGCGAAATTAAAAAACAATCAACAAAACCTCTTGGATCATGTTAATACAAAACGCGTAAACATCAAATACCTACCCGGGGATAAAATCTTTGTTAGGTCTTCACGCAGAAATAAAAATACCGATCGATTCAGCGAACACACGGTAAAGGAAGACAAAGGCGACATTATAATCACAACACGCAACAAAAAAATCCACAAAGATAATATACGATCGAGAATCAAACTTTCCCAGGATGAAAAATCTAACCATTCCCCTGGTTATAACAATGACAGGCCTAATCCAGCCAATCAAGATCAATGATCTAAAAAAATAGGAAATATGTTTTAGTGAAAACGGATCCAGCAAACCTCTAAATTCATGTAATGGAATATTCCAGTATATTTATTTGCTACTATATGGATACGACTTTAATAACATATAAGTACCCTGTATTAAATAAAAAATGTCAACTTTTTCATATATAATACATGCATTATCAACTATATATGGTAAACCTATAATGTCTGATAGCATCTAAATATACACATATTACCAATTGTAAAAACTTTGTAGGGACATATATCTGTAAACTTATTCGAAATTACAAAGATAACTGTACATTACCATTAATAACCAATGAACCAGCCGCTTCTAACTTTATAAAAGAACACAATGTAGAGATTAAAGAAATAGAAAACGGATATATTTTTATAGATAAAAGTCATGTCGTAGACGGCAAAACCATTAAAAGTCCTAACCTTATAAGTTTCGAAAAAATGTAATCAAAAAAGCTGTAGCACTAAGACATAATGAAGAATTGAACATAATAATTGAATTATTGTCCTCAGATACAACTAATAAATTCACAAACTTACAAGAAATATCTACATTCTTCACACCCTTAGAAGACCAGGAAGAACATTCTGCTACGTACTGGCAATTATTGTAATCATCACATTAACACTTTATATTATAAAAATAATATTAATATATAAAATGAAAAGAAACTTAGAAAAATGTAATGTACAATCTAAATAAGAAATGACACGACTAGTCCAAAAAACCGAAGATATAAAAAAACGAGGACGTTTTAACTTAAGGGGGGGAGAGTTAACACCTCCCACATAATGTATTAGATATACCTATGCATTACTGTAGTTCAAACCCCAAACAAATCTCTGTACATAATAACCCTTGTATTTTAAACCCCAAATATCTTTATTATTAATCTCTACCAACCTTTGTACAGTTACATTATGATACCAATATACATACAATCCAATTTAATCTTTTCCATATTGCAAACCAAATACTGCATAAATATTGTACAAATACCATACTCACCCGAACTCGCATTATCAAAACATAGTCAAAGGATACTGACGATAATAAAACCAATCGATGCCGCCAAGACATCTCTAATCGTAAGACAAACAATGAACGAATGCCCATGACGGACACATCAACAAATATACCGAACTACACACTCAACCTTATCACAATTCGAGGCATAAATACCGCCACCGAAGAGGAACCGGGACGATTGATTTCCCAGCCGTGAAGGAGCGAACTCAGCGTCATTAATTAGTAATCTAAATAAAATAAGTTAGAAAAAACACTAAGTTCTTTTCATTAACTCGCGGAGAGGGAGTTCCACATCTTCCCCGCACTGTAACGGAACGAGTTCTGACGCAGGAATGTTGGTGCTGTCGGGAGTTGTACCGCAAATTGGTGCGGTTCATCTCCCGAATTGCATAAACCGAATTCCGTGCGACAAAACCACGAGTTTCTGAAGTCAGTATGATAATATCTATAAAACACACAGAGGTCAGCTACGCCCCTTCGATGCGATAGTGAATGTAGTCCCCTGTAGCCTCTGTGTGCTCTCAAATAGGTCGGTATATCTAGGAGCAGAGCTCCAAATATGAGAGCAATATTCGAGCGCGGGTCTAATTTGGGATTTATACAGGAGAAGAAGTTGGGTTGGAGTAAAATATTACTTGGCTCTAAAAAGATAACTGAGTTTTCCTGAGGCGGACCTGGCGATGTTCAATACCTTTTTATGCCACGATACATTCCCACAGAGCGTGAGGCCGAGCAATTTCAAGCTTTCCCCAGATTCGAGGGCCTTCATCATATGGTGCCTCTTCGTTCCATTGAAGTCGACAAGATTGGCCTTTCCACACTTCAGGACCCTATCCAGATCTCGATTCAGAGACTCGGTCTGGCTACATCTCACCTGGTGCGACGTTGATGCAGTAATTGGCCGATCACTCAAAAAAGAGCAAATAAGCGTAGGCAATAATTCGCAAAACTTAGCACTTTGTTATCCGTTGACTCCCACAAATCATTTATGTGAAGCAAAACAAGGTTGGAGTTAAAATAGTACCTTGAAGTACCCCGGAATTAACAGGGTACAGATTCGAACATTCGCCGTCCACAACAATCCGGATCAATCGATTTTCGAAGAAGCTCTTCGTCCACTCGAAAAGCTGCTGGGAAAGTCCATATGAACGAAATCAATGCATTGAATAGTACGCAGGTGGAACCTCACATCCCACATCGAAGACCGTACCGGCGCGATCACAGGTGACTCCAAAAGATCGGCATCGAGGCTTGAATTTGCGAACAAATTAGCGTTATCTTTTGAATTTGAGACCAACGTCCCGTAGCCCGTCATCAACGGAGGGAAAGAAGAGGAACCGGTGTTACTGCTGACAGCCCTTGCCAGTAGCCAGAAGGGACGCCAAGCAGTTGGGCATTCAAGGACTTTTATCAGTCACTCTCTTGTTGTAAGCCTTCTTCGCGGTTTCAATAGTCTCGTTGCACGCGTTTCTGATTCTAACAATTTTCGCCATGTTTACCTCGGTGGAATAGGAGCGTCATTGTTTAAAAGCTCTATTTTATGCCACTGTGATCTGTTCGCATTTTATCAAATCATGGCTTATCACATGAACTCCGTTTGATGGAATGCAGAATGTAGATCTGCATACCGAGAAGAATAATCTGTGACCAACTCGGGCATGCGTTATCATCGGAGTTTCCAAAGCACACTTCCGACCACGGAAAGGATGCGCATAAATCTCGCAAATCGTTATGTAGGGTGGGCTATAAATGTTTGCATATTTGAAACATGAGTAGAAATAAGTTCCTTACGGAAATTTCAACCTCCCGAATTTTCTCTTCGCTTCTTCTTGAACGTGGCCGCCCTGTTTGTTTAATATTCGTTGTTGATCCCGTTTGCTCGAACTTGTTGATCCAAGCTTTGATTAAATTAACACTTGGACACTCGCTTATACGGCGTGATCCGTATTTAATTCTAAATAGGCGTCGTACAGTAAGGTAGGAATCGTTGTTTTTGTAAAATTGTTTTACACAAAAAGCACGATGTTGTCCCGTGAAACGCTCCATCGTGACTAAAATCGGATTCTTTTATATTACACCACATTGGCTGTTCATAGTAGTGATCAGTATCATTTTGCCATGACTGTAGTCGTGCTGTTACCACTCTTCAACTTTACATCAAATATACCATTCGCTATAGTGTTCTCGATCGTATTGTTACTGTTCAACGTAATGATCGTGATATTTTGTTACGGCAGAACTCGTGATATTCTTGTTTTGCAATAATGATCTTTACATACTTTCGCATTAATAGAGTTGGTAGAGATCATGGTAGTGATCGTGTTTGTATTGCCACAAAAGTAGTCGAGCTCACACTGTTATGGTAGATTAATGATTGAGTTGTAGATGAGAAAGACGTTCTCTCGTTTCGCAACGTGATTCAACATCGACACATCTTCATTGAAGTCGGCAGCCCGGGCGTACTCAGGTTTCGCTTCATTCGTTAGGTGTGAATTCCTAAGATTTCCCATTCGACACATAGCGCCGCTATAGTCAACATTCAGCATAGTTCCTCTATTTACCACGATTAAGGTTGATGGTTTCTGTCCCTAGGACTGCTATCCTTTTGCCATTTCTCTGCGTCACTTAGCCGATTATCAGTCATTCGAACAGAGTAGTATGTAGATACTTCAAATGAGAACCTAGGACTTCACAAAATGTAAAGGAACTAAAACAGAGATATTTTAGAAGAGCTATGTGCAAATTACGCCTGTAATGTTGGATATAAAACACTTTTCTGGATCATAATAGGATACCATATGCTACACAGTTAATTCAAATTGCTAGTGTACGTTGGGAAGTTCTTGCTATATGCTTCACCTCCTTCCGATTATCATTCGATGGTGTAATTGAAGGGAACAAAGTCAATAAGTGAAGCAGATGTTTGTGAAACTCTCTCTAAGTTTGCCCCTAAAGACAAGAAGTCGTGCAAAAATAGTTTTTACAAATTGATGTTACATTGAAAGTGTTATGTAATTAAATTCGTTTAATTATTACCCCCTATAATAATTAACATCTCGTGTCTGTACATGTAAATCCTCCCCTTCCCCAATACCCAAAACATCACTTTTCCATTACAATACAATATTCCCATATACAATAGTTAAATAATTAAAATAAATTAAAACCCCTATTTAAAAACCACAATCATACTGCACATAGCCATATTCTCCCTATTAGCCATAGTCTTCCTAGTTCCGTTTCCTCGAAATAACAATCGTGGAAGCGGAACAAAAAACGATATTACAAGGAACGACACGAGATTTCCTGCTTGTGGTTTTAACTATTTGACGCGTGTGGTTGAGCGCCTATAAACCAAAGACTATACCGTCTGCCTGAGTGCAAAAAAGAGGTAATTAATGAGCAAGTTCGGGAAATGCTAGAGAATGAGATCAGTCAACCTAGCAAAAGTCCGTGGAACTCACCCCTCCTAGTAGTTCTCAAAAAAGGGGGCCCCGATGGAAAAGCCCGATGGAGAGTAGTTGTCGATTTCAGAAAACTGAACGACAAAACTATCGGGGATGCGTATCCTCTCCCTAGAATAGAGGACATTCTGGACCAATTAGGTCACTCACGTTACCTTTCCACGCTTGATTTATGTCCTAACTCGGTTGCAAGGTATCGAATGCTTTGTATATCTGGACGACATTGTCATCTATGGGAAGAACCTAGAGAACCATAATGACAAACTCCAGAGGGTATTCGAACAATTGAGATACCACAATCTCAAATTGCAATCCGAAAAATGTAGATTTTTACAGAAAGAAGTAGTCTACCTCGGACATGTTTGTTCTGAAAAAGGGGCAATGCCAAATCCCGACACGACAGCTAGTGTCAGGGATTTCCCCATTCCCAAGACGGTAAAGAACGTCCAATCATTTCTAGGACTGGCGAACTATTATCGAAAATTTGTTCCAAATTTCTCGAGGATAGTGCGCCCCTTAAAAAATTTGTTAAGGAAGGACGTTAGATTCACCTGGTCAGACAAATGCCAACAAGCATTTGACAAAATAAAAGGATTATTGGTTTCGCCGCCAATATTAATATATCCAGATTTCACCAAACCTTTTAATCTGACTACGGATGCGAGCAGTGAAGCACTCGGTGCCGTGCTATCGCAAGGGGAAACGGGCAAAGACCAGCCTACAGCTTATGCCAGTCGAACCTTGATTAAAGCGGAAAGAAATTACTCCACCATTAAGAGGGAGTTACTAGCCATTGTGTGGGCGACTAGAAATTTCCGTTGTTATTTACAACGGCGAGGGTTCACCGTATACACGGATCATAAGCCACTGAAGGGAGTTTTTAACGTGAAAGACCCCACGTCACGTTTGACCAAAATATCGGAGTTTGATTACCAAATAGAGTACAAACCCGGTAAATATAGCACCAATGGGAATGCTTTGAGCAGCATCCCACAAGGTTGTGATGAGACTCCCAAACTACAGAGATGCAATGTAGTAACACGCGCCCAAGCAAAAAAGCTAAGGGAAAGCGAATGATGCCAGGGAAGCCAAATAAATGACGAGTCTGATATAACAGAGAATCCCATTCCTTCCTGCACGGAAAAAGGAATGGATATAACAAAACCTGAGGATATCCAGTTACTGCTACGGGATTACCATAATCCTCCTTTGGGCGGACACCTAGGAGTGATAAAAACCTATAACAAGATTCGTAGGAACTTTTGGTGGAAGAACATGATGCGCGACATTAAGGTCTACATTAAGAAATGTAAGGATTGTCAAACCATGAAATCTTCACCAAACCTACGGATGGCCATGGTAATCACCGACATTGCAAAGAGTCCTTTCGACAAGGTATATTTAGATATAGTCGGGCCTCTGGATCGAACTCCAGTAGGCAATACATATATACTAACCCTTCAAGACAATCTGTCTAAGTATATAGATTGCTACGCCTTACCCGATGCGGAGGCAGAAACGGTGGCCACGGTCTTCTTTGACCAAATAGTTACTCGGTATGGTGCTCCGAAGCAACTGGTTACCTATCGGGGAAACAACTTCCTAAGCAGCTTGTTTAAAAACGTCTGCAAGCTGCTCCGTATCAAGAAGCTTCAAACCTCAGCGTACCATCCACAGTCGAATGGCGCTTTGGAAAGAGCCCATCGACCACTCGTACGAGGGTTGCCTCTTATGTTTCGGGATTTGGCAACCCTAGCGTCGCAATCCGGCAATTGACAACTCTGTCGTAAAGTTGGACATTTTTGAGGTTATACGCACTCAGAACGTTTTGACATACGAGCGCTATTTGTGTTGTTTACAGTAACTTAAAAGATTCATCTCGGGCCAAAAATGGAATTAAATCGTCAACATTTTCATGCGATTATTTTTTACAACTTTCGGCGTGGATTAACTCAGCAACAGTGCATGGATGAACTTAATTCAATTTTTGGCGATGAAGCTCCATCAAGGACCAGTGTTTATCGATGGTATGGTGAATTCAATCGTGGTCGTAGTTCACTCCAAGATGAATTTCGTGAAGGTCGTCCAAAATCAGTTGTTGTTCCGAAAACCATTGATGCTGTGCGCGAACTGATATTGGAAGATCGTCATGTGACCTATCGTGAGATTGAGACAACCTTAGGCGTTAGTGGGACCAGCATACATTCAATATTGCATAAACATTTGACTGTCAAAAAAATTTGTTCGCGTTGGATCCCACACAATTTGTCAATCGCCCAAAAAAAGGCTCATGTCAATTGGTCGAAAGAAATGCTGAAAAAATACGGTCGCGGTGCTTCGAAACACAGACAGGTGATGAATCGTGGATTTACGCGTATGAGCCCGAAAGTAAACAGCAGTCGACTGTCTGGGTGTTTCAAGATGAGCCAAATCCAACAAAAGTTGTTCGCGCACGAAGCACTTCCAAGCAAATGGTCGCCTGTTTTTTCGGAAAAACTGGACATGTCGCAACCGTACCACTAGAACAACGCAGAACAGTCAATTCTGATTGGTACACAACCATTTGTTTGCCAGTTGTCTTCCAAGAAATCAGGAAAACCAACCGCCGAAGACGGATCACTCTTCACCACGACAATGCGAGCTCTCACACATCGGCTGCGACAACTGCATTGTTGAGCACCCAAAACATCGATTTGATGGGTCATCCGCCGTATAGTCCTGACTTGGCACCGAACGACTTCTTTTTATTCCCGTACGTAAAAAACAAACTGAGAGGTCAACGCTTTTCGACACCTGAAGAAGCGGTTGCTGCATTCAGAATGCATGTGTTGGAGATACCTCAATCAGAGTGGCAAAAGTGCTTCGACAATTGGTTCAAACGCATGCAAAAGTGTATAGATCTTCATGGGGAATATTTTGAAAAACAATAAAGTGATTTTCGATGATCAATATTTGTTTTTGTTCTCTAATCTCGAAATATAAAAGGCAACCCTCGTAGAATACCTACGCAATATTGCGGGTGGAAATTCCCAATCATGGGATCGATACCTGAGGACGGCAACATTCCTGTACAACACCAACGTACACGAAGGTACCAAGCTTACGCCGATGGATTGTCTCTTTGGTTTCACCCCGGAACTACCGTCTAACATCAAACAACCTCCGGAACCGATGTACAACCATGAGAGCTACCATAAGCTATTAAAGTACAAACTCCAGCGTACGTACGAAATAGCAAGGCGTAACCTATTGATTTCCAAGAGGAAATCCAAAAGGTACCATGACCGTACAGTACGCCCTTTCACGTTTCACGTGGGCGATAAGGTTCTGATGCGGAATGCGTAGAAACAAGGGAAGTCAGCTCCCATATGGAGGGGTCCCTACAATGTAGTGGCAATACAGGGCCTAGTAAACGTGGTCCTGAAAATTAGCAGAAAAAGTGTGGTGGTGCACAATAACAGGTTAAAGCCCTATTTCGAATAGAGCTTAAAACCTGAGGGGAATCAAAACCAGTATGACAGACTGAGTGGCCAGTGAGGTGCCAATTTATATATTCTTATCTGAACCACCGGAGCTGATCGTGACCTGCCAAGTACATATGTTGGTGAAATAAAATTATTTGATTACTATATTAAACAAAAATCATTACACATATAATTTAAAATATAAACTATATAAAAGTAAATAAAAAAATGTAAATATAGTATAAACTATAAAATATGTAGAAATTTAATAAGTTTGTAAATAATATATTTAAATATTATAAACAAAATTAAAATGATTAAAGTATATAGTAAACTTAAAAAATAAAACAAAAAATAAATTATAGTAAATACCTAAATAAATTTAGACTAACTAAACATAAGATAATTAGAAATAAAAATAAACTAAATAAAGTTGTAGATAAAACAAAAAAGAAATTATAGTAAATAACTAAATAAATTTAGACTAATTAAAAATATGATAATTAGAAATAAAAATAGTCTAAATAAAATTGTAAATAATGTAAAGCCAACCGCTGCGCACACACCGGTATACTACTGAACGAGAGTTTCATTCCTCTTCAAAGAATGAAACTCCATTTTTGTAAGGGGGGAGGAATGTTATGTAATTAAATTCGTTTAATTACTACCCCCTATAATAATTAACATCTCGTGTCTGTACATGTATATCCTTCCCTTTCCCAATACCCAAAACATCACTTTCCCATTACAATAGAATATTCCCATATACAATAGTTAAAACCCCTATTTAAAAACCACAATCTTACTGCACATAGCCATATTCTCCCTATTAGCCATAGTCATCCTAATTCCGTTTCCTCGAAATAACAATCGTGGAAGCGGAACAAAAAACGGTTTTTACAAAGAACGACACGAGATTTCCTGCTTGTGGTTTTAAGTATTTGCCGCATGCGGTTGAGTTCACTCACGGGGAAAAAGTAAAAGTTGTAAAATTGAAAAAATCGAATTAAAAGAAAAAGAAAAATAATAATAAACTATTAAAATAAGAGTGACGAATCTTTTGTGTTTTTATTCGTGGCTAGTCTGTGTCGCAGTTTCCCTGTGGTCACTGTATACATCGAATTTTAAGGAAGGTGTGACTAGTGCATTAAAGGATTAATTAAAATAATACGTGCTGCGAATATAGAGTTAAAACTGTAATAAAAATAAGAAGTTAATAAGTGATGGCTGGAAATTAATTGGATGAACCTCAGAAGAAGAAAAACGACACAACACAAGACCACGCAGGGGTAAGTTTTGTGGAAACAATAAATAAATAAATAATTGTTAAAAAATCCTTAACAAAAAAGACAGTAAGAGGGTTGGATTGAATCATATACAAAGTGTGCGTAATTTTTAGAGGTAAATGTCACGTTGATAATTTGTTGCTTAATAAACCTTGATTATACAAAAGTTACTGATACAAATAGAAACCGACTGTTCTAAACATTAGATTGACGCATTCTAAATCATTAAATCACATCAAATGGTCAAAATGTGCATTAAATATTATTACAAAAAAGAATGCCCAAACGTAATTGTCTCAAAATTGGTTGCAACAAGGTTCATTAAGGTACATTCATGGATTTAGTTTGAAATTTCATTAGCCAATAAATTCGTTCCTTAAATCCACGTGACCATACACCAATCTCCAAAAACACAAGGTATATGCGCATAGATACACATTTATACCCACGTTGGGCCATAAGAATTTATGGTTGTTTATAATCCAATTCGTGCGCCCGTAATCCCGATTAGTTCTTTCATCAGAAACCTTCTTGTGCTTAGAGTAACTTGTGTTTGTGATTAAAAAAGGCGAACCGTTGCACTTTAACAGTTTAAGAGAAATCTCTACAACACAGGAGAGAGCAAGGACTTTCGTCCTTACTCTCTGTTACACTTTCTCTCTTGTACTAAAAATCAGCTGTGCATTTTAAACGAAAGTTCTTTTGAGAAACTTAACGAAATTTAGTTGAAATCAAACAGTGAATTCTCATGTCAATTAGTTTTTCTATGATTGTTGGTTGGTAAGTGATTATAATGAAGAAGTGTGGAGTAGACATGTGGATGTTTCCTTTTGCCGGACAGCTAAAGGACATTCGTCCTTGTAATGTGCTTGATATGCAACTATACGTTATTTCGGTTTAATTTGCAAAACAAAACAATCCTCAAGCACGTCATTAAGGATGCAGGAAACAACAACAGATGCCTAGTTTTAATGTCATGAGTTTTGAATTTGTTGAACACATTTCGAAAGGACCATTCGCATCCCTTAATTGCGACTTTTGTTCAATAATGACTCTCTGACTGTGGTGTAAAACCATGAAGATGAAGAAGCGGAAACCAACAGCAGCACTTAATTACTTTTGCAGAGCTCCGGTTATCCGAGTAGTGCACTTGAAATAATAGTCTGACCGGCATCCAGCATCAAGGAGTGGTATGTATGCGTTGTACAATACAAATGCACCACGAGTCCTGATGCTGTAGCCACAAAATCCAAAGTGGGAAGACGCGTCTGCTGTTAGGATGTGGTTGTCTTTTGTTGGGTTGCCTTTAGGTGGTGATGAGATAAAAACTACCCACAATGTCGGAAGTTATAAAATTCTCGATAAAGTGGAAAATGAGACTAAATGATAGCTTGCTTGCAAGGAGTGGAGTGTGACCCCTTGGGGGAAGCAGGGTATTACTTTTGTAAAATGGGTATCCTTAGAGCAGAATAGTCATTGCCGTTGGAAATTAATTTTAATAAGGACGGTTTACAACGAATATGTGGTAACGTTTGGGTTTCTGATTACAACATCTTCCTTATTTTATTCTAACTGCAGTGTGGATTATGCTTGTAACGATATGACTTGTCTTACGTGGAATGCAAGGAAAGAAATCTATTCACTTGAACATCGATATAGAACCGCATCAGTTAATATAAATAACTGATGTGAAATTCTATAATCAGGTTGATATCATCTCTACGCATGCATTTGGAAACCCAATGTATGGAACGTCGTATTCGTGTGAAAAAAACGTTACGGAGAAATCTACCCGTTCTTCTAACCCTTTCTCTCTGCTTGTATCTTCGTTATATTTCACACACCCTTTTTCTTGAATGGTTTTTTGTTATAAATGTGGTTGTAGTATGGGAGTGCCGTATTATTTTGTGTTGATAGATTATGGGCTGCATTTTTGCAGCGATTTCGAGGGCGGGGTGGCGGGAAGGGGGGTTGGGTGATCGACATTTCCTGTAAATGCCTATTACGACTGCTGTCATTTCTCCACAGATATCATCAAAACATCACATTCCGACGTGGTTTTGGTTTATTGAACCAAGTCGTTGCAACAATACGAACGTTCCGCGTCGAAAAAGTAATATCCGAGTTTGAGGTGCAACATTCCTGCTTTATATACTCATTTGTATAACTGCAAACTAGGAATTTAACACTAAACGAAAACCGGGCTTTTCTGTCTCTATTTCGATCTGTCTGAACATAACATACTTCCTCGGCTCCAAGCAGCCACCTACACACGAACTGAAAGAGTTTATCAGTTTAACACAATACTCTAATCATGAATTTACATTTTCGTGGCTAACAGCTCCTTTCGTACAAGCGGACTCCCCTCTATGCGGACGACACCAAACTCTACAAAACGATCATCTCTCCTCTCGACTCCTCACTTCACCAAACGGACCTCGACAGCTTTTCAACTTGGTGCCGTAATAACTGCTTTGAACTTAACGTTGTCAAATGTCACTCCACCACCTTCTCCCACAAACATCCCCCTGCCCCCCCCCCACGCTCCTACTTCCTACTAAACCAGCAGATATCATCCGTACCCTCGATACGCGACCTCCGGATCTTATTTGACAGGGAGCTTAGCTTCTTCCCGCATATTGATGATATTATTCTTAAAGCCAACTCTGTCCTTGGGTTTGTGAAACGGTGGTCTAAAGAATTCTCGAATCCTTACGTTTCCCGTTCTCTCTACATAGCCTTCGTCCGCCCCCTTCTTGAATACGCCAGTCAGGTCTGATCTCCACACTACTCGTCCCATGTACGTAGAATCGAAAGCGTGCAACGTCGTTTTCTGCGCTTTGCCCCCCGCGGACTGAACTGGGCGAATCCACGGATTCTCCCCCCATTCACAAGCCGGCTCCATCTGATCAACTTCAACACACTTGAGGAGCGCAGAACTCATGCCGATATCCTTTTCATCCACCGCCTCCTTTCAGGCACAATCAACTGCCCAAGCCTGTTCTCCATCATTCCACTTTACACTAACCCTCGTAACCTGCGAAACCCTCATCTCTTCTATCAGCCCACCCACCACACTTCGTATGGCTCTAATGAACCCATTTCGCGAATGCTGCGGCGGGCAAACTCCTACCCTACCTCCTTCGATTTCAACTTTACCTCTACTGCTCTCAAACTACATCTCCTTTCGTCCCACACCTGACCACGCCCACTCCCGTCTACACTCTTACACCCTGTACTAAGCGGAGTGAATGAATGAGTGATAATTGATGGATAAACCCAGTAATCAACCCGCCAAAGATACCCCCCCCCCGCCGCTGTTTTTTTCTTTTTAATCATAGTTTATATTCTTATATATAGATTTAAGATAGTTGTTAAGTTTTATCGTTTGTACTAAGCTGAATATACGAGGGTTCTGCCCTCACTAAACTAAACTAAACTAAACTAAACTAGGCGTCGACACAGTTTACACAGCTACCACCCCATTTATTGGCTTAATTCAAGCATAATAATTACCCAGATCTAAAGTATATATAAGTTACAAACTAGAGAGCATAAGAACTTGTGGCGATTCTCCCGAACGCCAGCACCCATCGTCCCATAATCTAGGTAAAAAACCCCCAAATAGGGGATACAACAAAAGAAAAACAAGTACCGTGGCAGTTCCATTGAACGCCACTACTTACCTTA
Organism: Microdon myrmicae; assembly: GCA_963931805.1. Classification (NCBI taxonomy): domain Eukaryota; kingdom Metazoa; phylum Arthropoda; class Insecta; order Diptera; family Syrphidae; genus Microdon; species Microdon myrmicae. The sequence continues at coordinate 76,144,269 of OZ007496.1, forward strand.
CAGGTACACAAGGAACAGTTCCCAGAAATACATTGAAAGCCTGTACTTACCTTCTGTACTGTACCTGCAAAATCGAGGCAAAAACATGATACAGTAAGTCGCGCTGCTGTGAAATTCCAGCGGCATCAAATGCTATATTCTTCAAGGCAATTTGGTTTAACAACCAACCAACCAATATTGCTTGTGCAACATCTACGCCATATCCTCTTGCACGCCAGCTGCACACCAGCAGGAAAAGATATCTTGCCTTGGCACAGCATGCCCACATCGAGCGACCGATACATGAGGGCATCCGGCTGGCACCCCGGCGGTCGAATTCGCAAATGGAAAATTACCATCGGAGTTCGACTGCGAGGATACACCAACAACACGCACACGGTCAGCATCGCGCTACTCGTAGCCACTGATCGTGTAAACATTGCAACCCTTTTGCCGTCGAGATACTCGCACCTGTTGCGAACTTAAAAAGGGGACTTATGCAATGTCTGCATACTCGCGGACGCACACGATGAGCTGCGGAAGCAATCATCGTGTGTGTATTTCCACCCCTTTTGTGTTGATCCAATTGCAAAAGGGACACATTACCAAATTTGGTCATCGAAGCGATGATGGGATTTTTGTATCCTATCGCTTCGATGAAATAATTTAATCTCGGTTCGGATTCCGTGAGGGCACGTTGCGCCCTCACGTTAATTTACATCCCTCTTGGGCCGTCCCAAGGGATCGCCAAACGTGCATGTGAGTCTTGATTGTCTCGTCGATGTCGTCGATCATTAGCAAAGAATATAAAGCGGTGCAAAACGGAAACCATATCCCACTTGAAGTTATATTATAGTTTGAATTGAAATCCCTTGCGCGATTGGAGCTCTTACCTTGTGTAAATATAAACAATACTTCGAAGTGAAGTGAAGTAATATCATGAAATACTAACTATTAATTGTAATTATAAGTTCTAAACGTGAAGTAATATTATAGTTTGAATTGAAATCCCTTGCGCGCTAGGAACTCACACGTTGTGTTCACTAAAGCAATATATTGAAGGTGAATTGAAGTATTAAATGTAAATCAAAATTACCTTTTTCTTGAAATAAAAACTGGAGATGAAATTATATATCGAATATTATAAACTCAGTGTTTGATTTAATCCCGATTCGAGAGTTAGTCCTGACGATGTCGTGAAAACCGGGCAACACCCCCCACAAACTATCTTCACTAGGCTTAACCTAGGGTAACAAGGACAAATTAGGAAGGCTGGAGAAGGGGCGAGAGGCGGGGGCTGTTTGTGGTAGAGTATGGGTAGAGAGGACGAAGTCGAACAAGGTAGAATTGGAGTTGACATTTTTCAGCATCCGCGACAAGGGGTTCGTTCGGACTATAAGAGGTCCGGTCGGTGGGAGTACTTTCGATTCGTGGAATGTTCGAACGTTATATAAACCAAGCGCCATACAAACGGTCGTAGAAGACGCAAAACAATACAAACAAAATAATGGACAACGTCCCGCTCCAGGAAGTCCGTGGCGTTTCTACTAACGCCACTGCTACCTTTTCAACCTACCTCCAAATCTTCCTGTCCTAAAGTTCCACTAATTTTATCATTTTTTGCTTATGCAAGCGCAATAACTTCCCCAAGCATTCTCCCACCGATTGCATTATCTTTCGATTTTGCAAATCGCATCCAACATCAAGCATCTTCCCATCAAGGACATTCACGCAATTAATGCGTTATAACAATTTTCCTAGAAGAAATTCGGTACACCAGTACCGCATACATCAATGCATCTCAGTATTGTTCTAAAAAGAAAACGTTCCGGTTGCCATACTAGATAACCGAAGTGGATTATGAAAACAATCAGCAGAACCCCTGTCTGCCTGCGTTTACTGTCCCACACGTGCACGACAGATTTCCATGTTGCACCAGTACTCACGGCGGCTTTTATGCAACCTTCAAAGCACCAGCGCAATTCGCGCCTAGCTGCCAAGAGCCGAATTCAATGCCAGTGTAAATACTCACACTGGAATTCGACCCATGACTCCATAGGAATGCAATACGCAATTAACATGGTTGTAAACACAACCATCATTGTGTAATTATCCCAAATGCATCCTAGTCCCCAGCGCAGTATTTGGACAGCTGCAGACACTCATTCCAAAGATGCTTTCACGAATTCTCTTTCCCACGGTTCGACCACCCATGAGCTCGCATCACGAGCAAAGATAGTGATCCGCGCGCAAAAGTAGTTTAGTCGATGAGATAGTTGTAAAGGAGTCGGATGTCCACTGAGTCGAGGAGAGGAGCATTCCTATCTTTAAATCACGGCCAAGTTTAGTACCGAGTTGACCGAATGTCCTTGTTAAGTGTTAAGTAAGAAACCTCATACTTAAGGTCCTTGTTATGTGTTAATGTGAGAAACCTCATACTGAATGTCCCGGTTATATGTTAATGTAAGAAACTTTATACCGAATGTCCTGGAGCGCGAAATTCACCTTCGTCAGCATTCAATAAATTGTTAAGTGTTAATGTAAAAAAACCATCACCAAGTGTAACAAACAATAAAGTCACTATATAATATCAACTATTTCAGGGAGTTTTATTTTCTTTGCTGGGACAGTGGCAGCAACCAGTTGGACATCTGAGTGTTTCCGTCAGCATCGTGGGTGCGTCGTAAAGTGAACAGGTTAGGAAATCTTAGTCGACCCGTGCCAATGTCGGCGCATAACTAAGACAATTCCTACAAGGCCGACACCCACACCAAGTAATCGAAACTAACAGGTTTCACACATAACCTCGGAACCGTTTCCATCATAAGTAATAAGATTACGCCCCACGTAAAAGATGTGAGATTTATTAGTAATCTAATGTCGGTCCTAAAAATTCAGGGCCCATGGTACAATTATGTATTTATAAACGGACACTCTCCAATAGAATGTACCGACGAAGGAACGAAGGACATATTCTACGAGACCCTAGAGGAAGTTTTTGATGGGATCTCATCAGTCGATGTGAAAATCTTCCTCGGGGACCTCAATGCGAGATTGGAAAGGAAGATATCTTCCAACCAACTATACGTAAAGAAAGCCTACACGACATTTCGAATGATAATGGAATTCGAATTATAACGTTCGCAGTGTCAAAAGATCTGTTAGTGAAAAGCACGATGTTCAAGCACAAGCAAATCCATAAAGCCACATGAAATCACCCGACGGCGTAACGAGTAACCAAATAGACCACTTCCTCATAGACAAAAGACGCCACTTGAACATCCGTGACGTAAGATCATATAGAAAAGCGGATTGCGACTCCCATCGTCTTATAGTGATAGGGAAAATTAAGGGTCGGCTCCCAGCAAACCGACGTGGCCAGTCACGGAGACGAACAAAAACCTCCATATTGATAAACTAAAAGACCTCTAGAGAATAGGAGTAGCGAGGAAGAGGAAACCAATACTTTGGACATTAAATTGGCATCGATCAGAGACGTAATCAAACAAACAGCCCAAAAGGTATTAGGATGTAAGAAAACGATTAAGTCCAAACCTTGGTTTGACGATGAGTGCCGGACGAAGATCGAACAACGTAAACGCGTCAGAGTTATCCATTTAAAAAGATATGGTGAAGTGAACAAAGAAAGACACGAGTCGATGCGGTAAAAGACAACGAGATTCCTCAAATGGAAAAAAAAGAACACAAACGGGAGAAGATTAAGATCGAAAAAAATCCCAGAAAATGCTAGAGCAATGAACATCAGAGGCAATTAGATTTGGATACCGAGGGAGAGTCAACATAATTCGAAATCTAAATGGCTGTCTGGTCACAGAATGAAACAAGGTTGTGTCAGGGTGGGAGCAGTACTTTGAAAACCTACTTAATCTGCACACCAATCAAAATGTAATTCAACGAATAACTAACTAATAACTAAAAACTATAAACTAAAAACTTATAACTAATAACTAATAACTAATAACTAATAACTAATAACTAATAACTAATAACTAATAACTAATAACTAATAACTAATAACTAATAACTAATAACTAATAACTAATAACTAATAACTAATAACTAATAACTAATAACTAATAACTAATAACTAATAACTAATAACTAATAACTAATAACTAATAACTAATAACTAATAACTAATAACTAATAACTAATAGCTAATAACTAATAACTAATAATTTATAACTAATAACTAGTAACTAGTAACTAATAACTAATAACTAATAATTAATAACTAATAACTAATAACTAATAACTAATAACTAATAACTAATAACTAGTAACTAATAACTAATAACTAATAACTAATAACTAATAACTAATAACTAATAACTAATAACTAATAACTAATAACTAATAACTAATAACTAATAACTAATAACTAATAACTAATAACTAATAACTAATAACTAATAACTAATAACTAATAACTAATAACTAATAACTAATAACTAATAACTTTTAAGAACCATATTTTTATTTAAATTATCGGCATTCACAATACTAATTTCTTTCTTACGTTCACTCGCCGTGACTGCTCGAACAAGAACAAGGCACGGAACCGGAAGTCCACCCATTATCATCCTATTGTAGTAGATCAGTCACAATGGGTTTACATTAATGATGGGCTTACAGTGTACGGTCTAGCGATAAGTTATGTGTACAATTTTTCATTATTTTACTACGTCTCGGTCACCTTGACAATTTAGATCGGCCACGATCTTACATGATATAACATTAATTGTCGTGCTTAAACTCAATAATATAGTGGCAGGCGTTCCTAAGAAAACATTCAATTCAATCAGCTAGCACTAGCCCTCCAAAGATGGATGTTTTTAGCCTCGACGGCACCATTATATGGCAACTGTGTAATTTGACAATTTTCGATGTCTCTAATCACATACCTGTCATGTGGTAATACTATATGGACCACATAGGGGCCTTTATATTTCGGAATTCATTTCTTATTGGTACTGATGACTACTTAATCTCCCTCTTCATACAGGGCCGCGGGATGATTATGCTCTTCAAACTTATTCAGGTTATACTCCTGGGTTTCAGATATTGCTTTACACGCTTTTTCCCTGTCTTTAGTCAGATTCCGATACAGGGGAGTCACCCGCTCTTCTTCAAGGAACTCTGCCAGTTTATCAATGTTAGGACCGCGTTGATCAACCCCAAACAGAAGCCTACTAGGTGTATTATGGATAGACCCGTGCATGGTATTGTTTAAAGCATACTCTACGAGAGGTTGTAGCGTTCTACGAACGCACAATTCCACCCAGGTAAGGTTCCTACCCTTCAAGGAACATACCTACCCTGAAAACGTTACACGCGCCCACAGACGCATGCCACTAAGTCCGCTAGGGTCCTGAAACATTTAGCCAACGTTGAGCCCGACACTAAAAAGCAAGGAACTGAACATCTCAAAGCTTTCAATATTAAGCTCAACAAGTCGATTGTGGCATACCTGAAACAAAGGTAAAAACATCCATTCATCTTATTCCCACAGACTGAAATGCTCCGCACTCCAGCACTGCACAATCGGAAATCCTGAACATCTACACGATGTTACAAGGAATCGCTATCGTCGGTAAATTAGCCGACCAACGGATGCACGTGCGGGTAGCTGCCATAAAGACCACCCAAATCCGTCAAGCAAACAAATACAGCGGCAACCTAGTACAATAATGCATACCGCTTATTCGCTGCCAAATTCCTGGCAACAATAAATATCTCAACGAGATAGGCCGTGAATATTTACGAGAATAAAGCCAACAAAGGAAATACTCCAGTCCCACAGTTCCCTTGTAGGATTTCACACCCATTAGAAAGGTCTAATGGATTGTTAGTTTTAACTAAAGAAGTTAAATAAAACCCATGGACCGTACGTCCATCCAAATTGCAGGATATCCTTCGGCCTGCGCGCCAGGTGTTTTATGTAAATAAGGCGGCACACAATCGGCAACCGTTGAACTGAATTTCGATGACCACCACGGATGGTGATAATGATGCTTGATCATGAGCGAGCTTCTCCTTTCAGGAAAATAGGAAATTATCCCTGGGATAAAAGAGCATGCTGCTAACAGAGATGTCGGGAATTCTGTTGGCAGATCAAATAGGGAAATTTTTCCCTATAGATACCGATACCAGTTTTGAAATTGCAAGTATATACTGTGTTTCATTTGTGACTATTATCTCAGTGTTTTACTGGGGTACAGTTTTCCGCTCCGTGTAAGTCCTTGTAGCAGCAGTGTTCGGCGGAACACTTACGACCCAACAGACAGCCAAACCTCCGCCAAAAGATAACTTTTGAACCCAATCACTGTGATCGATTGCATCGGTTACCTTTCCTAACATATCCGTCAACACCCGGTTCACTCTTTCTACCTGTCCGTTCGCTTTCGGCGACTGAACTGCCACCTTAACGTGCGTTACATACTTATCCAATAAAAATGAACTGAACTTCAGCGAAGTAAAACAAGTGCCTCTGTCCGTGATTACTCTGAAGGGCCTGCTGTAGTATTCGAAGTATTTACAGAGGGCAGCACACACCTTCTTCGTAATCGTCGATATGACAGGGTATAGCTTGTAAAATTTTGTGAACGCATCAACTACCAGAAGAATATGCTTCCTCTTTGATTGAACAGCAGGTAAACGTCCGAAGTGATCTAAATGTAAAGTATGAAAGGGGATCGGCTGCTTAGGAATACTAAATAAATTACGTTTGACAGAATTTGTTGGCGATGAATACATAATGCACCGAATACAATTTCTTATAAACTTCTCAATTTTGTTCTTCATGTCAGAGAACCAATAGTTCTGTCGTATTTGGTAATAACACTTCATGACACCCAAGCGGCCAATGCGTTCATGGAAATGCCAAATTAGATTTGTTCCCATCTCGGCCGGGACATAAAAGAGGAGTCTACCAGACTTATCCCTTCGGAATACAACACCACCATGGAGGGCGAATGAAGTAGAATCCTCCTCACCTAGTTTATCGCTTAGAGATGAGATTATCCGATCAGGATTTTGGGCTGCTCTAAATTAGAAGTCTATGTCTTCGGAATTTACTGCGGAAACCATAAAACATCTACCTAACGCATCTGCGTGACTCATGTTAACTCCACTACGATGTTTGGCCTTATAGTTGTAGTTCTCTAATTCTAACACCCACCTCGTGATTCTTGGATTAACGGTTTTCTTGTTAAGTGTAAGGATAAGAGAGCTACAATCAGTAACCGCAGTAAATGGGATTCCTTCCAGATAAACACGGAAACGTCGAAGAGCAGAAACTATTGCTAGGGTTATGGGGTATTATTGTCTTAGTATGTGCCGGCCCGACACAGGTTCACCAAGACGTCCCAAACTCTGTAACCGTTCGTCGAATTGTGATTAAACTCTGTTCACTGGCGTCTTGTCGATCAGGGAAGAACTGTCGGGTCACTTTCGTCAATGTCTTTATTCTTACAAAACTTACTTTATGTTGACACAGGTATTCAGGTTGGACAGAGCATTTTATGATCTTAAGCAAAACTTATTTTTGATTTAGTATTTTTAATTCTTAAGTAAAACTTATTTTTGATTGAACATAGTATTTTATATTCTTAAGTAAAACTTATTACAGATTGAACATAGTATTTTATATTCTTAAGTAAAACTTATTACAGATTGAATATAGTGTTTTATGATCTTAAGTAAAACTTATTTTACGTTGAAAATAGTATTTTATATTCTTCTGTAAAACTTTTTTTTGGGTTGAAAACAGTATTTTATATTCTTAAGTAAGACTTATTTTTGATTAAACATAAAGACTATGTATTTTATATTCTTAAGTAAAACTTATTACAGATTGAACATAGTGTTTTATGATCTTAAGTAAAACTTATTTTATGTTGTACACAGTATTTTAATTCTTACAAAACTTACTTTATGTTGACATAGGTATTTTAGATGGAAAATTGGTGTAATCGTTGTAACTTCATTTTAAACGATTTAAACCGAAAGGTTCGAAAATGTATACTGCCTGTAGCACCGTGGTAATCACTAGCTATGTTTACTTGGGACGGAAGTAAATATTTTCTGCGTCACGGTCGTAACGTTTTTCGAACAATTTAAAACAGAAAAAGTTCACAGCGTACAATGACTGTTGCACCGTGGTAATCACTCGCAGACTGACTCTCCTTCGCTGGGTGTGCACTTGTCCCTTAAGGGTTGATTTGTGCACACACGCCGCGCTTGCCTATGTTATTAAGTTTCAAGCGTTTGCAACTACGTTGCCCGTTGAAATTGATGCTATGCTTTTTGTATTTTGATGATGTCGCCTGCATGTTATATGGTGGTGAGTTTGCCAGTCTCGAATATGATTGCAATTAACTTGCAAGGGGAACTGGAAAAGGCGACCGTCGAATTGTTTTGAAGTACGCACCTGTTAATGTGGCTTTTTTTACAGGTTAAACGTATGCCCCTTTGGTTACACCTGTGTACCCCGTCAAATGTGGCTTTTGCTAAATTATTTTTTTTTTAGGTGTAGTGGGTCTGAGGTGGGGGGTTAATCTGTGGGGTTCTGCCTGAACCGTCACAGCACTCCCTCCCCAGTGACGCAGTCACGATAAAAGGCGGCGGAGTGCTGAGAACTCGTGGTGGGCGCATAGCTGATTACTCGGCGGCTCTCGTCAGGTGTCTGTCTTGGTTTTCGTATGTAGACGGGCTACTATAACAACTTGTATGCTCGCTGGAATGGCACCTCTCACGTGCCAGTAATTATGTAAAGCGGTTCGCTAGTCACTGTCGTCAATTCAATCCGATCGCTACCGCTTCTCGCGGTTGCAGTCGTGCACGACTTCGCGTAAGGGGACCGCTTTATTGGTCCGGTGTGCCCGCCGAAGGCGGCAGCGCTTCTCCTGTTGCCTCGCCAATGTGTGTAGGGTACTCTTGGTTACCCTCCTCTGTACAACAAGGTTTCAGCCGTTCCGCGCTGATTGTGGCTGCTTTTCCTCGCATATCCAACTCGTAGACCCGTTCGCTGATTCGCTTTATCACTTTGAACGGGCCCTCATAAGGAGGATCGAGTGGTTTCTTTACCTTGTCTACCCTAACGAAAACGTGCGTACAGGTGTGCAACGCTGGGTGCACGAAAACTCTCTTTGCGCCGTGTCGGGTCACCGGTCTTGGTCGTATTTTTCGCATCAAGTCATGTCTGAAGATCGTGGCCTGCATGTTATATGGCGGTGAGTTTGCCAGCCTCGAATAGGATTGCAATTAACTTGCAAGGGGAACTGGAAAAGGCGACCGTCGAATTGTTTTGAAGTACGCACCTGTTAATGTGACTTTTTTTTACAGGTTAAACGTATGCCCCTTTGGTTACACCTGTGTACCCCGTCAAATGTGGCTTTTGCTAAATTATTTTTTTCTTGTTAGGTGTAGTGGGTCTGAGGTGGAGGTTTAATCCGTGGGGTTCTGCCTGAACCGCCACAGGGTCTCGAATTTGAAGCTGTGGTACCGCGACTCCTGTGATGTAGTGCTTTTAGAAAAGTAGGCCACGGGGTGGAACTTATTGTCAACCTGCCGTTGTAGGAGGACAGCGCCATAACTAAGTGCGCCAGCATCACAATGAGGTTCTGTCTCCCGATCTGGGCTATAAATCCTTAACACCGGAGACGAAACCAAAGAACCAAACCAAAGAACAACAACCGTTGAAAGGTGGTTACAAATTCAGCGGTGAAATTAAACGTGTTGTCTTTCTTTAAGAGATTTTATAAAGGCACAGCTATTCGGAAGAATCAACGAACAAACTGTCTGATATAAGAATTTAAGCCAAAGAATGAATGCTCTTCTTTAGCATTTTTTGGCACCGGGTAGTTGAGTATAGCTTTAAGATGAGAGTCACTCGGTTGGATACCGCATTCAGTTACTTTATACCGAAGGTATTTTATCATAGCATATCCGAAACCGTACTTGGACAACTTAAGCTCTAAACCGTTTTCTGATATACACTGAAGAACACGTTCTAATAACTGAAGATGATCATCAATGTTAGTACTCGCCAGGACTATGTCGCCCATACACAACATAATTTGGTTGTTCTCAGTGAACTGCCTAAAAATTCTAGAAATAAATCGTTGAAAAACGCTCGGGGCATTTTTAAGCCCAAAGGGCATCTTCAGAAACTCAAGTTGTCCACCTGGAGTAACAAAAGAAGTCAAGTCAGTCGAATCGAGTGACATCTTAACATGATGGAATCCACTCTTAAGATCCATCAATGTGAAGATTTTCTTTCCCTCAAGATACTCTAAACAATCTTTAATTTGCGGGAGAAGGTAGCTATCATGGGCTATAAGTTTGTTCAATGAACGATAGTCTACGCACATTCGGTTTTCTCCAGATTCTTCTTCACTAGAACAATGGGTGATGCATATGGGGAATCACTCGGCTTTATAATCTTTCGATCCATAAGATCTATTATAATATCGTTCACCTTTTGCTTCTCAGCGAAGGATAATCGGCGGGGAGAACAGAAGAAAGGGGTATTATTCGTAAGCCGAATATGCATCTCAAAGTCTGGAGGTTTAGCTTTCAATCTACCATAATTCAGATATTCATCCTCGAAGACTGATAGAATTTTTTTTTTAAATTCCTAACCTAAGACTAATATTTACCTCCTCACCCAAAGTGGGTTCTATAGCGCAAATCTCGCATACACTGTTATCTTTCTCATCGTCACAAGCTTGGAGAGCAGAATCATCCCTACCCGAATCATACTCAACTTTTCTATCGCACGGTATACTACTGTTCATGAAATATTTGTTGTTAGTTTCACTAGGCCAGCTAATAGAACTAAATGTAATCCCATTTCTAGGGGCGTAAATACAATAATACATAGAACTTAAACAAGAATCAATGTTTTTAATAACTTTGCGAAACATTAAAAACTCGCAATCCGTCATGCCCTAATAACTAATAACTAATAACTATTAACTAATAACTAATAACTAATAACTAATAACTAATAACTAATAACTAATAACTAATAACTAATAACTAATAACTAATAACTAATAACTAATAACTAATAACTAATAACTAATAACTAATAACTAATAACTAATAACTAATAACTAATAACTAATAACTAATAACTAATAACTAATAACTAATAACTAATAACTAATAACTAATAACTAATAACTAATAACTAATAACTAATAACTAATAACTAATAACTAATAACTAATAACTAATAACTAATAACTAATAACTAATAACTAATAACTAATAACTAATAACTAATAACTAATAACTAATAACTAATAACTAATAACTAATAACTAATAACTAATAACTAATAACTAATAACTAATAACTAATAACTAATAACTAATAACTAATAACTAATAACTAATAACTAATAACTAATAACTAATAACTAATAACTAATCACTAATAACAGCTATTTACAATCTTAATGGGGGGATGGGAGCGAACTTACAGGGCAAAGTCTCTGCTTTCAACCCGGCGAAGGCCAGGACGATCCTTGTCCCTGTTCAATCCAAGTTGAATGTAGTCTCCCCATGACACCCCTGGATAGCTACTTTGGCACCCGGCAAGTAGTGAACCAATGCATGCAGCGACATCCTGAGAAAGGTTGGCGTAAGGCTAATAACCTTGCCCGCAAAAACAAATTATTATGGACAATTTAACAAGTCTCGGATATGGACCGGATACCGGTGGAGAAACTTGCTAAATAAGGCCAAGACCGGATCCCGGTTATAGTGCCGATGATGATGATGATAATCTTAATGACATTGTCCACATTAAGTATGCACACAGGTCCATACATTTTAGAATGTGTGATATATATTTTTTTGTAAAATAAACAAGTCCTTGTGAAACGGTTCCTGGGGACGTACTTTAGCCCCTGGCCGGGGATTACGTTTCGGTAGTATGGTGGAACGAGCTCGTCAGATTGTGGGGTGAAATGTTTTCCGTTGAGCTGCTTGTTGATTGCTACTATTGAGATCGAATAACGAGATGTTTCCTAGTCGTCATTGAAGTAGCACTGAAGAAGTTTCCGATTCATTATAGGGCATCTTTGCTGTTTCGGTTATCATCACGCTGGCGGCATAGGCTATTAGTGGGGTAACTTTAGCGTTCATGTAGACTTGTCTGTACAGTATCTTTTGTTTTGCGGTTGATATTGTAACGCAACACTTGGTCTAAGTATCGTTCTTATCTCTTTATCTCTAGGTGGTCTTATATAGGAGAATGTTTTTAGAACGACTGCTTTGCTTCGAAATAGCGGATCTAATAAGTGGATCATATCTGCAGTTAAATTTAAGCAAGTTGTTGAAACTTATTCCTAGACAGTGACGTTTTATTCCTGGTAGAAGGTTTACGCCGTCGGACGCCAGCTGGAGATTGCGACTTTTTCCCTGACTACTCTCCTAGGACATTTTCCGCTAGGATTTAGAAAACAAGTACACTTCGATTTAGGTACGTTGATTCTTATCCCCCATCGTCGGTGGAATGTATTTCTTTGTTTAAGGTGTTCGGAAACGATTTCGCGAGCTGCCCTTGATGTGCTAGTCTATCCATAGATAAAGTTATCGTCGGCATATAGTCAGTCGGCTCTTTAGTCGTGTTGATTCTATATGTTGTATGAGGCAAGTCATAGGTATAAATATTGTACAACTTTGGACGCTGTATTGATCCCAGAAGTACTCTCCAGTATATATGAAATGTGTGTGATTTAGTGTAATTGCAATCAGTGTAACTGTGCGTTCGTTTAGGAAACTATACACCAAATGTGTTATATTAAGAGGGAAATTGTTTTCTTTGACTTTATATAGCAGACCTTCTCTCCAGACACTGTCGAACGCTTTTTCCACGTCGATGCACTCCAATACTCTCCACGTTGGTGCTAATGTCGGCTTGTAGTTTAAGAAGAGCATGAGTCGTGGAGACACCTTTCCGGAAACCAAACTGGTAGTCTGGTATAAATTCGATTCCGTTGTCTGTCCATTACTGAAGAAATAATTTTTTCCAGAATTTTTCTTAGGTTAGATAACATTGAAATTGGTCGAACGTTAGCTATCTCCAAGCTCCTCTTTTTGTTCGGTACATAGGTTACTTCTTTTATTTCCAAGTTTTGGCGAAGTAGCGGTTGTTGAGGCAGTGGTTGAATAATTGCCGAAGCGGGAAACTCCTTTATTATGTAATTTGCCAGGTCGCCCGGGCCTTCCGATTTGTTGAGCTTTAAACTTTTCATAATAGAGGCCGTTGGTTATTTGCTGGTGTACCCTTGGAGTGACTCTGGATGTAAAGCTGAGAGGAAACTCCCTCCTGACAGGTTAACTTCACTAAGTGTAACATTTTTTCTCGACCAATTCAGCGACCTTCGCTTCAACTCGGTTTCTTAGACTCATATCATAACTAGGAAGCTGGAATCGATAAATAGCCTCAAAGTGCTGATCTATCATTGTCAGGGTCACTAACTGTAGAATTTCCCACTTGAAATTAATTGATTGGGGTGTTCTTTTGGATTTCCAAGAATGTATTTACTTCCTTGAAAACTTGAGGGCAGGGTTTTATTAGAGATAGCCGTTTTGTAGTTTATTTAAGTTGCTACCCCGGTTTCTAATTATGATTCTAAGTAACCCTATCTTCGCCATTCGTCTGCGAATTTCTAGAAGATCCTTATATCTTCTCGTATGACGCGAAACTTCTTGCGGACAGCCGAGTTGAAGGTGAAAATATGTTCTTCTATTTCGTTATTAGAAATGTTGCGAAGGTGTAGTCAGCGTCCGGTAGTCAGACAATAAAGCAATCGTTTTACAGTTTTCTCTTCACTGAGCAAATGGGGTAAAACGTGGAAGTGAACGAGATGTACTAAATACGTTACGATACGATGGTTCTTCACCACATAGGCGGCAGATATTTAAATGCGGTTCGTCCAACCAAGATGAGAGAACTCATGCATTGGGGCTTATTGAGAGTCATTCTAGGTGATATGTTTCGCGTTTAGGACTCCACCTATTATAACCCTGTCGAAATGTAGTGTTAAGGTATACCGTTTATCAGAGTCTTCCCTAAGAGATTGCGTGTCCGTGTTAATGGGCATATGTAGTGACTTCAAACATAGTCTTGGAAAAGCCGAAAGTCATCGATCTTACTTTAATGAAACTGTTTGGGATTGACAGCTTTGAAATACTTTTCTTTCTTTTCTTTTTATTGGCCTGCAGGAACCCGGAAGTTCATGACCTCGCCGACTTGACTCCTCTATTCCACGTTCGACCATCCCACCCGATCTCCTCGAGGTCAAACCTAACATTGTCCTCCCATCTCCGTCGCGGCCGTCCTGTGAGTCTCTTTCCCATTGGTTTACTGTCAAAAATTCTATGCACGGTCCTATCGTTGCCCATTCGCGCCACGTGTCCGGCCCATCTTATTCTTCGCGACTTGATTACTCTCACTATTGTAGGTTTGCGGTATAGCTCTTCCAATTCGTGGTTATGCCTCCTCGTCATATTTACCGCCAAAGATACCCCTTAAAATTTTATTCTCGAATACGCGGAATTTGTTATCTTCCCGTTTGGTGAGAGCCAATGTTTCGCATCCGTATAGAACAATCGGCATGATTATGGTTCTATAGACACGTAGCTTTATATTACGTGATAGCAGTTTACTGACTGCATGCCAACTAGCGTTGCCAGAGTCTGTCTCTTGGTAATTTCCTTCGACATTTCGTTACTGGCCGTCAGTATTGTTCCCGGATATTTAAATTCTTTAACTTTTTCAAATATCTTGCCTGTGACGATTATGTGTGTTCTCTGCGGTCCACACGCTCTCGCCGTAATCATGTATCTTGTTTTGTCTTCATTTGTTTTTAGGGCTACCTCATGATGATTTCACTGTTTTTACTTACAGTTTCTAGACTATCGCCCAAAACGGCGGTGTCATCCGCATATGCGAGCACTTGTGTTACCCCGTTCAGGTATGATTCGGCCATGTTGTCATCTTGTACCTTTCTGATGACATACTCGAGCACAAGGTTAAAAAGACATGGTGAGAGACCATCCCCTTGTTTTAGTCCGTCCCGGATTTTAAATGGCTCTGAGAGGTGGTTTTCTATTCTAAATCGCCCTTTGTTTTCGTTCATGCAGATTTGAATGAGGGCGGCATATTTTTTCGAGATTCCCAGGTCAACTGCAATATGGTAGAGTCTTTGGTTTGCGACTGAGTCGTAGCCTTTTTTGAAGTCAACGAAGAGTTGGTGAACCGTATCTCCGTATTCCCACTTCTTTTCCAGCAGTTGCCTTACTGTGAACATTTGTTTGTTGACCGGTTCCTACGGAATCCGCATTGGTAGTCTCCCAGTAATTCTTCTGCGTACTGTGTGATTCTCGCCAGTATGACATTTGTTAGTATTTTGTATGTGGTTGGGAGCAATGTTATTCCTCTGTAATTTTCGCAGTCAGATCTGTCGCCTTTTTTGAAAATTGGGACGACTATTGAGGCTTTCCATTCTTCCGGAGTGACTTCCTTATCCCATATTGTTTTAATTAGATGGTGGATCTTTCGAGCGGTTGCCTCTCCTCCATGCTTCATAAACTCCGCCGGTATGCAGTTGACTCTGGGAGCTTGGTTGTTTTTCAATCGATTTATTGCGTCTACAACTTCGTCGAAAGAGGGCTCTGGGATCTGAGGCTCGGCTGTATGTACGTCTGGTGCATTTATTTGTGGTTGACGGGTACGCACATTGAGCAGGTTTTCAAAGTACTATGGCTGATTATTTTCTCTGCATTGTCACTAGAAGTCTTCCCTAGGATAAATACGAAAACATCGCCAGTTCCTCTTCATCTTATTCATTTCTTTATTTAAAACATAAAATACAATTCTGACTAAACTGACACAATACTTCTTCGCTTGATACTAAGTAATGGGACTCCACTCTTCCGTGCCTCTGCATAAAATTAAGTCACTAATTGTTCACAATTATATTGTAGAGGTGCACTGTAGTTAACGTAATTAATGATAGAATTAAATAACTGGATTGTTCACACTTATATTGTAGAGGTGCTGTTTTCGCCAGCTGTGAACCGGGACTCCAAATGTTGCAGATGGTCCGCCAACTGGGAGCAGCCAATATTGTATCTGGTAGCCTCAGAGCTCTTAATCCGGAACAGCAAAGATCACACTCAGCGCACCGGAATTCCTCTTCGACTTAGCCCTCGATTTTCCATTGAGGCTAATACCAATGATCAACGTAGAACACGAAATAAAAAAAATGGCAACGTTGTCACTAATTAAGTACTTCAGGTTTATTATTCGTTACGATTGAAAATATAATTGGTTTTCACTTGAACACCGCAGATAATAATTGAAAATGAACTAAAAAAAACTAAGGTCTAATGCGCCTTCTTATAGGCAGTCTCGAATCATTTCTTTTCTTTTTTCCATCGAAACAGCAGATCAGTTGATCAAACGCACCGTGATACCGAACAAGAAATTACCGTCGACAAAATAAACTGTTTTATAGAACCAGTGCTTTTGTGAGTTGCCGTTGCCTGATCGATCACGCTATGTCGAGTGCACTGGAATGCTAGTTCCAGCAACTTAGCAAAAACGACAACCTATGGTGCGATCTCGTGCATACCCTTAGGTGGTAATTAATATATGAAATGGTGAGTTCATGTTTGAATTTCTGACGAATTGATTCTCTTTTGATTGTGTCGTTACGGAATTGATTCATCGCTGGTTGTTATTGTTGTTGCTTATGCTGCAACATCTTCCCGGGCCGGCGATGACACTTAGTAGTTGTCCTTCCCTTTAGTGCTGTCAATGAATGGGCATGTCAGCACCCACTGGGAACAGCAAGACCTACTCCACTAGTTGATTCACTGAAGGCATGTTGCTCGTTGTATAAGGATGATGAGATTAGCACGGAGATGCTTGACCTAGGCTTCATCTTTCTGCGTGTCAAACAAAACGTCATTAAGTGCTATCAAAGGTCCTCGCCATCTTTTATGCTGTTCATCAGCGCGAGTAATGTGTATGGGCAGAGGGGTGAAAATTATTAGTGTTATATTGATTAAATTACATGTAATTCATTATTGTTTGTCGGTTATATTTACAGTAGTTCATATTTTAGTTATGAGTGTTAGTGTGTGTGTGTGTGTGTGGTTGACAGAAGGCTCCATTGGCCATTGAGTGCTAGCGTTGTAGCTAATGTTGAAAAAATGTGATGGCTGTTAAATCATCAACAGAATTGGCATACGCTGTAGTTCGAGGTATGCCGTCGTTGTTGTTGTTGATGGCATCACTTTGATAAACTGTTGACACAGCTACAGTAGGAGGAGTTGGTTTCCTCTCCCCTTCACGCTGTTGAGGATTCCGCCATCTAACGTCGTGTATGGGGTTCGCGTGCGTCTTTGTTGGTGATTGTGGGCCACATTCGCAGGTTTGCCATTGCTGGTGTGTTGTGAACTTGACGCCACAGTTTTCAGCTTAAATGGCGTAGAAATTCTAGCCGGTTCAGGAGTTTCTGACTGAACCATTTGCGGTAGAAAAAAGATAGTTGCTGAAGCCATGCCAGACAATCGGATGTTCTGGGCTGGCATAGCAGTTGCAGTTGTCGATATTTGCCAACCCCGGACATGTTGTGGAGGAGGTGCCTGAAAGGCGATAATTGCAGCATCAGCCGCGGCAACTGCTTAATGAATGTCTGTGTTAGTCCATCGTTCAAGATCTGGTTGCGATGATTCAATCCTGTTAAGCTCCACTGTGACTGCGCTGGTAGTTGTAAAACGATCGGGCCATTGAGACCATTTTGCATGTGTATTTGAGAGATGTGGTCGTCAATACGTTGAAGTGGTGATTGTGCAGCCATATCTTGGTTTGGAATGTGACCGTTTAGCAATTGCTGAGATCGATATGCCCCAGATGAGGCTGCTGATTCAGCATGACGTCCACTTAGTTGGGTTACAGCCGGCCGTGTAATATTCTTATTGACCGGTTGTACACTCGCCATATTCTGCGGATGGTTTGCTTGTGTTGAAGCCCGAAATGTTGAAGTAGTCGCCAACTGCGTAGCACCGTCTGCGTTCAGAATCAAACGTGATTGCTGTGGCTGGTGGCGTTATAGTTGGGGATGAGTTCGACTTACGCCGCTAATGCCACTGGCTGGCCTTGGGCGAATTTCTCGATGGGAACTGACATTTGTATTGCCAGCATTGCCTGATGGTGGATTCGATCCATTAGTTGAGTGATGGTGTCGAGAAAGATCATTTCGGTTTTTATTATGTTGGCAACCATAGGGATAACCCTGCTGGCCTTGAAGACCAGACGAAGCCGCTGCGTTTCTCGAATTACTAGAATTCGCTGACTTTCTTTTACGTCCAGCATTATCTGCATTGTTCCCCTGATACTGGGTCGTGGACATTAGTACTCCAGTATTATTGGTTACTCTAGACTTCGAACTGTAGTCTCCATCACTTGATTTGGAATTCCGCTGTCGACGTCGTTGAACCCAACCTTTATTTGATGACGGCATAATGCGCCCATGCGGTGTAGTCGTTGTTCCTGAAACAATCTCATCATCATGATGATTTTCCATACTCCGATTCTCAGTGGTTGCATGAAGGGATGTTACTGTTGGTGGGACCTTGACATTGACTCCGCCCGAAAGCACCCAGCCAAATTCTGTCTGCTGGGCCATGGGGGTTCCTGGTGGTACTGTAGCGAATCTAACAGATACACACACAATTCACAAGCAAAATAGTGAAGAAGCACCGAACGAAAAATCGAATAAGAAAAATACATCAGAACCGTATACCCTAGCGGATAACATAACAATTCACATCAGTGGAGTATAGTCGAGTTTTAAAATCGAATTTGAAACACGGTCAGTAGCCTGATGTGTAACGCTTTGGTAAAATTTTTTTTCGTGATTCGAGATCTCATAGCGTCAGATCGAATCACACGATCTTCTTCACTATTATTTCAAACGCTATAATTGGTGACTACGACGTGATCTGTACACACAGCATACACTTCCCATAGTAAGCAGAACTTCACACACGTTCACGACTTCCGCATAGAGCACAGCCTCTGACGTTTTCTCGTTCTCTCCTCTCGTTCGTTCGTCGTCGCATACGAATCCGATCGCAACGAAGTTACTGCGGAGGGGGTGGTGTAGCGAATCTAACAGATACACACGCAATTCACAAGCAAAATAATGAAGAAGCACCGAACGAAAATTCGAATAAGAAAAATACATCAGAACCGTATACCTTAGCGGATAACATAACAATTCACGTCAGTGGAGTATAGTCGAGTTTTAAAATCGAATTTGAAACACGGTCAGTAGCCTGATGTGTAACGCTTAGGTAAAATTTTTTTTCGTGATTCGAGCTCTCATAGCGTCAGTTCGAATCACACGATCTTCTTCACTATTATTTCAAACGCTATAGTCCCTTGATAATCCCTTCTTGTAAAATGGCTGGATACACATCGCTACCGAGTAATACGTCGACCTTACCTGGTTTACGAAACGATGGGTCCGCCAGTTGAATATTTTGGATGTGACTCCAGTTGTCACAAACGATGTTATGCGTCGGTAGCATAGCTGTAAGTTTGGGTAAGACCAACGCCTTCATCTGAATGTTAAAGTCCTTATTAACATTCGAGTGTATCGTTAATGATACCGCATGCGTGGATACACTGGTATTGTCTTCTCCGACGCCACGGATGTTAGCATGATTCTTCTCCATTTTCAGCTTTAGCAGTTGTGCAGCAGACTCAGAGATGAACGAAGCCTCCGCTCCAGGATCGAGTAATGCTCTCGGCAGCACAGGTTGATTAACATTTGGGAAGACATTGACGAAAGCCGTAGCCAGAAGAACCGGTTGTACCTTACGGTTTTCGGCTACGTACGTATTATTTACTGAAGCAGTCCTGGAGGGGGATATAAAATTCTGAGCCTGGTTCGATGGTGTATGTTGAGTGGAAAAGGAAGTGGATGGAGACGGTGACTGGCTATCCACCGTTGAACGGGGTAAAGTAAAAAAGGCATACATTTAAAGAAGAATACCTCTTATAGATTACCTCCATTTGTTACAACAAACAAAAGTAATTGTGCGCCGAAAGGCATAAGAAAAAAAAAATAATAATTTGATATTGTATAATTCCGAGTGCTTGCGAAGAACCAGTAAGTTAATGTAAGAATGGTACGTAGAATTTAACATTTAATCTTAGGTAAATCTGTAATTGTGTTGGAAATAAATGTGGAGTTAAGAATTGTTAATTTTACTACTACTATTTATTGGCCTGTAGGAACCCGAAAGTTCATGATCTTACCGACTCGACTCCGCCATCGTTCCCCGTCCTGTGCGCTCTCCTTCCACGCTTGACCAGCCGATTCGATCTCCTCAATGTCAAACCTAACATTGTCCTCCCATCTCCGTCGCGGCCGTCCTACCGGTCTCTTTCCTGTTGGTCTACCGTCAAGAATTCTACGCACGGCTCTATCGTTGCCCATTCGCGCCACATGTCTAGCCCATTTTAATCTTCGCGACTTTATTACTCTCACTATTGTAGGTTTGCAGTATAGCTCTTCCAATTCGTGGCTGTGGAGTTTCCTAAATTGTCCTGCCTCCTCGTCATATTTACCTCCAAAGATACTCCTTAAAACTTTAATTTTAAAACGTTAATTTTAATGGGACGAATATTTATGGTTGACGATAGTTTCGATTACAATGGGCATAATTTTCCGAGATATTGTCTTTCACCGAGAATACCCTAGACATTATTGGGTTTGGTTTTTGTTTATAAAGGGCCGCGTGATTTCCGTAGAGTAAATGTCAGATACTTCCGTTGCCGTTGCATGTTAAAAATCTTGTGAGTAGCACATTGGTGAGGAGACTGTATCAGCTATATATCGTAATATTGTATATAGGGGATGTGTTTAGGGTTTATAATTATTGAAATAAGTACATGCCTTTATAATTGGTGCGAACGTTGGTATTTAACTGATGACTGTCGCAGTAATCGAAAAAACGAGTGAAAGTATGAAGGCAATTGTAACTGATGCAACATGTACGAACAAAATAAAAGGGTGAGCGTAATTCCACTGCAACATAAGTACCTGAAATCAATACTTAACACTAGAAGTTTTAAAGTTTGAGCCAAATTATTAAAAATTAAATAAAACTGAAATTTGAAAAGAACACAGACATTACACAGAGCTATTGTAGTGGAGCGTAACGAAACCGCATGTAAGGTGTTGGCGAGGAACCAACGTTTTCAGGAGCCGAAGTCCTCTAATACACATATAATATATTGGGTGGTCAAGGATGAAAAATGCGATGATGTTTTAAACCTTACAAATTAAAATAAATTTCATTAAAGTATCTTTTTAATATTTTGCAGAACTTATAATAATTTCCTTACACAGGTCCAGTATGTAACTATCAGAAAAAAGGAAGAACCAGAGATGTTAAATATTAAGCCAGTATCAAATAATAAGGGGGGATGGGTGCGAACATACAGGGCAAAGTCTCTGATTACCTTCAACCCGGCGAAGGCCAGGACGATCCTTGTCCCCGTTTAATCCAAGTTGACATGCAGTCTCCACGTGACACCCCTGGATAGCAACTTTGACACCCGCCAAGTAGTGAACCAATGCATGCAGCGACACCCTGAGAAAGGTTGGCGCAAGGCTAAAAACCAGGCCCGTAAAAATGAATTATTATGGCAAATTTAACAAGCCTCGGACCTGGACCGGATATACGACGACGACCACGGAAACGAAAATGGCTAAATGATTTAAGGATTTGTTCATGGAACATATGCTCACTATACAGAGCTCGAGCTGCACAGCAGCTAGCCGATGCCCTGTCCGAATATAAGGCTGACATAACAGCATTACAAGAAATAAGATGGACGGGGAGTGGTATTTTTCAAAGAAAAGAGTATGACATTTATTACAGCTGTCACGCAAAACACCATGTGCTCGGGGTAGGCTTTCTAGTCAGCCAAAAACTGAAGCCTGCCATCATCGGCTTTAATGCAATAATTGAAAGGCTATGCACTCTTTGCGTGCGAGGCAAGTTTAATAACATAAGCCTCATAAACGTTCACGGACCTATAGAGGAGTCCGCTGACGACGAAAAAGAAGAATACTAGGAGAACGTCGAACGGGCCCTCAATGCATGCCCAAGATACGATGTGAAAATCGTTCTAGGGGATTTGAATGCAAAAATAGGTCGGGAGCCGGTTTTAAGGCACTACACAGGTTCCCATAGTTTGCATGAGAACACTAATGACAATGGACTACGAGTCATCGAATTGGCAGCATCGAAAAACTTGGTCGTTGCGAGTACCAGGTTTCCGCGTAAAGATATCCACAAAACCACCTGGGTATCACCTGATGGAGCCACTCGCAACCAAATTGAGCACGTGCTGATAGATCGCCGCCACTCTTCGAGCTGATGACGGTACGAACGTACCAAGGTGCCAACGTCGACTCGGATCACTATCTTGTTGGTACAGTTTTCCGAGCCGGGTTGCCTTACGGAGACGCATCCGCGGATCATGTTCGAATCAACACGGCTGCCTTACGCAATGAGAATACCAGCAACATTTTTGGTCATGCGTTAAAATTCGCCCTCGAAGAGCTCGACGAAGGGAGAGTAACTTCTGGGGCCAGAATGCCGGGCGTAGAAGAGAAATGGACAGCCTTAAGAATACTGTCATTAGTACTGCCAACTCCATCTTAGGCAGTAGTCGTAGAGATCGGAACGACTGGTTTGATGATGAGTGCAAAGTAGTGACTGAACGTAAGACTGCTGCATACCGGGCACTGCAGAAGTCTCTTAGAAAGCGGGTACGCGAGGAGATATACAAAGAGCTCGGAAGATCTGAAAAAAGACTTCACAGACAAAAGAAAAGTGCCTGGGAAAAAAACCTTGTCTGTGAAATAAAGAAAAGTAGAGAGCGAGGTCCGCACCAGGCGCGGAAGTTCTACCAAATAATCCGCAGTATGACGCGGTACACACCACGCTGCACTTACTGCAATGATAAAAAGGGTAATCTGATCACCGATCCTGAAGGCATTCTGGAGCGATGGGAAGTGCACTTCAATGAATCGCTAAATGGTCAGCTCACAGAAGAATTCGAGGCTACACCAATGCAGGACCAACACCAAATGCTGCCGCCACCAAGCATTAAGGAAACATTAAAAGCCATTAGACAGCTAAAATCAAATAAAGCCCCTGGAGCTGATGGCATACCAGCTAAGCTGATCAAACAAGGAGGGAGAGCGTTACATCACACAATTCACGAGATCGTGGTGCACGTATGGGAGCAAGACGAAATGCCGGAAGATTAGCGTCGCGGTATAATTTGCCCCATACATAAGAAAGGAGATATCACACTGTGCAGCAGCTATATGGGTATAACATTGCTGAGTACCACCTATAAGATTCTCTCCACTATCCTACAAGACCGGATATCCCCATATGCTAAAGCCATCATTGGTCAGTATCAGTGTGGCTTCATCCCAGGCAAATCAGCAATTGATCAGATACTCACCCTTAGGCAGGCTTTGGAAAAATGTCAGGAATTTAAGATTCCATTATATCATCTGTTTATAGACTTCAAGGCCGCCTACGACAGCAAAGGCAGGGTAGAACTATATAATGCCATGAGAGAATTCGGCATTCCAAACAAATTGATACGACTTTGTAGGTTGACCATGACCAAACGTAACTAGTCAAGTAAAAGTAGCGGGATTGCTGTCCAAACCAATAAACATCTATAATGGACTCCGACAAGGGGACGGTCTGGCCTGCCTCCTCTTCAACCTGGCGTTGGAGAAAGCAATCCGTGACTCTGGCGTTACAACAAGAGGGGGAAGAAGAAATACGCGAACGGTTGATTAAATCCAACAAAGCCTACTATGGTCTATCAAGGCTCTTTAAATCCCGAAATTTATCCAGAACATCCAAGCTAGATCCGAGACCTGGGTGCTTAATAAAAGGCACTCTGAACTCTTGGCCGCGTTCGAGAGAAAGGTGTTAAGGAGAATTGTTGGCCCCATATGTGAGGGAGGACGATTCCGGAGACGCTACAACCATGAGTTGTACGCAATTTACCTTGAAGCTAATATTGTAGGAAAAATCAAGCTCGGTAGACTCCGGTGGACACCTAGCTCGAATGAGCGAAGAGGAGCTTGCCCGGAAAGTCCTTTGTGGCAGGATGTATGGAAGGAGACAGCGCGGCAGACCTTGTCTGCGATGGAGGGATGGCGTGGACCAGGACGCCCAGAGCGTGGGAGTGCTAAACTGGATGACATCGGCTCGAAATCAGGACCGGTGGTGAGATTTGTTAAATAAGGCCAAGACCGGATCCCGGTTGTAGTGCCGATGATGATGATGATGATCAAATAATAAGCCGTCGATGCCAAATATTATTAGGTAAAAATTTTATTCTTGGTGAACTTAAAATTTTGCATTAAGTCTTTGCTAATACAACCAATTTCTGTAAATATCAATTATTTTGGTTTCCCTTTCCGAATCAATTGTTCTGCAGTACTTTGTATCATTGTAGTGATAGTATAATTTCCCAAAATTTGTTTTGTATTTTGAAAAGCTAGAAAGATATCAAGGATTAAAAAAATGCTATTATCGTTCTCATGTCAATAGGAATTCAAACGTTGTTCGAAGAGGATTCTTCCAAATCCGACAGAAAGCCTCTTTCAAAATTTTAAATCGGAAAGGAGTCCCATAAAAATACAATAGCAGGCATGGAAACCTTAACTTTAACCCTTCAAGCTATCTTTATCCCCGTGGCCAATGAGATTGAGAACGTTATCATTAGTGGGTTTTCTTCAGAGAGAACTAACATAAACATATAGTGGCCCCTAAGGAAACAAGCGATAATTGTGACACATAAAATACTGTAATGTCCTCTTCAAGGCATTATTTAGCTTCGTCCACGTCTGCAGAATATGTTTTTTTTTTCATCCTTCTTTTATGTTCGTTTTTCCTTCTTTCTTGATGTGGGCCACGATACGGAGTAGGGCAAGAGTTAAAACGTAAGAACCCGGAAGATATGTGTGCTAGAGGGTGGATTCGGTTGACCAGTTGTCTCTGGTCAAGTTAGTCTTAATGTACCGAATAGAGCGACTTATAGAAGAGGGTAAGGAAATGGGAAGGTTTGTGTGCGGGTTTTCCAGTGTGCTGTCCTAGGATGAACGCTACATTGGAGATGAATCGAAGTAATTGGTGTCTCTATAACTTTTCATCTTCATTTTGTGTGTCCGGCTATTGAATGACACGATGATAAGGGAACCACAATTCGGAGTGTTGCCATGTAACAAAACCATAGTTGCTATTGATGTAATGATTGTTTATTTAGGCACAAGAGTTGAAGTATAAAAAGGTCATTTAATTTAGGATAAATACACTGAGTATTAACAGGATTCAGAGGCGTTTATATCAAAGACTTACATCCAAAACTAAGTTAATTACGTTTTTTCTTTGCCATTTGTAGAATGTCCATGTATTCTTTTTAATAATCACATATTGATGCGTAACCTCCCTTGGACTTTGAATTGCCATGGTTTACCTAATTTGTAAGTGCGAAGATGACTTCGGTGCTTTTTCTTTTATGGCTGGAATGGTCTCAATGGCTTTTGGGACCTTCAAATTGCTCATTATTTTTCCTCTATAACAGTGATCACTCTTGTTGTCCAGTAAACTTAACCATCTCAGACACGACGCAGGCTCTTATTAAGAGAAGAGTTGTGACTGGAATCCAGGTCTGTGGTCGGCTTTCTTCGTTCTAATTTTATTATTTTGTATTTTATCATTTTTAGTCCTTCAGTGGCGGGTTCCTTCACAACAAACTGAATATACTTTGTACTTTTTCCAAATGCGCGTCCATGTGGACTAAGCCCCACAACTCTTAATAGAATAAAAATATAGAATGCTTTGGATGTTTACGCTTTTGGACGTCCACTCAAAACTGAATATACAATTACTCATGCATCGGTCTCTTATACTATAGGGATGTCCCTTTAGTGATTTCGTGGTTCGGAAAATATTGCTGTCAAACTTGAATGTCATTCAATTTTTTCGATTCAAGGTTTGCCATTTTACAGTATGGTAGTCGTTTAACCACCTAACAATGTGATCGGAATTCAAAGTTTTTTATGAAACTAATGATTCTACGTTTCGTGCTTTATAAGCAGGTTATTGTCGACACAATCGTCCACCAATCAAGCGAAACACAAATCACAAATCGTCAAACAATGAAGCAAAACATCGTGTTCACGTGTGCAATCCTGAAGTTAAAACCAACATTCACCACGCCACCGCAGATATATCTAGTACTCGTATAAGAATTAAGTTAAGTTAAGTTAAGTGCTTTTACATAAAATTAAAAATTAAAAAAAAAAAGAAGTAGGTAAGTTAAGTAAGTTAAATTTAAAAAAAAAAAAAAAAAATAAAAAAAAATTGACAAAGTTTTTCAAATTTTTCTTTGTTTTTCAAATAATTATAAGCACTGCTACAAAGTTCTGTCGCCGAAAGGCAATTATACAAATGTTAAGTAATGTTTAGCTTACAGCCTCTGCGAAGGACCAGTAAGTTATGATATAAGATAATTAAGCTAGAATTTAAGCATTTTTTGTCTAGCCTTTAATTTAGAAACTAAGAATATCAAGAGAAAAATGTTTTAAAAATGAAAATGAATCGAAGATATATCAACCGAAATGAGCGGAAACATCATTGAAATTACCTTAAAATGTTTGCTTTGTGCAAAAGTATTATAAGAGTTCACATAATAGTATTTATTAAATCACTTCAATTAATTAATTTATTTATTTTTATATATATTCTCTGTTTAACGATAGTAATAATAACAGTAATGATGATACAAATTTCTTTTTTTTTTTTTCATTTTATTATATTTGTTCCTTTTTGTGTTTTATAATTTTTATTTATCCTGTTCTGCGTCGAGCTAATCCTCGACGAGACAGCAAACTACTGCCGCACAGGGCACAAATAACTTTTAATAACTGAACCACACAACCAATAAGTATCCATAAATCAAAATCCAATTTAAACTCAACACGCATCTAACAATAAAACGAATCAATTAACACCGATGATCGTCTTCACGAGATCCATTATTTTATTTTAACCACTATTACCTTACGAAACTGTGTCACAAGTTAAAACAGTAACTGTGTAAAAGCAAATTTACCGAATGCACCTGAACAAAACTCATTGTTAGAAAAAAGACGTTAAACATACTGTCTCTAAAACAGTAACAACAAAACTGTTCATGAGTCGCAATTTTTTATTCTCCTTCATTCGGTATCTCCAACAACGGGGCCCGTTATCAGTCCGCTGAATCTTTTCATATTTGCGCAATTGGCAGCATTGAATGCCAATACAGAGTTTTATGATGCAAACTTATAGTTGCATACTCGGAGGGGCTTTAGTGGGTAACTGCCGAGTCGTTTGAAATAGATTGGTATGCTGCTGCGTCTGCAACATCTTCCCGGGCCAGCGACGATGGACCAATAGGTGTTTCTTCCTTCCTTGTATAGGTGAGGTGTATCAGCGCAATATAGTGTTGTGGTTAGTATACACGCCTGTCACCCGGGAGACCGGGGTTCGATTCCCCGTCGGGGAGCCCCTGGCGCAAGACTAATGACCTTGCCCAGACAAAATAAATCATTATGGAAAATTTAACATGCCTCAGGACTTGCTAAATAAGGCCAAGACCGGTTCGCGGTTGTAGTGCCGATGATGATGATGATCAGCGCAATGGTCGTCTTGGGCATGGTTAGCACGGGAATGCTTGCAATTGAGACACAAGTAATTTTCGGGTTTTGTCTCGTTCATCGGAGACACCGAATTGAGGTAGGGTGTCAATAATTCGTTATATTGATTATATTCTAGCGAGTTTAGGGTTGGCTGGATTAATTATTTTAATAAATAAGAGACGTTAAATCGATTCTCTTTGCAAACACTTTATTAGTCTGTTAATAACAACCGTTTCTTGATACTCCGCTTCTTTACTTCTCGCTTACTTACTTACTTATCGCGTCTTTGACTGCTTACTTCTTACTTCTTACTTCTTACTGCGTGCGACATATTTATACCGTTTCCTCATTCTGATTCGGCGTTTCTTTTCCGCCCGTTCCATAGCCTCGAATTTTCTACTGCCCATCATCTCCAGTTTTCCAGTACTTTCTAGAATATTCTAGTACTTTGTTTTGGACTTTCTAGAATATTCTTGTACTGATTGTCATATGCGTCACAGTATTAATTGATCTCAGTTATGAAAAATAATGAGTTATGTTATAGTGGCATACTTGATGTTATCAGTGTGTGTGTGTGTGTGTGTGTGTGTGTGTGTGACCGAAGGCCCAGTTAGCCATTGAGTGCTAACGTTGTAGCTCGAAGTAAGGCCGTCGTTGTTGTTGTTGATATTTGTTGATAATTGAAATGTTCGTTTGATCGTAAATCCGTAAGTAGAGTATGAATATCTTGGGCGTATTCACATGTTGGATCGTAAATCCATAAATAGAGTAAGAGTATCTTGGACGTAGTCCTATGTTGGATTGTAAAACCGTTTGAATGGTAATTGAGCGATGTGGTCGCCAATAAGTTGAAGAGTTTGTGTTTGTCTTTGGTTGGAAATGTGGCCATTTAGAATTAATTGAAATCAAGGTGCACTAGATGGAGCTGTTGATTCAGTCCAAAGACCGCTTAGTTGTGTTAAAGTCGGCCGTGCAATGTTGAGTTTTCACCATCTTCTGAATATGCCCAGCCTGTACCGATACTAGAAGTGTTAGAGTAGCCGCCAACTGCATAGGATCATCTGCGTCTCGAAACCAAGGTGATTTCTGTGGCTGATGCTGTTGCAGTTGGGGAATTGTCTCATCTACCCCGCTAATACCACTGCTTGGCGTTGGGCGAGTTTCTCGATTGGAGCTGAGATTGACGTTGGCAACATTGCCTGACGGAGTATTTGATCCAATGATAGAGGGATTGTCATCCAAATGATAATTACCATAATGACCACCATAGAAATGATCTTGCTGGCCTTGAGGCCCAGAAGAAGTCGATATGTTTCTTGAATTGAGCGAATTCGCTGAACTTCCCATAAGATCAGAAGGGATTGTATTGTTCCCCTAATGGTAGTTCGTGGAAGTTGATTCGCTAGTATTATTGGATCTCCTATAGTTTCCATCATCTGATTTGTATTTCTGCCGCTGACATCGTCGCGCGTAATTCCTATCAGATGAACCTGGACTACAGTCATAAGGTGCAGACAGTGTCTGTGCAGCACAATCATCTTCATAATGACTGTCATCACAATGTATATGCTGCTGCTGCGATTGTTCTTGTGGGTGCTGTGACCGCATGTGATTCGCTTTTGGAACAGCATAGTTGTTCAGATTTCGATGGAGTTGTGGTGGAACACCTTGCGGCATATCCTGTTGAGTTACAACTGGAACTTGATTGAGCCAGAGAGTTTGCGCATCCAGGTTGCTATCAGGAAGAATAATCTGCTGATCAATAGAAGCCTTCGTTCCATTGTGCCGCAGGATGAAATTGTTCCATTGTTTCCCGCTAATGCAAATGCATTAACACATGCAAAACTACACGCATTAAGGTTATCTAATGCACAACCTAAAAGTCCCTGTAAAAGAAGTCTTACCTTTCATGCATCCAATGCATTACCCAAAAATTCCTGAAAAGAATTCTTTATAGGCCAAGCATCATATATTCCAAAGAAAACAACTCGGATATCGTACCATATAACCGCCATAATTAGAGAGACCATTCGGCACCTTTGTTTGCCAAGCAGATCCCAGCCTCATATGTGCAGAACAATGTTCCTACATGCACATTGGCTGGAAACCCTTATGTCTAACGATAAAAAGCAACGTCGGACAGCTTCTGTATTCAGCTGCAATATGCCGACCCCCGATCTGTTTGTCCAATCGAAAAAAAAAAAATACCGCATCTCGCGCATTACAGCCGAAACCGAATTCTTCAGCATGCATCACGTGCAAACAAAAGAATTCGGTTCTTCCGCAGACATTCTAGCGATACGATATACAATCTCTATTGTGTAAAGTATCCCAATGCCTTTTAGTATCTTATGCTTGCTTAAGAGATACAGCTCGTTTACTCAGCTGAACCTCATTACACACGATGCCCTTTGTTCTTTCAATGTTTCAGAATTCGTTTCTCATGAACTTGTTGCATGAGTAAACAGTGATCCATTAGCACATTGCTAAGATTACCACACGCACACCACTGCGTACCAGAGATCGCCTTCCATTGGTCACTGGAAGAGAGGAAACATTTTATTTCCTTTCTACCACGCCATAGAGAGAAATTTTCTCTTTTCCCGCAAACTCACCATCGAACTGGGGGTTGAATCAAGAGTAGGATTCCAACCCTCAGTTGAGTCGTTTTCCAACCACCGAGCGAGCCGTTCGGGTCTTCCCCCCCCCCCCCCCCCCCGTAGCGCGCCGGGGATGCGTACATCCCGGAGTCGAGTATTTGTGTAGAGTCAAGTATCGAAGTCCAGTTTAACTAAGTGATATCGTCATTTTTATTCAACTTTACTTAATGAACGTATTCTAGCAAACCGATATTCATTTCATATCAAACATTATTTGTGCTTAAATAAAAAGAACTCCGTAATAATAACATATGTAAATAAGATGAACAATACGAGAAGTGCACTTACAATAACTAAACATTAAAAATAAAAAAGGAACTTATACAAAACACTGTGTTTCATTTACTTTCCTCCTGGTGAACGGATTGTGGTGGAGTTTTACTACCTGCTTCTTGTGTTTGGTGAACATTTTTGCTAAAGGATCGATGGTGTCGCATTGTTCCTCATTCGTACGGCTCGCGGATGAACCCAGTTTTCTTTTGGCGTTCGGCGGAACTTTTAGTGGTGAGTGGGTTG
Source organism: Microdon myrmicae (assembly GCA_963931805.1). Taxonomy (NCBI): domain Eukaryota; kingdom Metazoa; phylum Arthropoda; class Insecta; order Diptera; family Syrphidae; genus Microdon; species Microdon myrmicae. The sequence goes on from OZ007496.1 coordinate 76,175,283, forward strand.
GTAGTAGAACCAGCGCCCATGCCGGCGCACCGACTACCAGCCCCCACACACCAATGGGCTGTGAGCTCGCTCTAGTGTTGTATGCTCTTGTCAGCAATTTGTTTTAGTCGAAGGACCTTGCCCAGCTTTTTCGTCAGTATGCTAAGGAAGTTGGTTCCTTGATCTCTTACTATCTATTTAGGAATACCATACCCTGAGATGATTTGATCAAAGACTACTGGGTGTGCTTCTGCATTCGGCGAAGCATAGCAGTCCATCATGTTAGTCCAATTATTTTGGAACATCAATATATACTATTTATTGGGGTGGGGGCGAACATACAGGGCAAAGTCTCTGCTTTCAACCCGACGAAGGCCAGGATGATCCTTGTCCCTGTTCAATACAAGTTGACATGCAGTCCCCACGTGACACCCCTGGATAGCTACTTTGGCACCCGTCAAGTAGTAAGCCAATGCATGCAGCGATATCCTGAGAAAGGTTGGTGCAAAGCTACTAGCTTTGCTCGGAAAACAATTATTATGGACAATTTAACAAGTCTCGGATAAGGGCCGGAGAATTTCCTGAATCGCTCTGAACGTAACATCTGAAGGTTTTTACTGCCCATACAACAGCGACCAATTCCCTCTATATTGTGGAGTAGTTTAGTTCGACCTTGTTTAAGGTGGAACTTGCGTATGCTATTGGGTGATCTCTGCGCACATGGCCTTGTGAGAGCACAGCTCCTAAGGCTTCAGCACTAGCATCGGTGGTTCCATTGAAGTTGTAGCGGTTGCGCCAAACCATACGGTACACTTACCTGAAAAACCCCCATAATTACTACCCAACTTCCTTAAGTTCGCTAATGTATTAGTACAGTATTAGCACATGTAAATGCTTCACGCATTATATAGATCACCATCTATAATCTTAAAATCCCTATACAGAAAACTTACCTTTTCATGCATCCCTTCGCATACAATTTTCCGTAAGATTTCTTTCTTTGCTTATCTGGTATCCTAAACCAATTCGGTACCAGACAAATTCCTGAAAAGAAAAACCATCGGTTCACATATCAAGTAACCATTGCAGCCAGAGATAATTATCATGGCGTCACCTATTCCTACCTTCATTCATGTATACGATAAATTTCTTTATGTATACATTGGCTGGCGACGTTTTTCTCCCAGCAATAAAATTCCCTGACTCGCACAATGTGCAACCCAAAGCAAATACGCATTCCGCGTCCCTTGGCATCAATTGAAATCCAAGCATAAACAATGCAAATAGGTATTCAATACGTACCCTTACTAGCGATGCCATAAACACCATTTCCCAGTAATCTAGCTAAAACTAATTAGCACATTTCTACATCGCATCGTGGTCTCTTTGTTTGGCTGCTACGCACATGCATCCGACGATTTCGGGTTTATTTGCTTTACCGAAATCGTATCCTAGGAATGCACTTTATGTCTTTCTATGTTCTAGGCACACCTACCACCATGACCACGATGAGCGAGTGAGCTCTGAACGAGCAAGATATCGTTGAGTCTTATTCCATCGTTCGACCACGCTGGTCGCAGCACTCCCGCTCTCCGCCGGCAGCGGAGACGTGTAAACAATTCCATACGCGTACACATCCGGTAGTCGCGGATTTTATTAGTTATGTTTTCCGGAACAGAATCGGTTTCGCAAAGAGTCGTGACATTTTCCTGTGCTGTTCGTGTGTGTCTGTAGTTAATGAATTTGTTATTATTGTTAATCCTAAAAATGCGGTCTCCCCAAAATAAAATTCTATGGAACACCAATTAAACCTGCTAACTACGTGAAATTTATAACTAGTAACAATACCAATCAGTATACAATTAAAAGAACCATTTATTCCATTAAACAGTGCGTTTTATTTTCGGATATCCACTGTGGACAACTTTCCTCTTTCGAACAATTTGTGGACGTTGCGTTGTGGAATTCTGTTTGCGTTTATCTCTCACCTTTACTCGTGGTTGCGAACGAACGAGGCGGCGTTCGTTCATTTATTGCTGATGACTTTCGGTTCGGTGTTTTGCGCGGCGAACAATTGATGATGGAGGAGGAAGTAGAACGGAGTACCCATGCAGGTACATTATCTCCTCCCCACAAAGTCCTTCGAGAAGTCAGTATAAATCAATAGAGCAGGTGATACTAAATGATTATTGAGGGGGGATATACAATTAGACAGGTTAAAAAACACACTATCAATTTTTTTTTTTTATATAGAAGTTCTTATGCGATCGAAATGAAAAGTTGTAGGCTTGTTAATATGAGTATACAGCATTATACAATTGTTTTTTTGTATTTGCCGGCTGTGGAGTGGCGTAAAGTTGCCCCATAAAAAAAAGGTGACCACTTTGAAGATCGCAATTATCACCTGGAAAATACCAAAAAAAAAAAAAAAAAAAAGAAACAGTATCTATGTTAAAAACACTCCCAGTTTGTCGGTAAACCTCGAAAAAGTGAAAGAAAATCAACGCCTGGCAGAAGTTTTTCGGCAAAATTGATGATTTTTCGACTTTTTTCGAGCGCTTTTGGAATAACAATTTAATTTTAAATTTTGAGGTTTACAGGGGAGCTAATAACATAAAGAAGATATCCTTAAAGTTTTGGCGAAGTCGACCTAGGAGTTTTTAGTAAACATGGTCATAAATAATAACCTGTTCGTAAAGTCCATTGTTCCCTTGTTGAAGGTCTTTGTGAGTTTTACGGGCTTCTTTGCTGTTTAAGAGGTCTTAGCCTCTTGCCTCCGTATCCGACTAGAATCTTTCAATCGCGCGAAATCGAAGCTCATTTCATTTTTTCATTTTTAAAACATTTTTTATTTTCTTTTCATATTCTTAGTTTCTAAATTAAAGGCTAGACAAAAAATGCTTAAATTCTAGCGTAATTATCTTATATATTAACTAACTGGTCCTTCGCAGACGCTCTAAGCTAAACATTACTTAACATTTGTATAATTTGCCTTTCGGCGACAGAACTTTGTGGCGGTACTTATAATTATTTGAGAGACCAAGAAAAATTTGAAAAACTTCGTGTCAATTTTTTTTTCTCTTAAAATTTAACTTAATTAACTTACCTATTTTTTTTTTAATTTTATTTAAAAGTACTTAACTTAACTTAACTTAAACCTTATACTACCCTAATTCTAGAAAAGCTAAGTCTATGTAAGCTAGCCGATGTTAGTGTGATTCTATACCGACTTTGGTATCCAGGTCTTTATATGCCATTCAACCATCAGAACTGTTGACGCTGTCTAATACTATCGTCCCGGTCTCTGTGGGTGATGGCCCAACTGAAGCGCAAGAGCTCTTCTTCGGTGCGCGTTACTTCCCGGTCGTAGCACAATCGCCCGTATACGGATGATCTACTTACATGATAGATTAGCGGAATTCCGGATCTATCCTGTATAAGCCCTTTCATGTCCAAGTCAAGGAACGCCTCTGGTGGAACAAAGCCGTTGCGACGCACGCTCTCATAGTACAGAGTGTTTGGATAATAGGCCCCGTGTGAAATCGAAGCTCCCTCGGCCGGCGATTATATCTGTGGCGCTTCCCCTAAACGCCACTACTTACATTCCCAATTACCCAAAGCTTCCTGCCCTGAAGCTCATAAAACCCCGTTGTTTAGCTAATGCAACTGCATTAGCACCTGCAAACATTTCTTTCAGCGAAAACATTTCCTTGCTCAAGGACAATTAATGCATTCAACGCATTACCTAAAAATTCCTGAAAATAATTCCTCCCAAAAGGGCATTCTCGCATGCACCAATGCATCTCAGCATTAGCAACCAAGAACCGAATTCTATATTGGTGTAAATATTCACACTGGAATTCGACCCTTGAGTAGCCATAGATGCCATATACAATCGGCATAGCTGTTATACACAACCGTCATTGTGTAACCATCTAAATTGCCTCCTAATGACTTGCAACTATTGATTCAGTTGCAAGCAGTTCTCTCAGAAATGCTCCTTTGTTTGAATTTCCTTTCCACGGTTCATCCACACATGATCGGTTTGTCCATCTAACAAACAATCCCCAACTTCGCGCTTAGCCGCCGAATTCGAATTCCATAGCATAAACAAATGCAAATAAAGAATTCGTTTCTTCCGCCGACAGTGATACGATATACAATTTCTATTGTCTAACGTATCCCATTTGCTTTTAGCAAATTTTTCTAATAGCAATGCAGCTATGTGCACTGCCGCATCATTCATCCATTCCCTTACGATGCCCTTGGCGGATGTTCAGGTGGCTGAAAATAGGATGAGAGCTGCTAGCTTTTGACTTCGGTGAATCCGATCATACACAGATAGAGTTGTTTAAACGATCTTTATTTTAGAAAAACATAAACACATCATAGTTCATCACTATGGATAATGTAAACACAATGTGCGAATTCAGTGCACAGCAACGGAAAAAAAGGGTAATTCAATTGAAAGATACGATGTAGCCGGAAGCCGTCAGCACTTGACATTTCAGCACAGGAGAATTCAAGGATCTTGTAGTCCTTTTTTACGAAACCTCCGGCTTGCCCCCCAGCATACCCTTCATTCGTCTTAGCGGCAAACTTGAAACCTGACCAGGTACAATCACATACATATCTCGAAGTCATAAATCCAAATCTCTGAAATAAATATTATATCAAGAGAGAAAGGAAATGACTCTAGATGAGCGGCCAAAGATGGGAAATTGGTTCTACTACTTCTAGCATTCTAGTATGTTTAACTGTTTTTTTTATGTCTAAAAAATTTATTGTAATTTGAGAATTTTTTTAATGATTTTTGACTACAATTTTTCTGGATGCTTATAATATTAAAAATCAGTTAGAGTTGGTTCAGCTGAAGGTTTTCCTTGCCAAATAAAATCCGAGGATGAAAAATAAGGCATACTATGAAAATGTATGTCAATGCTTGTTACGAACATTTTGTCTACATTATTTGTTTAAAATTGAATATGAACTGTGTGATATAATGCGGGAGATTAGACCGAGACCCAATGTTTATCGTATAAGTTTTCAGCACACATACGTTTTTGTTTAAACATTTATGAGCTTGTTCGTGGAATTTTATGTATCAGAGCTGGCTTCGTCGATGACTTTGTCACATCATAAGCAGTCTCTAATCACTAATTAATTATAGGCATCGATGACAGTATATATATAAAGAAGTGAAACCCAAGAAACCAACAAAAATGGCAGTTAAGGATTAGATCTCTTAAACTGACCTTCCAGTGATCTATACCATTACGTATAGACACGACGTTTTGTATTTGCACGCACACACGTTGACACTCAAAAAATCAGGTAAACAACAATTGATAAATTCTGTGAGTACAAAACTCCTCGTAACAATTGGAATTTCTAGTGGAATAAGGTTCAATTCAAACACCTGAGTTCATGAATGAGATATCTTATCAAGTTCCTTCGTCATTGTTTATGTATAAAGAAGATGTATCTCGCGCTATGGTAATGATATGGCTTATTTGATTACTGAAACCACTGCTTTCGACGTTTTTGTTATTGGGATACATGTAAAAAAATACAATGCAATCATAAGGACATAAGTATGAAAAGCGAAAGAGAGTTACTTTTTGAACTAATCGTATTTAACAACATAAATCTGCAGCCAGACAGTTTGAATATTATCCTTTGTTTGGAGGCAGATTAATGTTTTTAGATATAATCATTTCAAAAGTAATGAATGATGCGGGAGGTGGGTGGCATTATTTGACTCTCATTTTCAATCATGATGTTACGGTGGCTGGGAGAACATCGCGCGAGTTATGGATATTATGTTACTCAACGAAAATCAGTAACAAAAAAAAAAAAAAAACAATTTGCTGTACTTACTTTCCATGTGTCACCAAGTGTAGACTATTACGAGGGCAGTTTGATAAGTCAGTAACTTTTTGAAAAAAATTTATTTTATGTCTGAACGTTGTTATCTCTTTTTAGCTCGATACATTTAGCGTAGGGTTTTTTTTTTTTTTTATATTTTATTCCTTTCGAATAATAGCTTTCCTCAAGGCGCTAGTTTCTGACCTCGTCATTCAACCCAAATCTCCAACCGTCAAGCAATTTCTTCAGATTGGAAACAAGAAATAGTCGCAGGGGGCTAAATCTGGAGAATATGCTGGATGGGGTAGCCGTTCGTTGCCCAATTTATGGATTCGGCTTGATTGTGTTCAATCAGCACACGAAATTCACTTTTTTCATTTTCGTTAAAAATCACGAGGTTGTCGGCTTTCAATGGCTGTCAAACACAAACTAAATGACACAGCTTGCCCAAACTTTGGCAATAGTCTATTTATAGATGGTAGTTGAAGCGAGCAGTGTTAAAGTTACTGCGCGGGCAATTCCTAAGGTGAACGTGTAATGCAAGGCGGCGCCTTGATTACGTCATGAGTACGAAACGCCTATAGATTAGTGAACTGTATTTGGTGTGTTCTATTTTTAATTTATATCCTTTGTTTATTTCTTATTTATTTTATTTTTTCAATCCACAATCTTTACGACGATCTCCTTTCAATGGGAATCCTATTGCTGGAATGTGGATGGAGGGATGGTAGTAAAGGCAGATCACGTCTTCGGCGTCTGATAAACTACGCTTTAGTCGGTGTGTGTGTATGTTTGTGACGTGTTGTACTGTGCGTGCCTATGTGCCGTGTTTTAGCAGTGGACCCTATGGGATAGGTCCAGAAGTCCTCTATCTCATCATCGGCACTATAACCGGGATCCAGTCTTGGCCTATTTAGCAAGTCTCTCCACAGGTATCCGGATCCGAGACTTGTTAAATTGTGCATAATAATTTGTTATTCCGGGCAAGGTTATTAACCTTGGGCAAAGGAGTCCTCTATTATAGGGGCGAATATTCGTTCCGTTCACATAGGACCCTCGCCAATTATAGGATAGACACGTCCCCGTCTCTTGTTCGTGCACGGGTCCGATATTTAAACAAACAGCCGGTTCGTGCGTTCACTTTATTCTCCAAGATTCTAACTTTAAACACACTTTAAAAAACATCATTCAGGTAAGGTCACACAATGTCACAATTGCCAGCTTTACGGTCACGGCTCGATGCATTGTCACATAAATAGCTTCTGTGCAATCTGTTCGGGAAACCATAAAACATCCGACTGCAAAACGAATGAGGTCATCAAGTGTGCAAATTGTAGTGGGCCACATAAATCCACCGATCCAGAATGCATAAGCCGAAAGCAGTACATAGACATTCACCGCAAATTATCCCCACGTGTACGTGGTACAGGAAATACAACGTCCCTACAGCCTCCGAGTGACAAACAGCAGCCACTGCCCGACCGATTATCCATTGATCATTTTGCTCCACTACCCCGATCTGTGCGTCAACCTTCACCTCCTTCATCCAACTGGGCTCCTGCCCTCCATCAAACCCAGCAACCTTCCAACAGTGATACGACACACACGAAGAAAAATCCGTCAGAAACATTAACTAATGATAACCTGTTCTCATTTAGCGAGATAAACTCTCTTCTTAATGAAGTTGTAACCAAGCTTAGTGCTTGTCAAACTAAAGCTGACCAATTTAACGTCATTACTTCATTAGCTATTAACTACATATACACGGAAAAAACATGTTAAGAAACTCTCTTAACATCATAACTTGAAATGCGAGAAGCATAAAAAACAAAAAGCATGCATTTTTTAGTTTCTTGATAAATTTTAATATTGACATTGCACTTGTTTCAGAAACCTGGCTCAAACAAGACGTTTCTTTCTCACATCAAAATTACATATGTTATCGCCTAGACAGGGTACATGCTAGTGGTGGAGGTGTCGCCATTGTTGTGAAAAAATGTATAGAACATTCCTTGCGTCCTTCATTGCACCTTAAGTTAATTGAGGAAATTAGTATGGATGTAACCTTAAGTGATAACTCCAAGGTGAGTCTTTTTTCGGTCTATTTCCCTGGTGGAAATAGAAACATTGAGAAATCTACTTACTTTAAGCGGAATCTGCAAAAATTGTATAGAGTCAACACGCAAAACAAGGTAATTATTGGTGGTGATCTAAACTGCAGACATCAGTCGTGGAATTGTCTTAGGGCAAACTGCTGGGGTAACATTTTACTAGATGTTACTGAATCCAGCCCAAGTTTTTCCATACTTTATCCACTTCTCCCCACCTATATCCCAGCGAGTGCTAACAAGAACCCTTCAACTCTTGATCTATATATCACTAATATTCCAAATTACTGCACAGTACCATTAACTCTAAATGCGTTAAGTTCAGACCACCTTCCGATCAGCCTCACAGTGAATCATACAGTAGCTGTAAATCGTACCAGTTTATACCACAACTATTCCGCCGCCAACTGGAATTGTTATAAATCATATATAAACACGAACTTGGTTCTAGGTGATACCAGCCTAAATTCTATAACCTGCAGCGAGCAAATTGATATCCTATGTAACAATTTTGTTTCTGTTATCAATAGACCGGCCGATCTTGCGATACCTAAATGTTCCACTGCTCCAGTTGATAAGGCACCGCTTCCTGAAAATATCTTACATCTGATTAGGCTACGAAACTCTGAAAGAAGAAAATGGCTGCGTTATAGAATCGATTGTTTTCTAGTTAATGTTAAAGTCTTAAATAATATCATTAAAAACAAAATCTCAACATATAGGAACAAGTGTTGGAATAAACACCTTTCCTCTCTTGACAAAGCAAGCAAACCGTTCTGGAAAATATCAAAAATTATGAAAAAGAGAGGGTCAAGTATTCCTCCGTTTAAACTTCACAAGTTGTTTATTTCTTCAGTGGAGAAATCGAACCTACTTGCTAACACGTTTAGTAAGAACCACTCCATATCTATGCATCTAAGCGACGCGTATACTGAAGCTGAAGTTGCTAACACTATCCATGTACTTTCTCAAACACCAGCTGAAAGTACTTACGCAACTAATATCAGCAAAGTTAAAGAATTGATTAAAAAATCGAAATCAAAAAAGGCTGCGGGTCTCGATAATATTAACAACAAATTAATCAAAGCACTTCCACCTGCTGCAAGTAACTATTTCACGTTCATTTTCAACGCTTGTCTTAAGAATTGTTATTTTCCGGACTGTTGGAAAGCAGCAAAAGTAATACCTATCCCGAAACCCGGCAAACCGAAAAACAGCCCCGAAAGCTACAGACCTATTAGTTTACTTAGCTGTCTAAGTAAGCTCTTAGAAAAAATCATTAAGGGAAGGATTGATGGTTTTGTGGAAGAAAATAACATCTTACCAAACTTTCAGTTCGGTTTCCGTGGTGGTCACAGCACAATCCACCAAGTCTTGCGCATTAAAAACCACATAACTGGTAAATTCATCGACAAGGAGTCAACGGGACTGGTTCTTCTAGACATCGAAAAAGCCTTTGATACGGTATGGCACGATGCCTTGATTTATAAGCTACTGAAGCTTAAGCTGCCTATGCCGCTTATCAAAATTATCCAGAGCTTTATTCGTTCGAGAAAATATGTTGTGAGTATAGGAACCGACATATCCTCTACTCACCAAATCCACTATGGTGTACCCCAAGGCTCGGTCCTTGGTCCCATATTATTCACATTGTTTGGCGCAGATTTACCATGTCTAGGTGAAGACATTCAGGTAGCTATGTTTGCCGATGATACGGCCATTTTCGCTTCGGGTGCCTTATTCACTAATGTCTACAACTCTTTGCAAGCAGCTCTTGACAAACTAGCAGTATATTACAGGAAATGAAAAATAAAAATAAATGGTAATAAAACACAAGCTGTCTGGTTTTCGAGATGTAGGAAACACTTGTAGCGATTCTAACAGATACACACAATTCACAAGCAAAAATAGTGAGGAACACCGAACGAAAGAAATCGAATAAGAAAAATACATCAGATCCGTATACCAAGCGATAAATAAAAATAACTCACGCCAGTGGAATATACTCGAGTTTGGAAATCAAATTCTAAACACGGTCAGTAGTTTGATGCTTCACTGCTTCGCTTTTCAACCGTTTCATCGTGTGTTCAATTCGCCTTCGTCACTATCCTTGCTTAACGCTATACTGTACCTACCAAAAGGCACTAAACTCAGTATGTGTGCCATTGATATTGATTGGTCCGAAGTCTGTAGATATCTAGGTATTATTCTAGATAAAAAACTTATCTTTCAAAAACACATCACTACCACAATTGACAAAATAAACAAAGTCGTAAGAGTGATGTATCCATTAGTGTGTAGAAAGTCAAAGCTAAGCATCGAAAATAAAATTATAATATTTAAAACCATTTTTCAAGCTATACTCCTGTACGGGGCCCCTGTATGGTGTAATTGTGCTCGCACACACAAAATAAAATTGCAAAGGTGTCAAAAAACAAAGATTGAAAATGTTGCTGAATTTGCCATGGCATTATTCGACACATGAACTACATGAAAACGCTAACGTTAAACCGGTAGAGTTCCTTATTGACAAAATCAATCGAAACTTCTTCGCCAATTGTTCTTTTTCTGACAATGCTCTCGTTTCCCGTCTTGCGTTATCCTAAATCACTACATTATATCGCGGTCATTACTATATAAAATAACCGGACGCTCGTGCAATATTAGTCTTAAGATTCAAATAAGGGTTTTTTATTGTAGTTTTCCCTTAATTTATTATTTGTTATTCATTAAAATTGTGCTATTGTCATTATATAGATTTAAGATTATAATTGTAAAGGAATTGCTATCCTAAATCTCTTAAGTACTAGTTGTAAAATATACCATAAATGTAATTATCTACCAAATAAAATTGAATTGAAAATAAACACACAACGGAATGGCACCCACCTAGTTCGAGAACATACCTGACCTTATCCCTTACTACCCGCAACCAAAACAAGAAATCCCATATTTACATAAATCAAAATTATAATCACATTGTAAATATAATTTTTAAATCATAATCATTGTCACTATTATTGCAATATCAAATATTGTAAACTGTAAATAAAAATAAAATTAAGATTAAGTTGTAAATAAAATTAGATTAAGTTATGTTAAGTAATTTCAAATAGGCTAAGTGAAAATAAACAGAATTCCTGTTTTTTTTCCGTCCTTCTCCAGGAAAAATAAAATTACCAATATATCTAAATTCTATTAAATCCTAAGCATACATATAAAAAAAAAACGGTTTCGAAACTGATAACAAATAGCATGTAAACAATTATTATATAACCAATCTATTATAAGTTTATAGCGTTTGAAATAATAGTGAAGAAGATCGTGTGATTCGAACTGACGCTATGACAGCTCGAATCACGAAAAAAATTTTACCTAAGCGTTACACACCAGGCTACTGACCGAGTTTAGAATTTGATTTCCAAACTCAAGTATATTCCACTGGTGTGAATTATTTTTATTTATCGCTTGGTATACGGTTCTGATGTATTTTTCTTATTCGATTTTTTTTTTCATTCGGTGTTCTTCACTATTTTTGCTTGCTTGTGAATTGTGTGTATCTGTTAGAATCGCTACAAGTTAACTGTATTTATTATTTATTGTTACTTTTATTTTTCGGTCAAATAAATGCAGTATATATAAGTAAATGGGAGCGAACATAAAGGGCAAAGTCTCTGATTACTTTCAACCCTGCAAAGCCCAGGACGATCCTTGCCCCTGTTCAATACAAGTTGACATGCAGTCTCCATGTGACACCCTCGGATAGCTACTTTGGCACCCGTTAAGTAGTGAACCAATGCATGCAGCGACATCCTGAGAAACGCTAATACATAATCATTATAGAAAATTTAAAAAGCCTTGGTCATGGATTGGATACACGACGACGACCACGGAAACGAAAATGGCTAAACAATTTAAACATTTTCTCATGGAACGTCCGCTCACTATACAGAGGTCGAGCTGAACAACAGTTAACCGATGCCCTGTCCGAATATAAGGCTGACATAACAGCATTGCAAGAAACAAGATGGAAGCGAGTATGACATTTATTATAGCAGTCATGCAAAACAACACGTGGTCAGGGTAGGCGTTGTTCTTCAAAAACTGAAGCCTGCCATTATCGGATTTAATGCAATAAACGAAAGGCTATGGATTCTTCGCGTGCGAGGCCCTCAATGCATGCCCAAGATACGTTGATTTGAATGCGAAAATAGGTCGGGAGTCGGTTTACAGGCACTACGCAGGTTCCCATAGTTTGCACGAGAACAGTAATGACAATGGACTACGGGTCATCGAACTGGCAGCATCAAAGAACTTGGTCGTTGCGAGTACCATGTTTCCGCGTTAAGATTTCCAGAAAGCCACCTGGGTATCATCTGGTGGAGCTATGGGGAATGAGATCTAGTCGCTGTCGTTAACGCGGGTTCTACTCCTACCACCATAGTGTCACGCCCGGTATTGTCACTAATTTGGAGGTAAACGTTCGATTCAGATGCACTCACACCACCGCCAACGTCCAGGAATTTAACGAAGTCCTCCAAAGTTCGGTTCAAATTATAACACAAAACTCATTTTTGCTCCAGCAGCCAATTTAGTATATTGAATATTATATTAAAGTAAAAAATTCAACGAAATGTCTTTATTGTTCTTAATCTTTCTTGAACTTAATATTACACACTACGCGTGCACTACTTAAGATACGAATTAATGGTTCGTTGCGAACGTAATATAGTGCACTGCACACGTGACACTTCTGTTGAGTTTATAATATATACACGATACAAATTAAAGTTCATAAAATATGCAGGGTACAAGTTAGTTATTCTTTTGAGAACTTAATATACTGCACTGCGCACGTGACACTTCTGTTGAATTTATTATATATACACGATACTAATTAAAGTTCATAAAATACGCAAGATACAATTTAGTTATTCTTTTGCATGACCGCACACCGCGACGACTCACCAATGACTCCTGTTATCTCTTGGGACGCCCCACGAGAGATGTATGTTTAAATTAACGTGAAGGCACAACATGCCTTCACGGAATCTATATCGCGATTAAGTATCGCCACCGAAGCGACAGAATTACCAAAATTATATTCATCGCTTCGATGACCATATTAGGTAAGATTGCCTTTTGTATTCTGTTCTACTAAAAAGGGTTGAAACACACACACGATGATTGCATCTGCTGCTCATCGTGTGTGTCCACAAGTATGCAGACATAGGATCGATCCAATCTACATGTTCGCAGCAGGTGAAAGTATCTCATTCAAAAGGGGTTGAAATGTTTACACGATCAACGACTGCGTAAAGCATTATTGCTGACCGTGTACATTACATTTCCGTATAAGGAAATGTTTATCCGACCAGCACTGTGTGGAACATTCATGCTGATCGGGCGCGCGTTGCTGACGTCCTCTGATATGAATTGCCATGCACGTGGGTGGGAAAAATTCTTTCCTCTTGTGTGCATGGACGACGTCAAGGATTTATGTCGGCTACGTAATGTTGTACCGAGTTGTATTTCAGGGGCATTTCACTGGTGCCAATAAATTCGCTTGTCGATCGGGTGGTCGATCGATGTGGGTATAGGCGACAACAAAAAGGAAGCAATATCTCCTGTGGTATGTGGCAGACACATTAGGAGGTATTTCTTTGATACCGTTTGGGCAATGTTGTTTGCTCTATTTGCAACCGTATTGCCTTTAAAGGACATGGTGCGTCTTTTGCGACTATGCCCTTGTGGTCCGTTTTTGCTGATGAAATTTCATATCAGCAGGCATTATGTTTCACAGGTTTTTCTGGTGTTATGGTATGACTAAGGCAGGTAAGTACACGCTTTTTATGTAGTAGGACGCGCGAGGTAACGGTTACCTGGTGGTAAATGAGAAGGTAAGTAGTGGCGTTCGAAAGAACCGCCACAGAGCCACTCGCAACCAAATTGGCCACGTGTTGATAGGTCACCCCCACTTCTCGTGCCTGATGACGGTACGAACGTACCGAGGTGCCAATTTCGACTCGGATCACTATCTTGTTAGTATAGTTTTCCGAGCTCGGATTGCCTTACGCAATGAGAACACCAAGGATAAAGAGGGTAATCTGACCACCGATTCTGAAGGCATTCTGGAGCGATGGGAAGTTCACTTCAATGAATTGCTAAACGGCCAGCTCACAGAAGAATTGCAGGCTCCACCAATGCAGGATCAAGACCAAATGCTGCTGCCGCCAAGCATTGAGGAAACAGTAAAAGCCATAGGACGGCTTAAATCAAGTAGAGCCTCTAAAGGTGATGACATACCAACTGAGATGATCAAACAAGGAGAGACAGCGTTACATCACGCTATTCATGAGATCGTGGTGCACGTATGGGAGCAAGAAGATATGCCAGAATATTGCCCTCACTTAGATAAGAAAGGAGATATCACATTGTGCAGTAACTATAGGGGTATAACATTGCTGAGTGCCGCCCGTAAGATACTCCCCTCTATCCTACAAGATCATCATTGTTATTGTTGTCGCTAAAGTCATCATTGGTCAATATCAGTGTGGATTCATCCGAGGCAAATGGCCGATTGATCAGATATTCCCCGTTAGGCAGGCGATGGAAAAACGTCTGGAATTTAAAACAATTATATCCATTATATCATCTATTCATAGACAATGTTAGGTTTGACCTTGACGATATCGGATCAGATGGTCAAGCGTGGAAGGAGGGGGCATAGGACAGGGAATGATGGCGGAGCCGAGTCGGTGAGGTCATGAAATTCCGGGTCCTACAGGCCAATAAATGGGCTCCCCGATAGTATAGTGGTTAGTATACCCGCCTGTCACCCGGGAGACCGGGGTTCGATTCCCCGTCGGGGAGCCCCTGGCGCAAGACTAATGACCTTGCCCAGACAAAATAAATCATTATGGAAAATTTAACAAGCCTCAGGACTTGCTAAATAAGGCCAAGACCGGTTCCCGGTTGTAGTGCCGATGATGACAGGCCAATAAATAATAAATAATAATAATAATAATAATAATAATAATTCGACAGCATAGCCAGGGTAGAACTATATAATGCCATGAGAGAGTTTGGCATTCGAAACAAATTGATACGACTTTATAGGTTGACCATGACCAACGTAACTAGTTAAGTAAAAATAGCGGATTGCTGTCCAAACCAACAAACATATTTAATGGTCTCCAACAAGTGGATGGTTTGGCCTGCCTCCTCTTCAACCTGGCGTTGGAAAAACCAGTCCGTGACTCTGGCGTCGCAACCAGAGGGACTATTATAACTAAGTCCAGCCAGATACTTGCCTACGCAGATGACATCGACATCTTCGGTAGATCCGATTCGGCTGTACAGGACTCCTTCACCCAGATCGAGCAGGCGGCTCAAAAACTGCGACGGCACATTAATGAGGGGAAAACTAAGTACATGGTGGCAACTTCTGCGAAGAGAAGACCTAACGTTGGTCAAAGTAGTGCAATCCTTTAACTACCTTGGGTCAATAGTATCAACCGATAACAATATGGAAGAGGAAATACCTGGACGACTAATCAAATCCAACAAAGCCTACTACGGTCTATCGACACTCTTTAAAACTCGAAATTTATCTAGAACATCCAAGCTACTACTATACAAGATCATGGTCTTACTAGTACTCATGTATGGATCCGAGACCTGGGTGCTCAGTAAAAGAGACTCTGAACTCTTAGCCGCGTTCGAGAGGAAGGTATGGGATAGATGTATGTCTTTTAGTAATATGCCACAGGGGCACAGGTTCACTACGACTTCCCAACTTAATTGTTATTATCCATAGACGCATAAAATAAAGCTCTGTAGTTCGTCTTGTTCTTAGTTCACTAGTATCTTTAATCACACGTTAACCAAGTAAAAATACAGCACTATACATCGAAAACTTAAGGCTGGGTCTTATTTATCCACTGCGACTATAACTTAAATTTAGGTCCAAATGTGATCTTATATGACGCTTATTAACTACGACACTTAGTAGAAACATAAAAGATAGTTCGGATATATTACATGAAATTATCACTTAAACTTAACGTCCGCATATAATTTAAATACGTTTTAGAACTATGACATTCAGTGAAACATAAAAGATAGTTCAGCTTTATTACATAAAATTATCACTTAAACTCAACGTCCGTATATAATTTAAATACGTTTTAGAACTATGACACTCAGTGAAACATAAAAGATAGTTCGGCAGTATTACATGAAATCGTCACTTAAGCTTAACGTCCGCACGTCACCATGGTAAAACTTCGACTCTCTTCCAAAGATATCCAGACTACTTGAAATTTTTTCTTTAGTTCATCGAGGCGATAGTATACGTCGCATTCGATCATCGCCTCGATGACCAAATATGGTAAGATATCCCTTTTGCGTTTTGGTTCAACGCAAACGGGGTTGAAATGCACACACTATGATTGCTCATCGCGTGCGTCCGCGAGTATGCAGACACAGCAAAGATCCCTCCACAAATTCGCAACAGGTGCGAGTATCTCAACGAAAGAAAAGGGGTTGAGATGTTTACTTAGTGATATAGCGGCGTACAACATCTGCGCCGTTCTGCTGTAGATGTCTACAGACAGCCAACAATTTCGACCAGGACTCCCTGCCGAAAAGGGTTGCGACAGGGCGGTATGGTGTATAGGGGAACGTTGGATGTTCATACCATTATACATCCTTGGTCAGCATCTCGTTGATGCTGCGTTTTGTTTGGTTTTAAGGTGTCCCCTTGGAAGGGTATGCCAATGCCGATCGATTCGATCGACCGGTGGCTGTGTGTACTTGACCTGCCATAAACATGCGTGGACGATTTTTTCTTTTTGTGTGCCTGGTTGAGCTCAGAGATTATGTTGGTTACATAATGTTGTACCGAGCTGGCTATTAGGGACATGCTGTGTTGGTGCCCGTGCTCCGGTTGGTCGGATGATCGGCGACCGATATGACTGGGAAATGTTGATTTGCGGATAGTGCGACCAAATTGCTTTTACGGCATTATTACTTGTTGCTGATGGAGTTTCATGTCAGCGTGAACTAATGCTTCATGGCTTTTTTTTCAATTTCACAGGTACAGCACAGAAGATATGTATATGCTTTAGTGTATTTTAGGACACTGTTACTCTTTGTACCTGTAAGGTAAGTAGTGGCGTTCAATGGAACTGCCACGGTACTTGTTTTTTACTTTAGGTTATATGCCCAAGATGGGGGTTTTTACCTGATATGATGGGAAGATGGATGGTGGTGTTCAGGAGAATCGCCACAAAGGTCTTAAGGAGAATTGTTGGCCCCATATGTGAGGGAGCACGATTCTGGAGACGCTACAACCATGAGTTGTACGCGATCTACCTTGAAGCTAACGTTATAAGAAAAATCAAGCTCGGAACACACCGGTGGGCGGGACACCTAAAGGGTCAATTGAAAATTCCCCGGCCTTCGATAGTAAAACACATTTTTTTGGCAAAATTCGATTTTTTTATTCAACATAATTCCTCGATAGTATAGTGGTTAGTATACCCGCCTGTCACCCGGGAGACCGGGGGTCGATTCCCCGTCGGGGAGCCCCTGGCGCAAGACTAATGACCTTGCCCAGAAAAAATAAATCATTATGGAAAATTTAACAAGCCTCAGGACTTGCTAAATAAGGCCAAGACGGGTTGCCGGTTGTAGTGCCGATGATGATGATGATGATGATGATAATTCCCTTCGAGGGTGATACACTGATTATAGCGACCCTCCAACTTTTCGATACCTTTTTTGTAGTACGATTCGTCTTTTGCTTCAAAATAGGCCTCAGTTTCGGCGATCACCTCTTCATTCGACGAAAATTTCCACCCAGCGAGCATTCTTTTGAGATCTGAGAACAGGAAATAGTCGCTGGGGCCAGAACTGGAGAAGACGGTGGATGCGGAAGCGATTCGAAGCCCAATTCATGGATTTTTGCCATCGTTTTCACTGACTTGTGACACGGTGCATTGTCTTGGTGAAGCAGCACTTTATTTTTCTTCAAATGCGGTCGTTTTTCGGCGATTTCGTCCTTCAAACGGTCCAATAACGCTGTGTAATAGTCGCTGTTGATGGTCCTTCCTTTTTCAAGATAGTCAATGAAAATTATTCCGCGCGCATCCCAAAATACAGACGCCATAACCTTGCCAGCCGACTGTTGCGTTTTTCCACGCTTTGGGGCGGGTTCATCGTGTGCAGTCCACTCGGATGACTGTCGATTGGACTTGGGAGTGAAATGATGGAGCCATGCTTCATCCATTGTCACATATCGACGCAAAAACTCGGGTTTATTACGCTTGATCATGTCCAAACACTGCTCCGAATCATCAACTCGTCGTTGTTTTTGGTCAAAAGTGAGCTCGCGCGGCACCCACTTTGCACAGAGCTTTCTCATACACAAATATTCGTGAATGATATGATGTACACGTTCAGTTGATATCTTTAGAGTGCCTGCTATTTCATTCAATTTCAATTTACGGTCAATCAAAATCATTTTGTGGATTTTTCTAATGTTTTCGTCGGTAACAACCTCTTTTGGGCGTCCACTGCGTTCACCGTCTTCGGTGCTCATTTCACCACGTCTAAACTTAGCATACCAATCCTTGATGGTTGATTTTCCTGGGGCGGCGTCTGGAAACTTGTCATCAAGCCAAGTTTTTGCTTCAACTGTATTTTTTTCCCTTCAAAAAGCAATATTTTATCAACACGCGAAATTCCTTTTCATCCATTTTTTTCACAATAACAGAAGTTGCTTCACTCAAAATACTATAATTCACAAACTAATGATCCGACATCTGTCAAGGTTATACACGCGTCTTTTGCAGGTTAGGGCTATCTAAAAATCATATGGATTTAATTTTAGTGCCGCCATCTATGCGTCAGGCCGGGGACTTTTTAATTCACCTGTTAGCTCAAATGAGCGAAGAGGAGCCTGCCCGGAAAGTCCTTTGTGGCAGTATGTATGGAAGGAGACAGAGCGGCAGACCTTGTCTGCGGTGGAGGGATCGCGTAGACCATGATGTCCAGAGCTTCGGAGTGCTAAACTGGATGACGTGGGCTAAAAGCAGGATTAGTGGAGATACCTGCTAAATAAAGCCAAGACGCGAGCCCGATTGTAGTGCCGATGATAATGATATATAATTAAAAAAAAAAAAGTGCGTTCACTTTTACGCATCGCGCAGCTGGCTTGGGCGTTTAGTTGTGTGCGTGCTCTGCTCAGCCTCGTATGTTACGTTGCCAATACACTGACTTATCAAACTGCGCTGCAAAAAAAATATATTTTCCTTACCGGGAACCATTTTAAATGTCAGTCGCCGATCAAGTAATAATATATTTAAATTAATGCAAATAGCTTACACCGTTTCGTTTTCTTATATGAAGTTAAGTGACATGTTTCTAGAAGGAATTGTAATCCCTTATTCTACTAAAATTCTTACAACTACGTTAAAATGAAAGCAGTTGATTAACTTTTGCCAAACACCGATAAAGCTGTAATTAATAGCTTTTATAAGATTTAATATTCAGTGTATGGAGAAAAGGTTCTTAATACCGTCGCCATAGAATCGATGCATCACAGGTACGGATCAACCCTATCAGTGTGAGTTGCTATAATAACTTGTCGAACCTTGGCCACGTTCAAAATTTTGTTATGTAGTTCCATCCCCCCTGACGTTTTACTTGTATTCTATAAAAGATTGTATATACACTTATATGTATGAGTCCTACTATGCTGAGAACCGATTTCTAAATATTCCATCCGACAACACTTTCTATGTAAACGACAAGTAACATCCACAATTTCATACCGTAGTTGCTAAATGCTTGCATATTTGAATGTTTTACTGCATTTGGAAAACTCTAGAAAATGCTCGAACTGTCAGAAACGACAGTGCATCCTATTAAGCTACTCATACTTCTTCCACTCGATTTCTTTAATTCTATAATTTGTGCCAATTAAGAAATTATTATTACAAATACTGAAACGTCATCACTCAAAGCGTTCTTGATGTCCTGTGCAGGAAGCAAAGAGTGATGTACTCCCGCGACTCGAGAATGATAAACTTATGCCAACTATTTCCACAAAGTTGTCCCGGAAAATTTCTACCAAACACTCCAATGCTATGTTTTTTGATGGTGAATATTAAGAGCACCCAATGGTGCTGCGTGCATGATCCTCTAGTCAGACCAACAGCGGATTGGAGGAGCTATTGCTGGAATGAAATAACATCACTTGCAATTACAGTTACCAAACAGCACTCCAAAATAATAATAATTAATTCATAACTTTTAAAAAAGAGAAAGAGAGGAACATAATGCACGTTCAGTAAGTAGTGGTACATGGCAAGGACATTAGGAATACCAACTACACATTGTATAGGGAATCTCGTCCATCCGTTCCGTGCTGTCTAATTTTAATTAGTAGTGGAAAGTGTAAAGGAGAAGAACTTATATTTCCCGTTTTGAATTTATCATTGAATTGTTCAACAAATTCCTGGTGGTACCGTCTTACTGAAGATGACTTTGGTAATTATATGTACAAGCAAACCGCGTCTGCATTAACTGCAGAAGCTGTAGGTTGAGCGTTCTAACAGCATAGACCAGGATCTTTGGACAGTCAAGTATCTGTTGTAGCACAGATGAATTAATTCAATTACGGAAAATGATGGAATGATATCTAGTTAAGAAGCACACATTTAAAGAGGGAGCATCTCTGAGGTGTTTACGGAGCAAGACAGAGGAGTTCATGTTAACGTGGAACGATTGAGAAATAGAGAAGACCTTGCAACGATGCACTTAGAAAACGAGTATGCTCTAGGTAACTCATAATTTCACTATCCATTTTTGTGTGTATGGGTGCCATTATGCCAGTCTCAAGCGGAGGATTGTGATATACTGAATCTTTTTATGTGTTAAAGTTGCCTAACGGATAAGTTTATTTGTGTTCTATTGTCATTTCTAGATGGTTTGTTACAAAGAAACGTGGTCTCAAGTCGCGAGTGTATCCAACATTTCTTATACCTTATCTATAAAAACAAGGAAGAAATACTACCGAGAGGGAAGTCAAAGAAAAGAAGAAAAGGTATCGAACAAGGGAGTGAGTGCTATTGTATTATGCTTTGGGTCTATATTTTTGCCGTTACCCAGAACACAGAAGAAGTGATCAGAACAGCTTCTATCACAGTAAAACATCATCAAACTAAGATGAATGGGAACATCTCGTATAGTTTTCCAAGCTGTATTTTGAGTTCAAAATACTACTAGTGTCACAAATGTTTGTTAAATTTTATTATTATTATTTATTGGCCTGTAGGAACCCGGAAGGTCATGACCTCACCGACTCGACTCTGCCATTGTTCCCTGTCCTGTGCACTCTCCTTCCAAGCTTGACCATTCGATCCGACCTCCTCAAGGTCAAACCTAACATTGTCCTCCCATCTCCGTCGCGGGGGTCCGGTCGGTCTCTTTCCCGTTGGTCTACCGTCAAGAACTCTACGCACGGTCCTATCGTTGCCCATTCGCGCCACGTATCCGGACCATCTTATTCTTCGCGACTTGATTACACTCAATATTGTAGGTTTGCGATATAGCTCTTCCAATTCGTGGTTATGGAGTTTCCTTCATTGTCCTGTGGGATGGATGTAGGTGTGCACGCGTACTGCACCGAGTTCCCTTCCACTCCCATCGTCATTAAAAGAAAGTTCCGCCGAGCACCAAAAGAAAAACTTCGCAAGACACGGAACTAGTCAAAGGGAACACTCTGTTTACGGCTTATTATGAAAGGTTTCGTTTTATGTGAAAATATATTTGTATTTACTTTACACTTCGATATAAACATTCACTCAATACAAAATCGTGCACAATACTTATAGTGTATGGACAGGAAGTTTACATGGACAGGGACACACCACAAAATCCTTTCAAATATTACTTTAAATGTAGATAAAAAAGGAGACGCACGGTACCGTCGCCGGTACGGTGGATAGCGAGCGATCCGACTGACTCAGTGACTCAATCCTCGTTTGGCGTGAGTTTGGTGGTGTGGTGAAAAGGAAATGAACACAAACACGACACAAACTCCCAATCAGAGCATCCGTAGACATTTCGAAGCAAGTATTATGGCAGTTCCATTAGAGCGTCGTGACTTACCGTGCGGATAAACATGCCCAACCGTCCACTGCAGCGGCCTGCAGGTTTTCTCCCTTTACAGGTCTTCTCAACATAATATGCATGTGATGCATCTGTAAAACCTACCTGAAAGAGAAACCCTAGTTGAGCACTTACGGCATCATAGCGAGGCACACCAGGTTCCTAAAACAATTCGGTTTCACCCATAAGAAATCGACATAACACGAACCATTTCAGGGCGCCATTCACATTTCCTATGAGAAAATAGCACCCGTGTATCGTTGCAACAGTGAATTTCTTCGTAAGAAATATCCAGTGTGCACATACACAAGAGACACCAGTTGCTTCAAGCGAACGTGTTTGCCATGCCGCGCAAACGTGCGACGTATGCTAACACCAGCAAGGCACCAGGGAACAGACCGAAAGACTTGCTCGCCTGTCGAGTGCCTGTGTATCGATAGGCAAAGTAGAAAAAGCATAACACACATCACGAGTGTGGAATGCCCACCGGCGTTGTTGCGACGCACAGCCATCGTTGTGCTAGCATCATAATCGCTGACATAATATGCCGCCCTATAATCGGACACAAATCACTGCAGCTGCGGATGTTCACACACAGGATGACCATGTTTTTGGATTTTCTTTTTCTCGTTTGCGTCGTTCTTGTGTGCCATGACGAAACGTTGTGTGTGTGCGGTCACGATCAACCGGAGATCTTCTCGCCACGGCTGCCGAACAGGCGACTTTGTGTGTGGTGGTCGAGATTGGAAATCAACCCTTAGTGGATAGGGCACATCCACTGGGGGAAAATTTCAGGAGTCTAGTTTGAGCCATCAGAGAGTCGAGTTGAATTTCATGATACCCGCGCTTGAATTAAGTCGTATTGAATCAAATGTGTGTAATACGCGTTAAATGACTATATAACAAATTGTTATGAATTGTAACACCAGCTTTAATGAATTGGAACGTACTCGTTTTTGTGAATAGTAACCATTAAGTTGAATTAAATTAAATCTGTGTAATACGCGTTAAATGACTATTTAACAAATTTTTATGAATTGTAACACCAGCTTTTATGTATTGGAACGTACTAGTTTTTGTGAATAGTAACGACATTAAATTGAATTAAGTTAAATGTACATAATATGTGTAAACAACATCTAGTTAAGTAACGTCCTTGTTTTTTTTTTTTTTTTTTTAATGAATTGTACGACATTAAGTCAAGAGAATATAATACGTGTTAAACAACCCTAAACAGGATTAAATGGAAAATAAAGTAAGAGAACTGAAGCGGGTGTTTCATTGACCATTTGTTTCATTGACTGTTTGGTGAAAATAATACCCCGTATCCATAACACTGATTTGGGGCAGTAGAAGCGTCGAGAATTAATGCGAACCTGTGCCCGTGTAGGCATCCCAGTATTAAAACAACAAGGTTAAACCCCATAATTGGCAAAAACGGCTATACACTCATTAGATGCTAAAAGGGATTGCGATAATTCATACAATAGAGATAGTATATCGTCTTCCTGCCGACTGGGAGAATCGGATTATTTTGTTTACATATGTTTATGTTATTGAATCCGATCCGACGGCAAATGTCGGTGATTGTTTGAAGACTCAAACAAAGGAATATTTCCGCGAGAAGTTCTTGAAACTGAATCAATAGTTGCAAGTCTTCAGAAAGTAATTTAGATGGATACACAATGTCATCTGTGTCAATTATGCATGGCATCTATTGCGACGGCAGGATCGAACTATAGTGTGAAAATCTACACTAATTGGAAATTCGGCTTTTGGGGTCGCTAATGCAGAGATGCATTGATAATGTATGAATGCCCTTGTAGACGCAAATCTTTTTAGGAATTTTATGTAATGCTTGTATGCATTAACGTCCTTGGAAAAGGAAATGTTTTCAGGTGCATTGGCGGGAGACAATGGGAGTTGAGTTGTAGATATGGGGGGTTTTTCAGGTTACTGGGCCGTGGGGTTTGGCGGGACCGCCACAGTCCTGCCTCCTCATCATATTTACCACCAAAGATCCCCCTCACAACTTTATTCTCGAATACGCGGAATTTGTTTTTTTTTCCCGTTTTATGAGAGCCCATGTTTCGCATCCATATAAAACAATCGGCATGACTGTGGTTCTATAGACACGGAGCTTTATGTTACGGGATAGCAGTCTGGATTTCAGCAGTTTACTGACTGCGTGCCAACTAGCGTTGCAGGAATGCAGTCTTTTGTTAATTTCCTTCGACATTTCGTTACTGGCCGTCAGTAGTGTTCCCAGGTATTTAAATTCTTTAACTTTTTCAAATATCTTGCCCCTGACATTTATGTGTGTTCTCTGATGTCCACTTGCTTTCGCCATAATCATGTATTTCGTTTTGTCTTCATTTATTTCTAGGACCACCTCTTCTGCCGGTTGCATGATGATTTCACTGTTTTTATTTACAGTTTCGAAATTATCGCCCAGAACGGCTATGTCATCCGCATATGCGAGCACTTGTGTGACCCGTTTCAGGGCTGATCCGGTCATGTTGTCCTCTTGTACCTTTCTGATGACGTACTCGAGGACATGGTTAAAGAGACATGGTGAGAGGCCATCCCCCTGTTTTAGTCCGTCCCGGATTTCAAATGGTTCTGAGAGGTGGTTTTCTATTCGGACTCGCCCTTTGTTTTCCTTCATGCGGATTTGAATGAGGGTGGCATATTTTTTCGGGATTCCCAGCTCAACTACAATATGGTAGAGTCTTTCCCTTGCGACTGAGTCGGAGGCTTTTTCTAAGTCAACGAACACCTGGTGAACCGTCTCTCCGTATTCCCACTTCTTTTCCAGTAGTTGCCTTATTGTGAACATTTGGTCGCTCGTTGACCGGTTCCTATGGAATCCGCATTGGTAGTCTCCCAATATGTCTTCTGCGTAAGGTGTGATTCTCGCCAGTATGACATTTGTTAGTATTTTGTATGTGGCTGGGAGTAATGATATTACTCTGTAATTTTCGCAGTCAGATCTGTCGCCTTTTTTGAAAATGGGGACGACTATTGAGGTTCTCCATTCTTCCGGTATGGCTTCCTTATCCCATATTGTTTTAGTCAGTTGGAGGATCTTTCGAGCGGGGGCCTCTCCTCCATACTTCACAAGCTCTGCCGGTATACAGTCGGCTCCGGGGGCCTTGCTGTTTTCCAATCGGTTTATTGCGTCTACAACTTCGTCGAAAGAGGGCTCTGGGACCTGAGGCTCGGTTGTATGTACGTCGAGTGCGTTTATTTGTGGTTGATGGGTGCGCACATTGAGCAGGTTTTCAAAGTACTGCTTCCATCTTGTCACGATATTGTTTGTTTCTGTCACCAGACAGCCGTTTGTGTCTCGGATTATTTTGGTTCTCCCTCGGTAGTCATTTCTAATTGAATTTATGCCGGCATACATACCTCTGCTGTTCTTTGCTCTGGCCTTTTCTAGGATTTTTTCGATCCCAGTCTTCTCCCTTTCGCGTTTTTTGCGTTTGAAAAGTCTCGTTGTCTCTTTCCGAATTGTGGCGTATCTTTCTGCGTTGACTTCATCATATCTTTCTAAGTGGATCACTCTAAGGTGTTTACGTTCTTCGATCTTCGCCCTGCACTCATCGCCAACCCAAGGTTTGGACTTAATTGTTTTCTTAAATCCTAATACCTTTTGACCTGTTTGTTCGATTGTGTCTCTGATCGATGACCATTTGGTGCCCAGATTATTGGTTTCCTCTTCCTCACTACTCCCATTCTCTAGGATGTTAAATCTATTCGTTAGTTCCTCTTGATATTCAGCCATCTTGCGTAGGTCTTTTAGTTTATCTATGTCGAACTTTTTGCTCGCCTCCCGTGATTGCTCATGTGGGTTTGCTGCGAGCCGACTTCTAATTTTGCCCATCACTAGAAAGTGATCGGAGTCACAGTCTGCTCCTCCATATGATCCTACGTCCAGGATATTCGAATGGTGTCTTTTGTCTATGAGGAAGTGGTCTATTTGGTTACGCGTTATGATCTTACGTCAAGGATATTCGAGTGGGGTGGTAAATCTTTGTGTGTTACTCGTCGCTAGCCTGTCTGACATGGGCGGCCCTACTGGAAGCGTATGCTTCCGTCAGCATAGCCTAAGTGATTCATTGTAGTTTAAGCCACCGCACCACGTCGAGGTTTCTACCAAGCGGGGGCGTAGCCTTATCCCTAAACCAAAATATGTACACACATCATAATCAATAATCCGAATTCCCAATTATTCCAAATGCGTGATAAGGCAACCAAATGTTCATTTACCACGCATACACACAATTCATGTTGCCATTGTAATTTAGCACAATAATATAATTAATGTATAAGTAGTAGTCATGTGACTGTTGTGGAGCCGATGAGTGGCCATTTGAAAAGGGATGTTTTCCTTTTGATTCCCTTATTTGCCTTCTTTTGTTACCATTTTTGAGAAGATCCTTCCTCTGCCCATTCGCGCACTTTTATACCGATCGCCCATTCCCGATCGTACGCTCATCCTCAATTCTCCACATTTCGCCCACTAAATGCGAATAAACTCTCGCGAATTTACTCAGCACTCAATGAACCCAGAGAGAATGGTGAAATTGCAAAGGAGAGCAGCTTGTATTAGGGGGTTGATTTGGTTTCGGTTACAACGAAAAGCAAAACCAAAGGGTAGGGTGTGTGTCCTCGTTTAGAAGTTTCCAGAATGGTGAATGACGAAATGCATCCCCAGAAAGGAAAATGGAGGGGGTTATAAAGTATACTCATGCATACTTTTCACCGGATATTGCAACTATTCATTAGTGAATAGTCTGTACTTTCTGTATTTGAAAAGGGGAACATTGGTTTGGGAAAATTTTTGCATCGGAATGCGCAAAGGAATTTGACTAAACTGTTTCGCTATGTAGAAATAGCCTCGTCTGTTTATGTTTTGTTTTTGTTAAAGTATGGAACATTCCTAGCAAATCCTCAACTAAACCAAATCCATGGTTCATTTACCACGCATAAACACAAATTCCGAAAATCCTAACATTATAATGCATATCTTCAAATGCATTTCAAGATTATAATTTTCTGGAATTTGCTTAACCAAATTCCCACACAATTCCTTGGAGCTTTACCCATTTTAACATATTTTCCTCATACATATAAAGGGGCGATGGATTTCTGATATCGTCGTCACACCATTCACCATAGGTGGCGATTTTATTTCCAGATATCCCCAATCGAACAACTCCGTCTCTTGCCTATGTGACACAAAATTGTACCAATGGTACACCGAAAACTCTCATGCCCTTAAATTCGAAATTGTCACACCTACGGTTGGTATGCGAGGAAACTTAATGCTGGACATCTTTTCTGTGTCCAAAGACTTACTTATCCAAATCAGTCCTCCCCTAGTATCGGTGGGTGTTTTTGACCACACCGCTGTGACAACGATCATCCCCAGCATCTCGGACTCATATCAGATTATGGGCGCACAAATTATGACATTTTCAATGTCACATTGAACGAAAAACTCCACTAACTCTCTCTTCCCAGTGACTGGAACCTAACGACGGTTGAGATACATAACACTGCAGCTCGATCTCACGAGATTCTAGTTGAAACCTTGGAGACTCATGCCCCGAAGTACAAACTTGAAGAGCCTTATCAGATTCCCCATGTCGACTTCACTCTTCGTCTCATCCGGGAGCGTAAAAAACTCTGCAGAATGAGATATCTTCATGGTTTACGCAAAGGGAAGCTATATTCCATTTATACACAATATTGGTACACTGATAAAACGGAGAATCCAAACTAGTCGTAGCCGACAATTGGAAAACAGCATGAAGGGTATTGAAATAGACCAAAACGTATAAAAAAACGTTAAACAGATATATGGCACTTCTCGTATCACTGGGTTAATCATCCAGTATGGTGTTGTTGTTAATAATAACACCAATAAAGCAAACATCATAGGACACAACTTTGATAATAATCACAAGCTCTCTCTCGAGGACGGCGATCCGGATACTGATGCAATCATTAGTTCAGAGGTTCACAATAAATTAGATAACTTTAACGAGGCAGTAGTTGTCTTCAACTCAGCTAACAGTGCATACTTCAACGACACACGTGATAATGGTCATGGTTACCTCACACCAAATACCCTACAGAATCTAGTTTAATCCTGAAACCGCAAGAAATCATCCGATATCGATAACATGTCATACCAGTCGTTGCAAAGGCTGTCTGTCTTATTCTTTTTAAAGCTCTCCATTTTGTTTAACCATGCCTACAACATGGGATACTTGCGCCAAGTTTTGAAGCATGCTATTCTTTTTCCAATAACACAAGTTGAAAAACTAACATATCACCCCCAAACTTTCGCTCCATTTCGCCCCCCACTTTCATCAGCAAAATATATGATAAGTTCATATACGGGAACCTAAACTACTTTATCAGTGCCAGGAACGTAAACCACTAATCCAATAGAGAAGAGACTATCTTTCTAGCCGTTCATTTCAAGTAGTTATTGACGGTGTCAAATCTGTCTCCAATCAGATTAATGGAGGTGTTCCGTAGAGTTCGGCACTTTCACCTACTCTCTTCCTGATCTTTAAAAATGATCTCTTGTCAATTACCCTAAACCCGTTGAAAGCGAACTTTTATACCACACAGTGTATAGAGTATCAAACCCAAAAGAAATATGTGGTTCGATTCTGAATCCAGAGAAGCCGTTAATGCTAAAGGGTTGAGCTTTCGGTTGTAAAAATCAAACAATGCCGAGAAAAACCGGAAAAGATTCAAGAGAGATAGCATTGACTGCAATGCACATATTCAACGCACGAAGTTCTTGCTTCTCTCCCACATGTAGTAAAAACTTCTGGGCATTCGTGAAAAAATCGGAAAGTCGGAATCCTTATCCATTCCTTCGCTTGTAGTCGATGACACACCATTCACCAATAGGGAAGGCGAATCTATTTCCTGCACATTTTGCAGCCAACTCTACGCTGCCTGATACCACATCAGTTCAGCCTCAACTTGAGCATAAGCAGCACACCATGTCCCAGATTCACTTCCAAACGCATACTGTTGTCCGCGTACTCAAGGACCTGAACGCAAACAAATCCGCTGGTACTGATGGCGTTCCCCAATTCTCTTGAAGCGACGTCCTTTTTCATTTGCTAAACCACAGCGGAAACCCTTTAATTTGTCTTATTCTACTAGCCTAGTCGGCGAGGATTCAGCCAATTCCCAAAAGGGCGACAAATCAACCCATTCTTCTTATCGACCCATAGCACTATTTTCTATTCTCGCGAAGGTATCACTCATTAACCGTCAACTTTCGAAATATTCGGAATCAAATGACCTCCTCTATGACCGCCAATATAGCTTTTGCAGCAACAGGTCCACAGGAGAATTGACAAAGTATTTTACCGGAAAGTGGAGCCATTCCATCCACTACTTCGGAGAAAGCAAAGTTGTTGCATTGGTTGTTTCAAAAGTGTTCGACAGAGTTTGGCATACAAACGAGCATTGAAACGTATGTTATTGGGGACCCACCGTAAATCGATCATTTTATCGTTAGAACGTAGGCGCAATATATCATGCCTGTCTCTTTTCTATAGGTATTATCACGTTCGTTGCTCAAATGAACTTGCTGAATGTGTTCCCCGTCTTCAGACATTTTTCCACGAAACCCGTCAATCTGAGAATGCGCATCATTTCACGTTGAAAGTCATCTTCAGGTGCACAAATAAACATAAAGAGCCTTTCTTTAGCCGAACGACACGAATGTCGAACACTTTGCCTGATCATGTAATACCTCGTCCATGTAATGTCCAGACATTTAAGACCAATGTAATAAAATTGTCCTGGTGCACCATCGTGCTTCCGGTTCTTCCGGAAGAGTGGGCTACCGTTGTCGTCTTTCGTTTTCAAATAAAAGGTTCTTTGATTTTTTCACTTTGTCTTTTCTTTTTATTTAATTTTTTTATTTTACATACACAAACTGAAACTTTCCGAATTATGAAACACTGTTACTTTGAAGTACCGACTCTCTTCTTTTTAAGTTTAAACTTTAATATCGAAATCGCGATATATCTTGCCTCGCACAGCACACCATGATGACTCGTCTAAGTCCAGCGTCGCCCAATACCAAATCTAGGCTGCCTCAATTGCAACCCGCCATTCATTTGTTTTGTTTAACCTTTGGAATTAGGATCACAAAAAGGCATAGAAGGGAACAATGGTCATAAATACACTTCGGCAGGAAACAATAGATAACGGATTTTGCGGATGCGTATTTATGATCCTAGATGTTGATGCGCGATAAAATGAACATGTGGTTCGTTTTATAGCGCAATTTGTTTGTATTTGAATTTGAAAGGTGTTAATGGATATTGAGTTTTGTGTGACTAAATTTGTGCAAAAAATTCTTAGAGGATCATAAAAGACGCGCATGGCACATCTGGCTCGCACATTTCGTTTAGGGATTTTGTAAATCTATAATTAAACGTACAATGTACATGATTGCATATGATTCAAGAATTTCTGGGAATTGAATCAATGCGACAATTGAACGTTTCATTCAATTTGTTCAACATTGGATGCAGCGGTGATTTGGGGATATTGATGGAGTTATAGGAAGAAGGTGTGTGGCGGTCCGCCAAACCCCACTGTCTACTTACCGTAAAACCGAAACAAAAAATTCAGCTAAATTCCTAACTTCGCTAATGCAACAGCATTAGCACCTGTAAATGCTTCACACATTATATAGATCAAGGTATAATCTAAAAAGTCTCTGTAAAAGAAAACCTACCTTCATGCATCTTTTGGCATATAATTTCCTGTAAGATTGCTTTCTACCTTTTCGAGAACGCCAGCAAATTTCAATTTCCCACACCTGCACCGCAATCTGCACCCGGCATACCTGAAACATTTCCTTTTGCAAGGACATTAATGCATACAACGCGTTAGATAAGGTTCCTGGAAATAATTCTTTAAAGTGCATATGGCATCATGAATCCCAAGCCAGTCGGCACCCCTTGTCTGTGTTAAAATCCTATGTCGGACAGCTTGTTTTAACAGCTGCAATAAACCGACCCGCGATTCGTTGGTACAATCGACAAACAATCACCGCATCTTAGGCATTATCAACGAAACCAAATTTTCTAGCATTTCCTAATGCAAACACGAACACGGTTTCTACTGCAGACAGCGATGCCATCAACATCCAATTTGCGTTTAGCACCATTTCCCGGATCACCAGCGGCTTATTTATTCAACTGCAATGCACATTTTCCCTTTCCTTGTTTCAGGTTCATTCCCATGGCCTTGTGTATGGGACAAAAACCAATGTGATCTTAACTCGCACATACACATACATTGCCAAGAAAAGGAAAACTCACCCCAAAACGATTAAATATCGTTAAGTCGTTTTCCATCCACTGACCGCCATGGTCACGCGTCACTCCCGCTTTCCGCCTGCAGCGGAGACGCGTAGATGCATACCTAGAGCCGTGAGAGGTGTTTCGAACTTGTCACTTAGTACATAGTATGGCGAAAAGTATTACACCCTAATAATGTCGTGTTGGTCTGACGCGTTTCGTGCGGTAATTCAAGTGCCTAAAACCTAGACGAACACAAAAAATAAATATATTTGCAGCCGTGAACGTACAAAGGCAAGGTACATACTTACGCCCCACATAGTTTAACGTACGAGATAAAAAAAAATAAAAAAAAACCCAAAAAAACATAGTTTGTGCAAACAATAGTAAAGTGGAAATAAAAGAACTAATAATACAAAAACTGCGTTTCATTTGTTTTTCTTTCTTCTGGGTGTTTATTCATCATCCTTTTTCGTTCGTGGACAATTTTGGTGCTCGCATTTGCAGCGATATTCTGCGGTACAGTTAATCGCCGTGTTTGTAATGAAGCGGGTGGATGGTAGAATCAGCGTCCATGCCGACGCACAGACTATTCTTCCCCACAGGTGCAAAATGTTTGGGGCAGGGAAATAGTAGGGCTTCGTGGAGCACTATACGAATATACATCGATACCTCCTTCCTTATCGACTTTCGTTTTTCCACTCCCACCGTGCTTTGGCATTGAAGGACACTTGAGAATGCTCTTTTGTGCGCAGGTAAGTGTAAAAAAATACATATATCCCAAAAAATGAAAATACATCATTAGTTTCTACATTCCGCTTTCCCAGCCCATTAAATCATACAAACTATCAATTACTATTATCGATTACATAACAGAAGTATGCGATTCTCAGTATGATATGATCGTTTTGGGCGTTTTTAAACTCCACAACCTTCGAAGGACACCTGTGGGGATTCTCTATACCACACGGAGAACCAACCCACAATGCCAACCAATTTTGACCGCTAACAGCGCGTCACCCTAAGCTAACCTGTAACCCATTTCCCAACATGCAAAAACACATCCCAATATACAACAGCATCCGTCCCCAAATCTGTAATTGCATACATCCTCAACCTACCAACCTACGCTTCGATTAATTCCTTATCTAAATCATATCCCCTGCTTGCAAGCAAGCAATTCCAATTTCCCCCGAAAATCATTCCGGCTCACTTCTTGCTTAAACTATCTCCTCGCTTGTAACCAAGCAACATTTAGTTCCCCCGAAAACCATTTCGGTTCCCATTCCACCTAAACCACGTAGAACCACACCAATTCCCCCTTACTGGCAAGCCAACAGCCTGATGCGTCGCCTTTCCACGAAACGACCATCGCAACGATCAAGACCCTTGACCATACTTGGCTATGCCGCCGAAACCAATTTCCCGGTACACAAAACCAAAGAATCCAACTCAGCCTATACGGCGACGATTCCCCGGAACTAAATCCCCTATACAGGCATAGGGACCTTTTTCAAAGTTCCTAGTAAATGGCAGTGAGTTGATTTTAGCTATGACTCCACCGCCACGACGCGACTAATTTTTTCTCGTCAGTAATTAGTCAGTCGAGATTGAACCGCCACCGGGGCCGGACATATACAGTCGAGTCGCAACCGCCAAAGCGCACGCACCAGTGTTTTCGGAAAGTCGTAACGAAGTAAATAGCGAGTGCTTTCGGGAAATTGTAGCGAAACAAATAGCGAATACTTTCGGAAAGTTGTAAGGAAACAGATAACAGTATTTGCAAATAAACAAGACGTGGACCAAAATAGTGATTCGCTGGATTAAACTAAGTAGGGACGATCGCCCTCGCACGCGAGGTATTTGGATGTGTAGTCTTCGAATCCCCCGGAGATTTATCAAATAAAAACTGTAAAATATTTTCAATCAATATGTACAGATAACCTTTATTTATTTAAAACGTAACAATAAAATGAAAAAGTTTGCAACAGAACAATTACAGTGTTTCCATTTCCCCTCGGATATTTGTGCGGACGATTGTCGACGGAACTCAGAGTAGTGGGAAGTTAAGTGAACTAGTGTCATACATTGGCACATCTACTTCGCTCCCCCACACATCTTCAAATGATGTCTTTCTATATCACTTCCGTCTCTAGTCTCAAAGAATATTTCTTCTTCGACCACTTAAGAGAACCAAGCCTCAGTCAAGTTAGCGTCCTTTTAAACGATGCGGGCAAGCAACTAAACCTAACTTTGACATATGACCCTTCATCTACAACCCACCCGGCCCCGAGATTATTATTTGTGCGACTTCCACAAAACAAATTCTCGCCTTATTATTGATTATCTTACCAGAATATTATTCTGTTTTTCTCACCTAATTGTAGAAGATGCTACTACTAACCTTTACAGAGAAATCTTCAAATCCATTTCCCTTGGCATTCCCTATTCCAAGGATAAAACGTCAACCTCTTCACTTACGTGGTACGAGGGTTGCCTCTTATGTTTCGGGGTTTGGCAACCCTAGTGTTGCAATCCGGCAATTGACAGCTCTGTCGTAAAGTTGGACATTTTTGAGGTTATACGCACTCAGAACGTTTTGACATACGAGCGCTATTTGTGTTGTTTACAGTAACTTAAAAGATTCATCTCGGCCCAAAAATGGAATTAAATCGTCAACATTTTCGTGCAATTATTTTTTACAACTTTCGGCGTGGATTAACTCAGCAACAGTGCATGGATGAACTTAATTCAATTTTTGGCGATGAAGCTCCATCAAGGACCAGTGTTTATCGATGGTATGGTGAATTCAATCGTGGTCGTAGTTCACTCCAAGATGAATTTCGTGAAGGTCGTCCAAAATCAGTTGTTGTTCCGAAAACCATTGATGCTGTGCGCGAACTGATATTGGAAGATCGTCATGTGACCTATCGTGAGATTGAGACAACCCTAGGCGTTAGTGGGACCAGCATACATTCAATATTGCATAAACATTTGACTGTCAAAAAAATTTGTTCGCGTTGGATCCCACACAATTTGTCAATCGCCCAAAAAAAGGCTCGTGTCAATTGGTCGAAAGAAATGCTGAAAAAATACGGTCGCGGTGCTTCGAAACACGTCTATGACATCGTGACAGGTGATGAGTCGTGGATTTACGCGTATGAGCCCGAAAGTAAACAGCAGTCGACTGTCTGGGTGTTTCAAGATGAGCCAAATCCAACAAAAGTTGTTCGCGCACGAAGCACTTCCAAGCAAATGGTCGCCTGTTTTTTTCGGAAAAACTGGACATGTCGCAACCGTACCCCTAGAACAACGCAGAACAGTCAATTCTGAGTGGTACACAACCATTTGTTTGCCAGTTGTCTTCCAAGAAATCAGGAAAACCAACCGCCGAAGACGGATCACTCTTCACCACGACAATGCGAGCTCTCACACATCGGCTGCGACAACTGCATTGTTGAGCACCCAAAACATCGATTTGATGGGTCATCCGCCGTATAGTCCTGACTTGGCACCGAACGACTTCTTTTTATTCCCGTACGTAAAAAACAAACTGAGAGGTCAACGTTTTTCGACACCTGAAGAAGCGGTTGCTGCATTCAGAATGCATGCAAAAGTGTATAGATCTTCATGGGGAATATTTTGAAAAACAATAAAGTGATTTTCGATGATCAATATTTGTTTTTGTTCTCTAATCCCGAAATATAAAAGGCAACCAACCGGAAGCTTCACTCGTTACATAATAAAGAAATAAGATCTGGGCTACATTCCTTCATATTCGTTCTCTCTGCGACTATTCCAATTATTTAAGGTGCTATCTCCACTTCACCGGAAAGTACAATTTCCTTTACCAAAACTGACTAATAAAAACACAGTGTAATCTAATACATAACCCGAAAGATTCTCTTCAGTTTGTTAAACACAAAGTTAAATTTGATGGTGATCCCATCTCCTTTTCCTTTAACTCGGAAACCACATCGGATCCAAATGTCATTGAACATTTCTTTGCCTCCTTTTTCAAACAATCCTTCACTGACCACTGTTTATGCCCGACTCCTCTTATTTCAATTACTTAACAAATTTCTTTCTCATTTTATTAATCCATGGCTGAGAATATACTAACTCGGTGTAAAATTGAATTCACCAAACGCCCCAAATGGCCTCCCTGCCATATCTATTAAAAGATGTTCCTCACTTCTTTTTTCTCTCCCTTCAACGATCTTTAATTTGTCGTGTTCCTAAGGTGAATTCCCTAACATATGGACCATTTTTTTAGTCTCCCCTATACATAAGGGGTGCGATTTTTTGAATTATCGTCCTATTGCCAAGCTTTCCAACATTTCTAAAGTTTTTGAAAGCATTCTGTATGAAGCGTTATACTCCCACTGATATTATCTTATTTCAGGCAAGCAACACGTTTTTTTCATTGGTACTTTTATCACCACTAATTTAGATGAATTCACTTCCCACACTAGAAAACGGCAACGAATTTCAAACGATTTCAGTAAAGCCTTCGACAAAATCTCACACAAGCTTATTCTTTTAAAATTGTCTTCCCTTGGCTTCGAACCCGCAATGAGAAGGTGGACTTCCTCATATCTGAGTAATCGAATCGACAAAGTATGCCTCAGATTCGCCTTAACGAATCTTTTTCTCGCCATCTCGAGTGTCGCTCAGGGCCGTCACTTAGGTCCCCTGCTCCCGACACTATTCATAAATAACATTGATGTTTTAATTAAGCATTCGTGTATCGCTCTTTACGTTGGTAATACTTCTTTTTTTAAGGTCATCTGCTCTCTACTCAGCTCTTCCCGTTTCCAAACTGACGTCGACAGCTTTTCGCTTTTATGCCAAGAGAATTGCTTGGAGAATATTGTTGACAAATGCCAACCAATCACCTGTTCATGAGGGCGCAACCTTCCCCTCTATGACTCTACTTGTTACTTAATCAACCTCTGTCCTCTGTTCAGACAATTCGTGACCTGGGTATTTAGAATGACAATGAGCTCAATTTCCTCTTACATATTGACTTCATAATCCCCAAAACCAATTCTCCTGTCGGATTTGTGAAACGCCAGTCTAAGGAATTTTTTAACTCTTACGTTTCCCGATTGCACTATGTTACTGTTGTCCACCATCTACCAGAATTTGCCAGGTCTGGTTGTCCCATCATATGTCTCACATTCGAAGTGTCGAGAGTATTCAACGTCGATTCTTTTGTTTTGCCCTCCGTAGACTGAATTGAGAAGACCGTCTGATCCTGCTCCTTTACAAAAATCTTCTCAACCTAATTAATCCAACCACGCTTGAAGATCTAGAATTCACGCTGACATTCTCTTCATCCACTTCTGGATAGCTACTTTAGCACCCGCCAAGTAGTGAACCAATACATGCAGCGACATCCCGAGAAAAGTTAGGACGGGGCTAATAACATTGCCCGTGAAAACAAATTATTATGGAAAATTTAACCAGCCTCGGATATGGATCGGATACACGACGACGACCACGGAAACGAGAATGGCTAAACGATTTAAGAATTTTCTCATGGAACGTCCGCTCACTATGCAGAGCTCGAGCTGCACAGCGACCAGCCGATGCCCTGACCGAGTGTAAGGCTAACATAACTCCATTACAAGAAATAAGATGTACGGGGAGTGGTGTTATTCAAAGAGACGAGTATGACATTTATTAGCGCTGTCTTGCAAAACACCATGTGCTCGGGGTAGGCTTTCTAGTCAACCAAAAACTGAAGCCTGTCGTTATCGGCTTTAATCAATAAACGAAAGGCTATGCGTTCTTCGTGTGCGAGGCAAGTTTAATAACATAAGCCTCATAAACTCACGGACCTACAGAGGAGTCATCTGACGACGAAAAAGAACAATTCTACGAGGACGTCGAACGGGCCCTCAATGCATGCCCAAGATATGATGTGCAAATCATTCTTGGTGATTTGGATGCGAAAATACGTTTTCAAGCACTACGTAGGTTCCTATAGCTTGCATGAGAAAACTAATGACAATGGACTACGAGTCATGGAACTGGCAGCAACAAAGAACTTGGTCGTTGCAAGTACCAGGTTTCCGCGTAAAGATATCCACAATGCTACCTGGGTATCACCTGATGAAGCCACTCGCAACCAAATTGACCACGTGATGATAGATCGGCGCCACCTCTCGAGCTTGATGACGGCACGAATGTACCGAGGTGCCAACCTCACTATCAGATCACTATCTTGTTGGTATAGTTTTCCGACCTCGGATTGCCTTACGGAGACGTATTGCATGCGCGGATGGGAGTCGGATCAACACGGCTACCTAAGGCAATGAGGACACCAGTAACATCTTTGGTCAAGCGTTAAGACTCGCCTTCGAAGAGCTCAATGGAGGGAGGGTAAGTCCTGAGGTCAGAATGTCGGGCGTAGAAGAGAAATGAACACGCCTTAAGAATACTGTCATTAGTACTGCCAACTCCATCTTAGGCAGTAGTCGTAGAGAACCGAACGACTGGTTTGATGATGAGTGCAAACTAGCGACTGAACGTAAGAATGCTGCATACCGGACAATGCAGCAGTATCATAGGACGCGGGTACGCGAGGAGACATACAAATAGCTCAGAAGATCGGAAAAAAAACTGACAAAAGACAAGTGACGGGCAAAAAAATCTAGTCTGTGAAATTGAGAAAAGTAGAGAGCGAGGTCCGCACCAGGCGCGGAAGTTCTACCAAATAATCCACAATATGACGCGATACACACCACGCTGCACTTACTGCAAAGATAAAGAGGGTATACTGATCACCGATCTTGAATGCATTCTAGAGCGATCGGAAATGTACTTCAATGAATTGCTAAATGGTCAGCTCACAGAAGAATTGCAGGCTCCACCAATGCAAGATCAAGACCAACTGTTGCCGCCACCAAGCATTGAGGACACATTAAGAGCCATAAGATAGCTCAAATCAAATAAAGCCCTTGGAGCTGATGGCATACCAGCTGAGCTGATTAAACAAGGAGGGACAGCGTTACATCACGCAATTCATGAGATCGTGGTGCACGTATGGGAGCAAGAGGGGATTCCGGGAGATTGGCGTCGCGGTATAATTTACCCCATACATAAGAAAGGAGATATCACACTGTGCAGCAACTATATGGGGTATAACATTGCTGAGTACCGCCTATAAGATACTCTCCACTATCCTACAAGATCGGATAACCCCATACCCTAAAATCATCATTGGTCAATACTATGGTCTATCAAGGCTCTTTAAATCTCGAAATTTATCCAGAACATCCAAGCTACTATTGTACAAGACCATGGTCTTACCAGTACTCATATATGGATCCGAGACCTGGGTGCTCAATAAAAGGCACTCTGATCTCTTAACCGCGTTTGAGAGGAAGGTCTTAAGGAGAATTGTTGGCCCCGTATGTGAGGGAGGACGATTCCGGAGACGCTACAACTTTGAGTTGTACGCGATCTACACAGAAACTAACGTTATAAGAAAAATCAAGGTCCGTAGTCTCTGGTGGGCGGGACACCTAGCTCAAATGAGTGAAGGGGAGCCTGCCCGGAAAGTCTTTGGTGGCAGGATGTATGGAAGGTGACAACGTGGCACACCTTGTCTACGGTGGAGGGATGGCGTAGGCCAGGATGCCCAGAGCCCGGGAGTGGCAAACTGGATGACATCGGGACCGGTGGAGACATTTACTAAATAAGGCCAAGATCGGATCCCCGTTGTAGTGCCGATGATGATTCTCTTCATCCACCGTCTTTTCTCTGTTTCGGTCGATTGTGTAAGCCTTCTCTCCCCCATCTTGTTTATCACCAAGCCGCCTATCTAATGATATGCTCAGCTATTCGACCACCCGTCCACCACACATCTTATGTGTCCAATTAACCTATACCGCGAAGACACCTACCCTTACCTCACCTTTTTTGGATTCAACCATAATTTTTGTCTGCACCTAAACTGCATCTCATTATAAGCCTGTGGGTATTTTGTATAAATTGTATTTAGCTCAACGCTGGAATAGAAATACACACCTCAATAGACAGACTAATTGGTCCCAGAAATAATATTCTGTACTCTGATTCTGAAATAGCAAACTATTTAGCGGAACACTTCTCCCAAGTGCATAGGCAAAATGATAGCCTAGGCAACTCCGAGTTTGAGGAAGTGGTCAACCGTTATACATCCCATGAACTAATCTCCTCATTCACTCCATTCATAACTGAATTTAATAACGACAATAGAGCATCTCAACCCACCGATACAAACTTCTTTTTGCAACCGCAGGAATTTAACCAAATGATATCTTCTCGTGGCAATAAAAACTCAACCGGCTTGGACAAAATTCCACATGTGCTTTTCAAAAACCTCAACCCTTCAAATCGACTATACATCATGACCCTGCTAAACCACATAATAAATGCTGGTCACATACGGGAGTCTTGGAAAACTGCCATAGTCATCCCCATTAAAAAATCAGGCGCATCCCTGATGGCGGCCAATTTTCGACCCATCTCACTACTTAATAATTTAAGCAAATTACTTGAATTAAAAATTCACCATTACCTACTCTCCTTCGCGGAAACTAACTCATTACTCCCTGATTTCCAATTCGGTTTTCGTGCACAACACTCAACATGTCACGCTCTCCTCAAGTTTACTCACGACATCACTATGGCTCTTAACGACCAGTGCCCCACTGTGTGTATCTCCCTTGACATATCCAAGGCTTTCGACTGCGTGTGGACTGCGGGTCTTCTGTACAAATTACATTCCACGTATCGTCTAAACAATCACACTTCCAAGTTTCTCTATTCGTACCTATCAAATAGGAAATTCATGGTCAAGATAAATTCCACCCTTTCCCAGACGTACTCAATAACAGCAGGAGTCCCCCAAGGATCCATTCTGGGTCCCCTCTTATACTTACTATACACATCTGATATTCCTCAACCCCTCTCACCGAATACTCGAATCCTCAACTACGCAGACGATACCCTTGTCTACTCCAGCAGCAGGCTCGTATTATCTGCCAGAAACCGCGTAAATGAATTCCTCCAAATTCTTTCCTCCTACTTCCTTAAATGGAAGATCCGCCTAAACCCCAACAAAACTCAACTGGTTGTATTTAAAGGTAGAAACGTTCACTGTACCAATAACACGGTACGTAACCATTCAAAAATCCAACTCAACCTCTGCAACACCCTCATAAAACCATCTAAATCACTAAAATACTTGGGCATTACTTTCGAAAATAATCTCTCTTTCACGACTCACATAAACAATGTCATCCGCAAAGCGGGGATACAGCTGAACCTTTGTCGGAAAGTAATGTGGAAGGCAGATGGTCTCTCTCAACAAGTCAAACTTCTACTTTATAAACAAATCATCAGGCCCACACTTACTTACGCTTGTCCCATCTGGTTCCATATCTCTCCCTCTCAAATGGAAAAACTTCGTATCTTCGAAAGGAAGTGTTTCAGACTAATCACAGGGCTACGTCGACAGCGCGACTCCCACAAATATATCGGAAGCCTTACGCTATACCACTCCGTCGGCCTGGAGAGATTGGATAGAAGGTTCCTGGAATTGTCGATAAGATTCATTGAAAACCTGTCAGCCAATCCAAACCCTCTCATCAATTCCCTTAGCCTCCCCAGCCACAATGCATCAAATCCCTATCTTCATGCACTCCATTTAAAGGCTCTCTTCTACGCAGGAAGATTAGTAAATGATGCGAACGAAATCATCTACCATAACAGGGTAACCGATCTTAACCACTTCAAATACTCAAACATTCAACCCTTT
The DNA here is from genome assembly GCA_963931805.1 of Microdon myrmicae. NCBI lineage: Eukaryota > Metazoa > Arthropoda > Insecta > Diptera > Syrphidae > Microdon > Microdon myrmicae. The sequence continues at coordinate 76,216,595 of OZ007496.1, forward strand.
TCTCGGGTTCTTTCCTTTAACGAGCAGTCGGTGGAGAGACCTCCCTCTGCCGCTCCCTTCCCTCCTTAGGGTATGTACAGTACGAAATCTCAACTTAAGCTTAAGACGAGGCTAATTTGTTCTAAATGACTATATGTGAATTTATTTAACTACCTTAGATATAAGCTAGATTTAAGTAGAGATAAGTAGTTTTAAGAATATTTATTGTAAACATTGACAATCCATCCTGGTTTTCATGACCTTTCCAGGAGTCCTACTAATAAATTGTATTTGGTATAGATCTCCTTAGACGTAAGACCTCAAATTAAATATTACTTGGAAAAATGTTCTAGACATTGTAAGTAAATTTGTCACAACTTAGTTAAGTTAGCTGTAAACTTATGTAACTAAACTTTTAATGGTCAATAAAGACAGCGTTTTATAAAAAAAAAAAAAAAAAACGCTGGAATAGACTCCAAAGTTTGTAGGAAGATACCCTGTTTCCAAACTCCTTCACATCTTCCTTGCTATCTTGCTTGGCTTTCACCACACTGTTTTGTGCCGCTGACCTTGAGGTGAGAATTTTAAATTCTCCCTTTAATTCGGAAGCAAGATCATTCCAGGTTGAAATGACCTTGTACCGGATGTGGTCATATGCTGGCCCCTGTAGTCTGGTTTTCACCACGCTTAGGAAGAAAGCGTGCTGACTTACGTCCTGTGCCTGTGAAAAAATAATATCTCCGCAAGAAACAAAATTATCCAATTCGTCCGGGTTACCGTTAAACACCGGTACGAAATCCAAAATGTCTTTTAACCCAATTGTGACGTTCATATTTAAATTCGCGTTTAGGTATTCGTTTTCGCGCATTTTAAATATTCGATTCGGGTATTATTTTGGGTGAAATATTCCTTCGGTAAATTCATCTTCCCAATTGTAAATGTAACGAACCTATCTAAAGAGAATCCGACGAAATCGATCCTATCGAAGGTAAGAGAAACAAACAATCCAAATGTCGAAAGATCCTGACAGACAGATTAGCAGAAGAGATGCTGTGAAAGAAAGATTAGCAAAAGAGATCCTTTCAAACCCAACACATCTTCACCTATAGAGGAAATTTCGAAAATATCGAAGGTAGGAAGAGATTTTTACCGACACCGAAGTAAAACATTCCTAATTTCGAAAAATCCTGGTAGACAGATAAGCAGAAGAGATCCTGTGAAAGAAGGCAATGGTAAAAAGAGAGGACATTTTTATCGAGCCCAAAGTGAAACGAGCCTGCAAGTGGAAAGATCCTGGATAGGGGAAAGTGATCCTAAGGAATTTCGATCTAAACTGATGAAAGGAAAAAGACCATCAGACAGATAAGCGTAAGCGCATGGAAATTGTGCAGTCTCTGCCCGAGAATATGAAAAATTATCCCCGAGTAATTACTAAAAACCATGTGATACAAATTCTTAAAATATATGTATATATGTATATGTGTGTATATATTGTATATGTATAGAAATTTAAATTTTTAGTTTATGGGGTGTTTGTATCCCCTTAAAGTACATGTCTAGCATTTTCCCTTTTGGTGAATTTAAAAATAAATTTTGAAAGATTTTAAAAATTTTATTTCATATTGTAGGACTCTCTTTGTCCTTTTAAGAGAATTTAAAATTTATGATAGGTGCTCTATTTGTGCCCTTAAATTAAGTAATATAGAATGTACCTGAGATCTTTGGTTGTGTTGGCTGCTTTCTGTGGCCGTCGCTGTGGTGATGTCATCAGGGATCTGAGCGCCTTGCTGATAATGTGTGATCCCGTTACTGTTGTTATTGGTGTTTTTTTTTTGTTTTGTTGTGCTGCGGAGCTGAAGTACTAACGGCTACCGACACTTACTTGTCAGTAACCGACGATATTCCATGCGCATCCTTTTTTACTTTGACTTTTTTGCACTGTTCCCGGTGTTTAGCCCCGGGGACGCTTTTGTTATTTGTTGAATTTCTATTATTTTTTTTTCTCACTATCCCTCCAGCCGCCTCAGATTTTCGTGGTTCTCGAGGTGGGCTTCCGGCATGATGTTGGTCAATTCTTCGCTCTCGTTGTCCTCAAGTAGTTCTCCGTTTCTTCAATCAGGAATAGGCGAGCGAGTATTTCGAAAAATGCTGCCGCTATTTTTTGTAGAACTCGTCCGGTTCGTATGGATATTCTTCTTCTTTGCTGGAATAGAGGGTACCGGGCAAATTGTAGTCCACCATTCTGTTGGTAGGGGATGTTAGTATCCCACCACTGCCACCATTTTGTAGTGGTCCTGTGGCGTATCTACCAACGCCACTGCTACCTTTTCAATCTACCTCAAAATCTTCCCTCCTAAAGCTCCATTAATTTCATAATTTTACCATGCAAGCGCAATAACTTCCCCAAGCATTCTCCCACCGATTTCATTACCTTTCGGTTATGCAAATAGCATCCAACATCAAGCATCTGCCCATCAAGGACATTCACGCAATTAACGCGATATATAAATTTCCCTAAAAGAAATTCGGTACGCCAGTACCGCATACATCAATGCATCTCAGCATTGTTCTAAAAGGAAAACATTTCGGTTGCCATACTAGTTAACCGAAGTGGATTATAAAAACAATCAGCAGAACCCCTGTCTGCCTGCATTTACTGTCCCACACGTGCGCAACAGATTTTCATGTTGCACCAGTACTCACGGCGGCTTTTATGCAATCTTCAAAGCACCGGCGCAATTCGCGCCTAGCTGCCAAGAGCCGAATTCAATGCCAGTGTAAATACTCACACTGGAATTCGACCCATGACTCCCTAGGATTGCAATACACAATTAACATGGTTGTAAACACAACCATCATTGTGTAATTATCCCAAATGTATCCTAATCCCTAACGTAGTATTTGGACAACTGCAAATACTTATCCCGAAGATGCTTTTTCAGGAATTTTCATTCCCACGGTTCGACCACCCATGAGCTCGCATCACGAGCCAACAAGGTGATCCGCGCGCAAAGTAGTTCAGTCGATGAAAGTGTTGTAAAGGAGTCGAGTCTCCTGGAGTCCATTATTACCGTGAACAACAAACTAGGCTGCGGCATTTTTTGCACAAGTCTCCTAACTCCAAAATTATATTTCATTAGTGATAAGAAAGTCTACAACTGTGTACATGATCGAAACAATTTATTTTCTGTAATAGTGCAGTTCCTAATTTACATAAAACAAATTAAGTACCGGTAATAAAGTTAATCTCAGAGAGCTTGTGTGTTTTACTTCTTGTGGACGGTCCGTCGCGGAGTTTTGTTTCCTTGGAGGACAGTGTTCGGCGGAACTATCGTGAGGAAATCTTGGTGAACCTTGCCAAGGCCGGCATAATAACCAAGAGAAATACCCACAATTGGTGACCATTCGACGCGAGTAAACACAATTTTCTGATTCGGAGTCAGATCAAAACCGTGTCCTAAAAAAATTAAAGGAACAGTGACTATTCGGTGTCGCGACTGTGACAGTGACAATCTTCCCGAACCGAGTGCTTTCGGAAACGCAGTGGCAGTAAGCAATTGTGGCGGCAATTGCCGAAGATCCATATAACATTCACCGGAAACAGGAACAACAGGAGCAACTACCCAACACTACACCAGCACCAGGAGCATCCGATCAATAACACCAGGGATTTAAGCAGGTATCCTTCCTTTCTGTTTTTAAATTATTCGCTTGTATCTTAACGTACATTTCCTTTTTGTCAAAGTTTTATTATGTGTTTAACTGATTGTTTTGGAAATATTAAATAAAGTTTATAATAATTCTAAATTAAAGTGAGACAAAAAAAGAAGAAAAAAATCAATAACATTGTAACTGTAAAACGTTTGTTTCCTTTTTACTTTCGTGGCTGATTGGCAAAGATACTTATATGTGTAATTAGATTAAACGATGCCTGGCAAGGATTTCAAATTTTAATACAGATATCTTGGGTAGGAAAATGTATTATTAGCCTGCAGTTGACGAAATGTTGTCTGCAGTTATTTAAATAAATGAGCAACAAATCATCAGCCTATACAAATAAAATTAAGACAATTTGTGCCTTTTTTATTATTAACAACACGAGTAAAATAACTCAAAACGAAATAATAGAGTATCTGAAATAAATGCTAAATGAAAAACAAAACAACAAATTTAACACGAAATTATTTACCAACATCTTCGTTAATTGTACTTCCGATTTAATATTTTCCTTTTTTCGACCAGTTGCTAATTGAGAACAATTCATAAAAATCATTCTTCCATTTGATCGCCTTATTATGATTATTTTTACTTGAACGCAACTGCCTACTTTGACTCCATTAGCATTACTTAGAAGCATTTAATAATATTCCATGTCAGTTTTTGTTTTTTGTTATAACTTTATATTTTAAACATAATTTTTTTGTCATCATTTTATTGTATCCTTAAAATTTTTGCAAACAAGTATATGTATCTAATTTCTTCACATGATATTGACAACAAAATTAAATTTGTTTAAATAAAAGCCTGTGTTACAAATTAGAAAAGAAGAAATATATTTATATCCTTAAACAGCACGAGATAAAGGCAAAATAAAATAAATTTTGTAAGCCCCTTCAGGGTATTAAGTAGCGCACAACCTTTCTCGGCACGCACACGACTCAGCTCAACTTCTCGCAACTTCTTTTCGACACTTTTCAACCCCTTCGACTTATTTTTAGCTTCAACACCACTCGACTGCAACCGACTCCACCAACTCTTTCAAGCTCGACTCCATTCAGCCGTCCGGACCACTTCACTTCGTGGTTTCTTTTCAGTCAGGCCGGATTGGACTAGCGCGAATACTCCGCCGTCCCAGTTTAGCTTCCAATTGGCCCCGAAAACCTTACTGCACCACCCCGGACGTTAGTCTAAATTGTTCCTAGTGTCACAGCCTTTGTTTCAGTTTAGGCAAGGTAGTAAATCCTTTACTTACCCAACTCCATCGACTCCCGTGACATCATTGTTCACGCACGCGCACCCTACCTTCAATTTCCTGACGTCGTTGTCTACGACGATTTACTCTGCCCACTCCCCACCAAGCAATTAAATTCCTTCGCTTCTCTTCCTCTTATTCCGTTGCTAAACACCCACTCTTTCCAAATAGAAAAAATGGCCCACTCTACTAGGTCTAAGGCAGCTCAGCAAGAGCAGACCCAGCCGTGCTCGGATGATCAAGCGTTCGTAGACGCTTCCAGCATCGAGCACACCTCGCATTCCCATAGCATACTCTTGCCTCCTTTCGACGAGAAGGACCCAGAGCTATGGTTCGCCGTAGCCGAACGCTTCTTCAGGGTTGCCGACATGCACGATGAGGAAGTCCGCGCAGTAGAATTGTTGCGAGTGCTAAACCACACGCAACGGACGCATGTTGCTCACATAATTGGGTCAACAGAACCAAATCCCTACAGCAACATGCAAGAGACGCTCATAAATGCCCTGGACGAGCCCAGGAGCAGCAGGCAGCAGCGTTTGGCGAGCGAAACAAATGTTACTGGAATGAGACCGTCCAATTTTCTGACACATTTACGCTCAATAGCTGGAACCAAGATTTCGGACGACATAATTAGGCCTCATTTCCTGAGGTGCCTCCCGCAATATGCTCGCGCGGCATTAATAGTACAACCCAACCAGAGTTTGGGTCATTTGGCGAAACTAGCCGACACAATTATGGAAAGCTCAGACCCACAGTCTGAACCCCCAGCATACCAGGTCACGGCGATTAACCGACACGCCGTTTCACCTACACGGCATCAATCCTTATCACTAACAGCACCCCGAACTTCTCTAGTAACGCCTTTTACACAAGCTACACCAAGAGAGGTAACACAAGCTACGATTTCCTCCCGTGAGGAATTTCAACCGCGCACCCAGCAAACAAAGCTCTCGAGATTCGAGCGAGACCTGAACCAACTGCGGGCCCAAATGCGAAATGTCGAGCGCGCAATCCAAAACCGTTCTAATAACCAACGGCCACAAACGAGGAACCCCCAATGGCAGTTTAACACGCCCAGAGGAGCACCAATCACAAACGAAAACGCACCAGACAACAGGCAAAATACACCTAGTGGCGCTCTGACACAGGCCCGGTGCATATACCACAGACGTTTCGGTGCAAACGCCAGAAATTGTAGGCAACCTTGCAGCTGGACGCGGCCAGCCCCCGCGCAGAACCTCGTTCGAGTGCGAACGGCCGGCACCCCTATTATAAGTCGCTTAACAATCAGGGACTCTAGATCGAATATTAATTTCACCGTCGACACTGGCGCCGACATTTCCGTCATCCCTAGATCTTTCGCCCCGCGCAACCGAGTGCCGGGCCACCTACAGTTGTTCGCTGCGAACAACTCCCCCATAGCCACTTACGGGCGGAAAAATTTTAAACTGGATCTGGGTCTCCCACGCCCTATCTCCTGGCACTTCGTGATAGCCGATGTCAGCGAGCCCCTAATAGGATCTGACCTATTAGGAAAACACAACCTGTTGGTAGACACTGCCAACAAGAGATTAGTTAGTCACAACGTCTCAACCCGTCTCTCCCCGCAAGCAGCTATAGGGGCGAACGACCCACCCGAGGACTCTACAGACCCAATCCCCGCGCTGTTGGAAGAATTTCGCAATTCAACAGTTCCCCTCACCAACCAGCAACAACACAGATCCGGCGTGTTTCACCACATAGAAACACGCGGCCCACCGGTGAGCCAGCGCCCACGTCGCCTGGCCCCCGAAAAATTACGAGCAGCCCGCGCCGAATTCGAATATATGCTCGAGCGAGGCATCTGTCAACCCTCGGTCAGCCCATGGGCAAGTCCACTTCACCTCGTCAAAAAACGCAACGGTGAATGGCGACCATGCGGTGATTATAGACAGCTGAACGCAGTAACAGTTCCCGACAGGTACCCAATAGCCCATCTTTACGACTATTCGTACAAGTTGCGCGGTTGTACAGTTTTCTCCACTCTTGACCTCACCAGGGCATACCACCAGATTCCGGTGGCACCTGAAGACGTACCCAAAACCGCCGTCATTACCCCCTTCGGACTCTTCGAATTCAAGGTGATGACGTTTGGCCTCAGGAATGCAGCTCAGACATTCCAGAGGTATATCAATTCGGCACTACGCGGCCTGGATTGCTGTTACGCGTATATTGACGATATACTAATAGCATCTCGGAACCTTGCGGAGCATCACCAACACCTCAGACAGGTCCTTGAACGCCTCAGACAATTTGGCCTCGTAATAAACCCAGAAAAATGCCAATTCGCCAAAGAGCAAGTTACCTACCTGGGTTACCATATCAACAGCCAAGGCATCCGCCCGCTTCCAGACAGAGTGGAAGCACTAACCCAATTTCCCCGTCCCTCCAACGTTCGCGAGCTGCGCCGTTTTCTGGGTATGCTAAACTTTTACCGACCCACACTACGAAACGCCGCACACATTCAGGCCCCTTTAAATGAGTACTTAAAGGGGGCAAAGAAGAACGACAAGCGCCCAATCGCCTGGACGGAAGCTGCAGACAACGCATTCCGTCAATCCAAGGCACAGCTGGCAAATGCTACCCTACTCCGTTACCCCGCAGAGGGCGCACCATTGGCCATCCAATGCGACGCGTCAGACACGGCCATGGGAGCAGTATTGGAGCAAGAATGCAACGGAAACTGGGAACCGCTCGGTTTCTTCTCAAGGAAACTTAATACGGCCGAGCGGAAATATAGCACGTACGACCGGGAATTACTCGCTATGTACAGCGCCGTAAAGTATTTCCGAAACATGGTAGAAGGTCGCCCCCTAGTAATCAGAACGGATCACAAGCCACTGATCTACGCATTCCGGAAGAGGTCCGGGAATGCATCCCCACGCCAGGAACGGCAACTCGACCTGATAGGTCAATACACCACTGAGATCAAACACATCTCAGGGGAACAGAATGTTATCGCGGACGCCTTATCCCGCATCGATACCATTCAGCTACGCGCCGCCATCGCCGACGCCGACCTAGCTCAAGCACAGCAGAATGACAACCAGCTCGAGTCTCTTCTCAAAGCAGAGACAGCACTTCAGCTGCGCAAGTTCCCACTCGAGCAATCCGCAGACGAGATATGGTGTGATATCTCCACGGGAACAGTCAGGCCCTATATTCCCGGAGAGCTGCGAAGGAGCGTATTCGAGACCTTTCACGGTCCGGCTCACCCCAGCGGACGTGCAACCGCTGCAGCCATTCGACGTAAGTTCGTATGGCCTCGTATGAATAAAGACCTCACGAGTTGGGCTCGTGCCTGCCTTAAATGCCAGCGCTGCAAAATTAGCCGACACAACGTGTTGGAGCCAGCGCAATTCAAACTCCCCGAGGCTCGATTTACACACGTCCACATAGATATTGTGGGCCCCTTAACACCCTCGAGAGGATTCTCCTACATCCTCACCATGATCGACCGTTTTACTCGGTGGCCAGAAGCAACGCCACTACGGGTAGTCTCCGCCGAGAGTGTCGCCAGAGCGTTTTACTCGACTTGGGTTACACGTTTTGGCGTACCAGCAACGTTAACATCAGACCGAGGTCCACAGTTCGAGGCCACGATCTTCAAGCAGCTTACTGACTTATTGGGCTGTCAAAGAAGTCGTACGACCGCATACCACCCTTCATCCAACGGGATGATAGAGCGTTGGCACAGGTCGCTAAAAGCCTCCCTAATGTGTCATAACGACACGCAATGGTTCGACGCCCTCCCCACTGTCCTTCTAGGATTGAGGACAAGTATCAAGGAGGATCTGGGCGCATCCGCTGCAGAACTGACCTACGGCACCAACCTAGTGTTGCCAGGCGAACTATTTGTGGACAATGAAGCTCCACACGACCAACTACAAAGCGTAGGCTACCTCCGCGACCTGATGCGGAAGATTAGGGCAAAACCCGTAGCCCGACATGGCACCAAAAGAGTGTTTATCCACCCTGAGTTGCATAGCTGCACGCACGTCTTCGTCAGGGTGGACAAAGTTAAGAAACCACTCGATCCCCCCTACGAAGGGCCATATAAGATTCTAAAACGAATCAGCGATCGAGTGTACGAAGTGGAGATCCAAGGCAGATCAACCACTGTCAGCGTAGAAAGACTGAAACCGTGTTTCTCGGAGGCTAACCTCCCAAAGGCCACCACAAACCCCGATGCTACAGAGGAGCTACCCTCACCTTCTACGGCAGGAATACCAAACAGAAATAGCGGCCCCCTCACGCGAAGCCGCACCCGAGCGCCACCACAAGGCGCATGTACGGCCAACCTCACTTAACTACAGCCTTCTGAGTACTACTTCGCCCTACCAACAATATCGTGACTATGTCACTGGGGGGGGAGTACTGTGGCGTATCTACCAACGCCACTGCTACCTTTTCAATCTACCTCAAAATCTTCCCTCCTAAAGCTCCATTAATTTCATAATTTTACCATGCAAGCGCAATAACTTCCCCAAGCATTCTCCCACCGATTTCATTACCTTTCGGTTATGCAAATAGCATCCAACATCAAGCATCTGCCCATCAAGGACATTCACGCAATTAACGCGATATATAAATTTCCCTAAAAGAAATTCGGTACGCCAGTACCGCATACATCAATGCATCTCAGCATTGTTCTAAAAGGAAAACATTTCGGTTGCCATACTAGTTAACCGAAGTGGATTATAAAAACAATCAGCAGAACCCCTGTCTGCCTGCATTTACTGTCCCACACGTGCGCAACAGATTTTCATGTTGCACCAGTACTCACGGCGGCTTTTATGCAATCTTCAAAGCACCGGCGCAATTCGCGCCTAGCTGCCAAGAGCCGAATTCAATGCCAGTGTAAATACTCACACTGGAATTCGACCCATGACTCCCTAGGATTGCAATACACAATTAACATGGTTGTAAACACAACCATCATTGTGTAATTATCCCAAATGTATCCTAATCCCTAACGTAGTATTTGGACAACTGCAAATACTTATCCCGAAGATGCTTTTTCAGGAATTTTCATTCCCACGGTTCGACCACCCATGAGCTCGCATCACGAGCCAACAAGGTGATCCGCGCGCAAAGTAGTTCAGTCGATGAAAGTGTTGTAAAGGAGTCGAGTCTCCTGGAGTCCATTATTACCGTGAACAACAAACTAGGCTGCGGCATTTTTTGCACAAGTCTCCTAACTCCAAAATTATATTTCATTAGTGATAAGAAAGTCTACAACTGTGTACATGATCGAAACAATTTATTTTCTGTAATAGTGCAGTTCCTAATTTACATAAAACAAATTAAGTACCGGTAATAAAGTTAATCTCAGAGAGCTTGTGTGTTTTACTTCTTGTGGACGGTCCGTCGCGGAGTTTTGTTTCCTTGGAGGACAGTGTTCGGCGGAACTATCGTGAGGAAATCTTGGTGAACCTTGCCAAGGCCGGCATAATAACCAAGAGAAATACCCACAGTCCTTCTCTCAGGTAGCGTGTCTTCTTATCCTGAAAAGGACGTAGGATCTCTTAAAGACCGCTCCCGAGGGGACCCGTTGCGGTTGCCGCCGTGCTTCCTCGAACCTCGAGGGAAGAGCAGCTACCGGTCGTCGAGTAGGAAGAATCGGCCAAGCGCAATAAAAAATCTATCACCTTTATTTCCAGCATTTAAACCTCGATTTATTTATTTAATTACATTTATTTTATAATTTTATTTAGTTTATTGGCGTTCTACCACTTCGGACGCCAATCGAGACTGAACCTCGAATCTGAAATTCATCACCCTTATAAAGAGAAACAAATCGAAATTTGTATCTCGAAAATACACAATTTCATACCAAAATCCTGAGTGAGCTGCTGTGAGCTGAGTGTTTATTTAAGATAAGGATTCAGTTTTACTGAATCCCTTTGAAACTGTTGTGCAGATGTGGATATGTAAAGGAATTCGGGTTTTTGTTTGTTCAATTTGATGGATTTTACCAAATTGAGATAACGTATCTCTGGTTTTTGAATTTAGATGATGCCGTGGGGCGAATATAGAACAATAAACGAATATTAGATTCGTTTATTGGGAATTTGATTTTAATTTAAGATTTTGGATTTAATTATGCCGTGGAAGCAGCTAATAAGCGATAAACAAATGTTTGATTCGTTTATTGCGAATTTTGGTTTATGTTTGGGTTTTTTCGGGTTTTTATCGGATTTTGAGTTTTGTAGTAAAATAGCTGGGATTTGGATGTGGAAATGGAGGAAAAAAGGTGGTAGGGCTTTTCAGAGCACTACAACCCTCTTAGCCAAAGGTACAGAAGCTGGTGATTGTGGTTGTGGTTTTGTTTTCCTGCTCGAGCGTAACTTGTGTTTCATCTGTTCGTCTAGCAATTCCTGCATGGCCATCTAAATGACTGACGCAACACTTCAGGAACTTGCGCCATGTTTACAAGAATTAATTTATTTTCACAAATACGGACACTGGGTCGCGCACCAAAATAACACAACTTCTTAAATTATTTTCACAAATTCGGTAACTGGGCCGCGCACCGAAATAACACAACTTTTTAAGTTAAAGATTCAATGCGGAGAATATGTCACGACTGTTCCAATTAAAAATATTTAGTTACTCAAGAACGATCCGTTGCGGCTTTAACATGGTTAATTTAAAGAAAGGAGGACCCTTTTATTCTCCGTCCACTAGCTGATACTTGACTGGACTCGACTGCTATATAATTTGTTTAACGTGGAGGCACAACTTGCCCCCACGTTAAACCTTGCGATTAATTATATCAACCGAAGCGACAGAACACCAACATTTTCATCCATCGCCCCGATGACCATATAAGGCATGATCTTAGAAGATGATCACCGAAAGGATGTGCACATACACAGATGCGGTTACCTCGCACTCTCATGCTATGCATGAGCAAGTGGACCGTGGATATAATAATTCCATAAGGGGAACATTAGCTGGTATGATTGCAGCTGGTGCCAATATCTCGACATAGAGATTAAGGTGTTTACACAATCAGCAACTGCGTAGAGCATTTATGCTGATCGTGCACATCTTGGCGGCATCTCCACGTTGTCGAATTCTCGATGGTAATTTTCCATTTAGGAGACTCGACTTCCTTGGGCGGTCAGCCGTATGCCATCATGTATTTATCGGTCGGATGACCGATCGATGTGGACATGTATAAAAGGGAAAGGTGAAATATCTCCTGCACGTGTGCGGCTGACTCGTAAGGGGATATCTCATTGATATGGTTCTGGCAATGTTGGTTGCTTGATGGTGCAACCAAATTGCTCTTACTTGTGGAAGATACCTACTATTGCCGATGGAATTCGACCAGGGACATGTGTACTGAATTGGTTCGGTTCATGTTGGTTGCTTGGCGTATGCCGCATGTTATACTTTCATACTAGGAAATCCGATGATACAACATATACCCGACGAATTACTTTCTAGCACATGATGTCCGTGAGGAAAATGTCTTTTGTGGTTCGTGTTATTGAATTAGTGAAAATATGGTTTAGGAGACACTTTAGGTGGGTGACAAAAAGGTAAGTACATGCTTAATTGCTAGGCAAGCAATCAGTACTTGTTTTATCGGTTTTCGGCCGCTATAGGTGGAAGTTTTTACACGGTTAATGGGAAGATGAGTAGTGGCGTTCAAGGGAACCGCCACAAGCCCCTCTGTGTCCACCACTTTGATGTACACTCCACACACAAATTTTAGTTTTACCGTAATTTATTATTTATAAAGATCGAGTTTTACAATCCTATTCATATATCCTAGTTTTAAGTCAGTTTTTAAGTTATTAAAGCTTGTTTTAAGCCGAATAAATGGAGGTTTTGTTCTTACAAAAACAACATCTGCGTCCAATAGACACAAATGAACCCACAACCATAGAGAAGAACGCAGCATCAAAAGACAATTACAAAAACAAAAAAAGAAATCACCAGAACCGTATAACAGAGTATTAACGTACCATTCCACAGCTTATGTAGTAAGTTGAAACATCCTGGCATGCACATCTATGCTTTGGTTTTAACCTTTTCATGAGGACTTGAATCACATTATTTACTAACATCGCTGAATGCTATAGACCCATCGTTATAGGTTAACATTTTCTGAGACAAGTATTTAAAAAAAAAGCCACAAGTTGCGTTCCTCGCCCCCAATAACTCGACCACGACAGGTTTTAATTAGAGAGAGTTCAGTGGTTGACAGTAAACTTCAATTTTAAGGAAGCATTAACCTACTCGAGCGAAGGGTGTACTCGCAGGTCAGGCGTTACCAAGTGGTTAAAATCTACGGGGATTCAAGCCCAATGTGTATGGATACCTCCTCTCCCAGTATTCCTATTGACGGATGGACATTTCGAAAAATCCCTTTTAAGTAAAAGAAAGTGCCCTCGGTGCCAATCCAATTCATCGCTCGCCGTCTCCCTCAGTAACTTATTTTTCATTTCAATAGGTGAGGTTTTTTCAGGTTGCTTTATATAATGGGTGACATCACTCAACGTTATTAACATGATTACTCGACCCGTATACTGTCACTTTGATGTCTACAAAGCTATTTTCTCTTACTTTGCTGTGCTATGCTATCCTGTTTATCGTAGCAATTTAAAGCCGCTTTTATGGTACATTATTTATTTCAATAAAAAAAGAAGAAAAGAAGACAATATGATTAAAACATAACTACTTTTTTTAAACAAGTAATATGAAATTTTTAGGGCAATCAACAAGTTTGTTCCGACAAACATTTAAGATAAAGGCTAAAAATGAAAGTCCCTTTCGTGAAAGTAGACCCATACATCATGTCCTAAATCTCCGTTAAGCACATCTTCCAAAGCAATTTGTTGAGTGCCCTATATTATGCATTTACCTTACAAAACATAATTATAGTTAGCTAACTCATTTAATAACATAAAGGAAAATTTATATCAGGTTTGTGTGTATCAAACAAAGCGCCCGTGTAGTATATACCCATCTGCAATTTTCTCAACTTCGTCGCCAAAATAAATCTCTACAAAGGACTGTAAAGGATATTTTTCCTCTTAGAGAAAAGTTTTTCGATTATATCGCGAACTAAAGAGAGATGGGTTTCCGCCAGCACCCCATTGGTTTGTTTTTTTTTTTTTTTTTTTTTTTTTGGCGTACTAATAATACCGTTTAATGATGTAACCTCCTTGAGCGCTTTCCAGTTTTCTGGTTGGAATCCTGCGGTTTTACACATCATGTGTAGTTTCAAATAATTATCCCTATCAAGGATAATGAATTCTGTTGTTAGCGTATACAATTTTTCTTTCTCTTCTGTCTCTATTCAATTCGCCTTGATTGGGTGTGTTGTTCATTTCTTAGCGCCTTCGTTTTCGTCTTCAGGAGTAGGAAAGCATTTTCGAAATACTCGAGTTGATGATCCTTTTCTTGCCGTCCTTATTTTGCTTAAATACCTTTCTAAAGATAAGCAACGAATGAGATTACTGAGTGCATCGTGGCATAAGAGATTTGAACACTCTAAGAAGTATCCTTGCATCCAAGTGCGAAAGGACGACAAGCATGAGTTTTTAATGAGAAAAAGAAAACGCATCGCGTTGGAGAAATAGAAAATTATGCCATAAGAGTGTTCCAAAGACGATGATAGCGGATGATTCTAGTGTACTCAATTTAATCTTGTGAATTCAAAAAGTACCAATAAAAAGATTAAGCACTGCTATGTGTGCATCACGAAATTGGTGTCATTAAGGTAAATGCATCCACTTCTAAATAACGTTTATCATCAAGCGAATGGCATGCTCGTGAATAAATTATTTGCGATGTAAACACTAGGTAATTTAATGTTAGCTTCCGTGTGAAACTACTGTTAAATCTTTAAAGTGGTCCTTCGAGTAGGGTGTAATCCACCCCGCACCAATGTGTGGCAATTCTACTTTGCAACAGCAAACGAAGAAGCATGTAGTCAAAGTATCTGCCTTCATGGTTTGATGTATCCACTTGACACGTGGAACGGTTGTGTACAAAAGGGTGAATACAGGATATGTCGTTTGTCGTCATGGCGACGATACCAACAAATACATTACATTTAATTTCTCCCTTTTTTGCTGTTAATGAAATATTTTTCTCCTGTCAACTGCATGTGTGGCATAAAATGTTTGATCTTGTTTGATTTAAGAGCTGTGTTGTGGCTTGTTATAGGACGCAGTACAGGGATACAGTTGTAGGGATTTCTGGTGGTAAATGCTTCGACTGATGTACTCGACAGGCTGAAATAGCACGACCTTTTACTCTTTACAGGTGATACTTCGTGGAGCCGTTATGAATATGGTATGATTTTCTTGTTTACTTTTTGAATAAACGCAAATTGGGGTTTCCTCTACATTCGAAAAGTTTTGCAGGAAACCAAGCAATGAGAGATGTTGTAAGAAGAAAGGGTATAAAACTGGAAATTGGTTTTGAATTTCCGCAACAACAACGAAACTCATGACGCACGTTCTATTAAATTGTTATCAGGTTGAGTCATTCAATCTAGCCACGTTTCTCCAAAAAATACTGTCGTTCGCCAATCCCCGGGCTGTGGTGGAGCGTAGCGAAGTGGACGTGGTAATCTGTAATCTTCTGAAGATACAGGTCACTTGAGTTCACTTGCATGACCGATTCACTCCTTTTTTACTTATATAGCTGTACTTGTGGGCTAAACCCACCTCCACAAGCACGTTCCTGTTTGTTCTTCCAGGAATCGTTTCTCGACGTTTACTACGTGACCAAGGTTGACGTACTCCGACTTTTGCATAATGCGATATGCACTGATGAAGTTCTATCCACTTTTTGACCCTTCGGGAACCTTGTTGTTTCTTTGTCGATTTATTGGGTTTCATATTTCTTTGAGCTGTAAAACTAAAGCTAAATTTTCCTCGATGGCATAACTTTTCATAAAATGCTTACCACAATTAAATATTCACGAGCTCAGTACAAAACGCTGACGTGGTGCGGGGGCGTAAACTACAATGAATCACTCAGGCCATGCTGACGGAAGCATATGCTTCAAGTAGGTCCACCCATGACAAACAGGCTAGCGAGGAGTAACACATAAAGATCTACCATCACTAATCCAGGTGTTACGCGCCACCGTGCCCGTTGGATGTTTTGCAGCCAGGGGTATACCGGCTGTATTATAACGGCTCGTCTCTGACACCGGGTCGAATCAGAGCAGTAGGCAGACCTTACCATATCAAAGAGGGGCTCTGATATGGTGGACTATTTGAAACCCCAGAGTGTTCCCACGAAATGAATGACCAATATACAAAAAACAAATTTCACGAAAAACCCGGTAGGAATAGGTGTGATGAGCCGACACTACCATAAGGGAACAAATCATCAAGAAAACACAGACTCGGCAAAAAGACGATGTAGGGAAAAACGGAAAAAGCGGGTTATACGCGTCGGCGCGTGGAATGTTCGAACGTTATATAAACCAGGCGCGATACAGACGGTCGTAGAAAACGCGAAACAATATAAAATGGACATCGTCGTGCTTCAGGAAGTCCGACTCCCAGATAAAGTAATCGAAATCAACGTCTTCACACTAGCGTGTGAAGGCACAGATACACATAACCACGGAACCGGATTCATCATAAGCAAGAAGATTACGCCCCATGTAAAAGATGTGAAATTTATGAATGGCCGAATGTCGGTGCTAAAAATACAGGGCCAATGGTACACTTATGTATTTATAAACGTACACGTCCCAACAGATTCTACCGACGAAGAAACGAAGGACACGTTCTACGAGACCTTGGAGGAGGTATTTGATGAGATCTCATCATTCAATGTGAAAATCCTCCTCGGGGATCTGGCGGCGGTTCCATTGAACGCCACTACTAACCTTCCCATCAATTATTAAGAAACTGCGTCCTAGAGCACTAAAAACCCCGAAAACAATAGTTGCGGCATTCCTAATTTTCCTAGTAATTACGTAAAAACATTATTACTAATTACTTAAAGTAACTAAATCCGTAATTTTCCCTAATGCAATCGCATTAGCACCAAACAAACAATTTCCCCAAGGGCATGCACGCAGGAAAGGCATCATGTTCCCGAAATCCAATTCGGTTACGACATCACGTAACCGACATAATTTCCCGAACATGTCAATGCACATAACGAACAAAGTATTTTGCCGCACACCTGCATGGCATGTTCACCCCTGTTTTATCCGCAGACCCATCGGCCGATCGTTCAAACGACAATGCACAGCATACCTCACGACTGGCTACCAAAGGGAACCGAGTGTGGCATACACACACGATAGATCGATCCTTTGAAGACGCCAGCAATATGTGCCCGATCAGCATAGATGCTGTACGCGGTGCCGATCGAATAAACATGCAACTTCCGTTTACATGAAATTTTCACCAGCTGCAAAGCATTTCCTATGTTGTTTTCCCCTTAGCAAATGACATGATCCTCGGTTCGCAGACACAGGGACATACATCACGAGCGACCAAAGCGGTCGTCGTGTGTGTGTTTCGCGCCCTTTCGCTGGGACCCATGTATGGAAGTTCATCCCCTATTGGTCTCCAGAAGGATTGGAGGAAATTCAAATTTCTGAAATGATCAATCACAATTTAGATTCCGTGGAGGCAAGTCGGGCCCTCCACGTAAAACGTAAAAATAACGGAGTCGAGTCGAGTTTTGTCTTACATGGCGTACGGTCGTGACCCAGGGTGTCTTAATCGAGCCAAGTATTGGTGTTAGCGCCTCAAAGAACCAGGAGTTGTAACTTTTCATTTCAAACTCAGTAGTGAATCAAGCGAAAATTATATGTGTAAATAATCAACCGTATTTTCTGAACCAGGAGTTGTAACTTTCATTTTAAACTCAGTGGTGAATTAAGCAAACATAATATGTGTAACATATATAATAAACTTTTTTTTTAACCTGGAACTGTAACATTTTGAGTTTCACCAACGAGTGTTGAGTTTAGACTTTAGTTACTTATCACCGAACTCCGCGTAACTTTAGTTATTAAAAATAAAGAGTATTCTTCAAATGTCAGACAGTGTGTTTCCTTTTCTGTTGTAACGGCATGTGGCGAAGCTTGCTCTCCTCTTTTGGTGAACGGATTTCCTTCAGTGTTGGAACTTTCGAAGATAAAATAAATCGCCGGACGGCCGATAGACAGTGTTAGTGTTAGAACAACTTATCGGAACTGTAGTGACCCTGTGTCCTCGGGGCACATAACTAGAGAGACGGAAGTACGCGGGAAAACGCACAAAACCCACAACCTCAATGCGAAAATTGGAAAGGAAGATATATTCCAACCTACTACAGGTAAAAAAAGCCTACACGGGATTTCAAATGATAATGGAATTCGAATTATCACGTTCGCAGCATCAAAAAATCTGGTAGTGAAAAGCACGATGTTCAAGCACAAGCAAATCCATAAAGCCACATGGATATCACCCAGCGGCGTAACGCGCAACCAAATGGACCACTTCATCATGGACAAAAGACACAACTCGAATATCCTGGACGTAAGACCATATAGCGGTGTAGCTTGCGTCTCCGATCATCTTCTAGTGTGGGCAAAATTATAAGTCGGCTCGTAGCAAACCCACATGGACAGTCACGGGAGACCAACAAAAAGTTCGACATTGTAAAACTAAAAGACCTGCGCAAAAGGGCTGAATATCAAGAGGAACTAACGAATAGATTTAGCATCCTAGAGAATGGGAATAGTGATGAAGAGGAAACCAATAATCTGGGCACTAAATGGGCATCGATGGAGACACAATTAAACACACTGTCCAAAATGTATTAGGATTTAAGAAAACAATTAAGTCCAAACCTTGGTTTGACGATGAATGCAGGGCAAAGATCGAAGAACGTAAGCATCTCAGAGTGATCTATTTACAAAGATATGGTGAAGTCAAGGTAGAAAGATACGCGACAATTCGGAAAGAGACAATGAAACTTTTCAAACGCAAAAATCGCGAATGGGAGAAGACTCGGATCGAAAAAATCATAGAAAATGCCAGAGCAAAGAACATGAGAACTATGTATGTCGGCATGAATTTAATTAGAAATGGCTACCGAGGAAGAACTAAAATAATTCGAGACGCAAACGGCTGTCTGGTGACAGAAACAAAAAATATCGTGACAAGATGGAAGCAGTACTTTGAAAACCTGCTCAATGTGCGCACCCATCAACCACAAATAAACGCACCAGACGTACATACAGCCGAGCCCCAGATCCTAGAGCCCTCTTTCCACGAAGTTGTAGACGCAATAAATAGCTTGAAAAGCAACAAGGCTCCCGGAGTCGACTTGATACGGGAAGAGCTTGTGAAGCATGGAGGAGAGGCAACTGCTCTAAAAATCCACCAGCTCATCAAAACAATATGGGATAAGGAAGTCACTCCGGAAGAATAGATAACTTCAATAGTTGTCCCCATTTTCAAACTCTGACTGCGGAAATTGCAGAGGAATATCATTGCTCCCAGCCACATACAAAATACTAACAAATGCCATACTGACGAGAATCACACCATGCGCAGAAGAAATATTGGGCGACTACCAGTGAGGATTCCATAGGAACCGGTCAACAAGCGACCAAATGTTCACAATAAGGCAACTACTGGAAAAGAAGTGGGAATACGGAGAAACAGTTCACCAACTTGACTTCAAAAAACCTTACGACGCAGTCGCAAGACAAAGACTCTACCATATTGTAGTTGAGCTGGGAATCCCGAAAAAATATGCCGCCCTCATTCAAATTTGCATGAACGAAAACAAAGGGTGAGTTTGAATAAAAACCCACCTCTCAGAACAATTTGAAATCCGGGACGGACTAAAACAAGGGGATGGCCTCTCACCAGGTCTTTTTAACCTTACGATCGAGTATGTTATCAGAAAGGTACAAGACGACAACATGGTCCTATCATCCCTGAACGGGGTCACACAAGTGCTCGCATATGGGGATGACATCGCCGTTCTGGGCGATAATCTAGAAACTATAAGTAAAAACTGTGAAATCATCATGCAACCGGCAGAAGAGGTGGGCCTAGAAATAAATGAAGACAAAACAAAATACATGATTACGGCGAGAGCAGGTGAACCTCAGGGAACACATATAAACGTCAGAGGCAAGATATTTGAAAAAGTTAAAGAATTTAAATATCTGGGAACGATACTGATGGCCAGTAACGAAATGTCGAAGGAAATTAACAAAAGATTACACTCCGGCAACGCTAGTTGGCATGCAGTCAATAAACTGCTGATATCCAAACTGCTATCACGTAATATAAAGCTCCGTGTCTATAGAACCATAATCATGCCGATTGTTCTATACGGATACGAAACATGGGCTTATTACGTACGTCGGCCACCACCATCATTTGATAATTTGCATTTGATACAATTTTGTTTTAAAATAGCACGATGGTAAGGTGGTGGAGGAATTGCACGATCCAGAAGTGAGTTTTCGAACACGCCCCGATTCGGGTGTGGATCGTGCAGTTCTTCGAGTTCGAATTTGTTTTTCGAAGTGGACGTGAATGGAGAGCGAGAGAGACGGAGGGTTAACCTTTTTCTAGAATACGGTCTTAAGTTCCGTTGCTGACGGTTTGTTTTTTGAGTTGAAGAAAGAAAAGCAAAAAAGAAAAAGCAGTAAGAAGAAAGATTCGGTCACGGCACCTAAAAAAAAGTTGAAATTTCTTAAAATTGAAATTGTACAAAAAGAAAAAGTTTAAAGTTGTTAAAATTAAAATCATACAAAATAAAGTCGAAATAAAATTGATAAATTATCAGGCAAATTTGTGCACCCAGTTAATTGGAGGTCAACAAAATTGTATGCACCATCAATTTAGGTGACCCATGTGGGGGTCTTGGAGTGACTCGTCAAGCAACTACTCAAGATATTCGAGAAGCACATAACCAATTGACTGGGAATGGGAATCTCACCAGGCTGCGGACAGGAAAGCAATCACAGGTAAAATTAAACAGTAATTGATTTTCTGTGGCAAGAAGGGCAAGGGAGAACTGCCACAGGCTCTTACAAAACGGGAAGAAAACAAATTCCGCGTATTCGAGAATAAAGTTGTGAGGGGCATCTATGGCGGTAAATATGACGAGGAGGCAGGAGAATAGAGGCAACTCCACAACCACAAATTGGAAGATCTATACCGCAAACCTACAATAGAGTAATCAGGTCGCGAAGACTAAGATGGGCCGGACATGTGGCGCGAATGGGGAACGATAGGACCGTGCGTAAAATTCTTGACGGTAGACCAATGGGAAAGAGACCGGCAGGACGGCCGCGACGGAGATGGGAGGACAATGTAAGGTTTGACTATGAGGAGATCGGATCAGATGGCCAAGCGTGGAAGGAGAGCGCACAGGACAGCGAACAATGGCGGAGTCGAGTCTGTGAGGACATGAACTTGCGGGTTCCTACAGGCCAATAAATAGAATTGAGAGTCTTAACGAATTTAAATATCTTACACTCGACGCGAGAATGATCTCCTCATGTTACGCTAATGCACTGAGAAAATATTTCCGATGCACTCTTGGTCATTTTCATTTTCTACGCAACCACTGGCGCAAGACTAATGACCTTGCCCGGAAAAAAACAAATCATTATGGAAAATTTAACATGCTCAGAACTTGCTAAATAAGGCCAAGACCGGTTCCCGGTTGTAGTGCCGATGATGATGATGATGACTAAGCTTTTGAGGATAATTTATTATGGTTTATTTCATTCCAAATTACAATATGGAATTGCATGTTGGGGTGGTGGTTGTAAAAATAAAATACAACCACTGTTAATCCCGCAGAAATTAATTCTTAGAAAAATTTGTGGTAAGCCTACCAGGCATCCCTCCTTTCCTCTGTTCAGGGTCCTGAATATTCTCCCTCTAAGACCCATGTATTGTTTTAAAGTGTTAAAGACATTCTTCTTGAGGTCTGGAAATCTTAATTTTTGTTTAATCTTAATTTATTTATGTTAACTGTGCCCGAATTCCATACTACAGCATATCGTGATTTTTTTATTGTGTTGTCACTTCGGTTGTTCAGTGGGTTACCTACATCAGTCAGGGCACTAGCAGGATCTGTTGCATTTCTAAAAGGAGTGAAGATGTGGCTCTTCAGCGTGGACTATGTTGCTTTAGTTTGTATTGTTGGTATTCTGGTTGTCTTTCTGGTATTCTGGTTTAATCATAGTTTGTATCCTTTCATTTGCCTTCAATCGACTTAACAAATTGTACCTAAATTTATCTTGTTTGGAATTAATGTAAAATGTTTATGCAAGCTTTGTGGTTCTTGAATGTACTACACAACTATTCCTGAACCGGCAATACTCACCCCACCCTAAAAAACCGATATTTTATTTGATTGCCATTGTAAAGAGGCATTCAACTCTGTTTTGTTACTTTAATCGTATAAAAATACTGGATGCCTTCTAGTTTTCTTATATATTATTATAGTCGATAATATTTGTCAATTGTATTGTAAAATTTTATGTACAAACCATATAAGAAATAATGCGACTACTACCACTGCTACTACTACTATATCGACAACTGTACACAAATCAGCAGCCAAGGATATGATGACGATTGTGGTTCTTAGTGACTCTTTCCACAAAACTCCAAAAAGTTTACGGCATTTTTACAGAACAGAAGATAATAGGAGGGTGTATATGTAATGTTCGCTTTCACTGAGCCAGTTAATTTATGGGAATATAAGATATCCAAAGAGATTTTACAAACAACAGGATTGGTTTTTGATCAATACGTACACGTACAGTTTGATTATTAAACGTCATTGACCTGAGTTGTGGGTAATGTCAACTGGCACTCTCATGAGAGTCATGCCCGACTTCTATGTACACGATCCCAAGGTGAGTCGCGGCTGACTTCTCCTCGCACGATCAAAAATCGGAATCGTGGCAAAGTCTACTTGCACGATCACTGAGGTGAGTCGTGGCTGACTTCTCCTCGCACGATCACGGATGTGAGTCATGAGACAATATCTCTAATTCCACAACAATGAAAGAGAGTCTTGGCAAAGTGGGATCTTGTGTGATCTAAGGGTTGACTTGTTGATCCTGTTAATAAATATTAGAATTTATCTGGGAAAGTTTGCGATATTATGCAATCTTTTCATGCCAGGGGGAAGAGTTAAGAGGTCAAATCTGATACTCCTGTGGGGTTTCCTTCTGCTAAAATATTAACGAAGTTATAGGTAGATTCACGTCCACCACACTTCACAGGCGATCAAAGATGTACTTCACGTCATATGTTCACCGATTTACAGCTTGAGAATTGATTTCCCGGTGCAGGATTTAAGGAGGAATAGCTATAGAGACCTGTCTTTGATCTGTGGGTTTTTTTGTCTCACTACTTCTCTGAAATCTTCAATTGACAATAATGAGAAACACCCAACAGTTCACTTTCACCTCGTTTATTATTTTATTTAAATTCTGAACATGAAATATGCTATAAACTAGGTGATTCAATTTAATAAAAAGTGGTTTTATTTTAACAAAACTTATTTATAATTACAGTAATTCGCTTTTGGGAGTCCTGTGTATTGACTGATTTAATTTAACAAAACTGCTTTTAATTTTCATGAAGAGGCTGGTTTAATTTAGCCAAACTGGTTTTAATTTAACAACACTTATTCATAATTACAGCAAATAGTCTTTGGGAGTCCTGTGTGTTGACTGATTTAATTTAACAGAACTGTTTTTAATTTACACCAAAACTGCTTTAATTTAACGAAACATATTTACAATGACAGCAATTGTGCTTTTGGGAGTCCTGTGTGTTGACTGATTTAATTTAACAGAACTGTTTTTAATTTTCACCAAAAACTGCTTTAATTTAACAAAACGTAATTACAATGACAGCAATTGTGCTTTTGGGATTTTGTTGGAAGATCATCCACCGATAGAGGCTACGTTCAGACTGCCACTCAGTTAGCGTTTTACGTGGAGGGCACAGGTTTCTCCACGGACTCTATCCGAAGACTAATGATTGCCACCGAAACGACAGAATACCAAATTCCATCCATCGCTTCGGTGACCAATAAGGGATGATCTTTCGTGGTTGGTGATGTGTAGGCACACAGATATGATTGCTTCGCACGCTCATGCTGTATATCCATGAGCATGCGAACCATGGATATTCGAATTCCATAAAAGGAAATGTGTGCATCTGGGCAAGTATCATGAAGACGATACTTGGGGTGTTTAACCGATCAGTAACTGCGTACAGCATTTACACTGATCGTGCGCATGTTGCTGACGTCTGCTGATATGACTTGCCCTGCGTGTGTGTGGGAAAAATGGACAAGTTCGGGGATTTATGTCGGTTACATTATGTCGTAACTGAATTGGATTTTAGGAACATGCTGCGTTGTATGCAGGTATGCCCCTGGGGGAAATGCTTATAAGAAGCTAATGCTTGTCGATCGGTTTACCGACCGATGTGCTTGTAGGTAAAAATGAAAGAAAGCACATCTCCTGCATATATATATTTATCCTAACCATTAACGACATAGGCTCCTGCATTAATCACTCCTTCATCTCGCTTTACGCGGATGATTCCAAAATTCTTAAAACAATCCGCTCTCCCCTGGACTCCTCACTTCTCCAAGCAGATCTTGACAGCTTCTCGACTTGGTTCCAAAATAATTGTCTAGAAATGAATATCGCCAAATGTCACACAATCACCGTCTCTCGGAAGAGTTCCCCTACTCACCCACGCTCCTATCTCTTACTGAACCAACCGATAACATCGGTTGAATTGATTCGTGATCTGGGCATCCTATGCGACAAGGAGCTCAAATTTACCGCACATTTTGATTACATAATCCTCAAGGCCAACGCCGCCCTTGGGTTTGTCAAACGCTGGTCGAAGGAATTCCTTAACCCATACGTCACCCGATCACTCTACACAACTTTTGTCCGGTCACTACTCGAATACGCTAGCAAGGTCTGGTCCCCACATCAAGTGACTCACATTCGTAGGATTGAGGGAGTTCAACGTCGTTTCTTGCGCTTTGCCCTCCGCGGACTAAACTGGGAAAATCCGCTGATTCTACCACCATACACAAGCCGGCTCCGTCTAATCAATATAAACTCACTTGAAGAGCGCAGAATCCATGCCGATATCATCTTTGTCCATCGCCTTCTGTCTGGCTCAATCAATTGCCCAAGCTTGCTCTCCACTTTAACATTGCATACAAACCCCGTAACGTACGTAACCTACGACGGTATTACGTGCCCGCTCATCACACTTCTTACGGCGCTAACGAACCCATCTCGCGTATGCTACGACAGGCCAACTCTTTCCCCACCTCCTTCGATTTCAACATCTCCACCCGCACTCTTAAACGACGTCTCAGAACAAACCCGTCCTAAAGCCGCCCCCTCCCCCCAATAATCCCCTCTACCCAGCAATCCTACCTCTCCTCTCGTACCCTCAAAATAGTTCCCCCAGCCCCACCCACAATTTCAACCTCTTCCCCCAGCTCACCAACTCCGCCCCCTACCAGTACGTAGACATGCCATGCACTGTCACTCTCTCACAAATGCCGAATTTACCACCCTCACATACACTCGCTCCTCCCGAGCCTCCCACCTCCCCCATCACACAGTCACCTTCACCTTCCTGGTTTTTTCTTTTTTTTCTCCTCCTTACTCTAGATTTAAGATAGTCTGTAAGACTTTTTATATTAATTTAATTTAAGTTAATGGAAGCTTGCATTAAGCTAAATAAATAAGGGTTCTGCCCTCAGACTAAACACATATGCGCGGCGGAATTCGTTCGGAGACATGTGCAATGAAATGGTTCGGGTCATGTTGGTTACTTGGTGGTGCAACTAAATTGCTTTTAAGGAACATGGTGCGTTTCATGCGATCGTGTTATTTGTTGCTGATGGATTTTGCATCAGCGAAAATTATAGTTTTAAAGCATTTCAGGTGATAGTTTGCGCAAACGATGGAAAGGTGAGTAAATGCTTTCCAGGATTTTGGTGCTCTAGGAAGCAGTTTAATGAATACTTGGTGGGAAGGTAAGTAGTGGCGTTCAGAGGAACCGCCACAGATCCACCAAATATATCTCAACATCGATTATCTTGAATGTTCTAGAGCAAATTGTTACCATGCACTTGAACATAGATACAACAAATTTGCACTCGTTAACGAGGAGTTGAATCTAGCTGGGTTATTCAAATTTAACACAAATTATTTGCTGCGAAAGAAAAACAATGTAATTTTGAAAGGCACGTAAGACAAACCATTAAGTAGAATTCGCCTGCTATAAAAGGAGCGCAGATCGGATCAAACGAAAAACCATTACCTAACCAGTTCGCGCCACTTCCATTCAACAGCTTTCCGCACGTGTTACAGCGACAAGAATTGAGTGGTCTGTGAAACTACCACACTTGTCAGACAAACACATGCATCCGTCGTGATCATAAGGTTTGGTTAACATCAATGGTGAATTTCTACAATTAGGTATGCCAAATGGTACCGGGATAAGGGAAAAAAATCACGGGGCGAGGATTCTAAGTGGACCTGGGAATAAATGTATGTGATTACATCTTTCACCTTCCGCTTCGTAGAAACCTTGACGTGGTGCCGGGGCTTAAATTACAATGAATCACTCAGGCTATGCTGACGGAAGCATATGCTTCCAGTAGGGTCACCCATGTCAGACAGGCTAGCGAGGAGTAACACACAAAGATCTACCACCCCTAATCCAGGGTGTTACGCGTCACCGTGCCCATTGGATGGTTTGAAGCCAGGGGTATACCGGCTGTATTATAATGGCGCCTCTTTGACACCGGGTCAAATTAGAGCAGTAAGCAGACCTTACCACATCAAAACGGGGCTCTGATGTGGCGGACTATTTGAAACCCCAAGTCTCGTGGGATCAAAAATGAATAACCAATATACAAAAAAACAATTCCACGAAAAACCCGGTAGGCGTAGGTGTGATGAGCCGACACTACCATAAGGGAACAAATCATCAATAAAACACCGACTCGGCAAAAAGAAGACGTGGGGAAAAACGGGATATACGCGTCGGGACGTGGAATGTTCGAACGTTATATAAACCAGGCGCGATACAGACGGTAGTAGAAAACGCAGAACAATATAAAATGGCCATCGTCGCGCTTCAGTAAGTCCGACTGCCACATAAAGTAATCGAAACCACCGGGTTCACACTGGCGTGTGAAGGTACCGATACACATAACATCGGAACCGGGTTCACCATAAACAAGAAGATTACGCCCCATGTAAAAGATATGAAATTTATTAATGACCGAATGCCGGTGCTAAAAATACAGGGCCTATGGTACAATTATGTATTTATAAACGTACACGTCCCAACAGAATCTACCGCCGAAGAAACGAAGGACAGGTTCTACGAGACCTTGGCGGAAGTATTTGATTACATCTCATCATTCAATGTGAAAATCCTCCCCTGGGACCTCAATGCAAAAATTGGAAAGCAAGATATCTTCCAACCTACTACAGGTAAAGAAAGCCTACACGAGATTTCAAATGATAATGGAATTAGAATTATCACGTTCGCAGCGTCAAAAGATCTGGTAGTGAAAAGCACGATGTTCAAGCACAAGCAAATCCATAAAGCCACATGGATATCACCCGACGGGGTAAAGCGTAACCAAATGGACCACTTCCTCATGGACAAAAGACACCACTCGAACATCATTGACCTAAGATCATATAGGGGAGCAGATTGCGACTCCGATCACCTTCTAGTGATGGGCAAAATTAGAAGTCGGCTTGCAGAAAACCCACACGGACAGTCACGGGAGACGAGCAAAAAGTTCGAGATTGATAAACTAAAAGACCTACGTAAAAGGGCTGAATATCAAGACGAACTAACGAATAGATTTAGCATCCTAGAGAATGACAGTAGTGAGGAAGAGGAAGCCAATAGTGTGGACTCTAAATGGGCATCGATCAGAGACACAATCAAACAAACAGCCCAAGAGGGCAGGGCAAAGATTGAAGAACGTAAACGCCTCAGAATGATCCAGTTAGAAGCACATGATGAAGTCAACGCAGTAAGATACGTGACAATTCGGAAAGAAACAACTAGACTTTTCAAACGCAAAAGACGCGAATGGGAGACGACTCGGATCGAAAAAATCATAGAAAATCCTAGAGCAAAGAACAGCAGAGTGTGCTGGCATAAATTCAATGAGAAATGGCTATCGAGCGAGAGCCAAAATAATCCGAGACACAAACGGCTGTCTGGTGACAGAAACAAAAAATATCGGGACAAGATGGAAGCAGTACTTTGAAAACCTGCTCAATGTACGCACCCATCAACCACAAATAAACCCACCAGACGTACATACAGCCGAGCCCCAGATCCCAGAGCCCTCTTTCGACGAAGTTGTAGACGCGATAATTCGACCGAAAAACAACAATCGATTGCATACCGGCAGAGCTTGTGAAGCATGGAGGAGGGGCAACCGCTCGAAAGATCCACCAACTGGTTAAAATAATATGGGACAAGGAAGTCGTTCCGGAAGAATGGAAAACCTCAATAGTCATCCCCATTTGCAAAAAAGGCGACAGATCTGACTGCGAAAATTACAGAGGAATATCTTTGCTCCCAATCACATACAAAATATGAACAAATGTCATACTGGCAAGAATCACACCATACGCAGAAAAAATATTGGGAGACTACCAATGCGGATTCCGTCGGAACCGGTCAACAAGCGACCAGATGTTCACAATAAGGCAACTGCTGGAAAAGAAGTGGGAATACGGAGAGACGGTTCACCAACTGTTCGTTGACTTCAAAAAAGCCTACGCCTCAGTCGCAAGGGAAAGACTCTACCATATTGTGGTAGAGCTGGGGATCCTGAAAAAATATGCTGCCCTCATTCAAATCTGCATGAACGAAAACAAAGGGCGAGTTAGAATAGAAAACTACCTCTCAGAACCATTTGAAATCCGGGACGGACTAAAACAGAGGGATTGCCTCTCACCATGCCTCTTTAACCTTGCGCTCGAGTATGTTATCATAAAGGTACAAGACGACAACATGGCCGGATCATCCCTCAACGGGGTCACACAAGTGCTCGCATATGCGAATGACATCGCGATAATCTGGGCGATAATCTCGAAACTATAAGTAAAAACTGTGAAATCATCATGCAAGCAGCAGAAGAGGTGGGCCTAGAAATAAACGAAGACAAAACGAAATACATGATTACGACGAGAGCAGGTGGACTTCAGAGAACACATATAAACGTCAGGGGCAAGATAGTTGAAAATGTCAAAGAATTTCAATATCTGGGAACGATAGTGACGGCCAGAAACGAAAGGTCAAAGGAAATTAACAAAAGACTTCATTCCGGCAACGCTAGTTGGCATGCAGCCCGTAAACTATTAAAATCCAAACTGCTATCACGTAATACAAAGCTCCGTGTCTATAGAACCATAATCATGCCGATTGCTCTATGCGGATGCGAAACATGGGCTCTCTCAAAACGGGAAGAGAACAAATTCCGCGTATTCGAGAATAAAGTTGTGAGGGGGATCTTTGGTGGTAAATATGACGAGGAGGCAGGAGAATGGAGGAAACTCCACAACCACGAATTGGAAGAGCTATACCGCAAACCTACAATAGTGAGAGTGATCAAGTCGCGAAGATTAAGATTAAGAAATAATAATAATGAGATTACATCTTTTACAGGAAAAAGTGTTTATTTGCGTAGAAAGCACACTGCAACGTTTCAATTATTTATTTATATCTTCTCTGTTGTAGCGTGGATTGCTGTTGGAGGCTAATAGCTGTTCGGGGCTTCTCTTAACAGTTTTTTTCCAAATGGCTATATTGCGAAATTCAAACAGCAGGGCGTTGTGCAATATTCGTACGTCGCTACCAAGTTTAAATTTCATAAATTGCATATTAAATAACTAAAAATATAGCACAGAAACATAACATACGAACAGCTTTTGGTAACATAACTCAGAAAATTCGAACTTCACCAGATTGACCTAATCCTGTCTTATTTTGACGCACTAAGCCCGATCACCCAAATACCTGACCGGGTCATTAAAGTATTACTCTTTTTTGAATTATTCTGCTCTACTCACTGTCTAACGCCATACCATTACTCTGTGTTTAACGTTTTCACATAATTTCTATTCAATGACCTTCAGAAGGCAGTTAGCAATCAAAATGTTGTTTCTTCCCCGTCGAATGTAAAAGTCAATACCTTAGTCAGATGTCTCCAAAACAAGAAGCTAAACTCTTCGAAGACGTTGCCAAGATTTCATCTGCCAATGTTATTGTTTGCATGCTGACCTCGCACCATGTCCTTCTTAGACATATTGAAAAGTTTCATTTGCAAACAATCTACTAACGCTTTTGGACTTCCGTTCTGGCAAAATTCAACGCACGGATGTGCGGATGAACTTCTGCCTTGGAAATACAATCAAACGCGTATTCTGCAACTCAACCATATAAAGGCTTGCCTCGAATACGAGCCAAGTAACGTCGAGCACATGTCGAATGTTCACTTGAATTGTAAAATATTAGGCGCCAAAGGCTGCAGGATACGCAATCATAAGAGATGATGAAATAATTTAAAATGCTGCCCACATGGAGATTTGGGCACACAATCCTGTCCAATACCGCAACGCCTTCCCCTTTGCGAAGGTGGCGACACTGTAGAATTGATTTATCGTGTACCACGCGAAAATATATGCTTTCTGGCACCGGTCTCTAAGTATCTGGTGGGCGGTTGATTGGTTTATTTATCATTTGGCAACATGAGTTATGTTCTTCAGTTGAGCATTTTTCCGCGCCTCGATTGGATCCAACTTTAACACCTCTTCGATGCGGTTGATTTGCGAAAATAGGTTTTCACGGTACACTAGGGTTTGGGGCGGGGCCGATCCTTCTTATTCATTGGAATAATATTTCAAACCAAAATCAAAAGGAGGTATTTCCATTCCACGCAGATGGGATTCAATCTCCAAAAAGGGACGTTGGAATTTATTAAATAAAACAACCCCTTATTCCTCTCTTTGGTTGTTTCAGAAGAGTGGAATTGTAAGTAAGTGAACTGTAGAGAGACAGATGTGTAATCCGAATAAGGATATCAATAATGCAATTCGTCGAAATGTTGACGCGAAGGTAGCGAAGGTTCTCTGGAAATTTGTCAAGACTAAAAAATTGCATTAATAATGTAAGCGTGTGGGCTGGAATCCAAGTACCACATGATTTTTTGTTTTACGTACAATAAAAAATAATAATAAAAAGTACACTAAATTCTATTTTTAAAATAATATTTAGGATAATACTCGTATATATTTTTGCTTTTAAGAAAATAATTCGCAATTATCAAAAGATTCCTGTTTCCAGGTTTCTAATTTTTAATTCTACTCTTTGTCTTGGGTTTGACAAGCGTAGCCAATATACTCTGGAATAGCAATGCAAAGTGCTTTGTAATATAAAAGTAATTTGCAGTTCACGATTATTGAGAAATTGCAGTATTCAATAGATTCGAAGGGTGTTCGTTGTAGGCAAATGCCTCTTGGAGAAGCGGGGCAATGGGATGGAAATCATAAGGGAGCGAATCAACTTCAAATGATATTTCATCAAAAATTATAGAGTTTACGTCACAAATTAAGTGTTTCCAAATGATTGACATGAACTAGCATATATGATAAGCGCAAGGCCTTTTTTCATCGTTAAGTTAAAAGTAACTGGGGCAAAAATCCTCCACCCTTGGAATTGTGGAAATAAATAGAACTCCCAATAAATTAGGAAATCAATAAAAATGTTTTTTCCAAAATACTATCTCTTTAATAAAATATAATCAATTAAAGATAAACGGTAAATTCTGTTCATACATATATTGAATAATGTTACACACTAACTATATTATCAGCAGTTTTCTATATAGTCTCCTGCGTGATCTACATGCTTCTGCAACCGATTTAGAAGCTGTATTTTCCCTTGTTCCCACACGTGCTCCAAGTCTTCATTACTTTCATATATTTTTCCTCCAAGTGATTCCTTCAAGGGTGCGAACAAAAAATAGTCAAAATGAGACGTCTGATCTATTAGGAGGGTGTTCGAGGGTTTCCCAGCCCATTTCTCCCAATGTATCTCTGGAGGTTTGAAGTATTATGCCAAACCCGGGCACTTGGTTCACCTTATCCCCAACACGTCACGAGTAAATAAAAGAGGTTCCTCCACAAACAGTTCACCAAGGAAATAAAAAAAATGAAACACTAAAATGTTGTTTTGCGGTAAATCCGTTTTCGTTGTTTTTATTTTTTTATTTTGAAGGTAATTTAATTTAACATTTGTTATCCAAAGAAGAAAAGAATAAAACACTCTGAGGATGACCCACTGACCTAATGCGGTGACTGTGGTGATCTTATAGTGCAATGAATTACGGGAAGATAAAAATGGGAAGGAGAAGAAAATGGTTTGTGCTATTCACCTGCCAAAAGAGATCATTGATCCCCAGCGAATAGAGTCTCTGGCGGAAATCAAGGTGATTCTACATCGGCTAGGGAAATATTACCGTGGGAAACTATTAAATAATACGATAATTTCCCAAACGGTTGCATGATGATGCAACCGCGTCGTTTGGCCAGACGATGCCGTTGCTAACCAACAAGAATTGCAATTTCCGGAGGAAATTTCATGGGGTTAGCGAAACGGAGTTGCCGTATGACAAAAGAAAGGTGAATTCAATTATGCAGTATCTGCATAAAATATTGAATTCAGCTAATGCGTCTTTTGGAAAACATGATTTTCAGGTGAATTAACTGAATGGTGGGAATTGAGGTTGATGTGACGCGCTGTTAGCGGTCAAAATTAGGTTTGAAATAGTAGGTTGGTTCCCCAAGTAGTCTAGAAAGTCCCTACGTATCCATTGTTAAGAGCGCGATGTTAGGCCTGACGTTGATATGAAGGAGGATGATAGCTCGAATGGGCTTACCCCGTTTTTTGTTTCGATATGCGGCTTTTGCCAACTGTAGCAACTGGCAGTAGTAAGCTGCATTCACTGTTCGTTGTTCGTGAAGAAAATCAATCATTAAAACTCCTTTTAAGTCGAAAAAACTCGAACTTTTAAGACTGAGAAATGAGTTTTGGTCTTCACTGGGCAGACGTTCTCGCCCACTTTTAAATTCTCCGGCCAAAGTATACACACGACTCTGAGACAGTGTATCATCACCAAACTGTGCCTTGAATCGAGGAAAACTTTCCGAGATCGCAAAATGCTTGAGAACAGTCGGACATGGTCTCTCCGATTTGACTGCTATTTTTCCTCAGACATCTGCTTTTAATTAATCCAAAGAGCGAGGTCTATTGTCATATACCTTAAATTTTTGGAAACGCCAAAGCAAAAATGCCTCAAGAGTCGAAACCTCGTCCAGTTTATGTCAATTCGCCGGTTTATCAATTCTTGGATCGTCACATACAACACCAATAAGAAATGCGGTTCTTCACGATTTGGCCCTAGAACCCAAAACGGTTTCATATCACCATTAATTTCTCAAAAGAGCAAATGCGTTTATAAACATAGAATAGGTTGCAACCTGGGGGTCTCAATCAGCTGGGTAGTAGTCAATGAGAGTCAATCGAGAGGAGATTCTCGAAGTTTGAAGTCAATGGTTGAAAGAAATCTGTTAAATTTAACAAATGAGTTTTACTGAAATACAAAAAAAAAAAAAAAACGATCAGAGAGGAAATAGTTTAATCTTCTTTTCTTCGTGGTAGTAGTAGAAGAACCACATCAAACGTAAGAGGACAACAATAAATAACATAACGAAAAGCTAAACAAAAAATCGATTCAATTTTATGGATCGCACACTCAACTTGGCTCAGGAACTGAATCTCTGGTAACACCAGCTGGTCAAACACATTCAAGTCCTGAAAATATTATTCAGAA